>JAWNLD010000013.1:4162500-6562500 GCA_035041545.1 Drosophila colorata
AACGCGGTAGCCTGTCAGCCGACACTCAACTATTGCAAGCTATAAACCGATTTTTTAAAGTTTTTTTTTGCGCTAAGCTGATTATAAATAATTAAAATGGAAAAAACGTCTGCATATTAAAAGGGTTTCCCAGCCTGACCCTAATGAGGGTTTGAGGGCGACCATAAACAAAACGCCCATTAGTTGTCATGTCGAGCGTGCGCTCCTCGACGCGTGCGACCTTCAAGGATATTCGCGAGGAGCGAGGATGCGGACGCAGACGCAGACTCGGATGCGGATGCGGATAGATGCGAGATGACTTTGTTTCAAGCAATATTTGCATACATAATTCGAGTGCCGCCGAGCTACCCCTGCGAGCAAATGAAAACATTTATAATGTTTTGATTTCATTTATGTTAATTTCCAGCCATAAATCAGCAAGCAGCGTGTGCTTCCTGTCGCAGCCTGCAGGGCTTACACTGTGTATTTGTCCTTGTTGTTTGATTGGCCCCTCACACAAAAATCAAATGAATTAAAAAAAAAATATATATATATATATAACCCAGTCGTATGCAAATCTATTTCTCTGACTTTGCACCTTTTTGTTGTTGTTATCCTTTGCGTTGGGCGCCGAGCATTATGCAAATTAGTTAACGTTGAGCCTTTCGCCTTTTGCCTTTCGCCTTTCGCTGCCTTTTGTAATTCAATATGCGCGTGAATCGCCCGACTTGCCAAAAATGATCACTTTGCAGTTTTGCACTTTGGGGTTGAGGCTGCGCGAATTTGCCAAACTAATTCAATATGCATATCAACCTCACAGGACCCGCCAATTTGTTAATGGATAGTTTTGCACGAGGGATTCCTGCTGATAGAGCTGTTTGGGCCGCAATGAAAGGCAAATTGATCAGGCGAATTACATCAAATGAATCTATATCGTATCATGAGCAATAAAATCAGTCATAAATTTGTAAAATTCAGAAAGTATATAAAATTGCAGTGAATAAAGAAACCAATAAACCAATATCTGACTTCTAGCCTGCCAGTATTCTCACTATATATTATTATACTGGATATAAGGAGTTTTTACTTAAACAAACTTTGTGTTTAATCAATGAGTTTTTGCATTAAAAAAACCTGTCCTTTATACAAAACCGTTTTGCATTTCTTTTCCAATGCAGCTATATGATATAGTGGTCCGATCCGACAGTTGCAAAGTTTTGTTACGATATTGACTAGTATAGAAACAATCAGATGGACATGGCTTTTAGACTTGGCTTTTAATATTCATGTAGATTATATACTTATGTGTGGTTTATGAGGTCGGATACTTCTCCATCTATGCGCTGCACAGTTCGTGACAAAACTTAAATATATGCTGAAAGGGGAGAAAAAGTATTCCGTTAATGAAAAAATAAATGCAAAAAAATCTTTAAAGAAGTTTACACTTGATATCTATTCCATCCTTTCACTCGTCTGTGTTATTGCAAAAGCTTTTGTATTTGGAGACACTTTTTGAGAAATGCATATTATATTTCCTTACCAAATTGAATCATAACCGGTTAAACACGGAAATTCAAAAATATTCCCACTTTTGCGTAGTAGTAATAAATTCACAAAATTAAGTAGTTCAACATTTATTAGTTGAAATGCCACGAGGATCCTGGTTTGAATGCCAGGCTAGTGTTGATAGATTGATAAATTTAACTATATCCTTTTCTTTATTTATTATATTATAAAATATAATTTAAATTCCAAATTATTTATTAAATTTTGTTTTACTATTAGCTGATTTTTGAAAACTTGAATATAACACTTCAACTTGGCATTTAGGATGGTGAATGCCTACTCAAGATAGTAGCCTGCCTGGGCAGGCGATATTTTCCGACGTAGTAGCCCTTGTCATGTGAACCTCAGGTTTGTTTTCCTCAGCCACAGTCAGTACAAACTAGAAACTCGTCTAGGACAGACGCAAACACACACACACAAAACACTAAATATTATAATATTAGTATATTATATTAATTATTATATATTATAATATTGAACTGTGTTCGATGACTCAGCCGAAGGATCGAAAGACGGGCGAGGGTCGCGCCTCCTCGGAATCCACAAATCGAGCCTCGCGTCAGCGCCGTGGACCGCCGACTCCACCAAGCTTGGCCAGCAGAAGCAATGGCCGAACTCGCGTCCAAGGGCGGCCCAATACTCGAAGCGAGCTGCCCGCTGCACGGCGGCGTCTTGGGATTAATCCGCGCGAGGATGCGCACAGCGGGCGCGTGCACCGTGGAGCCACTGCGGCGGGCAGCAGACTCAGCCCGAGTCTGACCACGGAGGAGAGTCTGACGATTATACGCGACTACCTGGCCGACTGCGAGCGCAACCTGGCCGAGAGCCAAGTGCAGCGCGGACAGCTGGCGCAGATGGTGGCCCACGCCGTGGGCCAGAGACGCCGTTCCAATTCACAGCCACCGTCCAGCACGAACTTTGGCGGGTCGGCGGCTCAGTTGGCAAGCGCCGTGCGTCCAAATGGGCCACAGCATCAGTTCGGTATTTTTGGAGGCGATGATCAACTGGCTCCAGGGAATGTTCCGGCCCGAAGTGATTTGCCGATCCCGATGAGCGCCAGGAGCTTAGGCGAGCGGCGTCGCGGGGAGACGGCTGCTGGCCCCGAGGTGAACCGGAGCCATGGTGGCTCATCGTTGACCACGCACCAATTGGCCGAGGGAATAGAGATCACAGGCACCGGCGAAGGCTTTCACGTGGTGTCCATCGGCGCGGTCCAATTGGACCGATCGACAGACGACTTTGTCGCGTTTATACTCGACTTAGTCGACAGCCCGCCAGATGCAGATGACAACGGTCGGGATTAGAGCTAACGAGCTTGACCCGCTCAACTGTTTGAAGGTGGCGAATGCTCTTCAACGCTTAAATTAAATTGTTCTTTTTTTTAAATACTTTTAAGGAGACGGTAAATTTTATTTACTCAATGCAAGGAAACTCTTCCAATAAAGGCCTAGTGCCATATCGTGTCCAAGCAGTCAAAAAATCTAATTAAATTATCCAAAATGAAACTCAAATCTTACGCACTCTGCTTCTTTTTTTAAAGTAAAATTTGATGTGTCCACTTTGTGATTTCTGTTTTAGTTTGGTGTCAAAAGCCAAAAATATTTTGTATAATATTAGTATAATTTGTTAACACAAAATAAACTTTTTCCTTATCCAAAGCGAATTTTAAATATTTCACATTCTCAGCTGCTTCTTTTTTTTAAAGTAAAATTTCATTTTGTGTCCAGTTTGAGAATTCCTTTCACCAGGTACTTTAGATTTTTATTGAAATTTGTAAATTTTATTTCCGCAAACATTTTTCTAAATAATATTTGCATTTCAAATATTTATCATAGTCTTTATTTTATTAATTTATTTTTACTAAAGTTTTAAAAAGATGACTTGAAAATAGACCCTATTCAATACCACAGTTAATTATTAAGGCGATTTCTTATATACTTGTTCATTTTTATACTTCTTTTTAATCTAATTAGACTGTTAAATGCATACTTTTAACTACATTTTAAGGCATCTGATAAAAAACCTATCCTCTCGCACATTTTGAAATTATTTTGCACCTGTCTAGAGAGGTTTTTTTTTGAACGAAGTTCATTGGGTTCTGTTGAGAATCTAGTAAACCCCCAGCTTATGTCAAGCTGATAAGTTGTTTGAACGCATAAAAATAAAATTTCATTTCCTTTTGGCCCGTCACAGAAGAAACACAACCGTGCCAAACACAAATATTCGACAAAAAAATATCAAGTTGAAGAAAATTTTTTTTTGAAAGGATAACGTTTTATCCTTGCCCATAGGTTTCCAAATTCAAGATGGCAAAGACCCGAAATATTGAGCCAAAAAACGAAGCATCCGCTCGCAAGACAATAAAAAAGCCGCGAAAACTGAAGCAGAAGATATCCATACCAATGATATTCAACTGCAATGGTGACATATCCAATCTGCTGCCATTGTTCATCAAATTTGTTGAGATGCTCAGCAAGAAGACGCGCAAGAACGTGCGCAAGGTCAGCGGGGGTCGTCGGAAGAGGGCGGCGCCGGCGAAGGCAAAGAAGGCATCGCTGGCACCATCGCCAGCACCGGAGAGTCGCGAGCCCAACAACGAGTCCGCCTCGGACATTTTCGAGATGCCGCCTGCAGCGCCAAGCAAATCTGCCGTGCGTCGCGGCCAGAGCCGGAAGGCGGCCAACAACGCCAAGACACGCAAGCCTTTTCCCAGCCGGCGCCGCAAGCGACGGCATCTGGGACCGAAGCGACGGCAGTTTGGACCGAGGCGCCCGAGGCGCAAGTCGCTGCTGCCACGGCGATATTTTAAGCCCAGTCCGGCCTCGCCGATGGGCTCGACAATGGTCAACTCGGCTAGTCAAACGGCTCCAGTCCAGGAGCCAGTGCCCATGAATGACAGCCTGCTGGGCATGGAAACGGTTGCAGGCGCTTCCAACGCGTCCATCGCGAACGAAGCTATGGCCAGATTTGACGCCCGGGTCATGATGTTCATCGCGGCTCAACGCGCCGCCCTCGACGCCTTCGGTGGAATCGGCGACGGCCTACACAGGGCGGACAGATACGCCGCCAATCAGATCTCGTATAATTTCCAGGATGCCTGGAACGAGGCGGTCAATCGCCAGGATTCCGAAGCAGACCTCTTCCACAAACCGCATTGCGTGTCCAGTCTGACCATGGCCCGACTCTGCATGGCTGCCTGCCCGGACGTCAGTGCCCCATTCGGCGCCAGTCACGTGGATCAGTCGACTGTCTTCAGTATTCCCGACGACGACTCCATTTACAACCATATACGCAACAGCCTGGGCGACATCTGTCCTTCCATAAACACGCAGGCGAATTCGCCCTCCAGCTCCACGCACAGCGAACGCGAGGATAATGCGACAGATCTTACGCTCGATATCTACAATCACATACGAAGCAACTTGGGAAGCGGTCTGTCTCAAGGCAATCGGGACAATAACCTAATGTAAATCATCAATTGATTGCCAACTGATCAGAACTCATGGTTTTGTGCAATTTTGTATTTTTACAGGAACTTTTACATACATATACATACATGAGATGTATGTCAATGATCAGAATGCGATCCTGGCTTTTAATATATATGGTATAGGGTGTATATATATGTATAGATAGTCAATGTAGGTTGGCGAAAATAGAAAGTTAGAACAGTTAATTTAAATTCAAAAACCTTGCAGACATATAAAAGAAGTGCATATATAGATAATGGGTGTCCTACATAAACTGAAAAATTAAGCCTAATGTTCGTATAGAATTCTATATTATATAATGGTTTGATATTGATGATATTTTGCTTATATATTGCGGAGCACGATCACATTTGCAGAGTTTGGCTGTGATATATTTGAAAACAAAATGTTTTTCCTACAAACTCATTTTTGAACCGATTGTAGCTATGAATTTAATTAAGGAGACTATTTTTATAACGTAGATTTAATCGTCGGCAACCCGAAATTAACTGTTCTTTTTTAAATTTTAATTTTAAACTAACTAGGGTTATTATTGATTTGTATGTAGTTTCCATATAAATAAAATAAAGTAATACAAGAGTATTAAATTAATAATATATATTATGGGGGTTTATCTTACATATCGGCAGCTTAGAAACTAGAATATTTATAGAGTATAATCTTTAATGCTGCAAGTCAAAAATTGTGAATGAGCAATTATTATTATTATTATTACTTCCTCACATCGATATCATATTTCATTGATACTCAATACACAAAACAAATTATTAATTTTTATACTCGTTTACTAAGTGAAAAGAGTATATTGGGTGAGTGCACTATTAATCTCGCTGTCCGTCCGTCTGTCCGTATGAATACAACTTATTTTTTTGTGAATATATACTCGTGTATGCCCACGTCAGATAAATTGTGAAGATTTTTTAGCGACAAATTGTTTAATCCATAGTTCTTCCTCAGTTTTAAAACAAAAATTTATATATAATTTATATTACATAAAATAATATAAAATATATTACATAAAATCTTTTCAGTCCTCCTCTAAAGATCGCACAACAAATCGTTTTAAGCCATATATTTCAGTCAGCTTTACAGCTAGAAACATATAAATTTCGCAGACAGATTACTGATGATCTTCTCGGAAGATCGAATCGAAAAACTTCGGTCACGCCCACTCCCGCGCCCACAAATGACTAAAATCGATATTTTTCCATAATAACAATCAGCAAAGTTTTTCTTAAGTTAATCTTAAGGGAAAACCCGCGATTATTTTCGAACTATTGTTCATAAAGTTGCGTTGGAGCTTAAAAAACAATATAATAAAATAGTCAAAAATCGAAAAAAATAAAAATAATAATTATAATCAAGACTGCTTTAAGCTTTTCTTATACTGTGTACGAGTGAATATCTTATGTTTCAGTTGAATGTAAGAAAGAAGCGAGTGCTTCTTTTTGTTTTTTGTTTTTGTTTTTACTTTCAAGTTTTTATTACAAAAATGCATAAATAGGTGGGTTTCGGTCGCTTAGATAACTAACATACGAAATACTTATAAATGGACTTATGCTAAAACTTTGGAATAGCTGGGAAACAAATGTACTCAATGACTAAGAGCTAGAAACATGTTAGATATAAAGACAAAACCAACAAGCAGGGGGAGGAACATAACTTCGAGTGGGTGCAACTGGCTGAGGCGAGATGTGAATCAACTAGAGACTAGAACAACGCTTGAGTGATTTTGATCGTGCTTGTGTGTGTGTGTGTGTGTGTGAGTGTCATCTACGAGATCTGGGCTATTAACAGAAGACTCCAACGCCTGTCTCCAGGCTAGTTGTGCTCTGGTAAGGAGCGGCTGTTGCACCCGCGTCCATTTGGATATTCCACACATTGTCCACGCCCGTATTGCTGTAATAATAATCCGCCGTCTGCTGCTGCTGCTGTTGTTGGTAGGCGACGGGAACGGCGGGCGATGCTAGAAAGGATTGCTGCTGCTGCTGCTGCTGCAGCGTCTGCTGCTGGTATGCGGTGGCCTCGTCGTAGAGCAGCTCCACGGTGGATGGGCCGCCGCCATTGATATTGGGATCGAACACGCTGAAGATTTCCGAGTGGGGCGTGTAGAAGCCATCGGGACTGGCATTGGAGCTGCCGCTAATGTCCAGACTCTGCGGCACATAGCCGTTGAAGTAGCTGTAATCCTCGGAGCTGTAGCCGGAGCTGCTGGTCAGGCTGGAGGTGTCGTCGCAGCTCTCGTACACAGTCATGCCGGCCTGGTAGACGGACGCACTCGTCGTCGTCGTCGTCTGATCAAAACTGTTCGTCGGTGCCAGTGGCTGCTGTGCTGGGAGCAGCTGTTGCTGCAGTTGCTGCTGCTGCTGCTGCTGCGCCTCGGACGCATTGTAGTAGCTGGCCGTGGAGCTGTTGGAGGAGAGCGGCGAGGGCAGCATGTCGTAGCCGTAGATGCCGCTGCCGTAGCTCAGGCCCGCGTCCGGCGGATAGTAGGCGGCCTCGCCGCTCCACTGCGGCGTCACGTAGCTCATCTGCGCCGGATTGAAGACAGCGCTGGCTGCCGTGGCCGTCGCTGTGGCTGTGGCCGTCGTCGTGGTCGTCAGCGGCGCCTGGTAGCCCACGTGGCTAGCTCCGGTTAGCTCCACGTTGGAGCTGCGCTGCTTGCGCTTGCCGTTCGGCTCCTGCAGCGGCTGCGGCTTGGCCTGCCGCTTGCTGCTGCTGCTCGAGCGCAGGCTGCACAACTTGTCGCTGAGCGCCGCGTCCCGGGCGAGCATCACGGCCAGGCTGCGCACGCGCCGTCCGCCGGCGAGCAGGCGACGCGCCTCCGTCGAGCCCTTCGCCTCGGGCCGGGCATGATCGTGCGTGCCCTTGGCCTGAAAGTAGATGGCGTTGCCGGCGCGACGCCAAAAATGTGTGACCGGATAGCCGCAGTGGCCGCGACACGGCTGAATCTCCAAACGGCCATTGCAATTCCTGCAGGAAAGAACAGAAATGAAGAGTTGCGAGTTAGCGTTGAGACGGAGCGGGAATTGGTGGGCTTGGCACCTACCGGTTGGGACACTGTTTGCCCTGCTGCTTGCGTCGCGCCTTGTCGCAGATGGCCGGGCGCAGGTGGACGCTGGCCCCGTTGGGCAGCCGGCACTTGGCGTTGCAGAGCAGCACGCCCAGGCAGCTCTTCTTCAGTATGTTGACGTTGTGGTTGTTCGTGTTGCGCATCGCCCAGCCGCTGGCGTGCTTTTTGGCCTCCTCGCTGTGGCCGGCATAGACCAGGCGACAGTGCCCGTTGGCCCAGTCGTTGAAGTCGTCGTATTCGCTGACCGCTGGCACGACCGTATCATTGATATCCCATTCGATTTGTATGCGCGACTTGGTCGCCGGCGGACTCGGCAGCGGACTGGGCTGGCCAGCTGGCATTGGCATGGGCATGGCCAGGGCCAAACTATTTAATACCATTGTTAACAGATTTACTTTTTTTTTTTTTTTGCAAAGTTTTTATTTTCCCCTTTTTTAGGTGGAAATTGTTGTGTGTTTTATTTGTTCGTTTACACAGCACCACGTTCGAGTTGCTCTCACGACTCTCTCGACGATTGTCTCGACTGGCGAGTGTTGGTTTTCCGGCGCGGCGTAGACGTCCGTTCACAACGGCTGCGCAATGTTGACTGTCTCTGGCTGTGCCGAACACCACGTTAAGTTCCTTTTGACCGAAGCGACGACCACGACGACCACGACGGCAGCGTCGCGGCGGTGGTTGTTGCGCTCTCATTGGCTTGCCTTCCAGTTTATCCGGTTTATCCGATTATTGTTATCCGTGCTGGCAGCTATCCGTCAGACAAACTCAGTCGCACAGCACTCTCTTTCTCGCCTTCCCGGCTGGGCTGGAATACTTACTTACTTACACCAGTTTATGTGGGCACCGTCGTCATCCCGACGTCGCCGTCGACGTCGTCGCTGGCGCTGGCGCTGGCTGTGCTCGGATTTGATTGGACAGCCATTGGCAGCGGCAGCTGGCGCTGTGTTGCTGGAGCAGCAGTCGAGTCTCGGTTTCAGCGGCGCTGCTGCGCTGCTCTAGCATTGGCACACCTGCGCCTGGATTGTCTCTCTCCGCCCCCCCTCCCCTCCCCCTGGGCGGCAGCACGCGTCAACGGAAGGGTGGGCGGCGGGAGGCGGGAGGGGCTTTGCAATTTTATTATAGCAGGCAGGCAAAGCTAATTAAGTCTGGGTCTCAGTCTCAAAGGAAAAAAGTAACAGCAATTGTGAATTACCAGGCACCTGGTGACAGAGACTGCGTCTGCGACTGGGAATGGAGCAGTTGCAGTTGCTGTTACACGAACAGGAACAGGACCTGGAGCATGGGCACAGCAGCTGTGCGATTGTGGTTTAGTTTTGTGTTGGAGTTTGCGACCAGAGCAGCGTTTAATACGAAAGTTAATGCAGTCGTCAGCTAACTGGTGAGCAGGGGGACTCACGTGTAATTATTACTTGAACACACTCTTAGATACTCTCCTCGTGAGGGCGGCTGAAGCAGATCCTTGGCGTGGTCAGGTCTCTGCCAAAGCTGCAAAGCGAACACAACTCTTCAGAAAATTATCCCAATTTAAGATGGAGCAGCATATGCCTAAGCAATCATGACCGAGGGGATGCTCTCCAGTTTTATTTTTCGACCTTTCCCATTCACTCGTCGGATTCAACATGAATCAAAGTATTAAAATATATAATGAATCTGATTAGCCCAGGCTTCAACCAGCACGATTGAGCCTATTTCTGGCTACGCAGCTGTAGGGCTGCCGGCCTCCACCCTCCCAAGCAGTGATGTTGGTCACCAAGGAGAGGATCTGGAAAGATCACCAACTACCTTGGATAAAGAGTTGGAGTGTGCCACTTTCACGTCGAGAAAAAGTTTGGTCTCTGAATTGGACTCCGATATCGACGAAGCATCCAGTGAGATCTCTCAGAAATCCGTCCTGACGGATGCTGGCACTCAGGTCTACCACTTTAGACCCTGAGATCGCCTTCATCAAGCTGACAAACCGCGAAAAGAAGCTGTTCCATGCAGCTATCGCCAAAGGGCTTCCCAGAGCAGTTGCTCTCAAAGCTGCAAATGTGCCCCCCGCTGACGCCAAGGTCAAAAGGGGTCGCTCAGACGAAAAGTCTCCGAAGCTCGGTTTGTCAAAGAAACCGAAAAATAATCATTCAAAGTCGACAGCGCCATCGTACAGTCGGATGGCGAGCGGTGTCAAGCTCGCGTTCATCGCGACTGATAGATCGTCACCGCTGACAGCTGTGAAGCCAAAGTTCGAGGGTGTTGTTTGGTGAACGGTTGAGGGCGAACTTCAGTCATATCAAGGCCTGCAGTTCGCTCGAAGTTGAGCTGTTGGAGGCAAGCCAGTTCCCCCGGGCGCACCTCATCCGAGGTGCTTCGCCAACAGCCTGGAGCTACCCAACGAGACGGTTCTGGCGCACACAGGTGCCCAAAACGATTTCAGCACCAGCCAATGGAGGGTAGCCATCATGGTGGATGACGCATCGCTGCAGTCGGCGAAAAGGTCTGGTACTGTTTTGGCAGGACCAGACTTATCCTTAAGAACACGGCACTCAAGGCAAAGAGCAGCGACGGTGCCTCTACGAGGAATGCTAAAGCAACAGTCGCGGTGCCGGCTGCTGCTGCCCCAACAGCAAACCCGGAACCTGGCTCGGGTCCCTCCACTAGCTTGGCTGCTGGGGCCAGCTAATGGTTTGACCTGTGATCGGGCTCCCGGCGTGGCAGCTTCGCAATCCAGGCAGGTCGTGGTCGCCTCATCTAGCAGAGGCGCTGCTCTCGCTAGGGGAGCGGTCCGCATCCGGACCTTGAGCGCAAACAAACCTGGCAGCTAGCAAGGCACAAAGTACAATGAGGTACAATGCGTCCAAGCTACCGAAGGGTGTTCGTGGAAACGACTGCCGGCAAGACAAAAGTGGTTGCCTTGTCCAACTCTCCCAGGCCAGGCGGAACTCCTTTCCAATTCTTTTAATCCAAAGAAAACAAATTGGGACGCGTACAAAGCCTTAGTTGCCTCGAAAGTTGACCAACTTCCTGCCAGCTTTAACTCTACGAGAGAGATGGAATTGGCGTCAAGGAAATTTCAAGATGTGCTTTTCTCTGGTTCTGTTATGATGGGGATACTGAACCAGCTAGACGTGGGTACAGTCTGTCGGGTGTTATCTTCGACGCTGATGAGGTCAGGTGGGCCATTAAATCATTCGCTCCCTTCAAAGCCCCGGGGGGCGACCAGATTTTCCCGGCCCTGCTGCAACTCAGCCTAGAAGATAAACTTAGTCCACTAATTGGCCTACTTAGGGCGAGCTTCACTTGGGGTTACATTCCGCTATCTTGGATAGTTTTTATTCCCAAGCAAGGGCAGCGTCCCTTGGATTAACCTAAGTCGTATAGACCACTTAGCCTTACATCCTTTCTGCTTAAGACCGCTGAACGCCTGTTGGACTTGGCTCCCAGGCCATTCCGCAATTTCCGGCAATGAAGTTTCGGACCGGCTAGCTAGGGCCGGTTCCGTAACCCCCTTCTTGGACCTGAAGCCTTTTGTGGGTAAAGCTGGGCCTGTGCCAAAGAGTTGATAGAGGAATGGTCAAAGAAGGAGAGGGGAATCTAATGGTCAACGAGACCTGGGTTACGACAAGCTAAAGAGCTGGTCAGCCCACATAGAGTAGAAAGACCAAAAAAATCGTTCAAGGGCGGAACTACGACTCTTGGTGTCCTATCTCACGGGACACCACACAGTCAAGTATCACCTCCACTAAATGCGCCTATCCCCTGACACAAAGTGTAGACTCTGCAGAGAGGATGACGAGACAACAAAGCACATTTTATCTGATTGCCAAGCCATTATTTGGAGTAGGAGGAAGAATATATGCAGAGAATTTGTTACTCCAGCACAGATCAGAAATACCTCGACAAGGAATCTGCTCTCCTTCATAAGGGAGGCAGTGCGTCTCTTGTCCCCATAGGGAGCCCCATGGCACAAAAGAACGTCCTTCGGTCGCTGTGCCACTAAAATCTCTGTTATGAGACTTCCTTACAAATAACAATAATAATAATAAAATGCAGTCGAGGGGAACGGGGGCAAAAGCTGAAAAGAGTTTGATTGTGAGGAAAGACTTTCCAAAAGAACACGGCAACAATTACATATATGTGATGACATGTTAAAATAAAATATTGCAATCAATTCTTATATATAAATATGAGTTAATATACATACTTATAGAATTATACAGTAAATAAAAATCGAATATGAGTTAATAATACCTAAAATTTATAGTTACTTATATAATAATTAATAATTGATAATTGTATTTCAAAAGTTCTTTAATTGTCAAGGCTTAAAACAGTATTTAATTAATAAAATCTAATGTACACATATGTATATAAAAGTAAGCAATACCATTTTTTTATTCTAATTCTTAATAATACTAGGTTTTAAGTTCATCATGTTCTTATATAATATTTATAAAATATAATACATACAATATATTTTGTTTGTTTTTTAATTCAATTAAACTTTACGAATTCAGTATCAATTGGTTTCTAATCGTATAGTGCATAATGCATATTAATAAATATCTGTTCAATTTTGGGTTTCTGCTGACTTATAAAAAATTTGAAAATTCTTAGAAAACTTTGGTTTCATATATTAGTTTTGATAAGAAAATAATGATTGCAGTGTATTTATAATGCCTAATTCACTTACAATATGTTTCATATATCTGCCAAAAATATAAGTATGATTAAAACACTAACACTAACAAATCAGGGCGTAATAACAATTTATAATATTTCTAAAATTGTTTTAGATATGAACAAAGTTTGAAGTCTTCAACTAACTTTTGTTCTATGTTAATTTATTATATTTATTTAAGCATCATTTATTTATATCTCTTTTCCAAGTATTTTTCCTTTACTTCTATCCCCTAGCTGTGTGCCTCTCTAAACACTCAAACCTAACGGTATTGCTTCTCACGATCATGCCAACGATAAAGCTTTAAACGATTGCAAAAAAATATAAAAAAATAACTCTGACGTTATCCAAAAGTAAATCGAATAGAAACCTCCTTGCGCAAGATCATAAAACACAATTTAGCACGCAAAAAACTGAGGAAGAAGTCTAAGGAGTAAAGCAACCCCCAAACCAAAACGATATATGAAAACCCAAGGCAAATGCCATAACTCAGGCATATGTCATAAAGTTAGCAAACAAATTTCTTTGGTCTCTCCGCGATCTTAAGCCGGAGATAAAGCAAACAAACATATTCATTAGGAACGAACGTCGAAAGCTGAAGGGTTGTGTAAAGGCTAAGGGTAAACCCCATAATTTTTTTCACACTTCCATTGCAAGAAGAAAAAGAAGAAAATCGTGCAATTATGACACGTCACAAACAACTGAATGAACAACCCACTGTGCCTGGCTTGGGACGGATGTTCGCTCAAAGATTGAGCGCGTAGCACGCGATAGGACTTACTTACGACAGGACCTTAAAGGATTGCAGAGCCGAAGGGTGCGCCTCAGGGGCGTTGACTCGAAGAGAAGTCATGACGTGGCATATTATGCGCAAGACCGAAGGACTTCGTTTAAGATTGATAAACAGATCATCTTTGTGCCTACCTGGCTGGCAATTGCAGCGGCCTGAAAAGTGGGTGTGGCACTTTAATGATGCCTCAAATTAACTGTTCCATTTCAATTACGATAACAATGCCAACATCAACTGCGACATTTCACTCCAGTCAAATTTATTTGACATTCCCCCTGGGGTGGCGTCGGCTATCGGAACTCTTTTTCCACATTCTCGTTTTCCGTGACGCAGCCATAAAATTTTAACCAAAAATTACGCATAAACGTCATCGTAAATTCGACAATTTCCCCGGCCGTCGTGGGAAGTAACGCCCAAATGGATTTGCAGCGGTTTTGCAATTGTGACATTCAGGCATTCATCCGGGCTTGAATGTAATTTAACTGCAATGTGTGAGTTGTTGGCGGCTTGGGATTTAAAGGCTCTTGAAAACTATTGCAACTCGAAGCTGAAAGGGAAATGTGTGTTATAATATCACACATGTATATTCATATCACACATTCGTATTATTTATAATTAAATTTCTGAGAGCTTAATATAGTAACATGTCAACAATTTTTTTAAAATATCACAGGCTACAATATACAATACTACATCTCCATACTGTGGCCTGGGGCTCGAACCCGCCTTATAATTGCTTGTTTTCGTGGCGAAATTCATAAATTGACTTTCTACAAGCACTTTCTTTTTACCCCAAAATTAAAAAAAAAAAACCTTTCTGGGAATTTAATTTAAGCGGGTTGCTTAACGTGCATTTATATACATATATGTATTACTATATGAACAATTGCGCTCGCGGCTATTATTGCAGATTACAAAATATTTGTATGTATTTATAAGTAAGTTATACAAGTAAATTATTTCTGGCGAATCTATTATGATATATGATATAAATATAATATATATATACACGTATATATAAAGATTTACAATTATAGGATATATTAAGTTTATATTAATATTAATTATCATAGTATTATTGGATAAAGTCAAAGACTAAGATAACATTCTTGGAAGTTGAACCAGGATTTTTATATTTATTTTATTTATTTATATGTTCATGCAAGTAAAGTTCCGTGCTTATGATGCTTTTATTAATGGCATCAGATAATTTTATTAATTTATATAAATGCTGTTAAGCTACGCAATATAATTTATGAGGATTATATTTATGTATACAGAATCAAGAAATAAAATAAATGTGTTAAAAAAATAATAAATGTATAGATATATATATATATAGATTTTTCATAGCTACCTTGATATTTTGGGGTAACTTACACGATCCCTGGCTCACTAGTTGTCAATAGAAATAGAAATGCTTTCATACGAGTTCGGGGCTTATCAAGGCAGAAGCATCTAACAAACAGCCGAATAACAATTCGCAGCTAATTAACTGTACTTTTCACTTTATACATATATACATATGTATATACATATACACACATGATCAACTCTGTTGGCCGCAATTAAAACCGCATATAGGAAATCATTCATTTGGCAAACGGCGACAACATGAAAATCCAAAAAGCCATAGATCCGATCCGAGCAGTCAGATAAGGCCAATGAGGAACTGGAAACAACCCTGCGAGGCGACTGATTGTGCTTGGGCTAGGATCATGGCCAAATGGTAAATGATTTAAAGCAAGCCTCATAATTTCTCATTGTTCATCTGGCATTTCCACAAACTGATAAATGAAACGCAAAACATAAACGGCAACAACTATATAACTAACGCCAGATCGAGTCAAACTGATAATACCTTTCACACTCTGCGTGAGTCCGCTGCGTTCGCTGCCTTCGCTGCGTCCGGCGAGCGCCGCGAGTGTCCTGCGGTGCGGGGCCGAGATCGCTGGCCCACGATAGCAGCGAGACTCGCTCGACGGCCAGTGAGAATTGAAATGTTTCGGCACACAGAGAATTGGAAATGGGACTGTTTCGGGCGATCGCTCGGACAAGTGGCTGCTAAGTAGCTTGGCTGACTAATCCGATGTCCAAACAAATCGCCAGACGCTTCGGCTCAGGTCAGGTGTTGTTTTTGTTGCCGTTGTGGGTTTCGGTTAATGGGCTTAGCGCATCCATTGTCCAGTGGGTTCAATTCTTTATGAAGGATTACGTGTTAAGTATTTGGAAAATATTTTCATAATTTCCCACGCGCATCTTTATCTAGTTTTTGTGTATTACTATTATGTTTTTTTTTTATTTATTATTTTTTTTTTTTGCATTTTTCCGTTTGTTTTTATAAAAACGGTTCTCGTGCATATTATTTGCGTTGGTTTTGTGGAAATTATGGCATTGAATTACATGCGTTGTACGCGGTGCATATACAAATTTCTCCCACAAATTGAACGGCTCTATAGCCAACAGTTAGCTACCCGCATTGCCTAATCATAATGCGTCGGACTCACCGTCGACCTCTGAGGAATGCGAGTACCAATAGAGAGTGATAGAGAGAAAGAGAGAGAGAGTGCGGACCTGAGCGCGTGGCAATAACAGAAGCTGATGTTGAATGTGCTTCCAGTTTCTGTTTGAATTTAGCCATTGGGATAAAAAGACGAAAAATATCGGTACTAGCAAGGGTACCTAGCCGAATACACAAAAGTCCATATATTTGTACCAACTACCAGTACCAATACCAAAATAAATTCCAAGCCATAAATTAATTCCAATCAGTCACAATACGAAATACGCTCCCTCTGGGGAGCTTTGAATTTTTAGCAATATGCACAATTTTTATTGTAGTAAATAAGCTTTATTTATGGATTAAATACAAAAATGCAAATGACTGACCCAATAGGAAACTTTGAAATTCGAATTCATTAAATTTTACCGTGCAATTATAAATTTTAAATTCAAATATTGAGGTAATATTGCTGCCGTGCCAGTTATTAATAATTAATAATTTAGAAATGTCTTTTGTATATCCGGTTCCAAAAAGAAATTTTAAAATGTATTATTAAAAGCCAAATAAATTGTGCATTTTCTTAAACAGTTTCTATAATCTAAATATAAAGTCTGAATAGGATTTGTGTTAATGCATTCACATTTAAAAAAATACATATTATTGCCCCTCTGTTTCCTTTTATAATATGATTTTGTGTTAAAATAAATAACATAGTGTTTTTGTAAATTCAAATTTAACTGATAATTACCCAAAAGAAATTAAAATGTTTTTAAGTACTCGTTATAAGTATAAGAAATGTGGGACTTTTTGCAGTTACGTGTAGGGTATCTGCTAACTGAGCATTCTGAATTGTTCAATTTGCATCTGTATGAATCACGTTTTCCACCGGTGAATTTCCAATATACTTTTAATATATGACGGAAATCAATCAACTTGAGCAAAAATAATGAACTGACTTAAAATATTATATAGTATTATTGGATGCATTTTAGGTCTAGATTATCTTAAAAATGTTTCCGAGAATATATGTATATGGATGATCTCCTATTGTAAGTCTTCCTGCGAGTTTGTTGTTTGTTAGGTAAGCCAAAAAATAAATTTCTAAGGACATTTCTCGCTATAAAAAAGCGAATTAGGCACACTTGCCGCTATGGACAAAGCGATTCGCGCCACGCAATAAAATCTAATTAGTAAACTCATAAGGAAACAAAAAAAAAAACTAAAACGAAAACTGTAAAATTTCAGGTACTTCAGGAAAAAAAATTCGAGAATTCGGCATGGTAAGGATACTTGAGCACAACAAAGATGCACAGACAAAGGACACACGCGCGCCCCTCGCCGGCCAAAAAACAACCCCCTCCCCGCAAGAGTATTTGCGCTGTTTACTCAAGCATAAGAGAACAAAGCTAGGCACGACTTCACAGTTAAAAAAAAATTGAATTGAAAAATTTTCGCAAATTTTAAAAATCAAATGCCACATAAAGTGGCAAAGTCGGTGGCGCAGCTCGTGTGCCGCGTGTCGAATGCTGCCAATATTTCCGGTGTGTCTAATGACAAACGCATGTTTACACGAGTGCGAACACGTCCGGAGAGATCAGGAACGGAAACGGGTATGGGAACGGGGTGCCGCCTGGCACATTACACGGACATCAGTTTAAAGCCAGGATCTGCCAGAGTGCAATTAAATGGATTTACTCAAGCGTTTTCGATCGGGCAATTTATAAATGATGGCCGCGAATTTTAAAGCTGTCTGGCGAAATCAAGGACACTCGGATGATAAATGATCCTGTGGGCAAACTTAGAGCCAGCGACTGACTCACCAATCTAAAATTCCAACAATGGCGTTCAACTGAAGGTTTTTAGGCATTCTTGTTCTTCGCTTCTCTCGTGTCTAATCTGCAGCCAAGTTTATTCAACTGCATTTGAATGTCAATTAACTTAAATTGCTAGTTGTGACTTACAAAGCAACCAAAAACTATTAACAGCTCAGCCAGACAGACGCTCAGCCCAATAGACCAATTAAGGGCTAGGCGAGTCACACACACAGACACATTGTGTGATGAATACTCTCAAAAACGTATCCATAACAAGCGCTGAGTGCATTAACCTCGGCTCAACAAATATTTGATTTGCATGCATGTATCTTACAGATACATTTGGGCTTCCGCCTGAAATGGTTGCCATTGCACTCCGTCGCACTCAATTTAATTTAATAAAATTTTCGAACAGAGGCGGGGGTTTTTTTTCTGTTCTATAACTATTTTTGGGGTGCCCTCTGGTAATTATTAATAATATTTTCTGTTGAGCTCAGGCTCAGTGTTGTGCACATAAAACGCATCCATAAACAAAATGGCTGAAAAGCTGTTTATTCAGATCGGCCACATAACTTCAATTAATCTCAATTAAGTGGCAAAAATACGAGTAGACCCGAGCCTATATTGATGGAAAGTTTTGTTTTAGGGTTCAAACTCTGCGCATAGCCCTTTTTTGTTGTTTATTTTTTGTTTTTGTTTTGCTTAGCTGAAGGCGGCAACGCTACCAATTGAGGGTTAGACCCTGGGCACATTAATTCTTATTGTATAACTTGGCAATTTGAGTTGTAAATTTGAAACTGGCCAGTTTATTGGCATGTCGGGCCATTAAGTTGTTTGTTAAGGCGACGAAATTGAAATTTTAATGGCATATAAAATAAGAATTGTACAAGAGCTGCAGAGAAGTTATATGTATTTAAAATTCTGTTATCTAAAACGTATTTTAATTTGGTGTTCAGTTATAAAAAATGTATAAGTATTTACTGAATAAATGAAGGTAGTAGAAAATAAAAAGATTATTTTTATAAGAAAAATAAAATACAATAGTCATAATTGAAAAGATTAAAAAAATGTACAATAGAAATAGGGCATAAAATTAAAAAAGACGTTTAATAAATATTTAAAAGGACTCCAAACCCGTTTTTTTCTTTGAAAATACCATGCACCTGGTCGCAATAACAAAAAACAAACGTTCCTTAACAGGTTGAGACTTTTCTGGACTCTCAATGATAGCGAATTTCCTGAAAACGAATTCTAGAAACAATTAATTTTTGCTGGCGCCACAGCTATTATATTTACATTCCGTTTTGTTTTTAAAATGGGAATGAAATTATTGAAAATAATTACTCATAAAAACATAAAATAAGCTAATATGGTTTTCAATTAAAGTACGTTTCCTAGATAGAATGGACTCAGAAGTTTTCGATAGCCAAAAACATACATAAAGTGCAAACGTTGTTCCAAATTTAAGAAATTTCCACCTTGGCTTGGATTAGTCTTCAGAAAACAATGAGGAACAATGCAAACAATGAAATGCTCAAAAGCAAACGTGGTAAGCTTATTATTCCATATAATTTCAGTGGAGTAATTCGACAGTAGAAAAGGCGTCCGCCGCTTTCTGGGCAGCCAAGTGGTGTGCAAATCTCTGCGGAAAGCCTTTGATTGCGGCACTTGAGCACAGAACCAATAAGTAAGTAAGAATTAGGTCCTATTTACACAAACAATGTGTGCGCAATGGTGTGAAATTCTTGCCACTGTCTGGCCAGGCAAAGCTCCGCTCAGCTCCGCTCAGCTCCGCTCAGCTCCGCTCCGCTCAGCTCCGCTCCGCTCCGCTCAACGAGCTGCCGCGTCCCTTGCGCGTTTCTTGGCTCTTATCCTTGTCGGGCACAAATGAGACGTCGCGCTCATTACAATATCAGAATGTTGAAAGGCCCTGCTGGCAACCCCTCTAAGAAATGTTCGGTTCGAGGGCCCGTGCTTGCTTTTGTTATTTGTTTCACATTTTGTGCGTTTGCTCACTTGAGCAAAGGATCGCCGATCTTCAAAAGGAGAAACGCTCTCGTGCTCGCTCGCTCTGCGTCTCTGTCTGTCCCTTTTCGTATTGATTACAAAAAGTATTCATGTAGAGATTAGACGCAATATGCTGTGTTCGGCTCCGCACTTTTGTGCTCAAATTATCGCATACATATGCAAAGCAAAGGCATCGAGTGCCTTGGGATATTGGTCTATTGTTTCGCTATCATTTATGCAAAATGCTTAACTACCCCTGTCCCTGCCTCCAGCCTCCAGCCTCCAACGATACCATTGCGATAATTTTCATCTTTAAATATTCATTACAAGAGGTCGCGACGTCTCGCCCGGGTCGCATATCGCTTTGATTGATTACTCAAGTGGTTTATCGCTTGGCAATTGTTGCTTGGGGTTTTCCTTTTCCAGCATTGTTTCCCGAACTGCGCCCGAGGCGTTCACAGGGCGTGGCCAGGCCTCTGGCTTTGTTCGGGGCCAGCATGTTGGTCACTTGAGAGTTGAGACTGTTTCCTTTCAACTTGTAAATGTCATTTAAATATCGGAGCACAAAACTTATTAAAATATCTCAAATTTGCATGGCCTCCCATTCAGATGCGTTCTGTAGTGGCCCAAGGAGCAGCTGCACCACAAATTGCCAAATTTGACATAAATGAAATCGATCTTTAAGGCCACCAAGGGCGTGGCATGTGCGCAAAATCACGGCGGTTATGAAAGGTCATGAGTTAGTCACGATGAAAATCTAAGGAAAAATCTACTAAGGTTTTGCTACACATAAATCCAATTGCGAGAGGGATAGAACTCTTGATGGTTTTTGCTCAATGTTTCAATAGATTTTTTCATCGTTGAATATTCGTAAGTTAAGTACGAATAATTCTTGATATCATAATTGGTATTGGTATTTTATTTGTATTAAATGGTATAACGAAATTCTTAAACTAATTACAAAATTGTTATTATCTCATTAAATGGGTCTTGAAAAACACATTTTTATTTTAAATTAAAATGATTTTCTCTCGTTAAGCAATTCTCAACTTTTAAGAAAACAACAAAATATTCAAGATGAATTTGCAGAACAAAAACTCCTATAGCCATCCTAAAGCCGACATTTGATTATGGGATACAACGATAAATGCCAATGTCGCGAAAAATTCAGAGATATATAAAGCCTAAATACCCGCAGGTTGAAACGACTCCTTTAGTTGAATACAGCTTTTATATATAATATAATTATTAAAATAATGATTATAATAATAATAATAATAAAAATAATAATAATAATAATAATAATAATAATAATAATAATAATTATAAGAAAACGTCTTAGTTTTTAATTAAAGACTGAGTCTTTATTGAAGATCCCTAGATCATTACTTAGTTAAATCGTTTAATACTGAAAATATTTTTTTTAGCTTATTTTTAGATAGTAGGCAAAAACACATTTACTCTGTTACTCAGCCAATTCGCTTTTTGACCAACAAGAACAGATTGCAAATAAAGAACAAAAAAATACATTTTTGGGTGTTTTTAATGTGGTCACTGGGTCAGCTGTGTGAGTTCCCTCCCTACCTTGAATGGATATTCCCCAAGCTGCACCCACTCTTCACCCCTTTGGCATTCTACTCTCAATCAATTCTCGCAGCATCTGCAAGCGATGCGTGAGAAATTTCGCATGTCTGCCCAAGAGTTTGTGGTGCGCGGCGTCATCAAGCCACAGGAAGCTTCGGCATGTTGCGGCTCTGCCGCAAACAATACACATAGGCACTCGAGGGGCACAGTTTGAGCTTGCAACAACGACGAGGATGATGACGATGTCTGTCAAGAGGCCACTCATATATTTGCAACAACTGGAGTGCTCAGGCCCGGCGTTGCACGGTGGTTGCCGCTCCGGCAGCTCCTGTGGCGATGCGGTGCGCAAATGGGCACTCAAGTGACTGGAATATTGCGCTAAGCTTCTCTCACACAGCAGCAGCAGATTGTCGCTATATTTCATAATTTCAGAGTTTGGGTAACAAGAATTATTTCAATTTTCTTGATTAAAATGTTGCTACTCGGCGATGTGTGAACAAATGCCGCTCAACGTTTTGTGTTTTATTATGAGCTACTTCTTTTCGGATATATGTGTATATCTGTCGGGAATGATCTAATAAATGATATAATTTAGCTGCAAGATAAACCAAGATAAATTGGTTGCATCAGGGTGCCGAGTATCAGTTTCTTATAGAAATTACTTATACTTAGAGCTAAGATTTAAAGAAAAAAAAAAACGTAAAAACTCTTTAAATCCATAAAAGTTTTTTTTGTAAAACAATTTGGTTTTTTCATTTCGAACGAAAGTTTGAGAAGAAGCTTTAAAATATCGTATTAATTGTAGGGTCAAAAATGGAATTTTAAGGCGGAATAAATATATTTATGAATCCAGAGGGAGGTTTTGGAAATAGCTCTATAGATAAACTGCTCAGTTTTTGGTGCTTTGTTGTTGGTACCTCGAGCTAGTCAGCTTACTATAAATACACTTTATACTAACAAGAATAAAAAGGTCGCATAGAAAGCAAATAAAGTAATGTTAATGTTAAACATCTAATTTTTTTAATATTAGCAATTTTCGATCTTCGCTTTGTTACTTCATTTCCGATCATATTTTGAACGACGCTCGCAATTGCAGCAGCGATAATTAATTTAATTTATTTAACAAAGGTCATTGTCAGCTTTTCACAGCACAACAGCGCCGCCATAATTCTCACTTTTGCCCAGGCAAATCGGAGTGCAGCCAGGGCCAAAAAGTGTCAGGGCACCGAGTAATTACCACTCGGCTTATATCAATCAATGAGAAGCTATAGACGCGACTGCGTCTGCGTCGTGGGTAGTTTTAATTGAATATTACAAGAGGGATGTGCATTAATAAGGAAATCAATTTAAATCTCAGCGAGTTGTTGCTGTTGCTGGTGCTGCCATTGCCTGCTGCCAAACCCATGAGAAAAACCCACGAAACTCTAAAAAAATCTGCGGGCGTAGGATCAGCAGCAGCTAGCGGAAGGGCGCTGTGTCTCTAACGGCTGCGAAACTCAATCCTATACTTCAATGAAGCAATAAGTTTCAATTGAAATGGATTTGCTTGCGAATGAATTTGGCTGGCCAAGGTCACAATGAAGTCTACAAAATACCAGGCAAATGGTGGCAGATTGAAAGAAAGAAAAAAAAACTCTTCAAACAGCGATCTCTACAAACAAAACTCGTGCAAGACGGGGTTAGACTAAGCTTGTGCTTAAACTGCTTGTGAATTATAAGCAAGCCGCATTTGTCAACTGGATTGAAAGTCAATTTATGGTGCTCATCCAGGCATAATGTTTTATAGATTGCTGCTTGAATACCCTTTCTGTACTTTGGAATATTCGTGTGTCCGTTGGGGTCAAAATATAGTATTTTTTTTTGTATATCTGGTAATATTATTTTTCTACGATTTTTCTACTTTAAAGAAAAGTTCAATATTTCTTATCACGCCTATTTTCTATTTCTTTCAACTATTTAGAGCTTTTAATATAATGGAAATATAAAATCTAGCAATCAAAAACTTATGAATATTCATCTATAAGATAACTTAAGATCATATGTTAGGTTGGGTTCAGTTAGTTTATAGTTTTGTGTGCATCTGATTTGTATTTTCTACTTGAAACTAAGAAACTAAGGAAAGTTTTCAGGTGTGAAACAGATGTTCCACAATATTCCCATTTTCATAGTAAATCTCAGTAGCCACAAATTCCACAAAACTTGTAAACAAAGTGAAGCCTACCGTGTGGTTGCGTACTTCAGTTATTTACTTGACAAATACTTTTATTTATAGAGTGGCCAAAACGATTTCTAATCATAAAAACGCTAATCAAACGCTAAGCAACTTATCAACTGCTACTTGGCGATAGCGAACGGAGCGTGTGAAGTCGAAAGTTTTAGTTTTAGTTTGTGCTTCGTTTTCGTGCCCAGCGATCTTCCATGCGGGTGCGGCGCACCACCCTGAGGAGCAGGCTGCTGAACGTGGTGCAAAATAACAAAAGTCGATCGAACATTTTCACATTGAAATCGAGAGTTGTGCCTGGGAAAGGAAAATGACTTGCCTACTAAATCGTCTGGTGTTGCCACTGCAGCTGGTGGTGGTGGTGCTGGTGTCGCCGAGCTCGAGCCTTGTGCCACGTGAAGGCGATCCGGTGGTTAGCACCACCTTAGGTCGCATTCAAGGCAGCCAAATGAGCAGCTTTAGCGGAAAGACGATCTATGCGTTCCGCGGAGTACCCTACGCTCAGCCACCGGTGGGTGAGCTGCGTTTCCTGCCGCCCCGGCCCATACAAGCCTGGGGCACTGCGATCCTGAAGGCCACCGCCGATTCGCTGATCTGCCCGCAGACGGGCATTACCTTATTTATGAGCGAGGATTGCCTCAAGCTGAACGTGTTCACGAGGCACTTGACTGCCAGTCTGCCGGTGATTGTTTACATTCACGGTGGTGCCAATGTCCTGGGCAGCGGTCACAGCCAGTACGAGGCGGGTCCCCAGTATCTGCTGGAGCACGACGTGGTTTTGGTGGCCTTCAACTATCGGCTGGGCGCCCTGGGCTTTCTGGGTGGCAGCAACAACGGCTACCTGGATCAGGTAATGGTACTGGAGTGGGTTCAATCGCACATAGCCAACTTTGGCGGCGATCCCGACAAGGTCACCCTTCTGGGCCTGAGTGCGGGCGCCATGGCCGTCAGTCTGCACTTGGCCTCG
Organism: Drosophila colorata; assembly: GCA_035041545.1. Lineage (NCBI taxonomy): Eukaryota > Metazoa > Arthropoda > Insecta > Diptera > Drosophilidae > Drosophila > Drosophila colorata. Next base: position 4,187,150 of record JAWNLD010000013.1, read on the forward strand.
CCGCTGTCCGCGGATCTATTCCATCGTGCCGTACTCATGAGCGGCTCGGCAACGAATCACTTTAGCATACACAACGAGTTCTGGACGCGACTCTTGGCCCGCGAGCTGGCCTGTCCCATGTACGATGCCTACGACCGGGCCGAGTGCCTGCGCAATGTCACCTGGCAGCGCATCGTGCAGGTCTGCAGCACCTGGGAGCAGTACAAGTTCGTCAACATGAAGTGGAACTACGAGATCGATGGCCACTTTCTGAGAGCGCATCCCACCACTGTGTTTGACACGGGCTCCTTCCGTCGGGTGCCCCTTCTGGTCAGCTTTACCACCAACGAGCTGGACTATACCGCCATGGGTGCGTACGAGATTGGCTATCGATAGGTTTGCTTATCTCATTCTCACAATTCCGTTAGGGCATCTTGGCAATGACCTGCTGCTGCACGACATCATCACGAACTTTAATGATTATGCGCCGGAGCTGTTCCTCTTCGACTACAATGCGACCAAGAGCACGCGCATCAAGAACTTTTATCTGGGCAAGAATACCAACGAGCTGAGTGAAGGTAATATCGAGCGATTCGGGCAAATCTTCTCCGATGGCATCATCGGCCATGGCGTCTATCGGCTGGTGGAGCTGGCGCGCAAATACACCAAAGTCTACTACACGCGCATGGACTACATTGGCCAGCGCAGTCTCTCGGCGCCCATGACGAACGTGAACCGGCCCAGCGGAGTGGGTCATGCGGATGACTGGCAGTACGTGATGCCTAGCTTGTGGTACGGCCAGCTGATGAGCTCGAACCACACGGATCTCTTCATGATGGAGCGTTTGACCGCTTGGATTACGCACTTTGCCAAGACGGGGTAAGAGCACAGGCGGTTAGTCAAAAGCGGCTAATGCATTCGAAGAACTTCTTTGCAGGAAGCCGGTAGTTAATACTCGAGAGGAGTGGCCGCCCTGCAATGCGACACGGATGCAGCTGCTCTACAACAACAATGTAACCAAGCTGGGGCCACCCGCCTTCGTTGACCATTATGTCGTCTGGGATGAGATCTTTCCGAAATCTGCTGCTAACAGCGCTGCCCAAAGCCAACTCCAACGGGCCATTTCTGGCGTCGTCGTCGGTGTGGCCCTGTTCGGACTGCTCTGTAAATTAATGTAGCCATTAGGTGTGGAAAAAAGCTTATCAATAGGCCGTTTAGATTACGCTAATGACGTCGCTGGCTCGCTGCAGCTATTTACTTTGATTAATTAATCAACAAAAGGCGTGAGATTTTCAGTCTTTCTGAACGATTGTGTGTGTGTGTGTGTGTGTGTGCGAAGCTTGTTTTGGCCAGCGCCTTTGGGCAATTAGTCTTTGGTGCAGCTTAAATACACATTAATTTGTCTTTAAATGGTTCTGGCTCTAGCCAAAGTCGTCTTTTGACCTTTTTGGAGTTGTAATTGTGCGATAATTTTTGGAATTGACAGGTTCGCACATGTTTGCAACCGTTGGCACACCCTTGACTCCCACTTGCAACCCCCTTAACTCCTCTCCCACAAGTCGCGACTGGCGCTGCTATTGACATTTGAGATTGGCAGCATTTAAGCGGTTTGTTCTTGCGTGAAAATCTCAGTCCATGTGAGCGGTCGCAAAGGGATTATCGCCAGCCGTTTCTGTGCCGGGGGAGGCAAGTACTTTGGCAAGGGGTGTTCTCTTATCATGACTGCGAGTTTCTATAAATAATTGTCAACACTCTGATGCAAAATAATCGGAGAGTTCATGTGTGGTAGCCAAGACTTGTCGAGCATTGTTTAGCAGTGGAGAGTTTTTTATTGGAGCCAAAATGAATAATTCGTCATTTTTATTGGGGTTCTGTCCTTAATTTTTAATTTATATTTTTGTTAAATTTAGTTTTATTAAGTATGTATATTTTTAAGTTTCACAGAATATGACTTCAACTATCATAATATGTTGACATATAATTCATAATATTAGTTTTATTAAAAAAATCACTAGCTTCAATAATAATTTGATAATTCCCTAATATATAATATAATATAATATATATAATATATAATATATATAATATAAATAAATAAATTATTTGAAATGGTATTTATTTCTTTCATGGGCTTAAGTGTTTTCGAATTTTTTGAACAAAATGGAAACAAAATCTAGCACACCTGCCTTGGTTTGTGTTTTGTAATGTTATTTGTTTGATTTTTAATTTAGTTTTTTAGATTTTTAAATTCAAAGCAACTTTTCTATAGCAAGATGTTAACTATATTTTAATAAATGCTGAAATAGACAGGACCTTAACACCACAATTGTGGGAATTTCCTTAGAATTTAAAAACCTGAACAATTTGACTAGTCAAGTGAATAGATTTTCTGAAAATTAGCTAAAATCGGTATTTCATTAGCTGTTGACATATGTGGACTATTTGGTAAAAATGACTAACAGGAAAAGTACTAATTGTTAAGATAAACTTAACCCGATAAGCTCGTGAGTCTCAAAGTCAAAACGATTTGCCTTTGGGGTCCTTCTCATGTTAATGAGAAGACCTTTGTCAGACTTATCAGCTCCCAGGAATAGCCCAAGCAAACCGCACACTCACAAAGAGGACCACATAATGACTTTGATGTCGAGTTCGTGTAAACTTTTCCCAAAGAAAATATGGAAAATTAACTTGTTAGCCTGCCCGCCAGCCACACACACATGCACACGGAAAATATATTATGTGTGTGTGTGTGTGTGTGTGTCCCGTAGAGGGGCTTGAGCAAACATTTAACTATACGCATTCTGTTTTGGGACAAAGGCCACAAAAAGGTGGGCAAGTCAACTTGACAAAACGCATGACATGACAGCACAGAACATAACAGAGGAGCAGACAATGAAAGACGTGAAAGGCAACAAGCAAAACATTTGCGAAAATTTTAATTAAATTCTACAACAATTTTTAAAGTGACGCGGCACATGTAAAATTGCGTTCAAGAGCGAAGTTGGAATGCGCCCCTAAAAATCGACATTGAGCTGGCGTCGCCAACACCTTTCCCAATTGAGCAGCTGGAAAATGGAAATGTGAAAGAGTTGTGATTCGATATTCGAGTGGCTTTTGTGACTCAATTACAATAAGTCTATTAAACTTGTGTCTGCGGCCTGTCTAGACAACACGGGGCCCGGGCCGATCAGTCACAATGTCTGCATCTCAGGCATCTAGGCCCGGCCCGGCTCGGCCCGGCTCGGCTCGGGGTTGAACAGCGTTGAGAGCGCGTGCCCCTTTTGACTTTCGGCTGGTTCTTTGTGCCATCTAACAACAGAAACGGTCCTCTACTGATCATCGCGATGATGATGCGAAGGTGTTCCAGCTGCCGGTTAGGACTCTGTCTCGATTTCACTTTCGTTACGCCTGCGCCATATATGTATTTCAAATGAAATACCAAGTCCTTGTTCCATTTGGCTCTTTGGCCTTTTTTTTTGTTTTGTAGCTCATCATGCTCAGTTCGCGGCTGCGGCTGCGGTTTTGATTACGTATTTTTGGAGTGCACAATGGACGCCAGGACGCAAAGGAGTAAACATTTTGAAGTAGCGCCGTTCCAAATGCTTTATTGGTTTGTCAGCGATCGAATTATATATATATCTACATATATATATGTCTGTCTGCTCGTATCTGTCTGGCTGTTTATGCGCTTTGTCAACGTATCGTATTACGCCCCAGTCCCAGGCCCAGGCCCAGGCCCAGGTCCTTGTCCATAATCGCTAATGACAATACAAATTGAGAGTGGAGAGCCTTTGTTGGTTTTCTGGGAAGCCTGAGCCACTGACAGCCGGCGCAGCGTGCTTAAAATTTGTTAAACAATATATTTGTTTGGCCTTTTAAGTGAATTTCGATCAGCGTGTTTTGGTGTTTTTTTTGGGGTTGTTTCCAGCCACCTTGAAGCAATCGATTGATATTCGTGGAAAGCCGGTTTCGAATGCGCAATGTAAAGCTTTTTCTACAGAATTCTAGAGGAAACACTTTAGGGAATTTGCAAGTGAAAAACAATATGTTTCTTTATCTGACCAATTAACCAAAGTAGTTTAAACATTATTATTAATATTATTTCACTTGATCATGAGAGCTGAATTTCTTAAATTTATTTAATTTGTTTATTTTAACAATTTAACTAAATAAATACACTGCTTTAGAAATGTCTTTAATAAAGTTAACTTTTGGGACGGATATCAAAAAAGGAAATGCTAAAGAAATTGTGAAAAGTTCATGCATTGATCCAATCTGTTAAAAGTATTATCTTCCACTTATTTTCCGCCCGTGGTGGCGACTATTCTTAGATTTGCGTAAAAGAAATTGCTGAGTAATATTATTTTTTATAAATATTGATTGTGTAATTTGTGTGGATGGAAGTGGGCGTTGACGATATTTTTCGGCTCCATCTTTAGAATAGATCATCAGAAAACTGTCGGTGATTGCGTCCATATGGACGGACAGCAAGACGGACATTGCAGAAACCCAATATAATCTTTTCACTTTGTGAACTAGTATAAAAACGAATTGAAAGTTTACGCTTAGAATCTCTAAGGGGTTTTTACTATGTTTATCACTTATCAGTTTTATACAGTTATAAATATCAAACACTTATTAGAATTAATAAATTAAACAAAGATAATTCCCAGAATCAAAACATTAAAGATAGTGCTTAGCGCCACCCAGAAATAAATTATAGACATTTAAGAAGATTTTCTTACAATTTCAATTAATTAATTAATCTGATTTGCTGGCGCCTACGCTTTGACAGATAAGCTGAGAACCGACAGCCAACATGGGATTCAACAATCGCATTGCTTAATTAAATATTTATAAAAAACGTAAAATGCCTTGATTAATGGTTGTCCTCAGCGCGCACTTGCAGCAGCTCCCAGGCTCAAAGGTCCCAAGTCAAACAACAGCGGATGAAATAAAACAATAAAAACAAACATCAAACGCAATTTACCCAAACGCACAACAGGCAAAAAGGACACTCCGGCTGCTTTCTCCCTCTCTCTCCACAGTTCGGGCTGTGGTGAAAGTGTTCACATCAAACGGCTTTAAAATTAATTGTTTCGCCTGTGTCTGTGTTTTTTTTTTCCAACGATTTAGTTGGGCCCGATAAACAATTTGATTATTCGATAAGCAAATACAACTACACACACACACACACACATACACTCAATCCACACTCGCTCACACACTCATATGTGCAACTGTCCCCCCATTCGCTCCATTCTATTCGCCATTGTCACGCTGTCTGTCACAGCTGCTCCATGACAGCTTTGTGTGTGTGCGTGTGTGTGTGCCTGTGTGTGTAGGTTGTGTGTGGTCGCCGGTTGAGTGTCTTTTGTTGTTTGCTCGCTCTGATATCGTCGCTTTTGTTTGAAGCCCCGGCGACAGACAGCGACAACAATAAAAACAACAACGACATCAACAACAACAACAACAACAGCACGATTGTGATTTTGGGGAACCCGGGACCCAATCATAATTATGCATGTTGTTTGTTGTTGTTTGGGCCCTTGTTAATAATGGCGTTAATGCTTACGGCGATGAGAACAACATGGACCACCCTCGCTTAACGTCTCATTCGGGCCCTGAATCACAGCGATATTTATGGTAACTGAACTGACCAAGCGTTGCACAGGATTCCAGCAGGTAGATAATACAAACAAGGGAATAATATTAAACATAAGCACATTTCTTAACAGGTTCTGCCAATGAAAATGTTCAGTATATATAGAACTTTGTGGATGGCGAACTGATAATATAATTAAAAGTTACTTCAATATTTAATCTTTAAATCTTTAATATAAATTATATCAAATTAGACGAACTCTATTTAGTCCCAGTCTTAGATTTACATATACGATAATAAATAATACTAAATAATTATTATTATTTTATAATCCCCGGTGGGGGTATAGTCATAAGCTATCAACCCAACTATTCACGGGTCGTCCGGAAAACCTTACTGTTCCTCTTTGTCTATAAAATAAAACTCCTAACTTTAATACTTGTATATGCATTGCATTTATTATATTTTATATAAGCATTAATTTTTTTGATTTTTGGTTTCTTCAATATTAATATTTAAAAATTTTTTACAACAATTATATTATATTTTATATAAGCATTCATTTTTTTTTTGATTTTTGGTTTTATTAATTTCTTCAATATTAATATTTAAAAATTTTGTACAACAATTTTAATTTAAATATTTTATTTTATTTATTTTCAGTTTTCAGCATTTAATGTACGAAATAAAGCAAGGAAATCAAACATCAGATTATTACTTTGGTTAAGAAAGGTTAATGTTCGCAAATAGTTCATTGCAAATCAATCAAAACTCACATTGTAATCGAATTGAGTGAGTTTCCACCCACTCAAAGTAGTTGAGCTGATAATCTTTTTCTGCACCCAATAGGAAACCCATAAAAAGCGCAATCATCGACGGCACCACAAAATCATCCAAATAGCCCAATAATTACAGGCGTGTTAAGTGCCCCCCGGCGACCGACAAAAATTGTTTGTACTCTTCTCAGCCTCAAAACTGTGCAAATATTTGTTTGCAGTTTTTCAAAGCGACTCCTGTCAATGTTGTTGCTGTTCTTGTTGTTGTTGTCAAATGTGATTATTAATGTGCCTTGAATAGTGGAAATGGCAACAACACCCCACAGCACTCAAGCACCCGAACACCCAAACACCCAAACTCCCGCTCACCCTCAACTCAACCCAATCCCAGAAAAGGGAATCAGTGCGCTCTCAAACGTATGCTAGTTGTCAGAGAGGGTGTGACAATCCATAGAGCCCAACTAATGAGTGTAAACAACGGACTGGCAAAAATTACAAATCCTAAAAAAAAAAAGAGGAAAAAGGAAACTGCCACAAACTGTTTGATTTGTCGCTTAGGACTAATGAAACCAAACATTAGAGCGAGCACCCTCAATATGTTTCTGGTTCTGGTGTCGTTCTGGTCTCGAGTTCCGGGGGTTGTCCCTGCCACTCTCTCCAAAGTGTTGCAATTTTTGCCCCCGTTCGGGCACAAAGGGATGTTGGATGGATGTTTACTATTTTGGACGGGCGGACGGATGGCCGGACTGGCTGGTAGACAGAGCAGGCCAGACCAGACCAGGCCGATGTGTTGTAAGTTGATTACGTGGTTGACGTTGACGTTGCTGCTGCTGTTGTTGTTGTTGTTGTAGTTGTTGTTGTTGCTGCTGCTGTTGTTAAGTTGAGTTGCAATATGAGGGCGCATGTTGCTGCCGTGGAATCGGCAGCTGTCTTCACGTGAACTGCAGCCGCGATACTCAAACTCGTAACTCTTCATGGATTTTTCACCTTATTTTTTTATATGTTTTTTTAAGTTACGTGCCTGAACTGGCTAATGCTCAACGGCAGCCACCTGAATGAACTCCAACTGGTCGCGGGTTTCGCTAATGTAGCGCCAGGTCGGGGTCGGGCCAGTTTAGGCCTCGGTCAATATATGTCTGACTATGATGAGCTGCTGTCGTGGCCACTGTGGCCGCCGCTTTCGTGGGAAACTCTCCATAAAGGCATGCGGGTGTGGTTTTTCCTTCTATGCTTTTGTATGTTTTGCTACAATTAATGAAATTGTATTTTGTGTGCCCAAAGTAGATGCTACACTTTTGATTAATAGTCGTCGCCGGGGCTGCCTGAGAAATGCTTTGGGGGCCAGCCCCGCAAGCTCAGCTCGTTTGATGCTGCACTTGTTCTAATGGCACCTCCTAATGGTACGCCTCTGGACAGGTACCAGGTACCGAGCCTGGGCGCCTTATTGAGCAATTAGTTAAGGGGCCACTAAACTGTTGACAGTTAACGTTTTATCAATTGGTTTTTTCTCGTCTTGGGCTCCAACATAAATCAAACTTTGGAGTGCAACTTTCACATGTCAGAACAATTTGTCAGTGTGTGTTGGTCACGACATGGTCAATATGATTGACCACCAGTAGAATTTTTGACATGCTCATTAAAGTCCCCTTAGCGCCCCCCACTTGACTACCTACTACCACGCACTAAAACAAATAACTCGCGGGCTCAGGAATGCGAGGGCTGTCCACGGGGATAAACTGTCTCAGATAACCCATTGTGCCTATATATATATATATTTATATTTATATATATATATATATGTATATGTATGTTTTGTAAACACAATTATTATACGTGTTCAAAGTCCCATCGGAGTTTAATAGAACAGCTAAACTGGCACAGTTCGATATGTTGCTTGCATATGCAATTAAATCACCAAACGCGCAATTGAAAAATGTTTTTTATCAACCGAATTGATTTGAAGGTCAGCCATCGTTCGTTCAGCTCTCAGGCTGCTTTAAATTTAGAAAAAATATCAGTACATATATATTTCATGTACTACATTATTTTTATAATACCCTGTACCCATTGAACATGTGTGGAAAAGAGGAATAATTGCTATTGTGCAAATGTTATAAAGTATATAAATTCATCAGGCAATTTTGAAACACACTTTTATTTTGTTTCCCTAACGGTTTTAAAAAACATATTTTTCAGCAAGTCTTACAGATCATTCGAGTTTTAAATGTTAAGAATATATTATATTTGTTTTAATTTTTTTAATATTATTTTGTATTTATTTGGATACCTCCCCATGTATTTTGATGTCATATTTAAACTCCAAATATTTAAAAGTGATCGGACAATAAACCCAGAACTTATTTAATGACTTACAAAATGAAGCATAAACGCTACAAAATTGTCGTAGTTTTCCTGAACATGTGTGTTTTACAGGGTATATCCTAGTCGGATACTTGCGACTAGCGCATTTGTACTTGTACTTACTTTGTATTTTGCAATTTAAATCTTTAAGATTTAATTACCCTCAACAGATGTGTGTGTAAATTTATTAAATAAAAGTATATAAATTTAATAATTTAATAAAAAGATGTTGATTAATACTTTTGCTATACACGAATCATATATGCAACAATTGAAGATATTTTCAATAAAATGTCCTTGACCAAATCCTTAATTATTAAAAAGCACTTTCGTTGATATTAAGTAAATATTTTCCTCAATGCTAGCTAATTGGAAAATCTCAGGTTAAATAATGTCGCAGCTTGATTTAATCTTCAAATATGTGAAAAGTGTGCAGACCTCAAAAGCGAAGAGTATTTATTGCATACTCATAATATTTTTCACCCATCAAGCCTTAGTTAAAGTTGATATAAAAACTAATAACTATTTCTGCACTTTCCACGCCAGAAAACCTATAAGCACCTCACCAAACTGATGAAAAACGCACCCCGCCGTGCCGAGTGCCGTGTGCGACCCACTGTCAGTTAGTCAATAAGCGACACCGTGCAACATGATCCATCATCAGTTAGGTTGAAAGCTGTAAATAAACAAGGATGCGCTAAGACTATTATTGAAATACGATGCCGCGATGACAACAGACAAAACGCTGCTCGATAATGTTCGTTGTTTGTCCTGCGCAGAGGCTGGTCGCATAGACCCAACGCCCGGCGCAGAGTACAATGGGACGCGCCGGGCAGCACCAAACAGGACAGCAGGCACAAGGCCCGATGTCTGATGGCTGACAGATCAACGTCAGGCCAGGCAGCCCACAGCATGAGATGAGTTTCCAGCTCAACTCAGCTCAGCTTGCGATCGGCACGCGACACTCAAAAAGCTGCCGCTGCGCCTGCGCCTTCACATATTTTTCAATATATGCAACGCCGCAGGATCGCTTCAGTTATTAAAAATGATGAGCTCACAGTTTGGTATTTTATTTTATTTAATGGTTTTCTCGCCAGCTTATCAGCGTGTTTTCATCGACTGCCGACTTTCGGTTAGCGCCCACGCGCCGCACGCATTTGCCAGCTAAATGCATTTCACTCTCTATGCTAATTAGACGAAAGTCATTTCCCAATTTGACTCGCAAGTCCCGCTACCCTTAGCTTCTGGGCTCGCTATGGGCCATGAATTTGGATAATATGCCAGTCTCTAGCACACGCTGTATGCTGATAGCAAAATAAATTTATATTTGTATTGGTTTTTTTTGTTTTGTTTTTTTGTTTTTGTAACAAGTAAGTAGCCCATTATTTGGCATGTGGGCTTGTGGATAAGGCAGATTAGGCGACTGCGGTTGCACGTACTCGAATGTTGAGTAACTAGACCTATTTTTGGGTCTGGATTAGCCTGATTATGAGCCAAGCATTAATTTGTTGTGTTGATTTGATTTATAAATATTATTTATTCAGATGTCACGTGAATCGAGTTGAACTGGGATATTGATTTTTTTTTTAAATCAAACCTGAGCCTCTTAAAATTATTAAATTTATATATTCTGTTTTCCTTCAAACGGTTCTGTAAATATTATTTTTATTTATTTTTATTTTGGGAATTAAATACCAAATTACGTTATTAAAAAATATGTTAAATTCTTCTTAAATGCAAATATTTGTTTTTGTTTTTGTTATTTGAACGATAGTATTTAAATCTTAATCTAACGTAACCCACATAAATTGAGTATAACTTGTATGAATTATGTCAGTTAATTCTACGGCAATTGCTAAAAAGTGAATAAATTTTAAATTGTGTATATTAATGGCTAGATTATTACGTATTGGTTATAAGCTTGGGCTATTATATTACAATATCAAATCTGCCCTAATTTAGGTTTCACGTTTGTATCCTCTCTGGTTAAATATTTTCCAAATACCTTAACATTTACACAAAGATGTCTGCAATACCTATGCAAGAGCTTTTCACGTATTATTTGAACTTAAAATAAATATATTCTGCATAGTATGACATTCAGCTAAAAAACATTCTATCTTATAATAAAATTTATTTTTTTAAAGTTTTTTTTATTATTTTATTCTGCCCATATTTCTCCCCAAATTTCGTCAAAATGTTTGTTCAACAGATTTAACTCACTTACTTAAACTTAAACTATATGTAACCTGACTTATATGACATTCAGCTAAGCGTCAATTTCTCTTATAATAATGATAATAAATTATATTAGGTTTTTTTTTTATTTTACTCATAGCTATTTTTGCGGGCCAAAATTCGCAACCCAACTTCTCCTCCAATTTCATCCTTAAGTTTGTTTAACTGATTTAACCCACTTATCCAGATACTCACACACACACACACACACACTTAGAATATTTCACCCAAATATCTATGCAAGCCGCATTTCCCACACCCACAGCAACTGGAAGTATGTAAGCCAATCCAATGACCATCTGCTGAGCTTAACCCAATAAATAGCTGGCATAGTTGCAAGAGCTGAAAACCAGAGTTCAGCTCTGGCTGCCACGTAGAGTGGCCGAGTGAGTCATAAATTGTGAAATGCAATGCACATTATCGTCAATGCGAGATACCAAAAAAAAAAAAGAAAAAGAAAAGGAGTCAAAGAGTTGCAGCTCAGACAGGCCAAGAGCTGAGCAGTGGGCCCCAGGGAGACAGCGTGGTGGACACTTTCTGGCAAACTGTTGGCACCTAGCTTAAAGCAATTGTTGTTGTTGCTGTTGCTGCTTGTGTTATTTATGAGTTTTGTGATGTTTCTGCAAATTTTTCTATGTAAGAGACTCCTTTGTTTTTCCAACGAGCAACGAGCTTAGTTGAACTTGTGCCTCGCGCTTTGGGCCTTATCGCACGTCAATTGCGCAGACAACTTCATTGTAAGACCAAAAGATTCCTGCACACTGATGTTGACAGCAGGAGTTCCAAGCACGCGTCGTCCACAAGAAACCACAGAAGGAAGTTGCTTGCGGTTCGTCTTGGCTCTCCTGGCCTGCGCAGAGTTTTTTTTTGTTTGTTTGTTTGTTTTTTTTTTTTTTTGGTTTTTGCCCAGAAATCTAATTACATTTTGTGGCCAAAGGCGCTGCGCCGAAGTTTCAAATAGCTATAGTTTGAGCGATTTCCATCAGTCAATAAAAACTCCAGCTCCAGCCAACTCGTGCGCATGCGTCTGGTGGACACAGCGGGCATTTTGGCCCCAGCGGCTGCATCTGATATGCCCCCGTTGGCGACTGGGCCAAGGAGCTCACAACTTTATTTGCGCTGCATTTCGTGGAAATCGAAATCGGCCCGAGGCCTCAAAATATTTCGTTGGAAATTGGAATGCCAATTCAATGCGACAAGCGCTTTCTGTTTTATTTTTCTTTTTCTTTTTTGCCATACTTCACGAAGCGTCTAACAAATTATTGAAACGTGCTGCCGAGCAGACGGGCAGACGGGCGGACGGCCGAGTGTGGAGTAGCATATGCTGTGCTGACAAGCCAAACAATTAAAACTAAAGTGGAAACGATCAAAATGTGCAACCCCGGTACAGAGATCTATTGCCGCAGATATAGCCGAGGCAAACCGCACTCCCTGGCAATTTGCATAAATTAATATATTATTTTACTGTAGTCCAACACCCTCGCACAGGACCTCTGCTCCGTGATGATGCTTTGGCGTGACTCATGGCGTGCTGGAATTCTGGCAATTGCATCCAGTTGTCGTCGTCGCCGGCAGTTGCCAATTGGCATTGGGTGCTCCGCGTCATGTGTTCCCTATGCTAATGAGTCGGACGGCGGGCAGGATAACCGAGTGCTCAATTCCAATACGAAATGGGGCGATGATCGGGCGGCAGCTCGCTTTTGACACTGTCATGCTGTCAAGCGTAACCAAACTCCGATAAGAGCAATAAAAACGAAAATAGGTTGCGAGCGGCCCAGAAAAGCAACAATGGCTTTCGTAACATCTGTGTGCTGCCAGAAATAGCAGTGAGTGTGAGTCTGACTGAGTGTTAGCGTGTGTGTGTGTATGGCATTGAATGAGAGGACTACACTCAGCTAAATAATGGGGTCACTTAAAAGTTTGAAGGTTGTTTGAAAGTTTGAAACTCTTGCAATGAAATTGGGCAACAAATTATGATGAAATTCCTTATATCTCTTTTAGAATTTTTCTATATTTGCTCTTTTCTCAAGCTACTACTAATTTTGGTATAAAAATAAATTACATATTTTTAGTCCAAATATTATTTTGTATAAGTGTGCAGCCACGAATAATATATTCATATTTTTAGGAAGTTTTAAACAATCTCCTATACTTAACAGTAAAAATTAGAATTTTTAAATTAATTTATTCATTTCTACAAAGCTAGCATAAAAAACTATTAAGTTGGTAAACTGTTGAAGCTTCCTTAAAATTAATTTTTTTAAATCAATCTATCAGAATTTAAAAGTAAGGTTTGTTTTAAGCTTTAAAAAAAAAAGAGAAAAATCATCGTCCGCAAGACGTCACTCATTTTATAAATAGAATTTCTATTTAATAAATACAATTTTAAAAATCATAATGCATAATCAAATACGTGAAGTATTTTTAATTAAAATTGAATTTAATTTTAAAATTGAATATATTCACTTTAATATTTTTATTGATATTGATATTGATACCAACAACAACTCATTACGTATAGAAAAAATATTTAATAATAAATAAATAAATATTTAAATATATCAATAAATACACAAATACTAACAGGTATTCTAAAACAATACATTTGTAATTAAAAAAAGATTGAAATTCTGCTACTTTTAGGAGAACATCTGTGTAGCCAAGTAGCAACGATTTCTCGCAGTGCATGCCGTGGCACGCGATCGCTGGCAGCCCAAAATGCACGGCACGTACCAATGCTATCGACTCGGACCGACTTAATATAATATATGCACCCACACAGTGATGACACGCATACCTACCGAAAAACATAAACACATAAACAACATTTGAGGGAGACGCTCATCAAATTGGAACTGAAAATTATGCCAATTGGTTTATCACTTGGCAACTGACAACAACAACAAAACAAAAAAAACAAGCTGCATCTGAGAGGGGTAAACAATTGCACTGAATTGAAACACAAAATTTCGAATGCCAAATTGCATGTATTCTATGGAATTTTGTGGAAAACACAGCAAGTACAGTAGAGCCCAAGAGGCCTTTTCTAAATATACTGACTAAGCCAGCGTTCCTTGGTCTGACGTCGCCAGTTCAGGGGGAACAAACGCTTCCAGATCTCGTAGCGTACGGCATTGAGGCCCTCCTGCAGGATCAGCTCATCGCCGATGTCCAGATAGTAGCGCTTCTTGAAGCTGAAGGGACGCCAGCGAACGTTGCGCAACTTCTCATCGCTGGGCTTGTTGGGATCACCCTTGTAGGCAAAGGCCGCGAACATGCGCGTCATGAGATCGACCATGCGGAACTCGTCATCGTCCTCGGTTAACATGCGACTAATTGAGGGCTCCACAAACAAATACATCAGATCGTCGTGATGCACAACGCCATAGGGCGCATCCTCCGGATAGTGTATGTGACTGCGTCCGCCCTGATAGCCAAAGCGATAGTAATAGACCTTGGTGGAGCGCGCCGCCAAATGCACGAATCGATGTATGCCAAAGCCCGTCAAAGCGTCCGAGTAGAGCGTGGCCAGAGATGGCAGCGAACCGTTCGCCTCGAGCGGCAGCTGGCCAAAGTAGTGCTGCAGCAGTTCCTGGCTGATGTTCTGGGCGCGTGGACTGCTGCCGTTGTACAGGAAACAAATGGGCGCCAGGGCCTCAAAGTTGTCATTGAAGGCGCCGAGCAGAGAGGGGCTTTGCAGTATGGCTACGGGTTGAAAAGTGAATCAATTGGGTGGGGGAAGAAACTCCCTCTCTGGCACTCACATATGGCTGGGCCCACAAACTCATCCTTGGTCATCCCCGTTATGATGGGTATCTTCATGAAGTCGCCGTTTTGATAGCTGCGCACGGGATCCTCGATAAGGAAACGCTCTTGGCCAAAGTCCGGCTCCACCACGGGCTTCCACAAAATCAACGGATTGTTGCGCCCAAAGTCGAACATGCGGGGCAGCGTATTCGCATACTCCAAATAGTGTTTCTGTGGATCGGTTACTTAGATCTTTAGTAGCTATCTAGGCAGCGATTAGCGATTCTTGAGCTCACCCCACGCAGGCAGAGCAGCAATTCGTGTAAGTCCTCGGTGCTGCACTGCAGCAAAGCCGCCTGCTTCTTGGCCACGTCCATTTGATGTTGGGGCAGCGACCACTGGCCCGTTGCGGCGCCACTCATCACAATGGCGCGATGGAAGAGACCCTGCGACATGGGCGACACCATGTGCAGGGTGACGGCCATGGCGCCGGCTCCATAGCCCAGCACAGTGATCGCATTTGGATCGCCGCCAAAGCGTGAAATGTGCAGCTTTATCCAGCGCAGCAGCTGCACCTGATCCTTCAGTCCCATGTTGCCCGGCGCCTGCGCTGTGCCCGTGGCCAGAAAGCCCAGTGTGCCCAGGCGATAGTTAAAGGTGACCAGCACCAGATTGCGATCCATGAAATACTGTGGACCCGCAAAGTTCTTGCTCTGGCCGGACAGCGAGTAGAAGCCACCGGGATGAATGAACACGATGACAGGTTTCTTGGGATTCGGCTGGGATTCGCTGGGCAGCTCTCTGGTGTAGATGTTCAGCCTGAGGCAATCCTCGCTCACATCGTCACTGAACAGGCCCGGCTGCGGGCACTTGGGCCCATCGAAGGTGGCATCGAATATGTCAAACCATTGCTCAATGGGCTCCGGCGGCCTGAAGCGCAGATTGTCCACGGGCGCCTTGGCATAGGGTATGCCCCGAAAGGCATAGAAATTGCGACCCGCCTGCGAGGGCAGTATGGTGCCACGGATCTTGCCCAACGCCGTGGTAATGACCAGATCCGAGAGCTCCTTGTCGCTGCCAATGGGCGTGTCATCCTCCTCGGCCAGTGTCTTGGCCAGCTCGCTGCTGTTCTGGCTAGCAGAGTTGCAGCCGCCCAGCAGGAGCAGCAGCAGCAGAAATCCAAAAAGATGCCACATTTTCATGCGCGCAGTGGCAACAAGACTGTGGAGCCTGTGGCTGCAGCTCCAAGCTTTTATAGCTGCCAACTCCATTTGGATTAAGGCACATGAAATGCGCAAATTGATAATCTTTGGGCGGCTGCTTGACGTGGGCGTTGGCTTGGCAGTCGCTGTTGCTGTTGCTTCCTTGTTCTGTTGGCTCTTCCCATGTCCAATTGCGGCACAATCCATAAATAACTAACACGCTGTCTGGCAGTTCAATTCAATTCCTGCAGCTCTTCCACACACACACACACACACACACACCCAGCCTGGGCACCTAACCCAATCTGGCGATCGGCAGCCCACGCATCGAGCAAACAGTTTTCCTATTCATTTGTTATTGCTCCAATTTTCCCACGTGAACTTGTTTGCGTGTTTGCGGCTTATTAGATTAACAGCACATTTAAACACCCTCCCTGCCGTTCTCGGGCTTAACCTCAGTGACCTACCCAAAAAAAAAAGGAAAAAAAGAACTTCACAACAGCAGAAAGTGATCCTTAAATGCTTGCTAATAGCGTTTAATGGTGAGCATAAAAGGTGAGCACAAGTCATAAAGTTCCGCAGCCCAAGATGATGATGATGATGATGATGATGACACACCCCTGAGTGCCCAAGCCAAGGAGCTCCGAGTGCCCGTGGAGAGACACCGCAGATCCAGCCGAGACCAAAAGTCGCTGAAGTGCGTTAAGTGTTCCTTTGTGCTCTTCTTCCGTTGGCTCTTCCTTATTTGTTTTCCTTTCTTTTCGGCTTTGCTGCCCGTTTGCTGGGCTCGTAGGAAACAAACACACACACATAAATTGTCAGTTGTGTACGGGCAGACAAAAGCGTGCTAATTGGATTTATATTGGGCATTGTGAAGGGAACTTGGTAGCAGCTCCTTGCCCTCCTTTAAAGTGTGAAAATATATCGTGGGCTGTTTCGCTGATTGCCATTGCCAATGGGTGGGCAAGGTTTATTCTTATAAATGTAGCAAAGTCTTGTGAGGGATATTGCTGGGAACTAAGTTCTTCTGCTGAGCTGGTTTTGCGAAAGGGGGTTTTTATCGATACGGTTAACGATAGAATTTTCCACATTTTACCTTTTTCACACGTATGTTCATCACTTTATAGCACTAATTTAAAATGCTTGAAAAAACAGCCCAATATTTGTGTAGGGGTGTTAAGGTCTTAGAAAATTATTGATTTAGTAGATTTTATTGTAATATATTGAATATGGTAAGATTCCCGGATCTACTTAATTTAAAATAAAGATTTCAAGATTTTACACATTTATAAAAAACAGATATGAAACAGGTCATATAAATACCAGTCAATTTTACTTCTGACTAAGAACTAAGTACGACTTATATAAACTTTGTCTAACGGATTTTAAAGATTTTAGAAAAAAGAAAATATTCTTCATTTTACTTATTTGCTTTATGTAAAGGAAAATTTATAAGTCAAACTTTTTAAACAGTTGTTAAATGTAAAAATTTTGATTTCACTCATAGCTTGATTTTCCTAAATTGGCTTTGATGTATGGTTAAGTTTTGTAAAATTGCCAATATTTGACAGAATGAATTTTACAATTATTATTATTAATCTTAAGGAAAAACCCAAGAATTTTGGGTAAGTTGAAGAGGTCTCAAAATAAAAGTAATATGTTTGTTTTAAGAACGCACTCCATAATTACAAAATTAACTATTTTCAGAACTTAATCTAAGAAACGTTGTACTTCCGTTGGAAACGTTTTTAGTATTTATTTCTTGTAGGAAAATTTTTATATAGGGTATTTTGTAAATAATTTAAAAGCAAATTAATTTATACAACAATAAAAATTGAGTATGGAATGATTCATTATTCATTTTAGAATATTAACAAACGAAATGATTTTGAAATCCTAAGAACAAAACGATATGAATTCTATGCATCTTGTACTTGCACAAAGAATGGGGTTTTGTTTAAACACATACAATTCATAAATCAAAATATTGGAATTTCATTATTGTTAAGTAAAATCAAGTTGGCCTAAACTTTCTCGCTTGTTAAAGTCTGGTTTACAAAGACTTCTCATTGAAACTGATCGAATGCGATTTAGGCTGAATTGATAAAGAAACTGATCTAACTACCAGGTACACAATGATTATTATTTTTAATCAGACACTCACCTACATTTATGAGTTCTTGCTGTATAACTAGAAGGTCACCCAAGCCAAAGGGGCTTAAGGAGTGTTCCTAACCCACCCGAGCTTAAGGATAAATGACAGTCACTTAAACTGGCACATGCTCCAACTCCTACACTGGCCATTATTGATGGTATGAAACTCCACCGCTTGCCTCGCCCAAATAGATGCCAGGCGCAGCTCAGCGGCGATCTTTATGCCAAGACAACCTCACGTACTTATTGCCATGCCCATCATCGTGGCAAGCTGTGCCGTTGTTAGACATTCTGTGGTCGTCGTCGTCGTGTTACCAGGTAATTGTAGCACGGGCTCGAGCTCGGCAGGTGACACAAATGCAGACGCCTCCGGTGCTGTGGCCAGACACTAATGACCAGACCAACGACAACGAAGACGACGACGACGACGACGACGACGACGTCGTGCCATGCGCCACAGGATGTGTCTGCAGCGTTGTCGTGAGGTGTGAAGAGTGGCAAACACTATGTGTGTGTTGTGTGTGTGTTTTACGACTCCTGCCGCGCCTCGAGTTGGCTGCTCAAGTGTGCCCGTGGTGATTTTGTGGGTTTTTCCTATTAAAAGTGTTTGGTTTTTAACTTTCAATTTCGATTTAATTAGCTGGCAAATGTTGACATATTGCCAGGAGCCAAGCCAAGCCCAGAGTGTGTGTGTGGTCGCCTTGCAAAGATGCCCAGATATCGCACGTTTCGCCAGAACCTGACATAGTTACTATCGCTATGCCATCTAATAGATTGGCATCAATTGCATTTGCCAAGTGTTCACCCTAATGGAACCAACAAAAAAAAAAAAGAAGGAAAAAAAAGTCATTTCCGTTCGATTGTCAAAGTGCATAATTTATGGAGCACAATCATTAGATTGTGAGGCGTTTGTCTGTTGAAAATTAGCATCCCATTCTATTGCCAGTTGGTATCTAATGCGCCCCTAGCGCAACGGGGTTGGACCAGCGACCCACCCCTCCATAAAAGCCACGAAACGTTAAATGCACATTGACTAATGAAATGTTTGGCGATTTGGTTTCAGTTTCGATTTCGATTTCGATTTGGATTTCGAGTGCCCGGGCGAGAGGTCGTTCTGGGCCAAATGATTTGATTAATTTATGGCCCACAAAATCGTGGCGCTTTTGTTGATTTTGTTTGCCGTTGGACAATTGTAGTACATGATTTTTGGCATTAAAAATTCCACAAAAATATCAAAATCATATTTCTATTCGTTGCGTTCATTTGTGTGTGTGTGCTTTGCAATTTCGTTTGCCTGTGTGTTTGTGTTTTTATGCCAATTTGCATTTGATAATACGCCCGCGAATTGTTGTCACCCAAATGGTAGCTAATTAGCGGGATTTGTTTGCCAGGTTTTATGGCTATAATGAAGCGCCAGTGACGCGTGTGCCCAAATCCGAACACGGACCCGGCACATGGCCACGTGTCAAAGGTGCGCCGCAACACAGATAACTTTTATTATTATTTTATTTTTTGGAATATGTTGGTGAAAATTTGTGACAAAGCGCATTGCAAATTGGCATGCGTGAAGAGATATGAATGCCAAACGTATATATAACTATATGTATGTAAGTATATGGGTAAAAGTAAGTAAAATAAATTGAAATAACTTGCAGTTTGTATGTTATTTGAGGGAGCCCTTATGTTAAAATTGGCGTATTTAACTTTTACTGAAGCGCTGATACTGACAAAATGATGGCCAAATAGTCATAGCTGAGCAGAAATAAGTGCACCACATATTTTTGAAAATACCTCAAAAAATATTTAAACAAGTTGGTGGTTCAAGGTTCAAACATATTTGGCGCCTTTGAATTTGGTCAGTAAACATGGCTTTTACTTTTCTGAACCCAATTTTGGTTTGAACTTTAAAAAGAAGAATATGTTCTAGTAAATTCTTAAATTTCCTTTGCGAATAGGAGTATTCGCGAATTATATCTTGTTTCAAAAAAATGTTAAAATATTCTTAAACAGTTTTTTAATTTAAGCCAACCATTTTTAAAATATATGAGGTGCTTTAACTTTCTTCCTTTTAATATTAATGTAAAGCAAAGTTATTATAATTATAAATAGTAAAGGTTACGGAAGACATAACCACATTTTCAGTTATCCAAAGATGAAAAATAATAATAATTATGTAAAACCCTAAATATAAGAGTTTTAATATTAAAACTCAGATTTCACATCGAAAATATATTAAAGACATGAGACCGAAAAATAGTGGAGTTAAGATTAATTTGTTAAGTTTATAATTAATAAAAATTAATTAAACTAAGCTTATTAAATGTATCTATTATATAAGCTTTCAATAGATTTGAAAACTGAATAAAGTTTTTCTAATTTCTTTTCTTATTTTTATAAATAATATATATAAATTAAACTAAGTTTTTTAAATGTTTCCTTCCGTCTAATTTTATTTTACTAAGCACCGCAAATCTGTTAAATAAATTTTTGAAACATTTGAAATTGAAATAAGTTTTTGTGTTTTCTTTTCTTACTATTAATGCCCCATTAATAGCACTTTCCAGTCAATACCAGCCAAATACCCATCAGCAGCTGCTTCTTTCCGTTTTCCTCCCCTTCCCCCCTTTGGGTAGTATCAATCAGATGAGCATATGCAAAAATAAGTGTGGATGCGGAATCGATGTGCACACTCTACACAAATAATCCTCCCCGGTCGAAATAATCGGGCGCGACAAACAACAACAATTGACGAACGGTAAAAACTGTCAAAGGCAATTGTCGCAGTCTTTGTTCGGTCGGGCACAACAAACTGACAGACAGTCAATGAGGCTGGCAAAGTGATTGATCATTTGAAGAGCTCTTTGATTCGCAGTTATCTCGGAACGGGAATGAGTGTCTAGCCGCGCTCGTACATCAATTCCGAGTGGGCTGGTTGCGCGAGTCTCGGCTAAATGAACGTGGGAGTTTCTAGTTTGCACCTTGAACAAAAACCCGCTGTGTTTTGAGTTTTGAGTTCTGTGTTTACCTTTGCCTTCAGCATGCGAAGCACGTGCCGCGCAGTCTTGAGGCGCTGCCTAGCATGTAAATCTGTTTGTGCCACTTGCAGCAGCGCGACTGCGTGGCAGCCACAACAGCAGCCGCCTGCTGCCTGCCTGCCTGCCAACCTCTTGCCGCCTGCATAACCTCAAGTCGTTGCAACGAGCAGATGTGCAGCTGCTGAGCTGGCGGCTTGCCACAGTCTTTGCCACTTCCTTTTCGTGGTCTGTTTGAGAATTTAACCCGTGCCGTCGACGTGCAGCTCATAACATTCAGAGCTAAATTAATTGTTGTTATTATTTACTTGCGCTTGGCGGCATTCGGGCTAATAGCACCTGTTGGCCAAGGTCTGCGCACATTAATTGAATATTAATAAACTGTGATCCTTTGATTTCGCATGCGCTCAATGCAGCAGTCCGCACTTTTCATTTCAATAATCGCTTCTGATGTGCTGATAACTCCCGCCGCTGCCTGACTCCGGCCATCATATTTATAATCATAATCGCAATCATAATCGTAATTAAGTTAAACGTCTATATATGAACCGTTCGCTACTGGCGACTGGCGACCGGCGACCGGCCGCTTGGACGACTGGTCTGCGGCACCATCCTCCTTGTCGTAGGTCATGCGTGCGGCTGGCCAGCCGGATTGTCGTCTGGATCGGTCGCACCTAAGTGGCCTGGCGCTACGCTACTTCTGCTCACTTGATTACTTATGCGCCCATTTATGCGGGATGTAGGCAATTGGGTCCAGATTGCACATCTCGTTTGGATGCTGTGCGTGATTCGGCCTGACTTCGACCCAACGAGAGAGCTGTCTGACAGCTGTCTGACAAATCATGAAAATGTCATTTATACCAGCTATAAATCCAAGTTCTAAGTCCAAGCACGAGCGGTATATAATACTAATAGTCATTACAAGAGTTTTCGTTCGGGATATCAGCGTAAAATGTTGCTAATAAAAGAATAACGTATCTTAGATTGGACACTAAATTTGAGTCTTACATTTAGGAAATGTGGAATTATAACAAAGTTTTGTAAATAAACACTTCTGTTCTCAAATTAAAATGGGTTCAACTTGGCCGGAGTTTCTTAAGGTTCAAATATTAAATTAAAAAATTCGTTGTTATTTTTTTGAACTTATAATCGATATTCTAAAAAATTAATTTATACAAAGTATGACCTTAAAATGGACGAAGAATATAAAACCAATGATATTGAAAGTTTTTTGCTTAATACCCAACGACCATTTTATAACGGAGAAAACCCAGTAAAAACAAATCCAAAATTCTTATAATATAACTACAAAAAGCGGTAGAAAACGGGGTAATCGAACTATTTGCAATATATTTGAAGATTTTTCTATCACATTTGCTATAAAAAAAAAATAAAAAAAAGAAAGATAACTTTCAAATAAGTATATTTATCAGAATTTCGTTAAAAGTTTTATGAAAGCAAATTTTTGAACATATTTTAAATTTATCATAACTATAAATACAATTAATGAATTAAGTTTATTTTATTTTATATATTTAACCAAAGTTCAAGCTTAACCGTTTTACAATTCATTATATTTTTGATAATTAAAAATCAATTTTTAAATTAGGCAGTTCAGTTATAAATTCGTTGCAGGCCGACCAAAATAAACATGCCAGAATCAATTTAAAAACGACCCCAACTTGAAACGCCACCCAGTAGTCGAACAACTTTGCTATCTTATCGCAGTATCTCGGCTCGTTGGAGCTCACAGGCATTGAAACTTCATTAATGCATTCAAGATAAACCAACCGAACGGGCCAAGGTCATGGGGATGCATAGCTACTGGGTAGGCGCATAATCGTGTGTAAATATTGAAACCGTTGGGCAAAAATAAAATATATTAAAGCAGTTGGTTGATTGGAAACGATGATACATGGACAGTGGACCTCGGGCGTCTAACTGCATATTGACGGTTGTGGAATATCAAGAATGAAATATTCCAGTAATGAGCGTGTTCGTTGGAAGCCTGTGTTTAGGCCGGCTTCCTTGACATGTCTCGGATGCGAAGCAATAAGCCGAGATGCGTGTATCTGCGATAATCAAACGTTACGTGGCCAAAACACATTAGTGTCAAATGGCTTTTGCCCGGGGCCCGGCCAGTGCCTGCTTATTGTTTAAACAAGCGACAGGACGCGTGGCCAGTGGCTAGTGGAGGACCGGCCCGGTCCAGGCTGTGCTGGCC
The DNA here is from genome assembly GCA_035041545.1 of Drosophila colorata. Taxonomy (NCBI): domain Eukaryota; kingdom Metazoa; phylum Arthropoda; class Insecta; order Diptera; family Drosophilidae; genus Drosophila; species Drosophila colorata. The sequence goes on from JAWNLD010000013.1 coordinate 4,210,468, forward strand.
CAGAACCGCCATTAAAATCATTATGTCGCAAATGTGGCAAATTTTCAACAGTTCATTTAACTGATTAAAGTGTAAGGCAGCGACGACTCGATTTTGGCCAATTTGCCTGATGAAGAAATGGCCCAAACAGCCGCTGCACAGCTCTTTAAAGTTATGTGAGAAAATTACATCAGGCGAGCTGTGTAATTTTGGCACCTTCTGCGTTCTTTATTTTTGTTTTTGTTTTTGTTGTACGGTGCTGCAGAGCCAAAGAAGTCATAAAATTAAATTTATGAGTCATAATTTTGATAATCAAAAAGCCTTTTGTCTTAAAGCGTTAGTTGAGGCTCAATCAAAAAAAAAAAAAAAAAAATGAGAGAACAACGCGCCTTTGTAATTGGGTTCTAATCGCGGTCATTTATAAGGTCACAATCCTCTGACTTTTTAACGTCAAAAATCCATTAGCATTTGCCTTAAAGACATTTGTCAAAAGGTCTCTCAAAAACAAAGTTGTTGTGGGTGATTCGTGTGTGCGTTTGTGTGTAAAATATTAATCAGTCAATAGGCAAAATGTTAATCCGCATTTAAAATGCCTTGCTGGTTGTTGTTGGTTCCCTTGATCTATTAGTAGACCGCCCAGCGTGACGACCAATTAATTGCGTAAATGGAAAAATTGCCTTTCGTTGGTCTTTGTCTTTGTTGGGTGCCACAAGTCACACTTTGGTTTATTTTGAAGCATGTCTGTGATTTTTGCTTTGACCTGGGTACAGTGAAACAAATTGTATTGTGAAATGAGTAAGAGATATGCTAGAGGGTAGGCTATGAAGGAACTTATAAAAAGTTAATCCAACTATCTACCTAACATAAATATAAATAAACATGTTTTATTTACGCTGCAATAAAGCTTAAATTTTGATAGCTGTTTATTTTTGCATTTTATTTCTTTTGTTTTTATTTTTTTGTTTAGCCTTTGCTTTTATTATTATTTTTTTTTAAATTTTTTTTCAGACATCACATTTATTCTGCGAAATTTTGAGGAGATTATACCTGACTTAAATGTATTCTAAAATGCTGAAACAGTATTCTAATTTTATCGTTTTTAATGATTTTCTTAATGATTTTTAATTTTTATCTGTTTTAATTATATTTTACTCATCGACTTTGGTTTAGGCTTTGCAAATTATAAATTTCTTTTAGTGTATAGCACAGCTAATTAATTAATAATATTTGTGCTCAAAAGCGTTAGAAATCCATTTGAAACTATACCAATTTTGTTTATTTTAACAGCACAATGATTAATTTGATGCGCTAAAATACGAAATATTTTGTAAAGTATTTTTTTTTTTTAAATTTTAAATAAATGTTTTGGGCTTATTGTTATTTGTGGTGTTTTCAATGACAGGCCCTTTTTGGAACAGCTTGAGCTTTTTAAGCTGGAGAGCACGCGCTCATTAGAGCGCAGCCAGCCACCGCCGCTGGAGTCTACGGCGGAGCTGGAGTCGGTGTTGGGACCACACCGGGTGTATCTACATTAAACAAGGCATGATTATAATAATGTTGAGCAATTAATTGCGAAAAGCCAGAGATGTGTGCGCAGCTGCAACAAACTAAACATTTACGAGTTGTAAAATAATGTGTATATACATATATATTAAAATGTGTGTGTGTGTGCGTGTGTGTGTGTTTCTACTATTTGTGTAGCGTTGAAATATGTTTTTGTCACCCGTATAATTTGCCGATTGTTGCGTTAAAGCGACAACAACGACGGCAACAGGCCAAGAGTTAAGAGCAGCCATTTCTGCTTATTGGTAGTACACATCTTGAGGCCCAATCCCGTATAATCAGCCCAGGTGAGTGCGTACTGCCCTTTTAATTATGGGTCACAGTCAATGAGCAGCAGCCGTCGCATTTCTTTGCATTTCCTGTCAACGGCACCTCAATTTTCACTTTAACGCCTATTTGCTGCCAAGTGCTTTTTCCTGCTGCCCCCTTTGGCATTGTCTAAGGGCACCGTTTTAATTTAACTGGCTGTTGGTTAATTGTTAGTCGACTGGTTGGCTACCAACTACCAACAACTGGACGCATAAATTTGTTTTATTTCACTTCTTTTTTTGGTCTGTAACTGTGGCCTAAATGGCGATGCGGGCTGATCAGGTGAAAACACAAGACGAACGCATCAGAGCCAGAGCCAGAGCCAGCGCCAGCAGCAGTTCCAGCTCCAGCTCCAGTTCCAGAGCCAATGACTCTTCCTTAACATCGTTCCCATTACCAAATGTGCCGTTCACAATTTCCGTTCTCAGTGCTTGCTGGCCATGTTATTATTTTTATTTGTTTATGCTTTTTTGTTGTACAGTTACGCCTCTGCATGATGTTCTCGGCTTTGTTTTAGCCTTAATGTGCTTAATCAGCGCAAAAACCAACGGCAGATGGAAAATATGTGCAATTGACGGGCGTGAACATTAATGTGCTGCGCTCTTCAATTTTAAAAACTTCCTCTGATAACTGGGAAGTCAACATTCGAAAATGATTTAATTTAGGCATACAGAGCCTCATTTCAATTGCCTTCCAGTACAGTGAGGCATACTTCCAAAAATTAACCAGGATTCTTTAGAGAACAAATCTAAAAACACTTTTACTGTATATTTAAATTTGTTGTTGAAGTTTCATTGCATAGTGGCAAATTTTTAAAAGATTTTAGTTTTTACATATTTTTTAATATCAATATTACTGTACTTATTATTTGTATTATGTGCATTATTTGTACTATATTATTATTATTATTATTTTTATATTTATTTTATATTCGTATGTTATTGTAATTTGTAGTAACAAGTACTATTATTTTCACTATTTACATTACTAGCAACAATTATATATATTATAAATATTTTTTATTTATTTTACTAAATAAATAAAATAAAATAAAGAATAGCTAGTATGGCCACCTCGGTACAGGCTAAGACACTGCAAAAAATGTAATCACATCCCAGAATTCGAAACACAATTATCTTTTGAAAAGTTTAAATTTCAAAATTTCATCAATTGGTTACCATAATTCCGTTGTGAAATTGTAAACGCACTTCAATCGAATATTAATATTTTACTATAATTCTTAGACTTATGGTTATTATTTATATTTTTTGTTTTTATATAAATATGCTTATATTAAATTATATTATTAAAGTATATTATTAAAATAAGGCATATGTTTATCTTTTATAAAGAAATGGTGTGATTAATGCAATATTAAATTCAAATACTTGCCAGGTATTCGAATCCCGATTCTCGTTTCTCAGTTGCCAACGTATCTAGGACTGCATTTATAATATATATTTCGACTAGCTTTAAAAGCTAGCTGGTTTAATTAATTTTTAGAGATGTTAGGGTCAAAACTTGTAGCTCTATTCTACATGAAAGAGCAATAAAATATCGATTATTTGATTTGACTGATTGTGCAAAATAAACGATGCTTTTTCAAGTTTGCCTCAAGAGCAATACAGAAAGTGACTGATAAGCTTGAATAATAAGTAGATAATTAAATTTCCATGATAATTATCAAGCACACACAACACAACATTTATGAGATACTTAGCGCCCCCTCAGCGAACTTTAAAACTCTCAGAAACACACTCATACACACTCACACACACACACATAGAAGCAGATAATGAGCAATGCCGGCTATATACACACGCTTGCCACACTCCACTGAGTTGTTAGTGTGTGTGTGTGTTTTTTGTGTGCGTCAGCAGCTGTTATCCGACCAATCAGAGACGACTGGAAAGCGTTTGGAAGAACCAGCGCGCGCGCGCTCAGCTCAAACGAACACACACACACGCATACACACATGTAGAAAGATACGAGTATCTGACGGATACGTTTGCAACGAGCATACGAGCATACGAGCGGCGGCAGCTGTGGCTGTGCCTGCCCTGTCTGCAGCTCGTGGAGTTGGCTGTTGATTATGCGCCGACGTCGTCGTTTGTGGAGTTTTTGCCAAATTTATGCGGGTGTACAAAATGGTCCGTCCGTGGGTCCATGGGTCCGTACTATCCGCTCGCCTCTTTGTGCGTCTCTCAGCAGCTTGTTGTGTGGCTGTTGTTGGTTTTTGTAGGTGGAGCCAGCCATAATATCATTTCATTGTTGACAAAACTTTGCCCAGCGTCGTTTTTGTCTTCAGCCGAACTTTAGTGTTCATTTGTATTTTTTGTTTTATTTTTTTTTTCGGTGTGTGTTGTTTTGTATCTGGCAGATACGTGAATTTTGCCCTGCTGCACACACAGCGCGCACAGGTTGCCGCAGTGAAAGGTCGTCTTTCTAGTCGTCATTGTTGTCGTCGTAGTCGTAGTCGTAGTCGTTGTCGTTGTCGTTGTCGTTGTCATTGCGTGCTCAAGCCGAACAAACTAGCGACGGTTGCTGGCTTTGTGCTACTCGTGAGATACAGATACAATTGTGTTAAGGCCCACGGAAGTCTGTGTGACGCCATTGGCGACGGCATTCAATGCGATTATAATGGCCAAATGCTGCAATTGTGAAGTGAATTCAGTTTGACAAGTGCCCATCTGAGCTCAACTATTGGATATACGTATATCGTTCCACACGCCACAGCGACGCATACGCCTTCTACGGATTAACCGCATTTGTTTGGAATATGGTTGTTTTGTAAGTTCTGTGCGGCATATCGATGGCAGTCGCTCCTCTGTGCATTCCGTCGAAGGCATTCAAAGAAATACAAAATGTGAACACATTTATTATATTGACGATAAAAGCTTCAATCGAAAAATAATCGCAAAACACCCAAGCAATATAGTCGACAAATTCGACTACGGGTATACTCTTTTTTACGATTTAGACATTGATATATATCATATACTTACATGTTATCAAAGTCGCAGATTTTGCAAATTGAAGTTTATATTAAACACGTCTTATAAGCTTTTAGTTTTTCTAGAATTTAGTTACGGTTCCATGAACCATTCTATTTTTTATGCAGGGCATCTTGTCATTCAGATTTATATTTTAAATTATTTTCTTCTAATTCTGATATACATTTTGGGCTAGCGCCAAAAATGACGTATGAAATATTGATAAAAATATTGTACAATGGTCGCCAACGAGACAGCTTGGTAGCTTAAAAAAAAAACACAGAAATCAGCCTGATAATTGCTGTTTTGGGAGTATTTAAATTGTTGTATTCAAGTTCTAAATCAAACAATGCTGTGCATTAAATAGGAGAAAACATTGTTTAAAATAGCGGATATGGTTGAAAGCTATTAGCCTATCTTAACCTATCTATTAACCTAAATATTATCATGGAAACAGTTAAAATTTAGTGTATGTTGGAATATAAATATCTGCTTATATGTACAAATTTGAGAGCATTTTGTACATTTTGTACAAAAAATACAATAAAGTTACATCTCAGACTCATAACATATTTGTTGAAAACAAATTAAAAACAAATAGTAAAAAATAAATATGTATATATTTCGCTTTATGTGGTGGGATCGATTCTTGCTGTTTTTATTTGTGCATATCGGTTTTGTGTATTTCAATTTCAGTTGTAGGCATATCAAAATTACATGTTTTTTGATTTTATACCCAACAGAACTTTATATTTAGAAATAAACACGTATTTGTGGTTAAATAATTGAGAGTGCGGGTGCAAATAAAATTAAAGAAGAAAAAAATGTATTTAAGATAACAAAAGTAATTTTAAAATAATATGTTTTCAATAAGTGTTTAGCGTTCTATAGCTATATCAGAAAGTATATTCCAATAAATAATTTCGCTACCGCAAAATTAATCTCAAGCAATTAAATTCAAAGCAAGCAAAAACAACTTTGGCACAATCTCGTTTATACAATCTCATGAGGCAATCTTCCAAATAAAGTATTATTATTCGTTTCTAAATAAATAAGTCTTACAGTTGTTGTTTGTTTGAAACTGTAGCTTATTTGAAAAGTAAATCATAAATTGACAACTGAAAATTTTACACTTGGTTCAAGATTTCAAATCAACTATTTTAAATTGTATAACCAAATAAGAAAACAAAATTTATTTTCATTAAATGGTATTTTTTATTATTTCATGTCAAGGTTTGTATAAAAGTCAATAGCACCGATATAACGATATAAAAAAATCGTATCTTAATTACCAAAAATGTGCATAATATATTTCTACAATATCAAGAAATATTTATTTTTTCGTTGTGGTCCATTATAGGAGCAAATACAATTGAATACTAGAAATAGCAGATCTTAAAAAAAGCCAAAGTTTGTATACCCTTGAGGGCATGTTAAATAAGTAAATGTTATCATAACTGTGTGATATTAAATACCATTCGATTTTAAAATTAAAAATTAGGTTTCCCATATTTACGTACACAAATATATATTTCGACTGATTCTGAAGTAGTTAGGTGCCACAGAAAGCAGCAGTAAATATGAGTTATGAATTTGCTAAAGATAGGTAGAAACAGATGATTGCTTGCAAGCGATATACCTCTAATTTTTTGAAAAATATGAAATGTAACTTAACTAACAAGAACAATCAGAGACAGCTGTTATCGAATTGATTACAATAAATAAATGAGTACTGTTGAAATATGAATGAGAACGTTATGATAAGGCCCCAGTTCAAACAATATGCGCAAAAATTCACAGCAAGAAAGATGAAAAAGAGCACAAAAAAGAAAGCAATAAAACATCGACATAAGCACAAAAATATTTAAATTTTTTCAAGGGCTTTATTATCATGCTGAGCAGCCTAGCCCTGGACCACAGACTTAGAGAGTGAGATGTATGGAGAGACGAGGGGGAGAAATACTTGCTTAATGACACTCAAAAAAGCCGCGGGAAACACGGACCACACGCAAGCGCCTGGGGCCCAACGCGGGGGCTGACTGGGCCAGTGAAAGGGTCCAAGTCCAAATGGCCGATACGAGTACGAGCCGAGAAATATAGAGACATATTTTGTAGGTGACAAAGTTATTATAGGCAGCTCAGAACTGAGCCGTGTAGAACATGGCACAGCCACCAAAACAACGAAGTGACGCTATCAGAAATCAGATAAGCGCTACGAAGTGTCAAGCAGTCAATTTACGAACCCAAAACAAAGCGACAACCGACAAACAACAAACGACAAACGAGAAGCAACAAGCGAGAAGCGTGTGGAACAGGTTCAAATCGGACCACCAAGCGCTCGATCAGGTATCAGCTTATTAGAGCCCAGTTGGGCATAGCAAAGGGTCAAGCGGCCTGCTGACTTCCAAGTACACATAAAAAAAATCAAAAAAAAAAACGAAAAGAAATGTTCCATGTTCGATGTTCTAGGCCCAGGTCGGGGCCGCAGGGCGCCTTCTAATGAGCAGCAATGCGGCGCGTTGCCTCGACAAATTTATTGCTAATTGTAGAGCGAGGCCCACTAAACGTTTAACGCATAAATCTAAACGTGAGGCTCCCACACACAGCCACACACACTCACACACACACACACACCACTAAGACACTGGAGCCAAGCCGAGACGAGCTGGAGTCTCTGTTGATCTGCTGATGACTCACAGCGCCGGCGCTTTAAGTGCCAATAATATTTGTTGGCTGGCGCTCGAATTACGACGTGCAGCATCTTGCATTACTTGTTGGGTTAACTGGGCTAATGCTAACGGTACCTGGTGTTCTCGGTCTTAGCCGGCAGTTTAATGTCACGTTTAACCAACGCATCCGAACCGAAGAGTTATGCGTTCCATGACAAGCATAAAACCGAACATTTGATTTGATTGTCTTCGGAGCCCACGCAATGCAGACGATATCATAAAGTTCGCTCGGCCCGTTTCATAGGAATCGTTTAGAAATTTAATTAAGATTGGCTTTTCTTTGGGGCTCGCCCATTGGCGCTGATGGAGTATGATGAAGAGATGCCAGCGCAATTATCTAGGTGTGAGTAAGGTAATCGCTGTTAACAAGTGCATTTTGGTTTTACTTAACAACATTAAGATTAGTACAGATAAGAGCAGAGGTTACCCGCATTGCATCTTTGAATACAGCTCAAGCTGACCCACAAAGTATTCTTGAACGTTAATTGTTTTTTGCCTAAGGCCATGTTTTTCCTGGTTTGAAAATAATGATGGGCTTAAAGTTTAAATAATGAAAATATAATATTTTTGTTGCAACAGTTTCTAAATTAAATATGCATCGTGTACAAAAAGAATATCGCATTCTTTAATGCTTGCCAATAGCATCTTGGTAAACAACGAAGAGCCAGGTCAAAATCCCAGGTTGTAATTAAGGTTCACTTTATAAAAAATATATTTATAATATTAATAACTTAACAATTATAAAGACGCTAAATCACTTTTTTATGTGTAGTTGTAATGTTTAAGTACTGGTGAAGTTTTTAACAGTTCGACTAAATATTATTCAATAGTAATTCCATGATTAACCCTTCTGACTTCCGGTAGTTACGCACGCGCCACTCTCTATGAAAATAAAGTTAAATTTCCAGCTCTTAGACCTCTTTTGGACCTCTCTGAAATTGACCCTGAATGCTTTGCTAACTTTATTTAGGCATTCGGATGGACTCCCCTCTGACTCCCTTCTGATTACGGCAGTTAGAATGGGTTGATCACATTTAAACTATGGCCCAATATTTTGTCGAACTTTTTATTCTGCTTATCTTAATATATTTAAGAGCTGATATTTGATATAATGGGTAATGGGTAGAGATAAATGATAAATTAACAAACAGCTTAAATACGTGGAAACAAAAATCAAAGAATGCCAGGATCTGATTAGGTTAAGGGTTTTTAAAACTTATATAATTTCCAGGCGGATTTCAGTTGATAGCATGTATCTTCGTATTATGATGATTACGCTTAGTGGGCACTCCCAGTCTATTATTACCACTATCAGTCATTTATAATTATCAGCTTAATAGATGTGGTCTATATTCATGTATAGTCATGTTCCGCACATAGAGAAAAACATAGTTTAAATCCAAGTAAAAGTGGCTAAGAATTCGTAAGATTTTCTTCTTAAGATTTTAAGTTCATATCGTACTTAAATTTTTTTTTTAACCACTATGAATCATTATTGATTTCATAATGAATTGGTAAAGGCATAGATAGGTACGAAATTAAATTAAGTACGAAATACACTAAACTAGAAATATCATACTTGAAATAAGCGTAAAACGCATTTAAAAATGTTATGTCTTTGAGAATAAAATTGAATTGCTTTTTCTGATAAAAAAAAACTACATTCTTGAAATAGTAAGACAATTGTTCTTAAAATGAAAAGTTAAAGAATTCTTTTTGAAATAAGAATTTTGTGTTTAAGTAAAGAATTTTTCACCATGGCTGGTAATTAATTTAAGTAAAAAACTCTTTTCTTTTTGAGTGTACCTGAACTTACTTTTGAGACACTTAAATTTTTTAATCTGACATTAAAAAACAACATTCTTGAAATAAGAAAATTGTTCTTAAAATTAAAAGTTATAGCAAAGTACAAAAGACTTTTCTTGAAAAAATAATTTTTTTTTAGTAAAGAAATTTTTACTATGACTGGTAATTAATTGAGTAAAAAACTCTCTTTTTTTAAGTGTATCTGAGCTTACTTTTAAGACATTTAAATTTTTTAATGTGAAATAAGAAAATTGTTTTTAAAATTAAAAGCTAAGTACAAAAGACCTTTTCTTGACAAAAATAATTTTGTTTTTAGTAAAGAAAGTTTTACTACGACTGGTAATTAATTGAAGTCAAAACTCTTTTCTTTTTAAGTGTATCTGAACTTACTTCTGAGTTATTTAAAATTTTTTAAACTTGAAATATTTTTTTAAACAAAAGAATTAGCTTATGGAACACGTACCCAATCCCTTACAGAAATGGCTACACTTTCAAAGCGCACTACCAACAACTCTCACAGCCCGAGCAGACTCCTCAGCTACAGCAGCAGCAGCAGCACCACCAACACCACCAGACGCCACAGGTCCACGTGCAGGCAACGTGCAGCGGCATGACGACGCACAAGAGCAAACGGGATTGGGATATAAACGACGCGATCGTGCCGCAGGTGGCCGACATCGAGTTCGACGAGTTCAGCGAGTGGAGCGACGGGCATGTGCGTCTGGTCTACTCGGTGCACAACGAGGAGGCCAAGAAGCACATCTCCGGCTGGGCGATGCGCAACACGAACAACCACAACGTCAACATACTGAAGAAGAGCTGCCTGGGCGTGCTGGTCTGCTCGCAGCACTGTACGCTACCCAACGGCTCCAAGATCAATCTGCGGCCGGCCATCTGCGATAAGGCGCGACGCAAGCAGGAGGGCAAACAGTGCCCCAACAAGAGCTGTCGCGGCGGTCGACTGGAGATAAAGCCCTGCCGCGGCCACTGCGGCTACCCGGTGACCCATTTCTGGCGGCACTCGGGCAATGCGATATTCTTTCAGGCCAAGGGCGTGCACGATCATCTGCGACCCGATCCCAAGAACTCCAGTGTCTCGAAGCGTGCGTTCGGCCGTGTCTCCCTGACGGCCAGCAAGGCGGGCAGCTCGGCTGCCAGGGCGGCAAGTGGGCCCAAAAAGTCGCTGATAGCGGGCCTGGTCAAGCAGGTGAAGGTGAGCTCCACAATATTACTTCTCCAGCAGTTGGGGTGGTTAATTTATCCATTCGAATGTCCGCCAGCAGCAGCAGCAACAGAATCTCATGGGCAAGGTGCTGAAGCGCTCCACGGCCAGCAACCCGCTGGGCCACTCAGCCTTGGATATTTATCAGTTCAACGGTAAGAGTTATGCCACAAATTTGTCAGAAAAGCAAGTGAGCACGTTGCATTATTTGTTAACAAAAAAAAAAAAAATAAAAAAAAAATAAAATTCTATCTGCGTACGGTTCGAACCCAGGACGTATTGCAAACACACACAGCGTGTTAGATAGCAGCGTCACCTACCAGCCCCTTATGATGTGCAACAAGAATTATACGCAAAAGTGAAAAGTTAAAAGAATATTAATAAATACTATGCGTTTTAGGCTGGGGTTCGAACCCACAGACCCACAGACGAAAATGAACTTAGGTTACCCAACAAGAATTAAGCAATCTTTAATAGCTGCAAACAAATTCGAAGAATGACGGACACAAAAATTACTACTTAGACTGACAAAATCGAAAACAAGAACGTTTCAGTCGGGTGTAACCGGCTGCGCAATACTTGTCTCAGTATATTAATAGCTTAAAGCAGTTGACAACGGTCTTCATTATTAACCTTATTTGGGAAAATCTTATTTTGTAATTTGTAGGAACTTCAGTTCGATCTTTAGAGGTCATCAGAAAACTGTCTGTCCAACTTGGTGACTTTAGCTCACAAATTGTAGGAGATAGGGATTTTCTCGACTTACCCAACCGCAAGATATATAGATTTGATTGTATAAATTTGGTGTAGCTTTAAAATTGAGGGAGAAATATAGATTTTATCAATTTGCTACGCCTCTGTAGGCGCAACCAAAAAAATATTAATGCGTTCGTTAGAGGAACTCAACAGTAATCTGCCTGCAAAATTTGGGGCGTACAGCTTTAAAATTGAGGAAGATATATAGATTAAATCGATTTGTCACAGTTCACAGTGGGAATAGGGAAAATGATTTTAACACTATTACACGAGTCTATATATCAAGTTTAATGTCTGTAGTTCATTCGGACGGACATTGCACTAAGCCAATATACTCCTTTCACTACGTGAACACGTAAATTAGCCCAAATATAAATGTATGTGTAACTTTTGCAGCCTGTGGCAAGTGCACCACGTACAACCACTGCACGTGCAGCTATCTGGAGGACACCACGCGCGCCCACCAGCTCAGCCAGAGCTCCAGCTACGTGGGCAACTCCTGGCCACTGGCCGGCGCCGAGCCCGCGCCCTGCGAATCCGCCGCCTCGAATGTGTTCACGGTGAATCATCAGCACATTACGTACAACTATCCCATCTACCATGGCACGCCGGCGGCGGCGGCGGCGGCAATCGCCGGGCCGAGCAAGTCGCCCGGCCTGGCGTACACGTGCATCTCGGAGCTGGCCTACCAGCCGGTGGTCAACAGTCAGCAGTCGAATGCCGGCTACGGCAATGCGATGCCCGGCAGCTGTCAGCTGGCGTACGAGTCCAGTCCGCAGCTTGGCACGCCGGAGCCGGAGTTCATCAACTACTCGCAGATAAAGCATTTGGGCGCGGAGCTGAGCTGCAAGAGCGAACCGATGCCCACCATCAAGTACAATGCGACCGTGGAGACGCAGCCGGTGCCGCCACCGCCGCCGCACCCGCCCCCAAATCCGGCTCAGACGGGCTATGAGGACAACTACGACTACTATTACAATCGCGAGTCCAAGGCCGACTACGAGCTTCAACAGCCGTTCGCGGCGAGCGCCGGCGGCGTTTCCGGCCACGGTCACTACTATGAGAGCGGCAATGGCTACAACGGCGTCAGCTACTTTGACACGGGCACAACAGCGCCGGGCAACGCCGGCGACAGCGGCGTCAACGCCGGCAGCACGAGTCTCGAGCATGGCAGCTACGGCAGCTACTACGATCATCACTATGCCAACTACGAACAACAGATGGCGGCAGCAACGAGCGGCTATGCCGCCGCTGGTGGCGCTGCCTTGACCAGCGCTGGCGTTGGCGCCGTGGCAACCGCTGTGGCGCCACCAACACCCACCCTGACCTACCACCACCATCACCACCACCACCTGCACCACCCACAGGCGCAAGGCCCAGCGCACGCCGCCCACGGCTAGTACTTAACTTTAGATTCTTAGTTTTGAAATCTCAATTTCAATGTGTAGCGTTGTGTAGTTTTCATATTGTTTTTTGGCAAGCGTTAAATTATAAAAATGTTGATTTGTAATCGCTAAATTTGTAATCCCAAAATAGGTCATTCTTAAAGGTGGACTATATATAATTTAGCGGGCGGTAGATTCATCAGCCGACGGGCAGTGTATATTTTTGTAAATAACGTGCAGAAAGAAAACTTACATCAATGACAAACTGTTCATTCATCAGGAAACTTGGGTTATTAATTAATAGGAGAGACCTAACTAGAAAGCCGCACACTTAATAAATTACACATAAATAAATTACAATTGAGAGACTGCGGGTTCGAATAGTAAATAGCAATAAATACAAATATTCGATTTTTAAATAACTAAACTAAGAAAAGACCTAACGCCTAAATAGCGCCATCTGGCAGAAATAAGGGTAGGCTGCGATGTGCAGCGCCATCTATATGTGATGTTCATTAGTTGTCCTAAGCAGAGTTGTATTCGCAAAACTTTATAATATTGTGCAATAGTGTTTTAAGCTTTAAAATAAATATAATAAAATAATTTAAATATGATTTGTTTTTTCTTTTGCACAATTGAAATGCTCAGCATTTATTGCAATTAATTGAGCTTTTGAACACGCCGCAAAACTCACCATCCACCCGCTATGCCAGCAGCGCTGCCAGGCCAAAGCAAGCACGTCGACGCTCTCCCGCTCTCTGGCATGGTGAATTTGCTCGCTCATATATGACAGCGAGCCCGAGCGCTGAGCGTTGGCATTCACTAGTTTCAAATCGCTCGAGTTGGTTGCGTGAGTTCTGTGGCTGTCCGCTAATTAAGTACACTTCATAATTTTTTACCGGTTGCATATCGCATAACCCCCCTCGCCCCGAACATTAATTAACAAAATGGTGTACGCTGTCAAAGACTCGGTAAGTATTTTGCGTACTATCGTGACATTCCTGTACCAAATCAGGTTAAGTAATAAGTGAAAGAAAATCAACCCCAGCCGAGCCAAATAATTTCCCCACTCGATTTGTTAGTTTTCTGTTTTCTGTTTTCTGTGTGCTTTGCCATACGCTTTCGTACGTATGTATGCACATATGTATGTACATACATACATATCTTTAGTTCGGTTCGACAATAATATAGAGAAAACCAGTATATAACAATGATATCATCTCTTTTGACATACTCGAAAAGCACGAAATGGGCACCAAAGCCAACGGACGCCATAGAAAGTGACATTTTTTACGCGCTTTTAGATACGTGTCGTAAGTTGAAGAACCACAATCATATAAGCGACTATATATATATATATATATATATGTATATATACATATATTATATGTATGTACACATACTTATTTATTTGCCACTTCCCTGGCATGTGCGATTTGTTAGACAGACCCCATTTTCATCACGATGAGTTCGCATTTTCACTATCAGCAGAGTCGTGGCTTGGGTTTATTAGCTGGGCACAGGGTGTTACCCCTTGCAGGCCGTTATGCACATCACATATCGTTTTGGCGGGCCTTTCAGCTGCCAAACCGGTTTAAATCGTGAGCGGTTGTCTATATGCACAAGTACACTAGACAGCTTTCTCTCTGAAGAATAAGAATTTATAGAAATTGCGTCAGATTATATATATGCTGTATATAAAAAATATATATTTTTAATTTAGTTGCAAAATAGAAGAAGAAAACAAATTTGTCATAATATTTGTGACGTCACTTGCAAGAACATATAAGCACAAGATCTTGATTTTTGTTGTTGTTTTGGCTGACAACATATGCCTGGGAATATAAAACAATGGAAAAAAAGAAAACAAATTTTGTACACACTTAATATTTTAAAGAGCTTTAAGGAGCTTTTTTTATGGAGTATAATATTATCGAACTAAGAAAATATATAAAAACGCATCCATTTTTTAATTGATGCATATATATTTAGTTTTAATAAACATTGGTAAGTTGACTATCGTGTCTATTTCTTAAAAATTAGGAAAATATTACCAAAATCAAACAACAATCATAATTTTAGCCTAAAATATTTGTTAATTACTACTGCTAAACTCTCGTAAAAGCTTGAATATAGTTAACCAATATTTCAAGATTTTTTTTAAACGTTATACGCACATACTTTCCGTACAACAGTTTAAAAATATATCTTGAATCGCTATTTTAATATGAGCAAAAACTCGGTTTACCAAAAACCAAAAAAAAAACTAAAAGCATTTCTAGAAAGTTTTATTTTAAGAAATATACGGGTTAAAAAATTGGTGAAATTGCGCATAGTTTTATTCAGCTAAATTTTTTCAAGCCTAGCAACTATTTATGCAATTCCAAAAATTCTTGAGAAATGTTTAGTTGCGAGTAGAATTACTCATTTATATTTCCAGAAGCTGTCGTGATTGAAATATTTTATCTCATCAATCAAGAAATGAATCATTCGTATGTGCTTAAGCTCGATATAAAATATTGCGTAGGTAGCTATGAAATCAGACAAGCTAAGCAAAATTCCTTCGCCAAATGAAACATGATTGAGAAAACCAAAAACAAGTTAAATATATACTATAAGTAAATACTAAACTTGTCATTGGGATAAGAGAAACAGGTTCAAAGTATTTTTGCATAGTAGTTACATTTTGTGGATACACATTAGAATTGATTAGTAAACAGATCTTATCCAGCTGCAGTGGGGTAAACACAAAAACTAAACCAAATATTAACAGCAATGGGCGTTAATTTCTGGCAATAACTGTTGACCGTCAGTAGTTCCACATTTACCAAGCTCGATAAAGTGAATCATCTAGCTCCAACACAAATGTCGTGCTGGAAATGACTACAATTAATAAAAGGTCAGCTGAGAGAAAACGTGACAGGGGCTGACCAGGAGGTCCAACTCGACAATCAAATGCTAGAGTGAAAGTACAGCTAGTTCGCAAACGCCCACTTTGAAGTCAATTATTTTGATATCGATTTGGTTTGAGTCAGGTTCATGTTTGATACTATAAATGAAAGTATTTCTAGAACGAAAAAATTCTCTAGATTCCATTAAGATTTAGAATTATAAAAATGTAATCATTAGATCTCTTAAATAAGCAAAAAAAGCCAAAGAAAAAAAAATATTAATTTATTTGGATTTTTGATTTTGGATTTTATTCAGCATGACCTCAGAAATATGAAATTCATGTTCGATTTTCTGTAATTTAATACATGGGCAGCACTGGTATTTAAAATGCCATTCATCAACAAATTGTAAAATATTGAGGAATTTAATTCAATTCAGAACAGAAATGAACACAAGAATTTGCAAATAAAATTGTATCCAATACAATACGACTACTGGACAGTACGTAAGTGCATGTGCATGTGTGTGTGTGTATGTACGTAAGCACATACACTCAGAGAACGACTTTTTAAATTCGTGCATGTGTTCTTTAATTTTCAAAACGTTTTTAGAATATTCTTGAAGAACGTATAAATTAAAATAAGTATAATTAAAATGTTGTTTCCAAGTTAAGAATTTCCACCTAGGCCGACTTTGCCAACGCTTGTACTTAATTCAATTCCAAAATTGTTGCATTTTTCGCCAAGTGTATTCTCGGTTTAGGTCAAGTCGAGTCGAGTTCAATTCAAGCGAGACACGTTGTCGATGCTTAAGCAATTAAGCAAATGGCCCAGCCGCAAAAATAAAAACACGTGGATGGGAATGAAGTGGGGGCAAGGGAGGGGCTCAGTGCGCAAACAAGTAACAGTCCAAATAAAAATATTAATTTAAAAAGAGATATAGCTGGGGAAAATAGTTGGATTGTGTATATAATGCGACCGACATGTGGTCACATAATATTTGTACATAATCGTATGTACTTGAATGCATGTGGTGCTCTATATATAATACAATAACATGGTAACTAATGCTGCACAGTTGTTGTTGCGCTTATCACACATGTGTTGATAAGCGAGACGTGTTACAGTAGCTGCCTAAAACCAATCGATAGACTGCAAGCTTGGCCCCGCTGATAAGCGCAAAACATGCTACAATTCGAATTAATAAAAACATAATCGGAATATGCAACGTCATGAAAAGGCATAAAAATTAAATGATGAAATTATGCAAACGCCGACCACACCTTTGGGACCTTGGGGCTGTGCCCACCTCTTCTACGCGTGGTTAACATAAACATTCATGTAATTAGGTCACCAACTGAAAGTGAAAATCAATACAACGGTGTCAGCAGTCTGACTGATTATGGGTCAAGTTTTCATGTTTTAATGTTATTTATTTTTGGTTAATGTTCTTTGCAGACCGACTTCGAAACGCAGCTGACGAATGCCGGCGACAAGCTGGTCGTTGTGGACTTCTTTGCCACCTGGTGCGGACCCTGCAAGATGATTGCGCCCAAGCTGGAGGAGCTGTCGCAGCAGTATGCCGAAAAGATTGTTGTGATCAAGGCACGTTTTGGAACCCAAGAAAAATATGAGCATTAATTAATATGTTTCTTTTTTGTTATACCATTTGCAGGTTGATGTGGACGAGTGCGAAGACATTGCCATGCAGTACAATATTTCCAGCATGCCCACTTTCCTGTTCATCAAGAACTCCACCAAGGTGGAGGAGTTCGCCGGCGCCAATGCAACCAGACTGGCCGAGACCATCCAGAGGCTCATCTAAGCAACGCAATAACAGTTAAACCTCAATGCCTCTTCATGGATTGTACCCGCAAACCAGAAAAGACTATTCGTTTGGTGTATCCATGAGTTTTTCGTATACCATTTAGTTAATTATGTATTCCATAAGTGCAGCAAAGGTTTGCCAGTGACGTGTTCACACGTGTGCACACGCTCCAAAAAGAACAAAAGAAACATCCATTTTTTTGCACATGGTTTTCCAGAATTATTGCATTAGTTGTAACCAAATTATTTGGCGTGTTCGACACTCTGCAGCGCAGCATAAACAATTGAGATACAAATGTGGCTTTTAATGTAACTAAAGTAAATTTTTTTGCTTAATTAACTAATTACTTAAGACGGGTTCTTTTTGTAACGCAAATAAAGCATTGTAAACAGTTATCGCAAACAGAAGCAAATTAAATAAATTAATTAATGTGAAACACGTTCTCACTCTTATACAAATACCCTGTAAAAAGGCAATTTTGATAATTTCAAAAACAAATGAAATGCTCAGGCTGTTGAAATATCAAGCCAAATCTTTCGAACCGAGGTAGAGAGGTAAAGTATTGTCGATAAGATAAGATACGGAAAGGGTTATTAGCTTTTTTACGCCAGCGCATAATTATTAAAGTCTATAAACTGGGACAAAAAGCAAAGTTTGCCCCGGAGATTACAATTTAAAGTTTTATTATCGCCTTTTTGCGCATGAAATGTGGTTTTAATATCTAATAATATCTAATGATACAAAAAAAAAATAGACGATCAAATCAAATCACGTTACGTAACGTATTTTTCTTAAAATTTCAAGAGCACGAATTAGAGGCGCTTCAAATGGTAATATTTTTTACTTTTTATTAATTAAATGATTCACACAACTTTGCGTCAGCTGGCAATATGTCAACCATGAGATTCAACTCTAATTTATGTTAAATACAATTTTTGAAACCCGGAATGGAGACTTCTGACATTGACATTTGTCAATAGGGTTAAAAGTAAGCTGCTTTCCACATTTTCCAGCTGTTATTTTATTCGACAAATAAATCAAATGCAGCTTTAATCTACTTAAGCTTGATTCAAACTGAAAACCCGCCAATCGATTTAAATTTGGTGCGAATCTGATGTAGTTAGCAAAGACACAAACCACCGAATGCTGCAAAGCAAAGCAACTCTGTATAAGCAGCAGCAGCTGTGGTGGTAATTGCGGGTGAGGCGCTGAGAGCGCAAGAGAGCGAATGATGGAGAGAGAGAGGGCTCAGGTAAGTGCGCTCTCAGGCAAAAGTGGCCTGGCCATCAGTGCTGCTGTCAAACTCATCGAGACAACAACAAAGGCAAATGCAAAGGCAGCGACTGCCAACGGGTTCACAACCGAAATAAATAACAGAATTTAATATTAAGCAACACTTTTTTCACTTGCTTTCGCTGAGTAGCCAAAAAACAAAATAAAAACAAAAGCAGGCGGGATTCTCTTGTTCGTGTATAAGGTGTCTGTGCGTGTGTGTGCGCCACTGTGATTTCTATATAGACATGTGTGTGG
This sequence comes from Drosophila colorata, assembly GCA_035041545.1. Classification (NCBI taxonomy): domain Eukaryota; kingdom Metazoa; phylum Arthropoda; class Insecta; order Diptera; family Drosophilidae; genus Drosophila; species Drosophila colorata. The sequence goes on from JAWNLD010000013.1 coordinate 4,229,459, forward strand.
CGACAACTGGCAAATAATAACAATAAAAACAAAATACATGTGTGTGCAAAGTGAACGCGAGCTGATGTCGAAATTGTATAACGCTCGATAGAAACAGAGAGAGAGAGAACGACAAAGGAGAGAAGCAACAAAGCGGCGGCTCCCCCCCCGCAAAGAAGTTCGCTCCACAAATGGCAAACACAGCCAGAGGCGCTCGTCATCTCTGCGTCTGCCGTTCGCGTTTACAGCCTGAGCTGCCGCTGCCGCTGCAGCTGCCACCCCGCCAGGGAAGCTGCGACAACAGCTGTGCGCCGCATTAGGCCAGCCGCACAATGCCCAGCGCCCATTATCAACCACTCGAGCCGCACCGAACCGACGACGACGACGACCAGGAGGACGACCAATACGCCGAGCACATCCTGTCGAGCAGCCAGTACTATCACAGCCGCTGCTATCCGCAGCTGCACGGCGAGGAGGAGCAGCTGCCGCCCACTTTGGGCATGGCGCCGCATTCGGGCCGGGCGAACAGGCGACGCTGCTGGCTAACTGTGCTGCTGATCGGATCGTGTTGCATTTTCTTCTTCTACTTCGTGTTCAGTCCGCAGTCGCTGGGCCTGGGCCAGGGCGAGGGCGAGGGCGCAGCGGATGCCGAGGGCATATACGAGCCGCACAGCGGCGTAGGTAAGCGGGGGTGCCAAAAACTAAGCCTTAAGATGACGCAGTTCCTTCCATCAAGCCCCACTTCTCAAGCAGGCGGTCAAAGCCAAAACCAAGCGCAAGCGGGCCACCAAACGTAAGCTCATTCTTCATTCTACATTCGCCACTCTCCACTCGACATGAATCGTGCATTATCCACGCATCGTTTATAGCAATATCTCCTCTCGTTTCTTATTTTGAGCTGCTAATCAGACTTTTAACTCTCTGAGAAGAGTGTCTGCTCTTATCAAGTCGCATTATTCATTCTTCCTCCCTCTCTGCCTCATTGGCGAATGCACTGTTGCAACTTCCCGACCGCTCGAAAGTGACAAGACTTTCACTTTTATCGCGCGCGCGCTACACTACACTCATTTTGCGGAGTTTTGATTTTCTAGCACAGTTGGTAAACGACGTTTAAGAGTTAGAAAATGCGTCTAGAATACTATACAAATTATATCCGATAAAATATAACAAAAAAAAATATTTTAATAGAAAATAATTTCATAAAACACAACGATTGTTATACTATGCCCTAATATATAAAATGAAATATAAATATTAAAATATATGTACATACAATGTACATATATGAACATATATACTATATTTATAATATACCATATATGTACCTTGAATATATTTTTATAAATATAATATTTATTTTGTTGCTGTATATATATATAGTATAAAAGTATGTACATGTATGAACATATGTACTATATTTATAATATATAAGTACATATGTACCTTGAATATATTTTTATAAATATAATATTTACTTTTTTACTATATATATATAATATATAAATATGTGCAATGTATGTACATATGCATATGCATATTCATATGCTTTATCAGCTTTTGAGTTCGAACAAATAATTTCATTGCCTAAGCTTCTTTTTTGCTATACATTGAAACAATGTTCTGTCTCTCAAACAAAATAATATATTACAATATATTATATAACAACAAATAAATCATACAATATATAATTTAATATAATATGATATGGGTCCACTTTTATCTAGCAAGCCGCTAAAAAGCAATTTTATAGTGGTATTTCATGTGTCACCATAGGCCAAAGAGTAACTGCTTTCATCCGACAGTGTACAAATTTTTGGATAAGTCGAACATTAAATACCCTCGAAGTCTCGTTTATTATTTATGATATATGTAAATCTAATCTAATGCATCTTGTGGCGGGATATTTTTTCATATTAATATTAATACAATATTTGATGCCACTAAAAACTACCAAACATTGATATTTCAATTAAAATCAAATAATATAATAGACTTTCCTTATCTCACTTTAAAGTAAGTTGGAGTATAGCGGCATTATTGTATGATATTATTTTAAAATATTATATTATGGTCAACAGCCCAGTCCCAAAAGGTCAGATAATTTAAATTTTAATTATATGCAAATTTAATAAATAATTAAAAATAAAAAAATAAATTAATTAAAATAATAATAAAAAATAAAATAAATAAAAATCAAATAAAAAATAAATAAATAAATAGCTCCCATCGCTGCTAAATGGCTTAGTAATTAAATATAGAGATCTTTGGGCCTAAGACACTACTTTGGAAACAGAAAGTGGCCATTTCTGAAGTCTTCGCACTACCCCACATGATATCGAATGCGTTACACATTTATAGTACACTTTGTGAGAGTATGCCAAGTAAACTAAGCAACTGGCTAACGAGCAAACACTCGACACTCAAACGCCTCACTCACTTCTACTCACACTCTCACTGGCCCACTGGCCTCTCCCTCTTTCCTTCTCGCTATCTGTCCGTCACTATCGTTCGCGCTCACTCTGCATTTCTCTGACTGCGGTTCTACGCCGTTTTCCCCATCTCCCCATCGTCTGGCGCTGGCCACCCGTTGCTTAGGCCCCAAAGTGTTGCGGCAATCATTGCATGCAAGCTGACGGGTTGTGTTCGCTGCTTGGCTTAGTTGGCCAGTTGGTTTATTAACTGTTTTTATTATTGTTGTTGTGGTTGCGAGGCTTGTTACTATTTATTATTTAGCCGTAATTGGCTTAATTTGCTAAGCATTGTCTCTTTCAGCAATATATTTTATCGATACCCGTTGCCCGTTCCGCGTTCCGAATCTCGTCGCGCATTTTAATGGCCGCAACATTTTCATTCACGGAGCATGTCAAGGCCACATTTTCTGGCTCTCCGGTTTTAATTTCTTATACGTAATTTATTAGATAATTTCGCCAACGGTTGCTGCCTTTTGTTGCGGCTGCCTGCCTGGGCCACAAATATCGATCGATTTTCTCTATCGCGGCATCGGTGCAGCGGCACGCGAATCTGGAACGTGTCTTTGATGTCTGTTTAGAATTTCAAATGATCTATTAAAACTATTAATGTTTCAACGAAATGAGGCAGTGCCTCATAAAGCAAATGAGTATATTTCGGCAAATGGATTCGGGCGATAAATCTTACGTGATACAGTTTCGAAGGCCTTTAGAACTGAAAAGTTGCATGGAATATCTTTTGCGATATGATTGATTTATGGCTAATGTCAACCTTTAGTGAATTTATTAACGAAACGAAAAACTGAAATTTTAAAAGCTTTTTACGACCTAGGTATTAATGAGATTTGTAAATATTTGCTAAAGTTCATATTGAACGTATGGGCAACGGTGGCAAGAATTTGTAGGAAAACATATCTATTATTAATTTTATGGTTGACAAACAATCAGTACAACGGTTAATAGATAAGCAAGTAAAACTGAAATTTATTTATGCAAGCCACAACTGCTGATAAGGGAAATCAAAGAGTGAAATCAATTGTCAATCAAAAAATAATATATTATAATACCATGTACCCATTGAAAATGGCTTAATGGGTAAATTGGTATAATAATTGAGAGAAAGCTAATTAATTATATTGCACGCATCATGCATGCAATCTAAAAATAGTACCTGTTTTTGGAGCGATACTGCGACAATCTGCCTTTTTTATAAAATATGTTGTGTAAAATAAAAAAAATTAATTAATATAATAAAAATATGTAAACGATTAAGAAATGGGCAGCGCTCTTTGGCGTCACTTAAAAATGTATTTATAAAAAAAAATTAAAAATGTCGAATTCCACCGAATTTGTTATTTCAATACCCTTCACAATAATAACCTTGAAGTAAATACATTCTTATGCACATTCGTTTACTTTTTCACGAAGCTCGTATTACATAAAAAATAAACATTTTTTATTAATATTGGTCGACTATATAAAATAGCTTCAATTGTCTATTGACAGGAAATAAAATTTTTGTATACAACTTTATTGTTTAGTATAGGAAATTATTGTAAATCGACTATATGTTTTTCAAGGGTATTTAATCTTCGGCACTACGAAAAGAATACATTTTTCTTTATAAGAGCAGCGATTAATTTTAGCTTGTAAACAACTGCCTATCATTTAAAAAATGTATTATTTGAAATTTTGAATTTCTTAATATAAAATACGTTGCCGTTGTCGAGCCCCAGCAATCGCTCTGTCAATTAACAATGGAAACTGACAAGTCTCACAGTTCTCCAATGAATCGGACACACATATTTGCAAATGACTTAATTGCAGTTGTTTTTTTTTTTTTTTGCCACACTCAGCAGCTTTACGGTTCATACATATCGTGTTTTTTAAAACGGCCAAATTAATTGCCTTTTAAATGCTATCTTCCCCCCAAACCGACTGTCCGGTTGTGTATACCTTGCCAGTTCGCGCAGTCGTTTCACTTGCATCAACGATTTTGGCGCCATATATTTTATTGCGGTTGCACTAAGTGATTATCAACAGTGTTGCAAAATGGCCTCAGCTACTCCTCGTCCATCCCCCTCTTACTCAGTCTTAGCCAATTTGAATTTATGCATTTTATTGGCCCCCAAACAGATTTGGGCTAGTATCCAAAATTTTCAATTGCGCGTGTCGTGGCGTTCTGCCATTTCTTTTGTTTTCAAAATCTTCTATAGGTCATTTGCTGGCAGCTGATGTACGTTGGACACGCCACGTCCTCAAATTAGCGCGAAATTGTCTGTATAAATATTTACGAGTTTTAAATTGCATAGACATAGACATATGTTTACTTGTATTTGTCCAGTCATTCATTGGCTGACCCAAAGCTGGCATTAAAACTGCACGCGAATGGGCAAACTTATGGGATTTGCACGTGCCAAGGGAATAAATAATAATAATACAATGGAAGCTGATCTATGATGTAGAGTCAGCAAATAACCCAACGAATAAACAATGACGAATACTTTGTTGATATTAAGTAACTCATTAATTGGCGTTGAATGCAATGCAAGTCAATAAAATATTGTTGAATGAAATGTAGGTTCTTTAACTGAACGTAGTAATCAATTTAAGCTGAACAAACTATTGTTCAAGCAAACAATAAAAAATATAAAAAATAACGATACAATTTGTAAAGTTTCGTATTCTTTGTGACATTTTGCTAAGCATGTTTTTTTTGACATTAGTCTGGCGTATCCTATTATTATATTTAATTCATCAGCAATAAACTAAACAAAAAACATAAATAATAATTTAACAAAATATTTAAACAGCTGCAGGATATTTTTATTTACACATTTATTTTTATAATATTGAGCCTCAATATTTCATACGGTGCTTAATTTATCCCCTCTTTGTCAATTTGGAAAAAGCAATTTCGAAATCCACGTTTAAAAAATGAATTTAACCGACATGACAAAAGTAAATTTACGATTCTATTTTCTGTTTTTAAGATGAAGCCAATTAAAATACTCTCTAGCTTTTTGGCTTTCTAACTTAATATTTACATAATGTTCACTAGAGAAAGAGTCTACAATAATTGTGTTTTAGTAGGAATAGAATGTCATTGATCATGTGTCATACAACATTCATCGTAATTACGCTTGCTATGTGTGACTTTGCATTTGTACTTCTGAAGCTGATAACATGTTGATAAGAAACATGACGGAACCATGCCTGTAGGTCGCAACAAATGTTATCAGCAGAATTTCGTTTCAATTACCAAGAGGTATTTCCATTATAAATTAATCGGCACATATCAAATTGATAAAAAAAAAAAAATAAAGCGTGACTCATTAAAGAGTAAAAGTGATTTGGGAAAAAACTCCCATAGCACCAATCATTTTAATTGCGAAATATACCGCTCTGCATAGGTGTGCCATAAATTAAACATTAAAACACTCATGTGTGTGTTTTTTCATTATTATTGTCGCAGCCCAGGTGTTTGTGGCTGGCACACGAGCTAAGGTAGTCGTCAAATGAATGAGGCTCAAGTTGTCATTTTAAGAAATTGCAATATGCGTAAATAAGTCGAGTGTCTGTACTTTATATATTTGCGGTGGGGACAAAAGCAGAGTACGGGTGTTAACACTTAAGGACAGAGGCTTATGCTTCATGATGGAACCCAAACAATGGGCCCAGTCGGCCCCTTGGGTCGGCGCCCTCTGTTTGCTCTGTTGGGCTTAACCGAAGCGCCTCATGGGACAAGTCAATATTTAATTACTTATTAAATTGAGCGCTGTTGCAAGCAGACATTGTGTCTGCCTATTATCATTTGTGTGCTCAATATTGATAGATGGCAAACAGTCAACAATTATACCTATTACCGTTAATGTATACGTGAAAATTATCGAGGGCCACATATCTTTTTTGGGGCTGTTCTAATGTGCCGCCCTCCTTTTGGTCGCGTGTTTCGGACTCTATGGAATTATCAGGGGACGTTTTTAATGGGTTTTTTTTTCACGTTATGGAAGATTGAAAAACACATTAGCGCTAATTTACATAACATATAGGAAAGGCAGGTGAATTAATTTATATACCCATGTATTTACTAAATGTATATATATTTCGATGCCACATTCCATTACGTACTTCCATTTTGATGTTTTTAGCGATTATCTCTGCGTTGTACATTAAAAAGCGTAAATCGTAAGCTTTTTTAGGGATGACGATCAAATTTACATATATTGCCGATTCATTGTTTACGTTAAGGCTAACATTAAATTAATATGTGGTCAAATTCGAGTTTGGTTTATTCTATTCAACTATGCCGAATTTCCCTGATAAAAAACCCAATGTTTGGAATATCTCTGATTCCATACAACAAAAATTAATACTTGTAAATATATGCTGCTTTTTATTTTTAAACAATATTTATATTTAAAAATGAGCTTGCTTATTAAGAAATCATTTCCATTAGTACATACCAAGTATAATAATAGCAAAACTGTTATTTCAAAAACGTTTTTTACTTTTGCAAAAATTAAAAAAAAATATATATATAGTACTCAATTTAATGAACGTTTTACTTCGACTAAGAACGCTTATTTAAAGTCCGAAACTCGTTCTATTAACTAATTTGTACCTAATTCAAGAATTTTTTCTTATTTACGAAACATTAACGATCTATTATTAAACCAACAACGATTCGTTACTAATTATAAAATTTTCTTAAAATATTAAGAACGGTGCGAATTTATTTAAATTAAAAATATTTAAATAAAAGAAATAAAAATAACAAACGCCAGTACGTTTTGAACTTAAGCACGTTGAACTTTAGTTACTAATTGGCTAAAAATAAATGAATTTCTACTAAGTTCTAAATTCAATACAGTCCTATGCAATTACATCATTAGAAACATGACGCAAGCATATCGATAATACTAGAAAATAATCACATTACATATTAGTACTTACAACAAAGGCCTAAGTCTGATTATAGATAACCTTTTGAGCAAGAGAGATATGAGACAAGTGCTGAATAATTATGTAGGCGATAAAAACGACGACAATGAACCTAACATTGTTATATTATGTTGTTAGGTTAATGGAAATGAACTAATGAATACGTGTATAAATAAATACATTTAACAATATATGTATATAAATAAATATAGTATTTGTATCTGGGCTGAGCCAATTGCATTCTGCAGGCAGGCATAGATAAATTAAAAATAGCGTGCCACAAATCGGCGTTTGGGGCAAGTCAGGCAGACTCGTAATCATAATGAACTTGAATTGCAAATTTCACAGCTATTTGTTGTGGCTTTAGGAAAAACACAAAAGATTTCAGCGCTAAAAGAAAGCCAAATCTAAGTGTTGTGCTAATTGCAAATCGTGAGTTGTGTGTTTGTTCTTGGCCAAAGGCTTCGACAGAAGGGGCCAAAAATAAAAACAGAGATCTTTAGTTGCCTACTTTCAGGCGGGTCACTAAAATACTTTTGCCCAATAATAACCGTATTTCTCTCTCCACAATTGCAGATGGTACAGATGCGAACGCTCTGAATGAACCGCTGCATGTGTGCAGCGAGAGCTATGAGGATCGTCGCCTCTATATACACGATAAGCCGCGAAGCGCTTACGCACAGCTGCCTGTGATCTATTTCGTAACGCCCACATATCCCAGACGCGAGCAGATACCGGAACTGACGCGTCTGGCGCACACGCTGCTCCATGTGCCTCGTCTCCACTGGCTGGTGGCCAATGATCAGGGGAGATGTAATACGTTACTGGACGTGTTATTAAATGAATTTGGTAGGTTCAATAACACTAAGTATTAAATTAAATAATTAATTAAATAAATTGTAATGCAATTACTATAATTAAACAAATTATCTAATGGATTTTTATTGATAAAATGACAAAATATTTTTTTAAAGAAACCTACCTACCAAGAAAAAAAATTAACTGATGGATATTACAGTCCGTCAAATGTCGAATAACAAATTACGATTAATCTTTTAGCTACAGAAGAATTAATTTCAAATAAATAATGCATATTTTGTACACTTGTAAAAACTTTTCATTTATTTAAACTGCTCTCAGAACCAATTGCTTTTAATTATCGAGTGACTGCTTTAATTTCTCATTGATCTGATCCTAACAATGCCCTGTGTATTGCAGTTTTTTATTTTTCAGACAAATTCCATTTGCTATATACTATACTGTATATACGAATATTATTTAAGTAAATTTAAAACAAAAAACTTATACTGAAAATTTTTGGGAAAAATATGGCTTATTTGAAATGGTTATTGAATATGTATCTTTGCCAACGAATCGTTTCAATAAATTAAACTCACTTAACACCTTAGTTTATATATATATATATATAAATATAATAATAATCTACACATACCATATCATATTTCGCAGGCATCCCCTATACACATATGGCCAGTCCCATGCCCACTGAGTTTCGCAAATCGAAGCCGGCGCCGCGGGGTGTGGCCAATCGGCGTGCAGCTCTAAAATGGCTGCATCAACATAACCTCACTAATGGTGTGCTCTACTTTGGTGATGATGACAATACTTATGATCTGAGATTATTCTCGGAAATACGGCAGACACAGCGTGTCTCCATGTTTCCCGTCGGACTGATAGCGGACTATGCGGTCAGCGGGCCGGTGGTGCGTGATGTGAGTAAAGCTCAACTTTCATTTACCTGTCTATTTGATAACTGTTCTTTTCCTGACTGTGCAGGGTAAAGTTGTGGCCTTTTTGGACTCTTGGGTGGCGAGTCGGCGCTGGCCCGTTGATATGGCTGGATTTGCTGTGAGCCTGGCCTATATGTCGCAGTACCCAAATGTGAATATGCCCTACAAGCCCGGCTATGAGGAGGATCTGTTCTTGCGTAGCATTGGTCTACGCATCGATCAGATTGAGCCCAGGGGCAAAAACTGCACGGAAATTCTTGTCTGGCACACGCAGACAAAAAACAAAGTGCCGCCCGTTGTGGGTCTGGAAAGCAAATATTTGGATGGTCGCTCCAACTTGGGTGCGCTCTTTCAACATCTTAAACAGATGGGCGTGGCAAGCACCTCGGACAGCAAAGGTGCGTTTCACATGTTTTTCATTTTTTTGTATATCACTTAACACTTATCTCTTTCAACTCTTTCAGTTCCCGTTGCAATGATTAGCAAAAATGGCAAAACTAAGTCACACTCATATTTTCTGAGCTGAGCCAGTGCTACTACAAAATCCTAAGAATACTCATAGCTATACAGTAATTGGTTAATGTGCTACGCTTCAGAACAATATTGTTGGATTGCTTCAAGTGGCAACTATAGAAAGTACGATTAGATCAGATATATGTATTTGTTTATGTGCCAGGCTTAAAAACTTGAACAAAAAAATGCACAGCCTTTTTAGGCCTGGCTTCAAATTCTTTGGCAAGCTAAATTGTTTGTAATTAAAAATGCTTATACCCGTTTCTCGTATATATATTGTAATAACGTTAATTACGGTTTGTAGCAATATTGTTAATTAGTTTTAATTATTCGTATATGTTTGTATTGTGATAAACTCGCTTATGTTTATCAAAAATTCCTTATAGACTACGTCATTATATCATACGAAAAAGCAAAGACAATTTTTTTAAACCAATTAAGTTCGACTTCTGACAATGTCACTTATAGGTTGTATATGTAGCTTCAAAAGCTTAAATAACAAATACGATTGCAACGTGAATATCATTTGCTCTGCAAGAAATATCTAAATGATTATTTCTTTAAGAAACCCATCCATACGAATGCTTAAAAGCGAATTACCAGACTATTATATTTAAAGCTATCGGAAACTGCTTTTGATGGGTACAAACATTGATATCATTATAATTAGAAAGTATGTCCAGCCTAGGCCGCTCATTATTGAAAACTTGTGTGAAAAGCTGCGATCATATCATGAATTTAGTGTTCGATTAAGTCGAAATTGTATTCTATTTCTTGTTGGTTTGTAAATAATAGAAATAAATACACAACAACGATACAAGTTTTTAAAAATAAAATATATATATACATATATATATTTTGCAAAACTAGGCACATATCGTTAAACGCTCGTTTCAATCGAAGTAGGCTGATTAAATTGTACTGTAAAATATGAAATTGTGTAGTTAGAAACCAAAAAGAAGAGCGGCCATCGACTATCCTGTTCATAAGTTTAAGCATAGGATTACCTAAGAAAACAAACCAGCTTTAGTTTTAATACTTAATAAACATCTCATAAGCATTAAAAGCTAGCACACAATAGAATTTGGACCTAAATCAGGGAACATGGACAAACGAGCGTTTCAATAATGAGCCAAGTAAACGATAATTGAAATACGATACTAATTTTATTTATAGTTATGATATACTAAACACATATAGCTTTTAATCAAATACAACAAATGAAGAAATATAACTAGTTTTTTAACGCTTTCTCTGAATGATGTATAAATTATATTGAGTTTGGAATGTAGGGATTTTAAATGCAAATTATATCTAAAGCAATAAATGTTTCTGTGCTTAAATTCGATGCAAACCATGATTTTAATATAGTGAACTTTGAACTGAAGGTTGAAACTTGGCCCCGATGCTGACCTCCAAAAGGCTAGCACCATCCACTTTAGCATATTAATTAAAAATTAAAATGCCAACCACAACCATCATTTGGCCTTTTGTCTGAGAGCTGTCAACAGAGTTGGGGCAGTGTCATAAAATAGCAAACACTATTTTTCAATTAACTCGACGCTCGCTCTCATTTTCATCAGTTACCTTTCCGTTTAGCCCGGGCTAAGAGCTAAGTTCAATTCAGTTCAGATGAGTCGAGTTCAGTTCGAGTTCGAATGCCTGGCAGCACTTTGTGCTAACTGCAAAAGTCGCACATTTGAGAAAAAGGCTGCAGCCGTTTCTTCACATGCATAAGTATGCAACTGTTTGCAGTGTGGGTATATCAGTACCCAACTGGCTAATACCCTGTACACAGCACGGTGCTGATAAATATATTCGCACAAACAAATTAAATGCACACTGTTTACCTTTTCTTGTATTACTTCCAGTATTATAACTCAAGGTTATTTTAATTGACTATATACCATTTTAGGTATTTAGCTCTTATAACTTTTTTAGCGAAGACATGCTTGAATAAATCTAGGCTAACGATATTTCAAAAATGCGGGATATGTTTTTAAAAACTAAGATGAACTTGTTTCGAAAATAAATGTTCCAAGCTTTAACCTTTTGAGATTTATACAAAATATCAGATAAACGGATTTGGTAATATCGAGATATACTTTACGACTCCGAAGAAGCTTCTTTCGTCCTATTACATACAATGGCCAAATCCAATATATACCCTTTTTAACAAATTTTTAATAGGTACAGGGTATAAAAAACATTTGTATATATATATCGCTGCACTAAATTCCAAGTTGGCCGAAGCCGGAAGGTGGTGCAACACCGAATGGTACGAACGTGTTGCATATGCATCTTCTTCAATGTGAAGTTATGAGGCAAAGTTTCTTTAGCACGCCAAAAACAACAACAAGCGTAAATTGCAGCGCTCCTCCGGTGGTGTCCCTCTGCTGTTACGTGTGAATGAATTTAGCAGCGCATCTACACTCAGAGAAAAACGCCGTTGGCAATTCAAGAGAATATTTATAAAGGAAGCATGAATCATTCTCGATCTTATATTCGAAATCAAAGTTCTAAAGATTTAGTTAGGAAACTTCCACCTTCGCTTCTGAAATTTCTTGTACTCGATTTAAATACAAGACTCTCTGTATTTTCTAAGAGTGTATGCGGAGTGTATGTTGATGTGCTGGTCCCAGGGAAAGGCGGGAGTTTGAACTGTTCAGACAACTCAAACCCCCCACCCCACCGCAACTTGGGGCAAATAAATAGTCAGGGCCCCGTTCGCAGCATCTTTTATTCGCTTCACTTGAAGTTTGCTTGGTAGAAAATGATTTTAAAGTGTTGGGGCTGCGAACTCGAACGGGCTTTTTGGCTGTAGCCTTGTCTACCTTGTTTGGACTTGGAAGTTTTGCCTCCAGTGCTATTCGACTGGTGCATATAGATTAAAGTTGCCTAAATCAACTTAAGTTGGGTTTAACTTTAATACACATTAAGTCTTAAGATTGGACTTGTATGAACTCTTCATTCAGCACCTAATCGATTTCAATTTTATATTAACAGTGTGCAACAATTTACAATAATAATAATGATAATATATATTATATAAAAAGATAACAGACGAAGTTTCTTACAATGCTTTTGAGTGCTGCCAGAAAAATTTAAAGGCAGTTAGGCGCTGAGCTATAGAAATTGAGGAATGGGAAATGAAAAAGAAGTGTTAAAATTATAATTTAATTTGCGATGATTACTATAATTTTGGCAAAATAAAGTAAGCATATCGAATTATCAAAAGGGTTACCAATAGACTCAAAAAGTATATGAGCAGGATTAGAATAAGAATGAGCGCTAGCTGGTCGGAGAAGAAACACAATATTTGTAAAGACCTCAAACGAAAACAGCTCTATTCGCTGTTTGATAAGCGACTCTTAAGAAAAATAATATATATATATGGGGCCTGGAATATACAAAACTAACACTTTGTCGTAGTATGAAAATTGCATATCACGCTGCTGTCATCATCTGTGCATTCGACGGGTCACAATCGGACCAACTAAGACTGGAGGTCTAACTAGCAGCTGTTATTTTTGCATGGCCAGCCACTCACGACAGCTCAAATGCCCTGCATTAAGCCATTAAAGCTAATTAAACTCAGCCAATGGCAGCGCTACGTGGACGCCATCCCTCTTCCCACCGGGGCCCAGACTCCGGACAGCAATTCCATGGCATCCGGTTGCTGGCGTACGCTTTATTAAACACGCAGCCAGCACGGCTGACGCCATCAACGTAATGAGAGCAGCGCTGCCTCAGCCGGGCAGCGGGATGATGCCACGATTGATGTTGCAAGTGAAGTCCCTCGCAACTGCAGCTGCAGCTGCAGTTGCAGCGTTGTTTGCACACAGAGCTGGCGCTGATTTTGCGCCACTTAAACTTTAAATGCGAACCGCAAGCTGCGGCAAGCGGATGGCCAACGAATGGGGATGAGACGCTGAATGGCCAGATAACTCATACGCCGCGTATGCCACTTAGCGTCTCCAGCATCGTTGCCATAGCGTGCACTTCAGTGATAAACTGCCGTAAAAGAGAGCAAAGCAAAAAAAAAAAGGAGAAGTAAAAATGTGTCAGTCGGGTGTAGCCGACCGCGCAATACTCGTGCATGGTATAATAAAATGGAAATTAAATTGGCAAAATAGATTTTTGTAATTTGTGAGGGCAGTTGTGGGTGCGGTCGAAATTTGTTGCGATCTTTAGAGAAGGTCATCAGAAGACTTTCTGCCAAATTTGGGCGGTTTACCCGCCCCACGATGTATAGTATTTGATTGCTTTTCCACGCGCCCAGTGGGCGTATTTAACAACAATTTTGTGCAATCTTTAGAGAAGGTTATTAGTAATGTGTCATAAAAATCGACGGAGATTGCACAAACCCAATATACCCTTTTCACTTCGTGAACGAGTATAAAAACAACACCATGACATTGGAAATGAGAAAATGCAGAACCCATTGGATCCGATATGAGGACGGCAGAGTGCAAAGTGCAGCGGCCAAATGTCAGTTGGAGCGTCTGGTCAATGAGCCAGTTGAAGCCCGGTCAATTGTACCAGATTTAAGCTAATGCCAATCCTTTCTCAGCTGTGCACAAGTATCGGGGGGAAACCTACGAGCTAAGTGCTTCCGTGTTGTTTCTAATTAATAGTTATAACTTAGTTGTTGTGGTATGGCCAACTGAAGTGCTTAATCCACTCAGTTATGCAGTGCAGGAAAAAGCAAATATAAATGTTGGAGGCAACCGAATACATTGTTCTAATTGCAGTGTAACATACAGCTGAAGATAGGTGAAAAACACGAGGGATCTCGAGAGAGCCAAAGAATAAAAGACACTTCCATCATATATCAGATTTCAAAAATATATTTCCATGCATAACGATGTTTTAATAGAAGATATCAATTTTTAATCGGTAAATCCGTTTTTGCGCTATAAATAATATATATACAATCTGTTAAATAAGAGAAATTTTCTATATTTCAGACTCCACACTGACATTGAGCCGATATTGATTATTTAAATTTATAAACTGGCTTAAGATGTGAAGGAGCTAAAATATACATTTTTTATAAACAAACGGCAAATAAAACTTAGCATAATTGCCAAAATTTTGACACCTTACGTTCGTAACAACTTAAAAAAAAAACCTGAGCAAAAACTTCGAATTTTTAGCAAAATAAAACAAGAAATTAAAATAAATAATATATATATTTCATGCTTTGACTCCAGTGACTGGTTCCTCAAGTACATATCACCTAAATTTCTAAGTTTTGCACAGTTGCTCGAAAAGTTTTTTACCGACAAACCCGATAATAGTAGCCAGCAACAGCCGCCTCCTTCATCGCTACGAGCTGAGCTGCCTTGGCGATTGCTTGACGACTACTGGGACGACGGCGGCTAAAGGAACACGGATTTTCTGTCTTTATCCCATTGAGGATAGTGCGTGTGCACATAGAAGCATCTTCTTGCTTGATCTTAGCCTTTTGTGCCGCAGAAGCCTCGACAATGCAACGTTTTTTATATTGCGCCTCTGCCAACGTGATGTTGGCCATTAAACTGGGCGACATTTTGTACATTGGTTGATTACAATCGCCCCTGTCAAAGAATTCACAATCCATTTTCGCAGCTTGAGTTTAAAATACTAAAAAATTTAATTGTTTGTTTTCTTAAGTATTGTATTCAAAAGAGTTATATTTTAAAATAGACTGAAATATTTTCGATCACTTTGAGAGCTCCACATTATGTTTTCAAAGGCAAGGGTTACTTGGATTAAAGAATTGTCTCGACACTCTGAATGTATTGAAATTCTCTGTCAGACCAAAACGTCTCAAAATATCACGAACATTTCGGTATTGGCTGTTGCATAAGATTAAAATTCTTAAATATAGGGAAAAATACATTTCCTAGAATTGAGTAATTATAAATAATGTTCCTTAAATAAAAATTTTGTATTTAAATTAAAAAATTTCCAGCTTGCCCATATTTGAACACCGCTTGTACTCACTAAAAATACTAAATAAATTGAGCAATTAGACTACGTATTTCTACAATAGTCAATAGAAATGCTTGGCCAATATTTTTTTAACACTAACATCCACACGACCAGAGGTCGGTTCATATCACAAATCTAATGTAATTTATCAACAAGCACGCCCAACCACGGCGGGCACACGACTATTTTAACAAGTTAATTTCACAAAATTTGTAGCTTGAGAGCGCGAACAAACAAATTGTGTGGCATTTGTCGGGACATTGATGGGACGCTGACGACGGCAAATAGACAAACAAATCAATTGGTCCACAACTATAATAGGAAATACATGTACGTGTACAGGCAACTGTGTGTGCCAATCAATGCCTACACCGACAAACGCACAACTCAAATTGAAAATTGATTACTGATTGTTGCAATGCCACCATCAACAACAACAACAACAATAGAGTGTAAATTATTATTACTAATACGACATGTGGTACGCGGATTGAACCCATGGACCGTTAATCATGACGGCATTCGTCCCTAGAGCCTAGGCTACCACAGCGGTTTCTCGAGGTCAGTTACAAAATTAAGAATTAAGAATAAGTCTATGGAAATATTTCCCCAAAGGGATGCATTTCAATACAATATTTTCGCACTTGTGAAATTTTATTGAATCATATGTTAAAATGGATAACTAATAGTTTTTTTTTTTTTTTGGTAATAGCCAATTATTATTTATAAACCTTCTTGAATTAAGAGTATTTTTACACTGGGGCAGGATAACTTTTGTGTTATATGTGTGTGTAAAGTTGACAAAAAATTACATAATTACAAGAAGTAAAGTCATTTCAATCTGGTTGAGGTCTCAAGCTCGTATAATTTTTGAGTGTTCACTTTGTCGTTTTATATATATTTATCTAAAGTTTATAATATTGAAGATTTCTCTTTTGGCTGCTGTACACATTTGTCCTTTCCAAAACAAAAAAATTTCCAAACATTTCGATTAGGATATTAAATTATTCAAAAGCATATTTGCATAAAATCATTTAATATCATTTATCATCATATCAATCGTATAATCAAATAATTTGCAAATGGAACATTATTTTTTTAACGAACTAAATTTACCCGGCGATGCCTGAAACAGTTTTTCTGCACAATCTTTAATAAATAATCCAAATGGAACGTCGCCACGGTTCGAACATCAATTAGTCATGATTGCCTCTGCTGTTTCCCATTCGCCAAACTTTAATAAATAAATTTAACAGCATTTAAATGGAATATACAACACTTTTTGAGTACCCCTCAAAATGTTATACATAACTCATCAGAAGGCACGTGGTTTTGTAACTGTGGGTGTGCGTCCATCTAAGGCTTCATTTGCATAGTGTGTGTGGGGCTGTTACACACGTTAATGCAGTAGTAAATTGTATTTATATATTTACACACAACCGAAAATATTGCACTAGCACACGCTTCTGGGCGGTGGCGCACACAAAAACTAATTACATGCCACAATGATTACATTTTACAACACCATTGAGCTTCTGGTGGCCAACGACAACAACAACTTAAACTGTCGGAGACTGACCGACTAGCAGACACTCTTTACTTTATTTCAAACAATATTATTCCAAGAAAAAGGTTAGAAAATTAATTTTGTTGTCTTCATTTTGTTCGTTCAGTGGATTTTTTTAAATTTAAAACTTACGTATAAATAATAAATTTTTTCTAAAACAAAATAAGAAAAGATATTTGTTGTAGATTATAAATATTTGCAAATATGTAAAATATATTTTTGTGAACAATAAACTAAATAATTTTTTTAGGAGAAATTATTTTTGATGAATATTGAAAATGAGACTAAAAAAGTTATTTAATATTTTTGTAAATGCATCAGTTGAACAATAAAATGCATCTATGAAATTTTGTATCATTATCTAATAAATATAGACACATGTTATTTGTAGGATCGCAAATATATTCTTCATGTCATATATATTAATAATCGTAACTCACCCTATTTATGCATTTTTTTTTGTGTACAATATATAATGAAAGCAACAAACAAGTATTAGGTAACAAAACGTTTCTGGCCACCTAACCGGCCTGTTCAAAATTGAGAGCTGAAAATTTCTTTGTTAAGGCAATGCCCCAGGCAACATGGAGTATTGTTTTTCATGAAAAGTTTTTGGCTATGCGAAAGGTAGCCGTGGGCTGAAATAAAAAGACTAACGAATTGATATGTATGGGTTTAATTAATGAAAACACGAAAACAATATAAAGCTTTGTTCAGGTATGTTAAGATGACCTCATAAGCTCAAAACTTCAAACTTTTTTTAAGCGATCAAACTTTCAAAATCATATTTATTTGAAACAAATTGAAAATAATGAAAATAGTTTTTAAATAAAATTGCAATAAAATTTTACCTTTGATCCTTTGATCTGATCCTATATACTATTATATATATACCAAATTGCGAGTCTCAGGTAATTTATTTTTCTTGTCTTGCTTTTTTGGCGATTGGAATAGGAAATCTGGAGTTCAACTTTATTGAACTGAGTTCTTTCTAAAGCATTTTTTATGCACAATTATGGTCGGATTTTACTTTTCTATTTTTTTGCATGTGTACATAAGTTTATAAGAATGTAGGTATTTTACTGGCCACTGAGTATCTCCTAGCCGGGCATATTTCTAGCAAGGGCAGTCCTATTTGTTTCGAGCTTTTAATGCCACTCTTACTGTAATCTCGGGATTAAATAATTTTAAAATGGTTTACACTTTAAATTTACTGATAGATGTAGTTTAGATCACAATGTGTTTAGCCTTCGATAATGAAAAGCATCATGAGAGTTCAAATAAATAGGTAAGAGAATAACACGTAGCGCATTTAAAAAGTATTAAAGTAATTACTGACTGATTTAAATGTCATTTCCAAACTTGGCCGGTATTCATTTCCCACGGGGCAACAAAACTTGGCGAGCAAATTAAAGCGAACCACCAACAACATTCAATATTCAACGAGCACCGCAATTCCGAACAGTCCGAAGGGAAAGCGTGGGAAATGTGGGTTTGGGAAGTACCAAAAGCCGCAATTGCAGTCAACAATTGATGCGAAATACCACAATTCCATCAACCAATCGAGCAACGCATTGAAATAAAAGAGCATTTCGTGCGATGATGAAATAAAATAAAATTATTATTGGACAACAAACAACTGGAATGCAGACAGTCCGTGAAACACGCGCAGCATGGCTTGTATTTTAATTATAACTGCAGGCCAGGCTGACTGTGCAACTGAGCAAAACTAAAGAGCCAGACTCTGAGTCAGACCTAGGAGCAGAGTTTTGGATACACTCACGAAGGGAATGCTTATTCATTGTTTAAATTTGCAAAACATTTAAGTAAAGGTACAGCAAAATCGGTTTGTATCATAAGATGTATAAAATGGAAAGGTTTATATTTATTTTATTGAGCAACAAGATTCGAATCCCAGGTAGATGAGGTGTTTGTCTTAGCTGAAAACCTAGTAGTCAATGCTATTAAAAAAAAGTTGGGTTTATTGTCTATATGATATAACTTAATACGTTTAAATACTAAAAATTATAGTAATAATAATAATAGCACTAATAATAATAATAATAACAATAATAATAATAATAATAATAATAATAATAATAATAATAATAATAATAATAATAATAATAATTATAACAATAATAATAATAATAATAATAATAATAATAATAATAATAATAATAATAATTATAATAATAATATTTATTTTTTATTTTTATTTTTTATTGTCAGCAAGCCAAAAAGGAAAACTTGTCCGTTGTTGGGTTAGCGTTTCGAATCAAAATTCGGTGCCAAATTGATGACCAAATTTGATTAATTTAAAAAATATAAAAATAAATCAGATATTTCCTTCTAGGTACTTATTTAAAAATAAAAAGGTGAATATATTCTAGAAAATATTCTTCATATAACGTGATATTTTTTTTAGAAATGTATTGTTAACTTATAAACTAATATTTTTGATTGAAATTATGCAAACTTGTTGTAAACATTAACAACGATCATATTCTGACGATTCTGATTTTATAAACATACTTTGAGGGAAATCACATTTAATAATAAAAAAGCCACAACAGGCCTCATAATAAATCAGATAAATATGCATTTGTAAGGATATTAAAAGCTTCGTGGTTTTGCGGTTTCCTTTATCTTTCTTGTTATTTATTGAACTGAGACCTCACAGTTGTTATATTAATCTTGTCCGGCACTTTGTTCGTCTGTGGCTGTGCATTCTTTTTTTTTTTGTTTGGCTTTATTGAATTTCTGTGAGCGAGCGAGACAATGGTGCTTTTGAGTAATGTGCGAAAATTTTATTTGAAAATTAAAATAAAATTCTGTGGCAGCAATTACAGGCAGCTCCAGGCCCGGACCTCGTTCTCGCTTCGCTTGGCACCGAATGCATTTGCATTGGTAATGTTAGCATCGATGCCAGGCCATACGAAGCCAATTTCATTCCTGGTATCGATTGGGTAACTGCGCGGGTGGCTGGGAATGGCCATTGAAATATGGCAAAGACAAATTATTGGTTTTTCTTTGAGTGCGCTTAAAATGAGGCAAACAGTTTAATTAAAATGAAGTGGAACAATGCGTGTGAATGGCAATTCGAATTGCGGCTACGTCGGAATTGATGAATGCGTTTTGCGAGACGACCATTGCCCAGGCAAATGGCAAACATTATGATATAGCGCCTTTGAATTCGATAATTAGCAGACAATGTTGAGGTGTAATAAAATGGCTAATTTTATGGGCGTAAATGTATATAAAAGGGACTTACCCTTATGATGTTAAGTGGGGGAAAGTTCCAAGGTGAATATAGATAGGTACAAGTTCGGATTGTCACTGTTCCTTGGTATATAAAACATTTCTCAAAATGTGGAACCTAAAAAAAACAACGATATCCTATTAAACAACGAGCTTAAATAATATTTTATCGATATCTAATTGTAAACCAATTTATATTAATTATTATAATTATATATAACACAAATACCACTCAAGCGCAATTTACCAAATCAGTTTAAAGACAAAGTACAGAAAAGAAATTAACATTTCACCCAATAATAAAAGCAGCGGCTTAAACCAGGAAGAATATAATATTATTCTAAAAATATAACACCATTGGTATGAATTGTACAATATATTTATCATTAAACTACATAATTACATTTCTGATTTGCGTTATAACAAATTTGGGTGAAAGCCTCAGAAACGGTTTTAAAATGTCTCGTTAATGGAAAAAAATAATTTTTAAAAATATTTGCGATACTATTTCTTATATTTTAAGACTAAAAAAATATAAATAATATAATTAAATATATAAATTATTTGTTGAAGTTAACAATAAAAACTAAAAATAGTTTTGCAGAACTTGTTTCAGTATTGTGACTTGAAAAATTACATGTATATACTATGCTATTTTGGTCCTAATATGGCCATACCGCCTGGTCTGCTGATAACGATCAAGAATATATATAGTTTATGGGATCCTCTTTCTGTCTTTAACATACCCCTATTTTTCAGTGGGTACAGGGTATAAAAAACCATTAATAGTTTTGATGCATATAGTATATAGTACATATGGTAAACGTGATGGCAACTAACTGAAAAGTGGTCAACAGCATTTTTTGACACCTTTATCGATTTCCTTTGGCTTCATGATATAACATAAAACAGTTCGTTTTGGCTCTTTGGCTCGTATAAATATTAAAAGAGAACAATAATGAAAAATGCATTGTTTATTGGCACATTTATTTAACGTTACACTTCCGAGAGTAAACCGAAATCGAGATAATATCATTGCTCAACCTCGAATCAATCAGTTTGCCAACTTCCGCCCAGCAGTTAATTTGCGTTCTCATTTTAAATGGCATTCATTGCATATGCAACACGTTTATTATGCGCATTTATCGCATTACGGGCGAACAATGTGCGCTTAATACGGTTTAACATACATATTTATACAGTCGATTATGCATTAATGAGCAGACCAACCGCAAACTGTTAAAAACTTGCCATTCTGAATATAATACGCTTTTTTGCCTGCACTTATTCAATCCAGAAAAATGGCCAGTTTTAATTTCCGTTTCAATTGTCTGGGCCGTAGATCGCAACAAATCATCACTTTCCTAAACGCAAACACGATATTCTGTGCTTCAACGCACAAATACAAAGAGATTCATATATGAATTTGACAAAAATACAATAACAGTTGAGTGCGTTGTTCATAAAAATATTTTACAGAAATAACAACAAATAAATCATTTTTGTTTATACAAGGACGTGCCACATATTCAGACTTGTTTTCGTACAATAGTTGAATTATTTGATATTTCTTTTTCTTTAAATAAGACCGCTATAGAATAGAAAAGAAAAAATGAAACAAATTTATACTTAATATTATATTAATAACTTAATACAATAAAAACCTTCCGTATGAAAAAAGATTAAAGAATAAAAAAGAAAGAAAAAGACTCTCAATCAAAAACCGAAAGTGTTAATCCTTATTTAATTTTAATTTAATTTTATGACCCCAGCTTTAAATATTTTCAAGTTATGGAACATTTGTTCTTAAATATTTCTTAAACATTGTTCGTTTCTTAATCGACCATTCACATATATTGCATACATGGGACCAAAATTCTTTAACTCATAATACTAATTCAAAGAATTTTCGTATTCAGTATAAACGTCAAATTGTTCTTTGCGAAAAAAGAAGATTATTTAATTGAATAAAAACTTTACTTGATTTTTCCTTTTAGAAATTTAAAGATTAAATAAAACGTTCTCAAGCAAAGAAATTTCGACAACGTACTGTACTTTATTTAAATACAAAATAATTAAATTTTTCTATTAGTGTATTTACGTGATATTATATGCATATATTTGTTCTTTAGCAATGAAATTGAATTAAATATTATATTATTTTCACCACTGACATTTTTTGGAAAAATAGTTACTGAGTGAGTGTATCTCAACAGAAATACGGTTAGGTACTCGAAGCTTATCTCGATTTACCAATGCCTGGCATTTTAAGATCTTTGATACAACGTATACATTAAACAGTATTTAGGTTTGGCAAAAAGCTAAAATGAGAGCTTAAAAAATTTGTCATTCAACGAAACGTTACAAATTAAGAAAATACGAAAACATTACATTCTATTCTATTTCAAAATAAAAATTATATTATATTTGCAAAAAATGTGTTAAACACGAAATTATTCACATATGTATACTCAATTCAACCTGTTTTGCTTATGCATTGTCCACAGTTTATTCTGTAGCATACTTTCTCGATCAAGTGCAACTTTTCGCTTTTTAACAAGCATCAAATGCGTAATTGTAGACAGGGTGTATCCTAGGCGACTCACAACTGAAACATTGTCGTGCGTAATATGATTATTTTTCATTACCAAAGTTTTTGTAATACGGAAAGGCTAGTTCAGTGTATCCCCCATATTCATTTATGCTTGCCTCGACTGCCGGCCAGCCCCAAACAATGGACGACAAATTGTTAAGCTGGTTGTAGATACGATGTTTGGTAAAATTGCGCCGCGTGCTCGTTGCAGCGGGAAAAGGGAAAATTAATAAAAGGAAAAACATTTAAGCATTGTATCATATCTGTATTCGTGTGCCTGTGTGTGTGTGTGTGTTTGTAGTTGCCGTAGTTCTATTTCATTTACGCAGCAAGAGGTTGTCTGCGCCGTCGGCGATAACATGGCGTATACGTAATGTGTGTAATAGGAGCACACACACACTTATACACACACAAATCCAAATATATGAGCATGTACTTACACAGATTGCAGCCCTGGCATGTTTCGACTATTGGCCGTATTCTAGGCAAAGGGCCTGTGCACAACTGACGATACCATCGGGAATTTGTATTAATTAGTCTGGGATCATGTGCACCTATTGCGGGTAAGTTTGCCAAATTGAAAAGCTTTAGTTTCGCAATCCTATAAACTAGGCTAAGTTAGGCTTAGGGACATTATTCGAATTAAAAAAATTTTAAAGAAAATAATCATTTGAAGTATTTCGTAACTAATGTTGTCGCATGTAAAATTAAGCAACAAAAAATGCAACCCAAAGGAATCAAAGCCTTAAATAAGTTAACAAAAACCACATAAATTATTATCCACTCACACACCATCCACAACGTACACTGACTGTATAACCGTTCTCTGTTAATCAACAAATCCTCGCCACACATATATACAAACATACAAATTTTCTCTATGTTATGCGCTAATATCCCCCCTTAATAATATTTTAAATATTCTACATAAATGATTACCAATATATATTTGAATGTTTACCAAAGTATAAATAAAAACCAAAATTATTTACTTTAATATATTATATTTATATAATGTATATTTTATATTAATATATATTTTCACAAACAATTCTTTGAGTGGGTTTGACAGGACATATTTGTAAACTCTCTTGTGGAAAGCAGCAATAGAAGACAGCACTCAAATTGATATGCTCCCCTACGGAAATGCCTATTTATCTCGCTTTCAGTACAACTCACAGTACGCAAAGGGCATCGCAATGTCAGAGAGTCCATTCCCTCAATCCTTCGCTGCTATTCCTGTCTTTTTATTTTCCCTTTTAAACACTCAGAAAAAAACCAAGCATATTGTACCTTAATCAAGTCAAGCAGTGTCAAAGACCGGCCAAGATGAAAATTATATAAGTTAAGAAATTATTTTTAATTCAAAAACGATTTTTGACTATTTTCATAAACATAAGAATGTTTTATGTTTATTTAGAGTAAGACAGTTGTTGTGAAAAGTATGTTGTACTTAATCTAAGAATGTTGTACCTTTCAATGCAAAATTTTTGTTGATTATGAAAAGAAGAATGATTTATATTTAAGACAGATATTTATTGATTTTTCGCTGAGTGTACGATAAGCCATTCACTCAGCTGTCGTCGCCATAAGTGACCAATGTCCAGCCCTCAAAGGCGTCTGTGAGGCGGGAGGGTCACATGACCCACAGCAATCCAAAGACATTGCTCTTATGTCTTGCTGCAGACACGCACTGGATATGGGGCAATGAAATGTTGGAACTGCTGCTGAGATAGTTTGTATTTATGGAGCACGTCTGGAGCAAGTGCTGCGAGAACGGTACCCAGTTGTTGCGTTTGACAATTGTTTCCGATTTGGCGCAGGATGCTAATAACAATTTACCAACCCACACCCCTTCAACTGGCCAAACAGCATATTGTGCCGGCGAGTGCGCTTAAAAATCCATTGAACACGAGAGTTTTGGATTGTTGTTTACCTCGTTCTCTGCTACCTTAGCACTTTGAACCCAAACAGTAGCGAGTTCACGCAAACAACATTCTCTTCGGTTGGGTCATGAAGTGGACTAGCAACTGTTACCTCCGGTTCGGGTTGTACTTTTGCCATAACTGCAGCAACGTTTCCTCAATAATTTTACCGGCGGCTGTTTAACAAACTTTACCGGCGCCATCTTCGTCCTGTGCACCATCTTCGTCCTTGTACATTTCGCAGTTCACACAGCCGGCAGGAAGAAAAGCTCTGAATACAGATACAGAGAGATGCGGCGTCAGGCGTCGGGAATACAGATGCGCGCGTGTCGAATTTTTCTAACACGACACGAAAATGAATCACATTTTGAAAATACGACCGCAATTTACACGGTCAAAAATATCATCAATACAAGACGTTAGTAACACTTACTTCTTTTGTCATTATTTAATATTTGTACTAAAGAAAAAGATCTTTTCGAGATCAACGATTTGTAATTTTATTTGGCGATTGCCTTAAATTTCAAATAAAGTTAATAAAATTCCTTTGAAGCTAGCTTTACATAAGTTAATAAATTTAGAGTTTTATATATTTTAATTATGCCAAATATTATTATAATCATTTCGACTATTTTTAGCCTGCTGAAATTGCCTTTTAATATATATTCTTTTATTCGTGTTAATGTGCTCAATATAGACACAAACGATATTTGAGTTTAAACAAATCGTGCAGAATTTTGTATGCTCGTGTCACGAAGGAACACATGACTTGCGCTCAACACTAGTCAGGAGACAACCGTGAAGAGGTCTGCGTTTTATTTCATTTCCGCCCGTTTGCAAGTTGTGCATATATTGATATCTGCAGCGATTTTTATTCTGCGCCTGCAATTTCTATATAGGAAATGGAATTGCCAAGTGCAACTTATTTGATTTGTGTGTCAAAAGATTTGCTCGTTGTAGTTGCAAAAGTCGACGCTTAAGACATTCACGGCGAATTTCATTTGAAAAACCCTGTTTTCAAAGTTTCGAGTTTCGCATCTCAAATTGTCTTGCTTTATTTATGATCAAAGTTGTATAGTTTTCTCAAATTAAAGTAGTCTACAATTTGGAGATTTGGAATTTATGCAAATTAAAATTGGTGAATATACAAAAAAGGGCAGGTGCGTACATTTTAAAACTCTTGCAATTTAATCAAGCCCTTCACCAAATATTTTTTTTTTATTTATATACTTTTCTTAGAAATAAAACTGTTTATTCTGACGAACTATATACTTAATAATCAATGCACACTGTCCATATTGTAATCAAGCAAGAAAATTTTTTTGTTGACAAACGCTAAAGAATGAAAAATATGTTTAAAAAAAAAAATATATATCAAACTAAACTTCTATACATTTAAAATGCAGATACCTATTCTTAGACTATACATACATTTGCACAACTGCAATATACCCTCTTTTAAGCAAATTGTAATGGAAATTTTGCACAAACAACTGTTATTTGTCATTCAATCGCTTTAAAATATTTTTTACGAATTTATGTAACAACAACGAGTGTCACAAATTTCCTAGGTAATTTTGAAAATTTAATTGTTAGACATAAAAAAATAGGTAAAATATTATATAAACTAAAACTTAAATGCAAATTTGGTGTCTTCAGTTCGTATAGTCTGCGAAATTTATTTGAGTGACAAAAACATATTTAAACTGTTATAAATACTATACGTCACACTAGTTTTTGATTAATTAAAATTTTGCGGCATTTAATTGAAGAAAAAAATTAACAGAAATTCAAAATAAATACTATTCGTGCAACAAACCCCTTTCGCAGCGTTCATTAAAAAAGTTTTTAGGCCAAAAGCAACACGTACGAAGGAAAACTTTGCAATTGTCAAAAACTGCAACAAGGAACTCAACCGCAAAAAAGACAGAACCGAGAAAGTTTTGCGAGTCAACTGCTCGGCAACTGCCGCTGCACATTCTTAATAAAAAGCAACAGCCGCCTCAGTCCCCTCGTCCAACCACTTAACAGCGCCATCGAAAAGTAGTTGTTCTAAAAAGTTTGACATCTGATGCCAGAAAACGGCAGACGGAGATTTCTGCAAATTAAAATAATGTCAGCGACTTTGATGCAACAATTTGCAACGTAACGCGTTGATTAGAGTTTCCAGTGGGCCGTGCATAAAGCGAGTTGGCAGCACGCCCAAGCGGCAGCCATATTAATTTTTCATTTCTCAGCTTTCAGCTTTGTCCCTGCTATTGAGCAACATTTTCTGGCTTGCTTTACCCTTCATACCCTACATACACGTAAACATAAAAGAAAGGGAGGAAAAAGAAGGGTAGCAATTCCGACTCTTGATTAGCACGATCTAAGGAACAATAAGAGCACGACTTTAAATCTGGAATGTAAGTTATCCTAAGACATGCGAAGAATATGTTTGTTCATACCTTTTTTAAGTTTGTACACACATTCATTTGTTCATATGTAATTCAATATATTTTCTTAATAATATTTAAATTTTTAAAACTTTTTTTGTTTAAAAAGTATTTTATTTGCAAAAGTAAAGAAACAAATAGCGATGTGATTTTCATTATGATCAGATATATTAAAATTTTTTATACGTTCCCAAACCTCTTATAAGAGTATGTAAATAAACGTATTTGATGTCTTTTTGGCTTATACACATATTTAAAAACAACGCAATTTCAAGCCCAACAGACAACAAACAGTAGTGTAGAGGTAAGGAAAAGCTAACGGCGTGAAAATGTGTTAAAGTACAGGGTGTCCGCCAGTCGGTCACTCCGGCTCGACCACTGTTACATTTTTTGCTGCATTTTGTATTTTGTATTTCGTATTTTGCTTTTATTGCTTGGGCTTTCGTAAATCTTTCATCAGTCGTCTCTGATCCGTTCCTCGTCCTGGTGGCTGGCACCGCTGTTGGCGTAATTTTTCCACGTCCTCCAACTTGTCGTCCAACCTATCTCGCACTCCTTCTAGTGCTTGTCATACTATTTATGAGTTTATTATTTTTCCGCTGCTCTCTATTATTCGGCATGCACCCAGGACTCAGCCCGCAACTGCCAGCGCTTAAAACTTCTTTCATTACAAGCACTGCAATTTCTCATAGTTTTATTTATTTTCACATTTTTTTTTTAGTTTTTTGGGGCGGTTAACATTTTTTACCCCTTGCGTTTATTTTGCTGTTATTTATTTAGTGGCTTTATTTTTATATATTTTCTCTTTTCGCCTTGTTTCGCAGTTGCTTAAATTGTTTGCAATTTTTGTCAGTGGCGGTTGCCGCTGCGTGTTTTATTATGAAAGCAGGCGACGGCGACGGCGTTGGCCAGATAAATAGTTGTTCTCTTTTCCAACTACTGTTGTTGTTGCTGGGTTTTAATTATTGCCGTGTTGGTTTTTGGTTGCCGCGCTGCACTCGCAAGAAATTAAAAATTGTTGCCAAAAAAAAAAAATAATAATTTTGACTAGTAGTAGTAGTTGGCAATTTGTTGAAGCCAATCATCTACTTGGTCAACTCATGGGTTGCTCAGAGAACGACATTTTAATAGACATGACAAAGTTTGCAACTGCCAATGATTAGCCAATAAAGTCTCTTTTGCAACTTTATAAGCTTTATTAAAAGACATTTTCGTTCAGAAAAAATATTTGGCCAATTTTGTATTTAAAGTCTGTTCACAGAGCCAACAGCTATAACAGAATATTTGGTGTGATTGTTAGTTTATGTAAAAAATTCTTACTCTCCAAAGTGGGAATATTTATATACCTATCGAAATCTTAAAACTGATTTTCCTATTTTACGATAAATAATTTTACAAATTTAATTTTGTGTTTTTTTACTTGTTATGAGAAAAATATGTCGCCTCTTTCAAGCTATTCTTGCACTAGGTACAGAGGTTCTGGCTTGTTTTAATTTCAATTCAATTTTTTTGAAGTTCAAATTAAAAACAAAAATGTGTGCTGCAGTCGGTAGGGCCTGACTAAGAGATATCCTGTACACAACTACGAGCTTTTGAGAGAAACATTCAAATTTAATGTTATGCAAAAACAGACAAAAGCACATACATGCACGCCACAAGCTACGCACTTTATGTGCTTCTTTTTCTCTCAGCCATAAAATATGAAGAATTTTGTATGTATTAATCTGTGTATGCTATACGAGAACAAACATAACAAATTTAGAAAGAAAAAAAACCTTTACCCAAAACTAAAGTTAACTAAAGCTCTATCAATTTAAAGCAAGTGTAATTTTTCAAGCGCCCCTTAGTACATAAGTATACCATAAAGTATGAAAACTCTTGACTAAACTTTACAATCACTTGAGGGAAATGTCGTTCCCCGCAACTGAACTCATCACACTCGAGTTTAACTTTTTGCCCAAATTCAAGCCAAGCGATGTGTTTTACAACTTTACAAGATGCCCAGGGAACAGAGGCGAGCAGCAAGAAAAAGATTTCTTTGCCAAGTATTTACCACTTATATGCATAAAATGTGCAACAGACGCAGCGGCAAATACTTGAACATTTATTTTATTGACTCACAAACCAGCGCACTAGGGTGCTACAGACAAAAAGCCGCCGAGCCGGCACTCGAGCGCTTGAGAATCCTTAGCCACACCTGACCTAGGAACTCATTTGATAATTTTTGCAACTTTTCTCCCACAAATTATTTGCATGTCAAATAAGAATAAAAATAAAATAAAATATAAAAAAACAAACTGTTTTCTCGGGCTGTTAAAGTTTAAATAACATTGAAAATGTATTTGCCCCTCAACAAAATCTTGATAGACAGTAAAAATAAATATAAGTGTATGTGTAAAGTAATAAAATAGATATACATGCGTTTGGAAAACTTACTAGTCACCAAATTTTTGATATCCAAACAATATGGTTTGAACATTTTTTAAAAGACTGCTCCTTAGGTGACAAGTAGTATCAAGTAGTATTTTCTTAATTATATGTATGTATTGTTATAGTGAATATACAAATATTCACCCTTAAAGACCCTTGAAGTATATATATTCTTGGTCAACAGCCGGGTATTTATGTATATATATATATATATTCTCTTGCTTTCTTAAGCAAGGTCTTACAATTTTGTTTGTATTTATATATCACGTATCTTTGAGGGAATACCAGAGAATTCGGATTGCTATTTATTTTTTATCCCCTACTTTATCACCCACTTATTTTTATACCTTTATGTTAAGTACGTGGTCTCATTGAGTCGAGAATAAATTTTTAATTAACCACTTTGCTCCACATCAAAAGTGGCAAATTAATTTTTTAACGTTAAAAATTTAAATGCTACGCAATCTATTTTGAAAAGGAAAAGGAAAGAAATTAAATGAACCAAATAAAAAATGCTACAACAGCTGGTACAAAGAACATAGACAACAACGACAGGAACAACAACATTGGGACAGCCACCAAGACCAACAGCTGTATCAGGTCGTGGGACAACATGTTGTCCTTCTGCCATCCAATATCCGGCAAAATATTTTTGCTATGCTTTGCTTTTCACTTTAACTTTTTTTATTAACAATCAAATACAAAAAAAAAAACGCTATCAAAACAGAAATATACAATAAATACATACGTATAAATATGTGTGTGATAATGTATTATGTGTGTAATTTGTGATTTTATTTTATTACAGGCAGCACGTGGTGTAAGTAGAAAGGTATACTTCGAATTTGGATTACAGGTTTTCTTATATGATAAACAAATTAAGTTAATCATTTTGATATAATTTAATTTCCCACCATTTTCTGTTTTATAGGCAAATATCTCGATTACAAGAGCTAAAACCACAATTTGTAAAATTCTCGTCAACTCCGTCCTGCTTTAAATATATTATGTTCGGAATATTCCACTTTCCAAAAAATTAAAAACAAAAATTATTTATTATTATTTGTCTATACACCCATTCAAATACCATATAAAAAGGCCAAATATTTCATAGCAAAAAGTACAAAACAAACACCACCTTTCTATGGAATTCTCGAGTAAGGATAACAAATTTTGCTGCTTTTAGCGATGTGTATTTTGAAACTATTGTTTTTGTAGTAAAATAAACTCTTAAACATGCTTTCCAGCTGTTTCTCTAATCTGATTCGCATTCCCATGCGTTTTACATAATCCTAATTAAATAAACAAGAACGCTCTGGTCGAAGAGACTCGACTAGGAGATACCCTAAACCGTATCAATGGGTACACACATCTTAAATTATTCTTTGGGTATTCTACACAATGGCAAACAGCCGCAAAAGGAATTCTAAAAAATATGTCTACTGACTTTATTGTATATATTTCTTTGAATTATTGTTTGCACTTGCTGCCAATCGGCTTGGCAAATTTGAGACATTTGGCCAACCGTTCACATTATATGGCTAAATTAGCTGTTGATGCTGACTAATAATATATAAACTTTGTAGGGTCAGAGATATCTCATTGTAATTTGTAAGTCTGGTAAAATATTAAAAACTTGGTCAGCCGACGGGACGAATAGACTGATTGATAAAGGCAAAATGTTCTACTGATCGGAAATGCTGTTGACAATAAATCTACATTTTGTGGCCACAATATAAAGTGCCCAATGCAAAGGTATAAACAAAAAATCTTTCGAACTGTCAAGAACATTCCAAAATACGTTTTCACACCCAAATGTCGTGAATCGGGTGGCAGTTGCTGCTGTGGAGGCTGCTATCATTATTGATGTCAGTTTGACTGGGTGACTGTTGATTTTCCTACAAAATAAATACGCGCACAGCGGGACAGAGAGAGACAAGACAGAGCAAAATAAATAACATAAAGTCAAAAACTGATAAGCAAAAACGGACGTCAGTAGGCAAAAGCAAACCGAAGCGAAACCGAAACTGAAATCAAATCAAATCAGAATAGAGAAGCTGCCGCCGCCGCCGCCGTTGCTATTGCTGCTGGCTGTCTTTGATATATGGACAGGCACTGGGCATAGGCACAGATATATGGCCGATATATATATATATATGTATATACATATGTAAGTAGATATGGGAATGTCAGCGATAGTGCCGATGATAATACAAGCTGACAGCCATTAAAATGGCACATGGCATGCGTTTGGATTTGATATACGCGCGGCAATTTTCATTCATGCGACGTTTTCTAAGCTTCAGTTCAGTTCATTCACGCCGCACTCCGTAAGCCGAAACCGAAAAGATGGTGGGAAAATGGACAGAGACAACAATGTTGACGGCGACTGCGACGCTGTGTGTATGAGTATGAGTATGAGTATGAGAGTGTGCGTGTGGTCGTCGGGCAGAGTCGGGCACGAGTCGACACGGACACGGATTCTGGCTGCCAGCATCAGCAGCGGGCAAGCTGCGGCTCATTCGTGTTTGCCGCTTCGTGCACAGCGGACGTAGCTCAGCGTGGAAGAGTCGAAAAACGGTAGTCGGAAAAGGGGTTCGCCGTGTTAACCGGAAGTAAGGATAATTTTCAGTTGTTGCTTGTGAAGGGCGCTGGCTCTTGTATTTTATCCTGTTGCGCCGTCGCATTGTTAACGGCCAGGCCGTTAGCGCGGCAACCGTTTAAAATGGCGCAACAATCTTGTGCTCAACGCACCGGAAGTGCTTTCAAGGCCCATTAATGCGTTGTGCTTTTTGCCACGGTCCGAAATGCATTCGAATGTGAAAAATCGCGTAAAACTGTGTGGAAAAACTGCCTAACGAGAGTTCAAGTACCCGCAACATGTGCCATTAAATGCAGTTCGCCCAGAGTTAAATCTTTGGCAAGGGCCCAAAATTATGAAAAAAAAAAATAAACTAAAACACACTCGAAAATTCATTTTCCAACTGCAAAGAAACTACCAGAAAATAACCTCAAAAAAAATGGAAAAACTGTGCCACATGAGAGTGAATTTTTGTTAAAATTTCAACGTGTTCGCGCTGGCATCAATCACGAGCCGATAAGACAGTTCAAAAGTTCAACAATGAAAACAGAAAATATAAAAGTTTTAAAAATATGTGTGTCCTCTCTCTGTGAGATAAGAAACTGTTAGAGAGAGAGAGAGAGTGAGCAAGCAATGGTTAAATGCTCAATAATCTATTTAAGATTTTTTCACTGCAACTATTAAACAAGGTGCAGAAATCTATTTGCACTTCATTCATTTCTCAAATGTGCCACAGCCTAACAAATATTTGCAAAGCGAAGCCATTTGTGCTATGACAAGTTCAAAATGGAATAATTCAATGCAAATAGTGTTTCATCTCCTCAAATTAAAATTATTTGCAAAACGTGTTAATGTTTTAGCTGATAAGTGGTTTTTAATTGGCATAAACTAAAAGACAATAATAACAAAACATGAGATCAGCGGCTGAATGTAATCATAGCAGCTAAGTGAAAGACATATTAAATAGCATTTTATAAACTATTTTTATATATTTAAGAAAATTTTCGAACTAAACGTAAATATAAGAATCAAATCCAATCCTTAATCTAAGAAAAGTTTTAATTCGTTTAAAAACGTTTATACCCTGAACCTGTTGAAAATGGGTAAAAAGGGAATAATGGCAGAAGGAAGCATCTCCGACCCCATAAAGTATATATATTCTTGATCAGCATGACGAACTGAGTTGAATTAGCCATGTCCGTCTGTCCGTCCGTCTGTATGAACGCAGCGATCTCAGAAACTACA
Source organism: Drosophila colorata (assembly GCA_035041545.1). Taxonomy (NCBI): domain Eukaryota; kingdom Metazoa; phylum Arthropoda; class Insecta; order Diptera; family Drosophilidae; genus Drosophila; species Drosophila colorata. The sequence continues at coordinate 4,263,130 of JAWNLD010000013.1, forward strand.
AAAGCTAGAAACCTAAGCGAAACGACTATAGATTCTCCTAATCCATACGCAGTACAAGTTTATCAGTTTATTTCGATATCATGCTCCGTTTCAATATTATCGATAAAAATCTATTTTAAGACTTGGTTTTCTATTATTATATATTATGCTCTATTTAATTTTATTGAAGATCGAAATGTTCCTGTTATTTAAAAAATACAACCGTACAAATCTAATACCGATCGTATTTGGATTTAGATCCGCTTTTTTTCAGAGTATATAAACTAAATAGATTTGGGCTTAAAATAAGACAGTAAAAACAGTATTCACTTTAATCACTGTTTTTAAGATATATGATAAGGATTATAGATAAAGTCCGGGAATTAGTTGCCTGCAAGTTTAATAGTTTTTACATTTTCAATAATAAAGTATTTAAAGATAACGGCTAAAAAGCCGATCTTTCTTTAAATTAAATACGAGAAAAAACACAAGATAAGAGCTACAGATAATGGCTAGGGAAGTTAAGCCAGAAATACATAATTTTCATTACTTATTCTAAATTTACACTAAATTTTTTGATTATACTGATTGATGCCCACTAATTCACGAAATAGTGAACATATACAAACAAAAAATACAAAGTTCACAATTTAAACAGTTTAAAAATAAAACTCATAATGATACAGCTTTTTTCTAAATTTGAAATAATCAGTGAACATAACAAAAAAGGCTGATTAAATACGAAAAAGGGATTTTTTAATTGATTGAGTTTGAATACATTTAAAATGAATTTTTCCTTCATTAAACAGATTTCTCATAACAGAACACTTTACACATATGCACGTGTTCGGTATAAGTTATGACAGTTACTGGCGCATAAGATAGTTATTGCCCAAATACTTCGCACCCTCTTAAGCTGCTGTCAACTGCAGAAGATATAGTATGATAGCGTGTCTGTGTGTGTGGAGGATTTGTTCAGCAAGCCAACTAACTGCAACGCGTTCACTTTGCTTAACTTCCCAAAATTTGCGCACAAGTGGCGAAAAGACAACAGAGCCCAAGTAAAAGACAGCAACTCTAGAGAAGCATGCACTTTCTTTTTTTTTTTTTTTGGTTTTTTTTTCAGGTGTACATTTTTCCGGTACCACGCGGCGTATGATTGTTGCGCTGAAAATTGCATTGCAGCCAGCTTCGTTATTTCAGATAACTTTTGCATATGTATACACTGTTTGCGTGAATGTGGGGTGTGTTCGGGTATGTGTATGTGTGTGTGTGTGAGTGGGAAAGCGACAAATGTAATGTGACAGTCAAAGATGCATTTGTGGAAATAGGTAAAAGCAGCGCCCCAGGAAAAGCCCCCTACATAAGTTTCTTGCTTTTGCTATTCGTGCCTTGTCCTATGTACTATTTAAATCATGTTAAAGCCAAAATCACAGCCAACTATTTAATTTTTGTGGAAAAATTGCACACTTGTTGGTCAGCAGCTTTCGCAGTTAGCCTCAAGCCACCATCCGAATGTTACAGAGTTTTCTTTATTTTTTTTTCTATTTGTGACCAACATTTGACATAATTTGCGGCTGTCGCACTTGGCAACCTTCTCTTCGAAACGCATCAATCTACTTTAACCAGAAGAGGCGCTAAGCTCAGGCAGTGGACGGGGCGGAGACACGTGGAGACACATTTAGCTAAGCAGGCAACACCTTGGCAGAAAACACAAAATATGCTCACCCCGGTCTTACACAAGATGGAGTGATGGACTTAACTGTGAATTTGCGAGAGGTACTAGCTGAGCTGTGGGTTTAATGTGAAACGATTTGTGTCATGTTTGATTTAAGGAAACGGCTTAAACTAAGCATAAGTTAAAAGGACAATAAAGTGCTCAAGAAATATTTTTTATATGGTTTCAAATAGTGCTCGACATTAACGATGTCCTATAGGCTGTAGTCTAATTATGATATATCTTGCAAGCTTTGCAAGACAAAGATGACAAGAAAAAGTTTAAAAAAACTTATTCTTATCATTTCATAAAAAAAAAAACTAAGAATTTTGACTTAAGACATCTAGAAATATTATCAAATTCAAGCCATCGTTGACATTTTATAACTTGGAAACAAGATTCTTGATTCAGAAACAAATGCCTAAACATAAGATTTAAATTTTTTAGTAAATATATACAAATTTGGTTTTGACCCAATTTTAACTCTACGAGTATTAAAACATGATGGCACGGATACAGAAAGGCAATATCGTATATACGGCACCTCTTAATTAAAAAAGATTTGGCTAATATAGTGTGGGAATGTGTGGTTGGTCTTCGCATTAAAAATGTATTTTTATATTATTTTACTGCAAAGTGCATCAATTTTATAAAATATTAAATATAAAATTGTATTTATAATTTTGTTATGCTCTATTTGCCACATTTAAGCTAATTTCACGCGTGCCAAGTTACCACAAAAAGTTTAATATTTGAAAACCAAAGTTTGTCAAAAATGTATAAGCTTATTAGGATAAATAATGCATAATAAACTTATATGTGATTTTTACAGCTAACAGGTTAGCAGACAAACAAAAACAAAACAAAAATCGTTGACAAAATGTCTAAAACTATTTTTTTGCTCTTGTTCACAAATCAGATAGTTCATTAATGTATTTTTAATTATTTATATAATTGTTTTTTTTTAATTTATTTTAACTTTTTTATTATTGTATTGTGCAATTTTTGTTATGTTTTTAAATTGATTGTTTTTAAAGTATAATATTTAATAAATAATAAGTCAAAGGCTTTAAGTAATAATAAGCAGAAATAAACGGACATACAAAGCTTAATTATGTATACAATTTACATATAAAAATCAGACCTTTAATAACTAAGAATCGCCCGAAAAAGGAAAAGAAATACATTTTCTATGCACTACGCATTAGGCACATAGAAATTAAAGTTCTTATCGTTGAGAGAAAAATGTGTTTATATCTTCCGTTTCTAAACACAATTGAATGTATTAAATAAAAAAAAAAAAACCTGTAAGATTATAGTCGAAAACATTACGTTTTCTGTATGCAAAATATTTTGTCGAAATTTAGAGACACCTGTGCGATAGTTAGGAATCTATTAGTTTCTTAGAGACAACCGTTTAAGTGGTTTCACCAAATTCAAATTTATTCAGGTAAATAAATTGAGTAAATTCACACATAAATAAATATGAAATTCGTATTGGTGCAGACATAAGCTGAGCTTAGGGCCAACACATTGGCCAGCTTACATTATAAACCCCCCCACACACACAACTTCCCCCGTCCAGCCAACAAATCAATTACACCAGTTACTAAGTACTTGTACTAATTATGTGCTCCACATACGTATTCCGTACAGTCTAATTATTAAACGAGATGAGGATTCCGCATGTCTGCGTACAAAAGTTTCGCATAGTTCACTGCACTGAGCTGTGGTTGTGGCTGTGGCAAGGGACTTACTTGCCACTCCTTTTCCCGTTTGGTGTTCAAATCAATACGCATACGCACTGTTGTACACGGGGAGAATCAGACTCGGGCAAACATTTGCATAATTTCGCAATGCTCACTTAGATTTCGATGCCAGCTCCCTTTTGCAAATTTGCACAACGATCAAGAGCCAGCACACAAAGAAAAAAAAACTACAAAAAAAAAACATTATGTAAATTTATTTGAATGGTAAAAATATCCGGCTACTGTTCTCATTTGAGACATGCAACTGGCAAGGACTCTAACGTCTGGGCCAAGGTGTTCCCAAGCATTTAGTGTGCACTTTTTGCGCTTTCCTCGCCAGCAGTTTGGCTAACTCTCTGCGGGCTTTGCCAGTTTGTCTGGCTGCTTTGGCCTGGCTGTTTGCTGGCTTTATGTGGCTTAAATCGTTCGCACAGACTGCCTGCCTTTTCGCCTTGTTGTGTTGCTGTTGTCCTGGCCGCACTCGTTAGGCTACTTAGTTTTTTAGTTTTTGTTTTTCACTTTTCTTTTTACTCTGCTCATTTCTATTTTTTGTATTTTTATTTTTTTGTTTTTATTTTGTTGTATGTTCTTCGTCGCCACACTTTTGGTTCGCTTAATTTTCATGGCGTTGTAATTAAAAGAATTATGACCCAACGTTGAAGTTGGTTGCTGCCAGTCAGAGCTTAAGGCTTCTGTTTTATTTTGGACAAGTTTTCCGACTTTTATATGGCCTCTAATTGATATATGCACGTGTTGCTGCTTAAGCGCCCAACTTTGCCACGTTTTACGGTAAAGACTTATGAGCAGAAAATGATGTAAGTTTTAACTTTCAATCTGACTCAGCCAATTTCAGCTCATGCATTAAATAAAAGCCTAATGGTTTTCCTATACCTTTATGGTTTTTAAATTTGATACAATGGCATATACGTACATACATATTTTGTATAAGTACCTACGAAGATATGAACATAGTCTATAAAAAATTATCCCTTCATTTTGAAACAACTGTTTAAAATTAAATTAAATGTTATAAATCTGAACAACAAGTTTTTAATAAGTACCTACAATTTATTACAGGTATTTTCTTGCTTCAAAGAGCGTAAAACATCTTCTTTGACTAAATATCGCAGTTGAGTCTTTATTTTGGTAAATTTGTGGTTCAAAAAACATTCTTTTGGTTTCAAGATAAAAGTTTTCTCCCAGATTTTGGCATTATTTTGTTGAAGAGATTTATGTTATCAATTATTTTGACCAAAGCTAACTAGTTTTTCGCTTTTAAAGCTTCTCTTATCGAAATTGTTCACTTCCTTTTAAGGAAAGGCAATCGGATATCGGCGTAACTACGCTCTTTTAATATCAGTTTCTTTTCCCTTATTGTCAATTGGTCTATAACTCAAACGCATTCTCTTCCAATTTCGCATTGAATGCATTCACTGGCAGATGCAATTGCAGCTGGAGCAGAATCTGAAAATCACGCTTCTGGCAATTTTAATCTCGTTTATTAGCCATTTTTCAAGTGATACACATAATTTTCAATTTTGCAATTTCTCGCCCGGCACCAACGGCATCCGTTGAAACAGTGCACCTGCAGCCAGTTCAGCTCCGACTTTCACACACACACACACACACACACCCCACACGCTCTCAATTTACACCATCGAGCCCTTTGTCTTTATCGAACATGAAAAACTGCATTGCATACATGCAGCCAGGCGCTGGACGGGAGATGTGCAGGCAAAGGGCAAGCATGGCACCCATTTGGAAGCCATTAGGGCCAGCCAGCCAACTAGTCGGGATGGCCTGACTCCCTGTTGAACCAACAAAAAAACAATCGAGGAGCGCCAACAATAACAAGCCGCCTACGAATCGAGTGAAGCGTCCGCACGAAGGCAGGTAGCAAGCAAAATTTAGCTGAAAAACTAATAGAAGCCGCTGCGGACGCATATTGGTAGATATTTTTTTTACCCTGTATCCATTGAAATCGGATATGAAAAAGTATTAGAGTGTGTAACGGACAGTTGGAGGCAACTCAGACCCCAGTGGGTTTATATATATTATTGATCAGCATCAACAATTTGGTAAATATAGCCATGTCCGTCCGTCCACCCTTCCTTTTGCGATCTCAGAGACTTTACTTTCAGAAAGGAACCCAAGAGTTGGCCAAGGTGAAAATTTCTTTACTAAAGAAAAAAAGTATATAATGATTTTTCAATTCCAAAATTCTTTAATATAGGACTTAGTATTTAAACAAAGAAACATTATTCAAGCCGCAAAATCTTGTAGGGAAAGTTTTGCGAAATTTCCCGATGAATACTAAATCAAGAACTTAGTTTAGGAATATTATAGAATTTAAAAATTATACTTGTATCTATTGGATTTCTTCCGATTTAAAATGTAGATTTCCCTAAAATGCAGATAAAGTATAAATAACTCGAGAATTTAGATAAATTCGACAACAATTTAATTCTAAAGTTATTGTCTTGCTTTGGTTTTAACCTCCTTTATTTCATAAATTTCATACCGATCGATAAACAATAAACACTGAAGAGTTTTGATAAATCAAGTTTCCATAGTGTGAGACTTAGGCCCCTGTTGGTATCTATACAAAATAGTTACAAGGTATCTGATAGTCGGATATTTACGACTAGAGAACTGTTGTTTTTTCTTATTGCAGCCAGCAAAGCGGCTTTAAGGGCTGTTGGCGGGGGCTAAAAGGGTCGGCGGATGCGGCAAAAAAGCTTTGCAACTCTGTGAAATAAATTCGGTATTCCCTTGTCATACCAAATTGTTGTTTTTATTGTTGTGCTGCACTCGAACTTTCAATAAGCGTTAAGATAGACTTGGACGCACTTGTTCGCAGTCACTGTTTCCATGGCAAGGCTGAAGCTTCAATTTGATTGGTAGCAGCAACTCTTCAAAGCTTATGCTGCTGCTGATGCTGATGCTGTTTGCATATACAACTTTCTTCGCTCAGTTTTTATTAGATTTGCGTGCCGTCGCAGTTCACGACTTGCATATGTGAGCCCCACGCATAACACCCTGCCCCTGGTTCTCCCATTCATAAAACCTTAACCCTTCACTTTTGTATCTGCTCCAATGCCTCGCCGCGCTGCAAGTTGTTGCAGCAAACGTAATTGCATTTAGTTGAGAATTTATGCTTGTTTGAAATTTGTACATTTCTTCATACTCTTTCGAAGGTGGATAGAGAAATATTTAAGAATATTTGTATAAAAAATGTTATAACAAGAAACACTAACCTATTTAATTTTAATTAGCTTGAATTGTTTTTGAGTCACGCCTAAAATATAAAGCTTACTGCACCTACTACCTACTAGTGCATCGAAATTTATTATAATTGTTGGGATTTCAGCACACATATAAAAATACTTCAATCTCGGCAGTTATATTGAATTTTACCAAGAAGAAAAATTACCTAAAAATTTTAATAAAAAGTTGCTTTTCCTGCGTTTTAATTGATTTTCTAAGAATATTTTTGAGATTTTTAAAGAAGTTATTTGACATGTTTTTGTGAATGTATTCACAAAAATTATGGGTGATAATATAAAAAATATAAAGAAAACTGCTAGTTTATACTAGCTTAAGCAAAGTAATACAATCTAGTGTGTAAATACATAAATATTATTCTAACATTTAAATTTTATATATTGCCATATGTGAAAAAAATTTATTAAATATCTTCCCATTATAAGTTCAATACTATATTTAATTTATCTACAGTATTGACTTGAACAATTACATATGTGAGCGCATTCGAAATTCGTTTTTGGTAAATCTGATAACATTTCCATGTTTTTACACTCGCTAACAATCTGTTAAAGTTCCAACCCATGTGAACTTGGTTGCTTCGCCTTCGCCTCCCAAACAGCTCTTAACTCAACTTCACCTTCACTTGAAAATTGCATTTTGTACAAAAATGTTTGCCATGCCGGGAATAATGCTCACTGCAAGTGTGTATGTGTGTGTGTAAGTGTGTGCGTGTCCCAAATAAAGGGATGGGAACGGGAAATATGAAAACAAATGGTGCTTGGGCTTTTGGCTTTAACCAAGCAACCAAGAAATTTTGTTTGTGTAGGTTGCATTAAGATGGTCAGAGTTCGTTTGGCATTTAGAAGACAAGCGATTTATGTGCACAGTTTCTGCTCTAATCTATGCTTTTTTCTTTCTGTATTGAGCGGATTATTGACAAATTGTGGTTTTCGGGTTGGGTACTACTTACGCAACCACAAAGCACAAAGCAACTCGGACTATATTAAGCTTTGAGCTTATATCGTAAGAACAATGAGTTCAAACAAGTTGGTCGCCAAGCAGGGTATGCTGAACTGTGTACATTTGTACGGACAAAATTTTATTCATCTGCATTTGGAAATTGTGTGTACATATTTTGTATCAATATTATTTTATACAAATTTATTGTTGTTGGTTAATATGTTTTCTTTTAATATGTATTGGTTACAAAAAATTGGTTACAAAAAAAAACTTTAAATAAACCATCTGAATTTCAAAGATGTCAAGCTTTATGTAAGCAAAACTCTGATTAAAGCCAAATATAAAAATTCAGATAAATTTCGATCACAATCGCCAAGCTTGGCTCGAATATCTTGAGAAACAAAAAGTTGATCATACAAAAACTTATTTTTTGGTTAATGTGGAATAATGGTCCGATCCGACAGAATTCCACATGTGTACTGCCTACAACAAAAATATAGACAAAGGCAAATTTCATGACGATAGCTTTAAAACCAAGAGACTAGTTTACATAGAAACAGACAGACAGACGGACATGGCTGTGCTGACTCGGTTATTGATGCTGAGCAAATTCCTCCCTTTCGTGATTTATAATACCATCCACATTTATAGAAAAATTCTGAAATATATCGATAATACAATATACACATATGTACATAAAAAGGGAAGAGTGCGCTCCGCGTGTTTCACTCACCTGTTTTTGCCTGGAGCAATTTAGTTTTGCTTGTCGAATCAGTGCGCAGCGTACTACGCTTGAGGTACTTCTTACGCTTTAAGCTAAGATGATTATTGTAGGGCAAACCAGCGAAACCTTTGGCAAATTAGATTTATGGTCTCTGCATTTCCATATCACAGGCACTTCTCATCATATATGTACATCTGTATGTACTTTGTATGAATTTTGCACTAGCTGTAACTGTAACTGTAACTGCAGCTGTGACGCGTGCGACAGAAAATCCGCTTATCAGCTTTGCGCTGCGACAGTGGCGGGCGGCAGCGGATAACCTGTGTTGGGGTCGCCGACAGACAAGCACATAATGCAATAGGCATCGACAATAGAGCTATGGCTATAGTCGTACAGCAAACTGGGAACTTCACACATCACTCGTATCACAGCAACTGGCACGCTGTGTGTTTAATTAGCAATTGCTTGTGTTCAGGCGACGGGCGGGCTCTGTAATTGCAATTAAATTGTTCACGTTTTGGTTTCATATCGTTTTATTGTTTATATTTATATATTGGCTTTTGGGCATTTATCACATTTGCACAATTAACAACAACATATTTTTACTTCTTCACTTCACTTCTTTTTGGCAACAATTAAACGCGGAATCTGCACGCAGTGTTGTACACTCGATATGCGCTAATAAGTGCATTTTGCAACACTTATGCATTTAGTATGCTGATCAGTGCAGTGAGCACGCAAGCAAAATGCATATGCATAAAATAAATAATAAATAGGAATAAAAAAAAAACAGGGCGGGGACTATCGATAAATTGAAATAAAATTGATCTAGTTATGGTAAACACGAACTTAAACAAGTAAGATAACCCTAGTCGGGCGTCCCCGACTAGGAGATACCCTGAACCCAGCGGTGAGCTGTCGTTACATACGTTTAAAGCTCTTTGCATTCATACACACATTCACAAAGTCACACACACACACAAACGCACGAACTAACCTGCGCACTTTACACATCGGCTGCGCTTGGCCCCACTATGGAAAATAAATTCTTGAATAACTTATAAACTAAGCGTTATGAAACTTTCAGTGTTTAATAAGAGCATCCAAATCTATGTACAAACCAAAGCGCAAGTCTGTAGTATTTAATTTGGGTTTTTTTGATATGGGGGGAGGTATCCAAAACCTGAAATACTTATATTTCTGCGTATCTTTTACGAGCACATAATAAACTAAATTAAATGGCTCTAGCTCTTATAGTCTCCGAGATATGCCAAGAAAACCAAGTCTTAAGATCGATTTTTATCGATAACAATGAAACAGAGCAAGATATCGAAAAAAAAATGATAAACTTGTACTGTGTATGGATCAGGAGAATCTAGTCTAGGTTTCTAGCTTTTGTAGTTTCCGAGAAAAAAGCAAATTTCCTCTCTAACTCTTATTGTCACTGAGATCGACGCGTTCAGACGCCAGATGAACATGGCTAAATCAACCCGGAAATCATGCTGACCAAGTATATATATATAATAAAGTTGAATATGCCTCCTTCTACCTGTTACATACACTTGCAGAAATCATTATATCCTTTTTACCTATTTTCAGTGTATAAATGAAATACGTACATTTTTTACATTTGACAACACTGTTAGTGCCACTGTTCGCGGTCTTCTGAAGTGGTTCGCAATAATCGAAATGTCCTTGATAAAACAAGCATGGAAACGTAATTTGGCGACAAATCCGTCAGCACAACGATTTGTAATCATCATTTGCCCTTCCAGTAAGCACTAACTCAATGCAATTTAATCTGTGACAGCCACACACAAACATTTTGACAGGATACCCAAACCAGTCCAAGCCATGGAGCACTGATATGCGCACACACACACACACACACATACATATAGATCTGCACTCGCGTATACATGTGAATGGCGGTATATGCATATGTATGCAGGTCACATGCACCCGGGGCGCGCAAAAAAAGTGTTAAGTGCTTTTGCTGTTTCTTGCAGCCCGACAATCATTGTCAGCAAATACCCAACAGCAGCCAGTAGCCAGGACCAAGACCGGGACCAGAAGAACCAGAACGAAAACAGGAATCCGACCCAGCCACAACTGTAGCTGCGATTTATATGCATCGCAAAGTGCAAAGACCAAAACAAAACGAAGGGGGAGGCGAACAAAAAAAAAAAAAAAAAAAAAAACGTTTACAAGAACTTTTTTTGCTGCTCTAAAATCAAATGCAAATGCAAACAACAGTTGGCATCAATCGTAATGTCGTAAGAGTGCCTGCCCCCCTTGCCCCGATTTGTTCCCACTTTATTGCTGGAATTAATGATGAAGGGCTGCTGCTGCGTTTTGGGTGGGTCTTCGACTGGATCCTGCAGGATTCGTTTTTATTTTGTTTTGTGTGTTTTATGTTGAGTCAAGTGGAAATTCAATTGATTTGCTTTGGCTTTGCTTTCGCAAAAGGGAAATACGCAAAAGGCGTTATAATAATGGGCGAATGTTTCCGCCACGCCCACACGCATATGTTCAGCTTCAAAGGCGCCAACAAAAACCGCAGTCACTGCTCATTTTGCAAATTTTCGAATACTCATTTTTCAAATATTAGAAAAGGTAACGCCTGGTCTCACCAATCATCGCCCAGCCCAAATGCGTTTCCCGGGGGAAACTGCGTCGCTTTGTCTAATCAGATGTACAATCTATATACAGTGGTTACTCGATAATAGCAACTTATTACATGACTGACAACCCAGAAAATATTGCCAGTGGTTCGGTTCAAGGCGCAAACAAATGCTTCACCTTTAGGTTCGGCTCGTGAACCTGGTTCTCTACATCAATAAGATTTTGGTTCGAACATTGGATCGTCACCTTATTTAAGATTAGAAAAAAAAATTTTATTTATTATTTTAAGAAAAATATTTTGGGTTCCACTTTTTGTTCATTGTTGTTTATATTAAATCAAAGGGTTTAATAGTTCTCAGCGGATTCTCATTTATGTAGCCTCTGGGGCCAGCCAATACACATTTTTGGGCTGGAATTCTTTGTTCTACTGATATAAAACCAAAACAATTTGAAAGTGAAAATGGTTCGGTTCGGATTTGGGCTCGGCTGAATTTTTGGGCAGGTGGTTTGGTGGTTTCAAGGGGCTCGAACCGTTTCGGTTCCAAAGCTTGCCTATTTATTTTATTTAAAATCATACAGACAAGATAATCTTTTTAGTACATGGTACAGTACATTGAAGTGAGAATAGAATTTTAATTTGCTATTTTAACAAGAAAATTTACATTTTCTCAATGCAAAATTCTTAAAAATGTGCTGAATAAATCACTTTCCTACTGTAATTAAAGACAACTGCGGACGATAAAGTTAACTGAAAATCATTTTTGCTAATGAAGTTTGCATGAAAATTCAATTAGAGTGGGAAAGCATAAGTAAGCCAAAGCATAAACCACAACTTTATTATGCATAATTGCAATTTGCATTGTAAATCAAATTTGAATTGGTAAAGGGAATGAAAATGATTTTCATCAATGCTCGCAGAAAAGTTATATAAATCCTCTATGTATTTCATTTCAAGTAAAATAATTGTGTTTATTGATTAAGCCAAACATTCATTACAAATGCATACAAAACAAACGATAAATAAAAAAAAGTATTTAATTTCGGCTTTTTTTTCAGCTGTATACTATTGACACCCAGATGTTTCATGTTCGAGTTATGCTAAACTGTTTTAATATATAAATTAAGCATACGTTGGGACACAAACAAGCCACGCCCACCATGGGCGCAATAAATCGTTTGGCAGCTTTGTGGCTGCTGTTGGTGTTGATCGCAGCGAAAAGTCAGGCGGCGAGAGAAAGTAAGTGAAAATCAAATTCTAAAGAAAACAATTACTTAAGCCAATGGAAAAATATTTGTATTGCATTTAAGTAATGAAAGTAATTACCAAATTATTTAAATTTCAATTTAATGAAATAACAAAACTTGTGAAGCTGTTTAAAATTGCAATAACTAAATATAGTAATTACCGAATAATATGTAATTCATATTCAATTCATTTATTTTAGTTGTAATTACTTAATAAGAAAAGTTTCAATTATTCATTTAATATATGCCAAGGATAAACTAACTAAAACAAAAAAATAAATAAACAAATAAATATTTGTAAGTATTTTAAGTAATTTGTCAAAAATTGTCTTTCTTTTTAAAAAAATTAAAAAGAATATCCAATTACATTAGATTATTTCCAATAATAAATAATATTTAAAAAAAACCAACATATTTTTATTATTACATTTTTCTGCTGCTACCCACAGATCCACTTAAGGATCCGCGAATCTGCGGACGTCCCCAATGTGAGACGACAACTTCGAAATTCGGCTATGGAGAAAGTCTGTATAAATATGATTATACGGTTTCCGTGCGAACAGAATTCGCCGGCTCCGGCGATAATAGTTCCGATCTGTATTTAAAAGCCAACCTGGAGATATTCTTTCCCAAGGCCTGTGAGGGCTACCTGCGCATCAATGCCGTCAAGCTCTATGATGCGCTGCAGGAGGTCGGCAATGAGAGTGCTAGCGGTGAGGAAAAGCCCGCTAGGGATGTCTATGACTACTATGACAACCCAAGCAGTGGCGAGTCGGCGTCCGATGAGCATTCAACGCCAGACTTTGAGAAACTGCATCCGAAGAGCAGCGATCTGTCCTATGACCTAACCAAGAATCTGCTGCGCTTTGCCTTTCACGATGGTCTGATCAGCGAAGTGTGTCCCTCTGAGCTGGAGGCGCCTTGGGTGCTGAACTTCAAGAAGGGCATCCTCTCGACCTTTCAAAATACGATGATGCGATTCGACGTAGACTTTAATACCACCGAGACGGATGTGTCCGGCGATTGTCAGGTGCAGTATTCGCTGGAGTCCACCGACAGCGCATTTGTAACCATACGCAAGACCAAGAATATAGCCTCGTGTCGGCGACGCTATGCCACGCAATCGGTGCTGCAAACGACGCCGTACACCTTCCGGGACGACAAAACCATCTGGCCTATATTAAACTCGGATAGCTATTGTAATGTAAGTGAAATACGCGGTCTTAATTATTATTGGTTGTGTTGGAAAAATATTAATTTGTGTAATTTATGGGAGGCGGGAGTGGGCGTAGCCAAAAAAAATCTTTTGCTCGATCTGTAGAAGGGGTCATCAGTAATCTGTCTGAAAAATTGTATGTATTTAGCTTTAAAACTGAGGATAGATTAAATCAATTTACCACGACTATAATGAGCGTAGTCAAAAAATTTTAACACTAGATATGGGCAGACGGACAGCAAAACTGACATTTCACAGGCCCAATATACTCTTATCACTAGGTGAACAAGTAAAAGAAATACAAAAAATATATTACACTCGTTTCAAATAAATCATTTATATTTTTTGTCATATTCTTTTACTTCAACTTAGCCGTCTTATAGTATCTTTGACAGGATTTTTAAGAATTAAAAATACTAATTAATAATAATAATTAATAATTAAAAATGATTAAAGTTTAAAGACTTTAACTTTTGGAACTATTATTTAAGTATAAAGTATCTATCAGTAAAGTAAAGTATCAGCTAAGTCTGAATCCTACGATAATAAATATTTGTATTATTGGTAAAGGAAATAGTTTTTCTGCAAACTCGTTGCTTGGTTTAATTGACCAATTGACTGAGAGAGCCGAAGTTGTTTTACATTATTGTGCATCTAATAGATTTGAATACTTTACTTGACTCGGATGTCTATTAAGATATGTACCACAATTTATCTGTAGCTGCAATGCCATCGAAGCAAAATTTCAGACAGATGGACAGACAGACAACCGGACGAATATAGAACAAAATCCCTAACCCTTGTGCTTTTTCAATTTAATAGTAATTTTTTTAACTTTACGAACTATTCCTCATGACATATAAAATGTATGTATGTATGTATTTTTTTTCATTCAATTTTAAAGCAATAAAGTGTGCCCATTATTTGTAATATGATTGCAAATAATTTTATTATAATATTTTTAATGCTTATTAATGGTCAAATACTTCATAAATATGACTTGAAGGTATTTAAAATTTCTTCTCCGTCATTTCAAGAATGTCAAAATAATATATTTCAAGTATTTATAAAATGACAATGATACTGAACATTCTGTTCATTTTAGTTGACCATTGACAACAACGTCTACCGCGAGATCAGCTGCTTGGAGAGCCACCTGCTGGTGCCCTTCTCGAACGGCAGCTCCGGAGCTTTGACCACCTCACGCAGCACCCTGAAGCTGGACGGTGAAGAATCGTACAGCGTAGGCGAATTTCTGGAGCAAAGTAAGTAACATTCACCAATAAATATGCTCAGCTAATCTCATATTTTCTCTTCCTCTGTGTCAAAACATAGATATCGAGCTGGTTGAGCGTCGTTCCGCGCTCATCTTTGATCACACGCCGCCAGTGAAGCCCAGCCATGATGAGATCAAGGCAGCCCGCGAGCTGCTGGTGGAAATGTGCGTCGTGGGCTTTCCCAACATACAGCGCGAGTTCATCGATGTGTTCACGAACTTTCTGCAAACCTCGAAGAGTCTCGACTACAAGACGCTGACCGTGCTGCTGCAGCGTTCGGCGAGCATTTGCGCGCAGGGCAAGTGAGTAGACGCCAAGTGCAATAAACCCCAGCCCCCGTTGAAGGTCATGCGATAAGGCGCTACGTTGCTTATCAATTACAGGAACCACGTGCTGGAATCGCTGCCCTACATTGGCAGCACCGCTTCGTATCAAGTGATGCGCGATCTAATTGTGAATGATAAGCTGTCCAGGGAAATGGCGCACAGCTGGATGACCTCGCTGTCGTTTATCACACGACCCGACGCGGAGACCCTGGAAACCTTCTACACCATACTCGACTATGCGAAAAACAAACTCGATCCGGAGTACACGCTGGGCGCCACGGCTGTGGTGCACAGCTATTGCAAGCATCACGAT
Source organism: Drosophila colorata (assembly GCA_035041545.1). Lineage (NCBI taxonomy): Eukaryota > Metazoa > Arthropoda > Insecta > Diptera > Drosophilidae > Drosophila > Drosophila colorata. Next base: position 4,278,527 of record JAWNLD010000013.1, read on the forward strand.
AACTGCGAGAATGATCTTCGGGTTACACAAATTGTCAACCTGCTGGAGATCGAGTTTCTCAGCCAGTTCAAGAGGCATCGCGGTGACCGCAAGCAGCGCGAACGTTTAATTATTCTGCTCAAGGGCCTGGGCAACATTGGCGTCCTGTCCAACAGCTTTGCCCAGCAACTGCAGTTGATTATTAAGGATACTGCGGTGCCAGTGGACATACGCTTGCAGAGCATACTCGCCTTCAGGCGCGTCAATTGCCTCAAGTACCGCAGCTACTTCCTGGACAACTATGCCGACTACTCTGTGAATTCGGAGCTGCGCATTTACAGCTACCTGCAGACGATGCGCTGTCCGGACTACCTATCCATTGGAACCATCAAGTCCATACTGGAGCATGAGCAGATCAATCAGGTTGGATCGTTCGTTTGGTCACATCTCACCAATTTGGCCAAGTCCAATTCGCCGGTGCGCATTGAGGCGCAGGGCTTGCTGCTAAACGATGAACTCGCCGAGAAATTCAAGATGGATATACGCAAGTTTTCGCGAAACTATGAGCACAGCTTGTTCTTCGATGAGTACAATTTTGGTATGTGGTAATAGCAAATAACACTCTAATTTATTTAAATTTTTAATATAAACAGTCGACGAAAGTTAATACGTTATATACAAACTATTTATGCATATAAATATTAAGAGCTAAAAGCCTGAAAGAATTAAAAGAATTTCCCAGTTCAGTTATGCCCCTAATTATTGTCAGTGACGTTACACCTTACTAGGAACCCATTTGTAGTAGTAGAAATATTATCATAAATGTAAATCTTATCTAAATAATATACTAAATGTTTGGGAAAAGTGAGAGAAACTATAATAATAATAATAATAATAATATTATAATATAATATATAATATTATTATTATTATTATTAATAATAATAATAATAGTAATAATAATAATAATAATAATAATAATAATAATAATAATAATAATAATAATAATAATAATAATAATAATAATAATAATAATAATAATAATAATAATAATAATAATAATAATAATATAATATATAATATTATTTTTATTATTATTATAATAATAATAATAATAGTAATAATAATAATAATAATAATAATAATAATAATAATAATAATAATAATAATAATAATAATAATAATAATAATAATACTAATAATAATAATAATAATAATAATTATTAGCATTTGAAAGATATATTTAATAGAAATAGAATAGAATAAGGAAAGAGATAGAGATGGAAAATCACTCACCCGATGGGGTAAACTACCGTCATAGCTCGTCACAGCTGAGTGTGTTCACTTATTTCTCTAAGGTATCCTGAAAGTAAAGATTGTATTAGTGAAAGAAATAGTTCTGAGGAGAGCACGTGGCATAGGCTGTTATTAGATAGAATCTAGAACCTAGATCTTTGTTGAATAAATATATTTAAATATACACAAAAAAAAGTTTGCCTACATTTTGCCCCCCAGTAGCGCAAATCCTGGCTAAGCTCGTGAGTGTAAGCATAAGACACGAAATGAATTGTGGAATTGTCGAGCATGTAAGCAGGAATAAGGGTTAATAGTTTCTAGTAGGTCTAAATTGAACAGAAAAGTTCAGGTTACCTTAAAGATATCTATGTCAACAATAATCGACTGATATTAGCTAATCCAATTTGATCCATTCTGTCTTTAGGCACCACAACCGATGCGAATCTGATTTTTGGCACCGACTCCTATTTGCCTCGCATTGCTAGCGTTAATTTTACGGCTGATCTGTTTGGTCAATCGGTGAACTTTTTTGAGTTTAGCGCACGCGCAGAAGGATTTGAGGAGCTGGTGGCCAATGCCTTTGGGCCCAAGGGTCCGTTCAACAGTGAGCTGCTGCGGAAGAAGCTCTCCTTCCTCAATCGCTGGATGGGCAGCGAAAGCGCCGAGGAGGACGACACCTTGGAGAATCTGCTCAGCTTGGACAGCTTGCGGCTCAGGCGCCAAACCGAAGACACCGCCGAATCAGACGACAATTCCGAATATCAATTCGAGGATGACTCGGAACCAGCGCGATTCAAACGCAGCGCAGACGAGACAGTGACGGCGACGGCGACAGCGCGCAAACAGGGCATCGATCGCAATGTTGATCAACTGGGCTACAAGCTGAAGTACGACTACAACAATCCGCGGGCACAGTTCGGACTGCGCGTCTTTGGCAACGATCTGCGCCACTACAACATCGAGTCCATGGCGGAGGTGCTGCTAATGGCCAAGGAGTTCAATCCCTTCTACCAGGCGCAGAAGCTGCTGTCCGGCAAGCCCTTCACCTACACGAAGTCGCGTGTATTTCTGGACGCCTCGTACAGTGTGCCCCTGGCCGTGGGCATGCCACTGGCCATACACGCCTTTGGCGCCTCATCTGTGGACCTGAGCATCTCGGGCAATCTGGATCGATTGGATGTCGATTGGCATTTCGATGTCCAGGGTCGCTTCAAGCCCTCCGTGTCCGTGGATGTGATTACGACGATGCAAACGGATCTGTACTGGGGTCAGTCGGGCATCAAGGTCAAGAGCAATTTGTACTCCAACTCGGAGGTGGAGGCCAATCTGAAGATGCGCGGCCGCAATCTCATCTCCTTCTCGTTCAATCTGCCGCAGGACAAGAACGAAATCTTCAGTGCACGCTCCGAGCTGCTGGTGGTGAAGCGCGACGAGGAGCTGCCACAGGCGGGCATCGCGAAGCGCAGCTCCAATTCCACCTGCACTTGGTCGGTGCTGGACAGCGCCATTGGACTGCAGATGTGCTCGCATTACAGTGTGCCCGATCTGAGCAATGCCACTGCGATTTATCCCAGCTTGTTGTTGGCCGGCCCGCTCAACTTCAGCGTCATCCTGAAGAAGTCGGACCTGTCGGCCAAGAAGTATGCCTTCGAGTACAACTGGGATCAGGAGGAGCAGGACAATAACTTTACGCTGGTGTTCACCACGCCCGGTTCAAAAGTGCCACGCATTCTGGTTGCCAATCTGACCAGCGTGCCCAATGCTTTCAATGCGACCGTCGCTTTCGTCAATGGCGACAGTCGCGGATCTGCCGGCTGCAGCTACGATGGCAATCCGGATTACAGACGCCTCGAAGTCTACCTGGACAACAATGGCAATCGGTCAGTGGATCTGGGCATGGAGCTGCGTCGCTATCAGGACTTCACGGCCTGGATTTACAAGCCACGCATGCTGTTGGCCATTAATGGAGTCAACATAACCGGCGTGGTGGGCTCGATTAAAATCAACAAGAAGAACGGCATCAAGCAGCACGACGTGGATCTCTCCTTCGAGACGAAGAAGCTGCAGGCTTTGGTCAGCGGCAACATTGTCCAAAACGAAGTGACTACCTCAACAAATATGACCATAAATTACAGGGTAAGTGCATCCAAAAGTTACCACTAAGTTGAGAAAAGGCAACCCAGCTGGTGCCGTTCTCATCTAAACTAAAGAAGCGAAGCTAAAGTCCAGATAAACTGTGTCTAGTATATACTATTAATACTCGTTCACGAAATGAAAAAGTATATTGGCTTTGTGCAATGTCCGTCTTGCTGTCCGTCTGTTTATCTGTATGAACGAACTTTTTCTCACCGCTATCAAAGCTAGAGTTTTGAAATTTGGAGTATGTATTCGTAGATACCCGCGTCAGATAAATTGCTAAGATTTTTTGGATTAGCCCATTGTAGGCGTGGCAAATCGATAAAATTGATATATCATCCTCAGTTTTAAAGCTAGATTCATATATTTTATTCAAACAGATTACTGATGACCTCAGCTAAACAGTGCACAAAAAATGTTTTAGATACGCTCACTAGAGACGTGGTAAATCGATAGAAGCCATATATCTTGGGCGAGAGTAACCCGAGAAAATCTATATCTCCCACAATCTAATATTGAGCCTCTAAATATTGAGCCAACAAATTTCGGCCACAAAAATCCCAGAATATCCCAAAGACGACCTAGTAGTATTATCTCTCTCAAAGCTCGCAGCCTTTATTCGCAGAGAGAGAGAGACTGTCTCTTTCGCTCTCGGAGATTGATTATCTATGCTTGCAATTTCTTTTCGATCTAGACTCTTAGTTCTATTGTATTCATTTAAATATCCTTACGTTTTGATCAATTTTATTGTTGGACCAATCTTTAACGCTCTATTCTCATTGCATATTTGTTTACAGTTCCAGGCATCCAAAATCGAGACCATCAACTTTGCCGGTCGTCTGGTTAATAATGGCGACAAGTCGAAGACGGAATATCGCGGTAATGTGAAGCTGCGCACAACGGCCTATCCCAAATTGAACTTTGCCTCGAATGTCACATGGCTCAGCCTGCAAGGACACACCGAGGGCGTCGTGACCTACAACAATGCGCACGATTATATCAATCCCAATTACACCAGCATGGTTAGAGTGATCTTTGCGAGCTCCAATTCCGAGGATTCCAATATGGACGGCTCGCGCACGCGTGCCAGCTTGGAGCTAAAGTTGCCCAGATCGAATATCGACTATCGCATATTGGTCAAGTAGGTAAATACAAATTCCTAGCGATCTTTTTTTCATATAGCTCCACATTTCACAGGCACGAGGAGCGCGTCAAGAACGGCACCGAGCACAATGTTATTGTGGGCCTGAAATATGCGCCCGAAAAGGAGATAACGGGTCTATTCTCGGTACACCTGCCACGGCGCAGCCTATTTGCGATCGATGCCTACATGAATGTGTCGGTGCCCGAGTTTAATTCCTGCACGGCTAGTCTGAAGATCAACGAAAAGGCCACCAAGGATTATATGGTCAGTAAGGCTAAGTCATGACCAACATTCAACTACAGTTCATTTCTGGGTTTAGGTGTTTATTAACGGATCGTGGTTTACGGGTCATTCGATCGCTCTCAAGGGCAACTACAAGGATCGCAGTTCGCGTCTGCAGGCTCTGCACCATCTGAAAATGATCGTGGAGAGTCCCTCGTTCGAGACGACCTCGCTGAACATTGTCTACAGGCGTAATCAGCTGCTGATCTTCTACGATCTGCAGGCCAAATACGGCAAAGATCCGTACGGACTGACCGTGCAATACGCATCCAGTGCCCACAATCGCAACTCCAATGCCGAGGTGCGTTTGAAGGTTAAGGAGAAGGACTATTGGATCAATTCGAAATTGTTATCGGAGCAGCCCAAGCTACTGCAGCTGGAGATTCACATCGACAAGTGAGCGGAGTCAACAAGCCCCTCTAAAAAAAGGGCAACTAACAAGCTTTCATTTCAATCTTTGCCAGGGTTCGTGATGTGCACATCAAAGTGGGCCTGCTGAACATTGAGAGGCGCAAGGAACTGTCGTTGGAGCTGAAGTGGGATGCCAATCGGGATCCCACAGAACGTTTGGGCCTGCTCATCGAGTACAACAATCCGGGCAATAGGCATTACGATGGCAATATGATGGTCACCTATCCGGAGCGCACCATCAACTGCGGCTTCAGCACCTATACGGGTGGTCCCAACTACAATGGCAAGGCGCACGCCTCCTGGAGCATCACCGAGGTGGTTGAGTTCAGCTACAATGCGGGCATTATGCCGGGCAAGACACTGCACAACTGGATCAGTGCGGAGCTTAACACTCCATTCGAGGGCTGGCGCACGAACACGCTGCGAGCGGGTGTCTACAATGAGCACAATTTGATATTGATTAACTCAACGCTGGCGTGGGCGCAGGATCAGAAACTGCAGCTGGGCTATAAGAGCGATTACGATATACACGATCAGCTGGTTAGCTTCGATGTGCGCTTTGGCATCAACAGCACCATCAAGGACATACCCACGATTAATGTGAAGGTTAAGCACTGGCAGGATCCAGCCAAACTCGACACCGATCTCTATCTCAGCTACAAGGGTCAGAACGATACCGTCAACACGTACAGCATCAAGTCCAATTGGGATATGCTGCGCAATCATGGCTATCAGAATATCACCGGCAAAGTGTCCTTGGTCAGTCCCTTTGAGGGCTATCGCAAGGGCGGTCTGGTGGCCAAGTTTATGCTGAAGGATCAGCGTCAAGTGCAGGGAGCCGCGTCCCTGGAGTTCGAGGTGCGTGAATTTACCCTAACAATGGATGGCTACGTGGAAAAGTTTACGGATAATATGCTGACGATCAACATAACAACGCCGCTCGAAAAGTTCCGCACAATTCACGGACGTTTCGGTTTGAATGAGAAGAAGCGACATGCCGTCGCTGAGGTGCGTACTCCAACGGCCGCGCTGGGCATTGAGGCGCTGGCAGACGTCACAAATCTGCTCGACTTTGACGTCAAGTTGAGCGTGGCCACGCCCATTGAGAGCTTCCAGCAAGCGGCACTGTTGGCCAAGGTTAATCCGGAGCGCGTGGACATGCGCGGCATTTGGAATAATGCCACCTTGGGCTTCACCGGCGTCTGGCATATGGACAATCTAACCGACTTTGAGTACTCATATCTGGTGTTCACACCGTTGGCGGGCTTCGAGGAAAATGGATTTATAGTGCAACTTCTCAAGCGAGAAACCTTCATCTTCAAGCTGCACGGCAAGCTCTCGCATTATAGGCTGGGCGTCAAGATCAATGGACATCCCAAGCCGAAGCTGGTCAATCAGTTGAGTGGCCAAAAAATGATGCTGGATGTGCACTTCGATGATGACTTCCAGCCGCCCAGATTTGAGGAACTGGATGCAGAGGAGGAGGACTATCTCTCCTATTTGGTCGATTTCGAGGTGGACTCGCTGGTTTGGCCCACCATTGTTGGTGACCTGGATATGCAAGAGAACGTGGACTTGTTTTTCATTGTGGGCAGTGTGCAGTTGCCACAGGGTCGTCTCGAGTTCCTAGATCGCCTCTACTATCCCGACTATATCAACGTGCTCAATGTGCTCACCGTATCCTCGCCCTTCGCCATTGCCAAAGACTTTAAGTCCATATTTGAGTATCACATCGATTTGTATATGAATTCGTTCTATCAGCGCGTGCACTTTATGGTTGGCAACGGCTCAGCCGAGTTCCAGGAACTGGGCTTCGAGCTCAACTACACCAAAGTGGTGGACAATGTCCGGCCCAAAGCTTACAATGTCGAACTGAACCTGATTACGCCATACGACCAGCTGCCAGAGATCAACATCGTTGGCAAAGTCGAGCTGGATGACAATGCCTACAAGGGCAACATCACCTCGACGACAGCTCATACGCATTTGTCCCTGGCCGCCGCTGTGGAGGTAGGTCTAAATTACTCTCAGAGTGTTCAGCTTTCAGTATATAGCCATATCCGACTGCTCATTTAGGCTAGTTAATACTACTTGACATAGAACCGTCTTTTTTCTCAGGTAATACATATGTTCGAATCGGTTAAGTCGAATCACTATATCAATTAGCGGCTATAGGAAAGATTGGTTAAAAATTAATGCTCTTTAAAAGCACCTAATAATTTACACTTTAGCTAATATAACATTATATCCAAGCACTAGCCTGGAAATGGAACCCTGGCGCCTTCTTGTTCAGTTGCCTAAAACCCTGGGTGGGTACACAAATATTCTATCAAGAACTGCTGTTTTGAAAGATTATTTTATTAAGTCTTTTAATAACGGTTTATATTATACGACTCAATCCAATATATAGCTTATATAGGATGAACCGCTTAAAAGTCGACGTTTTTATTCAAAAACTTCTTGATTGAAAAGACGTAGATAAATAACTCATAGAGCTAAATTAGAAACAACATGTAAAATGAAAAACTGTTCTTAAGACATCTAAAATGTCAAATGTTTTCCTAATATTTAGTCTGCTCATTACGATTCCAATTTTAATCGGCCTCTGATATTGCTCAGCTCCGATTAATGAAAACTTGAAATGGGATTATTATTTCCTACAATTAATAAAATTTGAATTAAATGGTGAACATTAAATACTTGAAATGTCGTTGGTTCGGTTCAAGGATCGAACCACTGTTTCGCGCTTGGGTTCGGTACATGAACCTGGTTTTTCACATTCATGAACCCTGGTTTTGATTCGAACATGGGTTTGACTCCGCCCTTCGATCTCTTATCAGCACAAACAAAATTGGCTGACATAAAAAAAAAATGATATTGTTTTTTGTTCCTTTTTTCGTTTTAAATAATAAAAAATATATATTTTAAATTTATAATAATAAATAATATTGAGCCAAACAATTATAAAAAAAATATTTGGTTAAGTTTGGGTTCAGATTCGGTTTTTTTTAAATGATGGAGATTCCGGGTTCGACTGGGTTCGGTTCAAACCCGGTTTGCAGTCTTGTTAAATACCCTACATGGCATATGGCTTCTACTGTATTTATGTAAATTGTCCTACTAATTCTATATTATTTCCCAGAATGAGGACAATTTTCTGGAAACCTCTGTTGGCATTTTGCTGGAAACGAACGTGATACCCCATTACGCTTGCAATGTCTACTTCAAAAGGGACTTTTCGGCTGTGGATAATATAATTGACATACGCTTTGAGGTCACCGACAACGGCACTGTTAACAAGGTAAATAACCAAAAGTCACCTTTAATGCACTCGACATCTAACTAGCCGCCGATCCCTTCCAGCTGCACATCGAAACGGAGTGGAACAGAGATCCCGCCTACTACGTCAACGTCAATGGCAAAGTGCACACCACAATGCTGCCCCTGCAGCTGGCCTCCACCTCGGTGCTGGCAACACGTGGACCCAGTCCGCAGCTGAACGTGGATCTCTACTTCCTGAGCCGTGATGGCCAGAGCATTGCGTACGGCACTCGCGCCAACAAGAAGAAGGATGTGTTCAACATTGAGGTGTGGACGCCGCTTAAGAACTACAGAAACATCTCGATGCACGGAACAATTGTGCGCCATCCACAAGAGCCGCAACGCTACGAAGTCGTGGGCAATCTGTACCGGAATATGGCCACCTATGGAGTTACGGGCGCGGTGCGCATGAACGATAGCCTGCCCATCGATGTCACGCTGCGTGTCCAGCCGAAGGCGGGTGGTCGCGATGGCGTCATCGTGCTCAATATCCAAGAGGCGGGGCCGAAGAAAGTGCGCTTCTCATTCAGCGCCATCCAGGATGGCAATATGTGTCAGATCTCAGGCGGATATAGCGTCAGTGGCAACAATGGACCCATGGACTTTTCGGTGCTGGTGGAGAGCACCGAACCGGAAATAAAGCGCATTAATTTCTATGGCAATCTGAAGCCCGTTGAGAATCGGACCGTGGGCGATGTTTACCTGCAGACACCCTGGAAGCAGCTGGGCATCGATTCGGTGCATCTGCACTCTGAAGTGGGTGTTCGCCCAGATGGCGGCCAGATCATTGGCGAATATCAGATTGGCAAGCACATTGGACGCGGCAGCTGCATGTGGTCCTGGTTACTGGCCGAGAATCTGCAGCTGGTGCTGGAGAGCTACATGGAACGACCCAATGCCCAGCCACGAATTGTGCACGCCAGCGCCAAATACTTGAATCCCGGCAAGAATCTGCAGCAGCTGCAAACTGGCGGCCGACTGAGCGTCGACTCCAAGTGGACAATCGATGTGAATGGCGGTCTGCATTACAAGTCCACGGATGAGTTTGATTTCGATGTGCTCACCCAGCTGCCGCTGCCCGTGGGCGATACGCATCAGTTGAGCGGCAAATATCGCGGCAATGTTATCAGCAAACAGCTGAAATCTCCAGATATCTACATCGAGGGCGGCTATGCGGCTCTGGAGGCGCAACGCAAGGTCCTGACGCGTTTATCGTATCGCAATGACACCACTGATCTGAAGGGCCTGGCGCATGTGGAGTGGGGCCTGAAGCAGGATATTTCGATAGTTGAGGGCGATTTTTCCATGCAGCGCAAGCAAGGACTACGCAGGGAGTTCCAGGCGAAGCTGACCACGCCCAAGTTCAAGGGCGAACACACAATTGGACTGAGCGGACACTACGACAAACCGAACGAGGAATTCTATAATGTGGTCTGTGCTCTCGACTATCCGGCAAGTCGACGCATTTCGGATGTGGATGTGTCCTTCAATTCACTGAGCAACATGCACGGTGCGGTCAACAGCAGTACGCCCTTCCTGAATGTGAGCTGGTTCAAAACGGACTTTGAGTTTACCACCATGAGGTAAGTTGGAATGTGTCTGTAGAATATGTAGACGGACTGATCAAATGGTGATCAACGCGCAGCTTACACCGATTACTGATTTGATTAACTGTAATTAGCTTATGTATTGTAATTCAACACAAAGGCGGGAATTCCACTTGCAACTGTGGAAAATTGGTGAAAAGCAGTTGTTGTTTGCTTTTTGGAAAATCCCGCCAAAAAATTGGGGGCCATAAGCTAAATTTTTTGTCCAAACGGCTTAAAACTCCTCTTTTAAATTCGTGCATAAAAAAAAGTAAGAACATTACAGTCGGGTGTAACCGACTGCGCAATTCTCGTTTACGGCATAAAAACAGCTTAAAGCACTTGAAAATGGTCCTAATATTATTGTTATTTTGGAAAAACAATTTTTTTTGAGAAGGTCATCCGAAAACTGTCTGCCAAGTTTTGTGACTCTAGCTCTAGAATTGTGGGAAATATGCATTTTCCTGGTTTACCAAAAAATTACCTCCGAAGAAAACTTAACACTATATCTGACGCGGGAATACACGAGTATATATTCCAATTTTCAAATCTCTAGCTTAGCGTTCACAAGGACAGACGGACGGACGGACAGCCAGACGGACATGGCACAAACCCAATATACTCTTTTCACTTCCTGAACAAGTATAAAAAGGCGTCGGAAAGCTGCTGATCGCCACTTTATGATTTCATCTTATTGACTTTCAATTAAATTTTAAAGATCTGTTTTGAATGTCATTTGAGACTCAAGTAATTTATAAATTTCCTCATGAGCAGAAAATTAATAGAAATAAAATTTAACTTTGACATCGATTTTCTGTGCTTATGTGAAAGACTCCCACGTCTTGTACAATAGATAATTTGGGTTAATTTTAATTTTGCGACAGGCCTGAAATACCAGATAGTTATAAAAAAAAACCTAATCCAACTAATCTCACCCACTACCACAGTGGTCGCAGCTATCGTTATGTGCACTGCAATTGGCCCAAGGACAGCGCCTTCTTTAAGCTAAACAGCAACTATGGCAGCGATAACGACAATCACAATCTCAATGGCAATATCGAAATCGAAGTTCCATTGACCACAAGACATCGAGCGGATGTGTCCTACGGTCTCCAAGAACGCCCCAACTTGGATTCCGGCAATGTGAAGGTTGTCTACAACGAACAGAAAATATTGGATGGCAAATACAAACGCGTGGAGGTGCAGAAGCATCCAATCTACAAGGACACAACGGACATTAGCCTGGAGAACGATATGAAGCCGTTGGGTATACACTATGTGAATACGAGGGATATGCGCAATCCGGCCGGAGTGCGGGATATCAAACACATTGAAGTCTACGAATTGCGCAATACAAAGAACTTTAATCTTACCGGGGAGCTGCATGCTCTGGCTACTCCCAATGCTCAGGAGTTCAAGGTGGTGGCCATACATCCCAATCGTGCTGTGGTGCTGACCACCAGGTACGAGGATGTCAATTCACACGTAGTCAGGCAGCATGCCAAAATCGAGCTATCGGAGACAGCCTGGATAGGCTACAACCTGGAACTAGGCAACTACAGCACGGTAAGTCCCTAATTCGAATCATTATTTTTATTAACTTGTCCTTAACCCTGTTTGTTACTCTTTTTTTTTTTTTTTTTTTGTTAAAAAAAGTCCAAGCTTACTTTTTATGTAATCCTCTTAAATATATATACATATATATATTTAACAAGTAAGAGCGCACCAGTCGGGCACGCCCGACTATGAGATACCCTGAATCCAGCTGCAAGCGGTCTTTACAAACATTTAAAAAATACAGAAAATCACATATACACACACACACGCACGCCGCATGCTGGGCACTTAACTTAACGGCTGCTCTTGGAAAATTGAACTAACTCCATACTAAATGCAAATATATATATACACAAAATTTGTGATTTTTATCGATTTTAGAAAAACGGTAAGAGTTATCGGGCATTCGAAATAAACTCGATCTGCGTATGGTATACACGAACTAAAAAAGTCCAAGCTCTTGTACTCTCTGCAATCGACGCGTTCATCAGACAGACCAGCGGACAGACAGATCGACTCGGCTATTGCTCCTGACCAAGAATATATATACTTTATGGGGTCCTTCTGCCTGTCATCTGCCTGTCCACATTGGCACAAAACTGTTATACCATATACATTTTCAATGGACTCAGAGAATAAAAATTTTTAGATTTCCAGAGAGAGAGAGAGAGAGAGACAGTTGGAGAGAGAGAGAAAGAGAGAGAGAGAGAAAGAGAGAGGGAGAGAAAGAGAGAGAGAGAGAGAGAGAGAGAGGGAGAGAAAGAGAGAGAGAAAGAGAGAGAGATAGAGATGGAGAGAGAGAGAGAGAGAGAGAGATGGAGAGAGAGAGAGAGAGAGGAGAGAGAGATGGAGAGAGAGAGAGAGAGATGGAGAGAGATGGAGAGAGAGAGAGAGAGAGAGAGAGAGAGAGAGAGAGAGAGAGAGAGAGAGATGGAAGAGAGAGATGTGGGGAGAGAAAGATAGGGAGAGAGAGAAATGGCAAGAGAGAAAGATAGAGAGAGATTGGGGAGAGAGAGATATGGGGAGAGAGCGAGAGAGATATTAGGAAAAGAGAGAGAGCGGAAAAGTCAATCCAAAAAAAATTAAAGATAATGCACTATATAACACTCAACACTTAACTAAAAATAAAAAAAAACCATGGAAACCTTACCTGAACTCTTGAAAATCGCATAGAAGGGCGTTGTTGCAATTGGCCAGACTCTGAAACAACGTAGCCGTCTTACATGGCTCTAGTCAAGAGTGCCCGACTAGAACCCTGCGGCGATCTGTCATTACATACCTTTCCCCCTTGCCTTCTTACATACATACACAAAATCACACACACACTTACACACGAAGCAAGCTGCGCGCTTTACTCAGCGGCTGGGCTTGGCCCCCACTATGGAAAATGAATTCTTAAATAACTTCTTAACTAAGAATATACATTTGCACAAAACCATTACACCCTTTTTACCCATTTTCAATGGGTTCAGGTTATACAAATATTCACCCATTTTGTAAATTCATATTGTATTCCCAGACAATTTTCGATGCAGGACACATTCAAGAACCCCTAATTGTCTTCTAATTTAATTTAATTTAATTTATTAAGAATCCTAAAATGCGCATCAAACTTTTTATTAAGCTTGCAAAATATATAAATTTAGAAAAATGTTATCAATGAGTTTGTTTATTAATTTTTTTTAACGAATGATAACTAATCAATATGTTTTGTATTTTCAATTCTATTTCGCCTTTTATCCGTAAAACATTTACTGGACTAGCAACGGGTTGTCGCATTCAGAATAGGAACAAGCTTTTATAAAAATTAAGAAATTAAGTAATCACAAATTTTATAACAATAAAAGCGTATAAAATTCTTCAAAATGGTTCTGTAAAACTCACAATAACTAAATACTTGTATTTAACGATTTTCATGCTTAGTTTAAATACGATTAATTTATCGGGCATATAATAAATTTGGGTATATAATATTCCCAATATTTGAAAAATCATAGAAAAAGATTTATTCCAGGGACCGTAACTATTTTAGTTAAACATTTTCAAAAATAATGATAACAATGAAATAATGCTGGATGATGAATGCATTTGAAATATCTTGCTGTAAATAATAAAGGAATTCCGCAATATGGCATTTCAATATTATCAGTAAGTTAACAATGTGCAAAAAATTCCAAATCTTAATATAATCATTATTTTTGAGTTTAATGTTTTTTAAAATAATATTATTATTTATTATTATTAATTGTTCCTTTGGGTTTATTGGTTTGGTTTTATTTTTATTAACAACTTTTCAAAGCAAACAATTTTTTGATAAAAAAAAAATAAAAATGATAATTATTTTTTGCGGTCCCTGGTTTACTTAGAGTATACTTATACTTACTTATTTTCTTTCAGAACGGTAATGAATCGCAGCGCTTTGCCCTGGAGCTCTTCTATCCGAAACGCAATCTGTCCACCTCTGGCTGGTACGATCTCACCGATAACCACTTTAACGCCGACCTGGCCTTAAAGTGGGCGGGAACTGGGCGTTACGACGAGTCCCGAAAGATTCGCAGCAGCTTCCATTGGAAATCGGAGCCGTTGCACAAGGGCGATCGTGATCATCAGACATTTGGCTGGACGGTGACACATCCGTATCTCGAGAAGGACATCAATTGCAGGGCCACGTACTATCGCGGCTTACGGGATCTGCTTAGAGCGCACGTGACCATTGACTATTCGGACAGTCCCGAGCAGCTGATCACGCTGGGCGCACAGCTGCGCGACATGTTCCCCGAGCTGGGACACACGAACTACACGTTCAAGTTCTATGGATATCATCCGGCCTCCGAGCTGGATGTGGAGCTGAATGGCACTTTGGCCGCACGCTCCTCGTACTACAAAACGGAGACCACGGCGCACTACAAACGCGACTATTCGCCAATGTACGGCAAGTTCCTGGCCCTGTTGGATCTCAATAAACGGGAGCTGGAGTACGAGCGTCGTTCGCCATATCACACGGTCCGTCTGTGGCTGCTGCCCACCGTGGCGTTTCCTGTTTACGGCCTGAATGCCACCATATGGGATACACCCGATACCAATCACACGGGCTACGTCTATGTGGATGTGGCCAGGCGTTATGCCCGAATGGATTTCAATCTGACGGAGGATTCCAGTCAGAATCTGCAAATGGTTGGCTATATACCCGATACGCGCAGCGGCTATTTGGACATCTGGCGCAACTATGAGGAAATCCGTATCATCGATGTCAGCTCCTATCTGAAGATGAACCATTCACGGCTCATCACCGGCCGCTTCCACTGGCGGCCCAACATTAAAAACGAACTGCGCGAGAAAATCAACGGCGTGGGCAATGCCGTTTATAACTCCTTCTCAGATGGCATTGATTTCTGGATCAAATCCCTCTACACGGAGTCGGTGGAGTCGGTTGGCGTCATTTGGCACACGGCCAAGGAATACAACAGCAAGTTCATTGACGACATCAGCCAGCTGAGCGTGCTGGAGGAGGATCTGGATGCCCTGCGCCAGTTTGTCAACCAATCGTACGAGGCGAACGATTTCTATATCAAGAACGTGGTCAACTTTACGCTGACCATTCTCGACGAGCTGGCCATCAGGGATCACATCGAGTCCTTGCCAAAGATCTTCTCCGAGTTGTGGCAGGCCATGGGCGACTCCGGCAAGGCGCTGCGCAACAGCATTGTCTGGCTAATAGAAACCGTTAAGACGACCTACAACAATGTGCTGGACGCCATCAGCCGTTTCTTCCATGGCGAGAGCTTGAACTACATATCGACGCTCATGGAGAAGGCCATTGAGAAGTACGACAAGTTCGTCAAGGATCTGCACATCAAGTTCATCAAATACATTGAGAATCTGTGGAGCAATTTCTGGCACCTGGCGGAGACATACTTTAACAATGTGCTCAAACGCTTCGAGCCGCACATGTTCAAGATCATCAGCTTCATTGAGACCAGCGCCTGGGATTTGAGCAAGGAGATCTTTGACTTTATATACAAGCGCACCAACGAACTGGCCAACACGCCATATTTCAATAAGGTGTCCAGCTTCACGGCCGATGCGGAACGCTTGTACCGGGATGTGCAGGCGAATGATGCCATCACGAATATTAAAAAATACTCGACGCTGGCGTGGAACTTCATCAAGGAGAAGTACTTTAAGCTGGTGCCGTTCGGTGACGAGCTGAACGAGGTGCTCACCGAAATCTGGCAGGAGATAAAGCAGCTGCAGAAGATCGAACAGGTCCAGATTGTCGTGCAGAAGTACTACGAAATTGTTGCCAAACTGGATTGGATAGCCGATGAACTGCAACTAGAGTATCGCATCCATCAGCTGTACGGACTGTTGCGCAACAAGTTCCGTAATTATGCAATGAACGCTTTGGAAACGGCGGACATGTACAGGGAGGCCAAGACCAAATTTGTTTTCGACCCGGAGGTGGGCATTATTGATCTGGAGCAAAAGCTGCCCATGTCGTGGCATGCGTTCAATGAGACGCCCAAATTCGAAGAGATACCCGAGTATCGAATGCTCGCGAAGGCGCAGAGTTTCCTCAGCGAAACCAACTCCTCGATCATCATGAAGCTATACAATATGCGCGCCCATCTGGATCCCAAGACCTGGCTGCCACCCTACTACTGTATGTGAATAGACCTTTCAAGTCGAATAAGATTTGCTAAATATATTTGATTATTTTTTTTTTTTTTTTTATAGCACGCGCCCTGCTTATCGACTCGCGCCACTATATGACCTTTGATCAGCGCTTTGTGGGCCTCAATTTGAACTTCGACCAGCTGACGAACGGAGGCCGCAACGGACAGTGCAGCTATTTGCTGGCCCACGACTTCTTCAATCGCAACTTTACGCTGCTGCTGGAGCCGGGGGTAAGAAGACAACCTCACTTCTTAACTTTACAGGGCATACTCGAATTTTGTTATAAATATATATATAAGTAAAAGTATTCTCGTTTAGGGCGACGAGCTTTGAAGCAATATGGCCGAAACTCGGCATAGATCTGGCAATTTGGTTTAGGTACTACATATGTCAGAGTCGGCCGGATCGCAACACTATTGCTGCCATTATATTATTATATTAGTTTTATAAAGGACACAAAACTATAGCACATATTTATCATCTGCCAAACATCAAGTTTTTGTCCGAAATCAACTTTGTGTGCCTAATTCAGAAAATTATTAAACATATTTTGCATTTCTGTAAGGGTATTTAATCGTTGACACACCTAAGACATTTATTTATTTATTTATTATTATTTTATTAGAAATATTTATTATTATATTATTTTAATCAACGTCATTAGATCTTTTATAAAATATTAAAATTATTTCTTCTGAGCCCTGGATGCTTGTGACTAGGATGCAGTGAGGGATTTGTGTAAAGTTTAATTACAAGTTTGTATAGTGAGTACAGACACGAAATTTACTGTTTGATACCCCGAATAAATTGCAGATTTTCGTTGGTTGAGTATTTGATGTAGAGCCCCAAAGTTGTGTACCATATATGGGCACCATAGTTTTAAATATTATTTGCTTAAATTGTATTCCTAAAAAATTGTTGAGACCACTAGCCCGGATTTGCATTCTGTATAAATATAAGTATATATTATATTATATGTATATTATATACATGTATTATATATTCCAGTATAATGTCCGTCTGTCCGTATGAATGCAATTTTTTTTACCGCTATTGAAGCTAGAGATTTGAAACTTGGAATAAGTATATACAAGTATATACCCGCGTCAGATAGTGTTACGATTTTTTTGGCTACCTCCAGTGGTGGCCTGGCAATTTGATTTAATCTATATATCTCCCTCAGTTTTAAGACTAGATATATAAATTCTTTGCAGACAGATAACTGATGATCTCCTCTATAGTCAAGAATTGATTAAATACGCCCATTTGGGGCGATTCGACAGTCACAAAATTTGGCAGAGAGTTTTCTGATGGCCTCTTTTAAAAATCAAATCTAAAAATGTCGACTGAAATTTTTTTCCAAAATAACAATAATAAATAAGACTTTTTCGACCGATTTAAACCGATTTATTATGCTGTGAACGAGTATTGCGCCGTCAGTTACACCCGACTGCAACGTTCTGACTTGTTTCTTATTGGCGAATTGCAATCTGCTTTCAGACCCAACCGCAGACTGGCCGCGACGGTCGAGACACTTCCACGCGCAAGCTGAGTTTCATAGCGAACGGACAGCTGATTGAGATAGATCTTGGCACAGACGTAAGTGAAGCACTCCCAAGTCGAGGAACTCTTCAACTATTAACCCATGCACATACATTCACAGCACATCAGCGTAAATGGCAATCCTCAGCCGATATTGCCGCTCAAACTGGGCGCCGTTAACATCTATCGGGAGCTGGACATACTGTCCATCAACTCGGACACGCAGTTCAGCCTGCACTGCAATGTGCAGTTCGATCTGTGCTGGTTCGAGGTGAGCGGCTGGTACTTTGCCCGGACAGCCGGACTGCTGGGCACGCTGAACAACGAGCCCTACGACGAGTACACCATGTCCAACAGCCAGATAGCGCCGGATAGCCAAGCGCAACAGTTCACCGACTCCTGGAGCCTGCAGCGCTGCCGGCCAACGCAGCTGGCCCGTCCGGAGCCAGTCAGCGAGCAGGTGAACGCCACGTGCCACAGTTTCTTCAGCTCGGGCATTCTGTCCGCCTGCAGTGCTGTCCTCGATCCGGCACCCTTCCACGAAATGTGCCTGGATCTGGGCATGAAATCGCAACGCATACGTTCCGGCCATCCGGCCGTTAAGGGCGCCTGTGCGGCTGCTCTGGCCTACATTGAGACCTGTACGAGTCTGAAGGTGCCCATGCGTGTGCCCGACCAGTGTGTGTTGTGAGTAAAGCCAATCCAATCCAATCCAATCCTCTCCAGCTGCAGCTGATACACCAACTAATTACTGATCTTTACAGCTGCCAGCTGGCAAATGGCTCCTATGTGCCGGAGGGCAAATTTATAGAGCTCAGTGGCGAGGATGTTCCACGCAGCAGCGATGTCGTCTTCATTGTGGAGGCCAAGTCCTGCAATGCGAATCTCAAGGAGAGCAAGAGCATTATGAGCGTCGTGTCCAGCATTGAGGAGCAGCTGCAGGCGGTCAAGTTAACCAACAATCGGTATGCAATATTCTTATGCTCTATAATTACGGATTTTATATATTAGAATTAACTGCGTCCTTTCAGTTATGCTGTGGTTGCTTTTGGTGGCGTTGCGCCCTACGATAAGCCGCGCAGCATCATCTATGAACAGAATGTGTTCACCACGAATCCCGATCAGCTGGCGGATTACTTTGCGCACATCAACACCGGCAACGGCAGCAGCAGCGATATCCTGATGGCCATTTCAACAGCATCCCGTTTGAACTTCCGGCCGGGCGTGTCCAAGACGTTTATACTGCTCTCGTGCAGCAATTGTGCGGCAAAGAATATGCGCTTCGATTACACCTCCATTGGTCAGTTCATGCGGGAGGAAGGCGTCACTTTGCACATTTTGGCGGACGCCGAGTTCGAATTTGAGCGCACGAAAAAGCTACGGCACTTCTTTGGCTTGGACAAAAGGGTGATCTACTCGAAACGGTATCCGGAGGGCGATGCCGAGACACGCAAGCAGATCGCCGAAGTGTCCAATATTAATTTGGGCATATGCACGTCCCTGGCGCTGGTGACGAACGGATCGATGTTCAGTGCCCGGAAATTGGCGCCGGAGCGCAAGTATCCAATTGTGCGGCTGGCGACCATTTTTGCCAAGCGTGTGGCTCAGACTGCCACGCCCATTGCCACACAGACGTGCGAATGCTCCGCCCACAATTCGGGCGTGGCCTACGTGGCCTGTTCGCCAAGTGCTTTGCCCGCGGAGAAGGGCATTATGGACGATTATGTGAGTAGCCAAAGAATGTCCAGATTAAAAGTGATCCTAATTTGTGAATTTGTTTTGTTCTTAGGACGATTTCAATGACTGGGACTGGCCAGGTGAGCCTGAGAAAGTTGCCTAAGCGAACGCATTCACTTTAGTGTATATTCGATTAGTTAATTAATTAAGCGACGTCTGAGCGAAATGTAAAGTTTTTGTCATATAACTCGGCAACATTTTGTAAAAATAAATAATATAAAGCCAAAATAACAAAATGAGTTGATCAATTAGTGAGTTAATAAAATTTCAGCTTTTGATTTATCATTAAAAGTTTTTAGGTTTTACTTTTGCGATAACTTTCAATATTGAATATTGAATTTTATGCCCTGAACCCATTAAAAATGGGTAAAGAGGGTATATGGTTTTGGGCAAATGTATCTAATGAGCAGAAGAAGTAATTTTCGAACCCATAAAGTATATATTTTTTCCGTGCGTCCGTCGGAAAGTAATACATATTCTTCTATACCATACGCAAAATGAGTTTATAAAATTTGTTTGATATCTTGCTCATTATAGATATCGATATTTATCGATTTTAAGATACGTTTTTCTCAGCATATCTCAGAAACTAAAAGAGCTAGAGTCACCAAATTTGGTTGAATATGTTCTCGTAAAGCATAAGTAACACAGCGAGCGCGGAAACGACTATATATTCCCCTATGCCATATGCCAAAGGAGTTTAAATTTAAAAAACAAATTTTTTTAATAGATTTTGCTCCATTTCATTTCAGGTATTAATATTTCTCGATGTTAAGATAGGATTTTCTTAGCATATTTCAGAAACTTTAAGGGCGAGAGCCACCAAATTTGGTTTAATATAGATCACGAATATTTTCACACTCTCCCCAAATATGAAAGAAAAGTGCTATTCAATTATTACGGCCTTGTGCTTTGGTTTTTCATCTAGTTTTTAATTTATGTTGAAGACCTGATAATCGCATTGAGTTCATACTCTCAGTTTAGAAGTTATTCAAGAATTTAGTGTGCCTAGTGGAGGCTAAGAACAGCCGCTAAGTAACGTGCGCAGCTTACGGTTATGTGTGTCTGTATGATTTTTTATATGTATGTATGAATGAAAAGAGGTTTAAATGTATGCAACGACAGCTCGTCGCTGGGTTAAGGGTATCCCCCAGTCGGACTAGAGCACTCTTACTTATTTCAGTTTGTAATAATGATTTCCTGGTGTTACATTTTTGGCGCTTATAATTCTATGTTAGACATCATTCCAATGATTAGGAGTGGACTATTTCTGGCTTCAATTGCCGCATGGCTAACCAGTTTTTGGTTTTTCTTTTTCTTTTTTGCCAACTTTAGCCTGCGCCCAAGGCCCAACAAAGTGACGATCAGCCCATTTCCTAGGCCACATTCAGTGTTTTTTTTGTTTTTTTTTTTTGCAAATCTCAGACGACGCTTAAAAGTGGTCTGACTGGCTTCGGCGCTGGCGACTATCACTTTTCGCCAGTGCGGGTTACGGTTGACATGACGGAAGCGTTAGCAGAACTCAAGTACGTGTAACAACCTTAACCCCAAAGCCGGAGCCAGGCCCAGATTGCGGCAGGAGCAGGGCGGGGCAGGGCAGGGCGGGGCCCATTCACTCTGCCAGCGACAGCAATGGGCAGGCAGCGGGATACTTGATACCCACTTGAACCCAATTTTGTTGATATAACATTTGCTTGGAAAAGCACAATGAAAATTATGCGATGCGAATGGTAATGCAATACTTTCTATTTCAATGTTATGGTTACATCAACTAAACAGTTGACCAATTGCAATGGCAAAATCTTTCACTTTTGGCCAACTGGTGACGCTATAAAAGCTAGCCCACCGATTGCAGCTATTCGCATTGTTTAACTGCTATTCGTCGCGTGTGGAGCTACCAATAAATCTCAAATCTCGGCCAGAAAATGTGGTTACTAGTAAGTAACATTCAAAAACCAAACTAAGTTGGATTCAAAGTTTTAATGGCCGTACATCTCGACAGCTGTTAGTTTGCGGCTTGTCTCTCAGCTACGCCTCGGATCACACCGGCGAGGGTCACTATGAGGGTGGAGGAGGTGGCGACTATCATCATCAGCACCACGACACGCCCACCACATACTCGGAGATCTCGAAGCACGTGCCGGTCCATGTTATCGAGAAGGTGCCATTGCCCATTCCGCATCCGGTCGCTGTGCAAGTACGTTTTTTTTTTAAATGTTTTGCCAATTTTGCAATGGATTTTGAATAATTTGTGTATATTTAAAGGTACCCAATGTCATACGTCTGCAAATACCAGAGCCCTATGCGGTTCATGTACCGGTACAGCAGGAAATTCAAATTCCAGTTTACAAAATAGTTCCCGAAATTACGGAACGCAAGATACCCTACACGGTGGAGAAACCTTATCCCGTTGAAGTCGAAAAACCGTATCCCGTTGAAGTGATCAAGCACATTAAAATACCTGTGCCGAAACCATATCCTGTGCCCTACACCATTTATAAGCATGTCCTGCACAAGGAGCACGGCTGGTGAGCCCTAAGTGGATATTAACGAAGTTGAAGAGTGTACGGCAAGTTGATGTTCAGCCAGTATTAAAAACGTTGTGTCGTTGAAGTAAAAAATAAAATTTTATAAAAACTTGTTTTTAAATTAAAGTATTTTTTTTTCAAATATATAATGAGTTTTCTGGTAAGCTGGCAATGTATAAAGTACCAAAAAGAGAGCAGGTTGTCTGTACAGCTATTTCAGGAACCTCCCGGTTCTATCATTAGCAGACTTTGCTATCAACCTTAGGTACGCGTACGCCTTGCCACTTTTTCGAAGCTTGAATTTGTTGAGAATTATACAGCAGAAAAATGCGCTAATGTCAAGTCGCTCCTTTTGTGTGTTTTATACTCTGTTTTTGACATAGAACTGATGGATGATGAAGAAGCTCAGCTTGCGACACATATGTGTGTGTGTATTTGTAGGTGTGTATAGAAAAAATTTTAAATGCAGAAACTACTAGCTGGCTACAGGGTATCTTCTAGTACGGCATTCCTGGCTAAAAAACCCTTACTTTTTTCCGTGTAAGGAATTATTGCCTCATTTTTAAATGTATGCAACTTTTCTAAATAAAAGTAGATTGAAAAACTTGCTTTGTTTTATTAAATTAAATTAAATTATGTGTGGAAGTCTGTAGTAGTTGAATTGCGATTTTTTTTTATATTTGAGAGCACAATAGCTAAATTTGATGGTGGTAAATTTCTTAAAGTCTCCGAGGCGATTTTTATCGATAATAATGAAACGGAGCAAGATCTCGAAAAAACAATGATAAAATTGTTCTGTGTATGGTTTAGGAGAAATTATAGTCTAAATGCATAGGTATCGAGCTCTTGTAGTTTCCGAGATCGCTGCGTTCATACAGACAGACAGACGGACGAGACGGACAGACCGACAGGCGGACATGGCTAACTCGACCCAGCTCGTCGTCCAGATCAAGATATGCTTCCTTCTACCTGTTACATACATTAGCACGAAACCATTATACCCTTTGTAACCATTTTCAGCGGGTTCAGTTTATGAAAAATTAAAGTCTATTAAAGTTATAGTTTTAAGTTTGTTTTTACTTATACAAAACTTAAATATATTATGTTCTCAATTCAGTTCGCAAAATGTTAGATGATATAGTTATCTAAAACGAACTTTATACTACAAGTGGAAAGCTCTTTATATTGTGCCTGATAAATTTCCCAAAAAGCAACATGGTTTCCAACCCAATTGCTTTAATCCATTTTACATAAAATAACATACAAATTCCCAAGCAACCCCATACACAAACCCATACGCAGTATCCTCAAACGCAACGAAAAAGCTAGTGATGAAAGCTTGCAAGCTTACAATATTGCTCACAACTTTGCGCTTAAAGCTTTCGAGCACAAAATGAGCGCCGCATGCTTAATGGCGGCATTGCCGTTAAAGTGTGGCAAGTAACGATGCGCTAAGGTGCGTACACTCACTTACAATCAGACACTCCCACTAACACACACACACACACACACACACACACACATGCACACACACGTGCTGTGTTCGCTAGCAAGTTCGTTAAACTTTGTGGAATACTGACAAACTGACGGACTGACGGATTGACGTCTTGACTGCCAGTTGTCAGACTGACTGCCCCGTCCATGGTTACAGCTATGTTTTCCTTAAACCGATGACGTGCTTCAAATGTGCGCACACTCAACCGAGCCCCCTTCGAGCCACCCGCCCCTGGGCGACCAACTGGTTTTGGAATGTGCAGCGAAGTTAAATATCCCTTATGTCCTTGATAGAGGAAATCGCTTATCGTCGTCAGCTTCAGCAAACGGTGCGCACTTTTCCATGACACTAAACTGGCAGAGAAAGTCACCATTGATTTTCATATGTTGCCTACTCGAAGTTGGCCACAAGCTTTGCTCTAATCAATGCATCAATCAAGCAATCCATTCGGCAGTCAGTCCAATTATTGATGCACAACTGATGTATCTGAGAGGTTGCCACGTTGTGTATACGCCTTGTTTGCCTACGTGCTCTAAAGTTCAAGCTTTACACACACACACACACACACACAGAGACACACACTCTACATAATCAACAGTATTTGCTGATGAAATAAAGTCCTTTCTTAAACTAAACAAATGAATGAAATTTGTGGCACACAAAATGTCTGAGATACATTTGAATTTATCTGAAATTGATGGAAAAATGGTGCAAATTTCTAGTTTTAGAATATACATTTTAATGGAAATTACTGAATATTTCCAGCATGATTGCAATTGCAATATTTTCACAACAAATGTATATTTTTTATGTGATGTGAATATGGTTATGATATTTAGAAATTGTCCCATTAGGAGTGAACATCAGACAAATATTTAATGAGTTGAATGGTCATAATCAAAATGTTTATCCGTTGCATTCGTCAAATCGTTTGTAAAATGATTTAATTGACCATTTCAATCAAGCAAAATACGAATAATGCATTAATTTATGTGTGGTTGGTCAATTTGTCTATCGACGACAAAATTCACAGAATATTCAGTTTATTGTTGGAATATGTGGATTATGTAATCAGACAGGTGGGATTACATAAATGCATTAACAAATGAGAATAGCTTTAACGAGAGCGATTGAATATATACCCTGTACAGTATTCAAAACAATTTAAATGTAACTTTCAAATTGAGTAACATAAGAATATAAGAATGTTAAATTTTTAATAAGAGAAAATAGTTTTTTATTTATGTCATTATTGGTTATTTGGAATATTCAGGATATAAACAATTTTGACTGACAAAAAAAATAAAATTAGATAAAGATATGTTATTTTTATACGTTCATATACAAGAAGATATCTAAACATATTCCCTATTTTTATTTTTTAAATAATATTCTAAATAATATGGTAAAAAACTTTGTTGCAGACTAAAAATTTATTTCCTTGATATTATCGACTGTAGACGGAGTTTAACAGAAACTAAAAAAAAATAATAATAATAAAATATATAGAAATAACAACTGTGTGAATACTTAGAAACAATCGCATTCCCGTTCACAATTCCACTCTTTTTATAATGTACCCAGAGACACCTTTAAACCACGTGGCATGTGGCAAACAAGCTGCTTACAACAATTGATTCACTTGCTATTCAGTCGACACCTGCTCTAACCAGCTGCTGAGGCTGATCTGGATCAATTTGTTATTTGAAATAGCAGCATTCGCCTGGCACGTTGTAAAATACAAATTAAATTGTTAGCCTATTGGAATTACAGCACTCCCAAAGCTACCCGTCGAGGGGCTTGCAGCTCAGGCCAAGGCTCTGGCTAACAAATACACAATACTAAGCTCATGGGAGACTGATAAAACCAAACATAAAAAAAAATATATATATATATATATATAAAAATAAGAGAAAAACGATATGAGATGCCAAATGTGCGGCACATGTTTGTTTGGGCAAACTTTTTACGGCTCAAATATTTCGTGGAATTAATTTAAGTTAATTGATTTTTATGCCAGAAGCTTTGCACGTGCATCCATGGAAATTTATGTTCGTGGCGAGTTTTTTCAGTTTGCCGCAGTACGGCAGGAAACGTACCCGCACCCACCTGCCCACCCACCTGTCTGATAGATAAAAACAGAAAACTGAAACGGAAGCTTGCCAGTCAAATAGTCAAACGTATCGACAGGCGGAGGCAGACAGAGGGACAGCAAATAAGACAGACAGACAAACGGACTGAAGGACGCGAATGCGTTGGGTGCTGAGCTGTAATGAAATAAATTTCCTTTCCAGATACACACACAGACACATTCACATGACACATGTGTCAACTGTCTTGGCAGGTAGAGAGCATAATGCCCCGCCCACTGCGGGCGCCTTGTCTGTGTCTGTGCTTGACTTTGATGAACTTCCTTGAAGGAGGTGGATAAAAATAGCATCACTTCAGGCTAAAAGCATCCTGCCTTCACGGCAGCACCCGAACCGGCAGCTACATCGTCTAAAACTGGCTCAAAAAAAAAAAAAAATGTTGTTAAAAAAGAGTCGCAAAAATATTATTAACGCCAAATTAACTAATTGCCCAATGAGTCGAGCATATTAATTATTATGGCTGCAAAGTTGCCTTCACGTTGTTATTTTTAAACATGTCAAAGCGAGCGCCTCGCACAAAGACCCTCGATGTGCCCCGCCCCGTCCCGCCCCACTCGTAACTCAGAAATACTTATTCGCCTAGATTTGAGATACTGCTCGTATGCGTCGGCTGCCTAATGAACTGTAAAGTGGTGTGAATCCAAAGAGTCCTTTGATGGCAGCGTTGCTCCTGAGCAAATTTGAAAAAGCCCTCTCGCAAAATTATTGATTGATATAACAAGGTGTAGACAAGATTGGTACTCACCGAGCTGCCGGCAATCCAATAATTTCCATGTACAAATGCGACCATTCAACGATCTGTTTCTGTAATTAGTTTATGAAGTGTCCTCCAGCAAACGCGTTGCACGGTTTGCGTAGTTCAACTAGTTGATGCAATTTCACGAATTGACTTGAATTAACTTGGTCAATAGCTGACTTTGATGAGCTAATGAGCGTTAAGATCCCCGAATCAATTTGGAAGCGAGCTAAGTTAATTTGTGATAAGAGAAATGACTGACTTTAGTTTGTAAGCTTATAAAATATTTAAGATTAGGTATACAAAATATATTTTTTCAATCTTATTATTACTATAAATATTATTATTATTATAATTGTTATGAGTATTCTTATTATTATCATTATTTTTATTATTATTATTATTATTATTATTATTATTATTATTATTATTATTATTATTATAATTATTATTATTATTTTTATTATTATTATTATTATTATTATTATTATAATTATTATTATTATTTTTATTATTATTATTATTATTATTATTATTATTATTATTATTATTATTATTATTATTATTATTATTATTATTATTATCATTATTATTATAATTATTATTATTACTCTTACTCTTATTATTATATACTGTAACCTGGTATTCAAACACAGGTCGTCGTTGTTCCGTCTGCATACCTGGATGACTCAGAAAATGTATCTTACAAGGACACACTTCATATACGTCTCTATATATTATATATACTGTTTAAGTTTCAAACAGAAACATCACTGTAAAAACGAAAACAAAGCATAAAAAAAGATTGGCACACTAGGGTTAATTATTTTTGATGCTGCTTTGTACTTACAACAATAACGTTGAACAGAACAAACGGCGCTGGCGCGACGACCGAAACAAGCACAACGGAATCAAAGCAAGAGCAAAAAGAAAAAACCGCAACCAACACAAACAACAATATTAGTTTGAGAGCGCGAGAAGAAAACGAAAATATGCAGAGAGCAAAAATGCAAAATAAAATATAGGCAGGCAACAATGCAATTGCGCTGCAATTTGTTGTTGTATTTAAACTGAATTTAAAAGAAATTATTTTAATTTTGGCTTTTAAAGTCCAACTGTGTGATTTACACACCCGATATAACTCACTAATTTTAGCCAACAAGTTAACTATTTCGAGGCGCAAGAAAAAAAACACGTCCGTTGCGAATGCGATGCGAAGCGAACTCTTGAGTTCAAGCTAGAAAATGTACAGTAATTATCCCTAACGACTTCAGTGAAAGGGTATTTTAAAATTCCTCCGGCAATTGCTGTAAATTTGTTGGTTAAAATTTAAAATAATAATTAGAAAAAATAGGTAAAAATACATTGGAAATGTCTTTTACCCCTTCCAGGAGAGAAAGATTCTGTCCAGAAGTGTGTGGGCGAAAGAGTAATCTGCGTTCACAGGCGAACAGAAATTGTCACAAAATCCAACTGCATATTTTCCAGTGCAGCATTTGCAGCAGTGCTTTTATTAGCCACAAAAGCGCCGGCGAAATTCGGTTAACCAAAATATGCAGCTGCAACCTATCGAGAATGGGTGCTCAAAAATAGCATGCATATTTTATGACCACAGTCATGCGAATTTTGCAAGGATTCGGTGCATGAGGTTAACAAGGACTATATATTATTTTATTTATTTATATTTCATTAAAATAATTTTTTATTTGTTATTTACATTTATCGCCAGCATTTAATGCAAATAAATTTACAGTTCATTAGTTAAACTAATTAAATTAAACTAAATTAAATTAAACTAAATAAATTACTCTGATCACACAACCTTATTAAATTGTTAAGAGCGGTAATTAAATTAAATGATAGCTTTATAAGCAACAACTATCTCGGTTTCTCTCTTACTATATAAAATCCGATCTTGGCACATAAAAATTCATTTAAAAAATGGCCAAATGATTCTGTTACTTATCCTTCTATTACGAATTTATATTTTATCGACTGTCCTGATTCGTATGAATTTAACAAGAATATTATTTACTATGGGACCTACTTTGTCGAAATGACTTTTTTAGTACGCATTCCGGATGCTTCAAGTAGAATTCCAACCCAACCGACCGAGCGTTAAAGGGGTTCAAGAAGTTAAAATAAAAGTTATTTTCAAAGTTAATAACAAGAATTGTTAGTGAGCCACTCGTGTGTAAGATTTTTAATTAAAATTCTAGCTCAAGTTCCAGTCGAACAGAAGCCGTATATATTTCTGTATATTTACTGCGTAAGGGTTCCAGGAAAATTTGCCATATTTCAATTATTATTTGCTATGACTACCTCAACGCATGGCGCCAACTCAGAAAGCTTCGAATATTATATGACCAATTGCGGTCCGGAACTGTCAAAAAGCGCCTCGGTGTTGTCCCCTTGTGGCCATAAACATTAACTATAAATAGCCACGGCGTTTGTACTTGAAGCACAGCAAGAAGCGCCATAAAAATGTGCAAAAATATAAATCAATGCTGTGGCACAAAAGGCAGCTGGCCAACTTACCTAATCCGAAAGAGCAAAAATAAAAATAAAAAATATAAAAAACAACAAGAACAAGCAGAAGAACAACAACAATAATACCTAATGACAAATCCCCAGGCGCTACTCAGCACGCGGAGGGCGGAGGTATGGGACATGTCAAAGTGGTAGACCATTAAAGTCATAAAAGTCGCGTGGACTAAATTAGAAAGAATTTTTGCGACTGGACTCGCTGTCGAGGCTGCTGCGAGGCTAAAGCTTTTCCTGCTGCCTATTCTTGATGTACATAATTTTAAATGACTTTCAGGAGACGACCTAAAACGACGTTCGGGTGTAGACACACACTCGCACACACACACACGCGCACACACAGCAGGCAGCTGGCATCAGGCTGAAAACCCAAAGTAACAGATAAGATTAGACGCCCAAGCCCAATGACAACAGGCGGCTTCCTCAAGATGGCGCTGCCAGCGACAAGAACGAGGAGGGATGTGGGGCGCTGTGGGCGTATTCACGCCCACTTTGAGTGTGCGCGCTCGTGTATGCCGTAAGCGAGTCAAGGTTAAGCCCCAAAATTGCTCAGCTGCCTCGGCTCTGAGTCCGTGCGCCTTCTTCCAATGGGACGAACGAAAACGTGGCAAAGATAAAAATGTTCGGGCTTGGCGCGTGGCAGGGCAAACAGCTGGCTGGCTCGTAATGATTGCGAAATAAGAAAATAAGGCGAAAAGGTGCAGGAACAGCGGCAGAGCTAAACAAAGGCACAGCCTCTTAAGCTGAGGCAAAATATGCGTCCACGCCCCCAACGCCCATTCCCATTGGCACTTTATCATTGGCACATCGTTGGAAAAGTTGGACAGTATTTATTGAAATGATGCCAAGAGAAATGGAATTTATTCTTCATTTCTTTTTCTAGAGCCAATAAACTGTAGCATTTATGGCGCTGCCTAGAAGTAGGCAATGGTTTTCCTATATCGGGTATTTTAATGAGAGCGGAAATGGTCCTCCACTCGTATACTTATTATAATAAATAAGCCATAAAATAAAATGCTATAGCCATAGGCAAAATGTGTAAATAGCTAGCCATAGGGAAATTTTTGCCTTTTGGATATGTATTAGGCAAGAAAATATATTTTATACATATATATCATATAAATCATTTAAGCCCTAGTAATATTTTAAGCATAGAAATCCAAGTTCAAGCTCATTGGAGAATAGTCACCTACGAGTGAGTCCAGACCAAATCTAACGCTTTTTTTTTTTTTTGCTTATTAGACTATTTCCTAATAAAAATTAAGTTTTTAATTTATCCACTCTTTTACACACCAGTATTCTGTTCATAATTTAAATACCACCAGTATTCTGTTAAAAAAAATTATTATTATTGGAAATCAGAAAATTGTTGAATATTTGCTTAAGAGTTCAATTAATTATAGATAACACATACTTGTATATAAAAATAAAAAGGACACACATTTTAAAATTGAATCAAAAATAAATAATTAAATTTTAAAATGTGGGTTTTTTTATTCCAAAAAATATGAATATATATTTTTATTAGTACATTTTATAATTGTTGCGATATTTAAATCCAATGCAAAATCTCTATCGGTTCTTAGTAAAAATTGAAATCTAAAAAATGTATACCATTTTTTAGTTGCCAGATTGAACAATTGCAAAAACTTTATCCGCAGATCCCCCCAATTCCTGTCAAGCTCACAAACATACATTTCCGGCTATGTGTTTTCACATATTCCTTTGTGTGGCTTTATTGTGGCAATGTGTAAGGGACTCCCGTGGGGCGGCACAAAGAAAAAAAAATCTGGCGCCACGTTGCTGTTGTCTGTTGTCAAAAATGTGTCGCGTTTTTTTCCATTTTCATTTCAGTTTCAGTTTTTCTTCTTCTCTGTCTCTCTCTCTCTCTCTCTCTCTCTCTCTCTCTTCATTCACTGATTGTCTTTGTCGGCTTCAGTTGCGTGCCGAAATAGAAAAATATAAAAGCGTAATGTGCAAGTAAAAGCGCATAAATCAAATGTAGGTATACAC
Source organism: Drosophila colorata (assembly GCA_035041545.1). Taxonomy (NCBI): domain Eukaryota; kingdom Metazoa; phylum Arthropoda; class Insecta; order Diptera; family Drosophilidae; genus Drosophila; species Drosophila colorata. The sequence goes on from JAWNLD010000013.1 coordinate 4,309,661, forward strand.
ATATTTATGTATATGTGTATATATCATATATATATTGGATAGGTTTACAAACATGTACATAGACAACTCATAGCACATATATGTATGTGCTTGGTGAGCTACGTGTTCGTCATATTTAAATATTTTGTTTAATGAAGGGCACATAAGACCTTCACATCCCATTTCAACCGCATCAAGGACCTTCAATATGAAGTGCGGCATTATCATTTAGATATTTGCATATGATATATGTATACGTATCTATATGTATATACATATATCTGCATGTTTCGAATTTGGTGTGCGTGCGGCTGTGCCACAGTGCGATGGAATTAAAAGGCAACCTTGAAAATGCCAGACACGTATTCGTATATTTGGCACAAGATAAATGTGAGCCATAATGACACACAGTCCCGGCTTGTGGCTTAAATATAGACGTTAAAGGTAAAACACAGTTTTGCGGTTCTTCGGGTTACAACTTTGCAGTCTTTATCAATGAGCATTGCTACCAATTTAACGTTTGAGCGGCTTTCCGAGTGCCTTTCATTAGTTTATTTAGGCACAAAACACATAAAAGGCATTACACAAATAAATAAAGTCCATGCTATTTTGGTACACTTACAAAGATTATTCTACTAAGCGTAGCTATCAACTAAGACAGGTTTAACGATATGCTTTTTCTATTATGTTTAAGAATTTAAAGTGAAATAGTTGTCAAAAGTAAATTAACTTTCCTCTAATAAATTAGAATTTAAAGAAATCGGTAAGTATTATCCGGTAATATATCCATTAATTTAATGATCAATAAACTCAATGAATGAATTTATTTTCTGGAAATTGAATTAATTAATTTTATAATATTTTATTTTGTTATTTTTTTTTTAAGGTTTCACTTTCAAATCATATGGACAGAAGTACATAAAAATGAATGTACGATAATTTATTAAACTACCATTTAGGCCCCAATTCAATTCATATATATCTAAATTTAGAAATTTCCTTGCGACTAATTTCAAGCATAACGTAAGAATAACGAAACTGTAAAATATTTTAAAGTATTTAAGAAAAAAATATAAATATATATTTGTATTTAAAAATAAAATATACTATTTTTTATATTTAAATCTTATTTCCTTCAATTATTATTTAAAATTTTAACGAATATCTTTTTACTTTTGCCAGAATATATTTAAGCTCTTTTCCCGAAAGAGCATCAGATTATCAGCGTACCTTCAATGTTTTTTTCTTTTCGCTTTGTGGCTCAAAAATAAAAAAAACGTTAGTAAATGGCTTGCTATATTTTATGCCTTGCAAAAACTTGCCGCCTTTTTGGCTTTATGTTCTTAGCCCTTGATGACAAAAAATAAAACAAAATGTCGAATTTATTTTTATATGCTGTTCTTTGTGTCCCGAGTGTTGAATGTTCAGTGTTCAGTGTTCAGTATTCAGTGTTGTCGTCTCCTTCCTGTGGGCCTCCGCCAGTGCGTAACTAATCAATGCTTATGATTTGCTTGGGGGGGCCACCGCCTCCTAAAATGGGGGCAGGCAACGAAGCAGCAAAAATAAACCACAGAATACGTTCTTTTTTTTTTGTTTGTTGCTCTCTCTTTTTAAAATGTTCTTGGCCGTCGTTTTTGTGTCCTTCAGCGACTTTTGAGGGGGGACAGTGGCACTTTACCTTCATCAGCAACCTCCAGTGAGCCAGTCAGCCGTTTCAACTATCAGCGTTGAGTGAAAATCGCTGATGCAAAGAGCGAAAAAAAGCCAGCGAGCAAGGAAAATAAATTTTTCCACGGCTGCTGCTGCTGCTGCTGCTGCTGCAGCTGCCAAAAGGTTGTGTTCGTGACCTTTGCCAGGCGCTTTCGTAGTTGTCGCCGCGCTTTGCGCTTGGCATTTCTTTGCCTTGCTGCTGATTTGGCAGCTCCATTCCACGCATCCACCCTGCTTCTTTAACACCCCTCCCACTTCCTCCTCACCCATACACACATATACACATGGGCATGTGCACACTCGCCTGCTAGTTACACGCTTGTTTTAGTACGTGCCAGAACTGAGCCACTTGCTTGCACGCACATTTACTGTACATATATAAGCAAATATGTATATATGTACACATATATACACAATGTACTTGCTACTTATTCAACTGCCAGTGCCAACACATAAATTGCATGTTGCGTATACGCAACGTCGCCACGTGCTGAATAGTATGCTACACTTTTTTGGTTGCCTTTTAAGTTGGCTTTCTACGTCTTTCTGTTGCCAATTTATGGCATCCACATTGGAGCGTGAAAATGGTTATAGCAATTGAATACTTAACTTTCAAATCAACTGCTACGATTTGTAAAACTGACACGATTTAATGATAATATAAATAAATAATATAATAAAATAAAAAAATAAAAATATGTAAATAAATTAAATATACACATAGTATGCATATGTGTACACGTAAATTTAAGTAGTTGACAAAAAGCTAGTTAGAATTAATTAGTTAGTTAGTCTGAATTACTTATTTTTGGCAATATTATAGCTTTTTTATCGCTTTCATTTCTTCAATCGGCATTGAGGCAATTTTCCGGAAGTTAAAAAAGGAGCGGCTGGTAGTTACGATTTTCATTATTTAATTTCAAATAATTTTCAATTATACGCATGGCATTTTTCACATTCTCTGAAATCCCCGTTTAATGTGTGTGTGTGGGTGTTTTTTTTTTTAGCTTTTAAAGCAATAAATTCAGCTTTTGTTTGCAAAATTAAATGGAAATTCGAATGCATTTTAATTTTGCGCTTAGTAAAACATTCTACTTCATCTTTTCTGATTTACCCAGGCTCTGTAGAAATACAACTCTTTTCAGGGTCTTCAGTCCAAAGATTATTGAGTGCAATAAACAAATATTTGTTTCTTAATTTCTTCCTGTTTTCTTTCTTTTTTAAGAAAAGTTATGCATTTGTATTTATTTTCTTTGATTATGTAAAACTCGTAGTCGAGATTGTGAAAGGTTTTTTTCTAAGATTATAAACTCCGCCTTTAAAATTGAATTATTTTTTTCTTTTAATCTTTCTCAATAACCATTCAACAAAAAATTTAAAATATTGTAAACCAGTGTAAATCTTAAATCCCTTACCAGGTTTCATCAACAAGTTAATGATAAGTCTCAAAGGGAATTTTTCCTTTACAACTAATTGTGTATGCACATCTGTCAAGGAGTCAACTTTCCTGAACAGCTTGCGGTTGCCAAGTAAATTATAATCAATTATATGTACATATAGCAACAAAAAAAAATATACACCCACCAAGCTGTGTGCAGCTTAGGTCATCCACGTCCTGTTAGCCTTTTCGTGTGGTTTTAGTAACCTGGTTAACCTTTTCAAACAAGTTTTGCATGCATAAATTATTGCTATTTAATACATGCGTGAGTTTTGGCTTACCACAATTTATTTTTCTCATTTTAGCAGCTGGCAAAAATGCGTCCTTGTGCCATCTGGGTCCTTATGCAATAATTTAATTTAGTTATTCTTGTTTTCATTTCTGCTTGCTTTTGTTGTTTGCATACAATTTGATAATTTATTTAGCCATTGAGAAGCGACTGCAGAAGTTTTGCCAACCTTGTGTGGGCGATAACTGTGTGCCAGAATTGCTTTTGTTTCCACGAATTTCGATTGCAATTGCCAATTTCATATTTCGATGATTGTAAATCAAGTGACCCAGAACTCGTGATTGTGCTACAAATTGTAAGCCGCCCACATACAAATGTCACATGCATATAACAGCAGCCATGGAGCCACTGAATTTTTAGGGTGTGTGAAGCAAGGTGGCTTTCCATAGCCCTGATGGGCTTAAATTCAGTTTTCGTTTTTCTCATCAGACTGGCGTTGAACTGCTGACACAACCAGGCCACAAAATTGATTTTCTAATTGATGTTGAAGATTTGTTGTCTTCGGCATTACATGTTGCCCGAATTGGAAAGGGATTCGACTGAGATGAACGCACTTGCACACACAATTGATGATTGAGTCAAGCTGAAATTTTTTTTGTAAATTGCCTTTGCATACGCACAATTGGTCCAAACTGGTTTGGTCTTGGCTAAAAGCTGTCGCTTATACTGCTGCCGATATTATCCTTGTGAACTCATTTATGTCACCTCAGGCAGGAGTAGGAGGGAGCCACCTCATTGCATCATCCTGGCGCTGAAGAATATTTCATATTTTTCGCATTGTCCTGTGGCTCATTTATGGTTTCAGCGCCCTCTCGTTTGTGGCGCATACCATTTGGGCCCGGCTCGCTTACATTTTATGGCCATCACGCGGCTGGATTCTGCTGCTGGTAATTGATATTAAGACAAAACGAGCGCAGCGGGTGTCCAGTCAGCGGGCAGCAAAAACAAACAAAGTTATTTTCATCCTCCAGATTTCAACAGTTGCGTGTGCAAATGTTTAATAATAATTTTTTACGAGGCTCTGGCGCCATCACAGCGAATCTTTACACACACACATGGACGTAAATCGAGCAGATCTGTCAACAAGAATAGACCATGAGCTAAGAATGTAACTAAGCGCATTTGACAGCCTTTTTATATCCTCAACCCGTAATCGGGTAAATGTAGTTGCGTAAATGCGCGTTACATGAGAAATTAGCCCGACCCTGCTCAATATATATATATATATATATATATATATATATGCTTGATTAGCAAGTCGAGCAAAGTCAGCATAGCCATGTCTATTTATTATACATCTATCTGTAGAGCTAATAAAAAAAAAAAATTAAATATGTCTAAATCTATCTATCTATCTATCTAAATATATTTTATTTATTTTTTTATCGTTTCCTTGTCCGAACCTTTTATATTATGAGAGCTAGAGACGTCAAATGTGTAATTTAATTAATTGTAATTCATAAATTGGTCAAATTTTACCATACGTTTTCTTTAATAACTTATGTGATTGTTAACTGATCTTGATGAAACTTTTTGCAATCGATTTTTTAACTGCTATAGTATATACATAAATATTCATATGATCCAAATTTGATGACTTAAAATCTACCAAAAAAACTTTTAAAATTTTAGCTTGTAGATTTTTATTGATTTTGGGAAAACGGGGAAGGCTATCAATAATTTGAAATAAACGTGATCTACGTGGACGAGCCTATATTCGAAAAGATGAAGTCTCTAGCTCTTATGACATCCGTACATGCAAAATTTCCTATACTTAGCGGATCTATATTTAGCGGAGGTTATTAGAAAAATCTACAACATTTTGTGAGTCTAGCTCGAAATTGTGGGATAGATGGATTTTCGCGGTTGCGCCAAATAAATTTTTGTTTTAATCTTTAAGAAGGTCATCAGTTTTTAGAATTTCATGTATCTAGTGTTAAAACTGGTGTAGATATACAGATTTGATCTATGTACCACAATCCCAATGAATTTGTTCTGCGATTTTTAGATGTAATCGGTCTGTCTTATTATTACTTATTATTACTACTTATTATTACTTTCAGGCAAAAATCTGTTGTCCTTTGTATAGAGATATTTAGAGATATATTTTCAAAATTTGTTCTTAAGCTATGTACATATATGTGGACTTCTTGGTAAATCAATCAATCAGCTGCCGAGCCAGCAAGTGACCAATCCCAATTTCATTTATCCCCTGCGTCAATGGAATTTCCTTCTGCCCGGTGAAACAATAGTGCATTTGTCTTTCGATTTGTGCGTGAACAATGCGCAACAGTAACTTGAATAGCAACAACAACAACCACAACAACAACATCCACAACAACAACAGCATGTGCAGTAAGAATACAAAAGCCATCGAAATAGTGCACTGACTACAATGGACAGGGGCATGAGTGTGTGAGCGGTGGATCAGAGGCAGGACATACGCATGTCCTTGGCACGCTTCAATGGCTCCATTCGACTGGCGACTGGTTCGCCGAGTTAAGCTTCAAAAGCATTTTGCACCGACTGACGTTAGCCAACCCAACGGACCAACCAACTACGCACCCACCCTTTTTTGGCCAGCTGGGCCCAATGCAGGACATTGCCACAGGTAAACTCTAATGACGTCAATGGCAACGTTTGTCAAACGCATGGCCAGCGGGGGCCACCCCCCGCCTTCAGGCCGTTGCAATCGGAGGTGGCAGGTACCTGGTGGTTTTGTTGTGCTGCTGACACGTTGCAACACAACATGCAACAGGCCGCCGCTCAACAAGAGAAGCTGTAAAAATGCAACCGAGCTGAAACTTTTTGTTGACGTTGGTCGCTGAAAGCCACTCAAAAGTGCACAAAAAAAAAAAAAAAAAAAAAAAAAACGTTGTCCCTTTTATAACTGGGAATTCCAGTTGGTCAAGGCAGGAGATTCGTAGTGTTTTATGCTGATGTTGATGGGCCACGTTCAATGAAAGCCTGCCGTTGCCAGCTTCTGGTAAAGCCTTTTTACGCGAGTTAATTAATTTACAAAAATTGTGAAAGCTATATTTTTTGTCAAAGCCCTTGGCATTATTGGCGAAAATTAAGGAAGCAAGTATTTTTTTTTTTTGTTTGTAAAAAATATAATTGTTTTAACATTTCGTTTCATATCGCATGATCAGCAAAAGAGCTCTTGTTAAAAGTTTCTCACAGACAATAAATTTCTTTCCAGGAAAAACTAGGGCTGCCAGTTGGTCAAGGTAGGAGGTTTGTAGTGTTTTATGCTGATGTTGATGTGCCACGTTTAATGGAAGTCTGCCGTTGCCAGCTTCTGGTAAAGCCTTTTTATGCGAGTTAATTAATTTACAAAGTTGTGAAAGTTACACTTGTATACACTGAACATTGAAAATGGGTAAAAAGGGTATAATGGTTTTGTGCAAATGTATGTAACAGGCAGATGAAGGCATCTCCGACCACATAAAGTATATATATCCCTGGTCAGTATCACTAACCGAGTTGATTTAGCTTAGACTTTTTGTTATTTTTTTTTTTTTTGATTGGAGTATTTAAGCATATCTTAAAAACTGTAAGAGCTAGATTCAAATTTGATTAAATATGTTCTCGTGAAGAATACGCAGATTAAAATTATTTCGGATTTTTAATATCTCCCCCCATTCGCCGCACAAATCAAATATCAAATCAAGTACAACAGACTTCTGCTTTGGCTTGAACATAGATTTGAATGCTCTTGTTAAGTTCTGAAAATTTCACAGCGATCATACTATTAGTTTAAAGGTTATTCAAGAATTCATTTTCCATAGTGGGGGCCAAGCGCAAGCGCTTGCACAGCAAGCGGCGTGCAATTGTGTGTGTATATGTGTATGTGTGTATGAATGCAAAGGGTGTTGAACGGCATACTTGTGGAAAATGAAGGAAGCACGTAATTATAAAATATAATTGTCTTAATTTATATTTTTTTTCATATCGCTTGCATCAGAAATAATGCTCTTGTTGAAAGTTTCTCACAGACAATAAAACTATCGTTTTAAATGTGAATGTAATTAATTATCGATTTCGATGTGGGGGGGCGAAAATGCTCAATTAGTTTGCACTAATAGAGTTTAAAATTATAATTTTATATTTTCTGGATAATTACCTAGAGTCGTTTTATCAAGTTGTTGTAAGACTTTCAAATAATTTAAATTTATATAATAAATCAGTTTACAAGAATAGAAAAATGTTTAAAATTATTATTTTATACATTCTGCATTTTTTCTTAAAGTCGTTTTGTCAAGTTGTTGTAAGACTTTAAAATCAATTCTTAAAACTTCATATTTTTCATTAGCACCTTTCTGCAATAATATAAAATCGTATTTCTATACGACCATTATTTATGAGATGAAAAAACTTAGCTATATTAACCAGACTAAAAAGGACACACAATTCGTATATCCGACTCCTGACTGCGCACTTGTTTGTTATCTTCAAATTTATACGTTTTAATAATGACTCGCACAGTAATTTTCATTCTCAACCCAATTTTGGCTAAATTCTTACATACATTCTTCAACGTGGTCTTGAAACCAAAACCTCTAATGGCCAAAAGGGGCACGACTACCGAAAGGGACCCATTTACGAAATAGGAACGTTTATTCAGTTGTCCATTCAAGATTTTAAATGACCAAAAAAATGCGTCGCTGGCCAGCTGGCAAGGCTTTGGCTGGTTACCTTGTCTATTCCCCGCCGCAACACTCACCGGTTGGCGTTCCTCTTCCATTCTGTGGCCTCCATTTTAGGGTTTCCCATTGAGTGCGCAATTAAATGCGCATTTGCGCAGCAGTTTTTTTTATTTTTTTTCTCCCCATTTTCGCACAGCTGCATTTCCGCGCCAAACGAGTTTGCTTGTTTATGCTACTTGCTAAAGGTGGAAACTCGGCTTCTGTTTTTCTCTCTCTGCCCACTTAGCCCTTTGGTCTTCCATCTAGTTATGGCATGCGCATCATGGGCAACGCAGCGTCTGCCTCTGAAGTGTTTCATCAAATTTGCGTCATTCATTTGGTTTTTATTTTTAGGCCGTGGCGCGTCTCGTTAAGCTGCGGCTCGTTTACAATAACAAAAAATCGTTAAATTTTTGCTCGTTTGCCGTTGCCAACTTTCAGGCTGCTACGCATAAAAACGTCTTGATCAGCGCCATTTTGACGGGCATAAAAAGAGTCCACCGATCAGTTTCCTCGACCAAGCGACACCCTATAATTGTAATAAAATTAAAAATATTATTCGCAACCAATCGAGTATAAATATGAATTCGGAATATTTAGGCTTTAAGTTATATTCTAATATGCAAACTGTAAGAATGTATTTATCAAGTATATGATATATATATGATATATATGTATAACTGACTATTACAGACTCTTTACCAATTTTCATTTTTATAGGGTATTAAACAGAAATAATCGATGTCAAATAAAATATAGTTTATTACAGCATATAATAGTCCTTGAACTTCATAGATAGGCAAACTGGACGAAAAGCCAAACAAAAGCGTATAAAATATTTTCTGACATTTCTGTTCGCTCGCGTGCTTCCTCTTGCATCCAATTCGCCTTGAAATGTGCACCAAACATATTGAAAAGCAATAATGGCCAAAATATATGGCCAGCTGCCCGCACTGGGCAATGGGCATGGCCACAAACGGGGCAGGGGAAATGAGGCCGTAGTCGGGTTGCCTTGGCAATTTCGACTGCTGCAAATGATATGGCAAATTGATTTGAGAGTGGGCGCTTAGTGGGAAGCAAGGGAGGCCGCATCGAATTTTGGATTGAATTACCTTCGTTGGAGCTAGCTGTCAAAGTGTGAAATTTCCAATTGCACAATTGCCAAAACAGCTGAAAGTAATCTCGACATTTGAAAATCAGCTTTTGTTTTGTGGGTATGAAATGCATGGACTTATGTTTGTTATTTAATAATGCAAAAAGTTTAAAAAATAATAATATTTTACAACTTTTATTTAGAGCATATACATAGAGATATGTATGTATGCAAAGAGCTGGTAAAAATGTTAATTAAAAATCGTTATTACATTTTTTGTTTGGAGAATTGATTTATAAAACTAGATTTCATTTCTTGATAATTAAAAAATATTTACAGGTAAACAAATATAATTTGAAAATTGTAAAAGCACAGCCAACAAAAATGGTAATATATTTGTATTTATAATTTAGTTACAAGGGTTCAAATGCTAAAAAAAATATATATATATATATAGTACCACAACTAATTTTCAGTTATATCTTCTGCAAGAATATTTACTATCGAAACTAGCTAGTATAGCCAGTAGTAATAGTTTACATGCATTTATTTCTAGGCAATAAAAAATGGACATATTGATACATATATTTATAATAACATTGGAAAATTATGAATTTAATTTTATTCAAGCACTGGACCAGCATTTATAAACCACTAATATATTCAGCCACATTTAAGAATACAATTTGTGTCAACAAAAACAAGGGGCACCATTTTAGTAAATTATGAATCTGAATCGAAGTGCTTTCGTTTCGTTTATTTAACTTCTTTCTTTCTTCTTGCCAAGTTGCTTTTATTTTTATGTGCCCTTTTTCATTGTTTTATTTATATTCAGACACAAAATGGTGCATAATTTGGGTAGCCGCGCATATGTAAAATATTTGGGAGGTGCCCACAACCTTTTCCCCATTTTCATCTGCTTCGATTCTGCCGTTATTTTAACGTCTACGTCTGCTGGCCATAATTTGCAAGGAAAACCATCAACATGACCACTTTATATCCTTTACCGAAAGGGTAAAGAAAGCAAATTAAGGGAGTTTACGTTATGGTTAGACTTAAGCTGAATATTTTATTTTAATGTGAACCTAGCTTTAATTTTAAGTATGTGATATAACTTTTATCCAAAATCAACTTTAAGTCGGGAACATCTTCAAAAATAAATAAAATAAGAACAATTTTCAACAAGGACTTTAAAAAAATAGATAAAAAGAATTAACTTGCAATCAAAATTTAGTCATGATAAAAATATCAATATTAATAATAATAAATATAACAATAGCAAAATTAAAATAATGTATAAAGAATTGTATATTTTACCACTCTGTATATTGTCCCATAACTCATCAGTTTCTTTGGTGTCAATATATATAACTACTTACTTACTTACGTAATATATTAATAGAAATATAACAATAATAATAATATTTTAATATATTTACGCACTATTAAATTTTTCACATTATTTTTTCATGCACAAATTCTGTGACTAAATTGACAGGATACCCCGCCGTCGACTTATACAAGTTGCTTGTTGTATATATAAAATTTCCATAACTTTGAAAGGTTACCCAATTGACCCCCATCTTGGCGCCCAGTTTATTTGTCTGCTCACTGTTGGTTGGCCAGCACGTGCCGTGGATTAGTCAAGCCTGCGGCGGCCTCATTCTGCTGCGGCTGCTATTCCTGGCTGCTGCATTGGCCAGGCTTTATGAGCGTACGACTCAAGCCTCAGCTTTAAAGCAGTTGCAAAATGCTTTAGTCAAGCGTTTTATAGGAACACAAATCGGGCTTAAGGATGAAAAAGCCACAAACCAGCCTCGTTGGGCCCTGCGTCGCACATGCACTTTTGGCAACATTATTGTGAGCATGCCGCTTCCGCCTGCCATCTTCCGTCTTCCTCTTCAATTTGTTGCTTGGCAGCAGAAAAAGCAGCAGCAGCAGCAGGTTTTGGTTGTTGTCCCAGCTGTCCTTGCATGTCCTATGCCGGCTGCTGAACATTCGCATGGTTCACTGATATATCCGCTTTGACTGCTGCAATGTGCAACGTCAGCTGGCTTCATCCTTTATCCTTATCCTTATTCGGCTTACCTTGGCCCCTGCCAACTGAGATTGCAGTTGTCCAATGCCATTACCACTGTCATTGATGGGTCCAGTGGTTGTTGGTGTTGTTGTTGCTGCTGCTTCAGCTAGGTCAACCCTTTGCCTTTATTCGTCCACTGCGTAATCCTTTTTTGTTGCCGATTATTATGCCTTTCGAGTCGCATTTCGCATATTGTAAATTTTTGGCTAACGATTTGTTCGTTTTTCGCAGTTTCACGTCAGATTTTCTTGGTCTTCTTGTGCTCTGTGATTTATCGGCATGTGTATTATCATGTTTTTTTCATTCTATTTTTTTACTTTCACAAATTGATTTTTGTGAGTTACGGTCAATTTTCGTTTTAGCTGAAAATGTGTTGGGTGAAATGTATCTGAATAAAATCTATGAGGATACAATTTTGATTGTTTGACCATAATTATTGTTCAATATAAGATATTTATGCTTCACGAGAGAAAATTAAGTTGCAAATAAATTTATTTAAGATGCATGATTTAATTAGTTTTCTGATAAATTTATATTCCAAGTATTTGCGGCATATATTTGTTATAATTTATCACATTACTAATTGTAACAAAAAGAACACGCAACTTAAGTGCTGCTATTTTTTTTGGCTGCCACAAATTGATTTCTGTGAGTTATTACGGTCAATTTTCGTTTTAGATGAAAATGTGTTCGCAGGAATATATCTGCGTAAAATCTATGAGGATACAATTTTGATTTAAATGCCTTTGTACGTTTGTAATTTACATTTTCAATTTGGCTACAATTCTTCTACTTCACGAGAGATAATTAAGTTGCAAATAAATGTATTTAAGATGCATGATCTAATTACTTTTCTTACAAATTTATTTATATATTTATATTTAATATAATTTATCTTATCGAAAAACACATCTTAACTGCTGCTATTTTTTTTTTGGCTGCAACAAATTGATTTCTGTGAGTTATTGCGGTCATCTTTCATTTCAGCTCAAAATGTTTTCGGTGAAATGTATCTGCCTGAAATCTATGAGAATAAAATTTCGATTTAAACGGCTTTGTACGCTTGTAATTTAAACTTTCAATTTGGCTATAATTATTGTTCGTTGCTAGAGGACATGCACACTTCACGAGAGAAAACTAAATTGCGTAACTTAATTGGTTACCTGATAAATTGATATTCCAAGTATTTGCTGCTCATATTTATTGCAATTTATCATATCCAATAAATTTAGACATTAATAAATGTAAGACTAAGAAAGCATAGGTTTACTTCTAATTTAGTGAGGCAACAATAAACATAAAATATGGTCAAAGATTTACTTAATTGCTTTAATATACAATTTTAATATTCCTTTATTGACATGCTTTATTGCTTTGGGCCTAACTAAGTAAAAAATATGTATTTCTTTTCCAGGAACTAAGTCCAGTTCTGTAATAGTCTTTGCTGGATACCACCTGTTTGATGGCACTTCTGTGCACCTTTGGTTGTGTTTGCATTTGCCTTTAACATCTTTGACTTTTGCACAAGCTCACATCGTCTTATCATGTATTCTTTCTCCATCTTGTCAATTGTCCTTCTGTCTTTCTAGTTCACTTGGTCTTCCTACTCGTATCTGTGTGCCAGTTTCACCAGCCCTATGGCAAAAACGTCCTTGACGCGTAATTACTATCGATTGCTGGCAATGACTTAGGAATATTACAAATGCTTACACACCCCCAATACCACTCAAGACACACACACACACACACAATATATATAATATAAATATATATATATACATAGATACATTTTACGCCCACTATGCGTAATTGTGTTTTCTTTTTTTTCTTGTCGATGCATTCGGTTATGTCATCGGCAACAGATGCAGCTACACGTACACAGAGTCAGCTGCAGATACAGATACACACTCAAAGAGTGTGTCTTTGCTTCGCAATTTGTCATCTAATGGGAAAATTAGACGCTGTCGAGTAAAATGCGAACAAAAAGGGAAATGTAATTGCCAGTGGCCGGCCTAGTCCCCATCACGTCATCAAATATGCCTTGCATCATGGCCAACATGCACTTAGTCCGCATCGAATTTGACCACAAAAATTCGTTAGCCCAGAGAGACTGAGACTCAGTTGGGCCCATGGACGAACGCTGGCATTGACACTGGGACAGAAGAGAAGTCATTTGCGTCAGCCATCCGTCCTGGCAGCTGACAGCAAATTTAATTTGTAAATTGTTGCTGTTATTGTTGCCAGCAGCGGGTACGAGAGGCCAGCAACCAAATGGCTGCAGCTGTTGGCAACATCAGCATTAACGACAACAGCAGCAGAAAAAACATCAGCAGCAGCATCCACGAGGCATCAGCTCGTGCTAGCAACTTTATATTAATTTTCAATTGCGTTAAGCGGTTCAATTTGATTTAAATCAAATAATATAAAACCATTTTAGCCAAATGTGCTGTAGGCCTTAAAAAATAGTTCACAATATATATATAAAATAATAAAAGTTACGGCTTTACTTAACAAAATAAATCGTAAATTTTAAAAATACATAAAGAATTATAGATATATTTATATATTGTGTTCTAGCTACATATTTGGTCATAGGAATAAGCACACCATTTGATTTCAGTTGGCGTTTTCACACTTTTACAATCAGACGAATTGACCTTGTAACAAATATGCGCAAATTGCAAACGCCGGCAACTACAACACCAAAAAACAAAAAAACAACAACAACCAGCTACAAAAAGATTGCACAAATCCACACGACAACATCGCGTATCTGTATCTATAGCCATAGCTTTTGTGCGAGGCGCTAGTTTTAATGCTTACATAAAGTAGCGTGTTGAAAAGTTGCACAGAACAACAAAATTAAATCACAAAAAAAACGCCCAGCTAAGATACATCGAAGCGTAAATGCCCTGGATTTTGGTATATAACGAATTACACTAGCTTTTTAATTAATAAGGTTTAGTACTTTCTACAAATATAAATATTTCTAAATTATAAACACCCTCGTTTAAGATTTTAAAATGAAGTTGTGAACAAATTTTTATTGTCAAAACTATATTCATTGTTATATTTTTTCTTTTAAATTTTAAAGGACAAAAAAGTTGGTAATAAATATTTTTGGTTGGTTCAATGCAATATAATTTATAAATTAATTTGATCATAACTTTCTTTATTATTTCTCTAATTTTTGCTTTTATCTAATATATAAAAATTTAACAATATTTAAAAAGTTGATCAAATTGATGAATAAATATTTTTCCAAAGCTTATAGTTTTAGCTTAGGAGACCTCATACAAATGTACAAGAAATCAAGATCCAACAGCTGCACAAAGTTACGTTACCCTGAATTTGGATATAGAGAAACAACTCACTCACTCTGTCTAATTCACTGAGTCAACTTATATTGCTACTATACATTTATCTATTTTTGTATTTCAGGTTAGCATGAGTTGGGTTTGATTGAAATCTATCACAATTTTAGAACTGACTTTGCTTTCTTTACATTTCGACTTGATGGAGAACTTGCAAGAAATATAGTTCAAGGTATCTTTAATTGTCAAAGACGCCCAGTTGAAGTATTTTATTCAGAAAAAGTTAACATTTGTAGGTCAAGCCATTTATTATTAGATATTTATACAATTTTAAATCACCAACTGAAGCTCTACTTACTTATTTAAAACTTGTACTTACCCGTCTGTGACAGTAAACAGCTGCAAGTTAAACTGGCTCATAATTGACTGATGTGCGTTTGAACGCCCTCTTTCAATTTTAAAAGTTTTCCACTTTTTAATTAATTAAGAAGTTTTAATGATTTTGATACAGGTTTTTGTTGTGCCACATCCGAAATAGTTTTTCTCTATAACTCACACGTACTCTCTATTCCTATTTTTCATTGTTTCACTTTATTTTGTATCTTCATTCATTAACTAATTGTCCTATTTCATGTGTATCTCTTTTCCTTCTCTATGCAATTCTCATGGCATCAAGCAAGGCTTACAGAATTATTGGTTTTTTGGTGATGTATGTACACATGTATTAAATAGTTATAATAGCTTAAGTCTACTTAAGTTGAAGTTTTCTATTGAGTGTTTGTTCTGCATACCACATATGAATTTTATTCATATGTGTCTACAGCTTCTAAGGAATTTAACAAATTTTGTGTATGTGTGCTTTTGTGCGTGTTAAATATTGTATGTTTTGTTAGAATAAGTTAACTTGAGTTTAAAGTCGAAATCCTACATTAATATATGTAGTAGATAAAATGAGAAAAGATCTGCATGCACAAGTCTGGCAAGAAATTTAAGTGCTCTTCAACTCCACTTGCTGCAATCAAATGAAAACCTTTTGCCACTTGAAATCAGTTTAAGGCCTTGACTAAGCTTATACGGAATAGCACTTAGCTTAAATCCAATCAAGTCAAATGTCAATTGCCCGTCAGCCCATGATTTTTATGTCAGCGCACTCGGCGTATGCGTAATCAAACCTAATTAATCACGTATACGTGCACGTACGCGTATGCACAGTTCATTGTAAAAAAAACGATTGCTTAAATACTGTCATAAGAAAAATGCATAAAAAGAGCTTATAATAACACCAAGTACAGAACTAGTAAAGAACTAAGCAAATGGCTCAATAATATATAGTAACCAGAAATACTGCGAGTACTCAGCGTAGCTTATAAAATAATGCCAAAGAACGCTTTTGAGCCACGGAAAAATATTTAGAAAATGGCAGAGTATAGAAATAAGCAGAACACTTTTCTCTGAAAGCTGCACTGAAGCTGCACGCTGGCTGTTGGGCATTCCAGCATTCGAGTTGTGGGGGTGGAACTGTCTGGTACTTGCTTGAAGCTACACAATACCTACGCAGCTCGGCAAGACACCGCAGCAGCGGGACGCATAGTTCACATTTTTAAAGAGCAGTTTAAGGAAGGCGTCTAGTGAAGTCTTTTATAGTATGTTTTTCACAGAAATTTGTTATAAAGTGCCTGGCACTTGAGTGTCGTTTAAGTCAGCGAAACACAGCCCCAGCCGAGTCGCTGGGAATTATGAATAGTTTAACTTGGGGAGAAGCAAATGTCAAGCGAATGAAAAGAATTGATAAACAAAGAAAATAAAAACAAATCCCTTTATTTGCACCTGCACTTAATCAATCAGCATTTGATTGGCCTTATCGGTAAGTGTAGGGAATTGGGCATATGTGTTGGGATCAACCAGAGTTGGCTAGGCGAAATGTGTGTGTATATCACTCTGCTTTAGATATCGCCCTATACATTAATAATAATGATAAGTTTAAAAAACCTTACTAATGTCGAGAGACATTTAAAAAAAATTATAAAGAAAGGAAAAATTAATATTATTCACAGGTAAAACTTTGCGTACATTATTTATTATTTATTAATTATTAATCGCAAGGTCGGCATTAACAAAGTTTTTAGAAAAAAATATACTTTACAAATAATTAAGATAAATGAACAATATGTTGAGCGATATGATACCTGACACCTAGGCAGAAATTGACAGAATTTTTGACTAAAAGTTAGAATGGATTTATTATATATAAATATAATAATTCTTTGAAATTTAAAATGTTGCCAACAAATATCTAAAATTCGCTTTTCTTTATAAAATCCACAACTATTACCTATCTTTAATATTTTGGGTTTTTAAAAAAACAATATAGTCGATAAATGCATTTTTGTTTCAAGCTTTACCTAATCTGTTATATCTGTTTATAATGGCTTTTCATAACTTAAACTAATAAAAGTAAACTTCTCGTCTAATTATATATGAAAAAAGGTCTCCAGTTATTTTTATGCGACAGTTAACGCTATAAATGGTCACGCCTAAAATATGAATAGAATATTTCAACTCAAATTCTAGGCCCATAAATATGGTCTGATGTCTTTTTGTTATTGTAATAGTACGGCAACGAACACGTGCGCCCATTCATAAAGTATTTTCTATTTCTAGCTCTAAAAGTACAACAATTTCATTTGCAGCTCAATAGAAAATATTATTATTAATTTTATATTTATGAACTCCCATGATTACATGTAATTTGTATTCACTTTTTTTAATGGACACAATGAATTTTAGGCACAATCACTGTTTGCAAAAAAGATGCTTTGGTTTGGGATGGGACCTGATTACATCGGATTAGAAAATCGTGTTGATAATCATCGATGTGTCGATATATCGAAAAAAATGTTATCGAGTTAAAATTGAAAAACACTGCTGTTGTTAACATCGATACATCGATGTTTCGATTTTCGACAGCAATATTGATACGTTGATGTTTTCTTTTTTTTTTAACATCACTTCAATGTACTAAGGGTCAATTTATTTAAGTCCTACAAAAATTATAGTAAAATTAATTTTATAATTTAATGCATATATATATGTAATATTGTTAAATATTAAGTAAAAAATTTAACTAAAAATATGTAAAGAAAATATAATTTGTTTTGTTGAGCATTTCGACCCTAAACTTCTCTATAATTTGTATTCCCTAGAACAAGAGCTCGACTGTTATTTTATAGTAATTATTGGCTATGGGCTACTTTTGTACAGTGCCCTAGACCAATCTCGACAAATCAAAATCAAAATATAATTCAATACAGTCCCCATAAACACAATTTAAACTCGAAATACATAACGTTTTAGATAAGCTGAGTTTACTTTTTCTTTGTACCTATTATTAGGTCTGCAAGAGTGTAAGATCTTCGATACATTTCAGGTAAAAATGTTCTTACTTGATTTGATTGCGAACAATTTTTGACAAAATGCCCACTGTCGTGCCAAAGCTACAGCAACAGCAATTTATTTAATAAAATTTTTGCGTGACATTTCTTATATACAAACGTATTTCTCAACTCAACGTGAGCGTCATACAAAAAAGCATCAAAAGAGAATAAAAAAAAATGTGCGAGTAAATAAATGAAACAAAGTTAAGAATCGACTGAGACTGGGGACTGAGTGCAAAAATTGTAATGTCAGCCAGTCAAGCAGCAAATCCAGCAGGTCTTCATAATAAATTCATATGCGACAAGTGTATATTTGTGTATATATCTGGTGACTATTGTGCGTGTGTGTATTCGAAATTTGTGCGTGTGTGTTTGGAGCAAGTTGTGTCGGTCAAGCTTAACTCACAACATTTATGTTGCCATTTTTGGCAATTGCAAGTTACGCATTCATATTTTGAAATACTTAGTTGGTTTTTATTTAATTTGGTTTTAATTCAATTTTTTTTCTCTGCCCACGGCAAACAAAAAATTAAAATTCGAAATTTCCAAGACAACTCGATTTCATTGCTGACAGACATTGTAGGCGTGCATTTCAAATATTTGTGGCGCAACTCGCAGCATTAATTCAAGCAGAAATAATTGCAACCCAGTCAGCTGCAATTCCAACTGCAAATTGTGACACAAAAGCAGCCGCAGCCACAAATCAAATGTAACTGTCGCTCCCGTTCCCCACCGCACAGACACCCCACTTAAAGACCCTGAACTTTGAATCAAATAGCGCGTCCGTTTACAAATTGTTCCTCATTTTGTTTAAATCAGGCGCTTAAAAAGCATACATACTATAGAGCTCAGATACCTAGCTATAGCTACAGATACAGATACAGAGACAATTGCGTTTACTGCTGTGTTAGAAATAATGGACGCATTAATAAAATTAGAGCAAGCCGCGAAATAAACAAAAAGAATAGAATAAACAACAAGACGCTCATGGGGTTCTTGCATATATATATATATATAGTATAAGTAGATGTAGTTAAAGTAAAAGTCCACTAATTATCAGGTATTTATAAAAAAAATGTATTTAAAATTAAAAAATAAGACAACTTTGTTAGCAGGAAATTAAAAAAAGTAATAGAATTTTAAGTGTGCATATTATTGTTATTATTAATTTAATTATTATTATTATTAATATTTTTACATTTATTCAAATCTTTTGTTTTTTTTTTAACTTAACTACAAATGTCTATTTATTTTTTTATTTCGTATACAGTTTTCTATAATTGTACCCATTGAGATACAGCCACATTTATTACCTCTACTCGTTTCCTCAAATTCATTTAATATCGATTTCAGCATTAGTTTTTATTCAAAATGTATAAATGCTAGAGAGAACAAATTTGGCTGGTATGTGTTTATATACACACATATATACACCGATTAATAATGTTTTCACCCCTTAACATAAAAAATTAATAAATGAAAAGTAAGTGGAACAGCCTTGCTTTTGGATACAGCTTTATTTAATACTTTATTTAATACTGGCATATTCGTAATGTTATAAATATATATTTATAATTGTCGCCCCACTTGGAACATTTCAGTTTGTAAGTATCTTGGGTAAATGATTACCAAACTCCACTTCAATTAAAAAAAAAAATATCAACAACAAAAAAAATAACAAAACTTTTTCTGTTTTCTTTCGCGCGTTTTAGACGAGTTTGCAGTAGACGGCGTTACATTTAATCTAATCTTAGGCAAATAAAAAAGCGAACACACACGCAAAGCTGATCATATGTGTGTGTGTAGATTGCTTGACTTTGATATGATTTTGGTTTGTTGCTATTGTGGGCGCTTAAGTGGCGCCGTGCGTTTTTTTGTTTTTGTTTTTTTGTTTGTTTTTTTATTTTACCTTTACCCATTTAGCCAAGTTGGTACGCGTTGAAAGTGTTAAAAGCTATACAGCTACTATGAGTGATTGTTTTTTAATTGAATATAATTACGGCCTACCTGTACTGATAAACGGCTGCAAAATATGACCCTTAACATTGGAGTAAAATAGGTAATCGATATATGTATATACATACATATTTAATTAAATGGGACTACGAAAGCCGAAACCTCTGAAAATCGACGGACTACAAAATCGTGCCTGCTCGTGCTGCCAGCAATGGAAAATCGACCCTGAACAGGCAGGCTGCAGCAACACCTGGCCATAGGTAAAGCCATCCACTCTCCCCCACACACACACACACATACATACATACATACATATACACACACACAGTTTACCACATTTCAATTTCCGTTTTGTTTTACGGCTGAAAGCATCAATTTTCATTTTATTGATTTCGATTTTTATTGTCAACAACAACAACTGTGCTAGCTGCAAATGGAAAACAGCAAATGCCGAAATGTAAATGGTAGTTAAATTACAATAGTTACAACAACCACAAAGTCAACAGCAGCAATCGCCGAATGATTTTCATGTACGTCATAAATAGCCAAATAAATCCAATAATCAACAAGCTGAGCGGGCTTTCTATCTATGCTGGGGACTGCATCCACTATAACTCTATAAACTACGAACTTTTATTATTAAGCTTATTGATTTTTTCTATTTTTTTTAAATTTATATATATATATTTTTAGCTAAAGCTCTAAAACACTTTTAGAGAGAAAAAAGTTCCGGGCTAGATCTGTGCAAAATATTGGCCTTGGGCGCTTCATATTCAATTACTAGCTGTATTCGTTTCGGGCTTTTGCGGGCATTTGCATTTTCTTTTAATTTCGCTCGAATTCGCTTTATCATAGCGTTTGCCGGAAATGGTTATCCGTCTGCTTGCTGTTTTGCAGCTCATCCATTTTTGCGTTTGCCATTCCGGGCCCCGACACCCCGTCGGGTTTGCTATGCCGCCCCCAGGGAATGCGATTGTTAAGAAGATTAACGCCGTCAGCGACTTTGTTGTTGATATGCAAAGTTTTCCTCGCTGATATACAGATATTGTAGAAGTATCTAGATATTGCCATTCGACACATTACCCGCTATAGTTAATTATATTGTGTTTCGCTTTTAGTTGTTTTGC
Organism: Drosophila colorata; assembly: GCA_035041545.1. Lineage (NCBI taxonomy): Eukaryota > Metazoa > Arthropoda > Insecta > Diptera > Drosophilidae > Drosophila > Drosophila colorata. The sequence goes on from JAWNLD010000013.1 coordinate 4,330,769, forward strand.
ATAGCAAAGTAATTATTTATATGGTAATACAAATTTTTAGTTGAGAAAAATATAAAGAGTTGTATTACTAAAGGGGTTACTTTATCACTTTAATTTTATTGACAGTCAGAAGGTCAGAATATAGGTTGATGGATTATAACTATATCCCATATTGATAATATTAAAAATAATAATTTGGCAGAAATTTATAACTGTGTTGATTTTTGTTAATAAGTATATTTTTTAAATATCTTAGGAAATACGTCGTCCGAGGAATATACAAAGAAACATCCAAAGAAAAGTTTTCAAATATTTTTATATGCAGAGGACACCTGTTTGCAATATTGTTTATAAGAGTGAATACTGTCAACATTTTGTTTCATGATTTTTGACTCGATATATAAAAGAAAAAAATATTTAGACCATTTTATATAATTGCTGTGTGTGTAGGTATCTATATTTTTCAAGAAATAACGAATTAAAATTATTTCATTTTTTTTTGTTTTTTTTTGCAGTTCTCAAATAGATAACCTACATAATTTAATATGCTTTAAATGACACTGATCTAATATTTTAACCTGAACGATTGGTATTTACTTGTTTTCTAATCAAAACCCATTAGTAAACGCAAAATTTTGTAAGCTACTTGCTGTGCTGGAATTAAGTGAACCAATACATTTACACGCATGACCAAGTCGGGCTTATCAATAAACCAAAACTCGACCTCTTTGGCGCTGTTTATTGGAACAGCAGGCGTCTGATAAAAATAGCTGTCAAGTGGGTATTTACTTGTAGTAATGGGTAATTTGTTGCCTTTTTATAGCAGCGCTACTTGGAATTATTATAATTGTCGCGCCCTTTTTATGTCATATAATCGCAGCTAATCAAACGCATTACTCATACGCCATGTGTGCGGCCATTAAATGCAAGCGAAGGCAACAGCAACAAAAGCAGCAGAACAGAACCAGCAAAAAACAAAACAAAAAAAGATTATTGTGAAAATATTTGTTTAACAAACTTCGCTTAGGCATGTCTTAAGAACTGGGTATGTGAGCCAGCGCAGTTGAAGAAGCGCTCATATCGAACGTCCACTTAGCACTAATGTACTTAGTTTCAAGGATACGCGAAAGGATAACAGCTAACAGGGCGCGTGGGGACAGGGCCCACCTCTTTTTTGGTCAAGGATATTGAGGTGTGTTTACCCACCATCGAGATAGCTGCTCGCTTGTACGCCAGTTCGCTCGCTAGTTGACATTACGCATACGCCGCGTGTGGCAGCGATGAGCACGACGCATATTGATTTGTTGTCGTTGCGGCGCTTAACATTTTATAGCGCAACCGCATCAAAATAATTGACTTAATTAAGTATGCAAACGTTCAAAATGTGGCCTGCCATGGCATCACCGCACCATCCTGCCCCCAGCTCTCCGCTGGCCACGCAACGTCCATTGATTTATTATCAGTCGACACGGCTGGCGCAGCCAAATGCCATTTTTCATCCTGACGCCAGCTCGGCAGTTGGTAACATCCTGCACACCTGTGTAAATCAAATAAAACTGCTGGCGAGCAAAGTTTAAATTTCGCTTCATTTGTTAAACGAATCCGTACGCGAATCCGAAGCAGAATTTGCACAGAAGGTCGCCCGCCAAGGCCGCCGGCAAAGCAGCCACTGAGAGCTATCCATTCCAGCTTCATGGCGCTAATAGCGTCTGCTGCCGCTTGATATCCTTTTGCCAGTAATTGCTCAAACCCTGCGCCTCAAATTGCCACTGAACGCTTTTTTGGGGCGAGCAGAGCGCGTCCTTGTTGAATAATTGAGTGCACGGCCCATCAAGTGCGTTAAAATCGCTACGATGGCTGGCCCAGTTAGTGCACATAGACCATTTGAATGGTTTGGATCTTGATAGTTTTGACAGGTTAAAACTCTTGTCGAGGAAAGTTTTTCTTTTGAGTTAACATTCAAGTTTTCATATTCAAATGTGCAACTTTTGTCTTGCATTGAAATTCGATGTCTATTCTAGTTAACTAACTTCTAGTCTAACTAACTTTGTACTTTTAAAGTATGAAAATATTTATGATAATTTTATACTTCACTCAAGAGTTTTGTACTAATTTAAATGCCACATACGGTCGATTTTGAAATTAAGATTGATTGAAACTATGTAAATATATATATATAAATATTTTAAAAATATATATTATTTAAAAATTTTAAATATATATTTAAAATTTTAAAAATAAATGAACAGAATAGGTAAAGTCCTTTTCCGCTTTGACGACAGAATTTATAAGTTAGGTTAATAGCTTAAACGTATAAGTATATATATTATTGCATTTTTGTTGGGATAGTTTACTCTTAAATACTGTTGACACTTTCGCTTTTGTTATCCTACATTTAAAGCTGTACTATGGACTTCGCATAAGGTAATACAGCATTCATACACAAGCCTGAGATTCCAACATAAATGTTTGTTGTTCAGCAGCTCTTATATTACTTCATAATGTTATTTGTATACTTTCGATATTATGCTTAACTGAAGAATACCCTACAAAACCGCAATCAACATATACTTTCGATATATTATGCTTAACTGAAAAATACCCTACAAAACCGCAATCAACATAAATAGCTAGCAAAATAGCTGTCTCTCGACTATTCATAATTTACTCAAGCCAATCGTATTTCGAACACATGGCAACTATTTAAAATATTCCCATTGTAATTTCTATTTTTGTTGGGTATTTATAGTATTTATAGTACATTTACTTATTTATTTTGAATCTATTGACGCGTGTGTCTTGGCATGTTATTCAACTTGATATGCGTGTTGTTGTCGTTGTTTTTGTTGTTCTTATTATTGTTGTTGACTCTGCCAGTTTTAGTGGCTTTATGTGGTTCAATGAGTTTCATTCGAGTGACGCGTTCAAATGTAATTTGTGTAGCATGAGATGCGTAAAATACTCACACACACTCGTACTCGTACTCGTTTGCGGTATATGCGTAACTGGTGATGCCAATGAATATTCATGAGTAACTCAGAAAGACGACAACATTTAAGTGCAGCATTACTATGTAACTCTCAAAGCTCAAACCTCCATTAAGAATAAATGTTTTATGCTAAACTTTGAAGTTTAATATTTCATATTCTAATTTGAGCTATTACATTTAAATTAATATATTAATCCAATCCATTAGTTGAAAGGTGTATTTATGTTTTGAAATAAATGTACAGCTACAGCATTTTGGACTAAGTATTTTAAATTGTTATTCTATTTTTATAAAAGAATGTAACTAATCAATTTTATTTTGTTTATGGCGGGTAAAATTAATGCCAGTTATATAGTCTTTCTCCTACATCTTTTACTGATAAACATGCATCGGATTAAATTTAATGACCCACATTAAATACTTTTTAATTAGACTTTAAACTGACTTGTGAAGCTTTTAAGCCTCATTAAGATTCAAAATTCAATTACCTCTTTAATACCAGCCCACACGTCCAATTGCATCATCACATCTAAAAAAAAACCGCTTCTGAATCATTGAAAAACCAGTTTATGTCGAAATTGCGTCAAGCTTTATTTAAGATAAGATTAATCAAATAGTGAATAGATTTTAATTGAAGCCGAAACTAAAGCTCAGAGAAATGGCTGCTTAAAAAATGTAAGCCAGTCTTAAGGGATAAAGATACCATATGAGTATGGGTTCATAAAGTTCAAAGTAATGAAATGTCGAACATAAACCTAGATACGTGCGATATCTTTTCTTAAGTTAACAAAATTCAACCATGGCCGTATTTTGTCAGAGCTTGAACTCACCAAAGTTTTAAATACAAAATATGAGGCTATTTCTCTGAGTGTACATACTGTATTCCATACACAATTACAAATTTCAACTACACACATATTATATGCATGTCACATACGAACTACATATGTTCGCTTACGTATATACTACGTTCTACAAATTTAAAGCACAAAATCACCCTTGTATAAATAAAGATTTTATTTATTATTTTAAATTAATAAACTTGTTCATGTTGTGCTTATCTGTAAATAAACGACAATCAACAAAAATATTGTATAGCCACGCGCCTGTAGCCAATCAAGGCCCGAAAATTCACCGAAATCTTCACACTGAGGCGACTAATTAATGTACATTTGCAACATATTTTTATAACAATTTAACAATGAGCTCATCCAACGACCGACAAAAAACAAATCCACGCCCCAATTAAGATGGCACACACCGTCGAAGCCGCGGCACAGCTGAGTACAGCAAATCAAATTAGGGGCAAACACGGTTACCGTTTTAAGCGTTTGAGCATTCGAGATCTACTCGAGACAATTACGGCGACATCGGCGCTTCTCAGCCGGCGCGACGGGGAGCGCAGCGTCAACACGGCGTATGAGTGTTATATGCCACTGCGTTTATCTTAATTTGCGAATTACTTTTGAGCAATGCTTGTGGAGACATATGTAGCTCCGCCAGATACAGGCTGCTTGCATGTGTAGACAATGCCATATCTCGAAATAGTCACGTGTTAACATCGTTTCTAATTAAAACATGTAGAAATGCTCTGGCGAAGAGTATGAGATTGACTAGAAGATACCCCCTACACAGAACTGAAGTGCTCAAAAGAAATATATTTAAAATAATATATCTTAGTAGTTTTTAAACCAATTAATAATAAATAAACATAGTACATAGATCGGCCAACAAAGTTTAATAATTTGTGTTATTCAAAAAAAAATTTTATTTCATTTTATTCTTTTTATGAACAGCAAGTTTTTGAGACAGAAAGATGAAAGTGAAAAACCTTTATTACCTAAAGTTTAAGGCAACATTTATCCTTGTATACTTTTTTTCTCCCAAGCATCTTTCGAAATATAAATATAGAAATCAAAAATATATTTGTAGAAACAATTAAATAATAAAAAACGCGAAAATTTTCAATTGAATTTTATGTTATTATTTATGTATTTTTTGAATAAATTCTACAAATAAACTCGTTTTGGTAGAAAAACACATAGAAATTGTTAGATCGACCATTGCACAACTATATTATACCGCTTCTGACCAACAGTAACAGGGTATAAACAATACCTTAGAATGTTTAAGACGAATGTGTTTACTTTTCTAGGTAAACTTTGACCATAAAGTCATAAATTAGTTGAGTGATGAGTTTATTGCACCGTTAATAGCAGCTATTATAATAAATATCATAATAAATACATATTTTTATACTCGAATAAACCTAGAAGTAATTACCAAAGTGAATAATTTTATAGCTGGTCCAATTTGTTTTGCATTCGGTTGAGTTTTTCTTGCTTTTATTTCGACCAGCTCATTCACCTGAAGCATATTTACATAAAGTTCTCTATTTAATACCGAATTTCGAAGAATATTCCGTGCACCGCAATTTACTTTTACCCTGTCTCTTATTTTAATTGCATTTCGGTTTTGGCTTTCTGTTTGATTTTGCTAAATAATCACAAATTAATTGAATTGGCTTTTTTCACCGCCTTTATTGCTGGCCCACCAAATACAGTTAGTAACCCAAACCATCCCAAGAACAACAACCCCAACGATTACCTAGCAAGCTGTAACCTTCATCTACGCCCCCGCCTCCGCAACGGCTTTTGGCTTGCCAAAGTGCAAACAATTGTAATTTGCCATTGCCATTACGTTTATCTGCTTTCTTTTTGCCATGCTCGTTGTTTTTGTTGTTTCTTGTGCTGTGGGCCACGGGCCTTAATTAGTTGTCTACCTGACGCTGGCCAGGACCGAACCGTACCGGACTGAGCTGTATACTATTGTCTAATTTTGCGCCACGACGCATTTAATTTTGATTAACATTTCTGGGCATGATTCAGCGGTTTCAGTTTTCTCTATTAGAGACGATAACCGAGCCGACTAATTCATTTGATAGCTTAATACGGACATGTCTATGCTCGGAAGCCCTATAACCACATTTACGCTGTTTTTTTTCCAAATTATTTTTTTGTAATTTTTTCCATCAATGTTTAAGAGTAATTTAATTAAAAATTCTCTTTTGCAATAAACATCATAAATAATAATTAAAAATAAATAAGAAGTTTTTTTTATATGTATGTATATTGATATGGTTATTTTTTCGAATATGCAACGAAATGCAAATGCCACAAACATATCACAAAAATAACACCGTTAATTATCAATAAACTTTGCAGATGTGTGGGTAAAAAAAATATATAGGACAACGCAAATTTTAATCAAATAAAAAATGTAATTTGACATAAAAAATATATCCATACTAATTCGTATACAATTTTGCCATCAACCGCAAAATGAATTGTATAATAATTTAATGACACTCAATAAAATTGAAATATACACATTAATACACAGATATATATGTGTGTACATACATATATATATATATATAAATATATATATATATGGCCATTAAATTTTTGAACAAACCAATGCCACAAATGCCATAACACTTTATATCTACAGACACGAAGATACAAATTTATATTTACTATATATAAATGTATATGTGTGTGTGGGTGGGTGTGTGTATGTATGCATAAGTCCAGCAGACGAGGGCCGCCTCCGCAATGAACTGACGCAAAATAAACACACGTGTGAACATGAATCGAGAGCTTGGCCAAAAGATGCGCTGCAGATACAATCGCACAGATACAAATATATCGGCTCACATATCAGCGAATGCGAATAGACGAATATACACACAAAGACACATTGACTGAACAAAATCAGCGCAAAATTGACGTAATTGTGACAATTTTTTCTTCTCGCGGCAGGCAACGATTTGTGTGCCCGAACTACAATTGTTTGTGTATTTGGGGCTGTGATGAGAAATAATGCCGCACGAACAAAAGTATAGTTAAATACGGTTTTAACGAACTGTCAAAAATTAAATCAAGAACTGGCAGCTGCTTTCATTTTCACAAGTACCAATGACATTAGCTAAAGATGTTAATTGATTATTGCGCTTTTCAAATTGAATCTTAATTTGTTCTAACAAATGAACTTTCAGCTTAAAGTCCCTTCAATTATATATATTTATTTTATTTTATTTCAGTTAAAGCTTGTAGAAACTTTCAAAGCTTTGAAAAAATTGTTAACAAAATAATTTAACTGCCAGAATGTCTGTATACCATTTTTTTTTAATCGAGAGACTCTCTGAACACCCCAAATTATTTATTACAAAACACTGGCACTTTACAAATATATTTTATTCGTATTTATTTATTTATTTATTTTTTTTTGTGTCTTAATTATCTGGTGTAAGAGTGACATAAACTTTGTAAATGTAGAAATAGTTACTGTCAACATGTCATTCAACATTAAGTACACTGTTCCAATACAAATTACATTTTTATGACAGTTCAATCAACGAAAGTTCCACTGTACCATTAAAATCTTTGCGTGCGTGTGTGTGGTACTATGGGCCTAGCGCAGGCGCACTGCCAAACTTTCTGATATGACCAAACGACTGACTGACTGACGGCTGGCAACAAGTAATTGTTGTTGCCTTTGTTGCTGCTGTTGTTGTTTTTGTCATGCTGCGACTTGTGTCAGCTTTGTCCTCCCCATCAATTAACACCACTTTGCCACACACGCACATGTGGCACACAAATAAATTGAGCAAACAGAAACACAAACCGACAGCCAGACAACAAGTCGGATTTTTTTTTTAATATCCACTAATCAGTGGTCTCGGCAAGATGCGTATTATCAGCACCCACTCCACGATTTGGAGAGCAAACTTATAAACAACAAATTAGCGAGAAAACAATAAATTCAAAATTTACATGCATATATAAATAGTATGGAATTTTGTATTAAATATAGCACAGACCTGCAAAATTGTTATCAATTAAGAGCTATTAATTAAAAGTTAATTTTTAAGTTTTTGCAAGGTGTGTTTGATTAATTAACAGTTGACAGAAAACTTTGATTTGTACGTGTGCCATCAAAAACAAGTTATGTTTTTTCATATTTTTTAACTAATGCACAACCAATGCTTGTTATTTTGTTGACTATAGTTGAATTCTAGTTATATTACTCATACGCCATGGTTATGCAGTTATCAATTTTAAATGTTTGAGTTATATTTAGCCATATTTATACAAAAATATTTGAATACATTTTTACTCAAGGAGTGCCAGATGCATGACTCAACAATTTTCCAAAATGTTCATATGCCAAAATTCGGCCAAGTAGTTTTAATATTTGATTTTCTTATTGACTTTGCGCAAATGTTGGTATTTTTGTTATGGCTTTCTCTGCAACTCGTAAAACTGAATTTTTATTGCATTGATTAAAAATGTTGTTTATCTTTTATGAAAAACTAGTTGACATTTTTGAATGACATACTAAATATGTTAATATTCTCCTTAAGTCACAATGTCAATTCCAGCTTTTATTTTCAGCAATTTTGTGTGCTTTAAATATTTGTCCTCAACTTTTTGATTCTTATATACTGCAGGCTGATAAATAAAAATATAAATATGACGACAGGAATATGTTGACAATATTAAATGCGAAATGTCTTGGCTTCGGTCTCTTTTCTATTTTCAACATTGTGTATAATATATTTATTTATTTTATTTTATATTTTTCAAATGCCATTGTTCTTTATTAAATTTAATTAAATTTTAAAAATGAATTTTATATAAATGTATTTTTTATACCATTAGAGAGGGTAAAAAAAAATGGTTATAGCATTTTTTTATTAAAATTATCTTAGTTTCCACTAAGTAAATATATATTTTTTTATTTCATAATTTCTTAGCAGACTTAAAATATCGTAACAAAAATTTGTACTTCTAAAAGTTAAAGGAATGTTTGATCGATATTTAAATTATATGATTAACTAGTTGAGTGGCAAAGATGTGTATTTTATCTTACACACTGAAGATACCGCATTGTTCTTGCTTTTAAAATATATAATTATTTCTGAACTGTTAAATTACTTAACTCACTCAATTCACGTAACTCGAATCAAGTCAATTAATGATCCCGGACTTTCTTTTTCCGTTACTTGCACGTGCTCCTTTGACTTCATTTTGCCTCTGCTCATTTGTTTTCATCTAATTAACAACTGGTTCTGCCTTACATTTTTCGCTGGCTGGACGCCGAATTCATTTAAATAATTGCAATAATTAAAAAGCGCAATACAATCGAGCTGGAGCCCATAAAAACGAACTGCACAAATTGTAAATAAATGTGAAAAAAACGTTATTTTTATGAGCCCTGTTGCGACGGATGCAGCAGCTAACAGCCAGCGGTAGTCAACCAATGCAATGCCACGCCCATTGCGAAGGCGGCGGTGGCGGCATTTTGTTTGTGCGGCCATTTGGAAAATGAAATCAGAAATCACTTTAACAATCAGCCAGGCAGCCAACCAAACAACCAGTCTCCGTGCCAGTCTGGCTGACTCAGCTGAACTCGCAACGGGCCCGGAACAGGGGCAGGCCATGCAGGTTTTTTGGCCCACTCTCTGGGCAGCTGTTGTCGGTGCATCACGCAAAATGAAAATGAGCATTGACAGCCTTTAGCGGCATATGCACTGAATATACACACACACACGCACACATGCACACACAGAACTGTGAACTGAAATCAGAATCAGAGCAGAGAGCAAATTATTTCGTTCACCAATTGTGCTGCTAACAATGGCATGTTGATAATTAACTCAAACTTATATATGGAGAGTTTTCTATACCCTGTCACCGAACATATTAAATATAAGGTATTATCAGAATTTAGCTGTTTGAAACAAAAACTGACTGTATGACCTCATCGATTTCAAATTTATCATACACAGCTGGACAAAATAATTGGTGTGAAATTGTTTTTTTAACAAGCTTTATTTTTAACTATGTATGTCTTATAGTTAGAAGTTAAATAAGTTCTTCTACACAATCGCAAAGTTCGTTTTAATTTATTTCACTAACTTCCCCACTTCTACATTATCTACAGGGTATCTTCGCATCGAAAACACTTTCGAATAGCAGACTCCTGTTTATATTTACCTTTGCTGTTGATATTGAGTTACGAACTGGCATGTATAGCTTACTGAAAATCGGCTGAAATGCAACTGACAGTAGGAATTGTCCAATAATTATCTGTTTAATATGTGGCACAAGCAATTAAATTCTCGTATGCTTTTTAATCGTTTAATGAGCTATTATGTAAGGGTAGGGTAGATACCCGTATTTATTCAATTAAAATGCAATTAAATGTAAAGTGGTACTAAGTGAGAGCATATTTAATTCTAAAAATACAAAATAACTTTGTTTTATATATGAGTCAATATGAGTACCTATTATTGCAAGTCCCTGTCGGCCTTTATGCCTTCTTATCGATAATCTCAATTATAATTATCTTGCAATCTTTTACCTTTAGTCTTAGATAAGAAATCTTAGCAATAATAGGTGTTGTTGTTCCTGTCATAAAAGACACGCATTCTCCTCTAATAACACTATATGTCCCTTCTTTCTACAGTAGCTTTATGCGTGACCATTTAACACAACCTTAGAAAATGCACACGACCGCACACGATAAATATTATGATACAACCTAAGTCAGAATTTAAATTTAACTTTAATGTAGCTTAATATAAATAAATAAATAATATGACATATTAATTGATAGAATTTTATTTATGGATATAGAAGTAAGAATTATTCTCCGCCGATTCAGTCAGACAAATAATCAATGCTTTATAATAAATAAAATAAAGACGCTTTATTTATTTAATAAAGATTATTTTATTTATTCTAAAGCATTCCTTATTTGTGTGACTGAATCGGCGGAGAATAATTCTAATGCTTATTTTATAATAAATTAAATAATCTTTATTAAATAAATAAAGCGTCTTTATTTTATTTATTATTATATTTATTTAAGACCCTTAGTGTGACAAGTATATAAATAGGCATTTATTTAGTATTTTCCCACATTATTATTATTTTAAAAATTTCTTTACAATTGGTTTTTTTTTCATTTTTGTAATTGCTATTTTTAATAGACTGAACATGGCACCTTAAATGTTTACACAGGTGCCAATGGCTTACGAAAATATGAATTATTTATAAAAATTCCGCATTAAGTCAAGCAATGCTTTTAAATTTAAATTTTTCTTTAATTTACCGCACCTGAATGTCTCTTTAAATGTGGCATGTAAATCATTCATAATGCAGACAATTTAGAAAAAAAATTTCTTTTATAAAAATGTTGAAATAAATGATGCGAAAAATATTAAAAATAACTTTATATATATTATTTGTTGCGTCCGACATAAATATTTTGTTTGCTTATTTTGCTTGCCGCCAAGCTAGTCAATAAACATATTTGTTGTTGTTCTTATACTAGTTGTTTATGTTTCCGCTATATATAATTATTATAAGTATGTGTATATATGTTTCTTAAAAATCCTTATGGATTAGTTATAAGTTTTGGTTGTTCTTAAGGTCTGGCCATATGCCGTGGAATTTTATGGCTGTGCCTGATATAGTATTTCTGATTGTTGTTGGCGCATTATAATGAGCAATAAATAAAGTTTATGTTTTCACCAGTCCAACCTAATAATAGCCTATGCCCGTGGGCGAACTGGCAACAAAATTAATAAAGAATACTTTTCATATAGCAAATTCTGACATAGCCAATTTTAAGTAATATATGTCTGTACTTTCAACAGCTTAAATTTCTTCTTGAATTATTGTTGCGGGTATTGCTGCCACACCCCTGCACAAATATACGGAAACTGCCAGCGATCCCATATGCATGTAAATTTTCCACAACAGCTGGGCTGGGGCTGGGGCAGGGTCTGGGTCTGGCCGCCTAATTGTTGAGACAGCGACACATTACTGGTTCTTTTCCATTCACTTCTTTTATTTTGCTGCAGGCCAAACCAGCAAAACAAACAGGCTACCCACTTAGGAGAGGTTGTCGTCCAGCTCAATGCGAAAATGCCTCTAAAAAATTGCCTGCCACAAACTCTTTACAATTCTGTTTGTGTGTGCGTAATTCAGGACGGTGCTTTTACTCCTATGCATATGGGTACACTCAGAGAAATAAACAAAAATGTTGTACTTAATATAAATACGTGTGTTCTCGAAATTCAGCCAATGTATAATTTGTAAAAATATTTAAATACAGAACGAAAAATTAAATTAAAGTACGAAAATTAAATTGAATATATTTTGAACTTCCATTGTTTTCATTTGTATTAATCAGACTTTGTTATGGAATATTTAGGAATACCTGCTTGGATTTAGAATGTCGTTCTTTTTCTGAGTGTATGTGTATATGGTATAGCAACTGATGACAATCTGCTTTACAATTTTGAAAAGCCCGTGTCCAGTGCATGCCTATATCATCAATACCATAGTTATGCTATAACATGCCGTTCCTTGAGGTAAATGTGTGCTTGGGCCTAAATCATAAAGCCGCTTAGCTGTTGTGCTGTCGCATGTCCTGGCCAACTTTGCAGTAAAAACTTGGCAGCAAAAGTGGCAGCCAAACAAACGAGGCGAAGTAATATTAATATGTATGCCCAAAAAGTGTTGCTATAAATAACCTTAGACATGCTCCGTACTTTGGTCGACGACACACCAGGCTCGCCCTAACCTCACATGCCTTATAAGTATGTATGCATCATATATATATATTTTGTGCATGTATATACGCCAACTTTTCGTAACTTTTGTCTGCAACGAAAATCAAGGAAACAAAGTAAAAACCGCTTTTCGTTTTACTTTTTCCTTTTTACTTATTTGTTTTTCCTTTGTTTTTTTTTTTTCCTTTTATTTTTAATTTTTTGTTTTTCCTTTATAAAGCAAACCCAGCGGCAAGTGTGTCAACGCTATTCGTATATGGAAAAGGCGTGCAAAAATTATGCAAAAGTTTGGCAGTCGCTGTGTGGCGAATGGAAGTAAGTTGAGGAGTTCTTGTGGGTTGTCCGGTTTCGTAAGTTTCGTTAGCTGGCTTGTTGGGGCTAGTTTCAGACTATTCCGCACTCTGGTTTGGCACAAAAGGTACATTAAATAATGCAGTTATAATAATTTTGGGTGTTTATTTGCAAGGTTTGTATAAGTTCAACAAGAAACTTTTTTACAATTTCTTAAAGATACAAATTATGTTTCCCCATGTAGATAATAATTAAGATCATTAGAAAAAACAGCATACTCAATTAAAGTACCCTTTTGTACTTCAAATATAAAGAAATATACCGTTTTTAAATATTTGTAAATAAGTATTTACAATTATGTTTATTTATGCTGCTGCAAACGAAATTCATTAATTAAGTGCAAAATACTTTTCACAAGATTATTTACTATGAAGTAAAACAATCCTAACGGAATTACTTTTCTTAAATTTGAGTCTAATATTTAGGAAATTTAGCATTATGAAAAAGTTCCTAAAATAAGACTTTATTCTCAAGTTAAATAATTTACCACTTTCACGGATTTCGACTTGATTTAAGAACCAAAGTTTTTTTTTTTGTTCTCTGAGTGTGGAATAGTATTTATGTAAGTCCCCTTTTTATTCGATTTTCTTCATACCATTTAAATGATAAAATAAATAATCAATTGATAAATTTGTAAACCAAGGGACATCTCTACCGTAAACATGTCAAACATTTATCAAACCAGCTAAAATTGGATTCGAAATGGGATCGAGCAATGATCAAACGAAATAATTGAATAATTATACTTATTAGCTGCCATTATATAGCCAAAGTTATAATTACCAAAAAAATGGGTGGTTATTTCCTTTCAACAATGTGCCCTGTGAAAAATAACATTTTTTACTTCAATTTATTATGTAAGTGTTGATTTCTTTCGGAAATGACTATTACCTAACTGTTCACTTTAATGCAGGCTCACAAGTTGCGCTTGGCTCAAACGTTATTACCAAAAATACGCTTGCCCTTAATTTTTCACAAACTTAATATTGCCCTGGCAACACAGGCTACTAACAAAAAATATGCGCAGAAATTCGATTGACAGAGCGAATAGTTTTAATCGGCACTGTATGCAAATTATCGGCACAAAAGGGAATACAAGAATAGAAAATGTCGTTGCCTTTCTTCAAGACGATACAGCAAGTGGGCGTATTGGCGCGCGCAAAAAAAAAATGCATTGCAATTAAAAATTGTCACAATTTAATTGCCGATCGAGCTTTGCAAATTAACAGCACAGTCAAAATCACGTCGGGGTCAACAATGTTTGCAGATGTCACGCCTTTTTACACTTGCTTTTTGTATCATAAATATATTCAATTATATTTATTTTACGTTAATTTAAGGTTATTTCGAATTACAAAAAATGTGCGAGGCTGCGGGCTAATTGGAAACAATACGAGGAAACGATAGCTACCTGCTGTATGCGACGAAAGCGACAACGAAAGTGACTTAGAAGATAATAAGAGAGACAATTGAGTGGTTTCAGCAGCGAAGAGCGCGATGCGTAAAGATAAGCAAATGAGTGCATTAACAGTTAACAGTTAAATGTTATGCTGCCGCTCACTGCAGACCTGTGTTAGTTGTCTGTTTCAGCTGCTGCTGCTGCTGCTGCGAACACCTAACCTTAAAGCAATTATAAAAAAATATTAAAAAATCATTTTTTTTCCTCCACTGGGAATAGGTTTAACTAAGCAATTGTGCGGTAACCTGCTGCATTTCACTCTGTATGTACTAAATTCATATACTTTATTATAAATGCACATATACAATACTTGTAAGCACAGGTGTTTTTGGCTGGCACTTTTGGCACAAAACTTTTGTGTGCCGCAATATTTCTGCCATTTACTTACCTGAGAAAATAGTATATATGCATGTATATACGTACGTCTATATGCATGTGCTTTTATTGTTATACAAGTTGAGTGTGTGTGTGTGTGCGTGTGTTTTCCCTAACAGGAATACTTACTGCCTTGGCAACACCTTGTGTTTGTCGCAAAAGTAGGAGACAAAGTTTCGCGTCTCTCACAAGCTAAGTAATTAAATTATGCTGGATGTTGCTCGCGTGCGCTTGTTCCATTTACAAAGCCTTCATCATGTTTAATAATTATTTCAAGAAGTTTTCACATTAGGGACAAGTTCTTGGCATGAGACAAAAGTTACTTAATCACCATATGTAAATTTCAATGGCATGCTGGGAGAGGTGGAAAACTCAAGGCATTTCTTTTGTTTTTTCCCACAATTATTTCAATCTATATTATAAGCCGATGAAAAATAAAAACGTCTCTCCCAAATGACAACACATATATTTTTCATATATATTTTTTAAGGATTTCAAATTCATTTTATTGGTTTTTTTTTTGTTGCTTTGTTTTGTTTTTTTGCTTATCTTTTCCTTTGTGTTTGTTTCCTCTTCTTATTTCTTTTCATTATTAATTATAATTGGTTTACTTGCTCGTAAATTTTATTGTATGCTTGGTTTTTTTGTTTTTTAAGACATTTCATCTTTCTTGTTGTTGGTTTGACATTTATATATGTGTATATATATACGCACTTGCTATATAAACTTAAGTGTATAAACTAAATTAAATAATTTGAATTTTTGCTTTTTTATGTTTTTTTTTTGTTTTTTTTTTATATGTATTTCATATCAGATTTTATATTTATAAATATATGTACCTCGAATTTAGCACGCACACACATGAAACAACAACAAAAGGGTTTTTTTCATTTCCAAATTTTTTCACAATATTTGACAAAGATGATTTGCTTTTTAAATTACAAACTATAGATTTGTTATACAATTATTTCGCAGAGCGTTAGCCGCTGATTGTTTGCTTAAAACGATTCTCTTGGAAGTTTTACAAAATTATATATGTATATAACATAATATATTATAGTGTATTATTTTTATACATACATAAAGCATAACGTACAAATTGTTAGTCAAATATTAAAGCTCACGTATTTGATTTGTAGAGCATTACTAAATAAGTTACATAAAAAGTTAACTAAACAAAAAAATAAACAAGATTGCACAAAAAATTATTTAAAATTTACAAAAGAAAAAAATAAAAACAAAATTTGCCTGAAACAAATGTTTGACTTTTTCAATGCATATTTATATGTTTATTTATACGTACACGTATGTTTATATATATGTATATATATATAAATATATATATATATTTTAAATATATTTATTAATGTATTTTTTTAATGGATTAAATTTTTTCTCAGACTACTATAGACTATTTATATGCATGTCTGTATGTTCATTTGCGTTTTGGTTTTCAATTGTTTATTAATGCGCCTATTTTTTTGTCGCTGGTGTGTATGTGTGTGTGTGTGTGTTGTCAAATAAAAATTTTGTTGTACATTTTGTTGTTATTTATAATAAAAATATAATTAAACATGTAGAAACAATGTGATGTGCAGACATTTAGTGGCCCTTCTATTTAAATGAGGACTTCGCTTCCAGTTTGGAAGTTTGATTACATTTATTTTTTAGTTAATGCCTATTTATGACTTTTTGACGCAACTAATAGAAAAATTAATAAAGTTGTTTTAGTTTAAAATATACGTTGTACATTTTTTATAAATAGATTTTATTTTTGTTATGATTTCGTGTTGGTGTTTCACAAATAAATTGTAAGGCTTGATGTTTAAAAATAAATTAACAAAAAGTACAGAATTTAAAATTATAAATTACATGATTTGTTAAATCCTTTAGCGTATATAAAAAAGGCTTCGCTGCTCCTCGTAGTAAACCCCTAAGATCTTTTTAACTTTTATATGCCGAACCGCACATTGAGAAAATTGTAATAGAAATGTAAAACAATAAATATATAAGTGAATTTTACTCGAATATATATGTATATGACGTGTAATTTTATTTTTATTTGTATTCTTTTAAATAATTTAACTTAGTTGGCGCTTCTCTTTCTCTCTCGTATTCTTTCTTTTCAGCTCCTGAACCTTTTGTTGTTATTATATTGATGTTAATGTATAATATTTAATATTCATATAGACTTTTTGACGCCCTCTTTTCATTAATGCTACGGTTTTACGATTTTTTACACACAAAATTTAGTTGGTTTTTTATCTTTTAATGTTTTTTTTTTGTTTTTTATTTTAATTGTTTGCGACTTAAATGTAAACATTTAGACTTTTTATTTTTTGCTGGGTTTTTTCTTTTGGATTTTGCTTTGTTTATATTTTTATGTTCTTCATTTTAATATATATTTTAGAATTTGAGTAGTTGATGTGGTTCTGGCGCATTTGGCCCTAGATCCTGCGAGTGGTACGTGGATATATATACGCCTGACTTTTCAATATGTATGTAAATATGTATGTATGTATGTTGTATATATGTGTGTATGTTCGGTGAGTGCTCTTACTTCTAGGTGCCACTGTTAATGAGCGTGTGTGGGTCTATTGGATGTTGATTAACTTTCGGCTGTTACTATCCACAATATTTGTAAGTGTTTTTTATGTGGTTGGGTGTGTGTGTGTGTGTGTGTAGGTGTGTGTGTGTGTGTGAGTGTTTATTGTTGCACGTCGTCGCTGATTGTACAACATTTAGAGTACATATGTATCGTATGTCTAAAACGCCTAAAACATCGAGAGCTAAACCGAAGCTCAATTGGTAGCAGGGGCTAAATATTGTTCTGGGCACATTACAATTACAGCTCATGGAAAGTTTGTTTTTTTGGCGGCTTTTGCAACACTAACATGTATGTAATACGCAATAAGAATGCTCGAAACATTTGACAACACTTTTTGGATTATTGTGAAAGTTGCGTACCACTGTTTTGGCTAGTTAATCAACACTGACTGAAATTGCTTAACTGCTTATGAGAACTCTTTAGTGGTTTTCTTTTTTCCATTTTTTTTTTTTTTTTTTTGTGAATTTCACTCGCATGTGCTCTACTTTGTTGACCTGTTTAGATTTTAAGGGACGCTTCCCACATTTTAACGATTACGAGAATGTGAGAACTTTACCCAGGGGATTTTTTTCCGCGGCGACTTTAATTATCTGTTTGTTTCTGTCTGTATTTCGCTTCTTTTTTTTTGCTTTTGTTTATTTATACTTTGTTGTTTTTTTTTTCAAGCGCACTAAGTGCGCCATAATTTTTTTTTCGTTTTTTACATTTGTTTTTTTTTTTAATTTATAAATTATTAAAGCATTTCATACTTTCACAAATATTTTGTTGCTGTTGTTGATGCTCCTCTTGCTGTTGGTGTGTTGCCAGCTAATAATAAAAACGAATTCTTTAGCCCAATTACTGAAGTTCTTGTTGCGTCTCTGAATGGTGTTGTTGACGCATCTGGTAATCTTCGCTTGCTTCTTTTTATTTTTGTTTTGTTTCTTTCCAGTTAAACTAAACTATGTACTTTACAACTAAATATCTGTAGTCTCGTGGTTATACTATACGCTATATGTAATGAATGATTATTTATGTGTATGCCATAAATTTTGTGTTACTTATTACTTTGTTGTTGTTGTTGTTGTTGTTGGTTACTCTCCTCTCTTTCTCACTTCCCTTTTAGCTGCTGTACGCAATTACGTTCAGTGAAATAATTTCTCAAATTTGTAACATTTTTATTGCTGCATCGATTGAGGTTCTGGGCTCGAAAGTACGTTCACCAGTATTGGGAGCTTGTAGTTCCATTTAGAGTATACGCTGCTGACATATGAAGTGGATGTACTGCAATAACATAAAAGAATTAATTAGTTAAAGACATTTTCAAACCGCAGACTTATACACTAAAACTTATTAAACTAAATGTTTTATGCATAAATCATTTACTGATTTTTCAGTTTCTCATTATGCATACAGTTTTATTTTTCTGCCAATTAACTTTTTTGACAGCCTTGACTATGGCCAAACTTGTCCGCCAGCCACTTCCTATTTGAGTTTTTTAACCTCCCAGTCTCAGACTAGAAATCAAAAAGCCGTAACTCAGACAAGCTCTCAATAACCATAAAACGCTAAGGTCTGACTCAAAATATGATGTGTCTTTGATGGGCCCCGATGGTTTTTGGCACCGCAACAGACCGGCTGTTGCCATAGTTTTCAAGACGTGGCGCTTAGAGGTCAAGGCTATGATATTTAGTTAAATAGGTTTATGAACAACAACACCTCAATTAATAATAATACATAATATTTAAGTCAAAAAAATTTGCTATTCTCGCAAATATATATATATATATATTATATTATGAATACACTGTATTTTAAAATTACAACTATAACAAGTAATTGAAACAAAATTTATTTATAGTATTTCCAAATATGCTCAAAGTGTTTTCTTGAGAATAAAAAATGCGACAAGTCTGAATAATTTACAAAAACTGAAAGTTAACGCCGACATCTGCCACATACTACAATTGCTAGAACTGTAATATATACCACAAATTACATATCTATGCATTAAATTACAATGTTGAATAACTAATAAATTATACCCGTTACTTATTCTAAAATACAAATTTCTCCTTGAGTTTTTTTTTTTAAACATTGAGTTTAATACATTTAATTATAAATTATAGAAAATGTTATTCTTGAACTCCGCTTTAATAAATCAATATATACCATTGATAAAGCCTTTGCTGCGTTAGCCAAGTGATCAAAAATACTCAATAAAACTGGTTTGACGTCCATTTTACATATTTTAACTAAATAATTTGCAGAACTAAAATTAGTTCATCATTATAAATAGATAATCCATAATATGAAAAGCGCGAATTAAAATGTATTTTTGAATATTTAAGGCAATGTAGGTAACTACTCATTACCGACGTATTTCTAACGAATCATTAAATTATGTTTCAGCCACATTATGGCAAACAAATTAAGCATGTTACCGAGCATATATACTCTACATTAATATAAGCTAATACTGGTTATGTTTGTCCGTTTCCCACAGGCGCAACTGGCGTACGTACAAAACTTGTATAGATTTTGCTCCTTATCAGCCCGAATACACTACAAACAGTCTGCCGACGCGGCATCGCAGGCAGGGGGTGCCTATGACGTCAGCAGCATAAGCAGCAGCAGAATGCTATATTAATTTTTTTCACAAAATCATATAGCACAACAACAAAATAACGAGAAAAAAAAGCAACGAGATAAAAAAAAACAAGTAAGAATGTTGCAGTCGGGTGGAATCGACTGCGCAATACTTGTTCACAATATAACAACAGCTTAAAACAGCAAAAACTCTCCTAACTTCTATTGTTTTTTGGAAAAATATAGATTTTTATAATTTGTGGCAGACTGTCTGTTGGCAAACTGTCTTTTCCGAAAAATGTCTGCCAAATATGGTGACTATAGCTCTGCAATTGGGGGAGATATGGATTTTCGCAGATTTTCCGAGACAGAAACCCAATATACTCTTTTCACATCGTAAAAAAGTATAAAAAGACAACAAAAGATTTGTATTTTCAGGCGGCGTTTTATCGCTAAAACAAAAGCCGCCGTCAGTGACCGAACCGTTGACGGACTTTTGCCTGCACCCACGCTACAACAACAACAACAATAAACAACAAAAGCAAATTACATAATATATAGGCTGAAGAGTGAAGATACATATATATATTACCACACAAAGGTGTATATGAATATCTGACGAATGCAGCGAGCTACAGATCTGTTAACTCTTCTAGTTTATTGTATTTGTAGTTGGATATAGTATTACAAAAACTTCATTAACCAGAGTCGGGGACATTGCGTGCGTCAGAAAACAATTAACTACTTTATACACATATTGGACAACAGGGTCCCAGACAATACTTTCACTTGCTAAGTGATTTTTTACCCTTGAAATTGAATAGTGCGCACATATTGGTAACAACACAGGAATGTGCAAGAAATGAAAGGTAATTAGGTTAAAAAAAGTTGTATATACCTCTATAGAAAGTCTGATTCACAGCAAATGCTGTAATTTATAGCCAGACCTTGCCCAACAAAAATATAAACAACAGGAACCAGAGCTACCTTATCTGAACCAATCAGCTTTAGTAAATTTATATTAGTTGAGAATTTTTACTTATTATTTATTTTCATTTAACGAATCGTTTTCTTTAGATTATTAAGATTATTATTCTGAATTCTTATATATTGTTATTTACATTTTATATTTGAATGGCATTAGAAATGGTTTTTATTTACAATACACAATATTTTTATTATTTTCAAGATTTTATTGAGTTTAAAAAAGTAATTTTCCTTAAATAAAATTTGTTTTTGGTTTTTCACTCTTTCAGTAAAATGTCAACGATTATCAACAAGCTATGGTTAAATGGACATATAAAAAAAAAAACAGATTGTTCTCAGACCAGTCGTAACTGAATCCAACTGCCAACTTTAATGAACTTTATTTAGTAAACGTTGATGGCTATAACTTTATCACAAGCAATAGTTGCTGCTTATCAATAGAGCTTTTCAGATACGAAAATGGTACTACGATAATTTTGATGACTCCTAACTTTCGAAAATAACTATGATTTCGACACAAAATCCAGTCACAACGGGTTCTTTCCTAACTTTATCTTTAGCAGGCCTATCACAATTTAATGTGTGTTTGTCCAATTTGAAATAGTGAAAATTTATAAGTGCGTTGCCTGGTAACTCACCAACTAGGCACAACTAACTAACTAACTAACACACACATATATTTATGAGCATAAAACTTAAATAAGTTAAGTAGTTGAGTCGCCAGCGATGTGCAAATAACTAAAAAGCTACAAAGCCAGCCAATTTCCAAGTTTTGTGCCCTCTCTCGGCTCTGTTTTGTGTTTTTAGCGCAGCTTTTGCCTTTTGTGCATTTTGAATAAGGCCAGATGAGTGAACAGCATTCTCTAACAACCCACCGAGCTCCCCGTGCTCCCGCTTTACCGTGCGTTCAGTTCCTGCATATTTCATGAGGCACAGAGACACATAGACTAACTGCATTTTTAAAATGCGTAATTACCACCTGGGGAAAATCAACAACTGGACTGAGTTAACGGCACTATTGAAACAGCCCAACTATATATACATAAATGTACATACAACGATAACATCCAATTTACATGAGGGAAACGAGGGTGGATTGGAACTGTGAGGGGGGAGGGGGGTGAACTTGTTTAACGATATGCATGTACATAAATAAGCTGATCATATATCACGCGTAGTTCAATATACATATATAAATAAAAAACAATTCATACACTAACTTTGGTTTCAAGGCAAATGGGTGTTTTAGTGCAGAAAAATGCTTTTGCTTTATATTTTGATAAATGAAGCTGATTCAATAATAGTTCATTTGTTTGAAAGATTGAAACAAAGGCAATCCGGTACATTAATGCACAATAGTTTTCGTACACATTGTTTCAAAAATAAACATGCCATGAATCATTCTCAAAATAACTGAACTACTTTTATGATAGCTCATTTCGGTTTAAGAGCAATGACTTGTGCGTACACACTAATTATATGAGATACCCTGGCACATTGGTTAGGTCAACTCATGCTGGCAGTCTGGGCACACTCTATGCAACACTACACACTATGCTTTATTATTGTTTATGGTTATTCTATTGAAATGCAAACAGAAATGAGACTAGCAGAGAGCGTCTGACAGTCGAAGAGTAGAGGAGGCCGAACCCTGAAACACAAGACACAGACATCAGAGACAGACAGACAGACAGACAAACAAACAGACAGATAGATATGAGTATTATGTGGTCGCAAATCGAAAATAGTTTGCGAATTGCCAGCAACAACTGGGCGACAACAAATTTGTTCATTTCATTTTCATAATATTTGCCGTCTATATCTTGGGTAAATATGTATCTAGACTGCTTTTCTACTGATATATATATATTATTTCGAGCTTGTCCACTCGCTAGCCGGGCCTGTTGATTTATTAAAATGCTCTGTGGTGCGAGGAGCTTTTGGGGGGATGGATTGTCTATATGCTTTTATAAATTTGTAGTAAATTTGAATGCATAATTCTTAGCTGGCCAAGAGCATTGCTTATATAATTTAATTTATATTCATATGATGGGCGCATATATTTTTTATTTATATATATATTTATTTCGCTAAGAGGCGTGCCCAAAATTTTTGTTTATTAAGTCCGCAACATATTTGTCATTGCGTGTAGGTCAAATATGTTGCAAAGAGTCGCTCGGAATATGGACAGAGAGATTTTAGATAAGTGCACTTCATAAAGTTATTTGTTTGGAAAACTTTTAGTGTTAAATATTTGGAGAAGATGGCTAGCAATTTGGACTTATCAAGTTTGTAGATTTAAGATAAAAACTTTTGGCACAAGGCAATTAAATTATTTAGGCTGCAAAGCTACAAAGTACTTGTTGGCAACTAAAATTAAAATTAATTAAATTTATTAAATTTGAATGCACTACATTCATACAATGTTCACAAACTTTATAACTTAATCAATTTCTCAATAATTTGAGTTCAACGAATTTATCAAAAATGCATTCAAGTGAAATTCTACTTTCGGAAAAACCCAAAAAAAAATTAAGAATTATTTAAAATTAACTGTAATTTATAAGTAATTAGCTTGTATTAGAAGCTTCCCAGTTTGATTTGCGTGGTTTTCAGTAAAAGTTCTCGAAAATTCAAAGTTTCTTCTCTAATTAATTGACACTCAATGAAAATTTCCATTCGTCGAGTGCTGATGAACGCACTTTTGGCCTTTTCGTCTGGTTCGTCTCAGCGACAGGCAGCATTCAGAGCTTATTGGGGCCATTTAAGAATTTGCTTTGTGTTCATCAAGCAGTAAGATGCGTTAAATGGCGTCAGTTGTACTGAATTTTGAGTTCAACAAACGCCAAAAAATCTGCAATTCGTTTTTCCCGATTGCCTTCTTTTGTTGCTATCATTCATCTGCGACAGCCTCGCTTTCTGCAGGTCTTCGCTTGTTCTCACACTCATTGAGGGCTGTTCAACGCTTTGAACTCTCAACTTTTTTTATAAGGCAACAAATGCGATTTCTGGGCGTGGCAACAAGCTAACGACAATTAAAAGGCATCCAATATCGAGAGTTCGCAGCGTGGAAAGCTTTTGCGGCAAAGCAACTGTAAAAATACATATATTCTATATGTATATATATATATATATTTTTATAAAATACGGTGCCATCGTATCTAATGTCAATAAACTTGTTGGCTTTGAAATTTAAATCAATTTTCGTGCCAAGCGAAAGCAGATAGGATGACCAAGCGAAAAAGTGGGCACAAAAAATTGGAAATACAAAGCAGAAATCGATTGGGGCCCTCGAGACAAATCAATTAAAAAATTTTGTTCTCGCATTTGACGCTTTTCATTGAACCAAAGGAAAATGTCAAATAAATACATAAAATGTGAGCCTGGAAAATGTACAGGAAACGGAAACTGGGCATGGGCTGGACAGAGTACACTTGAACAGAGAGCAGACCTGGGGGGACAGGCGCTTGAATTAAAAGCAAATTTCAATTTTTGCGATGGTATTGACGTTGTTGTTGCTCTTGTTGTTTCTGCAGCTGCTGCTGTCGCTTTTGTTGTAACAAAATTAACTACGAAAGTAATTAAAGACTAAGGGTAGGTCGGTGCAGGGCAGGACAACTTGAGTCCGCAGGCTCTGTGCGCCATGTAAAGGAAGTGGCCCGGGAGGTCAGAAACTCAACTTGCGCGCGCATGGAGGCAATTAACGCTCTACACAGACGCATCAACATCAAGAGGGTTGTTCGAAAACAGCACATTTCTATATTAAATTATATCGTAATTGCAGGAATCAATCATTCTGTCAATTTGAAACATATTAAAAATGCTCATGAATTGAAAATTGTCATTAATTCAGTATCAAATATTATGATTAGAATCAATATGTCATTAAAATATATAAATAAAATAATATTTATAATTTGAAATGATATCATTAATTCAACAAATAAATGCACATTAAACTAAATGATAAAAATACAATTAGTTGTGTAAAATATATATTTTAATATTTTTATTTTATAAATATTATTTATTATTTAAAAATGTAATATAACTTGTAATTAGGGCTATTGTGCATTAAAATAAATATAATTTTGAGCTAAAAATTATAGTTGCATAAACAACCAGCCCTTGAAAAACCCTAACCAGTTGTAGGGTAAGAATAATATTATAATATTATTAATAATTAATACTATATTTTACCCATTTTTAAATTAATGTAATTACAAACAATTAAAATCATTGACTGCAATTATTGTACATATATTTTATTTAGTCATACTGCTAAATATGTGCATATAAAATGGATCGCTGTGTGGGCAACTGTTTGTGCTGTTTAATATCCACAGTTTAAGCTAAAGCCCACAAGTTGTGAGAACTGGTTAGCAGCGGTAAAGTCAAGTACTGACAGGACAACCCTCGCAACAGGCTGGGGCTGTGGTTGAGGCTTACACGCAACAACGCCGTCGGCGCACAATTTGTGCGCTGCAATAAAATAAAATTAAAATTTGAAATAGCAGCAAGTACAACAAAAACTGCGACAAATGACAGGCAAAAGGAAGCTGTTGCTTTTTCTCTTTTACCACGCGGCTCACTCACTCTGTGGCTGCGCGTAAAGTGCACTTACGCGTGTATGTGTGTGTATGTGTTTGAGTGTGTGTGTGTTTGAGTGTGTCTGCCTCTGTAACACAGCTGAGCTCATTCGCAAGCATCGTCATTCATCGTCATCATTTGTGCCTCATATTTCCCAGCCCTCTCTCTTTACAACGTTTGTTATATTTTTTTATTACATTTTTTTGCTCTCCTTTTGCTGGTAATTATGATAAGACAGTAATTACATTTATCTGTTGCTGGCAGCCTGCAAAGCTCAACAATGCTTGAGAGCGTGTGGGTTCACGCGTGTTCACGATGCGTATGCGTAATGTATGTATATGCGATATTATGTATACGCCCGCTGTCCAAGGTAAATCCACAACAATTTGCTAAATAAAAGTCAGATAGATGACCTTCGTTAAGCAAATACCAACTAAAAAAAATATCTTACACAGTGTCTACATAATTTTAACTATACATTTTGACTGTATCAACTTCTTTACGGGCTACACAATTCAGTAAATGCGTAGTTTGATATTTATAGCAAAGATCGTTTACAGCAATCAATCATAAGCAACCCATCGCTACTTTCAGACATTTCAATACGTAATAAGCAATTGTAATTAAACAGCCAACCGCACACAACGCTTAAGACGCAAACTTATAGTATATATGTATAGCGAAAAATGATAGCTAATGAGTTACACCGAAGAACATGAGAAATACTCTTGCCGTAGTTTATTTTTGGGATTGGTTTTACAAATTCGATTTCATATTATATGTAGTAATTAGGAATTTGTTCATCGAAATTTTTTTTAGTCTTAAATAAACACAACAGTTAATTATATAAAAAAATATAGTTATATTTTTTTTTGCATTGACATTCAACAATATTTTACCGAAAAAGCCTGTGTACACTGTTTTACTATAAATTAACTTTTATTTTAAATTGCCAAATAATATATCTTTAAAAAAAATAAAGATATTTGCAAAAGTAAAGCAAAGCTTTATCTTGGCATCTAATCTGTTTGATTATTTCTGATGATTATATTTCAATTATAAATAATTAGTTTTAGTTGTAGGGCGTTTGTTGTTGTATTGTTGTTATTGTATTATATATAATGTAGAATATAAATACTGACGGATAATTGTATAACAAGTACTTAGTAATATTTTAAACTCGTTTCAAAAAAATTAATTGCTTGCTTTAACTTTTATTTAAAAAATCTACACTTCTTCAAATAATTTATCTCTTGGTTGTCTAGTGTAAGTATATTTCCACAGAAAAAAAAATGAAAAAGAATTCCCAACAAATAATGAATCAATAAGTGCGCCTTTCGTGTAGCATTTGACTACAAGAGAGATGAACTGAGGGGCAGGCATAAGGGGCAGAGACAAGAGACAAGAAAAAGTAGAAAAAATAGGTTTAATTAATTTGCTGAAAAGCACCTGCTTTGGCATTTGGTTGCATGCAAACGCCCCTTTATGCCGCCACTCCCTGCGCCGAGCCACCGCACATTCTAATGTCAACGCAACAACAAATTATTATTATTGATTACATGTCATTTGTATTGAACTGTTGGCGGGAAACAAAGAGCGAGCGGAGCCACGGACAAATTCAATTAGGCACACGACTCGCTTCGTACTATAACAGTTATTGTGTGTGTTAGCCATTACAATACATACACACAAAATATTTATATACATGTACATATATGTATCAGTAAAGTTGTTTGATATTATTTCTATTCTTCTTTTTTTCGTTTGCATGAAGTCTTTGTTATCAGGCCCAAACGTGAATGCATTATGTAATACTTAGAGAAGCGGAAAAAAAAAAGAATAAGTTCAGTATGCCAAACACTATTTTGCCGTTTGCTGCTGGGGTGCATACTCTTAACCCATTTCACAGACAAAGCTAATTCAGAACACAAAAACAATGAAACCTAGAAAATGAGAATGACGATGAGTATGGCGATGACGATGACGTGGACGACCCGCATAATGTGCTAGGCTGCATAAATTATAGCAATAAATGTCTTTGTTTGTTGCTAGTCCTTATCAGAGTAGCCAAGTTGTTATTTAATTATATTTATTTTGCTAGTTTCAAGCGCACAGAAAAAACATCTAAAATAATACAAACAAAAACAACAGACGTCAATAGTTTTAAAGATTTTTTATTTTTATTTTTTTTGATAAGCCGTTACAGGGGAGCACTTAACGTCCGTTTGGCATTCGTGTCAATACTCTACAATCCGCATTTGTTATCATCTCTTTCTTTAAAGGGTTGCACAATTGAGCGCCAACAAAGTAGTTTGATCAGCTGACATTATGCACCTGATTGTCTCTCAGCTGAAGTGGGCGTTCTATAATACTATTATACCCAATTTTATAGTAATTTACAAATTAACATATAAGTATCACTCAAGTTAAAAAATTCGATTTATCAAAGTGAATTTAACAAAGTTTATTTTAACCCAAAATGCTCTGTCCTTTAAATAACAAATCTACTCATTGTTCTGTGATCGATTATCTCACAAAATAATCGATCTAAATAACGCCAATTTAAACATTGATTGTTGTAAAAAATCAATTTAATTCAATTAATTAATATTTTGTTGCAAATTTAAATTTATAATATAACTTTTAAATATTTTGTAATCACTCCATTTAGATCATTAATCAAAAAGAGCTATTATCTAAAAATGATTTCTATATCAAAGCCCACTTCTATTTGCAACGATTGTCATCCACTTTCCCATAGTTACAATTTGCAACCGGTTCACATGACATCAAATAGGATTCCTGCTGCTTTCGAATGAATTGCATAGCAGCAGCAGCTTCCGCTACACTCACATAACACACCTGCTCATCATAACACACACGTAACATGCAAAAAAAAAAAAAAAAAAAAAAAAAAAATGAAAATAAAAACATCAAAACTAAAACCTAAGCAAATTTTCAATTTTCGATGTGCGCCTTTTCCATGTTCAATTCTATTTCATTTGCCCATAAATTCTGAATGAAAATTGCATGGCACTGAAAAATGTATAAGCCAAAGCGACAGAGAGCGACGAGGCGTATCGCAAACAAAAGGTAGAAAGAGAGCGAGCGACAAATACAAAAAGATAGAGAACGGGCAGAAGGCAATGCAAAACGGGCAAAATGTACGCGTTTTATCTGTCGGATACACACACATACACAAAACAAACAGCGGCTACAATTCGAAAGCGAACAGAAAAAAAAAAACGACAAAAATAATTGCAAAAACGAAAAAAAAAATTAAACGGGCGCAACATGGCGACGTCGACGTGTGCGTTATTTAAATGATGATTTTGTTGCTGTTTTCTGTTGCTGTTGTCTCAATTTAAATGCTTTTTTATAGCCGTGCGAATGCGCTTGCCTTGCCGCTAGTAACAAAACTCGTTTTCGTGCCACAGCCCAGAGATCTTTTGCGAAATAATAAAAAACAAGAAAATGCAAATGCAAATACAAAAGCAACAAACAAACAAAATAATGTTGGTTACAGCGAAAATCATTTAATTTATTCTCGATGCGTATGAAATGGCGAAGTACTCGATAAGTAAACTAAGAGTCGAACATTTGTTTTGCTTTTCACTCACTACGTTGCGCATACGACGCGTTGACACAGCGCGTCAAGAATTAATTATGAATGCGAATACCCTTGACAATACAAAAAAAAAAAAAAAAACAAAAACAAACAGCAAAAACAAATTTTAAAAGCAAAAACAACAACAAGAAGAGTAACTGTGTCATCAAGTAAAGCGATGAACATCTGTGAACTCACAGAGAACTCTCTGACAATCAGCAATATTAAGACATTCAAATATAATTTATGGCTGTTATCGTTCCTGCCTCGGTTCATTATGTAGCTAATAGTTTAAACTGTAAAAGGTCGCGTGATCTTAGGTTACTTATAATTTTTATAATTATTAGCATATGCATAAAAAACAATATTCTTGTTTTATTTATTAAAATGTAAAAAGTTCTAAATTATATTAAATTTGTTTATTGTTAAAAAGACAAATACAGTCTACGCAAAAATAAAAGAGTCGCATCGCGATATTTCTTAAATATTCCTTAAAAATATAGAATATTCATTAAAAATCAAATATTCCTATTTTTAAGAATGCTTTTTCAACAACCCGAAAACAAGTAACAAAAAAATATAATTTTATGATAAAGTAAACGGTTAAAGTATTTTTATAATAGCAACTGTTGCAGAATTGTGATTTTTTTCTTATAAAACGACGTTTTAATTTTTGTAAAAAAAAAAATTATTATATTCAACAATTAAAAAAAAGTACACATATATAAATATATATAAACATGTTTATATTGTGATTAGTTTTTTAATCATCCACAATTTATTTTTTTCACAGGGTATGACATCTTCGTTGTGTCTGTTGATAATTGCTTATAAGTTTTTGCAAGCAGTTGTTGTTATTAATTCTGCGCATTGTTATTGCTGTTACTGGCATTATCTTATTGTTGTTGTTATTATTGTTTTTGTAGTTGTTGTTGTTGTAGCGCGTGCGTGTTTGCAAGTGGATTTGAGGGCACTGTTACAAGGCTGCCCGGCCTGGTCGGTCTCAGAGTCAGTCCGCGCCGTCTAACTGTCTGTCTGCCCGTCCGTCTCTCCGTGTTTCTATCTTGTCAGTCGGGCAGCCCCCAGTTGGCCAGACAACGTCTCAGCGCAGCGTTGGCAGTTGCATTTTTTTTATTTTGAGATTTATGTGGCGCGTTGTTGCTGCAGTTGTTGCTGTTGCATCTAAACTTGGTCTAGGTGCTTATTGGAGCGACACAAATGTGAGCAACGAATTTCGTGCGTGTTCTAAGCGAGTTTCAGTTGCGACTGTTAGATTGGCTTGATGTCTTTGTTGTTGTATTTACTGAGTGGCATCCAACAGCGATTTGAACTTTGGCCAGCTGCTTGAGGCGCCCAGCAACGATGTGCAGACAGCTGGATGGAAAACGACCTCATTTTGTAATCAGACAGTGCCGCCTACATTAAGCATAACGTGATTTGTCATACATACTCCTTGCACAAATAAAGCCCGACCATTTAAATAGACACCAAAGGCAAGAATTTTTGTTAAAAATATAGATCGCTTTTGTTCAAAACAAAATTGAAAATTCTAGTTTAAACACACGTCTCTTACTTCGTGCAATTAACAACTTGCTAATTTATGGCTCACGTTTTGTTTTTTCTTCTTGAAAGAAAACGAATTGATAGAAATTATAATTAAATACGCTTCATATATTTCTAGCTGTATTTGCTGTCCGACTGGTTGTCTGATTCGTGATCAATTGTAAAAGCTAGAAAACTGTTAACAAATTGTCTATTTTTTTATTGCGGCTTCAAAAAATTTGTTAAATATATTTTATAGAAAAAAAGTTTATAAATTTATTTATGAAACTTTAAATATTCTTAAACTTCGCATTTTATATCTTAGCTATAAAAACGTAATTTTTTTTTAATAGTTATTTTTCCTACAAAAGTGGGTGGCATATATATTTAATAACAGAAGAATATCGCCAGAGGTTAAAGTTAATTTAATAAGAACAAAACAAAACTCATGTAGATTTGCGTAATAAAAGAAATATGCATATACACATAGTTTTTTTTTTTTGGTTTATACTCGCTTACCAAGAATTGAGAGCTATTACCAGTTTTGAGCGTTATCAGCTTGCACCGATTGAGCAAGCGCCTAATTTGATAGGATTTTCATCACAATACTTAGCGCAATATCCCTATAAAGCCCCAAAGCCATGTCTTAGTCATATCTTGGTCATATCAATGACAACTAGACTATCCCCACAAAGCCCCGACCTGATAAACGATCACAAACATTCATTGATCACTTTGGCGCTATGTAAATAAGTAAACGCTTAAGTGCTAGTACCCCAGACTATCATTATAATTGCCCCATGCTAAAGCAAAAAGAAACAACCACAAGAAAGAAATGATTGATGAATTTGCTATTTGTTTGTATATTTGTATTTGTGTTTTGTTTTTGGCGAACCAAAATGGAAGCGAACATTAATTAGTGCCAATAAAATTGAGCAAGAAATGTGTCGCATGAAGGAATGGAAGAAATGGAATAAACAAATTGAAGAGGAGCACAAATTTGACAAACCATCAAAAATGCTTGGCCTGAGGTCAAACAAGGTCATGGCCAGCCTTTATGGAATGCACCAAATGTTATGTGTTTTTCTTATGCGAGTGTGTGTGTGTGTGTGGAGGTCAAAGCGAAAAAGAACAGTCTACATCGTCTTCTTCTACATTCTTATTATAGCAACTAATGACGGCCCACGTATCGACTTGTAAATTTCATAATTATATATTTTTTTATGATTTTTATTTTGTTGGTGTTTTATGCGCCTGTTACACGCAGTCGCCGCTTGTAATTTATTATTATAATAATTACGAGCAGCGTCTTGGCTTTTCATAAAAACAACAATACATATTTGGCTAATGGCCCAAAAGCACGCAAAAGCAGCCAAAAACAATTTGTAACTGCACAGCAAAAGCGCATAAAATTATTTATATATAAATATATATTTATATATACACATATATAAATACTATGTGTATATAAATTCTCTATTCTGTTTGCCTTGCTGGGCTTGACATTATTTATGCTCAGGATAGTCACAGCACACACACACACACACACACACACCTACAATTGGACTGCCAAGGCAACCAATTGGGTCAAGTGTAAATATATTTTTTGTGGCCTTTTGGTCGCCAAGTTGATTTGGTTAAACGCAAAGTTCAATGTGAAATGTGGGCGTTGAACGGGACTGGGCGGATGGAAAATGGTTTAACCAACTTAGGAAATTCCGTGCACGCATAACGCACAACTTTTTATAGGAGACAAAAAGCGAAAGAAATAACGAATAGCAATGTAGGTAGAGAAATTCAATATGATAGTGGGCACTATACAATTTATGAGTTCTTGTGTCTTTACTTTTAGTGTTTTTTATGAAATGCAGTCGATTGAATTAACTCAAAAATTCCAATATTTATTTACTTCAATTAGCTCATTTGGATGCACGCAATCAACCAATCTAGTATAAATATTAATGCCTCAAATCAAAAATTTCGCAAACTACAAAAAAATAGCAATATTTCATATGATACTATAATCCCATTTATTACGATAAATAGAGCAATACGTATGGTATTTAAATAATGTTGTAAATAGTTATATATTTTTAATTAAAAAGAATAAATTTCTGATACATAATTTTTTTTATAAAAAAAATCTCTTGGAAGCTATAATTTTTGCGCGTTTTAAAACTATCTTTTGAAATAGAAGCTGTATAACTTTCGAGAAAAGCTAAGTCCCATTTCTTAATTGAATCTAAGGAAAGATATAGCAAACAATTCTCATTATTTTGTCTAATTTTTTGTATTCACAGCACGATTTAATATCTGCTTTTTTAATATTTAATTTTTTTCAATTTAAATTTTCTACAGAACGTAATTGTTGCCTATACTTGAAGACATATTTTATATTTTAATAGGGGTAGTTGTGAACCCCTTAAAATATATATATATATGTATATATATATATATATATATTTATTTTTTTTTCACCTATAGGGCACCAATTTCTTATCTAAAGTTGCGTAGTTAGCGTCACACGTTAACCATTTTTCGCACTGATTTAATATGTAGTTAAAGCCCTCTGACAGTTATTATCTCAAAAAAAATGTTTCCCAGCAACTGTTAGTGATTGAGTCGGTCAGTCTGTTTGAAATAAGACTAGAGTGAGAGCACGTATCAGGGATTATTTGAACGAAAAGAACATGTGCTCAGCATGTGGAGCGAGCAGGTTGCCACAGCACTTGGCCCCCGACATACCAGAGGCCGGTGAATACCGAGAAATTCAAGTCACTCACTGACAGCTGCAATGAGTCGAACTAATTAAAAGAATGACCGGCACGCGTTCCCCTTTCTGGGGAAGTGGGCGAGGGAGTGGGAGGAGCTGAAGCTGTCTAAAGCACGGCCAGTTGATGAACTCATTGGGGGTATTGTGTTCGAGGGGGTTGCTTTGTTTAATCAACTCCAAGGCGATGCCCAAAGCAAACAAGTAAGAACGTTGCAGTCGGTTGTAACCGACTGCTCACTACTCGTTCACAGTAAAAGCTTACAACAGTCGAAAACGGTCTTAACTAGTATTGTTATTTTGGAAAATATCGAGTTTTCGGCTCAATCTTCAGAGAAGGTGATCAGGTGATCAGAAAACTGTCTGCCTAATTTTGTGACACTAGCTCTAAAATTGTGGGCGATATGGACTTTCGCGGTTTACCCGAAATGGGAGTTTCCAAACAGTTTTTTGTAAGTTCTTTAGATGAGGTCATCAGTAAAGTGCCTGATATATCTAGCTGTAAAACTGAGTGAGATATATATTTTAAATCCATTTGATTTAATACTTTATCTGACGCGGTTATACGCGAGTATATATTCCAAATTTCAGTGTTCAGCTTCAAGAGCTGCGAAAGGAATTGCGTTTATACATACAGACGAACGAACGGACAACAATACGGACATTGCACAAACCCAATATACTCTGTTCATTTCGGAAAGAGTATAAAAACAACAAGCAATCAATCATGAAACGTAAAGAATGGTATGCTGATCAACAAAAATGCTAACAATTTCGTTGAACAGCGAAATTTCCCATGCGATATGCACATGGCAGCGATCACAACAGATCAAATGGAAATATAAATAATAGAAACCTAATGCAGCGATCGCTTGCAAAGCAGAACATATCGATTTCAGAGGTAGTTCATTCCATCCTTACAAATAAGATACAACAAATAATAACATAATGTAAATTTAATAATTAATATAATCGTAGAGTGCAAATTCTATAAAAAAGGTCTTTAAAAAAATATTTCAATGAGAACAATTGTAATTTTTAGAAAAAAATACTAGATAACGGACTACATATATTATCATGATGCGTCTGTTTGAATATTCAAAATTTGATATCATTATCACTTCAAACTTTACCTGATGGAAATTGAAAAGCACTAAATAACATAATTATTTAAGTAAGTAAATAGGAATTTATAATAGAGCTAATTATTATAATCTTTAATATAAGAATGAAAAAGAGCTGACAAATCGATTTTAATATTATTAATATATACTGCTTTCCATAAATTCGCATATACATACAAGTGTACTTTGATTTTAGCATCAATACACGAATTGGTGAGAATCAGCCAAACCTGACACATTACTTAAGAAGGCAAATAATGCCACATTGCTTAAATAACTATTTTTGGTTACACTGAGAATTTTTTAATTTAGGATTACTTCTACACCCTGCACCCATATTAAAAATAATTGAAATGTGGTATATTCAAGTTGTAACAAGTCGAATTTTTTCTTTAATAACCGATAATTATCGTTTGTAGCCCTAGTCTGTTATTTACATAAATCGCGAAAATTTGATTTGATAAGCATGGTTACGTATGCAATATTTTGACAAACCTACTTCTACTGCCTTCAAAAAAAAAAAACAACAAAAAAAACACAGAAAGAGTTTGTAGCTTCTTAATCATGTGAAAAAATTCCAAGACAATTATTAATAATACCATTTTAATTTTAATATTCGGCCAAGACAAACAGTACCTGCATACACTAGCCTGGGATTCGAACCCAGATCCTTATTCTTCAGTTGACTAAATGCGTAAACACTTAGACAACTTTTCTACCGATAACTTTGTAATGAATTACTTTTTTTGAATATTAATATTTTATTTATAACTAAAATCAATATTTATAATATAATATATAATCATAATAATTGTGGGATACTCACTTTTTTGTTATTTGTTGCGGTTGGGTATGAAAAATCCGATTGGGGTTTCTTTTTAAAGGTGAGTCGTGTTTTTTTTTATGATAAGTATATGCCCAGCTAGACGCGAATATACGTAAAAGTTGCAGTTGTAGTTGTAAATGAAGTTGTTGTTTCAGTTGTAGTTGCAGTTTTAGTTGTAGTTGTAGTTGTAGTTGTAGTTGTAGTTGTAGTACTAGTAGTAAGTAGTAGACATATAGACGAGACGACAACAACGACGATGGTAACGAAGGTGACGAGAATGCGACTTGTGCTGTGCACCTTCTAGAATTCAGCAAACTCCTTGGCGCACTTTTCGGTGCTGGAAATTCGCAGGGCCTCCTCCTCGTAATCATCAAAATTGCTTGTGTCACCGGGCCCTTTACACCGCGGTATGAACGGCGCCTCGATTTTCTTTTGGAAGATCGCAATCCAGTCCGTGGAGGCGAACCATTTTTGATTCTTAATATCATTGACGCCCGCTTTCAGGTTGCCATAGCGTTTGGTCAGATCCACCTGGAGCAGGTTGCGCAGCAGATCCTTCAGATCGGAGCCAAAGTGCGAGGGGAAGCGCACCTTGCCGGAGACAATCTTCTCATAGATCTGTATGGGCTGGTCGGCAAAGAACGGCGGATAACCGGCCGCCATCTCGTAGACCAGTACGCCCAGCGCCCACCAATCGACGGCCTTGTTATAGCCCTTGGACAAAATGATTTCGGGCGCCAAATATTCGGGCGTGCCGCATAGCGTCCAGGTGCGACCCTTGACCCGCTTGGCGAAGCCAAAATCGGTGACCTTCAGATAGCCCTGCGAATCGATCAAAAGATTTTCGGGCTTCAGATCGCGATAGATGAGGTCCAGATAATGCAGATACTCAAACGCGAGCACAATCTGTGCCGCATAGAAGCGCGAATGCGGCTCCGAGAAGCGTCCCACTTTGCGCAGATGGGAGAACATCTCGCCACCGGGCACATACTCCAGCACCATGTAGAGATTGGAGTTGTCCTTGAAGTGGTAGCGCAGCGAGACGAGAAATGGAAACTGTATCGCCTGCAGGATGCGCTTCTCGTTCAGCGTGTGCTCCACCTGCTTCAGCTTGACGACCTTCTGCTTGTCCAGTATCTTCATGGCATAATAGTCTTTTGTCGGCTTGTGCTGGACGATCATAACGCGGCCAAAGGAGCCGGTGCCCAGCGTCTTGATCCGCTCAAAGTCATCGAGGGCAGCGGTATTGGTCGGATTGCGACGCCATTTATCCTCAAACTCCTCCTTGGCCTGTTCGAGGAACTCCTTGACCGTCTCGGCGGCGTCGACCTTCTTATTGGATGTGGTCGCGTTATTGCCCATTTTCGAGATGGTGCCCGTCAGCGACGACAAACGAAACGTGGCGCTGGCCGACACCTGAGCCTGGGGTGAGCTGCTGTTGGTGTTGCTGTTGTTGCTCGTCTGCACCTCGCCGGAGCCAGCAGCTGCCGTTGATTTAGTTGATGTCGCTTCTGTGTTTCCGTCTGCTGACGATCCGGCTCGAGATGCTTTTGTTGCTGCTGCTGCTGCTGCTGCTGCTGCTGCTGATAATGATGATGATGATGATGTTGGGGCGTTTGTCGGCGGCGTTATTTTTTGGCTAGCGGCGGCTGCTTCCTGCTGTCCTCCCCCTGCACCACCGCCGTCCTCCTCGTTGCTGTGCTGCTGCTGTAACTTGCCCTCAGATCCGCTGCCGCTGCCGCTTGCCGTTCCTGAACTATGATGGGATTTTTTCTTTTTTAGAAATTGTAAAATGGATTTAGCTATTTTGGCGAGTTTATTAACAACGGTAGAAAGAAAATTTTAGCAATTGCTTTTTGCTTTAGCTTGTTTTTTTTTTTAGCAGCAAAGCGCAATTATTCACTTGTATTTTAGCCTTTGTTGTACTTTAGCTAGCTAGCTTTTTTTTCAGCCGTAAAACTGGCTGACTTTTTGCTGTTGCTGTTGTTGTTGGTGTATTAGTGGAAGCTTCTGCTTTTGTTGTTGTTGTTGCAGTTTTAGATTAAGATTTATTATTATTTTGTTTTATTTGCTTAACACTTTGCGGCTTAAACTAGTTTTACACTTTAAGCTTAGACTAACATTTGGTTTAACACTTTAATTATTTATCCGCTTTAGAATTTTATTTTATTATATTTTTATTTTCTGTGTAGCTGCAAAGAGAATATTGAAGAAAAAGAAAAAGGCAAAAAATTAGCAATACAATTTAAATTTTCTTTTATTTTTTGTTCGCACTAATTAACTAATTAAACAACACTGTTTTCGAGTTGCCAGACAATTTTATTTTTAGAATTAGCAATATTTTCTGTTTTCGTTTCTTTATAAATTGTTTTTTAAATTTTACACTGCATAGTTTTTAAATTGTTTTGTATTCTTGCTTATACCTTTAAATTATTTTGTAATTTAAATTATGTGGCACTTTTTGTTTTTGCATTTGCTTTTGATTTATTGTCTTTGACTTTGCATTTGTTTTTATGACAATTAAAACTAAACTGTGTTTAAAAAAAAAACAATTTAACTCATAAATAAACCAATTTGCATTAATTAACACAACGCAAAAATCAAAGCGCAACTCGATTGGGGAAAAAAAAGAAATACCGAAGAAAAAAATTAAATACGAACGATCGTGTCAAGTGTCAAAACAGCTGATGGCTGGCATATGGTGCGTGCTCGCTCGCACCCACTCACAGCTGCATCAGCTCAGCCAGCTCGTCGAGAACTTTTGTCTTCTGCTCTAAACTCGAGCTAAGGCATTAAATTAATTATTAAATCTTTCGCTGTGCGTTTGCGTTCCGCTTTTACACTCACACATACACGTTCACTGCGTTTTGCTTTTGTCTCATTTGCTTTTGCACTTGTTTTTTCGCAATTGCTTTTGCGCTCATTTACTTTGTGTACGCGTGTATAGATTTGTGTTTGTGCATGAGTATGTGTGAGTGTGTATATCTCTAACTGTGTGCGTTTCTGGTTGGACTTTTTTACGCTCTGCTTTTGGTATACACTTCTCTACATTTTGCAGTCTGCTTTGTCGCTTGTTTTTTATTAGCTACTCGGCTTATATATGTATTTATAAATATATTTTTATAAATTAGATAAAAAGCAAATTGTTTTGACTTTTCCGATTACAGTTTTATGGCCCATGCATAAAAAACGTTAAAACAAACACACTCACACACACACACGCGCGCATACACATGCACATACACGTACACACAGATTGAATAATCGATTTTGGTACACACACTAAAAACTTGCTAGCATTTGTAGAAATTTACCTTTTTTCAACTAATTCTATGTTTATAGCAATTTTAAACGCATTTAGAAATTTTCTCAATTTTTTGCTCGAATTTTTAACTGATTTTTGCACTTTAGATTTGTTGCTTAGATTTAAAATACCCGCATTTACCGCCGAAAAACCCGACCACACGCGTCAACAGCAAGATATACAATAACAGTTTTGAGTAACAGCTGTTAACGTCAACGCGACGATGTTAATGACAGTCGAATAAGAAACAGATAAATTTAAGCGAGAAAGAGAGCAGAGAGGCAATGAGAGCAATACAATGGCTTAGGCACATGTTGCGCTGTTAAACTGAATTCGCCGTACTATTCGATAAATTTGAAAATGAATAAATGCAGCGTGACAAAAGCTAGTTACGCTGAATTGTCAAATTATACTAAAATAAATAAATAAAAATGCAAATAAAATGCAATATATATTGCTTATATGCGACAAACAAAATGCATTAATTCATTGTGTATAAGTAACACTTTCATAATCGCTTACATTTTCTATAAGTACAACGGACATATCAAGCATTGCTTTTATAAATTAATTTCTTCTCCACATAAGCGGTATGTACTGAAAATTATATTCACACTCACTTAAATTTAATTTACAGATTTGCAGTGAGTACAAATATTTGTTTAATAATTTAATTACGATCGTTATCGATATGACTTCTAGTATTTCTACCAAAATCTAGTATTTTTCTGTATTTCGCGCCAATCCACTTGCGACCCACAATAAATATTGGTATAGCAAGAAAACATAAACAAAAATAGAATTTGGCACTTTTACTTGGGATAGAACATGGAGCATGTCTGCCGCGTGTGCACGAGCAGCGCCGTCACCCTCGTGGACATATTCGCGCCGCGCGACCCCTGCGCGGCGGAGGAGCCCTGCCTAGCCGAGATGCTCAACGAATGCGTCAACTGTCTCGTCCGCCGCGACGATCCCTTCCCCAAGGAGATCTGCCTGTCCTGCGTGCTGGCGGCACAGAACGCGTATCGCTTCAAGCGGCGCTGCGAGCAGAGCCACCAGCACTTTTGCCAGCTGCTGGCCAGCCGCCAGGATTGGCAATTGCCCGAATGCGGCGTCAAAGTGGAGCTGGGCGAGGCGGAGGAGCGCGTCAAGATCGAGCAGCAGGACTGCGTCGAGCAGGCAACGAGCAGCGTCCAGCTGCAGGAACCAATCGAAGCTACTCCAAAGACATCGGCCGGCGCCAAGGCAGAGCAGTGTCCACACTGCGCCAAGGGCTTCGCCAGTCGCGGCAGCCTCAAGCGGCACATTCGCATCCATTCGGGCGAGCGGCCCTACGAGTGCGCCTACTGCCAGAAGGCCTTCAACCAGAGCTGCAACCTGGACAAGCACATGCGCGTTCACTCCGGCGAACGGCCGTACAAGTGCTCGCACTGCCCGAAGGCGTTCACGCAGAGCAATCACCTGGCGAATCACCGGCGCATTCATGCGGTCGAACGGCCATCGAATCTGGCCGATCAGATGCGCGAGGAGCTGGCGCGGCAGAGCCGTGTGTGCGCCCACAAGTGCAGCCACTGCGCGAAGGCCTTCAGCAGCAAATGGTATCTGCAGGAGCATATGCGCAAACACTGCGGCGAACGGGCCTTCCAGTGCGTCCACTGTCCAAAGAACTTTGCCAATCGCGGCGATTTGCAGCGCCATAATCGCGTCCATTCCGGCGAACGGCCGTACAAATGCTCGCACTGCCCCAAGACATTCAGCCAGAGCGTTAACCTGGAACGGCACAAGCGCGTCCATTCGGGCGTCCGGCCGTACAAGTGTCCACACTGCCACATGGCCTTCACCCAGAGCAGCCATCTGGTTAATCACATTCGCACCCATTCGGGGGAGCGTCCGTTCAAGTGCGGGCACTGTCTGAAGAGCTTCACCCGACGCGAGTATCTCGAAAAGCACACGCGTGTTCACTCTCTAAAATAAACAGAACTTAAACTGAAAATAAATAAAGTGAATGTAAACAAATCAAAGATTTGCGTCGGTTTTTCAAATTTGGCGCATTTATCGAAATCGATAGGCGCAACACTAACAGTCTCTTTTGAGCCTTAACATATTGCGCTGTTAATAGTAATGCTGCCCCATTGTGAACTAACAGCGCATCACTGCAAAGTTAGCTGCGACAAAAAAGGAATACAACAAGAATCGCAATGCGCAAGAAGTGTTTCAAACAAAATAAATAAGCATAAATAAAATGTGATAAAATGCAATTCTGTAAATAGCACACAGCTACTTTCGCGAAAGTCAATTGCAAAGCAATACAAATAATAATTATAGCATAAATACAGCAATTTGTGACGCTTCTAAATACGTATACGTGTGTGAGTGCGTGTGCGTGGGTTTGTGTGTGTGTGTTTGTGCACTTTGTTTCCTGCTGCATAATTTGTTACACAGTTTTTGTTTGGATTATTTGCCAGGTGAGTTGTCAATATTTTGTAAATAAAAAGGCAGCACAGAAAATATGCTTATCAATCAGTTCTGTCGCGTGCCCCCATTTGTGACTCAATCGCCCACTGAAAGTGGCCTTTTACCTGACGCCAGCAAAACATACATACAAACAAATGTTAGTCATGCTCATTCAATGCGCCTGTTAAAAGTTGCAATTGTATTGCGGCCTGTCTGCACTCTATTCTTGGCGCCGTTTCGGTGCAGCCGCACTCAGAACGTACCCGCGGCTCGCACTCGCTACGTATATGCATACAAGTAGCAGCGGACTTTAACCCCTGTAAAGTGAAATTCATTTAACATTCAAACAGTTCTTATCAGAAATAATGATAGCTATCAAGTTTTTTTTAATATTGTGCAAATATAAGAAATAAGAAAATAAAACTCCATTGCACTGAGATACGCATTTAAAACGCAAATAATAATGTCAAAAGGCCGCAACGCTAAGCCACTTAACTTGCCCACCAACCCTATTATGCGTGTATGTGTGTGTGTGTGTGTGTATATGCGCGAATGCGTTCATTCACTTTGAAATTAGCTTTTGCTTCGCTCTTCTGCTGCCTTTATTG
This sequence comes from Drosophila colorata, assembly GCA_035041545.1. Lineage (NCBI taxonomy): Eukaryota > Metazoa > Arthropoda > Insecta > Diptera > Drosophilidae > Drosophila > Drosophila colorata. The sequence continues at coordinate 4,372,562 of JAWNLD010000013.1, forward strand.
TTGTCATTTGGGCAGGCCTTGCACATAGTAATTAAAGTGCTTGCTGCTCTCTCCCTCTCTCGCAAACGTCGCAACTCTTCTTTTTTTTGCACTTAACAGCAAAGTTTTATCTATTTACATGCACCCAACGACTGTTTGCGTTGGGTGCGCGTGCACCGAGCCTAAGGCTTTTCGCTAATGATAAGCAAAAACAACTGGGCAAAACTTTTTATGTGGTTTTAATAGTCGTGAACAGTTGTTCGGCAACCAGATTAAAAATATATATAGTAACCTGATATTTATTGCAATAGGTTAAATAGTGTGTTGTTAGCAATAACAAATTAGTACAAATTTATATTTTTAAATCTTTATAATATTGTACGTATTTTTATAAAATTATAAAAAAAAAACTGTATAAATTCAAATAAAATAAATAAATGAGAAACCCTTTAAGCTTGGCTAGAAAACTATAGTTTATATACCATTGCAGAGGGTAATTTGTTATGAAAAATTTAATGGTTATAAGAAGGCTGAACCTCTCTCCCTGAACCTATAAAGTATATATATTCTTGATCAGTATCAACAGCTGAGTCATTCGATGTGCAATTGAAATATTTAAATTTTAAATAAATATTTAAAAATTCTTTACCGATTTCGGAAAACACGTTTTTGAGGTGGGGAGTACTTAACCCTGGCAAAGTCGTTAAATAACATATTTTATGAAAGAAATGCTTATTCACTAGTTTATGGTTAATTTGTAATAGTTCACAAGCTAAATAAAATAAATAAATAAAAACTAAAATAAAAAATAAAAGAGCAATAGAATTTCCCTAAATGGCAAAACGACAGAAATGCTTCATAAGTATTTTTTTAAAGTTTGGTTCCAAACAATGAATTAAACTGTTTGAGTGTTATTATGAAAGCTCATTGAAATTGAATGTAAGAAACAAATGTACAGGGAACAGATTTATCTACCAATAGCCTGAGACTTGAGAGACAATTATTTTGTTCTTAAATAATACTAGAATCTGGCCGGGTTAGTTTGTCAGATATGACGTTTGGCTGTACTTGCTTGGCATCAGTTCAAAGACCATTTTCACTTTCCAATCGCGCGTCACACGCAACGTTGCTCGACATCTCTCAGGCATTTCACTTAATAGTGATTGAATCACTTTAATTGATTGCACACACACACACATACATGAATATATGTATTTGTGTGTATAGCATGATTTGTGCACAATGTTGTTGTTGTTGTTAAAGCTTATGATTTTGCTGCAACGCTCGCAATTTGCAAGGGGCAGGTCAGTGCGCAGAGTCGTCGACTCGAAATTCTGTTGTTCTGCGTTGGCAACAAATACAGAAATACAGAAATTCAAAATAAAATACTCAATACTCATACGATTAATTTACATTTATTACACGTGCCGCTCTTTGCATCTCTCTTCTCTTCTGCTGCTTCACAAGTCGCCGACGACACGCGGCACCTCGGCCAAATTTATGCCTAGGCTCCCAGACCCCGCTGAAATGTAAATGTAACACTCACTTGGCTGCCTTCTGTCGCATAATATTACGGGGGCCTTCACTTTGAGATCGGTGTTGGGGGTGGACGTGGGCGGGGGCGTGCGTGGTTGCGTGGGTGGGCGGCCTTTGACACCTTCGGAAACATGCCTGGAACATGCCTGTCAAACAGGATGGTAAATTAATTAAATTTCACAACGTAGAGGATATGTAGAAAGTCTATATTAGCTGCCTCATATTATAAACGAATAATAAAATATTCAGCAGATCTTGTAATCTATATGAAAATTGTTTTAAAACTTAATCTCGTTGTCAATCAAGGCTGAATAAATTCAGCGGCACCTAAATAACAACCGAACCATTTCCTGTTTTAAACTGATTTGATTTAGTGTCTATGTAATTTTATTATGCATTTTCTAAGAATAGCTTTCTTTCAATTGTTTTTAGTTTTCAAACACTTTTAAAAAAATATTTAAATTGTTAAAAATGTTTATTATATTCAGTCAATTTTAAATTGGTAAATAGGGCTTTTAAGAGGCATTTTTTAAAATTATAATAGCTCTGGCAATAAAACGTTATAATTTCTTAGCTATCACTGTTTAAAACTATTTAGATATTTGTCAGAAAATATATTACATCCATTTAAATATATATACATCCAAATAAAAACTTCTGCAAAAGCTATACGAATAGTTATAGTTATATAAATATATTTCTGTGATTATTAACTAACCTTTAATTATTCCCTTAAGAATAAAGTGCTGACTTACTTGCTAAAAAAAAAAATTAAAGCCAAAAGTATGTCATGTGAAAGTTTGCAATCTTAGCAGTTAATGGAAATTTCATGGCCTCTAAAAACCACTGGTTGAAAAGTTATTTTTAAGTCACCATGACTATTTATTATTAATGTAATGTAAACACATTTTAAATATTTGAAATACTTTTTTAATTTCTTTTTATATAATAATTATAACAAATATTAAATTTATTTTCCACTTTTCTGTAAACTCGTGAATTAGCTATCCCAGCAATTACAATTATGTAAATTCTCTTAGATATCATAGAAGAAATATTTTCTCTGAATGTTTAATTCCTCAAAAATATAATAAGTAAAATGCTATAGCTATGCCAAGAAATATAGATATATTTGTACCGTTGGGGTCACATGCAATTTAAAAAGAAATTAATTTTTCATTTAATAAACATTTATTATAACTACAGGCTCTTCTAGCAAATATTTACTCTTTGAAAAAATAGATGTATATATATTACATATTTCCGGGTAACCAAGCTTCAACGCTGTTTTGCCCGCATCATCTAGTAAGTCAAATGTGTTCCCTTTGGCATCCATTTTTTGTGTTTGTTTTTAGTATTTTTTTTTTTTTTTTTTTTTTGGTAGGCTTTGCTCTTGGTTTATACATATGTACATATAGCTAACGAAAATTCTCTTACAGCTTACGCTCAGTTTACTTAAAGAGTCAGACAATTAGTTGCCTAGTTCTTCCCCTTCTATTGATAACCAGCGCTCTCAATGAAGCAACATGTGCTCCTAATCCTCCCAGTATTGTGAGTATTTAAAAAGAATCAGTTACCCAATCAAATTTTTTGTACACTTCAAATAAATAAGTTGTTCGATTTTTTGCATGAGCTTGTAGCTTATTTTTGCATGTGCTGAATTTACTAAAATAAATAGTAAGTAGTATTATGTACATTCAGAGCTGATAAATATTTCTATATCGCAATCAGCAATAATAACTGACTTTCATATAATATATGTGTATGTGGGGGTTTTATATTTTGCTCTGCCGTACAAACTACTCTCTTTTTATTTGTATAATGGAAGAGTAATTATTTGTTCGACATAAATAAAAATTTTAAAAAGGTATTGCCTATTATACAAAATAATGTAAATAAATATTTTTAAAAAGAAAGATGTGAAGCATATGAAATAAATTTGTTTCTGTGATAATGCGTCTTTTGTGCAAAAGTTAAAAAATATGGAATTTTATTAATTTACCGACATAGTTCTGTTACGTTATGTTATAGTTAACATGATTATGATCGAATCGGATCGGGTAAAAAACTGTGGTTTATTAGCTTGTTTTAATGTTTCCTTCCTGCTAATTCGTTATATACTTGTCTTATCGGGAACGTTTTTATAAGAAAGTCAATTTATGAATCACCTAGGCAATATTTTTAGATAAGGGCACTGCAGTTACTTAGCTCCCCGTCCAATTTGTCACTAAGCCGCCGACTTTGGAATGACTGATCTCGGGTCACACGCCATAGCTATGCACCTAATCGTTAAATCTATACGTACTCAGAATGTACTGATATTGTCACTCCGTATGTGGCCTAGGCATGAAGTTTGCGATTATAATTTCGGGCAGTCGATTCGTAATCCCTCGACGTCAGCGCTGGCGTAAGATAAGACATGTTAGCCCTTATCAGCTATTCCAGGGTATACCTACATACATATGTACGTATTCGGTGGGTGTATACATTTTCCTGATAACACATACCTTCAATATCACTAAAAATAAAAGCTTATTTGTATATGGTACATACAATTTTTTTGTGACGAAATTAACGATGAAAATTAAATTGGGCTTTCGGATTATTGAAAAAAAATGTTTTAAATTCTTTTTAAAAATATGCTGCATATACAGCTACAATTAACGTTCCGTAAGTTTGGCCGGAACCCATCTGCTTGATAATTTGTTTTTTCTTTTTTCGCACCCTAGTAAACACCTTTGTTTGTTTTGCACCTGAGTTGTTTTTTTTTTAATGAACACTAATAGCAGCTAAATGGCAATTAATTGCCTCGTCGTGGGCATTTTTCAAGTATACCTGTTGCGTTTTTTGAGAACAACTGTTATATGTTTCGCATATCAATTATATATCGAGGGTCATGAGATATAATTGAAGATAAAATAAAACACTTTACATAATATTTTCTAAAAGTTGCAAGGTTTTGCATATGTTTATATACAGTTTTATAGAATTTATATGCTTTGAACAAAACCTACAAATATTTCAAGTTGAAGCTACACAGTTTAACATCTTATAAAAAATGTACGTATTTTTAACAAGCCCTTTTGGGCGTCATTTAGGCCGTTATTGTGGGCGTTGTTAGACACACCCCATTCTCATTTCATATTCTGAGAAGCATATGAACTTAAACCTCAACCTGTGTTTATATAAAAATGTATATTTATCAATTCTTATGTGTCTTGCGTGTGACTGCTTCAAAGTCAAAATAAATTAAATTATTTATAATTAACTCCTGTCCTGTCATGTGCTATAATTGAATTTTTTAGAGCAGCGCTAATCTCGAGAGCAGCCATTGCACGAACTAAAAAATAAATAAAAGCGAAAAAACGTGCACACTTCGTGGTATCGTGACAAGATCCATATTTCTGTTTGCACTATCAGCATGTGTGTGTAAATATTGAAAAGCCCTCTCGCGACCGTTCGTTCAACTATAGACCCTGAACGTCACAACTTCTCGCAAGCGAGCTGTCTCTTTCTGTCTTTTGCACATGCGATCTACGATCTGCGAGCCGCTTTTAGCGCTGCATAGACCAAAAACCAGTCTATTGTAACCTACCTGCGGGCGCCACAAACTAGTTTTGCTTGGGTAGTTTTTTGTTATTATTTTTTTTTCTCTTTTTTTCAATACTTGACCAGTGGTGAAATAGACACTTGAGATACATATGTACATACTTGAAATCATTAATAATAGTTGTTGGTTAGGTAAGACGAATAAAGTTGAACAGTTTTGGCTATTTTATGTTTATTTCATTTGTTATTGTTACGCTTTAAATTTAGAAATTTTTTTAAACGTTTATTATTCAGATTCGGTTATGTAAAACTAACTCTGTAAATAATGCCCGAGCTGCGGTCTAAACAGTTTTGCCTTATTGCTTTTTAAAGATGAAAATAATAATAAAGCCGGCAATAAAAATTGCAATTTACACGATCGTTAAAAGCTGATTGGCATTGTTTAAGTGGCTTGAGCCGTTTGTTCCTCCGATATCAGCATATATTTCAAATTTATTGTTTTCGTATGTATATGCACATCATAATTACACACTACATTTGGCAATTATTTGGCAAAATTTATTATTATAATTTCAAACGGGGCCTCGGTTTTAATTGACGAAAGAGCAAAGCGAAAAAGCAATACTTTATCCATATACATAGCTATATATATATACAAATATATTAATAACCATATCCAGCGTTTGCTGATCCGACGCTTAAATTTATTTCAATTTTCAGCAATTTTATTTGAACTGCGAAACGGTTTTTGTTTACGGACGCTTCGCGCCTTTAATATTTATAGCGACGTGTGCGCAGGCATATGAATGTGTGCCCAACAATAATTAATTGTTTTTAAACTATTGTTGAACGCACTTTTTTCGCATAGGCCTTCTTGCTCATACTCATATGCACTGCTTGCCCACTTGCCTCGGACGGGCGTGACGTATACGCAGCGTGCTCTCCTGTGCACTGCTTGTGGCCAAACTCAACACGATCGCTGTTAAAGTTTGGACAGTTAACAGTGCGAACTAGAGAAGGGCGTGTTTTCGTGTTAATAGGCTGAAAAGAAGACATTAAAAAAAAAATAAAGGGAGTTATGGTTTAATACGTACATTTAACATATATAGTACAGTAGATATATACAGTATAGTATTTAATTATTATATATATATAATATAAGAAATAAAAATATTATAATGTGATCATAAAACAGTATGTGCTATAAAGCCTCTGCATGAATCGGCGCTTTTAATACTTATCCCACGAACAGGTCTCTCAAAAAGACAACGTACACTTGTTCATCACTAGCGCCAATTGTTGGGCAGTTAACAGAGCGCTTGTTGCGAAACGCATAACCGACAGAGAGATGAATTTTAGTTAACAGACGGGATCGCAACAGGTTCTCTCTTTTAGTTCAGATAGCGGCTGCGTCGGGTTATGATCGCTCGGGTGCGTTGGCACGCGTTCCCCAACTAGTGCGACTGTGAACACAAACAAAAGCGACTCAGCAACTCAACAAACAAACAAGCTCATAAACACCCAGTGCGACTATCTATAGAAAAACGTACATATTAAAGCAAAAAAAAAAGAAAAATACACACACACACACATTTATTTGTACAAGCTGTGTGTGCTATTTTCGTTTTTGGTCTTCTTGTAATGTGAAAAACGCTGCTTTAATATAGCCGCATCGGACTAGTTAAAATGTCAGAGACGCTGCAGGCGTCTCCCATCGAGTACTACGAGTATTATTATGTTTTAGGCAACAATTGAGAACAGCCAAAAAAAAATGGAATACACGGTGGGTGTTTTTCTCTCCCTCTCCCTCGCTCTCTTTCGCTCTCTCTGTATCTCTTTTATTATCGTCTAGCAGCTAGACCTTCTGCACTATATGTCGTTTGCTGCCCTGTCGCATTATCACGTTTGCCCTTTTGCAGCTTGTTGGGATCGGACTATACGAGCAATATATGAACATGTTTCCGGTCTAATAAGCAGCATACACTTAGTTGCCCTTAGACCCAATATTGAGCCCACTCGTACGAGGTATTCTGCTGCAAAATGCGCGGCAATCGAACAGTTGCTTTGCTTTGTCTTTGACTATATAAGCGCTCGTTTTTATCTTATCGCTAGTCAGCTACTAAAGTTATTCTAGAAAGCAAAAGCAAATAGGCAAAAAAAAAAAACAGCGAGAGACATAAAAACAATTTCTAGACATATATAGCGTATACATTCACATGCACAATTTATTTATGGCACAAATTCAGTGTGTTGCCAAATGTTGTTGGAAAAACTATAAGGAATAGGTGTTAAAAAGTCCATTTTGTTTTAATTAGGCGAATTTGCTAAATTTTTCTTTAATGCATAAACGGATGGGTTTAAAAAAAGCTAATATCTTTTTAGCTTATATAAAATGTGTTTTGTTAGTTCAGTCAAGGCTTAAATAAAAGTGCTATATAACTATAAATATTATAAATAAAGTGATTTTTTTATGGGAATTGTGGGAATAATTTAGCTTAATTAATGCTCATATGAATATAATAATGGTCACACATTTTGTGTGCTTCATGACAGTAAAGAATTAAAAAAACAAATTTATTAATCTTTATGAACATATTTTATTATATAGTGTGTTTTCGTACATATATATATATATAATACTCACATTCTACCAGAAGTATACACCTCTTGAAATCTAATGAGTAATTTTGCAGAGTGCCAAGTCTAAAAGTTAACTTCCAGGCACTTAACCATTCTATTTCCACTTCTCCAAAGTAAGAAATTGTCGGCCATTAAGCGTCCATTAACATTGGGTATATACGTACTCCTTTCAAAAACTTCTTATCAGCCCTAAAAAAAAAAATAATAAGAATTTCTTTTCTAGAACGGAAACAAACGCTCAACCGATATTGCAAAGCCATAACAATAAAAATAATAATAATTCATAGTTTTAAACAATTGAAAAGGCGCTGCAAAACGGGGCACATGACCAGCTCTAGGCATAGTTTGCTCTCTGTATAACTATAGCTTAGCCTGTTTGCTTTGCACACAACAGAAACTTAATTTCAGACACGTCTCATGCATTTCAATTGGCTAATACTATATAGAACGGCAAGTCAATGGATTTGCCAGTTGATTGTTTGTCCAGACGCCAGTTGTCAATTTCAGTTCCATCGTTTTTATTGTGGGTGTCAAGTGCTGGCAGGCATTTTTATCGATGCACCCTTTCCGTCTCTATCCGCCTCTTTTTAGTTGGTTTGCTTGTACATATTTTGATGGATGGCTTTGAAATCGTTGGCGACATAATAATTCCAAACCATATGCAACATTCTGCCAGTTTGCAGCCCTTTTCATGATGATGGATCTAATATAGTCAACGTCGCGACCCAAAGACTTGTCACTCAATTTCCAATTAAGAGGGGTGTTCAGTTCAAATAAAGGGGTATTTTTGCGGGGTAAGCTTTAAACGCATCATCTGCGATGCATTAAAAGCTAAACATATATTTTCTTGAATATTTGAATTTAAATGTAAAACAAAGAAATGCTTGACTCTTCAGCAAACTGTTTTTGCTGAGATAGTTACCAACGACTTTATATATAGAACTTGTACATTTAATTTAAACAATAAATATCAATATATAGATGCAGAATTTGTGCTAAGTGACAGGCAGTTAAATTTTTCATATAAGGAGACGAGAATTTTTAAGTATCTCACTCAATATTTAATCTGAAATTTGGCTTCGCTTTTTGTTATAATTTTATTAAATTAGTCGATTTTTATTATACAATAAATTCATGATTTTGCATGTTAGTTGGCAATTGTTAAAAAAAAAACTATTAGTTTCTTGCGTGAATACCCCTAAGACGGCGCTTGTTTGCGTTATTTCTTCTACACACACACACACCTTTATATATTTGCATTTGTTTTTAGCGACCCCAGACAAGAGTCAAATGTTTATTCAAATGACAGAGGGTGTTTGTCGTCGTTGTCGTCGTTGTTGTTGATGTATGCAAACGGTCAGCTTATTGGTTTATCGATTTGCAACCTTGATCATTTATTAATTAACTTGTCAGACCAACCACATCCACAGCAAGCACTAACATTTTGTTTCTCTTTCGCTCTGATTTGCAGCTAATTTAATATAGAATGCTACCAAGTTTGCACACCTTAATGCGTTGTTCGAAACGTGTGCTGCAGTCGCCGCTGGAGGCGGTCAAGATGCACAGCTCTGGTCACAGCAAAGCGCCCGCCGGCGGCGTCTATGGCCCCTTTACGCCGGCCAACGATCTGAGCTGCTCCGGCCGCGGCGATTGCGTCAACAACACCTGCGTCTGTGACATTCGTTACGCGGGCGATGAGTGCGACTTCTTCAATTTGTCCTACTACGCCGGCATCTCCACGGTCTTCTACGTGGTCGCTCTCGTCTCGGTCATCCAGCTGTTCATCTGCATTGTGGCCGAATATCAGCGGCTCAAGCAGCCATCGATATTGCGCGCCTGCCGCATCACCACACAAAAGCTGCTCTACTTTATGGTCTTTGTGGCAGCCTCGCTACGCGGCGCCTACTTCACCACACCTGTAAGTAGTACGAATTATATTTATTAAACGATTGATAGTTTTGTTAAATTATTATTAATACTTTTTCCATCCTTTGCAGCTGGATCTGCAGCCGCAGTGGGCAGTCACTCTGATGTCCGCTTACTATCCGCTGCTCATGACCTGCGCCTCCCTTATCGTCTGCATGTGGGCCGAGGTGAGTCAACGGGTCGATGATGCTATCAATTTGATTGAATTACAGATGAGCGCGTGAGAAAAAGCACATGAGAAACAACAAAACAAAATAACAAATATCTTGTCAATTTTGTTTGTGTTTCCTTTGCTCCACTATTATTTAAATATCTAAAGATATATCTTAAAAATCTAAATATCGCTTGAAATTGAGTATACGAAAAATCTACAAAGTATTATCCCGAAAATTCCATTTTAGAATCTTGAATTTAAACAACAAAAAAAACATGATAAATAGCATACGAACATTCAGTAAATATTGATAGAAAAATTATAGCTTTCAGCACGTTCTATTCTTCAATATTGGCTTGAAAATAATACTGTAATTGCTCGGAAAAAGTTTCACAAATTATAATTTTCCACAGTTAAAATTGTTTTTATTTTTGCATGAAAGGCCTTGAAACTTAAATTCCTTGTTTTTCTGTTTTTGAATATAGAAAAAAGACCAAAAAAAAATTCATAAAATTGGTTTATAGAAACCATTCAGTATTTCTATTGCTATTTTTTATATAATATTCATACATCATATTTTTTACATTTTGTAAAAAAGTTGTTATAAAAATTTAAAAAAATATTTGCACATTTCCCTTTCCAAAAACTTGAATGTCTTCATGAGAACTAAGTAGCTGGGCAAATAAATAAGACAAGAGCTTAACAAACTTGTTTTGAACACCCTCTAAAGTAACTTTCTTTAATCTTACCGTCAATACGAAAGCTGATAAGCTTAACCCAGCTACAATTGAGATAATGACATAAAAGCATTTCGTTTATGATTGCAAAAAAGAAAAGAGCAATTGCAATTGTGCTCAACTTTATTACAATCTTATCTTAAAATAAGCAAACATTTAAATGAGAGTCACGAGCAAAACGAGAAACTTTGAGTATCATGTGAGTGCCAAGAAGTACCCCAATCTTATCTTAGCCATATTCGATTTGTGCTAGCCAGAGAGAGAGTATTTATTGGGGAAAACATATATATTGGTCTATCACACAACCATCTCTAATCTCAAGTGCTACAATTGTACAAGCGGCTGGGTACAAGTGCACCCATTTTGTTATACCCAATTACAATTGTTTTTCAACGCTTCCCATATCGCAATGGTTTCTGATAGGCAACCGCAATTTATCGCGCCCATTAATTAAGCTTGTGGGAACGTCGGGAAAGTCGCGTACGTGCGCACTTGCCAAACGTATTGCCTACATCAAAATAAAATACTTGATTCGTGCTGTTTGTTTCTTTTTTGGTTTTTTTTTGCAGATCTTTCACCTGCGCGACATACGCTGGGAGAAGTCGCAGTTCCTGTCGAAGAGCTTCCTGGGCTTTGTCGCTTTCAATTTCTTCCTGTACAGCCTGTTTGGCATTGAGGTCTTCAGTTCGCTGATTAACTCGGAGCGTCGTGATTACGCGCACATCTTCAATGGCTGCTATGCTGTGCTCCTGCTGATTGTCGTTATCTTCTTTCTGATTTACGGCGTCGAAGTGTTCTTTAAGCTGCGCGGCGGTTTTGTCTACGATCAGACGGGCAAAATACTTGGACCGAGCGAGGCGATTGTGAATGCATCGCAGCTGCATCAATCGCGTTTTGGACTGCTCAGTCAGGCCATAATGCTCATTGTGATTGTCGGTTTCCTGACCTCCGAAACGCTTGGTGACTTCTGGAAGACAAAGTAAATGATCATTCAAAGTTTTTTTAAGAATTAATTATAACAATTTAATATTTCTCACCTTGCAGAGTGCCCGTCAATTCCCGCAACTGGCATGATATCATCTTTCGCATTGCCGAAATTGGTGTCGCCTTGTGGTTTCCGTGCTGCCTGTGGAACTGTATGGCACCGGAACAGCTCTGGATACTAAACCCACGCAAGCTACTCTCGCGTCAAATCGATCCATCGATACCGACCCTCAATGCGGACAGCAATAAATTGTCACCCGAGGAGGGTCAGACGTTCCTCACCAAAAAGGATTGCTGGATATGCTATGACAGCGATAAGCCGGAGCCACTCATTCAGCCCTGCCGCTGCACTGGCGACGTCAGTTCGGTGCACCACGAGTGCCTTAAACGCTGGCTGGTCGAGAGCTGTGGCAGCAACAACGAGGCGCAGCTGGCGTGCAAGGTTTGCTCACATCCCTACGCCATCGAAAAGTCCAAGAAGTAAGTGAAAAGCACCGTCGACGCATTCAACATTATGTCTGACAATCTGCTTATCCGCCTGTAGACTCGAGTGGGACAAGGGCTTCACCATTCAGCATTGGATGAAGACAGTCATTTTGATAACGCTGATGTGTGTGACCGGCGCCACAGCCTGGGCCATCATACAAATGTATGTGGATCCTTTGGTGCGTGTTCTAACCGTTGGCGTTGCTGTCCTCATTGGCTATGTGTGCGTCAAGTGTCTCGGCGAGAACACCGTTGTGGCCTATCAGCGTGCCAAGGTTAGCTCCATTAATATCGTGACCAGCTCCGAGATGGAGAAATTGCATACCATATGCGAGGATGTCAGCGCGAGCACCTCAGCGGCAGCCGCAGCGCGTGCTGCCTCGTAAAAAGGACCGAAAGCAGTTACGTCCGTCTATGCCATAAGGTAACATCACATCCATACATATATACACAAATACATACACAATACGAAAGATATATGCCGACAGACGACAGACATTTCAACGTACGATTTAATTTAGAGCGCGTTTTGCACACATTTTTTGCTCAATGCCCCAAAAATCTTCCCTGCAAACTGTGTACATAGATTTTAAGTCATTTAGTATGTAGGAAAACGGTTCGAAAACAAACGAGTCAATTCGGTCTCTCAAAGTAGCACGCACTATTCCAAGCGCGACATGTATTAAAACAGAAAGGATTACAACAAAATAAAATAAAAAAAACAAGCCAAATATTATATAATCTATGTACTACATACATAAGCCAGTATCAATTATACTACACACAACACAAATTAACGAGAACGTCTTGAGATTATCATTATGAGAACACACACGTTGCCAAGTAGCTGGAGAAGTTTTTCAAATTCTATTTACGAGTAGTTAACAACGGCACCAGTCAATGTCAGTCTAGCTGAGCATGTTTGTAGTTTGTAGAATACACGTTAAGTTCTTAAATGGAAAGAGTACGGATCGAACGTTCTCATCGAGCACAGCTAAGTTTATTTGGCGAATATTAATTTAAGAACACACACACTTACATATACATATACATATACATGTATTTGTTTTTCTTTTTTGTTTAATTTGTATTCAAAGCGAATGTTCGCAGTACACCTTAAGCCTATACTTAACAAGCCTAATTTTTAAACAACATATATATTTATTTATATAAACACCGCGCCCACATTTGAAGTGTGTTATTCAAAGCGATTTTGCTAATCAAACATAGTTTCAAACAAATTATCAACAACAAATCCAACACAACATATTTACACCATAAGCTAACATACGTTTTTGTGATAAACCAGTTAAATATATAATTACAACATTTATAATATCAAATGATAATGTCTTTTAAATGTGTCCAAGCAAGTACTATTTGATTTCTAAGGCAAACATCTGAAAGATCAAAATGAGCCATCTTAGAACTACATCCGTAGAAGCAATTGGCCAAAACGCATCGATTCATATTAGTTTTTCAACCCAGGAAAACAGTGAAGGAAACATGGATGTTAAAAGGTTGAATAATTCTAATTAAACACAATTATATGGTTCTGTAGCTAACTCCAGACGACAAAGTTGAGATGAGTTTTAGGCCAGATAATTTTCGACATTTATAAAACTAAAATAGCTGTAAAATATTTAAAGCCTTTAGCTAGAAATCCAGTTTTTCCCATACTCTGTTTACAAAGTAATAGAGTGTATATTGGTTTTATGAAACGACCGTCTTCTTGTCCTTCCGAGGGCGTGGCAAATGGCGAACATTGACCTATTTCAGTTTTAGAGCTAGCTAGAGATTAAATAAAATTAATAAAATTGGGGAACCTCACTGCCTTGAGATTACAATAATCATTGAAGCCATTTTCAATTTTTAGTTATTGCAGTGTGAACAGAGTATTGCGCAAACGGTTACACCCGACTGCAACGTTCTTACTTAGCAAATTTACTCATTGCTTAATTTCCTTAGTCGTTTTGTATGATTTTCAGCTTATTTTTAAGTCAACTTTAGATTTTACCGATTTGCTACGCCCCCAGTAGGCGAGTATATTTACCCAGTTCTAGATCTGTGGAACCAAAGACAATATAAATACTTTTGGTTCGGTGTTACTCATCTTAATTTTTATATTATCTTTGATGGAATGATCCTTCAAAATTCGTGATGAAAAAGTAATTCACAAGACCTCTTTTATAAGAAAGTCAAAGACAACTTGTTATTTAAACTTATTCATTAAAATTAAAACATATCCCAAAGTTGCTGTGATATCGTGATAATAAATCGTTTCGGTCTTAAATTACAATTTGTTTGATTCGTTCCATTAAAGAAAATGCATTTTTGATATCGTTTAAGTCTAAGGTTATAGATTTATTTTACACGCTTTTCCTATAAAATGATGTGTATTATATGTATACAGAATATGCTTACATAATATGCATAATAAAAGCCAAGTCGAACTTTGAGAAGCGTTCAACTACTGCAGCATCGCTAATGTACTACATATATATATATATAATATTTATTATAATAATTATTTTGTTTTTGCAAAGATCAACAACGTAAAGGCCTTACAAAAAGACAAAAATAAACTGAACTAAAATTCACACAGTCCTTCAGCTGGCACACAATTGGATGCCAAAATTCAATTAAAAGATCACAATTACTAGCTAATATAATGTTGTATGAGCTATATGCTAAATCAGCTAAAAGCTACAAGCTAAATATCGTTTATTTTTGATTGCTAAAACCTATTTGAATTTAGTCACGAAATAGTATATAACTTGGCCGAAAGTGCCTTAATTTTGAGGGACTGATGCAGCTTTTGGTATGATTAACCATTTCATATAAACTCCGTGAAACAATTCAACTAATGGGGCAGAGTCCTGGGTCGGCTAATGATGAGTGCTTGTGTTTCTAAATATGATTGCTGTAAGATGAGTTTGGTAAGGCCTGGGATCAGCAGAGGTCTCTTATGTGACAACAGCCGAGCGCTTGTCGCGGTTCTTGCCACGCGTTATGGAACGTGCCTTAAAAGCGGCGGCATTCACCAAATGCTGCAGATAGAAAACAAAAAACAACTCATTAATACATATTCCAAAAATGAGTATATATGTATTGTGGTTGACTTACGCGCTCCAACTTGGTCTGTTTGACTTTGGCGTTGCCGTTGATGCCAGTGTTGGTGGGACGCGGACCCAGCTGGAAAATGTCGCGTATGAATTCGTTCTCCTGCAGCTGCGAGGTCATGCCGGGACCCATAACAGTGCACAGGGCTGAGTACTGATGGTGTATGGACCAGGCATCCAATGTCAGAGCATCGTGTCCGAAACGTATGCTGATCTCCGGTGAAATATCCTCCTGCGTGGACAGAGACAGCACAAAAGGGGATTCAATTAAGCAAGCATCGACATAAATTTCAGCCAGAAAATGTCTGGCTGTTAACAAATTACGAATCAATCTTAGTTTCACGTTTTCTTGAGATAGACTAAATTTTATATATAAAAAATAAAATTTATAAAATATAAAAATACAAAAAAAAGAAGTCTTTTCTCTTATCCGGCCTTCAAAATGATGCTTTCCACGTACCAGCACGACTATGTTCAGCCGAATACGAAACGCTACGAGTTCATGAGCCACCTGAAGACGCAGGATGGCTTTGGGGGGCAAAAGGTGATCGAGTGCGAATGCGTTGAGGCGGATAGGGTTAAACCGCCGCCGGATGCGGTCAAAAATTGCTCGGGCGTTGAATGGACGGGCATAGCACCGATGGGCCGTTTGGTGGATCCGCGTCTAATACCAGCCGAACTGGCACAGGATCAGGTCGAGAAAATGGCATTTGCCCCGGAATCGGATTGCCTAAAGCTGCAGCCGAATCGCTTTCTCAAATTATTGCGCAACATTTATCCCGATTTGTACGAGCGCCTGAAATTAATGCCCAAAGAGGAATTGGGTCGAAGGCTGGAAACGAATCGCATGTACACCACATATCAGATCGACTACTGTGATGTGAACGAATATCCGGAGGGCATCTACGAGAGCATGAAGCCCAAAGACGAAGCATCCAAAATGAAATCGGACAAACTGATGGCGAATAAGGCGCCCTGCTCCGAATTCCGTTCGGATGTGATGAAGCAGCTAGAGCGCGAAAATACCACCGGCTATGAAGTGAAGGCTGACGAATGCGAACAGTCGTACAAGCCATTCAAGACGACCTTCTCCGATTCGTCGCAGTTCGTCAACTCGGGCAATAACTCACACTGGAAGACGGCAGGCAGCACCTTCCGCAAGGTGCCCAACTTCACCGAATACATGGACTCGATCAGCCGCAATGGCTGCATCATAATGCGCAACAAACTGCACGACCATTCCAAGTGTCTGGCGAACCATTGCCGGCACGAGATCCGCTTCAACTGCACCGACATGAAGCCGTAATCGTTTAGTTGCTCTTCGTCCTGGTTCTATGGCAGTCTTTGGTTTTTTCTTTTTCGGTAACTTTCTCTCGCATGTTTAAATTCGAATGTCCACTTTAATAATTAAACAAAACTTAGGTTTAGTTAAAATTGTGCCAAACTTTTAGATGGAACTACATTTTTGAGCTATTTGCATACCCTGAAACCATTGGAAATTGTATTTGCTTTTGTGCTAATTTATCTGATAGGCAGAAGGAGTCATCTCCGATCGATGAAGTATATATATTCTTGTTCAGCATCAGTAGGCGGGTCGATTTAGCCATGTCCGTCTGCATGAACGCATCGATCTCAGAGATTACAAGAGCCGGAGAGCTGAACTTTGACTTTATTGGCTTTGATTTTTTTTTTCAAATCATCGATTACTCGCCCCGCTTTTTAAAATCGACATTTATCGGTTTTTGAACCGATTTTTTCAGCATATCTCAGAAATTATAAAAGCTAGAGCCACCAAATTTGGTTTAAAATGTTCTCTTAAAGCGTACGCAAATCAAGAATATTTTAGATTTTGGATATCCCAAATATAAACAAATTCAAGTACTACAGTCTTGTGCTTTGGCTTGTACATAAGCACAGCCGCTAAGTAAATTGCGCAGCTTGCAGCGTATCTCCAAGTCGGGCACTCCCGACAAGAGCACTCTAACTTGGTATATAAAGAAAGTTAACGAGAGACTAACTGCTCCTCGCTCCTCAGCAAAAACAAAAAGTGATCATTACTCAATTGAAATATAGATGATCTTTCGGTCTACTTTTGCATTAAGTGATCTATTTGGAGTACTCGCAGCAAGACTCACCTCTAGGTAGCGCAAAACATCGCGGAAAGTGGCGCGCTGCGCCTTGCGATCGCGTTTGGCGCGATATTTGTGGGAATCGGTGGCCAGCTGTTTGACAGCTTCGCACAGCTCGCTGATGTGCTCCTCCAGGAAGTTCTCGTCATGTGCACGGCCCGATTCCAGAATAAGGGCAATGGTCTCGCCAGCGGCCATGCGCACCTCCAAATGCGGCGATTGCAACAGGCCCAAGAACTTTTTGATAGAGCTGCAAAGTTCAATATGTCAATAAGTCAAAGTTTGCACATTTCATCGTTCAATTCGTTGCTTACGGAAACTTGTGCTGTCCGGTGGTCATCAAGGAGACAAAGTCGCCAGAGGGTATGAGCGTTAGCAGCAGACCCCAAGCGGACAGGGCCTCAGAGTGGAGGGTGCCTGCCTCGGCGGTCACGGAAATGGGCGTCTTGTCGTCGCCGCGCAAATAGCTGCCGGCAAAGATGGTCTCGAAGAACTGCATCAGCTGCACCAGTTCGCCAACGTCCTCGCAGTCGAGGAAGCTGAGCAGACCCAACGCCGTGCAGCATTTGGCGCGTGCCTCGAAATTGACCGACTTGTCCTGTACGGTGGTCAGGAGGAACTGATTCATGGCCTTGGTCATGCCCACCTCGCCGCCCAATTGGAGCACCAAGAGTGGCGCCAGGCGTGCACCCCACATCTGCTCCTGGCCCTTGCCGCGGCGCACACTCTTCTCCACAAAGTCCATGAGCGTCATTTTGCGATCCTCGACAAAGTCGGGCATATAGCGATGCATCAGCAGCTCACAGATGGCCTGCAGTGCCTGGACGCGTGTCTGTGCCGACTTCTCGGTGGCCTGTTCCAGAGCCTTTTCGAATTTCTCCTCGAAACGCTCATTGGCCAAATCCTCGGCGGCCTCCGATGAGGCAACCTCCGAGACGTGCGAATAAACGCTTACATTGTCAAAGGACTCGTCCTCCGAGTTTGAGTCGTTGGTGCGGCCTGCAAAACGACAATGCATTATTATAATATATTATTTATAATTGGTATAATTTAATTGCTTTCCAAACTGTACAGCAATTGTTTCCACTGCTACTCTAACAGTTGTGCTGTTAAGTGCTTAACAGCAATTGAAATGTATACGCTTGGCAGTGCTATTTCAACTGTTCTGTTAAGTGATTTTGTTTACCTAACGCTGTTAATGATTTTCCTACACTCACAGCTACCTAAACTGAAAACAGACCTATTTCTTGTGAAATACACATATGTATGCATATGTACATATTTGCATATACATATTTATTTATGTACATACTAATTAAATTTCTAGTACGATAATTTTCCGCCTCGTAACGGACACCTTTGCAAATATATTGTGTATGTATGTTTGTTTTTGTTTTTAGGTACGTACGAATATAACAAAAGAAATTCGTTTTTTTTTTTTTGGGGCAATTGCACGACCTTGAGATGAAAATGTTGTGCAACAAGTTTTGCCTTTAATTGTTGCCAAAGAAAAACCCGCACAACTTTCTATACACACACATTTTTCACATTTTACCTGTCTGCTGATTTGGGACAAGGTAATTTCCGGCATTGGGTTTTCATCTGTTCATTGTCTAGAAAGGCATATACATACATACAAACGTTTGTATCTACAACGTTGTTGCTCGTTTTGTAATCGCAACAGCTGTTGGTAATAACAAACTGTGATTTGAAAGTTGTTCGGTAAGTTGGGTTTTCGAGTCTCGAGATCTGCCTTGAACATACAACAAAAATGTCACAAAGTCCCTTTATTTATTTTGAAAATGTTTAAATAAATCGAGAATAATTTGTATGTGTTGCTGTGTGTTTCGCATAAGAAGCGTATGTTAATAGAAATATCCCATGCTTATTTATAAATGCCAACTAACGATATATATATTGATGGGATTACATATATTTTCCCAATAGAAATACATGCACACATATATACATATACATAGCTGACTGCGTGTTGCTTTGTGTGTTTCTTGATAAGCTGGCATTGAACGTTCACACTTGTAAAGTGTGTACATACCCTGCAAAACTCAGTACAATGTACATAAAATGGCGTATATAAGACGTTTTTAGCTTTTCTTATTTATGTAGTTTTTTTTTTGTATGTTTTTTAATTGATTGAGCATTAAAGTCAAATTTAACAAAAAAAACCGCTTTTAATTTGTTTATATTATTTGTGTTTTGTTTATTTTAGTAATAAGTTCGCATACGGTAAAATTAATATTTTATTAAAACTTCTGTACACCAAATAGGCTAATCAGCAGAGCTATACCAAAAGATCAATATAAACTTAAATTATTCATTGTATTTATTTATTTATATTGTCTTTGGCTAATCTAACAGGGTACTTCAACAGTCTACCACATGACAAGCTTAACAGTTGATTTTCTTTGTGTTTGGCGTGTCCCGTCCGTCCGTTCGTCCGTCTGCTTCAGCAGCTGAGCGCGTGCAAAGCTTTTTGCGTTTTGCCAGCGCAGCAACAATACAAAATTTATATTTCGACGATTGCCAAACAGGTTGGAGACGAAAGCTTTCGAAGCCAACGAAATGAATATATATTTCATGCATGAGTAATGCATGACAGAAAACTGTATGAAAAAGGTCAAACCGTATCACTTTTAACTGTAAAAATCATTTACACTCTACAGCTTTTTATCCAATCCACACCCCCTCACACTGTCTTTTTTTCGTCTTTGTGACTCACCTTTGCCTCCTGCTTTCTTATTACGACGCGGCATATTGTTGTTGTTGTTGTTGCTGTTGCGTTGCTCGCTAAATCCACGAATTTTGGATTTGATTTTGCTTTGGCGGATCTCGTCTGCGACGATCGTTGTTGTTTCACACGTATGAACAGATGCCCTGTAGGGCAGTGTCCTTTTTAACGCGAGAGCGTGAGTGAGAGAGTCTACACAAAGAAGTCTACACACGCGTTTGGCGGCAACTATTGGCGGCACTTGCACGTGTTCTCTTCTGCTTTTATTGATTTTCTATGCGTTGGGCGTTCAGGAATTTAGGTTAGATTTTTTCGAAGCGGTTTGTGGGAGTTTTTTTCGTGTGTTTTATGCGCTTTGCTCGAACTGCGAAACTGTTAATCAAGACGCAGCTATGCAATAACTTTTATGTTTCCAATATTGTCTTTGTTGCTGCGCCTGCTGTTGCCGTTTGTTGCACAACACGCGTTTGGAAATGTTGATAACGGATACTGCACTGAACGTTGTTGCTTGGAACGCGCGTTTTTTATTTATACACTGCTGCTTTGGCTGCTGCTGATTATAAAAATGTTGGTCGTTGCTTTGTGTTGCCACAAATTTCATGTTTAACTGCAATTGAATTTCGCTTGCGACTTCCTTGGCCTTGAGACTGACTGCGTCTGACGTCGACTGCGCCGCCTTTTCCGAGGGTGTATACGAGTTGTGAAATTGTTTGCAATAGCGCTTGTAGTTTCTTCGCTAGTGACTGTTGTTTTCAATACGCACGCATCCACGGCTGTAGCTTTGATTGTTGCAGCTTTTGGCAAAAGCTCTGCGTCGTTGCTGTGTTGTTAAAATAATGCAAATAATTAAGCACTTTTCGTATTGCTGAAGTTGACGAAATTATAATGACACATTCGGAGCAGTGTTGAGAAGTGTTCAACGCTTGATATCGCAAATGAGTTATCGAATTTATGAGATTATCTAAGCCAAAAAAATGATTGCTCCTGCTTACCTTATTCAAGTTTAATGCCATTTAATAGAGATATACGGAACTCATAGTTATCCATCCCATGGATTTTGCTTTGAATATGACTTTAAATAAGCAAATTTTAAGAGAATTATTCACTTAAAATCAGTGTTGATATTTTAAGGTATCGTAAACATCTGTAAGGCCAAAGTGGAGGCGCGAACTGGTTTTTCATTTGAATTTTAGATTTGATGCATAAACGAGCAAACCAACGGTTCTTTTTTGGCGAACAATAAAGAAAACAATAATAATAAAGTATAGTTAAAAATGTTAGCGATATTTTCGCTATTCAAAATATATTTTCCATCAGTTAGAGCAGCTGATTTGCTATAGAAAATGTAAAAGTAATAAAAGAAATATCAACACAATTGTAAAAGATTAAGATTTTAGTTTTAAGCTAGCATTAAGTAAATAACTAAATAAGTTACAAGTTGTGTTTTCGAAAACTTTTACTGGTGTGTTACATAATACATATAGACTAAAGTATTTAATATGCGATTTTCTGGTGACTTCATTATGTAAGAAAGAACTTCAGGTTAGCAGAAATTGAATATTTTTGTTTTATTATGAGCGTAATGTTTTCTGATAGACATTAAATGATTAACTTAATATGTTTCGCAAGCTAACGAAATCTTCGCTGCATCCGAGCTGGTCGTTTAAATCAGTTGCAAGAGCACCCTGTAAATGGCACCCGATATCGCAATTTTCGCTACCAATAAATATCGCTATTCGTAATGTATCGATATGTGGTCGCACACACATTCATTTCCATAGTATGTTTATTTTTATTGCAAAACGAATCAAAAACAAGTAGCAGGTAGGCAGCAAACCGACGGTTGCTCGCTGCTCGCATTAACCAAATCGAACTTTATGCCGATAAGTGGACGTTATCACGGATGCTTGCTCGGGAACATGGAACAATAGCAGCAACAACAATTTGTATTGAACTTCGACTCTTCAGAACTCGAACTTTGTCACTTCCCCTGCGCACACACACGCACACATATGCAGTTGCCAGCGTCAGTGAATGTGAATCAATAACAAAAAGCCAACAACAACAGCAGCAACAATTTACAGCGTCATTTTTGGGTGTCTGCAATTGCACAAGTTAATTAGGTAATTTGTAAACTGCTTGCGCCGTTCACCTGCGTGTTGGCAATGCGGGGGCGGGGGCGGGGGCGGAACGGGGTCGGAGCATTCACGATTATCGCTGAACCTTAGCCCGCCGTATCTAATCAGAAGTTTGTGGCCCAGCTAAATTCGAAATTTAAATTGCAGCACAGCGAATCTTTGGACATGGCCAGCATTGAGGAACGCTTCCAGGCGGCCGTCAACGTGATAAAGGGCCTGCCCAAGAATGGGCCGTATCAGCCCAGCACCAGCATGATGCTCAAATTCTATGGCCTGTTCAAGCAGGCGTCGGAGGGCGGCTGTGCGCCCAAAAAGCCGCCCTTCTGGGATGTCGTTGGGCGGGCCAAATGGGATGCGTGGAATGGCAATCGGCACTTGAGCAAAGAACAGGCGATGCAGCGCTATGTGGAGAGCCTGCAGGAAATCATTGAGACCATGTCGTTTACGGAGAACGTGCAAAACTTTGTTGGAAGCCTCGACGGCCTGACCAACATCAATTTGGATGAACTGGAGCTGGTGTCGCCGGGCATGCGCGAGCTGGCCGAATCGCATCCCAACTCGCCGTTCCATTCGCGCACCAACAGTCCGCAGCATGGCAGCAGCTCCAATATCCAATTGGGCGGACTGGAGTGTTCGCCCATCGCTGGCACGTCGACGGAGACGTTGACCAACGGTCACATAACGCCGCTGACCAATGGATACGCTGGCAAAGCAAGCAACGGCTATGCCACGCATGACTCGAGCATCGCCAGCAACAACAACAACAATTACACGAACAACAGCAGCGTGGCCATTGTGGAGCCCTCCGACGACGAATACGATGATCCCTACGAGACGATGCTGCCCCAGGAACTGACACAAGCGATCACACACAACACGGACATGCTGCGCCAGATCCAGGTAACCGTGGCGAACATGAACAGCGACATGGCTGCAGTGCAGCAGCGGGTGCGCGGCATGGAACAGTCGCTCCTGGAGCTGCGCAATGCGCAAAAGTCACGTGCGACAGCCGGACGAACGCAGCCCGCCTGGTGGCCGCTGAGGGACATTTCGCCAATTTGGTTCGCTGTGCTGGTGCTGTGGCCATTCCTGCTGCGGCGCCTGTCGCGCATGGTGGAAAGCAAACGCCGCTGACGGCGCTCAAGCACTAGACTAGCAAAATTGGTATGGTAGTTAAATTGTAAGTATATAACAATATCACTTTGGGGTCATATTTTAGAGTCAAGAGCCGGTTTTGTATTGGTTGAGCTTCAAGGAATGCAAGATTTATTATATTTATCCGAAATAATTAATGTTTTTAAAGTGCCTTCCAAATTATGCTGATTAAAATTGTTATATCAGAGTATAAAGACGGATAAATAATATATACTCTTCGATAGATTTCTATTCAGAGTTAAGGGATTCGTGCCAGTTTAGTATTGGTTGAGCTTTCAGCTTCAAGTGATTCATAATTTATTATATTTGGTTTAAATATTTAGATTATTTCTTCTAAATTATGGTGATTAAAATAGTTATCGCCTGCGTCAGAGAATAATAGATAAATACGTAGATAAATAAATAAATAATATTCTGAGTCAAGGGTTCCGTGTACCAGTTTAATAGTTCAGTTTTTTTAGATGCTTTCAAGTAATTCATAATTTAAAAAAAAAAATCCTTGAAAATTATGCTGATTAAAATTTTAATTTAATGCAAATAAATCGAGCTTTCATCTTAAAGCTACAGTGATTATGTAAAAGCTCAAGTAATACGTAAAATCAATGTCAAATGAAGCTTACAATGTGCTTTAAAAGCTGTCGAAAATAGGGATAGAAAGTGATAGGCAAGCACAAATAGAGGACCCAACTTACGTAAAACGAATCTTTTGATTAAAATTGTCTTAAACATAGATACAAAGCATGGCACTAAGTCTGAAAAAAAATGTTCTGTTTATGTTTTGAACCATTTAAGGTTGAAGTTTTCAATTCTCTTAAATCTAAACCAAACCAGGTAAAAAGAGGTTAAGCTTAGTCATAATTTTGGGGCAACTGTTCGTTCGTTTTATGATTTTTTAAATATTGGAGTTTTGGTTTTGAAGGGGTCCAGCTCACACCCAGTTTTGAAGCCTTGGTAATAAGACTAAAAATTTAAAACGCTCTTTTCAGTTTAAATTTTAAACTCTAATATTCTATACGCTCTACAACTTTTTCCAGATACTCTCGGTTTTGGGCATAAGCTTTGTCTGGCTTGCTTCTCTTCTCGAATAGGTTACACTTCTTGTACAGAGTTGGGCCTTGTATTTAGTTTCTTAAGATTATCCAGTTGCAATATGTATATTTTATGTATATGTGTGTATATGTATTTTTTATGTTGTTAGTAACAAACACACACGCATACGCTGCTATTATTGGCACATTCCCCATCACATCAAAATGTTTAGTTCGTAAGACGAAAGTTTTTGTGCATTTTGCCCAGGCTGGGCGCGCTTTTGCCTTGGCCCACAGCATTGCCTCTTTGTTAAGAGACTGGGGCGAAAGGTTGTAAGACAATTTTATTTGTTGTTAATTATAATTTTGTAATAAAATGTCATGTAAAATGAATAACAATATCACAAATTTCGGCTGTCATGGAATGCATTCTAGTTCTGCGGCTGAGCAGTTATCCGCAAATAACTCTTACCGGAAGGCACCTCGATCGTCTCGATGCCAGCGGGAAACAGCTTTGGCACATCGCCAGCCGGCACCGTGGGCAACACCATGCACTGGCCGCCCGGTCGCCAATCAGCCGGCGTGGCCACGCTCTTGGTTTGCGTCAGCTTCAGCGAATCGACCACACGCAGAATTTCACTGCGAGAACAAACAACAGCTCTTATTACATTTTTAGTCAAGTTGAAGGCAACATTTTGGGCTCACTCGAAATTGCGGCCTGTGGTGGCCGGATAGAGAATGGAGAGACGCAGCTTCTTTTTGTCGTCAATGACAAAGACGGCGCGACAGGTTAACGGTATGCCCGCAGCATTCAGCTCATCCTTGTCCAGCATATTCAGCTTCACAGCCAGCTCACGCTTGTCATCGGCAATAATGGGATAGTCAAAGCTGGATAGCTCTGTAAGATGCAAACAAAAAAAAAAAACGTTTATGAAGCAACATGGGACACAATGCGGCATGCCACAACTCACTGCCATAGCTCTTGATGTCCTCGATCCAAGCCTTGTGCGATTCAGCCGTGTCGCACGACAGTGCGATTGGCTTAATGCCGCGCTTCTGAAAGTCCGGCATTAATTGGGCAACCCGTGCGAGCTCCGTGGTGCAAACGGGCGTAAAATCTGCCGGGTGCGAGAAGAGTATGGCCCAGCTATCGGCCATCCAGTCATAGAAGTCGATTTTGCCCAGATTGGTCGCAGCCTCGAAATTGGGAAACAGATCACCAATGTTAAGAGCTTTGCCCGACATTCTCAAGGAATTTGTTAAAATTGCTAAATTAATTGAGCAAAAAATGGACACTTGAAAAGTTCTGTCAAATTGTGCAGTTGTCGACCTATCGATAGTCAACGCTCCACAT
The DNA here is from genome assembly GCA_035041545.1 of Drosophila colorata. Taxonomy (NCBI): domain Eukaryota; kingdom Metazoa; phylum Arthropoda; class Insecta; order Diptera; family Drosophilidae; genus Drosophila; species Drosophila colorata. The sequence goes on from JAWNLD010000013.1 coordinate 4,398,225, forward strand.
CTCGAACGATGGACAGTTATCGAGTCTACTTCGTTCGGTTTGTTCGTTGGTGGCCCATTATGGTTAAATACGTTGAAATTATAGATATTAAATGATCAATTTATCAATGAATGCAATAAAAATGATCCGCATGGCGAAAATATCTCATATCATATAATTCAATTTGTTATTTTACGTTTATTAATTGTCAGGCACCTCTTGAACAATGCGCATCTGTAGGTTTACAAAAAAAAAAAAGAAACGACAATTAACAGTTACCAATGCAATTAAATGGCGCTTAAAAACCAAAAGGATCGATGAGCTTTAAAGTGCTTCAAATTAGCATCGGTCATATAACGTAGATTTTTGGAACTTGGTTCAGGTATGTTGCTAAGCACTAAATCAAATAAATTTTAACGCGAAATAGTGAAAAATTAAGTTCTCTGTTTAAACTTTTAATATGCGACAAATACGGGGTTCAAAAATTGAGTTCTTACCATTCGCGAAAGTAGCGTAATTTAAAGATGTGCCACAAAAAGTGAATTGGATGATTAAAGTCAATCGTTAAACCTAGAATTTCCTGATAGATAGGTTTAACGTTGGTAACGTTTCTGAGATATTTTAAATGATAAACAGCAACCTCGTTTACAACCCCATATAAAATGTGCTAGACATATTTGGCTTAAAATTATATTTGATCTCACAGACAATGTGCCATGCTATACCAATTTGTAGATACAAGTTTTAAGAAATGTTAAGCGTTCATTTCAAAAAGATCGGTGGTACAGTTTTAGACAAAATTAAGAAATTGTCAACCAAAAGCAGTTGGTTCATTCAGTAAGTCTAACGAACTGCTTGCCACAAATGAACTGAACCATTTCGTGGATTCAGTGTTAAGTAATTTTATGAAGACTCGGCGGGCAGCATTTACTTTTGAAATTAATTTTTTTGGATTATGAAATTATTAGAATTTTAAATACATTAAAAAAATAAAATAAAATATAATGAAAAAACTACTAAAAGCTAAGAATTTGTTTAAGCTGAAAAGGTACGCTCTCAATCGATCCTATTTAAAACGATTTGATAAAACTTTAGTGGCAGGTTATTCCTCTATTTATTAAAATAACTTTCTTTTGGATTATTTTATTATATTTTATTTTTTAGAATATATTAATGAATTAGAATTATATGAATTAGAAGGATAGCCCTTCGCCTCTTACAATTAGGACCGTGACATTTCACGGGCAGTGCCAATCAATTCAATATTTTTACACTCACGATGCACCATCCATCTCACCAGATGAATGTGCTTATCCGCAAAACGAGTGCATATTGAAAGACAACTCCTTACTCATGCGTGTGTTTACCCGCGAAAAGAGTGCATATTGAAATATATGTTCACGGGTAGGTTCAAATAAGTAACTCTCTGTTCAAATAAATAAAGTTGAGCCTGCCCGTGTACTTGGCCTACATTCTTTCAATATGCACTCGTTTCGCGAGTAAATACTCTCAATTTGTTTTGCGATCTGTCGGGAGTTGTCCTTCAATATGGACTCATTTCGCGAATAAACACAGTCCTTTTGTTTAACGATCACTTTGTTGAACGATCTGGAAGGAGTTGTCTTCCCTATTGCACTCGTTTCGCGAGTAAATACACTCATTTTGCGAAATTGATGGTGCACCGGCCCGGGTAATAGAAACTTCCATAATGGCCAAGGGAGGCGGAAAGGACCCTTCAACGCGAGCGTCGTCACCCATTTTCGACCGAGATCTGCGTCAAGTTTCGCTTCGGTGACGCATGCTTCGATTGATTCTCGATCTTTAAAAAAATATCTTCCAATGTACACTCACTCACTGAGTAGTACTCGACTAAATCGTTAAGTTCATCGGCCAAATAAAGGTCGGTTACCTTAAATACCGCCGACCAAAGTATTTGCTCTTCTGTCCGTACAAAATAAGTTAAGGTGCCAGCATGATTTTCACGTAGATCCAAGTTCTTAAATTTCGCCTTTAGAACGTTGGTTATCTGCGCTACATTTGTCTCTGTCTCGGTGTCAATTTTCATTTTAAGTTTAATGGTGAATCCGCTCTGATGCTTCAAAGCGCAAATATTATTGAGGCATTTGAATTGTCCTTTCGCCATGATGGCCAGTCGATTGCACAGCTCCTCGCATTCGTCCATGCTGTACCGAAGATAAGATATATTAGAGATTGATGATTATCGATGCTAATCAAATTACCTGTGCGATGTGAGCACCACCGTTTGTCCCATTTGCTGAAAATCCTTTATGCACTGCCACAAAAAGCGTCTCGATATGGGATCTACGCCAGTGGTTGGCTCATCCAACAGAACCAAGGTGGGTGCTCCGATCATAGCCATTGCCGCCAGAAGTTTACGCTTTGTGCCACCCGAATAGTTGCGCACCGGCTCGTGTCGATATCTAAGTAAATTCATTTTCCCCAACCAGTACTCAACGCTCATCACCACGCCATCTAAATCATTGCCACTAAATTTGAGACCGCGCAGCATCGCCATTAAACGCAGGCACTGTTCGGCCGTCATGAAATCGTTCAGCGCATCGTACTGTGGACAGTAGCCAAAGCGCTGGCGATAGGCCACCTCATCGCGGCGTATGTCAATGCCCTCGATGCGTATTTGGCCGCCGTCCACAACATTATTGGCGGCAATCATTTGAAAGGTGCTTGTTTTGCCGGCTCCATTGACGCCCAACAGGCCAAAGCATTCGCCACGCTTGACGGCAAAACTGATGCCGCTGACAGCCGGCTGGCCGGCATAGCTCTTGCTCAGATTATTCACAATCAGGGGATAGTCTTCTGGCGACGGCTGCGTTTTCATTAACTCCTTAACATGCTCCGTTTCCCTGGCGCATTCGTCAATGCATTCGCGCTGCTGCTGTGGACAAATACCCGATGAACTGTTGCCCTTCGGTGGCATCTTACAGGACTTGCCGTAAAAGAAGTCACGCAATTGTTGGCGATAGTATTTGTGCTCCAGCACAATGGTGAAGAAGCTCATGGCCAGGCTAAAAACAAACAGAGCATAGACAAAAAACACGCAAGTGGGCTCCAGGGGCATCGTCGACTTGCTGCGCTTTGCTATCAGGTTCTCATTGATGATGCGCAGCTGGTGGTTCAAATTGAAATCGGGCAGAAAGCGCAGAAAAGCGATCTTTGTCGAGTGCACTTTCATTGCCTGGACATTGCTGGAGGTGATTAGGGTAGCAATTTCTGCAGTGATAAAAAAAATGTATAATATATATAAAAACAAGTCAGAGTGCTCTGGGCGATTGGGGAATAACATCCAAAATCCGAAATATTGATTATCTGCGTATGCAGATAAACCAAATTTGGTGGCTCTAGCTCTTACAGTTTCTGAGAAGTGCTCAAAAAACATGGTAAAAAATCGATAAATATCGATAGTAAGAAAACGGGACGGGTTTTCAATTGATCTGCGATCTGTATACACGAATTAAAAAAACAAAACTTCAACTCTCTAGCTCTTATTCAGTGCTTGTTGTCAATAGGATTCTTAGATTTTTAAAATTTTACCTCACACTTCTGTTTTTTAACCGATCTAGTTGAAATTTTTTGCAACATATTCTCTTAGGTGTCTCTAACCTCTCAAAATACGCGAAATAAACTTAAAAAATTGTAGGTTGTGTTCGATTTTAATCGATTTTAAGAAAACGGCGTTTGTTATCGATCATTTGAAATAAACTGGATCTGCGCGTGCCATGGACGAGTCTATAAACGTTAAAAATTTCATGACTCTAGCTATTATAGTTTTCGAGATCGACGCATTCATACATACGGACGGACGGAAGGACAGACAGGCGGACATGGCTAGATCGACTCGGCTGTTGATCCTTGCTCCATGCTTTATGGAGTCGGAGATGCTTTCTTCTGTCTGTTACATACATTTGCACAAAGCCATGACACCCTTTTTAGCCATTTTCAATGGGTTAGGGTATACAAATATATATATATATATTTTGTAAATATATTCGGGTTCGAATCCCAGGCTAGAGTAGGGATGTAGACCTAATGTTTCAACCGAGTTTTTTTAACACATACGAATATATGCATTTCATGACAAAAATTGAATGTTCTCCGGAAAAACGTTCACAGTGTAATATCTAAAACAAGTAGGAGATACCCTGTATATACGTTTCTGCTGTTGTTGTTATTACATTTGACCCTAACGTGCAATATTATTCGTTTTATTGACGGCTCACCTGAAACAATAAGCATAAGCAGTAGATATGTAGAAATCGTTGATATGGACTTAAAGTTATTGCCCAGTGCGTACAGAATGGGCAAATAGCTAAAGCCATAGAAGAAAATGCTCATAACTATCAGCTTCTGCTCTTCGATTGCGTACAGCTCCTTGGGCATTATCATTTGCTGGAACACAAACAGTGCCAAACAGGCGAACGCATGCAAAATCAGATCAAATAGCAACGTGGCGAACCAGAACGTGTAGCGCGACATGGGCTGCAGCTGGCGAAAACCGTTCACATGCTCCAGGAACGGCAGCGCGATATAGTAGAATATGGATAGGAACACGACGGCGGACACGATGACCACATAGTATTCGAGACGCGCGGAGCTGACGTCGCTAAGGTAGCGTTTAATGGGCAAGTAGGTGGCGTCGATATGTGCATCCGATTGATGGCTGAGCAGCTGCAGCATGCACGTGTCCACCATATTGACGAGTATGACGCTGCTATGGTAGCGATTGCTTGCATAGGAAATCTCCAAAGTGGGCGTGTCGCTTCCGCTGATTTCAATCAAGCCAACAATGTCCTCCAGAAAGTCAGCCAAATTATCGCGCTGCCTCTGCAGCAACTCTGCGAAGAACAAGAATGCAAAACTTGAGTTCAATTTAAATTTCAGTGGGTATTTCGATTATTTACCATCCCGCGTATTGTTGGCCCGCAGCGTTAGCGTCTTGTCATTGAGGCCACTCTGTTGGATGAATTGACGCAGCTGTTGCTCCACCCGATCGTGACGACCCATCGGATTGTAAATGTAAACACTGCCCGTGCGCAGCTGGCTGAGGTTAAGCGGCAATGCCGCCTCGTTGGTCATCACGGACAATGTGTGCATGAAGAAAGTGGCGCCGCCGACGGCAAGAAAAATGAAGCTGAACTGTAAAGGAGTTACAGAAAATAACATTATAAGAAATTCCAAACAGCTCATAGCCTTATAGTCTTACAGTTTCATATTCAGTCCAACTTATAAATACAGGCTCATTGTTCAGTTGCTAGAATGCCTTGGTTAGTTAGTCAACTCATCTGATATCGAGGACCGCCTGTTATTTATTATCGATTTACCCAGGAATGAAGTATTATACTTCTACTCATAATATTCACAAAAATAATACCTTTACAAATTCTGAATAACTTTTTAATAGATTCCTATCCTCTACTCATTGAAAATGTCTATAAAAAAAACGATACCTAACCTAGTTTTCCCGAAATCGATAAATATCGACTATGTGAAAGACAAACGATAGAGAAGACACTAAGATTCGTAGATCAAACAAAGTTATATGTCTTCCCTTTTCGTCTAAAATTTAAATTTCTTTAATTTTACACACTTTTGGTTGTCATATTTGTCATACTGAAAAATCACCGAAGTTTTTCTGAAATGTATTTTCAATAGTATGGAGCTGTGTGAAGAGGTGTTTTCATGTATATTTGAAATATGTATATCCTACAATTTTAAAGCAAGAGTCAGCAAATTTGACAGGCAGTCTGATGGCTTTCTCTTATGATCGAGCCGAACAAATTCGATCCCACAAATTACAAAAATCTAATTTTTCCAAAATAACAATTATAATTAAGACCGTCTTCGAGTGCTTGGAGCTGTAATACTGTGAACTACTACTGCAGAGTTTTGTTTTGTTTGTTTTTTTTTTTCTATTAGCCGTAACCACTTTTTATTCGTACACCAGTCATTTTTTTTGCGTAGTCCTAACTTTAGTTGACATTATTATTTTTAAGATTATTATAACTGCATCAACATCAACATGCTTACACTTTTCTGAAAGGTTATTTAATTATCTAGCATATATAATAAGTAACAAAAATGAAAACAAAACATTTAATTTATTTAAATTATATAAGACCACTTCATTGATCTACTAAATTACATCGCCAATTTTATTCGTACAGCCAAAGTGTACGAAGTACGAAAAGCACTATGCATAAAATGACTGGCGTACGAATTAAAAGTTGTTAGGGCTTGTACATATTTTCGAATTTCGAATTATCAATGCAGTGTAAATGCATTTTACTGATATTCCTAAGTAAACAAGTGTGACTCAGACACTTTAATCTACTATTACACATCCACATGCTTATCTGCTTGGCTGGTTATTGGGTGAGGTTCGCTCGTTAACCGTACAGATAAGAATTGTACATTTAAATGTTATAAAACATTATTTACCATGTATCCGGCATATAGCCTATTGTTTGACAAAAATGTATATTTTTTGTAAAAAATTGCTGCACAAAGCCACAAGAAATGGGGCTGAATACGTTGCAGGGATTTGTATTGAAGCAGTGGTGCATTATTGTGCATACCAAAAGCGGGTGTATCCACTTGATCGCATTCTCCAGCACAGCTAAAACAGAAAAAGGTGTAAACGGTTATATTTCAGACACGATTGTATGCCTGTACTCACTTTAGAAATACTGTCTCCAGCGAGGTGTCGGTAATTGAAATTGTTTCAATGCCTAATTCATCCGCATTTGCCTCCAAGCTGCGTAACATAGCTTGATATTTTGTATGATAGTCATACGGTAGACAAATATAAACCGTAGGCTTTACAATATTCTGTATGTAAAGAGTTGGCATTAAGTCGTGGCTATAACAAATTTGAATTCCTATCAATTACAAACCTGCAATGTGGCAGTCGGTATAAAATCGCGAATCATTTGTAAGGTTTGATTTTCCTGAAACTTCGTCTCATGTGCCTGCAGCTTTAGGCGATAGCCGGTGCCCGATTTACGCTTTAGTTCCAGAGGAGAGCCGCTCTCCTGCAGCTTGCCGTTGGCCAATATGCAGATGGTATCGCCCAGCATCTCGGCCTCTTCCATGTAATGTGTGCTCACCAAAATAGCCTTCTCTTTGCGCAGATTCAGCAAAATGTCCCAAAGTTCGCGACGCGATTCAACGTCCAGGCCGGACGATGGTTCGTCTAGGATGATAATTCTGTATGTCAAATAAAAAAGTGAGATATAGAGTAGATTGGTGCTACAGTAGCGAATATATATATAAGACAACCAAATTAAACAAGAGTGATTTGGACAGGTGCGTTAGATTGGGAGATTCTTATATACACAATTACACAAATATATGTATGTCATCCATATGTGTAAGAAAATACAATTTTTAATTTTTGGGAAATCGGGAGATGTATCTAAAAAATATATATATACATATTCTTGGTTTGTATACTGGTAAGAACCTCCCGGTTCTATCATTAGTAAACTTTGCTTTCGACGTTGGCTTGTACGCCTTGTCCCTTTTTTGAAACTTAAACTGGTTGAGAATTATACAGATCAAACAACGAAAAAATAACATTAACCTAACGTACAACTTTCTTTGCTATCATCAGTAACTATAAAATACTTGATCTAATACTTTTTTAAAATAAACGGTATCTGTGTGTCCTATAAATTTTCAATGCTTTTATAGTTTCTGAAATCGACGCGTGCATATAGATGGACGAACAGACTCGGCTATTGGTGCTGACCAAGAACATATATCCGGATAGGGTCCGGTAAACCTCCTTCTTGCTGTTACATACATTTACACAAAGCCATTTTATCCTTTTTACCCATTTTTAAATTGTACAAATTAAATCAATGATCAATTATGGCAGATAATGTACATCGGTATTAAATTTAGATCGGTTTTTACAGTATTACAGTATTAACATTTAAATAGCAGTTATCACAAATTAATTAATAAAGATCATAACAAACTATGAGTTGTTAGTTAAAGCCCATTGTAGCAAAATTTCAAAAGTTCGAGAGTAATATACAAAAAATATATACATATAGTAAAGTGGACCCAACATAACAGCTATGATTGTGTGTGCAAAATGTAAGTATTACTATCATTACTTGACAGCACACCAGCTAATATATTTTAGATTAGCTTACTAACTTGGTGTTGCCCGCAATTGCAATTCCAAGTGATAGACGCCTCTTCATGCCGCCAGATAACTTGTAACCATATTCATTTGCTTTCTCTTGAAGATTCAGTTTACGTAGGGTGTGTTCCGCCCACTTACGTGCATCGGACTTTTCCACGCCACGTAGCTGTGCAAAAAATTCCAAATGCTGCTTACATGTCATGTAGCTCATAAAGACGCTATGTTGTGGACAGAACCCGATTAGGTAGCGATATGAGGCAACATCGCGTTCGCTGCACGCAACAATTTTGCCAGCATCCTTTGGCACAATGCCTAGAAGAGCAAAGAGAAAGTGTAAAGTAACAATTGAGGATGGACTTTAAAATAATAAACTTACCCATAATCATGTTCATTATGGTTGTCTTGCCCGCACCATTGTGACCCAGCAGTACGGTTATCTCCTTGTTATTGATTGTCATATCTAAATGGTCGGCAATGTGGATTTCGCGTTTGTCAGTCTGGAATTTTTTGCACAGATCATTGATACTGATCGCATGCGTACCACGCGGCGATGTGGTGTATTCATTCCGCTGACGCTTTTTATATGTTTCAGGCTGAGAACAACAGGCAAAATTTGTTCAATTAACAGCTTCGACGCTCAGACTTAGTCTGGGACTTACATTAAATACGAATAAGAATGGACGCTTGAGACCGCCGGTTCCGGGAAATACGCACACAAAATAGTTATACAGGACGGCGTAAAAAATGGTCTGGCAAATGAGCACAGCATAAATAGCAAATAGACGACTGGAATCATCTTTGATAACTCGAAACAAATCGGCGCCACCAAACTGGCGATCTATAAAAGATTTCAATGTGAATTAAATCTGGAAGCCAGCAAGACAGGTTTAAAATCGTAACTCCAAACTGGTTGTTTGTCGAATTGCATTTAATTTACAAAATTTTGATGGAAGTTATATGATTTCAGTTTTGGTAAAATTTCGATAAACTGGTACATCTAAAAAATTAAATAGGAAAACAAAAACTGGTTTGATCCGAACAGAACTATTACAAATATCGTAACTTATTAAAAAAGTGTAAGTGCATTATAAATAATTTATAATAAAAAAATAATTGATTCTTTGAACTTACGTTTATTGCAAAAGGTCTGTAATACATCAAGGCCCTGTAAAAATGATTCGGTGCAGAAAAGGTAAGCTGCCAATCCGGTTAGCCAATTGCTTGCAATATTAAACACATACGGTATAATGAGGAGTATAAGACCGCCGATTTTTGCGTAGAACACTGCCAGATATAAACAAATATATATATATATTTATATACTTTCTTTGTGAAAGAAAGAAAGAACAAAGAAAGAAGCACAGCTTACCCGAATGAAAGAACACAGATACCAGATAAGCATACGACATATTTGCAATAATGTAAAGCAAATACAATGTTGATATATATATAACACCAATATTTCCCAAGGCGTTAAAGTACCAGGCGATAATTAGATTTACGACAAGGAATGCGGTATACAACACAAAACGTACAAGGAAGAAGCTGAGGCCATTCAAAAAGCTCATGGGGGTCACCAGATTGAGAAACGCCTTCAGGCCATTCTGTTTCTCTTCGACAAATGGCACCAGAAATGTGGCCAACAGCAGTATGCTAAATAGTATGCTGAATAGTGTCCCGAAGTTGCTCAGACGAAAGCTACCCGAGGTTTCAATCTCTAAATTGGGCATGACTTTCAACAGCATTTCATAGTCGCCATTAACTCCCTGATAAAGCATATACTGACGATCAATAACATACTGCAGCGTTAAAAACCCCTCGCGGATATACTCATCGTCACCTGTAGAAAGAGCGATTGTTAGTTGACGGACAATGACAATCATGTGATCGCCAAATACGCACTCTTCTGATGATTGATTTCCTCGTCATTCACAAAGCGCTTCTTTGGCGATATGCGCATTTGATTGGAGCTAATGGTGTACTTCAATCCATTTCCCGTACGTGGCTCCGGCAGCTTCTGAAAATTGATGGCAAAACAGCTGCCTGTGCACTGCTGCTCCATATCCAGTTGCATTTCCGCGCTATTGTTATACTCACGCATATCTGTAAATAGAATGCGAAGCGTTGAATATTTACAAAGAACCGTCAAAAAAACATGCAACAAATTGTTTATTAATCTTACTCTCGGATACATATTGAAATTCATTACGCACTGATTCCATGAGATCTCTTACATTGGCCGTATTGGGCGCGTAGTATATCCAATCATTATCATTTGCGGGAAAGTAGACTTCTTTTAGTACCATCTAAAAATAAAAAATAAAACAATATTAATTATTATTAACCAAACCCGCCCAATGTGCCAGCTTAAACAGCGAGGTTTAAATATTGAAATGAAATAAAAACTAAATAAAAAAAAACAAATCTAAAGGGTTACGCGTTCTTATTGGCATGCTGGCTACCACTTAAAATATGCCACACAGGTGTACGGGACAGCAGCTTAAACAAAGGTCAACAACGTCCGTGTGGTGTCTAAAATTATATGGAAAGAGGCAGGTGTACCCTGGTTCGTTCGCACCCGCATCAACCGAACTCAGTCGGATAACTATATGCAATGACTTAGGCAACATCCCAGCCCTTTAGCCAATATAAGCTGTAAACACAAACTATCACTAATTATCTTATTAAGATTTAAATACAAGCAACCCTGCAAACGAACTATATTTAAAGGTCCATTAAACTAGCAATAACTGTAATCAGCAAGTACAAACGTTGCAGTTGACTCAACTGGTTGAGTATTGTGCTGTCGGTTACACCCAATTGCAACGTTCTTACCTGTTACTCAATGCAACTGGTACGCGTGACAAAAATTGGCAAGCTCTAGCCATTCCGGTCATACGCACCAAGCTCGGCAAGTATTGGAATATATACTATAAGACCTAAAGTACTCTTATGACTGCACCCAATATTTACTATACAGTATTCAGTGGGGAAGTTCTTTGTTCTTGCTATCAGAAGCTACAGTCACTCGCAGTGTGTTGTACATAGCTTTCCTTTTATTATTGGCAAATCAATAGCGATACTGTGTTATCTTACTTACATAGTTTTTAGATTCAAACTCGTCCATCCTATTCGAAGTATGGGTGTTTGTCCAATACAGATAGCCGAACGACCCCAATGACAATACAGCAAGTATAATGCTAATATGTATGGAGTTGCATTTTAAATAGAGCAAATTCTTTCGAAAAAACACATAAAACAATGGACTACAGCTACAACCCATTGCTGTTGTTGTCCTTAGATAGGGTTTGTTTATTATTCAAATGACAGGTGTAAACTCTGTTTACACATTTTCACTTAATCAATTTAAGGCCGAATTAAAAAGCGAAGCCGTCCTGTTGATAGTGTTATATAGGGGTGAAAGTTTCGCTGTTTTCGATCAATGATGACACGAATCCGATATACAAAATCGATGTTTTTTGCGGATTAACATCTAGGGCCGTTTTTACATCTTGCCGACAATTTATCATATAAACTATGAAATAAACAAGTATAATTAACGTTTGAATTTATATATATTTAAAGAAAAACTAGTTGCAATCTAATCGCTCTTAAATATAGGCTGTGTCAAAACTATTTGCGCCCAATCGAAAATACGATATTTATAACGACTCATCGATAGTGCATGACAGTTGGCGATAGTCCACGCCTATCAAATATTCATCGTCAAGTGGTACTTTAATTTGCTTATATTTAATAAACCACGCAATAAAGTTAAGATCCTCCGCCGGAAATGGAATCCTCGTAAACAACTAAATAAGATTAAACTAAACCCTAATTTATTTGGACGCTCTTTACCTGGGGTGAAGATAACGAAGAATTACCATGATTCAAACATAAATTTATTCGTAAAACGACGCCCGCGTCCACCTCTAAGCGCAGTATTTTGTATTTTATTTTAGTCTTTTTGTCACCATTGGGCGTTGTTGTTGGCATTTTCCCTTTTGGAGTTCAACCGGCCTACGGAGGCTTTAACTTTTTTAATTTTTATATATTCTCCTCAAGTATGCCGCGAGCAAGCCTTCGCAGGGTTATCGAATTTCTGGGCAATACAATTTATTAGTGTGATCCATCCTCGGGGTATTTGAAGCACAGACCAAAAAAACAATATGAACAGCAAAACAATTTTCCCCATTAATTTGGATAAACTCACTGCCAAGGAGCGTCACAACTACATTCTCAATCATTATGTGCTGCCCACGGCCGCTGAAGGCGAATCCAGCCGACACAAGCGTGACATCGATGTCATCCGTGAGAACCATCGTTTCCTGTGGGCCGAAGAGGACGCGGACATTAGCGAGCTGAGTTGGGAGCAGCGTTTGGCGCTGCGCTATTACCGCAAGCTATTTAAAGAGTACTGCATCGCAGATCTCACACGCTACAAGGAGAACAAAATCGCGTTGCGCTGGCGCACCGAGCAGGAGGTGGTCACCGGCCTGGGCCAGTTCCAGTGCGGCAGTCGGCACTGTGGAGAGCGCGAGGCTCTGCGCAGCTGGGAAGTTAACTTTAAATACATCGAGCAGGGTGCCCCGCAAAATGCACTCGTCAAGGTAAGCGACGTCAAATAGAATTTGCCACAATCTTGGTTCTAATGCGATGGGCATTCTCTGCAGTTGCGTCTGTGCCCCAAGCATACGGAGCAGCTAAATTACCGAACGAAGAAAAAGGAGCACAAACGCCAGCGACGCCGAGAGCGGGAGGAGCAACGTAAGGCGGAAAGAAAGCACAAGCACAGACGCAATCAAGAGGAGGAGCAGTGTGCTGAACCAGTGGAAGATCAGGCGGAGCCACAACAAGCCACCGACGCGGGCAAATGCTGCGAAACTGCAGCGGACGAGAAACCGGACGAACCAGCCGACGAGCACATTTGGAGCCAGCAGCTGAACGTGAGCAAGGAGCAGCCGTCACGCGAACAGGAATTCGAACGTTATTTAGAGGATCTGCTTATGTAAATGCAACTAAAGCAACTTTGACATTGTGTTGGCTTGGACACAACTTTTGTAAATACAATAGCACTTTTTTATTTATGCAGAGCTTGTGCTCTTCTATGGCTATCTATAGAGCTATCGGCCACAACACGGCTTTGCAGACTTGTACATACTATATACATACATACATTTACAATTTATACAATACACAAAAGTAAATAGTTCGTTAAGCACCAACACCAAAAAAGTTGAACTGGACATTAAGGCTGTGACTTTCGTTTTAGAAACAGAATTACGAATTACGAATACGAATTAGACTCTCTCCATTTAAGAACTAAATTTGTAGCATCATTCATTGACTTAACGTCGTTGCTTCCGTCATTTCGAAGTTCACGTTTGCTATTGAGCCTGCGACAAGAGTTCGGCGAATGCCTGCGGCGGCTTGAAGGCGCGCACTTCGGTGAATACCGATTCCTTCCATTTCTCCACGGGCTGTTCCTTCTCCTCGAAACTTTGATCGTACAGCGTTGAGGTAGCCTCATCGCTGGGATCATGCCACTTTTCCATATAGGGATGTGCCAGCGCCTGCTCGGCCGTGATGCGCTTCTCGGCATCCAGTTCGAGCATTTTCTCCAGCAGATCGATGGCCAGCGGATTGGCGCCGCGGAACACATCGCGAAAATTGCGACGCGACATCACCGGCAGCGAACGTATGTAGGTGCGCGCGCTCTCCGACGAGATCTTGTTCATGAACTCATCGTTGGGTGTGCCCAGCACCTCCATGATCAGGTTCAGCTGGTGTATGTGATCGGTGCCTGGGAAGAGCGTGCGACCCGTCAGCAGCTCGGCCATAATGCAGCCAACCGACCAAATGTCCACCGTCTGATTGTAGTGCATCCAGTTGAGCATGATTTCCGGTGCGCGATACCAGCGCGTTGCCACATAACCGGTCATCTCGCTCTCGGCGGGTCGCGCCAATCCAAAGTCTAAAATGCGCAGCTCGCAATCCTCGTTCACAGCCAAATTGGAGGGCTTCAGGTCGCGATGAATCACGCCAGCGCTGTGTATATACTTGAGGCCGCGCAGGATCTGATAGACCAGGAACTGCACATGCTCGTCGGACAGCTTCTGCGTGCGTATAATGTTATTCAGATCGGCGTCCATCAGGTGCGTCACCATGTACACCTGCTGGAACTGGTCCAGCGAGTCGGCTGGCTGGCCCGGATGGAAAACGTCCAGCAGGCCAATCACGTTCTCGTGATCCATGTGCTTGAGAAGGCACAGCTCACGGTACGTGCGCTTCGCGTGCACCGCCGACTGGAAGGGGCGGGCCAGTTTCTTGATCGCCACCTTTGTGGTGGTGCCTCGCACCAGGGCCTTGCACACCTGGCCATAGGCACCCTGGCCCACGGGCTGAAGGTTTTGGTACGTTTCGGGTATCTCCCACTCGGTGCGGTTGATGTCAAGTTTATAGAACTTCGGCATATTCTTAGTGTCGGATTGATTGATTGTCTTCTACGCCTTCGAAATTCCAAATCGCTTTTATCTTATTTGTCCAAAATTTCACGTACTCAAGAAGAAGAAGCCTTCTTCTAGTGATGTAAAAAAACAACTATGCAACGATTTATCGATAATTTCTGCAACGATGTTCTACTGCTTTCGATGTTGTATTGTCGATATCGATAAGCTTTGTGTATCAGCTGTTAGCATAAAGCTTTCGCGGTTTCAATATGTCAACTTTGCGCCAGTCCGCATCAGCTGTGTGAAATAAGCTTCAGTTTCAATCGGTCGTTTGTGTACGCAACAACGTGAGCGCGGTCTGCGCTACTTTGAGTCTCAACGTTTTTTGCACGAGTTTTTTCCTTACGTATTTATTCATTGACAAAAACTCAAGCTGCGCTCCGTATGTGTGTGTGAATGCGCGCGTTAGTGAGGCCGCCTTTTTGCGTGTATTGTGCGAATGTGTGTCTGTGTGTGTACAGCTCCGGCTCTGGGCTACTTTGCAGAATAAATTGTTTCGCAATTATATAGAATATTATGTAAATAATTAAACAACATTTTGAATTTCAAACTTGCCTGGCGTTTTGCGTTAAAGCGCAACAGTTTAGAAAACAAATATATATGTACACACCCATATACACACACAAATTAATTACAAAGCTAAAAAAAAACAAATAAAGTGTGAGACAGCATCCTTAAACTCCTCAAATAGTGATCGCTGCGACCATAAAGGGCGCCACTGCTGCACAGAACCGTAAAGGAAACGAAACCAGCGAGCTTAAAAAACCGTTGCGCGAAACAAAATGGCCACGACAGCGGCCGCCGTGGCAGCGACCAGTGTTGTTGTATTGGATCGTGGCAATAATACGACATGCACAATCAACTTGCATGGTAAGTGAACGTGTGTGCGTGTGTGTGGGGCTCCCAAAAAATAATAATTAATCATAATTAACCAAAACACAATAAAAGAGCGGCAACAACAATTCGCAGTTAATATCTTCGGTTTGGTGTTTGAAGCTTTTGCAAAAAGTTGTTGGCGTTATTTTTAGCGCATGATTAGCAATGCTTTTTTTTGTTGTTGTTTCTGTTTTTGTTTTGTTAAGCGTTTTATGGACTTTCGTTTTATAGAATCGAGTTGTGATCGCGCTGACGCTCGACAATTTATGCAACCTCTAGAGGTTATCAGTAGGTACCACACGGAGAGAAAAAAGGGCTAAATCTAAAGCTAAGCTGGAATGCACTTGAATTAAGTTCTAGAAAATATTGATCCAAAAACTCTAAAGCAATCAACTATTTTTGAGATCAGTTTCAAGTTTACAAGAAGTTATTTCAAGTGCAAGTGTTTCAACAATTTTTTGCAAAATAAAGGAATAGTTGTACGACAACAATTTGATCTTTTTTAATTGTCCAATAATGAGATTGGGCAAAAAATTAGAAACAAACTTTTCAGAAGCAAATGCATGTGAAATTTTTTTTTTCAAAAAAAAAAACTTGGTAGACAGGACCTACAGAAGCCTGAAATCAATTAACCCGTGAAGAGCCCACTAAATAGAAAACAATGATGGATTTACCGCCTACTAATTAAATTGATATACTTGTTTTTAATAAATGGACATACCTATTATTTTGTTTAACCATTTTTAGTTAATAATGTACATTACTATTCGAAATAGAAACAGACAGACGGGCGAACATAGTTACATACATATATATTTTTTACATTTCAGCCGAAAATAAATTGGTTTTAATTAATTTACTTTTTAATCTGTTTTCAACACAACGAAAATTAAACACAATTTACATTTGACGAAAATAAGTATACATATAAATATACATATATACTATCCTTACTGAGATATTGTCCAGCAAGGCTAAACAAAATCTTAATATAATAGTGTTGAGCTTTTTAAAAAAAACTAAGATTTTGAGCGATTGTTTCTATTATAAAAATCGTATCTTGGTAATATTTTCCCATATGTGAGGATCATTTTGATAATTTTTTTGTTTGGTTAGGATAACTTCGAAAAAAAAAAGTTTTTATACAAGCTATATATAGGCGCCATATGCTTTAAAGGGTTAATTTCGATAATATTACACCGATATGTAAAAAGCACAGTGAGGCACAATTGCTGATGGTAAGGATATCTTAAAAGCAAACCAAATTCCTTAAACAAAAACTGAATTTTCGACCGATTGTTTCTATGGCAGCTATACGATATAGTCGTCCGATCCGACCGACTCCAACATATTCTTCCTGCAACAAAGAGGCGGCTCTCTAAAAAGTGTTGTGACGGTAAATTGAGAGAGGCAGGCTGGCATAGAAACATACAGACGGAGAGCCGAACATGATTATATATTTTTTACATTTCAACCGAAAATAAATTAGTTTTAATTAATTAAGTTTTTAGTCCATTTTCAGCACAATAAAAATTACACAGAATTTGCATTACTATTTTCAATGAAATAATGAAATATATTTGGAAAGGAAAGCGGAAGGAAAGTTATGATAAAATATTTATTATTTTGACCATGAGTGTATATTCTACTCACAATTTTAATGAACTTGTTTCAAGTTGAAAGTCTGCTGGACTTAGCTAACACGATTCTCTCGGTGTACAGCTATAAAGTTAACCTAGTTAACCTTGTTAATAGTGTATTAACATTGCTTTGTTTTGCTCGCATTTCAAATCGACCGACGTAGCCCGCTCAAGGGTCTGTCGTAGTATCTTATCAGCATTTGCCCAATGATCTGGCGCTCGGGGCTCTCTCCGGGAATAGGCGCAGCAACTGGCCAAAAGCGCCTCTGCTGAAAGATCGTCATGTCTGTGCGGCTCCTACTTGCGACACATTTCGATTAGGCGTTACATATATTTATATATATATATATATGTACATCTAGTACATATAAATACAAAATACACATGCCTACATATAAGTATACATGCACATACATATACGTATATTTATTTCTATGTACAGAGCGCACTTTCAACAATTACGACTCGTTCGCTCTGCCCACGTTGCGTTTTTGACGCTGTTTTGAGCCACAGCCGGAGACACATTTGCCACACACCACAAAGAGACGCCAAAAGCAAATACGATCCGAGTCGGACAAGTTTTTTGTTTTGAGTGCGCTTTGCCTAGGCCAAAACTTTAAATTTCAGCTATAGCTTTTGATTTCCTCTTGCTTTATATATTTTCGCCCCTTTTTGCTTTATTTGTAACTCAGATTTGCAGTTATGCTTTGTGCGAAAAACCTCTAAATTATAAACTCTGCTTAGACGTCAGCGTGTTTGGGGCCACAAACAGGCCCCGTCATACAAACACACACACAAACACACACACAAACACACACTCACACCCACACGCAACTGCGGTGCACCCACCCAATAGTCAATGGCGATTGCTGAAGCCGGAGCTGAAGCTGAAGCTGGAGCTGGAGCTGGAAGCCTCGCTCAGTCTTGCTCAGTCTCCCCACAGTTGGCCGGTTTACTTACAGCCAAAGACTTTGGCACGTGTGTATGTGGGTTAGAAGTGTGTGCGTGTGTGTGTGTGTGTGTGTGTGTGTGTGTGTGTGTGTGTGTGCGTCATTGATGGCAACATTCAAATTCTGTCTTTAATTTGCATATTAGTTATTATTTTTTGTGCACTCGTAATACTTTTTATATGTATTATATTAACAGAAGAGCTTTTGAGTCAAAGTGAAGCTATTAATGTAACCAGAATGATTCTTGTAAATGTTAAAGTGACGTTCTTCATGTTGTGTAACATTGATTTGCCCGGCTAAAGATTTTGCAATCCCTCAAATGGGCTCCTAAAATTTTAAATATTTTTTTTTTGCATAAGTTTCATTTTTGCTTTGGCTCTATGGATATGTCCGTCTGTCTGTCTGTCTTTTTCACTGCAAACTAGTTCGTCAGTTTTTATCGTCATGAAACTTTTGTTATATAATTGTCTATATACATTTAGTTATTTAGTGGATACAATTACACACAAATGAACTTAACAGATTATTGATTTTGTGATTTGATAGTAAATATATTTTTTGATTTATTCGATTTTAATTGATTACATGCAGCGCACATATTCTACACATCTTCACATCACACATATTCTCTTTGGCTTGAACTGTTTTCGGTGTTTTCCTTTCATTATGAAATCTTTCAAAAAAAAAAAAATAATAATAATAATAATAATATATCAAAAATAAGAGAACTGATATAATAATAATATTATTATATTTATAATATTATTAATAAAAATAATAATAATATTATTATTACAAAAATATATTATAATATTATTATTATTATTTTTATAAGTAAAGGATTATAACTATATCCTAATTATTATAACTAAAACCAAACTTGTAAATAACACCGGCTAGGACACCCATTCACATCCAGTACACTAGGGATTTTAGCCCGGGTCCTGCCTGAAATATATTTACACACTATACAATAATTGTTCTGATTTGAACCTTTGAGCTCTCAGAGTAAATCAAACTTGTTTCGTTTCTCATATTTTTGGTTTTGTTTTTGTTTATGCAGGTGCCACAGTTGTGTCCTGGCGTGTGAACAATCAGGAACAGTTGTTTGTCAGGTAAGTTTTAAATATTACGCATACGCCGCATTGGTGTGGGGCGCGCGCGCTTTAAGCTAAAAGCGCACGGCTTGAAGTTAAAGCAACTTACGCAAGTCCACGACGGTAACTAACGGTGAGCAACCAAAAAAGTGTTGAGCAAAAGTTTTCAACAGACGAAGACACCAACACACGCGCACATTTTGGACGTTAGCTGGCCACAAAGGATGCCCTGCAGCAAGAACAGGCTGGCGCAGGTGCAGGCGCGCGGACGGGGGCGGGAGCGGGGGCCATGGGCCGTGGGCCGTGGGTTAGGCAGCCTTAACCATTCTGTTTGGCGGCAAAATGTTTTTGTATGACGCAGCAACAAAAACACGTTGGGGCCCCAAACAGCGTCGAACCAGCGAACCGCACCAACACCATAAAGAGATAAAGAGCACTCAGCCAAAGAGAGGCCAGCGACAGAGAGAGAGAGAGAGAGAACGAATGAGTGCGCGAGCTTGGAGAGAGCTTGCTGCACATGCACAAAGCAGGCCAGTTGACTGGGCAGCTTTGAGGGCCACTATATTGTTTTTTTTTTTTTTGTTGTCGTTTTATTTTACTCTTTTTGCTGCCTACGCTATCCTGCTCTAACCAACAACAAAAACAAAAACGAAAACAATGTGCTGGTTTTTATGAATGGAGTTTTTGGCGCGGCATCTAGATCGATAAATCCCGACAACGACTACATGATGTGCCATGTACACTGTGCACTGTTCGCACAGTGACGCAAATTTTGATAATTTTGTGTTACATTCGCGTCATGGTGTTGCCAACTGCAGCAGCTGCTTTATTCAAGTACCCTGTAAACGTATAAAATTTAAATGGATTTATTTGTCTAGTGGAATCTGTTTTTTCAAAATCGCAATAGAAACTCATTTTTAAAGACAATTTTGGCATTCAATTGTTTTTTGTGCCAAATAAAGCTTTCTTTGTGACCTTATTTAAAGCATTTTTAAGCCATTTCAACAGTTTATCGATATAATTTCTTTGAAGCTCTAAGCTATCAGTGTTTTACGTGATTTATAAAGCTTATTCGGCCGTTTCTTAGGTTACAAAATGCTTTTAACAGCTTTGAATTGTTAGGTTAGCAAAGCTTCTAAGATTAAATTTGATATTTAATCGTTCGAAATGCTTTAAAAAGCTTTAAACTGTCAGTTACTTTAAAAGGCTTAGGACGACTTCGTTCGACCATTTCTTCAGTGATACGAAGCTTTAAACAGCTTTTACCAAGCTTTTAATATCAAATTTGTTATTTAATTGCTCGAAATGTTTTTTTAAAAAAGCTTTCAACTGCCAGCTTCTTAAAAAAGTTTAGGACGACGTAATATCTATGTAAGATAATGAAAATATATATTTTTTTTAAATAAATACAAAAATTAATAAATAAAGTGGCATTCAATATTTTCCTTTTATAATAACGCTAGAGCTAATTTTTTCGTAATAAAACTTGAAACTCATCAATTATATATTGTAAGCTGCATATATTCGAATAATCTTTATAGGGTATTGCGCAGTTTATCAGCATTGCTCTTTAGTTTTTTGTTACAACAAATTTCTTTGCTTTGCTTAGAGTTTTTCGTCTGTTTGTCCGAATGTTCGTTACACATTGCGTCGCCTGTTTTTTTTTTTAGTTTTTTATTTTTATGTTTTTTTTTTTGTGTTCCGTTGGCATTTGGAAACCCAGCAACAGCGACGAAGAACTCTGAAAATGCCGCACAAAAACCGCGCTGCGAGTTCGAGTCAAAGTTTTATTTTGTGGCAGAAAAACCAGGGACACTTTTTTCGTGTGAGCCAAAGGAGCCTGTACGTGTGGCAACAACTGTGTCCGAACGGGGGCAGAATCAGCAGCAGCAGCAACAGAAACAGAAACGGAAACTAAAACAGAAAATCAGAGCATGCAGCTACAACTAATGCTTAAAGAGCTGCCACAATAAATGCCACTTGGATGGATTCCACAAAGCGCTGAGCAAAACTGATCCGTTGCACAACTACAACCTGACAATATTAATGACACAATTGCCCAGGCTCCCAAAGAGTGCCACAGAGGGGGGAACGGTTGATGGATGCGTCGGCAAATTAGCGCACGCAAAAAACTAAAAGACGAACCGACTGAATTATCCAGCAAAAAGTGGCCCAGCCAAACTCAGATTGCCAGACACTTTTTTGCACCTCACATCGAGCAGAAGATTCAGAAATTTCTCAATGTCTGCTTGGGTTTTTATGCCGGGGCCCCCACGTCTTGAAAAGTATTTTGTCAGCTCAAAAGCTTTGGGCGCACGATATCTCCAAAATGAGGAATTCCAAATTAATCGCAAACTTATCCTTAGTTGCTCTTACAGCAAACAATGTTTTTATAAATAAAATACAAGTTTTAAATTTAAACGAATTAAATGCAACTCAATAAATTAAACTCAACATTTCAAGCATTTTTTATTTAAAATTCGAGTATTTTAACAAGTAAGGTGGCTCTAGTCGGGTGTCCCCGACTAGGAGATACCCTGAACCCAGCGGCGAGCTGTCGTTACACACATTTAAAGCTCTTTGCATTTACACACACATTCACAAAGTCCCACATACACACACAAACGCACGCAGCAAGCTGAGCACTTTACACATCGGCTGCGCTTGGCCCCACTATGGAATATGAATTCCTCAATAACTTATAAACTAAGAGTATGATCGTTATGAAATTGTTAGTGCTTAATAAGAGCACCCAAATCTATGTACAAACCAAAGCGCAAGTTTGTAGTATTTGAATTGACATTTTTGATCTGGGGGCAAATGGGGGTAGGTATCCCAAATTCGAAATATTTGTAATCTGCGTATCCTTAACGAGGATATTAAACCAAATTTGCCTAGCTCTAGCTCTTATAGTTTCTGAGATATGCTCAATAAACCGCATCAAAAAAACCGATAAATATCGATAATAAGAAAACGAGACGTGTTATCGATCATTTAAAATAGCCTTAATTTGCCTATGGTATATAATCCCTAGCTTTTATTGCTGCCACTTGCTGCCAATTGGATTGTCAAATTGGTCAAACTTTACAATACGTTTTCTTTAATAATTTCTGTGTTTCTTAACCGATTTTGATGAATCTTAATGCAATAGATTCTACTATAGTATATATAATTATTCATTCCGACCAAATTTTATGTCTCTAGGTCTCATAATCTACGAAATAAGCTTACAAAATTAGAGGTTGTTGTAGATTTTTATCGGTTTTTATAAAAACGGTGTGGGCTATCGATCATAAACTTGATCTGCGTGTGCCATGGACGAGTATATAGCCGAAAAGCTGCTGTTATAGTTTCCGAGATCGACGCGTTCATACAGACGGCCGGTCGGACGGACGGACAGACGGACATGGCCAGATCGACTCGGCTGTTGATCCTGATCAAGAATATATATACTTTATTGGGTCGTAGATGCCTCCTTCTGCGTGTTACATACATTTGCACAAAACCATTATACCCTTTTTACCCATTTTCACGGTATAAAAAATGGTTTACTCATAAACTTTATGCTTTATTGGGCTAAATTTAAACCAAAATTCAACTTAAAATCGTTTCAAAGTTAGCCAATGAATTATTCATAATGTAAGTCCAAAAATATTTTTATTTAATTGACAGCTTTTTGATTAATGTTTAATAGTTAATTTTGAATTTAAACGTTTGTATTCCCAAGTCATCATTTTTTGGATTAAAATTAAACAAAAATAAGACTTAATATCACTTTAAAGTTAGCCAATAATACAAATTTAACTAGTTTAATTTTAAATGAAAAATTTTGTTATGCACATACTCTTTGTGGGTTTAAATTTAAATTAAGCTCGACGTAAAATCGTTTTAAAATTTGCCGTAACATTTTTTTTTCGTAATTTGTAAGTCCAAATATATTTTCATTTAATTGACAGCTTCTTGATTTATGTTTAATAGTTTAATTTCATATTAAAAGTTTTTTTTCCCGTTCTATCCGTTTCTGGCTAAAATCAAAATATCCAATAATAAATAGCTAACAGTTTTTACTCACATATCCTCTTTTTTCCGGTTTAAATTTAAATCAAAATTCGCCGTAAAATCGTTTCAAAGTTTGTCAATGAAAGCCCGTACCGTTTTTTCTTCTACTTTTTAATTACAAAATGATTTTAACTTAATTGGAATAGTTTGATAAAAATATATATAATAATTGAACCACATTTTTTTACTGTGACTTGCAGCAAGCTGGCCTCGTTCGATGGCAAAAAGGCGATACGTGGTGGCATACCCTTTGTGTTTCGTAAGTACAGATACACAGCCCAGTATACCCTGTATTCATCTGTACCTGTACCTGTACATCTCTTTGCAAACAGCTCAATTCGGCGCCTGGTCCTTTGGTCCACAGCACGGCTTTGCGAGAATCACACGCTGGCATTTGGATCGGGCACCGGAGCGTCTGCACAACGGCGACGTGGAGGCCATATTCTCGCTGATGGACAATGAGTTCACGCGTTCCATATGGAATTATCAGTGGGTATTTCGGCTATGGCTATAACAATCTAGCTAAACTCAATTAAATATCCGTTACAGATTTCGCATCACCTATCGCCTGATATTGCGCGAAAAGGAGCTGCACTTCCACATTGGCGTCTATAATCCTAGCAAAGATCTGAGCTTCACATTCAACATGCTGCTCCACACCTATCTCAAGGTGCCGGACGTGCGACGCTGTCAGATAACCGGCCTGCAGGGCTGTCATTTCATAGACAAGACACGCGAGGGCGCTTTGTATCAGGTATGGGCATGGAGCTACCTTCATTTGCATTAAAGACTCTAACGTGGCACTTACCTTTAGGAGGGTCGCGAGGTGGTCACCGTCAATGAGTGGACAGATCGCATCTATCAGCACACGCCGCAGGAGCATGTGATTACCAATGTGGTATCCGGCCGTAAGATGAGGCTGCACAAATACAATTTTCCGGATACGGGTATGACTAGGGGTTGCCCCTGTTAAAGTGACGCTGTTAATGTTAATGCTTAACATAAAACTTACCATTGGTTCGCAGCTTTTAACAGCGCTGTATTCACTCACAGCTCCTTAACATATGTTAACTGTTGACTCTCACTAACATTTTCACAATTTTTTGCTGATTTCTAGTAATTTGGAATCCCTGGATTGATCGCTCGCGTGAGATGAGCGACTTTGGCGACGACGAATTCCCCAACATGCTCTGCGTAGAGGCTGGCAATGTCAGCTCGCCGGTCATTCTGCTGCCTGGCACCTGTTTCGAGGCCAGCCAGATACTACAGGTATATATAGTGCCGTACTATATGCATTCGCATTAAAATCTAACACCTAAAAACAATCCGCAGCAATTCAAGTGTCCCTATAATTTGAATCTGCCACCTAATAAAATCGATGCAGACAGAGTCAAGTCATTTGTTCGTGATGTTCCTTATGTAAAATATTGATTAAATGAATGATTTTTGCTTCTTTTCCTTACAATTTAGATCATCATCGAGGGTAATGTGAGTCGCAAGAGCAAGCGGAATCGCTAGCGTTTAAAGAATCGGAACCCATTGAGGTAAACCGATTCGCAAACTTTTAACCGAGATCCTTGAGTGTTGGATGGCAGCAGCAAACACATTAGGAACACCTATGTCAGCTGGTCGTTTTGGATTTACAGATTAGTATAAATTTTTAAGTAACTATCAAAAGACGACAGTAGCAATATTGAGCAAAATTAAGTTGCAACGGTTTGTAACCCTAGTGCTATATGCTATATGCCCAAATTATGTTAAAGTAATCGCTCACATTGAATGGGTTCGTGTCGTGTCCAAGCTAATTAAATGATAAACAAAACGAGATAAACAAAATACTTAAAATACATATTAAACTGTGCATTAACTAAACTAAATGAGCGTTAGGCTCGCATAGGTACTATCTCTAGGCTGCAGTTAATGTGGTTATGTGTATACGATTCGATATATAGATATTACAGCTTAGTTTAAAAAAATATTTCTGTGTAAATTAATAAAAAATAAAAAAAAAAACAAATAATTAGTTTGTGCTATGTCAGTTTCCATAGTTATAGTCGACTAATAACAAACACAAAATAAACTAAATATACAATACATAATGCACTAAATGATCATATTTTATCATTGTCGGGCAACCAAAAGGGAAAGGCTACATCCATAAACGAATACATGTAGTAGCTGATGTTACCCATGATGCGTTGCTTGTCCGAGAGTCCGCGTGTCTGAAATTTAGTTATTACTTTTCGATTGAACTATATATATATATATATATTTAAGCTCAACTTACTTTATAGTAATCATCAAAAAACTGGGCACTTGCTACGAGTTGGAAGCTGGCAAGTGCCAGGAAGATCAACATAATTAATTTAAATAACTTATGAGAGTTCTTCATATTAAATGAAATTTTAAAGGGCACGTTCAAGCTCTGCGTAATGTCCAATGCAACTGTAAAGATATACTTTGTGCAGGTGCTAAATAAATAAAGAAAATAAAGCACAATTCCTGGAAACCATTCCAAGAACTGCACACATGCTTAAACAGTTGTATATCATGACTTTACAGATTACGAAATGTTAAGCGACTTTCATTGTGCTGCTGCTAACATTTCGAGGTTAAAATAAATAGCTGTTAAATGTGCTGTAATCAAAACTACGCTTATGTTAAAATCTTGCGCTCCCAAATAAAAAACGGCGCTGTTACAATCATTTTAACAGCATGTTAGCCTAACATAATTGTTCCTCCTGTTAACTAGTCAACAGCAAACTATTATTAACAATGCATCAACATTAATTGTAGTAAGCCATCCAAAAGCGAGCTATTATACAAATATTAAGACGCTTTTACACTTCCATATGCACAGCACTTTAACATTTCTTAAACGTGAATGCTTATAGCCAGCATTTAGTTTACAATTCTTAGTTAAATCATTTTACTTTAATCACTTGGTCGCCATCTATACTTAGCTTACATTTATTAGATTTCTTGTTTATGTTTTTAGCTTAGATTAGGTTTTTGTTTTTACAATACATATATAAATTAGACGTTTCTAGACTGTATCCTAACGCAATGCACTCGCCAATTGAGCGACCTGCAGAGACGCCATACATACATATTTGCGTAATTAAGTTTCTCAATAGGTTGTCGGTGTTTTTTTTTTTTTTTTTTTTTGTCGATAATTAAAGCGCAGCAGCAGGCATAAAGGAAACTTATAGCACACTTAGTTGAAGAGTTGAGAGCAATAGCTTAAACAAGAGATTTTACACATGGCCTTTTTGGAACTGCTTGCTTTTACAATGCTAGGCTTTCATTATATATATATATATATAAATATTTATATCATATAGGCAATAAGTATTACGATCAAATGATATTGCAGGGATAGTTTGGTTTACAGCGTTGTGTGCCAGCGTTTTCTCGTAGACCTTAATCAATTTTGACGGCCCCGTAGATTTTCAGTATGAAAACATAGGCAGCAAAGAAGCCAATGGAGCCGGTCAACAGCCAGAAAGTTAGCACCATGAGACCTAATCAAATATATATAAATAGGTATATAATATATGGTTTACATATATACATATTCTACGCACCTGTGTATCCCAAATAAAGCAGCGTGGGTATAAATTCTGTTATCTCTAGCTTGGTAAAGAAGTAAAATATGCTATAAAATAGCACATACACAGCCGAGCCGCCGGAGACAATAAAGCTGCGCCACCACCAGCGATAATCCTGCAAGGATCAAACGTTGATCAACAATAATTAAGAAAATAATGTATATACTTTTACCTCGCCGCACAGCTGAAAGTATGTCATAACAATTGAGATTTGGCCGCAGCTGACAACCAGAATGCAAAACACCAAAAACAGAAAACCAAATAAATAATAAAACTGATTTTGCCAAATCGCAGTAAAAACAAAGAAGAGCTCTATAAAAACGGCGCCAAACGGCAAAATGCCAGCCATTAGGGTGCTGTAGAGAGTAAGGGAGAAGAGTAAGGATTAGCAATAATACAACTGGCATAGGAGCAGGAGAGAACCCACCTTAAAGCAGCATTCATATACCAGTGCTGAGCGGGCACCTGGCGTGGTATCATGTTGGTGCGCACCGGATGCTGATACGGCTGCTTGCGATAGCCCAGATAGAAGCCCAGGTAGACCAGCGGCACAGAGATGCCGAACCAGAGCAACAGCAGCGATATCATGGTGGTAAATGGGACAGCGCCGCTCGACGATTTGTCCCAAATGAAAAAGTTCAAAATGAAGCCCGTGCTGTGAATAAATTGTGGCTTAATAATGTTAAATTTAACAGCAAAATAGGCAGTTGCAACTTACCCAAAGACAATGCCCGGATAGAGTGTGGCTGTGAGAAAGGCGGCGCGCTTCCATTCGCGCCCCTTCATAGTCTTGTAGAGCCGCGCCGCATAGTAGCCGGCAATGGTGCCCCAAAATACGTACATAAAAATGCCCGAGGTCATGAGGGCGCCACGTGAGGAGGGCGACAGCATGCCCAACATGGCAAAGAATATGGTAATCATGGCCATGAAAAAGATTTGAATGCCGCTGCCAATAATGGCGGAGAAGAGGCGCGTATTTTTGGGCGGTCGAAAAACGTCGCCGTGCACCAGCTTCCAGCCGGTCTCCTCCAGCGTATCCTCAATATTATCATCCGTATTATAGCGGGCAATGTCGCGCCTCAATGTGCGTATCATGATCATGGTGAGTATGCCCGACAGAAAGAAGACGACGACCAGCGAATTGATAATGCTAAACCAATGGATCTGCACGTCGCGCATGCCCAAATAGATGTCCCAGCGTGAGGCCCAGCTCACCTTGGACTCCTTCCACATGACAGAGTACGTAAAATAGAGCTGCGTCTCGCCGGCGGGATTTACCAGCTGTGGCCGCGGGCTGTCTGGGAAATTGCAGCTGTCGCCCTCAAATTTCAGCTCCTTGTGGCTAACAGAGCCCGTCAGCACCTCAAAGCCAACGACACGATACTTGTCCTTGGTGTACATGTGATAGGAGAGTATAAACTTCAGGTGATTGTTGATGTAAATATTATCGCCATCTATTTGACCCAGCCGGTAGCCGTGCTCGTAGGTAACCTCGGCGGGATTATTCACGTTAACAATGCGCGTGGCCACCGGCAAATTGTCAACCAGCAAATGCACAAAATACTCGTGCTGTATGCGCTCGGCAACTAGGGCCGAATCCTCCTTGCTCCAGGTCATGGGCAGATCCTTTTTGTTGCACAGCAGCTTGCAGTTAATGTCCTCGGCCATTTGGACCTCGTAGGGCGTGTTCACAATGCGATCGCCACGCAGCACCTCGCCCAGATTCTCCGACTTGAAGATCAGCGTGCCGTTCTTCGGATAGCAGAAGCGCAGCGAATAATACTGGTAGGGCAGCTGGGTGCGACTGCTGGTCATTTTCACCGCCTTCACATCGATTTTTTGGCCGCGCACGAACTCGACGGGCGCTACGCCGGGCACATAGAAGCCATCGACGATGACGACGACGCTGCTGATGGCAAGCAGCGCCAACATCAGCACCCACTACAAGCAACAACAACAAATAATGATAATGAAAGAAACATAAACAAAATGCGCTTTGTGCACACAATTGATTGCGTGTCTCTTTTGCCTACGTTTCGTTATCGGCAGCACTCTTGTTAAGTCTTTTGCAGTCTGCCGACTGTCTTGGTGCCAGACTTACCTGCATAGCTGGGTTGCGGGTTTGAAGCCGTAAAAAAATATGCACTAGAATATGTATATATAACTAAAAATTTGCCAATTTATAAACTAGCTAAAAAAAATATATTCTTTCTACTTTTTGCCTCTTCTCTCGCTCGCAGTCGCCCGCGCAGTGTTGCGTACCGCTCAAATGTTGATTTGTTCTAATCTGGTATTTTTCTGTTATTGTCACTTCACAGCCGTCAAATTCAAATGTAAGCAAAAACAACTTTATAACGTATTAGATATGATAAAAACATAATTTATATGTCATATTTTGTCAGTTATTTTTAAAAATCGACCTTTTTATTGTTTAGTTATTGGCTGACATGTCTGCAAAATGAACTAGTTAAACTGCCATTTGGCACTGGTTCGTTTTAGTTGGGTGACTCGTTTGAGCGAACCCATTCGGAGCAGAACGACACAGGCAGAAATATGTGTCTCAAATAGTTTTTAGCTGTTGCAAATCTCATTAACTTTAGCTTATATTAGTTTAAATATTAAAAGCAGCACCAACGGATTGCTCGTTTTTACTCCTCAAAGTGTTTCACCTGCGCCAACGCCTGCTGTTGAGCTGTTGTTGTGTTGTGCTGTGTTGTTGTTGTTTCACTTGTATTCAGAATTTGTGCAAGGACGTTGCTGGGACGCTGTCGACGTTGTCCTCGTCCTCGCTGGCGGAGGCGCAACAATTAGAACGCGCAACAAGGCGGGTGAGTTGGTGCATATATATGTGTGTATGTGTGTGCGTGGGAAAATCAATAATAGTAAGTGAAAGAAACTGCATATAAAAGCAGCGTTACTTGTATAGCGTGTGCGTGTGTGTGGTGTGTGTGTGTGTGATGTGTGTGCAGTTGTAGGTGTTGCGTACTAAACTTTCTTTTTCTACGAATAGCAACAAGCAGAGCACTCAAGAAAAATACCAAAAAATACCAAAAACCATAGCTTCATATTATGGAAAATACGCACAATGCAACAGTCGCCGCCAACGCAGCCGCCACCGCCGTCGCCGCCAGCAGCAGCAACAACGCTGATGACAATGACAGCGATAACGATGTGGTCACCGATTTCCTAAACTCCAATTGCAACGGCAACGACAGCGACATCAACGTGTCGGCCGCTCCACCCGCGGCCTTGCCCCTCACCAATGGCGCCACGGCCAAGGTTTTAGCTGCTGCGCCGCGCGTCACCGTGGAAAGCCAAAACTATTGCATACCCGTTATAAATGCACCGGCTGCGGCACTGCCCAGCAACAACAACATCAGCAATCTGCACAACAGTCACAATAGTAATAGCAACAACAACAACATGATACCCACCATCAATGTGACGCCCCACAGCCCCGCCTCGGCGTCCAAGTACAACAACATCTTTGAGGACACGCTGAGCCAATTGCAAAACATACGCGAAACGGTGCAGCAAATGAAAAACTCCACCTCCACCAGCCAGCACCATAAGGATGGCTTGGCCAACAACTACGGCCTGCTCAATGCGGCCATACTCAGCGCCTCGCTGCCCGATCTCAGCAATGCGGGCAACTGCGTCGGCGCCGGCGTCGTCGGCGTTGGCAGCAACATGGGCATCATGTGGTCAGCGGCGCCACAGCAGTGCATGCTGCTGCACGCGGATCGCCGCAAATCGTGGACGGCCGTGGACGATGCCGCCAACGCCACCGGCGACTGCACCAACAAGAGCGTTAGCCTGTCCAGTCTGGACAGCGAGGAGCAGGAAACCATACGCGTCACCGAGCAGCGTCGCCGCTCAGCGCGCAACAGCACGGGCGGTAAGTACTTGCTGCGGAATGCGGTAGCGGGGAGGGGTCTCCCAGTTCTATAATTGGCTTGTTGGTGTGGGCTGGGTTTATGGCGTCCATAAAACTGAATACAATTGAAGTGCACATACAAAAGTCTAGCGACAAGTCTGCGACTGGCTTTGAACTCGATGACGACTTTGCATGCGCTGCGAGGGCGGCGTATGTAGGAGCTGTGGGAGACCTTAAGTTGAGTGATGTTCACACTGGGAGAGGTATTCTCAGAAGGCGGCGCTAGCTACTGACAATAGCAGCTGCTATAGGATACTATATTCCATAGAGAGCAGAGCATAGAAAATTTTAAATTATTCAGAAATTACAATCTTTATTTTAATGCGTTTCACGCCTTGAATCTATAAACTTTACTTTACAAGCAAATTCTTGTTTTTATTTAAATTTGTACTGGTTTCGTAGACCCTGAAAAATTAATGTTAATTCGAAAACACTGCAAAATTCTTCTATATATACATATATATCTTTCTGATAAAGAATTGATAGGAATTTTTCTTTCATTAAATTTAAAGTTCCATTTTGATAAATTTAAAACTGTTTGCTTTTATTAATTATTAATTAATAAAATAATATTTGAATAACATATTATTCTCAATTTTGGTGGTAAAATAGTTTTCTCGAAAATACAATCGACTTTTTGATGCATTTCATGCCTTAAGTCTTAAATCCTGTCTTACGAAATCATTTTTCTTTATTTTTTTTCTTTTCCTTTCAAAAACCCTTAAGACTTGATCAACAGATCTCAATTTAAAAACCCTTAACATTTATCTATAAATATCATTCTGATATACCTTAAGAGTTGATCGCAGTTATTTATTAAATTAAAAGCAGAATTTGGATTATAGGAGATTATTGCTTCAAAATTAGTATTATTATTAAATTAGAGACAGATATGCAAAAATATAACACCTTTATTATTTTATATTTATTCTTAGTTTTGATTTAAAAACAGTTCTGTCAGTAATTGAAATTTTTCGCAAATTAAATTGGCTTTAAAACCTCCGAATTCTAATTTACCTTCATTAACTATGTGGGCAAATGAAATCAGCTGCTTAATTATTAATTTTTATTATTTACTAGCTGATTTAACTCGGCTTTGTCATAGGCCATTTCCTATTTTTTTTAAACTAGCCTTCAAAAATTAGCCTTTAATGGATCAAATGTTTTTTTCACCTACTGTTAGAATACATAGGTAGATTAACCAGGCTTAAAAATAAGTGAGAACGTGGCCGTCGAATGCAACCGACTCAGCAATACTCTGTTCACAGTAATGATTATGGAGGACTCTTACAAAATTAAAATGGGGAATTTAGTAATATATAACACTGAGAGATTCGTTTGTGCAGGGGATATAAAATATCCTCAGCAAGGGTATGAAAAATAATATTCTTGATACAATTTACTTACTCATGACATTGCTGCTCTGACCTCCACAAATGATATGCCTTGACTATTACTATTAATCACAAGCAGCTAGAGCTTCATATGCACTAATATGCCGCGCCAGGTGTTCTTTATTTTTATTTTTTGTAGTGCACTGTCAAAGTTAGTTTCGAGTATGATAAGAAATTCCGCAAGAGCTGCGCGCTGCGCGCCGGGGCGTGTTATCAGTTCCTCGTAACGGAGTCCAAGAGTCAGTCGCGCATTCCTAAGCAAATGGATTATTTTCTTTGATTTTCATTTGG
The DNA here is from genome assembly GCA_035041545.1 of Drosophila colorata. Taxonomy (NCBI): domain Eukaryota; kingdom Metazoa; phylum Arthropoda; class Insecta; order Diptera; family Drosophilidae; genus Drosophila; species Drosophila colorata. The sequence continues at coordinate 4,430,759 of JAWNLD010000013.1, forward strand.
CTTTTTTCATTAACATTTTCCATTTTCACATGCTTATTCACATTTCACAATTTCCCCGCAGGCATTTCGACGCACTCGCTGAACGAGGCGGAGCTGGCGCGAGATTTCGAACGGATAGCCGCAAAGCGGAGCCTGGCCACCGAGATCATCAGTCGGATACCGTTGCAGAAGAGCATCTCGACGTCGTCGATCATTGCCAAGGAGGACATCAAGGCAATTGCGCGCCATCTCACGGATAGCGAGGATGAGAATCAGAGTCTGTTGCGTTCGCACGCCAAAATCGAGGTGTACGATCACGTAGAGAAGCGTCCCAAGCGCGGCTCCCTCTTCTTTCGCAAAAAGAAGCCCAAGGCCAAAACGAAGTCGCTGGTGGGCGGCGTCCAGCTGACCGACATGGATGCGCATCTCGAGCGCAAAAAACTGCCTGGCCATGGTCACGAATATTGCGATGGCTCCGAGTCGCTGCAGCAGCAACAGCATCAGCATCAATTGGATCAGGACGATCAACAGCCACTGATACGCGCCGCCGAGCTGCAGTTCCTGAATGAGCCGCCAATTGAGGCGCACGATTTGGGCGCCGATCCAGCGCTGGGCATTGTACTGCTGGAGCCCGACTCCTGGACGCCCAATGTGCCCAAGGAGCAGCTGAAAACGCTCAAGGAGCTGCAAATCAAGCGGCAGGAGCACATCTACGAGTTCATCATGACCGAGAAGCATCACTGCCAGACCCTGATCGTCATGCGCAAGGTCTTCGTCGAGAGCCTCGAACGTCACTTTCCGGCCCTCAACACGCACAGCATGTTTCCGCGCCTGCAACAGCTAACGGAGCTGCACACCTGCTTTCTGCGCCAGCTGCGCCAGAAGCAGCGCGAGCATCTCCTGGTGGACAGCATTGCGGACATACTGCTCGAGTTCTTTTCGCTGGAGCAGGCGCAGTGTTTGCGCTTGGCCTACGGCGAATTCTGTGCCAATCATCGCAGCGCCCTCGAGCAGTTCAAGCTGTGCCTGGCCGAGCCCAGCTTCGCCGAGTGGTACAAGCACTGCCTGCAGAATCCGCTGCTCAAAAAGAAGGGCATTCCCGAGTGCATACTGTTTGTGACCCAGCGTCTAACCAAATATCCGCTGCTCATCGAACCGCTGCTGAAAAGCGCCCGGGACAATAAGCTGGAGACGGATAAGCTGCAGCATGCGCTAAATCTGGTCAAATCGCTGCTGGTCGATGTGGACGCCTGCGTTGCCGAGAAGGAGCTGCGCGAACGCCAGCTGGAGATTTATGCGCGCGTCGATGCCAAATCCTTTGCTATCTACAAAAACAAGCCCTTTCGCAAAACGGAGCTGGGCGTGGAGTCGCGACGTCGTCTCAAATTCGATGGCCTGGCCACACTGATGCAGGGTCGCGCCAAAACCCAACTGGTGCTCGTCGTTGTGCTCACGGACTGTCTGTGCTTCCTCAGCGAGAATTCGGCGCACAACAAGTACGCATTCTTTACGCCCGAGCACAAGGCGGGCGTTGTGCCGCTGCAGAAGCTGTTGATACGCGAAAAAGCGGGCACCGAATCGCGCGGCATCTACATCATCAGCTCCAATCCCGATTTTCCCGAAATGTACGAGCTGAAGGTGCAAACGCCCAAGGATAAGCTCACCTGGATACAGAGCATCCGGCAGGCGGTGCTCGATTGTCCCGCCACGGACATTATCGAGGCGGAGGCGCTGACCGCCGAGGAAAAGCTGCGCATTGGCGTCAACAAGCGCGAGACCATCGAGAAGATGCGCCAAAAGGACATCGAACAGGCGCTGCTGCTCGAGGAGAAGCTGCTGCTCCAATTCAATCTGCTCAAGCAACAGCAGCCCTTCGGCGATCTCAACACAAACAGTTCGAATGGCAGCGCTGCCAATTTCCTGGCCGCCTTTGGCTCCTACAAGGATCTGGTCAGCACCGATTGCGACACAACGGAATTGTGGCGTCGTGTGCTCAACACCGTGCAGGACATTAGCCAGCTGGCGGCGAGCATCTATGCGGCCGCCACCGGGCTGCCCGTCTCGCGCACCGTCAGCAGCGTCGGCGAAAAGCAGAGCGTCCTCTATGCCTCACCCACGCTGCCCAAGCGCGCCGAGACGTTCGCCGGCTTCGACGAGAAGCGCGGCAAGGTCGGTCGCGACGCCAAGCTGAATACGCTGCAGGCGCTGACGCCCCGTCTGCAGGAGCTGGAGGAGAAGCGCGAGCTGAAAACCCAAACGCCGGCGGAGACGCAAACGCAGCCGCCGGCGGCGCAGCAGATGCAGATGCAGATGCATCCGCAGCTGCATGCGAGCACGCTGCCCGCCAACAGCAAGGAGCAGAACTATGCGGTGCTTCAGGTGTCGCATCATCTGCACACGCTGCTGTGCATCATTTCGCAGCAGATGACGTGCATCCAGAGTCTGCAGCTGCAGTTGGCGCTGTATCGCGAATCGCCGCGCAACAGCAGCGGCGGCGGCGGCAGCGGCGGCGGTGGCCAGGGTACGGGCTATACGCACAAGGATCAGCTGGAGGAGCTGCGCAATTTGCAGGATAAGCTGCAGGAGGAGAAGACCGCCTGGCTGCGTCAGAAGCAACAGCAGCTGGACGAGCTGGCCGAAATGCGCGCTCAGCAGCTCCAGCTCCAACAGCAAATCAAGGCCGAGCAGGAGGATGTGCGTCAGCAGCGCGAACAGCTCTATCGCAAAATGGAGCTGCTGTCCAGCCAGGGACTGTTGCTGTCGCCCAGCACGCCGCTGCCGACGTTGTCGCCGGCCGTCGCGCCGGTCGCCCTGCCCGAGGATGCCCACGAGCTGGACACGCCGACGGCAATGGGAGCCACAGCGACAACAACAACAACAACGACCTCTGCCTCGACCATTGATCGACGCAAGGAAAAGTGGCTGAGCGGCGGCTCCAATTGCAAAACGCCGCCGGTGAATTTGCTCAGCGCCAACAATGCGCCCAAGGCGAACTCAACGCTCGTCAAACAGAAGCTGCCCATGAAGCTCTCCTCGCTGTCCTCCGGTGCGCGTGTCGACAAGTCCGCCAGCTTCAACACCAGCTCCAACAGTGCTGCCTCTCCGGCCACGGCTGGCGCCGGCGGCGTGCAGCAAATGTTTCCGCTGAAGCTCGCCGACAAGCAGCGGCAAATGGGCACGCCCACGTCCACAGCCACGCCGCAGCATGCACGCACCGGCAGCTCGCCGGCCATTATACAACAGGCCGGCACGCCAGCCGCCAACGCCACGCCAAATGCAACGGGACACTATGCAGGATATGCCGCACAGCAGCAACAGCAACAGCAGCTGCAGCTGCAGCGCCTGGCGCAGACGCCCACCAGCAGTCGTGGGGCGCAGGCGGCTCCAGCAGCGGCACGCGGCGCCGCAGCTCCCTTGGCTGGTACGGGGCAGGCGCCACGCGCCAAGCCCGAGGAGGAGGAGATTTACTTCTGACGCAAATTTACGCCAGAGGTCGAAATCTAGAGCCCAAAATCACATTCCAATTGCAGCTCAAAAATGTATGGTATAATTTGCCTAGGTTCGAGTAATTATTAACCTGATGTACACAATTCGCACGGCTTGGCTTGTTTCGGTTTGCAGCGTTCCGTGCAGCGTGTTTCATTCCCGCATTCCACGTGACAGACTATGTGAGTGTTTGGCTATTTTATATTATTTGATCGGATTTCGGTACAAAGCTTACAAACAGTAGATTCCCTTACCATTCAGTTCAGTCCTTATCGTCACGATAATTTAATGCGTGTTTCATTCCAGCATTCCACGTGACAGACTATGTGAGTGTTTGGCTATTTTATATTATTTGATCGGATTTCGGTACAAAGCTTACAAACAATAGATTCCCTTACCATTCAGTTCAGTCCTTATCGTCACGATAATTTAATGCGTGTTTCATTCCAGCATTCCATTTTAGAGACTATCGGACTTTCGATATTATTTATTATTAGGTTGAAAGCTTCACAGCCGTAAATATTCCCTTACCATAGTCTCCTGTCAACTTTATAGTTGAGTCTTTATCTGCACGATAATTAACTGCCTGTTTCATTCCAGCCTTCCATGTGAGAGACTATGAGAGTATTTAAATATTTTCGTATTTAGACGGAATTCAAATAATACAAACCTTCTAAACTATAAATATTTTTAATAACTTTATAGTTGAGTCTTTATCTACACGATAATTAACTGCCTGTTTCATTCCAGCATTCCATGTGAGAGACTATGAGAGTATTTAAATATTTTCGTATTATTGAGACGGAATTCAAATAATACAAAACTTCTAAACTATAAATATTTGCCTCCTTTCGCTCCTATCAACTATATTTATATGGTAGATCAGTCATTATCTCAACGATAATTAACTGCATGTTTCATTCCAGATTTTTAAAAGAGAACGTTGCCTCTCTAAAGCATTACTAAAAGCAAGTTTGGTCTTGATCGTCGCAATAGTGAAAAAAAAAACCGGTTCGGACTGAATGGGATCTGTGTAAAGACTGTAGAATTTGTTTATACAAAAACAAAAAAAATCTATTTTCAATAAAAATAGTTTCAGTTGCTTTTTATCTTGAAAAGATAATTGTAACACAAAGTTTTGGTCAATTTAAAAGTAAATTGAGAGATTAAGGAGCATCAAGAAAAAGACTGCAGATGACATTGGCTTAAATCAGTTATTAATTCATATTATAGATACCAAAAGATCTATATAAATGACGGTACTATTACAATACCTTATTTGGGGGTATTACAAAAAAATATGAACTTTTAAACACTTGTAAAATCTTAGGCAAATATTATCTAAGCGTAAAATTGAAAGCCAAAGTCAGCCAAAAATTAAACAAACTACAAGAAAGCGTCTCTCTGAAATATTTAAACAAAAGTTTAAAGAATTTTTGGGAATATGTGAACCGAAACATCCATATATATATATATACAAAATTATTATTTATTTCCTTTCGATCTGGGCAAATTATAGCATTAACCAAGCATCTCAAAGCGCGCAGTCTACTCGTTTGTTGAGTGCTCGTCCATTAACTTTTAAGTAATCCCAAGTCTGTGCTTATCAATAATATATGTACTTGAAACGTTCCAATTTCTTTAACAAAGCATCTCAAAAGCTTGCTCTTAAAAGTTTTTATAAATTTAATGTATTATATATGAACATAAATATTGACTTTATTTAAACGTTAACATAAACGTTGAGCTTATAAAAACTTCGAGCGCGTCCTAAAATAAGCTTGTCAAACTATTTCTAAATGTGTTCCAATGTCTAATGTTTAAAACTGTCAAATGCATTTCTTTTTCCTGTTTTTAACTAACTTACTCTGTGTGTTTTACATCATGTATTTAATAATCCCAAGAGTATCTTAAACATTAATGTTCTTGAATTAATTCTAACTATTTATTCACTTGATGATGCTTATAATTTCATAAATGTTTATTTTTACACTAACTTCCAAATGCAACTAAAATGTATTAAAAAAAAAACCACAAACTCTAGATGTTAGAAAAGATAATGATTAACGATAACTGAAACGAATATTTATGTAAAAAAAAGAAGTGTTGAATTTATGCGCGCGTCTCTATATAAAAAAGAATTAGTTTTTTAAGCATATATAGAAATGATATATATACAAAATCTATATGTATACATAACATTATATTAGGTAACTACACTTAAAGGAGCTATATACTGTTTGGTATTTATAAAAACATGACAGGCACTTGCAATTTTATATTTATACAACATATATTCTAAAAATATGTTTAAATTAAAACTTAATACGTTTGCTAGTTAGCTTTACAAATTTTATGATTCTTAAAACAGTGGACGCTTACCGCTAAAATGTTCCATGTTGTATTTTTTTATACAAAAAAGTAAAGGTTAATGTTTGTAGTATACATATTTACATTTAAAAAATATTTTAGAGTATTTTTGTTTTTTGGTTTTATAAACCGGTATGAAAAAGTATTTAATTAATCAAAAATAATTAAACAATGTGTCTTTTTTGACTAAGTTATAAGAGAACAAACATTAACTTATTTTAAAGCGTCCACTGTATTTATATTTGAATTTATTCTTTAAATCTATACGGACTTTTATAGAATGTAATTTAAATTTAAAATTTTAATTTTGAAAGGCATTTTTTTAGCTTTTTAGTTTCAATTCCAAATTTGAAGACAGGTTTTTTTAAGTATGGAACAGTATATGGCTAGTTTATGACTTATTTCATTTTAAAACGATCTTTAACAACGCGCCCATCTATATATTTTTTTTAAGTGCATGGGTCAATTGACGATATTTAAATCGTATATATATATATGAATATATATATATATGAATATATATATATATATCTACAGAATGTGTACCTTAACTGTGCGTGCGTATGTGTATCTTACATATCCGATTATTTTTTCGCGCTATACATGCTAGAAAACCCAACCAGGATGGATTGGACTATATAACCGATAACTGTTGCTCGCTCCAATAAATGTTTAAAATTAAATTTAATGAAATTCACGACCAAGTTGTGTGTTTTATGTTATTGTTTTTCCTCAGTAGTCGAAGTTCGCTTTGCGTGGACACTTTTGGCGTGTGTGTCCCTCCTCGCGGCACAGACCACAGCGACGCGTCCGACTGCCGCCCGCAGCACTCGCGTCCGCACTGGACCTTGATGAGCCACCAGAACCCGAAGCTGTATTCGAGCCGCCAGCTGTGTGGACTATTTAGAGAGATAGATAGAGAGAGAGGGAGTATATATTAGCACATATTTTTGGAAGCCTGTGCAGTTGTTTACCTTGATTCTCGTCTACATCGCCCCATTGAAAGAAGCCGCAGGACTTTTCGCGCGTCGGACACGCATAGAAGGGTCTGCCCTGGTTGGGTCCATCTTTGCGCACGATCAGGCTGCTGGCGGGCTTGCCGCATTTGCATTTTACATCGCCCGACTTGGGCGGCTGCGTGATGGTCACGGTGCTGCTGGAATTGGAGCGCATGTTGGTGCCGCCACCGGATGCAGCTGTGCCACGTTTATTGGCCCACGAGTTGGCAGATGAGCTGCTTGAGGTGTTGCCCCACGAATTGGCTGGCTGAGAAGCGCTTGTGGCTACGTTTGTGCCCCAGCCGGAGCTGCTGCTACTGCCCCTGGAATTGGCGCCTGCTCCCGACTGAGCAGCTCCTCTTGTACCCCAGCCGGAGGAGTTGTTGTTGGATTCTTGGGAGTTGCTTGCACTGCGTTGTCCTGCGCCCTTTGTGCCCCATGAATCGGTTTCCTGCGAGTTGCCCGCCTTCTGCTGAGCAGCTCCTTTTGCGGCCCAGCTTGAGGTGTTGTTGCCGTTGCCCCATGAGCTGGTTGCCTGAGCTCCGCCGGCGCTTTGCTGGGCAGCTCCTTTTGTGCCCCAGCTCGAGGAGTTGGCTTCCTGCGAGTTGCCCGCCTCCGCTGCTCGCGAGCCCCAATTGGCAGCTGTGCTCGTCGCAGCGGGCGTCTGCTCCTCCGCCCACTGAAAGAATTTGCACTCGTTGGGCTTGGGGCATTTGTAGAAGTGTCGACCCTGGTTGGGTCCATCGGAGCGTGCAGTGTGCTGACGCGCCGGCTGATGGCAACCGCTGCACAGCACCGCTGCAAGTGGAGCGGCATCGTCGGCGCTTGGCCTGCGACGCTTGGCCATTGGCTGTGCCTCGGCAGCGGCACGCGCCTGTCTGCCCCAGAGCATGGGCTGCTCCTCGGCCTCGTAGGCCTGGCGCATCCATTGCGTCAGGCTGGTGTCCAGACTGGCAGCAGCTGGTCGGTCGCTGTTGTTGCCGCCCGCATTGACCAGCGCCTCGAAATCCGCATCATCGTCGGCAGCAAAGGCAGCGGCAATGTCCGCGTCGAGCAGCTCAGCAGCTGGTGCGGCGCCAGACTCGGCGACCGCTGCTGCGACAAGCAGTTGCTCCTCGAAACCATCGTTGCTGTCGAAGAAGCCATCCAGGCTGCCAGCGTCCTGGCTGGCGCTTGTGAAGTAGCTCCTAATGCCGCCCGTTGTTGCTGTCGTCGTCCGCTTGGCTTTGGCTGCCTTTTGGGCGACAGTTGTCGGTGCTCCAGCTGCGGTTTTATTGTTGCGCTTTGGCTTGGCTGGCTTTTGAGTGGCGGCATTGGATGCAGTGCCCCAGGAGCTGCCGCCGCCTCCGGGAGGCCGACCGCCTCCGGAACCTGGACCAGGACCACCTCCTCCGCCTCCACCTCCACCTCCTCCACCTGGACCTGGCCCTGGGCCACTGCCAGAGTTTGTTGCCGGGCCCACAATGCCGCCCACGCGCTTGACCTGATCCAGATTGATGTTGAAGGTATTGCGAAAGAGCTCGTCGCAGCGCAGGCAATTCTTGTACCAGCCATGGGGCGCATTGAACAGGCCGCGATAATAGGCGCTGCCAAAGCGAAACATGAGCATGCGATAGCCGTCGCCACAGCTGGGACAGCACTCGTCCAGCACGCTGAACTCCTTGCACTCGTCGGGCAGCCAGACGACATTCTTGCAGTCGGGAAAATTCAGGCAGCCGATGAAGAAGCTCGTCTGATTCTTCTTCGGCTTCAGCGCCAATGGCGCCTGATCGCATTTCGGGCACTGGAAGAGCTCAGACACCATGCCACTGGCCTGGTCCGTGGAGGCAGCGGGATCTGTTGCTGCCGCCGCCGGTGTTTCATTGAGACGTTGCGCTATCTTGGCATCCATGGCGGTGATTTTGTCCGTTATCTGCTGATAGGCCAGTTTATATTTGGCTATTTGCTCGCGCAGCACCAGCTTGGGATCCTTTTCGCCCAGGCAGATGCGCTTCAGATCCGCTTCGAATTCGGCGCGCAGCACCGGCTTGGCCAAGGCCAGTTCCATTGCATCGTAGCCCTCGTACAGGCCCATGCCAATGACGCCCGGCACCAGTGCACCCTTGTCCACAACGCCGATGTAGCCGCGCTCCTTGATGGTATTTATGTGCTCCGCATGCGTTGCATCTGTCCCAATGCCGTGCTTCTCCATCAACGCTATCAGATCCGCTTCGGTGAGCAGCGGCGGTGCCGTCGTTGCGCCCTCGTGCAGCACAATTTCCGTGGGCTCAAAGCGCTGGCCCCGCTCATAGTTGTGTATCTGCTTGGCGCTCCACTTGTCGTAGACGTAGACATCCAAATAGTTGCGCTCGTGTATGACCAGGCCATTGGCGCTGAACTTCTCGCCAGCAATGTCTATGCTGACAATGGTCTCCGAGCCGACGGCATCCTTGCTGACGCAGGCGAGGAAGTGCCGCACGACCAGCTCGTAGACGCGCGCCTCGTTGCCCTGCAGATCTGCAAGAGAGAAGTGTTTAAGTGTTTGCAATTAAGCCCCTTTGCAGCATTCAACTCACTGGTGACCAGCTTGGTGGGATGGATGGGGGGATGCGCCTGATCCGATTTGTTGCCGTTGCGCGGATTTGGTCCCCATTCGAGGACGCGCTGTGCGAATGCGCCCCACGCCTCGTGGCCCGTTTGCTGCTCAACGAGGGGCTTCAAGTCAAACTCCTTGGAGAACTGATTGGTCTCCGTGCGTGGATAGCTGATGAAACCCCGGCTGTAGAGTTTCTCGGCTATGGTCATCGTCTCCTTGGCGGACAGCTTCAGTTTGCGCGAGCCCAGCTTCTCCATTTCGACGGTATCCAACGGTGTGGGCCGCCACTTGTGCTTGGGCTTCACGGTGACGTCTTCCACAGTGGCGCGTGGCTCCGGCTCCGCCAGGCAAAGCAGCAAATAGTTCTCGCAGGCCTCCTTGTCGAACAGACGATTACGCGCCCAATTGAACTCCACTGTCAAGTCCTCGATGGTGTGCAGCACTGCAAGGATATGGCATGAACGACTGCATCTTGACGCCTTTTGCATTTAGTTACCTCTGATCTTCCAGAAGGGCTCGGAGACAAACGCTTCGATCTCCTTGTAGCGCTCCGCCACAAAGCCCAGCGTGGGTATCTGGCAGCTTCCATACGAGATGAGCTTGTCTGCAATCTTCTCGGGGAACATGCGCTGCAGCCGCAACGTTTGAAAGCGTGTAATGGCCGCTCCCGTGCGCAGATCCAGCTCCGAGCGGACATCCACCGCATCGCTTTGCCGCTTGTCCGGCTGCCCCAGCTGCTGCAGGGCGCGATGCACGGCAACTGACGTAATCTCCGAGAAACTGGCACGATACACCGTCAAATTGGGCTTAATGGCACGGCAGACGGTAATTATTTCATAGCCAATGTTCTCGCCCTCGCGATCGCAATCCGTCCAGATGATCAGTCCCTGGCAGCCGCGCACCTCGCGCTCCAGCGTACGCTTAACCGGCTCATAGTTCTCGCCGACGCTCTTCCGAATGGGCGCATCGAATAGCGACCGGGGATCCACCGTTCGCCAGTTCCGGTACGAGACGAGAAACTCCAGCTGCATCAGATGACCCGACACGGAGGTCATGACCATTTTGGCATTGCTGCCGCGCACCTGCGCCTCAAAATCGAACACTTTATTGTACACCGAGTAGCCCTCGCGCTGCAAACATTATTTGTGTACATTTTGCTAGAGAGTCCCACATAAAACAAACTTGTTGCTTACCCGATGCGCTGAGCCATTTGATAAGTGGGCCGCAATGGTTTTGGCCGCATCGTTCTTTTCGGCCACATTTAGAAACTTCATGGCATTGGCTTGTTTAGTGTAGAAACGCGCATATTTGGCCAAACGTAAACATTTTAATGAGCTGAACAGCATTTAAGCACTATTCACGGCAAAATCCATCAATTCCCGCCACAATCATAATTTTTGTTAGAGATGAGCAGTGCTTGCTGTGAAGTCGATAGTTAAATCGTATGACCATCATTGCTTGCTATCGATAAGCTGTTTTTGCAGCTATCATATTTGCATTTATCATATCGAATTTTCAGTGCGCGCTTCAGTGTAATAATTCAAATATTAGTTTCTGTATTACTTTTTTGTGTGCTCTATTATTTTAAAAACAGAGAATGTGAGAATTCTTGTTTTCCTTAAAACCCAAGCAAATCAAACAATCGTTTATGTTTTATGTGAAATTAATAGCAAATACGAAACTATTTACTTTATTTATTATACTCTCTATAACTTGCTTTTGTATTCACGTTGCTATGTTTTTGTCGTTTTAACTTTGATTTGCTTTTACCGTTTTTTTGTTTAGTAATTTTTTGCTTTTTTTTGTTTGTTTTAGTTTTGTTTTTTTAACTGAACATAAGGATAGCGGGAAAAGTATGTAAATACAAAGAAGTGCCTAATATAAGATGCTTAATCAATGCATTTGTGTTGCATTTGTAATGCATAGTTGTTGTTGTTGTTTCCGTTCCAATGTTGTTGTTGTTGTTTGTTATTGTTATTAGGGCTCTTGTTAATTGTGGACTATATAGAGGCGCTTAGCTAATCGCACTCTTTGATCGAATGCGATGTACATATACATATATAACTTATATATTCTGTAAATATTAGTAATATTAAGAGCGTTGCTTACTTTTTTTTTTTTAATTTAAGACGTTTATAGATTATTTAGCCCTAGGATTATCAGAAGAGCTACCAACAGTTGCAAATGTCCAGTGTTTGTACGTGTACGTGTATCGGGTGTGTGTGTGTGTGTTGTGTGTGGATGTGTGTGGCAGTTTGCCTTTAGTTTAAAATATTGTACATAATATTAGCATGTTTGCCTTTTTTTGTTTTTGTATACAATTAACGATGTTTGCCTTGCATGCATACATATATACATTGTTATATATATATATATATAATCTATATCTATATATATATATATGTATTCGTGCACGTTCTGAATATAGAATAACAACAAATAGAAATACAATTAATGCTTTCCTAACGATTATGAGCCACATGGAGCTTGCCAGCCACTAGGAGTAGCGCATGGCGTTACATCAACGACGCCAGGAACGATCCTCAGACTCCTCGTCCTCCTCCTCATCCTCCAGCCGCAGCTCCGGCAGTGTATCGCTGCCCAGCAGGGAGTCGCTCTCGCTGATCGATGAGTGCAACAATTGCTTCGGATTATCCATTTTATCGCCAGCCGACGAGCTAAGTGCGGCCACCAATTTATCAGCCGGTGCGCCCATGGGCACAGCGGCAGGCGTTGTCACCACAGGTGCCCAGGATATCTGCAGTTATAAATGATTAGTATTCGGGTAAAGATGGAGCCGTCGCTGACTCACCTGCAGGCGCTTGTCTTTGTACATTTTGCCACGGACCACCGCTTGCTCGGCATTTATGCGCGTGGCATACGAGAGTATCAGCTGGGGAATCTCACGGTCCACATCGTGTTTGGATATCTCGCCGAAATGCTGAAGGATCATTTGTGTTAGCCTAATTCTAATTTGGGTGCATTTCGCGCACTCACCTTAAAGTGGCCCAGCACAAAATCGGCTTCGTCGGCGGCAAAACCGGTGACGACAATCGCTTTTGGTCTTCGATCGACGCGCGTGGAGCCTTCGGGAAATGTGGCACGTTTGCGTGCGCCACCGCCGGGCAGTTTGGCGCCACCGCCACCAATCAAGTTGCCACCACCACCACCACCAACGGTGGCAGAGAGCGTGCGCTGCAGCTCCTCGAGACGTTTCTGTATGACCGTTGTGTCGTTGCCCTCCTGCTGCTGGGCAATTAGCTCCAGTTCCATGTCGAGCAGTTCCTTCTTTTGTTGCTCTTTGGTTTTCTTCACGGGCAGTGACTGCTGCTGTTGTTGCTGCTGCTGCTGTTGGATTTGCGCCTGCAGCTGATCCTGATCGGCGTGCACATCCTTGCGCAGCTTATCAATGGTCGCCTGCAGCACTTTGATCGTTTCCAGCGTCGGCGCCCGCTGTGCATCCTGCTGGTCCATGCGTTCGACTAGTTCCAGTGCCGTTTTCATTTGTTTCACATAGCTCTGGAGCAGCTCCTGCTTGCGCTTCCGCAGCCCGTTCGCCAGCTGATGCACTGCCTTCTGCTGCTCCTCCTGTTTCTTGCGTATGCTCGCCGCATTCGCGGTCGGCGTCAGGGCCCGTGCGGCACCATTTGCTGCCGCATTCGGCGTCGCATTTGTGTTCAGCTTTAGGCGCATCGACGCCGGCGCCGCGGTGCTCGCGAGCGCCTGATCCGTTGCGGGCGCTGTCAGTGCATTATTCGAGCTGCCCGTTTCGCCAAGGGGCGTGGCCTGGCCGGCATTATTGTTGCCGCCGCTGCTGCTATTGCTTATTTTGGCGCTGTCCGCATTCGGCGTGGGCACCGCGGGCACATTATGCAAATGGTATTGACTCTTGCGGTTGACGTTTAAGTTGCCCGCATCGTTGATGTTGTTGTTGATGTTGTTGTTATTGCTGTTGCTGTTGTTGTCGTTGTGCCAGAAGACCTTGATGAAGCGATTGTTGAGCACCGCCTCGGTGCTGCGATACGCGACATTCGCCTCCGCGTGCGTGGAGAACGTCACAATTGCCGCCTCGGGATCGCCCTCGTATGACACTTGGATGTTGACAATTTTGCCAAACTTGGCGAAATGATTGTTCAGATGGGCAATTGTGTTCAGGCCGCGCGGCACCTTGCGCAGCTCCAGGGAGCTGTTGTGCTGCTGCATGTTGGGATTGACGCGCGGTCCGAGCCGGCTATTTATGGGCACTTTGCGCATCTTGCTGGGCACATCGGCTATGGCCACGCTATCCTCCAGCTCAAAGCGACGTTTGCCCATTTCACCGGCCAGGCCACCGCCGCCGCCGCCGCCGGCACCGCCGGCGCCGCCATCCATCACGGGTATGGGAATGAGTTGGCGTTGTAGGGGCGTTGTCACCGCTGTGGGATTGAAGGGGAATGGCATCATCGACGGTGGTGCGGGTCCCTGTGGCGGCTGGCCAGGCTGCCGTGCGTAGTCAGCAGGATTGGGCACACCCAACGGCGCACAGGCACGCACATTGCCACTGAACGGATTAATGCTGTTTTGGCCACCTTGGGGTGGTACCGGAAGCGGCTGTTGATTACCACCGCCCGCGCCTGCGACGCCCGGCACACCGGCCGGTCCACCGCGTGCCCAAATCTCTGGCGCATCTGGATTGTACTCGCGCATGGACATCATTAGCGCCGAGTTGTTAATACCCTCGAAGACAACGGGATTGATGCCATGATCCCAGGGGCACGTCTCGCCCCGCACACAGTAGCCCTTCTCATCGAAGTCGCGGCAACGTTGACGCGCCATGGCAGCTACCGGATGCGTTAGTGGCGCCGGCACTGGTGCAGCCGCTGCCGCCGATGCGGATGAGCAGGCGGCTGGCTCCAAGTTGTTGCCACGACGCGCATTGCGCGACTCGGGCGAGATGGAGCGACTGCGCGACGAGTGGCGTCCCTTGTTGCCGCCAAAGCGCTGATTGCGCTCGTCCAAGTTGTTGTTGTTGTTGTTGCTGTTGTTATTATTGCTGCTGCTGTTGTTGTTGTTATTGCTGCCAATGCGACGCCTGTCGAAGTTATTATTATTATTGTTGTTGTTGTTGCGTCTGTGCCGCGTCTCACTGGCGCCACCCGGCGGCGATTTATTGCGAAACTGTCGCTGGCTCTTCTCGCGCTCGTTGATGCGACGATCCCGCGAACGCGAGCGCCTAAACGAGCGCTCATTGGAGCGCGAGCGGGAACGCGAACGGGAACGCAAGGAGGCGCGACGGCGACGACTGTCCCGCGGCTGATTCTCCTTGTCAGCGGCATAGGCGCCACCAGCACCAGCCGGGCCACCGGTGCGCAGGGGCGGACTGGCGCTACGCACAAAGCCCACACCACCGACGCCGACGCTGACGCCGCCACCGCTGCTGCTGCTGTGATGATGATTCGTCAGTTGCTGCTGCTGCTGCTGCTGCTGGCTGTGAGAGGAGTCTTTGGTTTTGTGCTGCAGAAAAGAGAATTTAAAGTTCAGTTTTTGCTAGACAGTAACCATTAATTCACTCACATCGAAGGCTGGCTTGGTGCTGTGCATTCCTATTGTGTTGGCATCTGTGGCAATTGAGGCACTGGTGCTGCTGCCGCTACCGCCGGCGCTGGCTGCTTCCGTAGTGGGATCCCTGCTGTTGCCGATTTCGCTGTTCGTTTGCTGCTGATTGCCTTCGGGCTTTATCACAATATCTTTTGGCGGGGCTGCTGGTGCTGGTGCTGGCGGCGGTGGCGGCGATGAATTGGCTGCCAACACAGCCTCAATATCGGCCACACAATCCAGGTCATGGTCCAGCTCCAGCTCGGCAATGCCCGCTACTGTTGCGGCTGGGATTGGTGCCGGCATCCTTAGATACTCCTCGCTGGCAATGGCATCGAATAGACGGTCAACGAAACGTGTCGTCTCCTCGGAGAGGAACACGTCCAACTGCTCGATCATGATGCGCTTGAGATCCTTATCCGATTTGTCTTTCTTCAGCAGCGCAATTACGTAGCGCGCCAAAGCCGAGGAGTCTGCATCGCAGCTATCAAAATGACAATTGAAAACGAATTGAAGTCGAGAGCAAGTTTAATTTAATAATAATAATTCACTTTCGAGTGGCAATCGATGTTATCGATAGTCAACCGAATTGCGAGTACTTACAGTGGCTCGAGCACAACGCTCAGCCAATCCTTGAGCTTATCCGAGTTTTCCAATATCATTTTATTGAATGGCCCCAAATGTTGTACTTTTTCTTTGCTTGCGTTGGTCTGCTTTTGTTGTTGTTGCTGTTGTTGTTTTAGTTGTGTAGGGGGCCAAAAATATACTTATTTTTAATATGACCTCTGCCGCTCACTTTGTCGCTCGTTCTGTCTCTGTCTCTATCTCTGTCTACCCACCGCGAAGGGTGTGCGCTGCGAATTAACTGCACTATATACTATATATGTACAATATAGGTGCTAGAATGCTGAAAATACACAAAGCAAAACATACAAATTGTTATTAACACTGGTCATTTGCAGAGTTGCTAAGTTTAATTTTTTCGGCTGCGAAAAAGCAGACGTATGTGCTTCCTCTTTTTATTTTACAGCCTTATCACACACACGCTGTTTGCCACCGATTTGTTGTTGTTGTTATTGCTATTGTGGTACACAGTACAGCGTGCAGACTTTAAAGCAGGCTGTGCACAAATTATATTCATAAATTTTGTTTTTCACTCGTTTTTCATACGTTTTTTCAAAATATTGATGTAAATTTTTTGACAACTGACAGCTGGCTTGAACGTACACAGAGCCCACCTCACTACTATGACAGCGATTCGTTTGTGTATGTTCCAATAAGAAAGTTTCTCGATTTTGCTACCCGATACTTTTGCTTGCGTACTACGGACACACACACACAACGCACACAATTACATTTGCACGCTTACATGCAAGGGGAGCAGCCAAAATTTTGCGCTTAAATTTCGGATATTCAATCAACACTTTTCTACATACGAACACTTTTTACACATACCTTATGCACTAAATTAACCTTATGCAATAGTTTTTTGTAACAAATTCTAGTTTTAAATAGTTATTTTTATATTTTTCACTGCACTTTATTGCTGAGCGCAAGGTTGCTTGCTAGACAAGTTGGCTGCATATCGTACACTGTTATCGAAATCAATATCATCCCTGTGTACGGCTCTATTAGTAATGACATGTCCTATCGTTGTTGAGTATCATCTCTAATTAGTACACGCGCCCAATTGTTTGTGTAGGTTAATTGAATTTCATTATTTGTTGTAATACAGTTGAAATGTGCAGTATTAGCGAAGATGATTTTGGTGACGAGGGCGCCACGCATGCTATGCTGCCTGGTTGCTCTGCAACGGGCACTGCTATCAGTGCTGGCAGCTGCAACAAATGCGGTCTCACCGCGCAGACACTCTACAAGTTAAACTTTCGAGCTGCCGAATGTCGCGATTGCTTTCTCAGCTATGCCAGGCACAAGTTTCGTGCCGCATTAGGTGCGGCCAAGGCACTGCCACGCAATGCTGAAGTGCTGCTGCTGGTTGATGGCAGCGCCGAATCGCTAGTGCTGCTGGACATGCTTCACTTTGCCCAGACCCAAAACACATTCAAGCGGCTGCACTGCAGCGCGCGTGTGCTCCACATAGACGCTCGCTGCTCACCGACTACAGATGAGCCTCTAGCAGCGCTACCTGGGTTACATAGGCGTTACGCGCCCTTTGATTTCTATGTTATACAGCTGGGCGCAGAGCCACACAGCCTGCAGCTGCTGCAGGATTACGCGCCCGCCCACCTAGACGCCAATGCGAACAAGCTGCGTAGCCCGACGGCTCGCCAGGATTATGTGCGGCAGCAGCAGAAACGTCTCATTGGCGCCGTGGCCGCCCAACTGCAGTGCACGCACGTTTTTGAGCCCAGCATAAGCGGCAGCCTGGCCGCACAGCTGTTGACCTCTGTGGCGCTGGGACGGGGCGGGAGCTGTGCCCTGGATGTGGCGCTACTGGACGATCGTCTGCAGCACGGCGTCCGGTTGCTGCGGCCCTTGAAGGACCTCAACGAGCTGGAAGTGCAATTCTATGTGCAGGCTCAACAACTGCAGCCCTTCGCCTCAGCTGAACTTGTCCAGCCGGGCGACGCCAGCCTCCAAAGCCTGACTAGCGCCTTTGTGGCCAATCTGCAGCTCAATTATGCGTCAACAGTGTCGACGGTTTTTCGCACTGGCGATAAAATTGCAGCCAATTGCCAGTCGGGTGAAGAGCCGCCTTCAACGTGTGCGCTTTGCCGTTCAATTCTGGATTGTGGTCTCTCCGACACTCTGCTCGCGATAGAGTATTCGCGAGCAGTCTCCGAAACGGGCGTGGCCCTGCAGGCGCATGATGGTATGGAGGCACTGGAGCAGCGCGCCAGGCAGCGTTTGACGGCAACGGCCGATTTGTGCCACGCCTGCCGCAATATGCAAGCGGAGCTGACTAGCGGTACCCTTATGTAGTTCAATTTAGCTAAATATATTTGTAAATATTTTGACAAACTTATTTTCCGACTGGACAAAAACTTGAGCTTCTTTTTATAACCTTGAAGCTACATTTCCCATTTTCAAAGTGTCTTAAATTAATTATCTGCAATATCTTCTAAAATTATTTTAAGGCCGAATGGATGAAAGTCTGATAAGTTTCCTACAATATTCAATTCCGACCATGTTGCAGGGTAGATGTTTTCCAAAATTTGAGAAATACTTTTGCTTGTTTATTACTTTTGTAGAGTTTTAAATAGTTGAGTTTAAATCCGATCTAAAGAAAATTTAAGCCTTACCCAAACAATTTGAGTATTTGAGGGAGTATAGTTTATCGAAAATATGCCTGAAATTAATTTGTACAAAGGAGATCTTTAAGAGCAAGATTAAAACCCTTCGCATTAAGATCGGGAAGTAATACATGCAAAAGTTTCTCACAAATTTTCACTTCTTGTGGTCTGCATTTAAACAAATGATAGTTTTAGCATACATCTGACTATTTTTAACAGTTTTATATACATATTTATTGAGAACACTTTCTTATAATTTGGCGAGCCGCGTATTGACAATTGATTGCAGCGGCAGATGCCCATCCAGGGGCAGCACATTGCAGGCAAAGTCCACCCTCTGGAAGCCATAGACCATATACCGATTGTAGCGCTTGGCTAGCGCATTGAGCTCCTGAATGGAGCCCGGCAACATGATGGACTCGGTGCAAGTGTCCGGCTTAGCCAGGTAGAGCTCATCGCCTGGCAGCACGCCAAAGAGGCAATCATCGGTGCGATAATAGATGGGCTGGAGCAGCGTGGAACCGCGAGCACTGCGATGACGTGCAAACTGTAGAAGCTGCTGCCAGCGGTGCATGTTCATCAGACGCGCTGTCTCGTAGAGCAGTATATAAGGCAGCCAGATGATGCCTTTCTGTGCCTGGAGCCAACAATTGCCCGGATGCAGCCAGTGGGCGGAGGCCACCTCGCTGGGCTCGAGCAGCAAATCAACCCGGTCTGTCTCCAAGGCGGCAAAATAGTAGACCGTATCGTATTTGCGGCTCGAGGACGAGGCCGGTGAGCGCCAGACGGACCACTCGCTGAGCGCCCAGAGATCGGGGATAACAGCTAAATGGCGACAGAGTTCAAGGAACTGTGTCGCATCGTTGTGGACGCGCTGCTGCCAGACTTCACGCTCGACCGGCGGCAGCAGCGGCACCTGCGCCGGCTGCCCAGTGACCAAATCCCTGAGACTCGAACGGCATAATAAAATGCCCACCTCCTCGAAGGTCTCTCGCAGCGCCGTTAGACGCAGTGAAATATCCCGCGTGAAATGCGCGCCAGTGCTCATTAGCTCCGGTCTGCCTGTGGCCTGGCGGCTGCTCAACAGCTCCAGCTGCGCCTGGGTAACCCCACAGTCCCGAAAATATGTCAGCCAATCGGCGGACTCGTCTGCCCGGGGATCAAAGACGCCGCCGGGAAAGACGCAGTGATTCAGTGCATAAGCTGTGCGCTCCGTGCGCTTGATCAGCAGCAACTGTGAGATTTAAGAGTCCGCTTGATTATTATTTAATTTCAACTCTTGTTTACACTTACGCTGTAATCGAACTGATCTTTTGGATTGGATGCCTGTTTGCCAGCTAAAATTAAGCTGGCGGAGGGCCTATACTCATTGGAGGTGGTCATGCTGCAAACTGGAAGCTGGTCGTGGCTCCGGCGGCCATCAAAATAATTTTAATCATATTTCGTTGTCACCTTTGTACCGCGCTGCGAAAGTTCAACAGCTGATGACATTGTCGATGTAATCGATAAACACACCCACAATAATTGCCAGATCGATAGGTGCTTGCTTGTCTTGTTTTGCTTATTACAACTAGCAGAAACAAGTGCTGGAAAACTCGTGAGAGTAACAGATGCAAACGATAGTTGGCGCGCTAGCTCACCCACACTATTCTGCCAGATCGATAAGTGGACGCTTGTCTTGTTTTTGTTATCGTTTATTATCTAAGCCATGTCGAAGCAAGTTTTACCTAAAATACGTCAATCCGCCAGCTTAATACTGCTGGCCAAGGATAACAGCCCAGCGCCGTCCAGCAATGATTACAATGTTTGTACATTGACCAATGTTCAATGCAGTTTATTTAATAATTGTTTGGTTTTTTCCAGGCGCTGCTGTTCACACGTCACGCCAAGTCCAGCTTCATGCCGGAGTCTTCTGTGTTTCCGGGCGGCGTTTGTGAGGCGGTCGACGGCTCACCCGCTTGGCTAAAGCACTTTCAGCGCTATGACATAAGTGCGGCCAAATTGCACCAGCTCTGCCAGGTGGCTGCGCCACTCAACGCCAAAGCTGAGACACTCAATGAGTAAAGAAGAAAACAGCATACACTGTATATACTTCAATTATCAAGTATTTCGGGTTGTTTTAGTGCCGTGTCGCTGCGTCTGACCGCGCTACGTGAAACGTTCGAGGAAATGGGCATTTTGCTGTGCCGGGATCGCAAGACCCTGACCAGCACCGCCGACTACGCGCAGTTCAACGAGCAATTTGATCGCAGGCACTGGCAGCATGTGGTGCACAACGATGCCAGCCAGTTCCTGGCGCTCTGCGAGGAGCTGGATGTGCTGCCCGATCTTTGGGCACTTCACGAATGGTGCGCCTGGCGTACGCCCTCCACATTCAAGAAGCGCTTCGAAACCGTCTTCTTTCTGACGGCGCTCGACAAGCAGCCCGCGGTGCTGACGGAGCCCAGTGAGGTCAAGGACTATGCGGTCAGTTAACTCTTACAGAGATCACGCTGTCCCACTAACTGCATATGTTTGTTTTAGTGGCGCTCTCCCTTGGATTACCTGCAGGCTTCGCACAAGAAGCAGCTCTGGCTGCCACCACCGCAATACTACGAGCTCTCGCGGTTTCTCAACTTTCCGACGCTGGAGCAACTGCGTCAGTTCGCTCAGCGGCGCGCAACCAAGGGCTGCGTACTCACACATCCGGTCATGTACAACTGCACAGATGGACTGGTGCATCTGCTGCCCGGCGACGACATGTATCCCGATAATCCCGATGCCAGCGCCGACAAAATCGAAACGGGCCTCTCCACGGCGGCTTTTCGTGCCTTGGCCAAAAAGAATTTGCATCGTACCGAGCATTATAATCAGCATGAATCGCAGCTGCTAATCAATTTTGATCCCGCTGATGGTCAGGTTAACCCCATAGATGCAAGAACTCTTTAATATGCAGAGCAAAAAGCTGACATGGCACAAACACACAGTTGGATATTATTCAACAAGTAAGTTTATTTACAATTTATTAAAGATATAGTGGGGAACAGCTTGTGTAGATATTTGTTGCAAGTGTCATTCCACTATAAATTAAACAGAGGTTCGATCAGGTGCATTTGTTAGTTGAAAACGAACTGTAATTGTTGTTAAGTGATTGTTTAGAAAAAAAATAAAAACAAAAGAAAGAACAAAAAACAAGAAGAATGCCGAAGATTTTATCCCCTTGCAGCGATATGTATACCTATAAGATATCATAATTGACGATTTTAGCCCATTCAGTAATATTTATAACTAAACCATATCATTTAACTAAGTTATGAACCCTTGCTGTGATGTTTATACCTACACGATAACTTCATCGAAGATTTTATATTTTGTTTGGGACATTTATATATTTACGATATTTGTATCGATAATTATTATCACTTGCTCTGAAAGTTATGCTCATATCAATATCTTCAAACCCTTTCTTTATCAATAATATTTTTGCTCAGGTATGGCTTTTTATATTAATATGATTATTTCATCGAAGATTATATATTCTTACAAACTTTTTAACGCAAAATCGAAAATTGAAAAATTTTTGGTAATCGTAATTAATTTACGATATACAAATATTATTTTTCCGAAGACTTAAGCCTGTGCAATGATATTTATACGCATACGATACCGTTCGAATTTACCGAAGACTCAAACCTTCGCATTCATATTTGTGTCCATACGATATTGGTCAAAGAATATCTCACAAATATATATTGACCCAAAGGATAATTTTATCGAAGACTAGAACCTTTATATTGATATTTTTGCCCATACGATATTCGTCAAAAAATATCTCGTAAAGATATTTTTACCTAGAGGATATTTTTATTGAAGCTTTAAACCTTTGCAGTGATATTTATATCTATCTTGCAAAGATATTTTTGCCCAAGGGACGTTTTTTATCAAAGACTTCCGCCCATCCGATATTGGTCAAAAAATATCCTGCAAAAGTATTTTGACCCAAAGGATTTTACTACCAAAGATTTAAACCTTTGCAATGATATTTATGCCCATAAGATATTGATCAAAAAATATCTTGCAGATATTTTCACCCTAAGGATATTTGTATCGAAGACTTACACCTTTACAGTGATATTTATGCCCATATGATATTGGTGGAAGATTTTGTATCCGTGAAGATGTTTTTATACGTTATATCACTGATCCTGAACTCTCGAAAAGTTAAGATCGAAGGGATTGATAACAAAACTAAGTTTGAGCAAACTGAAAAGGTTTTAGATACAAATTTGCAATTTTTAAAGGATTGTCAAAATAGTAGCTAGGATCTGTACTTTTAAGCTCATAGCTGCTAAACTGAGAGACTAGAAACACACAGTTGAACGGACAATGGGTATGGGTATAATCCACATCGGTGAATCGCACCTTATGCCATATACATATGTACATATAATGGCCAACTCTGATATATAATAAGTATAAAACACGCTTTAAAGGCAAAAAGAAAAGTTATCGGCATTTTTGGTTTGGTTTCTCAAATCAAAAGCTCAACTATTTATCATCCTTGCCGTACCAGAGCTGGTACAAATAGGATGCCTCATCGCCATTGGCGTAGCCGCTCTCGTACTCCGTCTTCACCTCCGCCGGCAGCTTCGGCGCGTGTTTCTCCCTAGAAATAAATGGAGGCAATGCAGTTAACAACTTAATGTGTTTGAGGGGGTCGAACGTACTCGTAGCCGTAGCCAGGATGTTGCCAGTGCTCCTGCGGCTGCTTGTAGTGATCCGTGTGCTCCGGCTGGCATTTCTTGCACTCGAGCAGGGCACGCTCGATGTTCTTCTGGGTGCTGAGGAGCACGCCCAGCTTGTTGTCGATCTGCCAGCTGGTGGTGCCCACCAGCTGCACAGTGTGACCAATCTCCGCCTATTGGCGCTGCTGGGTGCTGTTGATGGAGCGCAGGCCCAGCTCCAGCTGCTGCACCTTGTTGGCCGCAATGCCGCTCAGCGCCGCCAGCTCATCCAAATAGTTGACCTTGCCCTCGATGTGCCGCTGTGTGTGCTCCAGTTTCTTGGCCGTTTGCACCAGTGCCACCAGCTCCTTGAGCACCGACTGCTTCAGCAGGTTGTCGAGACCGGTGATGTGCTGGTGCACCGACTTGGCCACCTCGTCCAGCTGGCGCTCGTACCGGTTTTGATTGGCATCCACCTTGGCCAGCACCACCCTGATATCCTTCTGGCCGAGAGCCAGGCCCGCGATGGCTGTGTCCGTTCGATTCTCGGCGGCTCGAATGCTGGCCGTCAGATTCTTGATGCCATTGGCCGTTAGCTGGAAATTGCTAGCGCTGACCAGCTCCAGTTTCTTCAGGCCATTCTCCAGGCGACCAATGCCGGCCACTTCCTGACCCAACACCTTCAGTTTGGCCTCAATGCCCTTCTGGTCGTTGCTGATGCCAAGTGCCTTGATGTCCAATCTCTGCAGCGTCTGGCTGTTCTCCTCCAGTATGCGGCGTATTTGGATGTTGATTGGGTCAATCTTGGCAACTGCCTGCTGCTGAAGATGGTGAGATTAGACTTTGACTAAACAAATTTTTTTTAAATTTTTTTTGGACGCACCTGCTCCCTTTGCACCTGTTCGGCGGCGCTTTGCCAGGCAGCCAGGCACACCACGAGCACAACCAGTTGGATTTGCATGTCTAAGCTTCGACTCGGAACTGCCTTCTCTTGGCGCGGACCGCGGCTTAAATAGTCGCAGCTAAGCCCAGCTGGCGCGTGCCAGGCACCCATTCCCCTAATCGGCTCCGGCTATTTGGCCCAAGAACTACAAGCGCTCCATATTCCCTTTGATAATAGTTAGAAAATCGGAGACTTTCATCATTTTTGAACACATGTAACTACCGTTTTCTTAGTCAATCAAATCTCTTGGGGTCTTATCAGCATCCAGACCAAAGATACAAAATAATAGGGCTTCACCTTGTAATCAAACCGAAAAATAGTTCAACGACTTTTTGCGAGCTTGGAGCTGAATAAATTTACATTTGTTGGGTCACGTCTTGACATTCTTCTATGATAGCTATAAATAGGTTTATAGTTCAACATTTGACCAACATTTCCAAGTGTACGTAGCCAAAACAAACGTGCCGAATTCTAGAATTTCCAGCTCCATGCAGCTGTTCTAAAACTTGGCACACTTATCCATGTATTCTTTGGTGAATTCATTCAAGAAACTCTATGAATCTTATTTGATCTAGTCGCTTACGAGTTGCAACTTTGAAAAACTTTAATATTTTCAGAAATTAAAAGCGATATTTGTAATGCATTAGATGCCTTCAACGAAAAGAAAATGTTTTTTTTTTAAATTCCCACATACTTTAAAAATATAAAATATTTTTAAATTGAATATAGTAATTAATACTAAATTTTCTTTGCATGAATTTTCGCAAATTTTCATAATTATCATTAAAAACGAGGCGTTTCTGTTTGCAAGCGACCACTGTACTATATAGTTATGAACTTTATATATGTGATTTTCTATAGAAATGGATAAATAAATAGAAACAATATTTTAAGTTCTGGTTCAAATAAAATTCACGAAGTAAAAATATCAGTTAATACAAGCAAACGTTTGGTTTTCACAAAAACATATATACTTTTTAATAAAACTATTAGTTTTATAACAACGAAAATCGATAAATATCGATAGTAAGAAAACGGGGCGGGTTAACGATAATTTTAAATAGCCTTATCTGCCTATGGTAGATAAAGATGGACGAACTTAAAAAACTAAACTTTAATCCCTAGCTCTTATTGCAGCACTTGCTGCCAATTGGATTGTCAAATTGGTCAAATGTTACCACACCTTTTCGTTAATAACTTCTGTGTTTCTTAACCAACTTTGATGCTTTGTATTAAGTATATATAAATATTTATTGGAACCAAATTTTGTGCCTCTAGGTCTCATAATCTACGAAATAAGCTTAAAAAATTAGAGGTTGTTGTAGATTTTTATCGATTTTAGGAAAACGGTGTGGGTTATCGATCATTTGAAATAAAATAAAAAATAAACATGATCTGCGCGTGCCATGGACGAATCTATAGCCGAAAAGTTGAAGTCTCTAGCTCTTATAGTTTCCGAGATCGACGCGTTCATACAGACAGACGGACATGGCTAGATCGACTCGGCTGTTTATCCTGATCAAGAATATATGTACTTTATGGTGTCGGAGATGCCTCCTTCTGCCTGTTACATACATTTGCACAAAACCTTTTACCCATTTTCTATGGGTTCAGGGTATAAACAGTGTGCTTTGTTTAAGAAAACGAAAAAGAGCTTTTAAAGCAAAAAAAATATAAATAACTAGACCGAAAAAAAGAGAGGAAGAGAGCTGCGGAGAGAGAGAGAGAGCCAACACAGTAAGAGTTATACATTCTGACAATGGATTCGAATTTTGTTTTTCTCCATTACGATAATGTAATTCAAAAATCAATTATAACTAGCAAAGCAGATTTCTAATAATTATAAAAAGAAACTGATAAACCAAATCGAATTTACAACCTCAAAAATACCTTTATTTACAGTTATAGAGTGTATCTATTATTTAAAAATGGTTTAAAACTTGGCTAAAACATTGCAGTACATGTTTACATATATTTGCATATAGTTGCAGTGATTCGCAATTCTTCAGTAGGCGTCCGATTGCGAGTTGGGCGCGCCGTACCAGAGGGAGTGGCGTTCCTGGGGTATTGTTGGAGCGTGCTTAGTGCCTTGCTGGGCATAGGATTGTGGTGCGGGCGCTGGTGGTCCATAGATGACCGGAACGAAGTGGCGCGGTGTATTGTGCGGATAGTTGGGTGTGGGCCTTCGGCGAACTGAACTGGCTTTCGGTGCGGGCGCTGAGCCGGGCTGGTTGGCGGCAACAGTTTCCCAGGGCAGAGGCTGCTGCCAGGAGACGGAATACGCAGAGCTGGCGCTGGAGCTGCGCTCGGACTGGCCAGCCGGAGCAGCATAATGACTGTAGCTGGGATTCGATGGCTTGACGGGCTTGGCCTGCGGTCCAGGCGACTGGGCATAGTAGCCAGCAGAGTGCTGGGCTGGAAAGTGCATGAAAAGATTAGTGGCTTGTACTTGAGGAGTGAGTGGTCACGGCATACTCTGCTGGTTCTGCTCCTTGGCATTCCAGGCCAGATCCAACTGTGGACGCGACGGAGGCGCGGGTGATTCCAGCTCGTAGACGGGATACGCGATAGAACTGGTCGGCTTGGGATGGTGGGGCAAGCCACGTTTCTCGCACACCTCCAGATCCAATTCGATGCGTTTCTGGGAGATGATGAGCTCGCGCAGCGCACTCTCGAACTGCCACGTGTTCAGCGGCTTCAGCTGTGAGAGGGCGTGCGTCAGCACCGCGAGCCGAGCGTCCTGGGTGCGATTCAGGCTGACCAGCTGGTCGCCCAAAACGTTCAGCTTGAGATTGGACTCCTCGCTGGCGTCCTTGATGCGCGCCAGACTCTTGAGCTCCACCTCGATGTTGATTTGCGACGTCTCCAGGCTGTTGAAGGAGAACTGCAGTCCATTGAGCTGCGGCAGCACGGCGCGTGTGATCAGCTTGGTCAGCTCCAGAATGTTGTTGTCGATGCTGCGCGCATTTTGCAGCACATGCTTTTGGTACGCGTCCAGCTTTTGCTCCAATCCGCCAATGTGCTGTTTCGTGGCCAGCTGCAGGCGCGTCACGCTGCCAAGTTCCTTGGCCACACGCTCCGCATTCAGGCCCGACTTGTGGGTTAGGTTGTTCAGTGCCTCCTGCACGACGACGCCCTGGGCGTCCACAAACAGATTGAGCTTGGCCAGCAGGCCATCCACATGATTGATGGCCTCCAGCCAGCCGCGCTGCTGCTCAATGCTGGCCTTGATGTGCTCGTTGGTGGCATCAATGTGCCGCAGAATGCGCTGGGTATCGTTTAGCTCCTTCGTGTTGGCCGCCAGCAGCTGTTCAATGCTCTTTGGCCCGTCTGTGGCTTGGCTGGCACAGATGCAGCCCAGCCAAATGACCGCTAATAGAATTTTCATTCTGGAACACCTGCTTTGGTGCGGAAACTCCAAGTGCGAGTGCCCTTGGCCGAACGCTGCTTGCCCTTAAATATGCTTACCATTTGGGCAGCTGCTGCGGCACGTGCTAGTGCGCATCTTGAGCTATCTGCCAGATTCTGTATACTCGTTCACGCAATGAGCAGAGTATATTGGGTCTGTGCAATGTCCATATGAACGCAATTTTATTCGCCGCTTTTAAAGCTAGAGATTTGAAACTTGGAATATATATTCGTGTATATCCGCTTCAGATAAAGTTGGAAGATTTTTTGGCTACGCCCATGGAAAGCATGGCAAATTGCAAAAATATATTTATCTCCGTCAGTTTTAAGGCTAGATGTTTCAAACTTTGCAGACAGATTACTGATGACCTTCTCTAAAGATAGCGCAAAAATGTTTTGGCTACACCTGCCAAAATCTATCTATCTCCCTCAGTTTTAGGACTAGATATATCATAATTATGCAGACAAATTATTGATGACCTCCTCTAAAGATCAAGCATATACTTATTTGGAAACACTCACTCCTGTTCCCACAAATTACATGAATCGGTATTATCACAACATCAATGTCGCATTTTTTTATGCATGCGCATTATTTTTAATTTTTTTTTTTTTTTGAATAAAATCAAAATAGCAATTTTAGTTTTCGCCATTATCATATTCAGTTGCCGTTGTCAACGATTCTCTTTAATTCTTGTTGGGTAACTTAAGCAGAATTGCGTCAATTTCAGAAATTAAGCGGTCGCTGTCCGCGTCCACGTCCTAGGTTCGACTTCCATTCCAAGACGCATAGTTATTATTGCATCACTTTAGGTGGTTGGTCGTAGGCAATTTAAGGAGGTAGGTTTTGCGATGGGTTCCGGTTTCAAAAACCACCCAGATGCACATTTTTTTTGTTTATTCATAATTTTTTTATGTGTTCACATAATGGTATGGTAATTATTTCGATTTTTATTACACTGAGAAGAAGTAAGTATTGCGCTGTGTGTTACATCCGACTGCAACTCTCTTGTTTTATGCTTCTTATTTCGGCTGCAGCTTTAATCGTTTGTTAGTTGCTGTTGCGCACGAATTTGAATGTCAGTGTTGATAAATACACATTCTAGCGCCTCAATCGTCCGTTACGCTCGGGAGCAACAAGTAACCGATAGCCGCGTGCCGATAATCGATAGCGCCTGCACCAAGTTAGTCCGCTGTCAGCTGTCAGCTGTTTAGGGCACAGGTACAGGGTGGCAACAAAAGAAAAAAGAAATAGCATTTGTTCTAGAAAGAGAGAAATCAACATATTGTGTATAAATAAATATAAAATACGTGTGCTGGTATTTGTTGTGTCCGCTCATCGATTTACATCTCATACATACGCACAGTTCAGGCGACAAAAGCGCAGACCAAAAAACGACTAAAAAGGAAAATTAAAAAAAAAAAAACCTGAGCAAAGTTCAGAAATCAGTTTGAGGAGCAACCAAAAGCGCAACTTGCGAGATGGAAACCCAACAGCAAAGCACCGTCGAGGCTGATGCAACAGTCGAATCGTCATTCCTGGCGTCCGCATTCCGGGAAATCTTCTACAGTCCCATGAACCTGGCGCTGCTCTCCATCATCTGCTATTTGGTCTACAAAATCGTGCGTGATCGGTGCGAAGGTCTGGGCACACGGGACTTGCCACAGACTCCGGCTGAGCCGGAGTTGCCGAAATTGCGCCGTGACTTTACCGTCAAGGAGCTGCGCGCCTTTGACGGCAATCAGCCGGATGGTCGCGTCCTGGTTGCGGTCAATGGCAGTGTTTATGACGTCACCAAAGGCAAACGTTTCTACGGGCCGGGCGGACCGTACGCAACATTTGCCGGACGCGATGCTTCTCGCAATTTGGCCACGTTCAGTGTGGTGGCCAACGACAAGGACGACTACGATGACCTGAGCGATCTGGGCACCATGGAAATGGACTCGGTGCGCGACTGGGAAATGCAGTTCAAGGAGAAATACGAATTCGTTGGCAAATTGCTGCGTAACGGTGAACAGCCAACCAATTATGATAACGATAGCAACGATGATGATGAAAATACCGAGCCAGCCAGCAAGAAAGACGAATAGATGTCAGGCATTTGGGCATGGAAAACTTTTGCGTTTGCAACGATGATTAGCAAAAAAAAAAGAAACAGAACACAGCGACAGGTGTTGCTCGGCTTGGCATTCTAGTTGCAATATGCACAGATACACACACCCACACACAAACCTATACTCACACCTACACACACACCCACCCACACACACACCCTGGCGCAGGCAAGCTGTAAATTCATGTAGCTTTTAATGGAAAACTATATTATAAGATTTATATATGTATGTTTTTAGAAAACCAAAAAGAAAACTCTGTTGGTATATCGGAATCAAAAACTGTGCACCAAAATCCTATGGTTAACTATCAGTTAAAACACAACAAACAAAAGTAGAAAAGAAAACATATATTTCACTGGCACGATCATAAATGGTCTGCGAAACCACATTAAATAATGCCAGGAATACATTAAATGTCAAAAGCTGATTAAATATATAAATATATATATATATATATATATATATATATATTGGGGAAACGTGTGCAAATACTTTATGGTTGCGAGGGTTGCCTTAAAAAATTGTGCTCCACAAAAAGTGCGTCTTTTATTTCAGTACGGAAGTTTAATATTTTCAAATGCAAAAACCGATCCAGCTGCCATGGTTACGAAGGCTGCCTTTAAAGTTTGGCCAGAACAAAATCTAGCAAGTAATAACTGTTCTATCAGACCCAAATGATGGTATTGTTGAGCTGAAACATGAAATGGCAGCAGGAAAACTTGAAACCAGGTACTGTAATCTTTATAGGTTTTATTATACTAATTAAACGGAAATTATTTTTGTTGCATTTTTTTTATTGCACACACGTTAAAGATTTATTTCAATTAATATTATTAAATTTTTGCTCAAAAATAAATCTTAGGTAATTATGACTTTTTAATAGCGAATCGAGGCAAATATTACAAATTAATACAAATCCTTAGCAAATAAAGCTCGGCGAATCCATAAAATCAGTTTTCAAAATATTTTTTTAATAATAAGATAATTAATACATTTTTGAAATTTGCTTAAACATTTTTGTAGTAAGTACACCAACGACAAACTGTAACATAAATTTTTAATTAAACATTTTTTTTCTAAGTAATAACATAAATTTAATAATAAATGTTGCAGTTATTTGGTAGATGAGTTGTCTAAGTTCTCAGGCATTTAGGCAACTGAACAACGGAGATCCGGGTTCGAATCCCAGGCTAGTGTATGGATGTAGTGTTTGGCTTAGCCGAAGGCCATAGCAGCCAGTGCTATTTAAAATAGTTAGGTTGATCGTTAATAACTATATCCTATACTTTAAATAATAATAATAAAAGTTAACATTTTTAAAAAAAAAAGATATATATATATTTAGTAATTTTATATGCAACCCTCGTAAAAAAAAGTAAATATTGTTTTTGGGTGCAGCTGTACCCCCGCCACCTACATGTAGTTGCGCTTATCAGCTAGTTATCGATTTAAAGTAACTCGCCCAGCTATCGATAACGTTGTCGGAGCGCAACCAATTGCCAATTAGCAACAGGTGTTTGCAATACAATAAAACAAACAAACAAACAAAAACCAAATAAATATTAAAAGGTGAATCAATAATGAAGACGACTGCAACAAATACGAACACTAGATGGCGCACCTCGGCGAGCCTCATTTTGGTGACGCCCACAATAGCCGCTGGCGAGGATTACGATGTGAGTTAATTAGGCGTTCATAAGGTGCACTAATTAAATTAAATTGTGATTAAAATCCATAGCTGCTCATGCTGAAGCGCAGCGATGCCACGGCGATGGCGCCCAATCAAACTGTTTTCCCGGGCGGCCTGCTGGATGCGGAGGCGGATGAGAGCGTCGCCTGGCTGGACTACTTTGAGCAGTTCGGCGTGTCCCAGGAGGCGCTGCGTCGCCTGGTGCTGATCAGCGGGCAAAGACCTGCGATATTGGCGCCACAGGGCAACGGTTGCTACGATCGTTTCTTCAAGCGCTCCATAATCTGGGCACGGTCAGTACAAGGTACAAGCCACATACAGATATTTTGTAATCATTGTGTGCTTATGTACGTGTGCTTTTATTAGGGAGATAACGCTGCGTTTGACGGCCTTGCGCGAGTGCTTCGAGGAGGTGGGCATTCTGCTGTGCCGCAGCCGGGCACAATTGCAGCAACTGGACGCAGTTGCTCTGACAGCGCAGTTCCAGACGGATCAGCAGCACTTTGATCGCGAGGCCTGGCAGCGGCGTGTGCATGATAAGCCCAGCGAATTCTTGGAGCTGTGCCGGCAGCTGCAAGTGGTGCCGGATTTGTGGGCGCTGCACGAATGGTCCGCCTGGGCCAGCCCGGCGTTTATCAAAAAAGGGTGAGCTGGGTATATGGACAAGCTGCTTTTATATATTTATTATTATTATACTCGTTCACGAAGTGAGAAGAGTCTATTGGGTTTGTGCAATGTCCGTCTTGCTGTTCATACGAACGCAATTCTTTTAGTCGCTTTTTAAGTTAGAGGGTAGAAACTTGGAACATATACTCGTGTATATCTGCGTCAGATAATGTGTTAAGATTTTTGTGCCACGCCCACTGGGAGGCTGGCAAATCGCTAACATGTCGATATACCTAAAATCGCAAAACGAAAAAAAATTTAAAGCTAGAGTCACCAAATTTGGTATCTAGATTGCTGGTGACCTCCCCTTGAGACCTTGATATCCCGGCCACGTCCACTAGAACGGCCCCCAGCCACCCCACGAATCTCGAAAGCCTATATCACCCACAGTTTTAGAGCTAGAGTCCCCATTTGGAAGGTAGATTACTGAACACGCACTGGAACCCAGTAGATGGTTACGTTATAGGTCTTGCCTAGCTTGTTCAGGGAATCTAGGCTAAATCACATCTGCCTGGGCGTACGCTTTTTCTAGATTGAAATAATATGTATATATATATATATATAATATACCTCATTTTTGTTGCAGTTATGAAACGGTTTTCTTCATGGTCTTTGTGGACACACGGCCCAGCCTGCTGATTGAGCCCTCTGAGGTGAAAGAGTGTCTGGTAAGCTAGTCTAACCAATTTCAACCAAAATATAAAAGCTATCTAACTAATCTCTTTTCAGTGGCGGACGCCCGTGGAGCTGTTGCGTCTGCATCGGCATGGGGATCTCTGGTTTATGCCGCCACAAATCTACGAGCTGTTGCGCCTGCTAGCCATCAAGGCATACCATAAATTGCTGACCTTTGCCGCGCAGCGCAGT
Organism: Drosophila colorata; assembly: GCA_035041545.1. Lineage (NCBI taxonomy): Eukaryota > Metazoa > Arthropoda > Insecta > Diptera > Drosophilidae > Drosophila > Drosophila colorata. Next base: position 4,463,387 of record JAWNLD010000013.1, read on the forward strand.
CAACTGGGCTCCACGTTGCTGCTTCCCGTTGGCTACAACTGCAGCGATGGCATGGTTTTTGTTCTGCCAGGTGAACATGGCTTGACCTGGACATCAATGTGGAACATCTTTTAATTTGTTGTATTCTTATTGCAGGCGACGATCTCTATGTGCCCGAGCCACATTTGGCCACCAAACCCATTGAATTTCCGGACACCGTCGCCGAGTTGCGGGCACGCTCCAAGCGCTTGCATCGCTATGAGTTTACTGAACCTTCCGTTTGTAAAGTACACTTGAATGTTCCAACTCCGAATGGTCACTTGGCGCCACAGAATCTGCCAATTAAGCTGCACAAGCTTTAAGCCGATTCGCAAATTAAGCAGCAATAATTATTAACTTTGAAAACTTTGTTGGTCAGCTTAATTTTTAATTTAAACTAAAGCAGGTCTACAAATATTTAAAATAATATCCGGTTTCGGATTGACAATCGAGCGACACTAGTCAAAATATAGTCAAAATTGGAAATAAATAACATTTGTTAAATGTTGTATATTAAGAAGAATTTAAGAGTTTGCTAAATTTATTATATACCTAGTTCTCAGGGCAACACGGACTTTCTGAAATTGGAAATTTCCAGAAAATATTATCATAACAAGATCTTTGGAATTACAAATTTGTAATTTTCCCCATTTCTATAATCAAAACATATGCATTTATAATAATTTGAAAGAGGGTATTTTAAAAAAGTATATATTCTTGATCAGTTTCAATACCTATGTCGTTAAAACATGGCCGTCTGTCCGTCCGCCTGTCTGTTTCCAGTCGTTCAGTTGTAAAGCAGTCAAACTTTGACTAGAGCCATCTTTTTTTTTCAGGCATTACATATGTATGTTGGAGTCATTCGGATTGAACTACTATACCATATAGTATAAGTATAATAATTTTGAAGAGGCTATTTTAAGAATGAGGTGGGTATTATAAGAAGGAAATGTCTCTGAGCCATCGAGTAAATATATTCTTGATCAGTTTCAAGAGCCATGTCGAAAAGGTTAAGCCAGTCTGTCCATCCACCTGTCTGTTTTTTTGCATACATTTGTTTGCTTTTTAAGATATGGAAACCAAACTCAGCATCGCCAAAATTTTATCAAAATCTCCCCACTAGCATATAGCTCCCATAGGAAGAATCGGCACCAATGGTCACACTTTATGGGGAAAAAATATCACCAAGATCGGGCTTCTTTATAATATAGCCTTCAATAGGAACAATCAATTAAAATCTAAGTTTTTGTGTAAAAAAAAAAAATGTTTAATCGGGCACGCCCCGCCCGACTATGAGATACCCTGAACCCAGCTGCAAGCTGCCGATATAAACATTTAAGCCCCTTTTGCATTCATAAATACAGTAAATCACATATACACACACAAACGCACGCCGCATTCTGGGCACTTAACTTAGCGGCTGCTCTTGGAAAATTTAACTATCGCAATCGACGCGTGCATCAGATAGACCAACGGACGGACAGACGGACATATGTGATCGACTTGGCTATTGCTCCTGACCAAGGGTCGGAGATGCCGCCTTCTGCCTGTTACAAACATTTGCACAAAACCATTATACCATATATATCCATTTTCAATGGGTTCAGGGTATACAAATTTTCAGATTTCCAGAGAGACAGCGAAGAAGAGAGAGAGTGAGAGAAGAAAAGAGAGAGAGATGAAAAGAGAGAGAGAGAGAGAGATGGGGGGAGAGAGAGAGATGGAAAGGGAGAGAGAGATGGAAAGAGAGAGAGATGGAAAGAGAGGGAGAGCTGAAGAGAGGGAGACCTGAAGAGGGAGAGCTGGAGAGAGAGTGGAAAAGTCAGTCAATAACTGCCAATGTAAAAAAAATTATAGAGGGATAATGCACTATATAACACTCAACACTTAACTAAAAAATATTGCCAAAACATATAAACCTTATCTGAACTCTTAAAAATCGTATAGAAGGGTGTTTTGCATTTGACCAGTCAATTTTCTACAGGCTCACAAACCAAAAAGCGCACAAAACAAACAAAAACTTATAAGAGAAAATTTACAGATTTCCGGAGAGGGGAAGAGAGTGAGAGAGAGAGAGAGAGAGAGAGAGAGAGAGAGAGAGAGAGAGAGAGAGAGAGAGAGAGAGAGAGAGAGAGAGAAAGAGAGAGAGAGTGAGAGATGAAAGAAGGGAGGAGAGAGAGAGAGAGAGAGAGAGAGAGAGATGAAAAAGAGGGAGGGAGAGAGAGAGAGAGAGAGAGAGAGAGATGAAAAGAGGGAGGGGGAGAGAGAGAGAGAGAGAGAGAGGGGGGGGGGGTGGAGAGAGAGAGCGAGAATTTAAAAAGTCAGTCCTAAAAGCGAACGCAAAAAAATTGTTGAGAGATAATGCACTATATAAACACTATACTAAAAATAAAACAAAAACATGGAAACCTTACCTGAACTCTTGAAAATCGCATAGAAGGGCATTGTTGCAATTGGCCAGACTCTGAAACAACAAGTAAGACGGCTCTAGTCGAAGTGCCCGACTAGAACCTGCGGCGATCTGTCGTTACATACATTTCAACCCCCTTGCCTTCTTACATACATACACAAAATCACACACACACATGCATACGAAGCAAGCTGCGCGCTTTACTCAGCGGCTGCGCTTGGCGCCCACTATGGAAAATGAATTCTTGAATAACTTCTAAACTAAGAATATGATCGTTCTGAAATTTTCAGCAGTTAACAAGAGCATTCAAATCTATATATAAACTAAAGCGAAAGTCTGTAGTACATGAATTGCGTTTTTCTGATATATGGGGCGAATGGGAAAGGTATCCAAAATCCGAAACATATTAGTGTTTTCTAATCTTTGGATAGCAGATAGAAGAATATGTGTACATATTCGGCAAAAATATATAAAATAACTAAAAATGGTTAAACAAAATAATAAGTACAATTATTTAAAAAAAGTTCAGTTAGTAGGCGGGATACTCGGTTTCAGGCTTCTTCTGTGGGTCGTGAGTACCAATTTTTTTCTAACAAAATGGAGATTTACCTAGCCTCTGTTTGTGAAAATTTGGTTTTTAACTTTTTGCTCCAACTTATTCCAATGAATTTCTAATAAATTTAAGCTGGAAGATTATTTTAAATCTATTCCTTTACGAAGGTAAAAGTTTGTTAAAAAACTGAAATGTCCACTTCTGCGGCACATTTACATCCGGATAGGTGAGTAACGTATTTTCCCAAGATATTTCAAAATTTAAATTGAACCAGTCGAAGTAAATTTTTTGACCTATGCGGATTTACAGATTCCTCATCAATCAAGTAGATATAGCAGTAATTTTGTTTAAGCTTTTCTATTGCCTTCCCAGACAATATCTCTGCTAAGGATTGAATATAAGTGTTATTTTCTCTCTGACGCTTTTCTATGCCACTTTGGCAGTAGCTTAAGCTGGCGGGGTCAGGCAAAATGTGTGACCTCTGCTTAGCATAGATAAGGAGTCTTAATGTGACCCGTAAACGGGAGCCGCGCTACAAATTGTTATTTTGTTATTATTTTAAGCGGATTTCGTGGGTTGCGCAGTGCTCAACAATTTCTGAACTTTAATTAGAATTTTATAGGCAAGATTTTTAATGAAAAAATCTAGTTTAAGACTAGCATAAGTTAGCTGAAGATGGGCATTCTGTCCTCGTCGGGATGTGCCCAAAATCCACTTTGGCTTTGCGGTGCGCACATCAAAAGCGCAAGCCTATGCATATTTATGTCTAGAATTATTTGTAGGAGGGTGGGAGGGCGCTGCCCTTGAGCTGGTCTCTAGCTGCTGCGTGAAACCGCAAATCAGACCGAGCACATAATTTCATCCCATTAAGAATGCATTTAAATCACTTTGCGGCATAACTCACCCCCCGGGCCCAGTGCCGCCACCTGCCGTGTGACTTTGTGCGCTTTACAGCCGGCCCCTGCGACAGCAAGCCTCTCCAATTTCAGCTCCTGCCGCGCGCTTAAAAATCAAAAACTCTCAACGAGCTGCCCACCCCCCTGGTGCGTGTCTGAGCAACTGTTTGTTGTGCATTGTGCGCCAGTGTGACCAACCCTCCAGTTGGCCTGAGTCTGAGATGCGGGGGTGCTGTTGTCTGTGCCGGTAACAATTACTTCGTTTAATTTAACCTTTTGTGGGGTTTCCGGCGTTTATTGTTCTGCTGTTGCTGCAGTGTTCATTTAATATCGATTAATTATGCTATTATGCTCACAGGACGTAAACATTATCAAGCAATTAACATTGCGCAACACTATATTAGGATTGGTTGGCAACGCCAAATGTTAAGCTGCCCATAAATTAGAAAATAAATTAAAATATGCGACAAACGTCGTGCAGCCAAGCAAAGCAATGAGTTATGAGCACCAGCTACTAGTTGGTTGGCTCGAAAGCCGCTTAAAATGTAATAAGACGCATGCCTGGCTTGGCAGAATTATGCCAGGACGTCAGGTAGCTATTTGATTTATGCACAGGCGCCTTGAAAGACAAGGTGTCTTAGCAGCATCCTTACCCCCGCTTGCTGTAATTGAATTTTGAGCTCATTTTCATTTCCGTTTTCAACATAATGCTGATTTACGTGCTCCACTGATAAGTGTGGTGCCAAGAAAATTGGCTTATTAATTGTCCAGCCAGGACGGGCGGAGGCACAGGCACAGGGCACAGGACAAAATGCATATCACGTATTTTTTTTTTTTTGCTTTTGTCAAAGCAAAGCCCAATTATAGTGATTATTGCAGTAGGCAGAGCTCAGAGACAGAGAGTTGCCAGTGCTGCAAGTGACATGAATACGAAAAATAGTTGGTAATCAATGGCACGTCAAGTTCCGAAGTAATTGGCAACGCGACGAACATTGACAGCCATTAAAAACGCCGCCACAGACGACTTCCCACGGGTATATAACTAAACACACACTTGTGCCCAAAGCCACTCCCCCCACCTCGCACGCCCAGCACCGGTCGGAGATTTATTTTTATTGTGTGCATTGTTTGCACTCGACTTGAGCATGGGCCACACACAACACCCACTGTTTTCGGGCGACTAAATGAGTATTACCGCAATAAATCGCCGCAATTCATTTAAGGGCAGCTTCGGCCAACCCTTAAGCAAAGAAAAGCAAAGCAGCTGCAAACTGTTGATGAGCGCCGAACACACACTCACACACATACACCCACAAACCACGTGCGGCAGACCGTGAACCTGTTACGGCATTTTCAACTCTCACATCAAATTGTCACCAAGGGACCCAAGGACCGGGGCGACCCAATTGCCGGCAGCTTGTCGAACAAATTGCATCAATTGACTTGCGTGTTCAACATTATGTGCAAATTGTGGGTGTTGCCGACAGTAAGACTAATGTGCTACACGGTTTTCTAATGATTTCTTTATTTTTGTTGTTTCCTTTAACTTTGCAGCCTGCAGGTGTTTAATAGCATCTTTATCGAAGCGATAATTATGCGATCAGTTGGCAACGCGGCTGTAAGAATTTCCACTGGAAGTGGTGATAGGAAAATGTGTGAAAATATAACATAACACATAATAAATTAAATTCGAACAAAGAAAAGGATACAAACAAAACAAAATTGCAAACAATATACAAGTGAAGTGTTAGCATGCATATGTATACACACAATTTAATGGAAGTCCTTTGCATATGTAATATATGCATCTTCTGTACTGTTTGCAACTTTGTTGTCTGGAATGTGGGAAAGCATGCAAGTAAGTACATGTGTATTTATACTTTCCATAAAGCATAATTGTAAGACAGCTACCACGCGCTCACACACTCACCTAGTGCAAGACAGAGAAGGAGAGAAGAGAGAGAGAGCGACACACTGAGGGCGTTGCTGTTTTTGTAAAAATATGAATTATGCGCTTGCTCCCAATATATTTGTTGTTGCTGTTTTGCTTGTCGCTCCATTTGCGTCAATTTCTTTTACTCCCTTGTGCGTGTGTTTACCTGTCTCTCCTGTGGCCGCCATTATTCCGTTTTGCTTTGCTTTCATTGTCGTTGTTGTTGTAGGGAGTCGCCTGCCCCTACTTCGCAACACTTGTAATTCATATTCCAGTCTTGGACCTGCGCAAAAGCAGTGCTGGGAATTATTTTTTTTGTTTTTTTTGGCTACATTGGGGCAGGTGGTGTCTGTTGGTCTCCATCCCGCCGCTGCCTGGCATTATGTTGTCACGGATTTCAATTGCATTCCATGGAAAGGCTACACACACATACATACAATTGCACATTTGTTTCCCATGTGCAAAATTTGCAATTTTGTTAGCGGCGGCGTCGCCGTCGCCGTCGTCACTTTTGGCATTTTTGCCTTGTCTGTGCAAAAATTGTGACCTTGTAACTTGGCTTTAATTGTGATTGTGAATGCATTTTACAAGGCGTGGCGTTTGAAGCTACAATTGATAAAAATAAACAATCAAAAAATATTTAAAAAACTAAGTTTTCTTTTAATAGCATATGTCATCATTTACTCCAGTGGATATGGCAAAACTTTCTGATCCCCTCACACTTTCATTCTGTAATAAACTTGCCCAGCTGTCGAAGTTTTTAACCAATAGAAGATTGTTGGCTTTATCTAAAGAACTGGCCGCATAGTTGAGACCCTTTTCAAAATCTGTCCAATTTGCCCGGCATAATGCGTAGCATGTGCGTCTCATATTTCCCGTCTAAGGGGGGCAGTAGCGGGAGCCGGTGTAGCATTTAAGAAACCATAAATTTGTCGGCAATAACGGATAAAGTATGTTTATTTCGATATTAGGCTAAGCAGCAAACGGAAATGCTCGTAAAAGGGCTAAAAAAGCAAGTGAAGTGCTTTGGTCGAGACTGACTGGGAGATACCATGTAGCCAGCTCAGCAATGTGTATAATATTTATGTGGAAAATTTATTCTTATTTAATTTCTGTGTTAAGTAAAATTTCAAGTCCTAAAGAAAAACTTATGACTTATATAAGTAACTTCTTAGGTCAAGTTTACACCACTTCAACCTATAATTGTTTGAAAATTTTGGCTGAGTAATGAAAGGAATTATTAAAGTAATATATTCCTGATCTGAGTATACCATACGAATTTACTAAATTTTATATTTCTAACTCTTAAAATATCAAAATCAAAATCTCGAACTCCTCAATTCGTCGTTCTAATTAAGAATCTGTATAGTATATCTGTATAGTATATATTTCTGCCCGTTACAGAAACAAGTCCATTTAACCCTCTTCTAAACATTTAAAATTTGCACGGGGTATTAAAACGAGTGCAAAAGAAATGCGACATTGTTAAGGGTAAAGAATTTCCGACTTCTTTCTGAAAACTCTTTAACACTTGATTTCACTCTCTGACTAAGTCATGTTACAGCAGTGGTGGGTGGGCGGTCAGAGGACGGGGTGAGCGACGTGTGTGTGTGCGGCATATGAATATGAATTGTAATAGATTTAGATAGGGATCAGAGCCAAAGGGAACCAGTGAATGGAACAGCCGCACCGTAAAATCTAACAAATTGATATAAAAAGAAAATCAAAAAGATAACATTGAAAATGTGTTTTGGCAAAGGCAGCTTAGGGCTAAAGGAAATATTGTAAAAGTTGAAAAGAAAAATATTTAGATAAAGAAAATTAATTTCTTTTAATAATGAACAAAGGCAAAGACTTAAGCCAAATGAATTTGGAAGAATTCCGCCAACAAATTGAAATAAATTTAAGACCGGAGCCAAGAAAATATTCCAAAAAATTTTTTAAAGCTGCTTGAAGCATATCAAATTTGACACTCGCAAAGAATAAAAAAAGAAAATATCATAAAAAATATAAAGTAAAGACGTTGATATAAATTATATGGCACTTGCCACGTGTCGTTGATTGTGCAACAACAACAGCGACAGTCGGCAAAGTGTGAAAAATGCCGGCAATGGGCCTCAAGGACTCTATAATATGGCCAACCCGCCCATCGACCAGCGTCTTGTCTGCCAGTTGATGCGTGAAATATTCTTTTTTTTTCCTCTCGGCTCGACAGAAAATTTAATTCGTGCGGAAATTCAGTCAATTTAAAAGACGCACACACACACACACACATCCGCTTTGTTACAACATAAGAACGAGGGCGACGCCTTTTGGCACGCCCACTTTCGCTAGCGGGGTTCATTGTATCCCTTTTGTATCCTGGACTGCTTAATCCGTTTTATTGTGGTAATAAAACTACAATACAAATTGTTTGAATGAGATTGAACAACATTTGAATTGAGCATGAAATGATGCTTTGGTCCTGACTCCTGTTTCAACTCACAGATTCCTTGGCAGTTGTCGATATTTATAGATTTTCGTTCTTTGGGCTTGCTACCAGTTTTGATGTAGACCAACAATTGGGGCTTACTGTGGTTGGTCTTTGGCAGGCACTTAACATGTTTATAAGCTGTTCATTTGAGATTCGTGAGTTAATTCTTGGGATGTGAATTGTGCCTCAAAAATCTATTGATTTCCTTATTTCATATATGTACATGGGCATTTCTAGGAGAGTTTATCCATGACCAAAAGGGGAAAACGATATGGAAGTAATTTCATCATCAAATAAAATATATCCTTATTAGTTCTTTTGAATTTATTGAGAGACAATCTAATTTTGTCGATATAAAAAAATGACCATATTGGAATCGATTCATCATTTTTAATCGATTTTAATCCCTATTGTCGTTACAAATTACAACTTAATATTATGGCTTCAATAAAAAACAAAACAAAATATAGCGACGTAATAATTTCTTTAGAATTGTATTGTTGTAAATGATATAAAAGTAAATTGCATTAAGACATCTTAAGCGAATTTCTAAGATTGCGAGTTTTAGTCACGAAACGTATCCCTATTTATTTTCAGAACCAAAGTTTTAACAGCTTCCATTGTTAACACTAAATTTAAAGCTAATCAAGTATTATCCAAAAATCAACAAATGGAAAAGAATTATTTACATTTTCTTTCTTTTACTGTATATTTAAATATTCAAAGCGTATGATTTCTAGGAAACTTAAACTTTATTTACATTTTTTGATAATAACTTAGTTTTTTTTTTAGTTTTATTGGGCTTAAATTTCTAATGCTTTTCATGTTTCTTGTTTTTAGTTTTTGGTTTTATCATAAGATCAACGTAAAATTTTTCATTTATATTAGTATGGAAAGGATTTCTATGTGGAAAATTTCTCATTTTTATTTAAATTGTTTACATTTTCAAAGAACTTTCTCTGCTTATTATTAAATGTATTTATACCTGACAGCCGCTATCTTTATATTCTTCATCTTCATTGGGATACATATCCATATCTTTTCTTTCACATATTCAAAGACTTCCTTCCGAGAACTCGCCTGTCTTTGGTTTTCCCACATGATTATTTCTAGCCTGCTTTCCTCTTCCTCCCAAAGTTTTCACGCTGACCCACAAAGGAAACATTTCGATACGAATGTCACGTTCCGTTGCTGAACTAAAATTTACGCTATCCTTTTCCATCAAATTCGTGTCTCGACATTTACTTCTTCCTCCTTATCTGTCTCGTTTCTCATCCGTGTTGTCTTTCAGCTTTTGTTGTGGCTCGGACCATGTGATAAACGTTTATGATTATTTTTATGGGCATCCGGTGAAGTTTCGACTTGGCTGCCAATTTGGATGCTGATATCTCGCGTTTGATTTACTTTAAATAGCAGAAGCAACCACCTTTCTCTCTCTCTCACTCCCCTTCTCTCTCTCTCACCCCCTGCTCTTTCGACAAATGCAATTTATGTGTGGTAGAAAAACCAAAAAAAAAAAAGTAAAACTTTACACGTGACTGCAGCAACCAAAGCCAACATAAGAGCTGCTTCTGCTGCTGCTGGTACGCCCCCACCTGCTTCTGGTCCATTCTTTGCCCACATGTGTGAACAAATATTTTTTAGAGGGTGTCACCCACTTTATGCGGGTCCATTTGCCTGGCCTGGCCCGGCCAGTGGCCACCGGCTACGTGTCATTTGGCCTATCTGCCACTGCAAATCTTTGCCGTCCGCCCCCAGCTCTTAGTTCGGGTTAACAATTTCCATAATCGCTGGTTAAACAAGGCCGCTGGTCAAGCTGACCACCACAGAGCGGGATTGTGTGTGGAAGTTGACTCTGAATCTGTATGGAACTCACAACCCATTTATGATCCGCACACATTCCATTTTATGTGCTTGTTCATAAGCCTTTTTTTTCCGTGCGGGGAAACAAACCATGTTTGAATTATGCTTTACATATTTTTATTCACTTAACACACACTCCCCCGGTTTTCGGACCATAGGTGACCGGGGGACTTAATCAAATTATGGCTTATCTCGACTTAGCGGAGGTCAAAACGCAAATAGCCATAAACATGTAGATTATAAGCGAACAACAGAAACTCAACCCAATCCACCGGCAAAGATTGCCTTTTGGTCCTTCTGACCTTGTTTTTGGGCCATTTTTATTGGTCCTCCTTAATGGACTTTGGCCCAGTGCATGCAAAATGTAATTAATGCAACAGTTTTATGAGCTTACTCAACAGCGCAGATCAAACAAGTTTACCAATTTGGGTTATAAATTATTAAGTTTTGCATAAAGGATATTCAAGATACTACAGAATGTATTTAGACTATGAGTCGTGTTTATCTTCCATATACCGGGAATTTGTCTTGAAGCAGCAGGTTTTCTTTGGAACTGTTTAAACAAATTTAAAATTATAAATATTTATAGGAATTTATTGTTATTATTATTGTTATTTTACAGGTTTTATTTGATTTACATTTATTAATTATGATTGACATTTCACGAATTGTAAAATTCATGGAGTATATATATTCTTGTTCCCCTGTTGGATATAGCCAAGTTCGTCTCTCTGTCTGTCGGTTTCTATTCAATCTAGCCTCTCAATTTTAATTATGCTCCTAATATAGACATAAAATATCACTAGCATCGAACTACTATATAATATAGCCTTATATGTATAGAAAGAATCAAGCAAATCCAGACTAAATCTAATACTTCTACGTTACAAAGGTATATAAAAAATAATTTGTAAATATATCTTTATTTAAAGTTAGAAGGTGATGAAAGGATATAATTAAGGTATGACCCCCAGATTGGACAACCCCTTTCATTAAGCCTTTGCCCACAACCTTTTCGGAAAATTGCACTCAAGTTTTAACTGGCAATTTCCGGTTGTAGATTGTGCGTGAGTCTGGTCACATTGTTGTGGAAACAATGTGCACTTAATAAAGCAATGCAAATGATTTCACATATTCACACACATGGCAACTGGCAAATGACACATGGCTCAAATGTCGAGCCAAGTTAACCACACATGTCAAGTCTCTGGTCTCTGGTCTCTGGTACGCAATTAAATGTTGGCCAAACTCCCTCTCTTTCTCTGTCTCCTCAGCTGAATACCCCTGGTATATACATGAAATGAGGGTCATTAAGTTTGCCCAGTTCGACAGTTTATCGATGAGAATTGTTGGTCCACCCCCGCCCCCCACCCGGCCCACGCTCTTTGCCCCTTCTCATATGTGTGCTAATCTCTTAATGCGTTTAGCGCACATTTCTATTTGCTTAATGAATTGTTACCGAATACATTCATTTCCATTCTCAGTCCCGCATTCACATTCGCATTCACATTCATTGATTCATTTACCCAGCTCATTGCTGGGTCATTTGTCGACGTTTGTCTTTTGACTCGCTTCTGGGGCTGGGCTGGAGGGCTGCAGGCCTAAAGTTTTTTCCTGATTTCTAAAACGGGCCAACAGTTAGCCCAATTAGCCTGATTGGGGCATGGTCAGTGCCAAGCTTGGCGTTGTGAAGGCAGAAATAGAAAGTATAAACCTTTTCTATAACTTGGCTAAGGAGCACAACTTTTTTTTTGTGTTTTTGTTGTATATTATGTAGTAGTTGTATAACAGTTTGACATACACTTTAAAATACTTTTATTTCTATTTTATTTTGTATCCGTTATCCATTTTTAATTTTCACCGTTGTATAACATTTTAGTCTCATCAGTATTAAATCCTCTACTTAATATGTTTGCGATTTTTAACTCTTTTCGTATATGTACAGAGTTTAACAGCTGTAGGGGAGAGTATAACAGTTGTCTAACAGTTTGTGTTTCTGAATACTCTTCCTGAATTTAAGTGTTGCACTATTTTTGTATTTAATAGCTGGTATAACAGGGTGAAACTGTTGTATAAGAGAGTATAACAGTTTTATAACCGTTTTTATTTTTCATCATATGCTTGATGTAAGCTTTACAGCCTAAATGTAATAGTTTTATAAGATGGTAAATATATACCAGTTGTATAACAGCTTTCTTAAAAATAAGTTTTGAATACATGTATATGTTTTTCACTTCTAAATTAATAAAATGCACAATGTTTGGAAGAATTGAAGAGTATTATAGCTAAACAAAATAGCTTAATAGAGTAAAATTGTAAAATTAATATTGTTTTTATGTGTATAACAGTTTAAATTATTATATAACTTCATAACGTTTCAAAGAGTCTTCTTTGCTCCACTCAGTTTGTTAGGCATTTTCACTTAAGTTTCCGTTTTGTTTTTCCCCATTTGTGTTCATTCCAAGATCACGCTCCAGTGAACCGCATGGCAAAAGAAAGTAGTCCAATTATCCAGCCACATATGACATGTATGCCGTGTACATCCTTTTGTATCTTTGTATCTTTTAACTGCAGCCGCAACATATCTATAAACAATAATTTTATTGCCCTGCCGCGACAGAGCCGAGGATGGGCCGATGTGAGCGATATGCAGCCATTGGTTACGGCATAAATTACAATCAAAATGAATTGATATGCGTGTTAATAAAGGCAGCTTGTGAGGGGAGGGGGACGTCGACGGGGTGGGGTGTATAACAGGCAGACGGGACGGGGCAGACAGGAAGTCTGCAAGTTTGGCAACAGCCACCACGAAATGGCGGCATTTCGATTTTACGCTTTTATGATTTTTCGATTTTTGGCTCTGGCCCTTGCCCTGGCAAGGGGCGCAAAGAAGAGAATCCCTGAGAGAAGTCACATGCGTAAGAGTGGGAGTCTGCGGTCGTTCTCATAATTAATAAGCTGCAGCAAGTTGTGTGTTTGTATGCTAAATATTTGCCAGGCATAAATTAAAGAGTTACTGTTTACAGGCAGGTACAGTTGCCACACACACGCACACTCGCACACACGCAAACACACACCAATTAACAAACCGAGCTGAGCTGATTGAAATGTCGATGATTGTATAATTGGACAGGAATGGACGAGGCTGTCCTGCTTGTGTAATTCAATATTAATTAAATCATCAAATTGCATTTTGTGCGAGCACAATACATAAATTAAGCGACGGTAAAGAAAAATGTCAGCACTTAATGCTGATCTCTGCAATTGGCACCCAAACTCAAATAAAGGGTATATTCTGTTTGTTTACATTCAATTTACATTATTTGATAGGACATTTCAATCTGACATTGGTATTGTTAATTTAACTGAGCAACATTCTCAAAGTATTAAAATAAACACATGTTGTGGTATATGAAGCGTAACATATGTATTTTAGATATAACATTTATCCTATTTAATTTACAAATAGGGCATTTTAATTTACACTATTTCTTAAATAGAATAAACCATGTGCTTAATTTAGGTAAGTAATTTTAGAAATATTAAAAAAAAAGGCATTTTCAGCGTAAAAATTTCAAAATATATATTACAAATTTATTTATCGATAGTAGAACATGTGTCTAGATATAAGGGAAAGTTATTGGTTTTTATAGAGCTTTATTTTTTAATTTAGAGCATTTCATTTTTGTAGTGTATAGTATATATATTTTAGCCAATACTGCCAATCGGGATTAAATCAGTATTTCAATTTAGTTTCTCTTTTTTGAGCCATGGTTTGAACCTTATCTAGAAAGGTGTATTAATAGATTTTTATTTTTTTATAGTGTACATTATTTATTTTTGTACATTATTTAGATTTTTTAATAACAGCTCAGGGACACAATGCTTGACTCAATAAATGGGAATTATTTTTATTAAATTTACATTTTGTTATGTTTTTTAATTTGTCCAAAAAAGGGTCAAGTGCATTTTTCACTTATGTATAGAGATCGGACTAGCTATGAAACTGATTTAAACTTCTTTATATCTTTTATGTGTATGAAATAAATATGTACAAGTTACCGTCATATTATAGTCGTTCATTTGTTTAGTTTACTTTTATTTTTTTCTTATTTAATTTTTTGCTCTGCCTACCTTTTGATTTATTGCAAATTCAGCGTTAAAAACAATTTGCGCAAAACTTCTTTTTTATTTTATTTTGCCCCTTGTTTTTGGTCGGATAACATTATGCTGTCGAAATTGAAATGCAATTTATAATAAACATTTTACGAAAATGCAAGAAAGAATTGCATTTAATTGTAACCTCAATAAGCGCATAAATTGTCGTCATAGCGGCGCGTGTATTTTATGCCCGCTTTTTCGCGTAGAGCTCATAGAAAAAATGTCTTCTATATATTTATATATATGTTTATATATAACAGCTGAACGTAAGCTTCACTTGAGCGTTATTATTTGCTAGCGTAATCAGTTTTTTAGTTTTCCGCCCGCGGTTCATTGACCGACACAGACGACCCCAGAATGCTGACACGAGCACTTCGCAACGAACTGCCCCTCGCACCTGCCCCCTCCCCTCCCCCTTTTCCCTGCTTACCCTTCCTCTCTCATTTTGCAATCGTAACGTGTCTTTATTCTAATCAGCACAAATCGACAGGTCTTCGAAGCACCTTCGTCCCCCGTCTCCCAGCGAGCAGATGCAAAGTCGAAAATTACGTCTGGAAAAGCTCGTCACACCCTAACCCGATGATTGTTCGGGCTCATTGTTTATGGCGCAGGTTTCATTTGAATTCTAATTGTTTACAAGATATCATCATCGTGGAACGATTGTTTATGTTCCCACGCTGGTTTAACATTTTTGTATTTTTTGAGGTTGACAATTGGATTAGCCTGTGAAATGTAGAACATGACACGGTTTCTAAATAAATATTGTACGAAAATGTTTTTTTTTTAAGATCAGTAAACAGTAACTGAAGGTCAGGATGATGATCTCAAGTTATTATTATTATTTCAAATTATTACCTTTAATAATAAACGGCCTCTAAACTGTTACTACTTTTACCAGACTTTGTGATTTTGGGAAAGATTTGGGACTTGCTTATTGTTCTTATCGCAATTATATTTCATACCTCAATATTTTCGTTTATCCAAAGGGATTCCTTAACTAAGAAAAGGTGTATTTAAAACAAAACCTTTATATAATATTAATATTCATATTTTAAACTTTTCAGGGATAAGACATAAACTATTAGGGAATTATGTTCTCCTTAATATAGTCTGATATAACGAAGATATTCCAGGATCTTTAGAGTTTTTGTTGCTATGATTGTTTTTGCTGTTTAACGTATTTATTTAATTTTATTTATTTCAACATTTTTTATCTTTGTGTAATACACCTGAATGTTCCTTTGTTGATAAGTATCATATATAAGTCTCATTATACGGCTATCATTCTCTGGTAATTATATTTGAATTTCTATACCTATCCCAGCTTTATTTACATTAGGAATGTTTTGGGCTCTTCTTTAAAGAGTTTCATCTGAAAACAATTGGTTATCTTTGAAACATTTTGAGTAACATTCCTTGCGGATTTTCTAGGAATTTGGCAATGCAAAGCTTTAACCTAGACGAATTTCAGAGCTTTATCATATATAAATTATATATTTAAGTAAATATATATATAAAGGTGTGCTCATTACTCATCTACTTTTGGTGCTGTTGCATTTTATTTTATTTTTTTGGATTTTTATATAAGAGGCAAAACAGCGACACAAATCTGCCAAATCGGCAGAAAGCAGACACCCAAAACAAAAAGAACTACAACATGATATACTTATATATATGTATATATAAATATATGGATATATATATGATGTATATTTATATTTACATATGTATATATATATAAAGCTAAAGACTTATAAAGCGCACAAAGAAATGAAAATCAACAATAATATATGGATGCACCTGCTACTACCTGGTTTGGCTTCAAATTCGGCTGCACAACCTTCTCCATCGAAGGTTGACCCAAAACAGTTCTTAAAGTGAACCAAATGAAATGCGCCGGAAAACTGTGCGAAACCTTTTTATTCAACTATTTTCATGCAATTCGTAATGGTAGTTGGGTTCACTTTTGGCAGGGGCCAACCCAATCCTCATATGCTCAGCCAATGAACCATAGACGAACCCCAAAAGCAGACTACAAAAAAATTCGCAAAGCCGAAATGTGATTTAATTTATTATTACAAACGTTAAAAGGAGTCCAGATCGAAGACTTCAGTCGATTTACGGCAGCGCATCAATACCGAGAGGGGGCTGGGCGGCCTGGCAAATGAGTTCCATTTATATCATTGGTCATTACGGAAATTATGCGACTGCCCAGTCTGTGGACCCGGAGCCGCACGGAAGCGGTATAAAGCGATAAAGATACATGGCAAACGGAAGTGGATATATATGAAAATCGCCTTGGGGACGACAACTGCACGGGACCAAAAAGAATGTGCGAGTTTGAATGACACGGAATACCACTGTCCACTGTCCACTGTCCGTCGCCGTCCAGTTCAGTCCATTGGGCCGGAGGGGGGAAGTCGTAAAAAACAGAGCAAAGCAGAGCAGCCCATCAATAAAAAAATAAAAAAAAATGCAAGACAATGGGCACACCGAATGGGGCGCAAAAAAATATCGAAAAGCGTGTCAGACATGGGGCATGAGCAAAATGCTCACAAGTGGGTTTATTTTCAATGGTTTTTATGCTTCGCTCCGGTTGTGCGGTACAAGATGCCAGCCGGAGATAGGCGCTGTGAACAGTAAAAAACGCATAGATAATCCTGCTAGTGACTGATTTTTCGATTTAAAGTTAAGATTAAACTGTTATGCAAGTGCTATACAGCTGGCTTACAATTTTAGTATGAGCACATTGGTTAGAATTTTTAAATTACAAATTCAACTGTTATACAAGTGTTCTATGATAAAATTAGGCTGCGAATAATGTTGATTGAAGGATTTTTAATTTAAAGTTTAGTTTAAACAACTATAATACATGTGTTATACAACTGTTATACATATTGAACTGTTGCACAATTCTTTTTGGTTTGAATTAGCCAGTTTTTTCATCATTTTACGATTGTTTGGGTTTAATTTAAAAATAGGTGTTATATACAACAACTTTAGGTGTTATATACAACATGTTTTGTACTTTTATGTGTTCTACAACTATTATACGTGAGAAACAGATGTGACATGTTGTTGTTTATAGAAAAAACGTGCGATTTAAGCCAAGTAAATTATGATCAACAAGTAAAAAATCTGTTATACAAGGGTTACACAACATACGTGCCACCTTATTTGAAGCATATCACAACGTCAAATGTTTAACAACTGTTATACGCGACAATAAATTCGCAAGGACATAAAAACACTCATATAATGACCTGTTAGACTATTTCGAACATACGAGTGGCTGCCCCCTGCCCCCGTATAACCACACACACACACACACACGCACAGACCATACAGTTTATCCCAACACATACGTCAATGATTGATAAGCGTTGGCGAAACTTTTTGGCACTTGTCCTTTGGCGCGATAAATTTCGCTTTTTCATGCTGCCCCAAACGAGATTTACGAGCATATTTTGCAGCAAACTTTTGCCGGACAGCGCGAACAAAGCGTCAACTAATGAACTAATGAGCTTTTGAAGCGCCACTGAATGCTGCAAGTGGAGTGCTTCATTAGCCTAATGAGTGGCTCAAAGGCGAAAGGGAGCTGTGGAGCCAAGGAATGACGCGACAAATGTTGTGGCCGCTGAAGAGGTCTTAACGATTTAAGGTTAAAGTCAGCGCGCAGAATTGGAATGCCAGAACAAGTTAACCTCCTGCCACACACGCTCCCCCACCCACCACCCTTCGACAATGTCGCCGTTACGTGTGCGGCATGCAAACACGATAAAAATAGACACAAAATCGAGAGACAAAAAAAAAAGAAAAGAAAGCAGGAAGCCCCCAATCATGCGATTACATGTGTGAACTATCGATTGAATTAAGACAAAACGCAACGAGGAGTACTTTAGCCCTGGGGGGTGGGGTTGCGGGTGGCTGGTGGTGCGGGGCAGGTGGTTGTAGCCACTTAAGCGCGTCGCCGTCCACTTGAGGCGTAAAAAAAGAGAGAACAAGGCAAAACAGTTAGCTGCCCGCTGCCGAATATTAAATACCCTTAACGTGTTGTGATACAATAATTCAATATACGACCCATTATAACTTTTTTTTGAGTTTACTCCAGACTTCTAAAAAAAAAATTAGATGTAAGAACGTTGCAGTCGGGTGTAATCGACAGTTCAATACTCGTTCACAGTGTAATCAGCGGGCGTAGCTAAACATTTTTCTTTCAATCTTTAGAGAAGGTCATCAGCAATCTGTCTGCATTTTATGTATACAGCTTTAAAACTAATTGAGAACCCAGTGAACCTAGCCAAAAAATCTTGGCACCTCATCTGACGCGGGTATACACGAATATATATTCTAAATTGCAAGTCTCTAGCTTCAAGAGCGGCGGAACGAATTGGGTTCGTACGGACAGACAGACGGACATTGCTCAAACCCAATATACTCTCTTAGCTTCGGGAACGAGTATAGCAAAATAATTTGTTAAAAATAAAATGAAATTCATGACCGATTGTTCCAAATCCAGCTATATAATATAGTAATTCGATCTGAACGTCTCTGAGAATTCGGACAAAGATTGAATAACTTTAACACTTAAAGACTATTTTGCATAGAATCAGACAGACAAACGGACGAAGATTTATTAACTAAGCTCGGCATCCTTATTAAAAATACATATACTTTTTATGAAAATCGATGCCTCCATCAAAGCATTACAAAGTTCATCAAAAAATTATGAGACCCTCCGCCAGGGTATAAAACGCAACAACCCCAGAACTCAAACCTCATCAAAGTCAGCGAAGGCGACGGCGCCGTCAACACGTCGCACTGCAGGCATAAAAACAGTACGCAGCATAATCAAGCAGTGTGTGTGTGTGTGTGCGAGTGTAATAAACGTTGACAACTTGCCCGGTCACCGCCCCCACACACCCACGCAGACACACACACACACACACGTTCCTCTAACGCCCTTTGGCTGTGATTATGTCCACGAACTGGACCCTGATCGCAATGCCGATTGTCATTGCCACTTTGCGCCGTGTCTATAAATTTCATTTTTGACGAGCTGCGTACGACCCCCAGCTCCTGCCCCTGTCCCTGCGCCAGCTTCCAGTCAAGCACTTGAGCCACTCTTTAGCCGCAGGCTTCAGGGCCCATAGAAGTTTCGAGTCCTTTGTGATTTGCATTAGAATTCAATAATTATTGTTTAATATGCACTCGAGCCAAAGCGAATGTCGCAGCGCAGAGCTCAGGACATATTCGAGAGCTTAAGGATTTAAGGTTATCGATGAAAAAAAGCAATAAGCACAGCTAATAGCTCATAAAGTAGCAAAAACTGCCATCATATTTATGGAGCTGACTTCTAAAATGATTTACAACTTGTTTGTCAGATAGAGAAAAAATAGCATTAGTTACTTTTTTCTTAAATTTAAAATCAAATAGTTCAGCTTATTTATACATACTTGCTTCTATTTATTCATCAATATTAATCCAGTTTATGTAAAAGGGAACTAACATATATATTTTATTTATTAAATAATCTTCCCGACAGAAATACTTGAACTAGCTTTTGATTGTTTCCTTAGACCGATTGAAGCTATTAAACCAAATGTTTGTTATTTTTTATGGCCACTTCGTTGCATGCGCCGCTTTCATGCCAAAAAAAAATTTAAAAAAATGGTAATTCGACACTTCCTGCTGGCCACAAAGCCATAGCCAGGGCCAGAATGACAAGCTCATAAGCAAATAAATAATAAAAATGAAAAGAAATCAAAATAAAATGGCCACTTGATGGACATTGGCAAAGCAATCATTATAAAGCGCATACATACATATATATATCGCATATATGTATATAATATTTCCATATGCAATAAATCAAATTTGACAAAAAGTTCTTGCGCAACTCGTCGTCGTCGTCTCGTTCTCCATTACATAAAGACGAGCCGATGTCCAGGGAGTTCTTCTTTTTTGTTTCCCTGGAACACAGGAAATTCACAAAACGCGCAGAAATAGTAAGAGAAATCTACATTTTACGACTGGGAGATACTCTTCCAACAAGATATCAGACATAATAAAGTAAATAAAGGGTATACATCAGCGGAATCAAATTATTTTATTTTTTACAAAACTCCAAGATATTATTTTAAGTTTCTTTTTAAGCAGTTACAGCTTGGGCAGGCATAATTTGATACAACATTGATTTAAGTAGGGTATTTTACAACATGTATACCAAATTTCGAAGCTCCTGCTTCTAATGTCTCTGAGTTCATTGAGGCTATATAGAAGGAAAGGGATGCTGAACTGGCTCCTGATGTCCACGAAGAATGCATAAATTGTATAGGATAAAAGCTGCGTCTGTCAGATTTTTTATTTCTTTTTTATGGTTACAGGGTATTAAAAACCCAAACAAATGTCAAGTTTGAAACATCTGCTTTTCAAAACAAATGAAAACAAACAATTTGAAAATTCGGTTTCGCATATTAAAAAAAATCTTCATTAATGAACTTTAAACGGGTCTGATCTTAAGTCCAAACTATGACTTGGCGTCCACTTCACCGAATTACGCTGAGGAGCCCCATTCACTCTCCCCCCGCAACAAGACGGGAGCTGTTTATAAACAGAGACGTCGTCCACTTCTTATTCATCTGAAATCCAATCCAATGAAGATCGCAGTTCGGGCATCTGGTCGAACATTTCGAGCGCAAGTGGCAATCGTTGATATTCGATTGTTTGTTGACACAATTTCGGACCCTTGCACTTGGTCTTGGCATCCGCTGGAAGATGCTGGAGCTGAAGCTGAAGCTGAACGCCGTCGCATTTCTTTATATTTGTTTACTTTGACGTATCGAGTTTTGCAACTGTTGCTGGTGGTCGCTTTATCAATGCCGACAGACCACACAAAATTGGGTTCCTTGGAAACTTTTATGCTGTAGCTGTAGCTACCCTGCCCAGCGCTAAAGAACAACAATACCTTATCTGTTCGTAGGGGTCTGGTGTATTCGATATTGATCGGCAGAATAAGTTTTTTCATTCAGGTAAATCTTTGCGGGCACGTTTAGGTTTAGTTTTCAAGTGCAAATAATTTTCTAGAAAATTAAGGTGTTTTTTTCAACCTAATAACTAACTAAATAACTTAAAATTATGGTTTTTAAAAAAAAATTGCTTAAATAAGTAAAATAAATGAAATATCGTAAATAGGAAAATCGAAGGGAAGTCAAATGAATTGCTAGAAAAGGCATAAAAAGAAAATTAAGTTAAAAATATCTTAAGATACATTGAATTAAATTGCCAGTAAATGAGCTCAAGGTACATATTGGGTACCCTCAGAAAAAATCACCGTTCTTATTTAAGATCATTTCGCTATTAAATTAAAATGTTCTTAATTTCAAATGATTGAATCAAGTACAAAATTGTAATTTCAGGAATTTTCTTACTTGAAATACAAGATTTCTTAGATTGAACTTTAAATTTGTATCCCATTCAGGAGTTTTCAATAAGAAAAACTTTCTTGATGCAAACATTTTTTAAGCAAAGAAATTTCCAACCTGAAAAATTTGACAATGCTAGAAAATGATTGAAATACCAACCTATGGTTTTTCTCTGTGAGTGTCCAGTGTTTTGGGTTTGAAAATAAATAAATTATCTTTTAATTTCAACAATCAGTCTGCATTTGAATCAGCATTTACGGTATTTCTAGTAAATGGATAGTAATAATTTAAACAATTTTACTATTGAGCGTCCACTGTACATATACAGTTTTCCTCCTCTTTAATACGAAATAAAAAAAATTTCAAATCTATTGGAGAAAACTACGTTGGAAAATCTATATCTTTCAGAGTTATTTGATTTGATTCAGAACATATGATTATACTATAGTATAATAAACAGCCAATGCCATATATAACCCACAAATATTATATTTATTTATATTTTAATCCAAAATCTTAATAGCATTAATAACGTGCACAACGTTTATTATTGTAGGACTGTTTGGATAAACTCAGGTGAATTCCTAGGCTTTCAAGCTTTTTAATTGTTAATATGCGTTTCAACTATTTTATTTGTTAATTCAAAAATGTAATTAAATGTTAACCTGCTTGGCACAGAAATCACTTGTAACTTAAATTGTTTTTAAATGATGAGTTTATGTGTTAAGAATTAAATTTCTGAAATACAATTCTCCTAAAATGTGTTCTCGATATATTATAGATTTTGGAGATAAAACTGAATCTAATTTTTAACGTTTAATGAAAGAAAGGAAATAAGAAATAAGAATAAATATACTTAGCTCCAAAATGATGCATTCACACAATACCTAGAATTTCGCCATATTGAAGATATAACATGATATATTGCGGGACGACAATAAAATACCCTCTGCTAGTGCTATAGAGACAAGTTTCAAAACTGATGAAGCAAAGCAGAGACAAGTGCAACACAACACTAGGTTTCAAATGTTGTTAGTTAATCTTTGGGGTATGCAACATAATTTGTATAACCAGAAAAGCTTAAATATATTTAATATATTTAAAGAGGTTAAAGCAAACTTCTAGAGGTTTCAATCGGTGTTTTTTACTTAAAACAATAAAAAGTAAAATGTTTTTAGCAGATATCATTTAAGGTTTATATATTATATATATATATTATTTATAAATTTAACTTTATCTTTCAAGCAGGCTGCTTAAAGAAACTTTTCAAGGGTTTCAAATGTTCCATTAGAGGGTTTTACATTCGACCCGGCATCTAATTGTTCCGATTGTGGTTCTTATCAAATATTTAGAGTAAAATGAAAATTGTTTGAAGCTTCCGAGTTTTATATATTTTTGTTTTGATTAGAAAGCGTTTTGATAAAATAAAAACTCTGTTGATATGGTTTTATTTTTTTAAGATTGTTTGCATTTATTACTAGTTTATTATGCACACTTAAGAGCTATTCACAATTGTTGTCGTATTCAGTATCGTATTCTTTAAACATTTTGTTTTGTTTTGTTTTTCTCTTTGTTTTTATTTTATAAAGACAGACATCGAATGTTTAGCTTAGAATTTATACAATTTGCTTTGTATTTACAATATTTGTTGTTTGTTTTTCATTGAGTTAATATACATGTAATAGGACTTGGTTTCATTAGTAATTCCAACTGTTTTAAGTGCTTGTGTTTAAAACATAATACAACCTTTAGTTTTTTAGTTTAAGTTTATTTCTTTTCTTTTATTGCATTTGCAGGGTATTAAATGAGTGTGTGAGTTTTGTGTGATATGGAAACCAAATGAAAGCGTCTGCTATGAAACATGCTATACAGCTATTTAGTCTAACCCTATATATAGGGTGTACGATATTTTTTTTTTTTTTTGTCGTCTCTTACTTAATACTAAAAAATTAAATCTATAACTAATCAACAAATAAGCGTGTGTTACTAACTCGTAATTTGTAATACAATGTTGCAATCGATCGGTCGATTGATCATTAATCAGTAGCTGACAAAAATGTTTGTTAAATGTTAAATTTTTTACTTTATATTTCTTGTTCTATATTCATAATCAATAATCAATAATTTGAACTAAGTGTTCGGGGTGTGCGATCTTCACTCTCTCTCTCTAAACGAAATGATTATCAGCCAAGGTTCGATCTGAACCGATTCGGATCGCATCGATCGATAACTTAACGAGAACTTACAAAATTAGTTGGAAATCTTTTATTGTCACAAATTGAAAGTGAAATTATTTTGTCAAATGAAATGTGTGTGGGCTTATAAATGCTTGAAAATACCTTTTTTTGCAATAGTAAATTGTCTTAGGATACGCCATGAAATAATCCACAAATGAAAAGGTTTCCCGAAAAAGTATCCAAATATTTAAAGCAGTTTTTAGCACGAAACTTGAAAATAAATATTTGAAAATCTATATAAATGTCAAAAATAAATATATATCCTATGTAATTTGTAATGAAAACCCAATTGTGTTTGAATGTTGTATAGTTCATTTTCGGGTTCATTTTCAAGTTTAAAGTTGCCAACATAATTATATAGATTTTCAAAAACATTTAATGTTATCTTCTATTTCTTCAGTTGTTAAAAGTTTGAATAGTTAGTTTTTTAAAAATTAACTGAAAAAAAACTGTTATATGGTCAACAATATATATATTTAAGATTTCCGAAAAACTTTCATAT
The DNA here is from genome assembly GCA_035041545.1 of Drosophila colorata. Lineage (NCBI taxonomy): Eukaryota > Metazoa > Arthropoda > Insecta > Diptera > Drosophilidae > Drosophila > Drosophila colorata. Next base: position 4,487,857 of record JAWNLD010000013.1, read on the forward strand.
ACATGTTATTCATATATTAAAAAAGACTTTGTTGCAACGTGTTTTTGGAAATAAATTATAGAATTTAATTTTAGGTAAACCTCATATTATAGTGCTTCTTTTTAAATATTGCTATTTGAATGGGATATTGTTTGTATGATACGACAAAATATTATTCCAGAGATTTTCATTTAAGTTTAACAAAACACTATTTACGCCAGATATATAGAAATACACCATATTTACTTTAGTTAGATAACATTATTTGGAAAATTACTCTTTGAAAATTAATTAAAATTTTTTTACAAAAGTATGATATAATTTTAAATTAATATTTTGATCTTTCTGGCTGTGGTAGGATTAAAATCAATTAAGATAAAATAAATAGATTTCAAACAAGAATATGGGTGAAGAAAAAATATAAATAATATGCCTGGAATTCTTTTCTGCGAGGCTGAGCGCCTATTAAACGGGATCTGTTAGATTAAGTTTGATTTAGTTGGGAACATTTTTCACTTGTGGATTATTTCATGGCGTCGTTTACCAGTTTTTACCTAGTTGACCACCTGCTGTGCTGGCCACTGCGAATGCGGATGTGGATGCGAATGCGAATGTGAATGTGAATGCGAGGCACGATGCGGCGGCTGCTGCTGCTGCGGCTGCGGCTGCTGCTGCAACGAATGCGAGTTGTTGGAGGTGGAAGCTGTTGAGGCCGCCGCCAGTTGGCGTCATAGATAGAACTCCGGTGAGCTTTGGCTGTCCGCGCCGGCGGCGGCACTCGTCCTCTGCTGCTGGAGGCGCTGCATCAGCGTGTCCCGTTCCTGGCAGACGCGCGAATACTCCACCTTGAGTCGATGCAGATCCTGATTGAGCTGGCGATTGGCCTTCTCCAGTTCGTGACGCTGGTGCAGCCGCTTGGAGCGGCAGTTCTGTGCGTACCCGCGATTCTTGAGCGTGCGCCGCTTCTGCTTCAGACGCACGACCTCCTCGCGCGGACAGCCGTGCAGTCGCTTGTTCAGCTCGCGCACCGTCAGCGTGGTCAGCATATCGTCGTTGATGCAATCCTCGAGCGTGGCATTGCTGTACGCCCCGGAGCACGTGTGCGGCGAATTGTTCGAGCTGCGCGTCGAGCTGGCCGAGAGCGGCCGGCACGGCTGCAGCATCGAGCGTGCACAGCCCCGTGAATTGGAGGCGCTGCTGGCGCCGCTGCTGCTGCCGGCTGAGGGCAGCTGTCCCCCACAATTGGTGATCGTTGGGCACAAGCTGCCCGCGGGCCCGGCGCCGGCGGGACCCGGGCTGCCCGCGTACGAGTTGGCGGAATTCGAGTGCATGTTGATGGGCAGCGCGTGCTCCAGACTGTGGAAATGATGGTGGGCATGGTGCAACGGATGCTGCGCCTGCATGTGCCTCGCCTGGGCATGATGATGATGATGTTGGCTCTGCATCAGCGGATGGCCATGATGATGATGGGCCGCCGCCGCGGCGGCGTGCATGGCATATTCCCGCTGTCGCTCCCACTCCTCGGCCTCCTCCTGGGAGCCGGGACAGGCGAGCGGACGCAAATCCAGCGGCTGTTGTTCGACACGCATCGAATTGGGCAGCCACATCATCTCCTGGCTGAGACCCACGCTGGCGGCCACATTGGCGACAGCGGCGGCGGCGGAGGAGTTGGTGCGTCCGGCATGGTAGTGATGCGCATAGGCCTGGCTGGGGCAGCTGCTGCTGCCCGTGGGTGAGCCCACAACGGGCGGCGTCTCTGGCGGTGTGGATGGCACGCCTCCAGGCACTGCGGAGGCAGCGGCAGCAGCAGCAGCAGCGGCGGCAGCAGCGGCCGCTGTCGCCGCCGTCGTCGAGGAGGATGTGTTGACCAGCACAGCTTGACCGCCCATGGGTCCGCCCACATAGCCCTCGGGCGGCGGACTCAACGGCTGCAGTCGTCGCTCGTCCATGTGCCACTGGTGGCCCGAAAAGGAGCGCAGCTTTATATGGGACACGGACGCCAGCTGGGAGACATCGCCGCCGGCCGCTTCCGGCACAGCAATGGGCAGTGGCAGTGGCAATGGCAGTGGCAACGGTTCCGTCTCATCATCCGCTGGCGGTTCGGGGCCGTGCACCGTTGTCCATTTCACCGGCTGTGGTGGACTGTGATCCTCGCGCTTAACGTGCCCAATGGTGGCGACGGCCACCGGCGTCAGGGTGGTCACCGTGTTGCCGGCAACGCCGACGCCCAAATGATCCAAATTAAATTCCTGCACGTATGTGTCGGCAATGGTGGGATCTTCCATTTTCATTGGATCGCCGGTTCACATGCAACTCAATTCTCAAGCGGCTGACGGTGGGGCGGATTCGGTTTGAGGGGCGGGCTGGGGGGTAGTTAACAGTTATCCGGGGGTTTGGCGCACTCACGCACTGACACTGATCGTCGTTTGGCCACACTTTTTCTTGTTGTTTTGTTTTGCCCACACTGCACTTGCCTTGGCTTTAGCTCTTTCGCTGCAATTTTCAATTCGAAATTTTTTATATTTTTCCAAAATTTTTAAAAACTTTTCAAACTGAATTTGGCGCGGCCGCGTCGTTGTTTTTCTTTTGTTTTGTTTTTTTTTTTTTTTTTGGCTTTGCTATTTATATTTTTGCCGCTCGCTGCGTCCAGTTTCAAAGAGTTAACGGTGGCGACTGAGTCTGGGTCTAGCCGCTTGGCTGACTGAAGGGTGGCCCTGGCCGCAGAATGGCCGCAACGCGCGCATCGCCTCAGCTCTATCCATGCACATGTATGTGTTTGCATGTCAACGGCAGCAGCAGCAACAACAACGGGCAGAGAGCAGCGGCTGCTGCTCCACACGCTGCCAGCTTGCACGCCATTCGCTGTTGAGCTCCTGTTGGAATTGCAAAAGCTTGCAGAGCCACAACAGCAACAACAAGCACTAGCAGAGAGAGCGAGAGCATTGGGCACCCTTTAACCGTTAATGTTTCCCATTTGCCTTTTAGCGCTCTCGCGTTACATTGAAGCAATTGAGAAAGCCTCTCATTTTGTGCACAGTGGCACGCAGACTGGCCAACACTGCACAAGTTTCGGCTATATCATATCTATTATATCTAGTGCTACATGTAGAACTTCTTCCATAGGGCATAAGTAAGTGTAAAACTCTTTTAATGTATAAATCAATAAATATATAAATTATGTTATATCATCATATTATTTTCCCTATAAATATAACATTTATGATAAGTTTCTATTTTATTTTTATGTATTATTATTGTTAATATTATATTTATTTTTATATTACACATTGTAATGGTATACATTTTTAACTTTTTATATTTATATTTAATTTGCAATATTTGGGTATATATATAAATTAATCATGGCTTCAAACAAAACAAAAATTGTCGGTGGTTTAGCTGACGGTTCGAACATTTAAGTTCGATTCATGAACATAGTTTTTCACATCAATGAATCCAGGTTTTGTCTCAAAACTTAGTACGTAAAATTATTTTCAATTTAAACGAAAAAAATTATATTCATTAATTATAGGATAATAATTTGTTTTCTTCTTTATTTTTTTTTGTTGGTAGAATTTTTTCTGTTGTCAAGCATTAAACATTTTCCTTTCTACTGAAATTAAGCCAAACCATTTTAAAAGAAAAAAAAAACAGTTCGGTTCGGGCTGGGGTTTTTAGACTAAATTTTAAGGCAACCGTTCGGTTCAATATTTGTTTCTCGAATTTAGCAAAGGACAGTTTTAATATCGTTCTTGCAGTAACATACATATCATACTCTCATCATAAACATTTCCTGTTCTTTACCTTTGCTGCTCTTTCGCCACACTGTGCAGGAAAACACACGAATACGAGCACATTGAAAGCTTTGCATTGCTCTCCCTGCAGCTTCGGCTATGTTTGCTCGCTTTCTGTTGACTTCGTCGCTTGTCGTCGTTGGCTTTGCTTTGTTGGTGGTGGTGGTTGTAGTTGTTGTTGCTGGTGCTGTTCTTGAAGTAGGCGTTTTTGAATTGCCATGGAGCGCATAAAAAATGGCACACACACATACACACACACACACACATACCGCGAGCATAGAGCGCACCTTATGCTGCCACGGCTCCGCCCACTTGCTGCTGACCATGGACTGTATGTGTGTGTGTATTTGTGTGCTTGTGTGCGCGCATATTTATGAGAAACTACCACAGAAATTCCAGCACAGTCGTCTTTCCAGTTGCTGGCAAACGTTTGGTTGGCGCTTGCATTGGAAGTGCCAGCATCCTGTGGGGCATCCATTGTTCCATTTTCCAGTGCATAAGTCAATGGGAGATATTTTAGTGCTGATAAGTCGCTCGATTTGTTTTGCTTGTATAAGTGTATAGATGTGTATATAGAACTGCCTGCACACACACACACACACCTATGTACATATATGTATATACGGTTAGCGTATTTGTGTTTGCTTTGGCTTGGCTTGGCTTGTGTAAAGGATTTTCTGACTGGCCTGCACAGGTGCATGCTGCTAAGTCAGCACAAAATTTAGTCCCTACCTTCGAGTTGGACCCGGTCTTGGACATGGGCGTTGAGAGTTTTCTCTTGTTTTTTTTTTTATTTTAATTTGATTCTCTTGGCTGTGCAAATGTTTTGGCTGCCGAAAACTAAACAGATTTTCTGATGCTGTTATGTAATATTATTGTGAGATATGCGAACGGGGGAGCTGTGTATTTTATGGTTACAACTTTTGTGCAACAAGTTTTTTTTTTTTTGGGTGTGAGGCAGGAGCGTGTGCCCACAGAGGGACACTAAAATTGGACTAACAATTGAAATCCGGTAAAAAGAAAGTTAAGCATATTCGGGTTAAAGCTCGAATTTGATGTTGAATTTGATTAGCTTCAGTTTGGGCAAGGTATACAATAATCTAGTTAAATTCAAATGCCATTTAACTGTAATTATTTAAAACTCTAGTGATTTTCATATGACTTACTGATTAATTCATGATTTGTACTTGTCTGGCTTTAGCTGATATAGTCATGGGCATTTATGCAAAATTATCGGGCTCCTGCCTAAAAATCTTATTTCAGCCCTAGCCGAGCCGGGCTCGTGCCTAACTTTAAGGCACGAAAGCACGAAACTCAACAAAATAATAACTCACAACAAATAAATCTTATATCCTTTAGATTTTTCATGCAAAATTCTGAATTTTTGTCCTACTTATTAATAATTTTAAATAAACATAAATTTTTTTTTTTGAGAAATTTGTGTTGGACCGGAGATTTACAAAAAAAAAGTGTCGTGTGTGATCGTGCTTTTTTTGAATCGTGAATCTCGGGTTTAGGTGCCAGGTCACAAAAAAGAGGCCCGCACCCACCTCTAATCCGAGATTATCAGTATGAAAGCGACTATATCAGAGACTAGAAGACCTTAGTATTTAACTCGTACATCAGAACAAGATTTTATGGTTTTTAGCTTTTTTGAATATCTTGAAAATTCTTGGAATACTAATAATGCTTCGCTTTTTAGACAACTTTTCTAAAATTGATTACCCTTGACTAGAACATTCTTTTTAATAATTTAAACATTTAAGCTACATTTATCAAAAATTTGTCAAAACGAATGCAAAAAACTACTTCAAATACAAATAGCTTCTATAGTGGTTTGGTCTAATAAAAGTAATGCCATAAATGACAAAAATTAAACTTTACCCTATGTCTACTCTAAGTCCCTAATCTACTAACACTACTGAACCGAATAACATATTTTATACCGTTTTATTTATTGTTTATTTTAGCAAATTCATTAATTTCTTTTTAACTACATATGTATTCTTTTATATATATGTATTTGTATCCTACTTCTAAACAATACAAACTCGAAATACTTAAAGTTTGACCAGTTTTTCATGGTTTCTTTTCCATTTCATGACTGACACTCATCTAAGCTTACGAACTATCTAGCTGTACTCATCTCTGGTAAGCCACAAAAACTGACCACAAAATCTTTTTGCGGCTGCTGTTGTTGTTTCCAGCCTCAAGTTGTTACCCTTAGACAAAATCCGCCGCTCCCCCGCCTGAAATCTATAGTAGAAGGGGGCGACAACGAAGTATTCTCCGCCAGCAGGAAACATAAAACAAAATCAAATCAACTGCCGCCTCGCCCAATTCATGTGCCACAGCACACAAACACACACACATACACACCCCCTTCCCTCCCCCATGTACGGGAAGTTCCTTTGGGCATGGATTGCTGTGCCATTGAAGCTTGTCAAAATTAAATTGAACACAATCGAATTATACTCCTGAGCATGCTCCATTTGGTTTTTTGTTCTGATTTTTTTTTGGCATACCCTGTACAGAAATGGGTAGGAAGGGTGCCACAAAGTTAAGCAGGTGGCCTATAGAATAGCTGTTGTGCATCAACAGACAACCTGTAAAATAACTGACTACAGCAAATGTGGTATTTGTTTACCTTAAAGAATAGTTATGTTAAAAATATTGATAAAATCTTGGATTTTGGCACACGTTTTTATATTGTGAAAATTGTATAGCAAGCTTTTAGCAAATTTATTAAATTATTATCGAAAGTATTATAGATAAAGTATTAAAGTCACAGTTCTCAAGATATGGCAATGAAGAGCACGGATTCAGCACTATATCATATAGCTGCAATAAAAAGAGTGGTTTCTACCCAGTTATGAAACTTTTTTTTCAAATTATCGTCAGTATCCTACTTATATATAAGTCGCCATAAACCATAAGCAAACTTTTGAAATATGATATTCGCATGCTCAGAAAATAAAACAAACAAAGTCTAAGACTGGACTACTATCAAATAACTCCAAAAGAAACGATCGATTGAGAATAAAATTGTTATTATAAAAATATAAACTCTAAAAATAATTAAATAAAAATGAATAATAAAGGAATAAAGTACATATTTTTAATGCATATATGAAAGCAAGAATGTGGCTATATATATTTACTATAAATGTTATTATAAAAATATAAACTCAAAAGATAATTAAACAAAAATGAATAATAAAGGAATAAAGTACATATTTTTACTGCATATATGAAAGCAAGAATGTGGCTAGGGCATCACAAATATAGTTACAGGGCATCTCCAAGTCGTGTCAAACTCAACTAGCGTACTTTATCTTAAGTTTTTCCTATTTGGCCCCAATTGTAATGACTCAAGTCTGCGTTCAGGCTGCTCTGATTTAACCGCTGAGGTTTCTATCTGGCTGGACGAGAGTCAACATTTATCCGGATAGACAACTGCAGCACTTAGCCATATTAAAAAGGGTTAAAGGTGTGCAAATATTTGCCGGTGGCCAATTAAAATATTGTAATAATCAACGTCAGTCGGGTGAAGGGGTTGGAAGAGTTGCCGGCCAGGCTAACGAGGCCGCGCAGGTAGCGGCAGGGCACGCGTGGATGTTGGCCTGGTACTTGTACGGCGGGGAGGGGGTGGGATTTGTGCGCTTTTGCTCTTTTATTTACTTTAAGCCCTCATGCCCAAAAGTATGCCGCGGCTTTTTCTCTCATTTACAACTAATTCGCGGCTCAAGTGCCGCGACTTTTGTCTGTTGACTTAGACTTTAGACTAGAGATGGGCGCGTGTCGGATTTACCTAGCACAACACGAAACGAAACGAACACAAAACGACTTACATGAATTATATAATTTGGTTGTTGTTCGTCTTATATTTAAACTTTTTTACTTTAGAAATAATTATCTTAAAATTTATCGGCTTGTCGTATTCGGCGTTTGTCAAAAAGTAAAGTTCAGTTAAGAGGACACTCATGTTTCAAGGTTTTTTTTTGAGTCCTAAATATCTGCTTTTACCAAAATTCAGTAAAATCTAAAAAAATAATAATATTAATTCGATATAAATAAAAATAACGAGTTTTCATAAAAACGTAAAGTCAAAAAAGTAAGAGTAAGTATGTATATACATATATGTAGTTTTCATGTACCTGTTATATATAAATAAGTATATATATTTAATGACAAAAACTGGTTTAAACAAGCTTTAATAATAATTTACAGTATAAATGACTTTTATTCACCTAATTTTAATTGAAGCTTGTTTTATTTTATCTTTTATTCCTAAAACTGTTGTATAAAATCGTGATAACACTCAAACCTACATACGTGTTCGTGTCACGATAGAAAATTCGACACGCTTTCAACTCTGGTTAAGAGCACGTGTGTGTGTGTTTGTGTATTTACCCATTGTCATTCGCTGTATCCCGTCAAATATTTGCATGACGAGTCCTTTTCAATTGCATTTCAATTGATTCCCGCATATTACGTGAATGTTTATTACGCCGGATTAGGCAGCATTAAAAGCGCATATAGTTGTCCTCGCCAGGATCCTCAGTCTGCCATGTGATGTGATTGATTGTCAGCCACAAACACATACACAACACACCCCAGCAATCTTTCCCCCCTTCCCCGCGCCATCAACCATCGCTTCATCTCCTGGAGTGCACTTTAAACATGAGGAAATATCGTGTTTTATCACAAATAATTTCTGGTAAATCAACAGAAAATCGATGCCAGAGTTGACATCGACTCGAGCGAAAATTTACATTGCCACTCCCCCCTCCCCCTTTCCCGCTTGCCATCTGAATTGCAGCCAGCGGGTTGTCTGTGTGCTGTGTGCAACACGACGGGGCGAATTTAATGACAATTTGTATGTAGGGAATCATTTCTGATAGAATTTTATAAGACAGGCGCTTGGTTTGGAAGGTAACTTATATACAGATGAGAGAGAGTTATAACAGTTATAAACAACTTAAAAATCTGTTTAACTCTGATGACATTAGAAAATCATCTGTTATATGTAACAACGTTATTTTCACTATATGACAGTTGTTTTGTTGCTCGTATAACTGTTATACATTAGCATGTTAGCTCATTAGCATAAGCTGACGAAAATGTGGCCACACTTTACATGGCAGACGACTGTTATATATTCTTAAAATAAACAAATTGTTTTAGCCTGATATACGTATCATTGAGGCATTCGCGACAAGGTCTGACATCTGTTATATACGGATAAATATATAATTGTTAAAGCTGTTATACTTGTAAATGAGCAACAGATAAACCGCTAAAATATTTTTGTGGCTGATATATGTACTGTGTTTCTGTTATAATTGAGTGTTTTATCCTAAAACTGTTATACTACGAGCCCCAAATACTTTTGTAGATATACTATTGCAACTTTTATACGTATTTTATCATACGTTTTTCTATAAACTGTTATACTATTCGTGTGTTACAAGTGCTTCTAAAGTGTATAATACTATTATAATATTATACCTGCATAAATTAACTAAACTGTTGAACATGTCTATTCTGGCAATAATTTAATAGCTACACATATAAAGCGTTTACTTTTAACGAATTCGAATATGCGCAGCTTATCGCTCTCTCTCTCTCTCTCTCTCTCTCTCAACCATCATCGTTTTCTACTTCTGCAACAAGTTTTTTTTTTGGCCCGCAAAAAGTAAACATACAGATAATAATGCATGTATATTGCTTCGACCTTAGCCCTCGCCCCTTTAACACTCACTCAAAAAATTAACCATATTATACCAGCGCCACATTTGTGGGCGTCAACCGGCTGTCAACTGTCAGTCAACTCTGACATTTGAACATGCCGTACCTGACCTTTTCACACACACAGACACAGAAAGACACACATATACCCGCACAGAGAGAGAGGGGTGACATTTGCTGGCAACCCTAAACTGTGAGCGTGCCTGCTTTTGTAATTGTTTCCTAATGAGCTCTATAACCACTCGGCACTCGTCACCCCTCACCCTTCACCCCACTTTCCATCCATCAGCCAATGTCGGTGTTTATCACGATGCGCAGTTTATCATTCACTCATTGGCAGAATTTTAGCCCGAAAACAAGAAGGACAATAAATTATGGCCAACGATTTGTAAACAACATGAAATCAGCCAAAAACCAAGCAACTGACCTCGGTCGGGGTCAGCCCCCCTCCCCCACAGCAATGAGACCCCGAATCATCCCATAAATTAAGTGCCGGCAAAAATAATTGAAATATTTGCTGTCAATGTGTTGACTTCCGTTGGCGTAGCCGGGCTCCGGGTCCGGCTCCGGTTACGGCTGTGAGCATCTTCTTCTGCCTGGAGGCGAAGGTGTAAACTGTAGAAATGGCGGCTCGTTATGGCCCTGGTTAACACTCACACAAACACACACACACAGCCACCGACCAGCACGACGAGCCAAACCTCATCGATGAGGCACCATCAGGCTTGATAAATGGTCGGAATATATATCTCTTTCACTTGTGTCCTGTGCGTGCCGAAGAAATCATTGTGGTTTAAGTTGGGATTAAGTTATAAACGCCGCTTTCTCTGTTGATTTTCGCTAGGTGGTCTGTGGTCTGTGGAGCTATCTAAGAGAATAATCGTTCATCTGTACAAAAAATATATATATATATGAATTAAATTAAGGCAAATCTTCAGTTAATATAAAAAACAGGTAAATAATTTATTATTTGGTTCTTTGTTGTTGTTGTAAACTTTTTGTAGAATTCTACCCAGAATTAATTAAATAGACACCCCATATTATATATATATTAGTATATATATTATATAGACTTTAAGAATATTTTTGGGCTTTTAAAATGATGTTCTTCAAAAATATAACTTGTGTATATAATTTTAGAAGACCGAATAATATTTAGAGTCTCCATGCTTTATATTGAAATATTATTGTTATTATTTAAAGTAAAGGATATAGTTATAAACTATCGAACCTAACTATGTTTAAATAGGCTAAGACAAACAAATTCCGGATCCTGGTTCATCAGTTGCATAAATGGTTAAACACTTAGTCAAGGAGGACTTGTTATATTTATATAATTTGTGTAGACTAACTTTCTCTAAGAACACCATTTATTTTTCATGTTTAGGTTTTTAGACACTTTTATAGGCATGTGAGATATAAAAAAATATTATTTACAAAAGTTTTACTATTCTCTTCGAATACACTTATTGTTCCTTCACCAGGACTTGCATCTTTTTAAAGGGAAATTAAGATATGTATATATCTATTTTTTTTAGATATAAAAAGATTTCCCTCGCCCTTCTCTTACTTTCCTTTAAGAACTCTTTCCCAGCCTTATGCGTATGTGGCATATGTCGGATAGAATAGTTTTGCTATAAAGACGCACCCCCCTTGCCTACGATAAAACACAAATAAATTTGGTGTTCGCCTGTCATAAATTATATTCAGTTCAGCCTTTGGCTCGCACACGTGTTACTCGAAGCTGAGCTAATAACGGGACAGTGTCCGTGAATCCCCCTTCCGAAAGTAGGCTATGTTTTTTAGCTAGCTGCCCGTTTTTCCCCTTTTCTCTCTCTCTTTCTATCTCTCTCTTTTGGGCTACTGTCCCCATAAATATTTGCGCAATAAATTTTTTAATCTTGTCGCTTTAATCGCACAAATGGCGCACACATAGAGATTATGTCCGGGGACTGGCAGAGACCCCTTGGCACCAAAATCAATTTCACTATCGTTTGCACTGACCATGGCAGTAGGAGGGCAGGGGGTGGGTTAACTTTTTTACTGTTTGTTTGTGTGCGACGGACAGCAGCTTCCTCTGTCAACGAATTCAATAAAAAATATCAAACATATTTGTAACGCTCCAAGAGAGAGCGAGCCAGGGAGAGAGTGGGAGAGAGAGTGTCGCAAAAAATATTTATGTGCTGTGTGCTGCGTGCCGGGCTGCATTTTATGCGTTGTCCAACACTCAATTACCATAACGGCAAATCACAGCCAGCGCTGCCATCTCGCTCTAACACCTAATGCATTTTGCATATTAAACACATAAAACGAACATGTCGAAGTTGTCTTCAACTTTGGGTTGCTTGACCGGAACCGATTTCCATATGGACTCGTTTCCTCATTGATTTGCTTCTTGTGTTGTTGTTGTTATTATTGTTGTTGTTGTTATTACTTCAGGGCAGTTGTCATTTTGGTTTTGTTATCGACAAATGTGTGGCGCATTAAATTTTTTATATACCAGACTTAACCTCAAAGTGTGTAATGCCATAACCTCAAAATGTGTGATACCCTAACCTCAAATGGTTATTTGCTGCTTTTTGATTAATATTTGCCCACCATTTAATAAGCTAAGCCATTTTTTAGGCTCTAACTTATATTGAAGGAATTATGTATAAATAAATAGCTAGTCGGGCAGGTTAAAAAACGATACATATATATTCCTTTGGGAAAGTATGTTCTCCTAAAGAAAAATATTATAGTGCTTAACCAAATGAAATTAAGTTGAAAGATATTCTTTTAGCTTTAAAAGGGCTACAAAAGGTGCGATAAATCACAAATATCATACCTAAACTAAAAGTGTTTGAGAGTATTTGCTAAACATTTGCAAGTATTAAAAGTATTCACAACGTATGATAAAATTAAATAATATAGGGGTAAACAAAATTTATATTCAGCCTACAGAAATACCTATAGAAAAAATTCGTACATTATATTGTTACTAAATGTTAAGCTGTTAGCTTCAGGAGTAATATTGAAGTTATAAATTCTACATAACCTTAAAGTGTACAACAGATATTACACGTTATAAATTCCTGACCTGTCCTTAAAATTGTTTAACTTTTAGAGTGAAATATTTAAATATAACAGACATTTTAGGTCAGTTAGACATCAAATTATGTTGATCCACTTAAAAAAACAAAAAGAATTATAAAATAATATTTTTTCACTTTCTTTTCTTATAATATGTAAGCGAGCATTAGAAAGCAGTACATAAAAAATTAAAAAGATTCCTAGTCGAAAATGAAGCCCAATTGTTCCATATCCTTTTGAATGACACTGTTCACGCACTGATGTTGCAGCATATCCAACCAGAGCGTATAGGAATAATCCTCATGCATGCCGCCATAGCTGTCAAATAGATGAGAACCATTCAGGATTTTAGATAATCCCTTAAAACTCAGTCATAGTTAGCTTACCGTTCGGGCAAATGTTCGGGATAAATGTGCTTGTGCAGGGAGCTCATATCGCTGCCATGTATAAAAAGTTTCTCCCGCATGGAGGCATTGAGAAACGGCTTGAAAATCTTAAAGGCGGCATTGAAGAGCCAGTTCTGATTGACAATATGCAGGGCGGCGGTGCGTATGGGCATGGAAGTCTTTAAAGTAAAACAAAGAATATTCTTACAAGTATTCAGAAGGATTAATCGCTTCACATTACTTACCACTAACAATGCGATCATTTTCTGTGCCACACTGGGACTCAAATGCAGCATATGCTCCAGGCCCAAATCCTTTAGATCGAATATGGCCACACCGCCCATAATCTGTGAGATGGGCTCCAGCGAGCCCAGCTCCTGCAGGACTATTGTTGCCTTAAATATATCATCCACAGTAACGCGATTCGGTCGCCACAGTCCAAAGCGATAGATGAGTATCCGATGGCCCAATTGATCACGATACGGCGTCACTGTCAAGATATCCTCGCCGCCCACATGCCGCAAATCTAAAGGACGCACCTTCTGGTAGTAATTTTTGTTCTCCTCGCGAAATTTGTAATAACTGCAGAGCTGTAAAATAAAGAGCATTCATTAAAAACTATTATACCACATTAGTAGCAGGTGTCATCCAGCCTTGTCCGGGCAATGTTCTTTTTTTATTTAAAATAAAAATTTTGGCACATTGGTGTAAAACATAATTTTAATTTTTTCTTTTATGAAATACGTTCGTTTATTAAAATTGAAAAATCGCATTTTCCAAGAAGTTTAGCAAAGCTCTTTTGAAAAAAATGCAACGCATCGGCTTTCCACTTATTTTCCGATGTTGCAGTTAGTGTTTTCATTAAAAACTTTTTACAAAGACTTTAAAGCCGATCGGTCGTAAATTAAACTTTTACCTTAGTGCCCAATTTTTCACACAATGAGGTGGACTTTTGACAAATAGTTTACAACGAAGTGCTTTTTACAGCAGTTATCCGCCCATTTTCCACCCTTGCAAGAGGAATTTACCACAACCTCGTCCTAGTGTTCCCTTAAATCATATATCACAACTACTGTGGAAATGAAACTTTCTAGCTGAAATGTTCAAGCCAATCAATCAGTTTTGTACAGATTATATTTTACACCATTTTATAGGTAAACCCACCAGTTTGTAGCTATTCTCGATTTTCCAGTAGCGGGCACGCAGAAATTTCTCCAGATATTTATCATCATTGCGATGTGGCTGGCAATCCTTGTGCTCTGTTGAATTTATAAAACAATATTTTTCAAGGGGTGCTTTATTTTCGGGCGCATATCATTCTGTACCCACCCAAAATATAGTTGCGAAATTGTGCAATGGCATCCTCTTTGGTCCTTGGGCATTCGCCCTGTTTCTCAGCTATGAGGCGTATGTGCGCCGGTATTTCCTCTTCGGTAACATTCAATTTGTACTCTATGGCGGGCATGATGCGTGAGCTGCTACCCTCAGCGGTGGCCTTTGTGAGAGAAGAAAAGAGGTTAAGGAACATGAGTGTGCAACATCTTGCGATACATGTTGTCAACTACAATGTTGTAACAACAATATTGCTTGCTCTGCATTAGAGATGAACACGTGATTTGGAACATTAAATTGTTTTATTAGTGCTTTAACTTCAGATTGATTTTTTTTAAATGGTTACTCTTATTATAGATTAATTATTATCTTTATATACATTTTATTCTAGGCTTCTAAAAATATTGTGATTTTAGGCATATATTAACGGAATATAAAGCCATAAAGAACGCTTTTCATTGTTTATTGTTTTTTATAACCATTGTAATTGATTTTGGCGGACTAAATGTGTGAAAGGATAAAATATAAATTTCCCAAAGTTAGGACAGTGGGAAGAGCACAGTCGCTGGATAAATACGAGTGTTTGAAAGGACATCTACTAGATAAGTTATTTACTTTTGTAAATATTTTTTTTTATCAAATCTACAATACCAATACGGGTATTTATAATTTAATGTTTTTGTAAATTTAAATACTGAATAGTCTCTTATGAAAAATATGAAAAATTATTTGGCTTGTACAAATTTAAAACAAGATATGTTTTTAACAGTGAGAGGATAAATAAAGTAAGACATTCTTTAATGACTATTGGTCAGTTTATAAATTAATCGTATTAATAAGCAGTCACAAGCGAAGTCACGCTACCGTCTCTAATGCAACTCTTGCAACACTGCACTGAAATGTTGCTAAGCTCTCCATTTCCGTTGGGCATTTTCTTTGCATGTTGCGTGCGCCAATTTGAAAACTGTCAAAAGTTGAAGTAAATTTAACACAGTTTTTTTTTTTTGCCTACGGAGTGTTTGACAACAACAATTAAGTGCACGTTTGAACACAGAACGAGATACTTTTGTTAACCTTACGTGCCTAATTGTTTGCAACATTTTTTTTACATTGAAGTGCCGCCTGTAATTGAACTTGGCATTGGCACACGGGCAAACTCAGCACAGTGAAGCTTGACTTAACTATTTACCATTTTATTTATTTATTTGCTTTTTAATTTTTGTACTCAGCGTTCGACTTCTAGTTTGAAACTGAGCGGAATGGGCCAAATGTTTTCAATCCCATGCAATTTACAAATGAAAACAACAAAACGAAAGCAACTTTTTTGCGATAACGCAACAGAGACTACAAAGGCCGCATCGACAACGATTATCGCATTGGTCTAGTAAAAATGTACAAATCTCTTCCTGAACCCAACCGAACTTTACTCAACCCGAATTGCCTAACGAACCTGATAAGGGTAACGTCTCTCCAATCTGTTTCTATATAATATGTTTTTCTATTCGCTTTCGAGCACGTCGCAAATTTTCGCGTTAATTTCTCATCTCACAATTGACTTAGCTGACAATTGTCATATGCAAAATTCTATATATTATTATAATATTTCGCATGGCAAAGTGCATTGGGTACATTAGCTAAAGTACATAATTCCATATTTGCACTCGCTAGAGGAGTTAACACCTTGGGTTAAGACGAACTGGGGAGAACAGATGCCATGATGTAAGAATTTACACTTACAAAAGTTAAAAATATCAGCTATTGGTAAACAGAACTTAGCTTTGACCTAGTTTAAATAGGTATTAAAATTCTTAGGCTTTAAAAAAACCGAACAGGAATTCGATTGAAACTTTTTTACATAATGTTTTAATAAAAAAAAGGGATTAAGCCGAATATAATATAATTTTTGTATTTTTTTTATATTATTTGTTTTTTTTTATTTATATTTTATTGTAATTATTATTGTTAACTTGGGCTTTCCTACTAATTACATTTATTTAATTTGAATTTTTAAATCTTAATTTCTCTGATATTTGATTTATTTTTTATATTTTATGTATTAAACATTTTTATTTATGGTTAAATGATCAATTTTCTCGGATTCAGCAAGCAACATATGTATCAAAATTTATTATAATATTTTCTTTTCTTTTATTATTTATATAATGAGTTTATATTTATATTATATAATTTGTTTGTTTTTGTACAACCTTAACGTTTTTAACTGTTTAATTTCAACTATTTATTCTTGATAAGAAAATAATTTTTTTATTAAATACTCCTAATTTTGAGTAGAAGATATTTCTCTTATGAAGAATGTTTCAAGTTAAATCTTGACTTTTTGCGACTAATATCGCTTCCATTTTGTACTAAAATTTAAATTAGCTACAGAAATGTTTGTACAATAATAGGTTCAAAATTCCAAGTCACAGGTTCAACTTGCAAATATTGACAAGAGTGTCGCAAACCGCAAAAATTTTAGCATTTTACACTGAACGGACGATAATTGAATCTGGAGAAAGCAGGCTTAGCTCAAATGCAACTTTATCTTAAGTTCAAATGTTAATGAACAGTTATTCCTACTATGATGTGTTAATTGTGACTGCACTTTATTAAATTGTAGAGACCAGACCGAGTGCAATAAAAAAAAAGAGTTCTACTCTGTATACATTTGTTTTTTAAAGCATTTACTTTTTAATATATTATATATTATTCCGGTTTTATTAACAAAAATACGCAGTAATCAACGCTTGACCTTTATTTAATTGTTATGTTATTCCAATTATAGCACTTGAATTAATTTGTTTTTTAACTGTCATTATACATTAAAACTCACTAAAGATATGCGTGTAGCTAGATTATTTTAAAAAATTACCCAGTAACAGCTTTTAGTCAGTATTTAATTATTTTATGTATTGATGTTTATCACGCACAGCAGATCTTATGATAAATGTATATTTTTAAAGAAATTTTTTAAGTTTCGCCTATTTTTAAGCAAAGAGCTGCAAATGCGCCCACACTGACGTCGCCCAACTTTGTGTTAAGACTGACTGAAAGATCGTATAGAACAAAAGATTTTATGCCCCCAGCACTCAGAACAACAGTCGGTGAAAACCCGTATTGAAGCCGGGTGGGTAACGAGTTAAATTAAAAGCATCAAGTTCTATGCAGTGCTGGCACACAAAAGAGGGCACCGAAACCGCGATACACTTCAAAAATATGGCAAAAAAAAAAATGCATCTAGTTTAATATAAAACAACTAGAGATGATACGTTTTTAACCCAATCTAACTTTATCCATTAACCAATATCTCTACAGGGCGAGTGTCATAGGCCCATAGGTAGGGTATTTGCATGCGATTTAGTGCCAGTGAGAGTGAAAATAATATGAAGCTGTAGACTGTCAGCTAATCGGAAGGCTAAAGATGGAGGCCAGAATTTGATGATGAAGTTTGTGATGCGCACGATACCCACGTACATACATACATATGTACATATGTCGATATAACGTAAATGTAAGTGAATACACTTGTAATAAGAGCTGATGTGCAAGTTCAATGAGCTTTGATGACGTCACGAGCTTAAGTTCAAGCTAAGTGTAAGTGAATTTTGCTGAGTTATTAACCTAAACGTGTTCTAGACAACATTATTGCTACTTTACATACATATGTATACAATACATACATACATACACATTGCTCACATCTTTGATCAATCTGAACCAGAACATTCTTTGTTTACAAATAAATTAAACTAGTTTTAGTTGCAAGTGCAACCAACCTTTGGTTGTCGTTGGTCAAGGTCAGTTGGCCGGGTCGGGTGTAAAACTTGTTTTTTTTTTAGCTAGCCAAGCCTTTTTACAGCCGCATTTGCCTCAATTTGCGTTAATTTAGCGTGTAATTTTTTAAAATCATAATTCAAAGCGTAAATAGTAATTTTATGAGAACTTGGGCAACGATTTTTAATCTTGAATTCAAAATAATATATATTTTTCCTGTACGAAATCTTAACCACGAAACGGTCTGACGAATTTAAAATATAACCGTCGCTGGATAGCTAAAAAGCGATTGTCTCGTTAAGTTTAAATATTCAACGAAAATATCGACCAGGTGGCAGCGCCAATGTAGTTTGCCTGTTGCAGTACAAAATCAGCGTTGCCCTAGGTCTGGCAACATCTGTTCAAAAATTCGATATCGATAAGTACCAAAGGAAAAAAGCATCGTCTGTACTGTTTTCTTGGCGACGACGACGGTTGTTTGTGTGTCCAAGAAATTTTCACACTTCAACGATTGAATTTTCGTGTAAAGTTCGTTTTTATTTAGTGTTGCAATTAATTGATTGCGTGTGTTATAGTGATAAGTGTTGCTGTACAGCATTTCCGTGCAGCATTAACCCAAGAGCGACTCACGCACAACACACACAAAGTGCGGCGGCGTCTTCTGTGTGTGCAATTTTTGCAGTCGCTGCCGCGCGTTGGTTTCGCCACAAAATTTTCACGGCTGAATAAAAAGGTGAGCAAAACGATCTTTTGGCAATCGTAAAGTGATCAGGTTAAATTAAAGCGCTAATGCTATAATGTGTGCTTGCTTTAAATGCTCTAAATAAGACACAAAAGAAAAACGTTTTGTGCCCGGTGGCGTCGCATTCGCAAATTAAAAATGGCGCTGCCCATGTAGATAGAATTTCGGTGCGTAAGTTGTGTATGCGAAATGGCATCGGTTGGGTCTGCCAGGTCCCTTTTATCTATATACTCGATGTGTGTGCGTAAACTGATATATGGCGAATATAATAGACAAGCGTGTAAAGCCGGCAACGCTGCTGCACACAGATACTCACACACACACACGTACGCAACCGACTCAAGAGTACAATTATTATTCATTTATTTTTATATATTTATTTTTTGATAAGTCTTGCATATCGTTCAATTCGTTGCAATTCTGCATTTGCATTACATAATGCTACAAATATTTGTAAACATTTATTATCTTTGTTATTTGTTGCTGTCGCCAACGTTTTTGTAGCTTTGTTGTTGTTGTGCCTAGTACATTAGCAGCCGGCTCAATTGTCCCGCCAAAGACAGGGCTGTTATCCAGTGCGCGCTTTTTTTCATTGTTTTATGATTATACGCCGATCGTATGATATGAACAGAAATATTTTGTACAAGTGATAATGAAATTTCACAATTGTAAAAAAACGTAAATAAAGAAAATTGTATTTTGACTACTAATTTATGCTAAAGCACAGGCTATGTACAGCATACCAGGGTTGACAATTGTGTATTTGTGTGCGCGCCAAAAAAAAACTGATGGCTCGTATTATACCCCTACATATGTCTGAAACATAAAATGCATTTTGGAATAGATAAATTCTACATTTTCTGTTTTAAATATCGGAAGATAATGACTTATAGATGCCAGCGGAACTATTGGTTTAAAATGGAGTTTTTGTGCGAAACCCATCTTTTGGCCTAATATATGGGCAGCATAATGTCAATACCTGACTTCTATATTATTTAGTTTCCATATAACTAATCACCCGTAAGCTGAGATTTCTGCTTTTTCTTTGCAAGGGTATTCAATCTTCGGTACTTTTCTCGACAACCTTAGATTAATCGCAATTTGCGCTACAGCTTTCTATTCGTAAACAAAGCAGCGCGGTTGTCGGTACAGTTATGTTGGTTTGTTTTTAACAGTCTTTCAATGTACTCATTCGTTTGTTTTCTCTCTGCTTTTATTTTTAGCACGTGCAACAAAGCAACAACAAGCATCAAAGGAAGAACAACAACAGCGTCGTCATGCAGAACGGTAGCGGAAAAGGTGGCCTGTCCATCGAGCAGATGTACCAGAAGAAATCGCAGCTGGAGCACATTCTTTTGCGTCCGGACTCGTATATTGGCTCCGTGGAGTTCACCAAAGAGCTAATGTGGGTCTATAATGCGGAGACCAATCGCATGGTGCAGCGCGAGATTTCATTTGTGCCGGGTCTCTACAAGATCTTCGACGAGATTCTGGTGAATGCCGCCGATAACAAGCAGCGCGACAAATCGATGAATACCATTAAGATTGATATTGATCCCGAGAAGAACATCGTCTCCATTTGGAACAATGGCCAGGGCATACCGGTGACCATGCACAAGGAGGAGAATATGTTTGTACCGACGATGATATTTGGCCATCTGTTGACCTCATCCAATTACAATGACGATGAGAAAAAGGTCACTGGCGGTCGCAACGGTTACGGCGCCAAATTGTGCAACATCTTCTCGAACAGCTTCAGCGTCGAAACGGGCACCAAGCAGTACAAAAAGAGTTTCAAGCAGACCTGGGGCAACAACATGAGTAAAGCTGGTGACCCAATTGTAAGTACTGATGCCCACTTCTAAACCCCAACTAATTGATATTCTTGTTTTTAGATTAAAGATTTTAATGGCACCGATTTCACCCGGATCACGTTCAGCCCGGATTTGGCCAAGTTTAAAATGGAAACGCTGGATAACGATATTGTGGCGCTAATGTCCCGACGCGCCTACGATGTGGCCGCCTCCACGAAGGGCGTGTGTGTGTTCTTGAACGGCACCAAGGTGCCCGTGAAGGGCTTCAAGGACTACATCGATTTGTTTGTGAAGAATGTCGATGATGATGCCGGCCAGCCCATTAAGGTGGTTTACGAGGCGTGCGGAGAACGCTGGGAGGTCGCCTGTTGTCCCTCGGACCGTGGCTTTCAGCAGGTCTCGTTCGTTAATTCGATAGCAACCACCAAGGGTGGTCGGCATGTGGATCATGTGGTCGACAATGTCATCAAGCAGCTGATTGAGGTGCTCAAGAAGAAGAACAAGAATGGCATCAGCATAAAACCGTTTCAAGTGCGCAATCATATGTGGGTATTCGTCAATTGCCTGATCGAGAATCCCACCTTCGACTCACAGACCAAGGAGAACATGACCCTGCAGACAAAAAGCTTTGGCTCCAAGTGTGCGCTCTCTGAGAAGTTTGTTGCCAATTTGGCCAAGGCGGGCATTGTGGAGTCTGTGCTGGCCTGGGCCAAGTTTAAGGCACAGAATGATATTGCCAAAACCGGTGGCAAGAAATCCCACAAAATCAAGGGCATACCCAAGTTGGAGGATGCCAACGAAGCAGGCACCAAAAACTCCATCAACTGCACGCTCATCCTCACCGAGGGTGACTCAGCCAAATCCCTGGCCGTTTCCGGCCTCGGCGTCATCGGCCGCAACTACTACGGCGTCTTTCCGCTGCGCGGTAAGCTGCTCAATGTGCGCGAGGCCACGTTCAAGCAGCTCACGGAGAATGCCGAAATCAATAATCTGTGCAAGATTATTGGCTTGCAGTACAAGAAGAAATATCTGACCGAAGACGATCTGAAGACGCTGCGCTATGGCAAGGTAATGATCATGACAGATCAGGATCAGGATGGCTCTCACATCAAAGGACTGCTGATCAATTTCATACACACCAATTGGCCGGAACTGTTGCGTCTGCCCTTCCTCGAGGAGTTCATTACGCCCATTGTGAAGGCAACGAAAAAGAACGAGGAGATTGCATTCTACTCGATGCCCGAATTCGAGGAATGGAAGATGGATACGGCCAATCATCATACGTACAATATCAAGTACTATAAGGGTCTCGGTACTTCCACCTCCAAGGAGGCAAAAGAGTATTTCCAGGTGAGTTTATCATCATATAATACCTTTTTTTTTAGAAATAGCAATTCGGAGCTGCAGGTAAAGTTGGCTGTTTGCAATCTTATAGCTAACTGAATTGAAAAATAAAATACTTTAAAAGGTCTACTTACGGTTAGATCTCTTGAGAGAATATTTATATTGGGCCGATGTTTTTTGAAACGGTCTCGGTCGAATATCTGGAATTGTAGGTGTTCGCTTAAACGAGCTTTCACTGTAGATAATAATTAAATACGCCACATTCTGCAAATTTTTTGAAGTCTTTATGAACAGTTGGTCACATATTGAAATATTTATCAAAATTAACAATTAAGAATTTTAGAAAGATTTTAATGTTTTATAGTTAGAATCAGAAATGATTGTAATATATTTACATTTCACATATCGATATATGGTGTATATTATATCCCCATTTTAGAAGCTTAGACTGCCAAAGATTGAAATACTTTTCATATGACAGTGTTTTTTTAGAGCAAAAGTAAAACCAATTTTTAAGTTTATAACCTGAATAATTCACAAAATAAAAATCGCATTTCATCATAAAAAGGACATGGATCGGCATCGGATTCTATTCAAATACGACGGCCAAGTGGATGACGATAACATTGTGATGGCCTTCTCCAAGAAGCACATCGAATCGCGCAAAACCTGGCTAACCAATCACATGGACGAGGTGAAGCGTCGCAGGCAACTGGGTCTGCCGGAGCGCTATCTGTACACCAAGGGCACCAAGCACGTCAGCTACTCGGACTTTATTAATCTGGAGCTGGTGCTCTTCTCCAATGCGGACAACGAACGTTCCATACCCAGTCTGGTGGATGGCCTGAAACCCGGCCAGCGTAAGGTCATGTTTACGTGCTTCAAGCGTAACGATAAGCGCGAGGTGAAGGTTGCCCAGTTGTCGGGTTCCGTGGCCGAAATGTCTGCCTATCATCACGGCGAAGTATCCCTCCAGATGACCATTGTGAATTTGGCCCAGAACTATGTGGGCTCCAACAACATCAATTTGCTGGAGCCACGCGGTCAGTTCGGTACACGTCTCACGGGTGGCAAGGATTGTGCGAGCGCTCGTTATATTTTCACATTGATGTCGCCGCTGACACGTCTCATTTATCATCCATTGGACGATCCCTTGCTGCAGTATCAGGTGGATGATGGCCAGCGGATTGAGCCGTTATGGTATATGCCCATTATCCCAATGGTGCTGGTGAATGGCGCCGAGGGCATCGGCACCGGCTGGTCCACAAAAATAGCCAATTATAATCCACGCGAGCTGATCAACAATTTGCGTCGCATGATTAACGGCGAGGAGCCACTGCCAATGCATCCATGGTACAAGAACTTTACGGGCACCATAGAATACGTCTCGGACGGACGTTACGTCCACTCGGGTAACATTCAAATATTGCCGGATAATCGCATTGAGATCACCGAACTGCCCGTTGGCGTCTGGACGCAAACTTACAAGGAGAACGTGCTCGAGGCCTTGTCCAATGGCACCGAAAAGGTAAAGGCAATTGTCTCGGAGTATCGTGAATACCATACGGATTCAACGGTGCGTTTCGTCGTCAGCTTTACGCCGGGTGAATTTGATCGTCTGCGCAGAGAGGTGGGCGGTTTCCATCGCGTCTTCAAACTAAGCTCTTCGATATCAACGAATCAGATGCACGCGTTCGATGAAAGCAATTGCCTGCGTCGCTTCCCCTCGCCCGTCGGCATTTTGCAGGAGTTTTACAAGCTGCGGTTGGAGTATTATAATCGCCGCAAGGATTATCTGGTTGGCCAGCTGACGGCGCAGGCGGATCGGCTGAGCGATCAGGCGCGCTTCATTTTGGAGAAGTGCGAAAAGAAGCTGGTGATTGAGAATAAGCAGCGCAAGATAATGATTGAAGAGCTGATCAAGCGTGGCTATCGTCCTGATCCTGTCAAGGAATGGCAGCGACGCATCAAAATGGAGGAAACCGAAGAGGGCCAAGATGAAGATGAGGAGGAGGATGAGGCGGCAACTTCGTCTAGCACTAAGAAAATCAAAAAGGAAGTTGATCCAGAGAAGGCATTCCAGAAGCTTACGGAGGTTAAGAAGTTTGACTACCTGCTGGGCATGTCCATGTGGATGCTGACGGAGGAGCGCAAAAATGAGCTGCTCAAGCAGCGCGACGCCAAGCTGGTCGAACTGGATAACCTAATAAAGAAGACGCCAAACTATCTCTGGATGGATGATCTCGATAAACTCGAAGAGAAACTCAACGAGGTGGAGGAGAAGGAGCGACTCGAGGAGCAGGGCATTAATCTCAAGCAGGCCAAGGCCATGAAGTCTCAAAAGTCAACGGGCCGCGCCAAAAAGGGCAAGGCTGCGCAGGGCAACGACGACATCTTTCCCGATCCCATTGGCGAACGGGTGGCATTTAAGATCACCGATGATCTTATCAAGAAATTCCAAGCCGCCTCAACGAATGCTGTCAAGGCCAAGGAGCGTTTTACCAAGGTCAAAACCGAAAAGAAGGAACCTGTCGAAGAGGTCGACGATTTCGATGCGCTGGTCGAAGGCGGTGCAGTAAAGACATCGCCCAAGGCTAAGAAACCGGTCGTCGCCAAAAAGGAGCCCGCCGAGAAGAAGCCCCGTCAAAAGAAGGAGAACGGCGATGGCCTCAAGCAGCCCAAACTGGACTTTTCCAAGTCAAAGGTAAGTGTTCCAGCTGTAGCTATGTGCTGAATCCCAAAAATAAATACTCAACCTAACTTTCTGATTAGACCACCAAGGGCAAGGACTCTTTAACTGATGGCGATGAAGATGAGGTCGCGGTATCACGTTCGGAACGTCCTGGTCGCCGTGCGGCTAGCAAAAAAATCAATTACTCCTTCCTACTTTCGGATGATGAGGGTGGCGATGCGCCAGCCGACGCCCCCACCGATGATGAAGTCGAAGCGATCGAAGATTCGCCCATCAAGCGTCCGGCAGCCAAGCGTCAACGTGACGACGATAGCAGCGGCGGTGCCAAGAAGAAGGCGGCGCCTAAAAAGCGTCGCGCCATCGAAAGTGATAGCGAGGATGAGGTCGAATGTATCAACGATGATGATGATGATTCCGACTTTCAGGCATAAACTGAAGGGCACATGAAAGTCTTCAAGAATCCTATCAACCCAGCTGTTAGGCGCCAATTGGTCCCGATCTACTCTGGTATATTATTAAAAATATTTTACCAAAAAAAAAAGAACGAATGCAAAAGGCAGCCAAGCAAATAATACACATGGTATTTTAATGTCATATACTTGATGAACTAAGTAAAAAAATCATTTTATTTCTAATATACCAATGCGAAAGGATGATAATTAATTTATATTAATTATAACCGAATCAAGCAATTTTTTAGCGTTGCAATTGTTCACATGTTTCACGAATTTCGCCGCATGTGTACGAACATATTTTTATTCATACTGTATAACATCTTCGCAACATTCTTCAATTGTAGTTTTTAACAAGTAAAAAGTAAACAGGAAAAACAAAAAGCGATAATCCACCAACATATATACAATACACTACAATACAAAACTCTTTGATCTAACATAATATCATGTTTTATAAACATAGTTTGTAGTCACATACAATACCTTTTTTCGTGTAAATAAAATGTATTTTACGCAGGCAAATTGTTTTTAATATACAACTAAACCAAATGTGTTTAAAAGTGCAGGGAAAAAATCATTTAATTTCAGTAATAATTGTATCCATTCTTTGCGTCATGTTTATTAATTACCTTATGTACTTATTTAACTTTTATTTAACTATTTAATAATAAATACAAGTTTATTGCGTTATTAAAAACATCCATATAATCCATGTTTGTGGAAAACTTTTCATAATTGATTTTTTTAATAAGTTTTGTCATATTTTTGGTCTCTGATTAAATTAAATTTAAATTAGCATTAGTTTCATGTTTAAACAGTTGTATACTTGTACAATTTTGATTTAATTAAATATATTTGATTTTATTAAATTATATATAATATAACTGTCAGCGATTTGAAATTTTAGTTTGGCGGAAAACTGCGGGAATTTGCCAGTCGCAGATAACGTAGACATCAAAAAGCCTTGTGGCTGAATTTTTTTACCGATCTGGCTATCCACGCAATACATGTATTAAGCATAGTGCGATATGGCAACACTTTAAAAAGCCAAGTATGGACATCACTGGCATAATAAAAAGCTTTTAAAGGTAACCATATATTTTGTACTTTCGCAATCGCAGTACAAATAAAAAAAAAGTACAGTAATTTGAAAATATTTAATTGTATTCTGGAATATGTAAAAGTTATTACATGTGAACAAATACTTATACAGTTTATGTATTTTATTCGATTTTCGCTGTACATACAATATCAAACATCGATTATCACAAATACACAAAATGCATATAATTTTAAAATACTCGACAATGTGGAAAGCGGTATTTTTTAACGTCACATATTGTATTTACTAGCAAACGATCTGGCCATGCATTTTGATTATGCGCGTTGTCTGGCAGCCCTGTGGCGCGGTTAATGTGCTACTGCTCTCTCCATGGCTTTCTTCACTCTCCGTCTCTCTTCAGCAGTCCACATTCGAACGTACGTAAGAACAAACGAGCAGAAGGTTTTTGTGCTGGAATTTAATTTGTTAGAGGAAGAAAAAACAATAATAAAGTTTTGCTTTCATTCCAAACAAAATAAAGTGGATTATAAAATCAACCGCCGGCTGTACGTACGCTGCTTGAAGAACTGTGCCAACGTAAATACAATTAATAACGCCATTGTGAGTGCTGCGCTGGGCGTGCAAGGCGCAGCAGAAGCATAATTTTTTGTGGTTGGTTGCGTAAAAGGTAAATTGCCAAATCAAGCGTAACTAATTCAACTGTACGTGAGTGTGCAAAATGTTAAGAAAATGTTTAATGCGCTTAAACGCATCTAAACCTTGTGCGATTGCCAAGCAGACAGCGGCATATTCCAATCGAAGTTATAATTTTGTATTCGTCTGTGATGTGTGTGCAGCGCATACATATTTTTTGTCTCATCGTCGCCATTTTTAATCAGTCGTTTTTCGCTGACGTGTGTGCTATACGGTGGTCTCGCTCGCACACGCTGCACTAGTGGCGTCGACAGTGTTGTAAAACATAGCGCATTGTGCATTTTATTTAAACAAATTTCGCAGCATATTTAAAAAGCAGTAATTTTACAAATATTTTGTTACAGTGACCGGCGCGCAGCATGGAAGACCTCACCAAGAACATAATATTCACGAACGCCATAGGCGGCCAACCGGCGACCATACAATATCAAACAGCCGACGGCACCATCCTCAAACAACCCAAAATAGAGGGCCAGAAGGCCGACCAGCAGCCCACCTTCTACTACACAACAAACGTGAGTGCATTCCCATCCATTGATCTGTAAACGCTCTAATTTTCTGTGCCCATTGCAGGGTAACGCCGCCACCGTGAATTTGGCACAGTTGGCCACCTCGGACGACAACAAGACGTGCTACATCGCTCAGCCAGTGGGCGGCTACAACTATGCCTTGGTCAATGGGATGCCACTGAACCAGGGCACCGCTCTGGGCATAGCCACGGTGGATGCTCAGGGACGCATACAGATTGTCAATCAAAACAAGCCAATTGCGGCGGTAAGTTGTCCCCAAATGTGCAGGGCATTGATAGAAAGAGGAGTCTCTTAGCTGTTTAGAATTTGCAAGTTTACAATTATACTATATTAAAAGAATATATTTATAAATTTAACAATGGTCAAAACTGTAATAAGCCTTCATTTTCCATCACAGACAATTTCCCCACTGCAAAACACAATATCGAACATCAGCTTCAAGTGCGATGTCTGCTCGGAGATGTTTCAGCATTTGGCGCTGCTCAACGCGCACAAGCGCATGCACACCGACGGCTCCGATCCGCAGCAGCATAATGCGCAGCAGTCGACCGATGCCATCACGGTGGTCAATGCACAGGGTCTGGTGCAGACGCAGAACATCATCACCGGCAACGGGCAGATGGGTCAGATACAAATTGTTGCCTCCGATACACTGGAGCCAGTGCAGCAATCTGTCATGCAGCAGCAGCAGCAGCAACAACAACAGCAGCAGGCGGCACAGCAGCAGCAGCAGCAACAACAGCAGCACGACAGCTCCAAGTCGAGCAAGTGCATCAACTGCGGCAGTCCCATACTGCAGCAGTCGAAGCGCAAGGGACCCAAGCAAGTGCGCTGCGAGTCCTGCATGCAGGCGGAGCAAGCGGCGCAGCAACAGCAAATATTTGTGGCACCCGATGGTGAGCAGTCGCTGGAATAGCCCTTTCCCTATTCCTACTCCTATAATTTACTGAATGTGTATCCTTGTTAACAGGACAAATGGCGCATCCTGTGCAAATCATATCAACCACGCCACAGGCGCAGGCCCAACTGCAGCAAATTGTGGCTCAACAGACTGGCGGCGCAACGCCCAAGCGAGAGCCAAGCTCGTCGGGCCATCATCCGGTGAAGAAGCGCAACTCCCAGCAGATGACCAAATGTCAGAAATGCAACGGCTCCGGCGTGGTGCTAATGGGCCAACAGCACACACATCAGGCGCATACCGGCGCCGCCGGCTCAGTTAAACAAAATACAGTGACCGTCAAGACCGAGTTAGTTTTGAAATAGGCTACAAATCATGAACTGTTTACGAGCTAATGTTTTTTTATTTGCAGAAATCCCAGTAAACCATTCAGCTGCAACATTTGCGGCGGCCTCTTCTCACGCTACTCCAGCCTGTGGTCACACAAGAAGCTGCACAGCGGCGAGAAGAACTACAAGTGCACCATCTGCGGATTGGCCTTTGCCAAGGCTGTCTATCTTAAGAACCACGCCCGCATTCACACCGGCGAAAAACCGTACAAGTAGGTGTTGCCCTCAATATACCCAGTCTGCCTATTTGCTAATATTCTACTCGTGCAGATGTCAAACGTGTGGCATGCAATTCTCCCAATCGCCGCATCTGAAGAACCACGAGCGCACGCACAGCGGCGAGCGTCCGTACGTGTGCGGCGTGTGCGATAAGGGGTTTGCGCGCCATGCCACGCTGTGGAATCATCGGCGCATACACACCGGCGAGAAGCCGTACAAGTGCGAAATATGCGGGTCTGCCTTCTCGCAGGCGGCACATCTGAAGAACCACGCCAAGGTGCACTCCGGCGAGAAGCCGTACAAGTGTGAAATATGCTCGGCCGCGTTTGCCGATCGTTTTGCGTTGAAGCGCCATCGTGGCATACATCAGAAGTATGGACAAACGGCGCCCCGGCAGCCTGCTGGCGATGGCATGATCGTCCACAAGCAAGAACTGCCCGACATGGATGACGATGCGCAGCAGGAGGTAATCATCGGTGGCTTATAGATAAGAGCAACCAATGCCAATGCCAAGGCGAGCAGCACAGCAACGACTACGGCAGCGGCGGCAGCCTATCAATCGGGCACGGCCACGGGAGCGGGAACGGGAGCGGGAACGGACGGCTTTCCAACGCAGCCCTATCCAGGCTACTACTACCAGTTGCCTGCAACACAGGGGCAACAGCGGCAGGAAGAGGAGCCACAGCAGGGCGCCGCCTTTAGTGCTACATCAGACTACTGAGTCGGCGCCTGTACATAAACGAGGCAGGGGAGCATCGTCATCATCACCATTACCAGCTAAGCACCATTTATGTTATACATATACATATTATTATTATTTTATTTTATTTTTTTTTAAATATCGTAGTTTTCATGTAGGGCTCTATAAATTGGGCTTGGTGCACTCGAAAGAGTGCCGCCAAAAACGCTTTTTTACGTTTAACAAACGAAACGAATCGAACCTAATTTATTCATAGATTGTAACATAGATACGGCGCAATATGTGGTACATTTAAGTGTTATAGTCTATTTCCGTATACAAATTGTAGCTGTAATTTACACGGATTTATAAGCGAGGGGGCGCGTAAAATCGCATCAAAGGCAAATACGTAAGAATCTACGCAGGATTGTACTATATACATAATATACATCCGTATCGGCATCGGTATATGTATATATATACATGTGAATATTCATATGTATGTATATATATATATGGGTAGTACATAAATTCGTTTAAAAACAATACTAGCGTTAAGAGGATAACAAAAAACAAAATTTTAAATACAATTTATGTAAATCTAAATAAGTATTACACAAAACAATTATAACTTTAATAAATAAATCATATTTGAATAATTAAAAAATTGTATTCTTCAGGTTTCGGAACGTATCTCTGATTTTGAAGCATACTTTTGGGCTACTGACAAATGTTTATTTTGTTGTAGGACGAAAATGTATTAAAAGCTGTCTGGCTTTAACATTAGCTCTTTGTGTGAACCTCTTTTTTTTGCATGGCTTGTTACATTTTGAGGTATTCAAAGATTATTTGGATTTTGCCTATAAATGGTCGGCAAAAATAGACCAAAAACACAAAATACTTCATAAACAGGATAATTTAGCTGTCCTTTATTACCATTGATAGCCCGCCCTGCCCTAAAGCATTCGTTTGGTGTCACATTTATCGCTATAATTCCAAGGGACTCTAAAGTTATAGCACGATTTGCTTTACGGAAAGTCCTTTTAACTCAGCCGTTTGAAGAATTATCTTTGAATGAATGAATATATATATATATATATTTGTAACCGTTGGGTCAACAAGCTTGACCAAATTGCAAAAGGACATCAAAATCGGCCTTCAAATGGCTGGAATACAGTAGGAAGGAAACGAAGAGAAACACATTCGCAGGCCTAAAAACACTACCGACCGAACAAAGAAACATTTCTATCAGTGTTATTTATTCATTCATATATATTTATTAGTAGTAACAATTAAATTAAACTTACTCAGAAAGGTTTTGTCTGGAATCGATCCCACCCCACCCACGCCTCAATCAACCAGAATTGCAGACCCACGCGCACTTATCCACTGCACCATCATACGTTATTAAGAAGATATCACCTAATATCATTTATAACTACCATTACTGAAAATTAAATTAAAAAAAAAATTATTTTAAGTTCTGCCCTCGCTTGTACTTGAACCTGGGGCCGCTCAACCAGTAGTTGACAAAGTTAAGCTCACTCCTACTACGCCACCGAGATCTTTTATATCCGTCTTTTCTATTGCCTGTCGACTGCGAACTTATCAACTGAAACATTAAAAGACATTGATAACATTTCGCTTATAACATTTATAAACGCTATAATTAAAAAAAAATCTTTTTAAATACTATAATTAAAAACAAAAAAACATTTTCGCTTTGCTTTTCTATCTCTATTTTGATTGTCGTTGCCCGGAGCTGGAATCGAATCCAACGCGGGATCGGTAGATTACGTTCTACTGTCATTCGCCAAGCACACTCCCACTGCGCCACTGAATTCCTTAAATCATGTTTTGCATAAGAAGAGTGGGTGGAGAGAGAGAGAGAGTTCATTTTACATTTATAAACACTATAATTCAAAATCATTTATAAATACTATAATTAAAAACAAAAACAGAAAAATATTCGCTTTTCTGTCTCTCCTTTTTGCTTGTCGTTTCCTGGACCTGGAAAACGAACCCGGCTCCCACTGCGCCACTGAAGTACTTAAGTAATGTTTTGCATAACGTTTACAAAATACAAACTCGAGATTATGAGAGTGGGAGGAGAGAGTTCATATTGCATGCTCTTCTTTTATTTGCATTTTTATTTGATTGTTGCCGCCGCCCAGACAAGATCTTCCGAACGTAAGTTCACAGCACACTCCCTGCGGGCAGTTTACATAAGTAAATCCGAATATTTAAGTTCTTTTATATATTTTTATGAATACAGTAGTGATCATGATGACTTAATACCCAATATTTAAGGACCATTTAAAACAATTGAGGTTACATTAAATTTCAATAATGTTGAATGCATTTTATTTATTGTTTTTCAAGTCCTTCGTACAAGTACTAAACAACTTATAGTTTTTTTGTTTTTTATTTTTTGACAGCAAATTTTGTATTGTTGTTCGAATCTGCAGAATTGTGATAATTCAAGCGCTTTTCCTCGTATTTATGTATGTACTATGTGTTGTATGTATATAAGAATACAAGTTTCATTTTGTATTATTTACACAAAAATGTATAAATTGTAGTATAAGTTAAGCAATTTGAACTAGCAAAGGAATTTGGGAGAGTTACCGATCTAAATATTTATTTTAGCTAAAAGCGAATTTTCAAAATTGATTATGGGGCATTATTATGATTTGCTTTTGATTCTCAACTCTAGTATTTAGTACACAAAATTTAACTAATAGATATATTTAAGCTAACCTAGATCCGCATTTGACTTACACATAAATTCAAAACCTAATTTAAAAGGCTACAAAATGTTACGTTTTGGAGGGGCAGAACAAATTTAACAAACTTTAAATAAGGCCATAAGCAAACATTTTGCTTTTGTTACATTTAACACATAGAAGAAGATTTACATATGTATGTGTGTATGTATATAAATACTTAAGTATTTGTAGTTAGTTTGTCATATGTTTTAGTTAATGATGTGTCTATGTGATTTGCATTATAAAAAGTGAGGTTATGCATCGAGTTGCGCCGCAGCTTATATAGGAAATCGATTTGTGTTTTTGTTTTTTGTTTTTTGTAACCATAAAACAAGTTTGTATTTCACTTATTTGTGGGCTCTTATGCTAGACTGCTGCTCGAGGTTGTATTGTATAATATAATCAATTTAGTATTTAGTTTTTGTCTTATTATTTTGGAAGCTGCAGGATACATATGAAGGTCCGAGGGTACTTGCAGTGTCTAATCCAATGTGAACCGTTTGATAAATATTTCTTGAAATCATTTCGAAAACGTTCACTCAAGTTTTGTTGGATCCCACTGTGTTTGCCCAACCTTGCAGTTATATAGCGAGTAGCTTTTGCATGTGACGCTCAATGCTGCTGCCACTTGTAAGCTCAGAGATATAGTATATAGTGATAGTAAAGTTTGAATTAGTACCGTTAGTGTTAAAATAGGGAACCGTCATTCCCCCAATGATAGTGTTCTTATCATTCCAAGAGTTTTAGCCGGATGTGCCTAGATAGCTGACAATTTGTAAGGGTTTTGGTGTACCAGACAACAAGTGTTAATTTTATGCTTTTTTTTCTTTTTTTTTGTTGGGACTGAAGGAGTGCTGCCACGCCCACTGGCTAACTAGCTAACTAGCTAATCGAAGTAACAGAACAGCCGACTAACTAACATGAATATTTAGAGTAGAGAACGATAGAAGCGACTGGTTGGAGACTTAAGTACTAATCAAGAGCAAGTTCTGGAAGCGTTGCGAGTTCGGTTCACTCACATGCGCGTGCTCTCCAAGCCGTAGCCCAGGGCCACGCCGTAGGCGTCCAGGGTGTGCGGGGGCGTGGCGCTGCCGCTGCGCCTTTGCCTGCCGCTGCTGCTGCTGCTGTTGCTGTTGCTGGCAGCCTTCAATCAACTCGCTGGCGTGGTGCGCGTGAGCAGCTCATCGTCGTCCAGCTGGGCGAGGGCGGCGGGTGAGCCCACATCGATGGTGGTCACACGATTGCCGCCGCCGTCCGCCGCCGAGGGCAGTTTGATGAACTCGCTGTCCGTGTGCACGGGCATAATGATGCACACGAAACTCTGGCCCGTCTGCGAGTCGCGCGGATGCAGCGTCACCGGATTGAACTTGTCCGTCTGGCCGTCCGTGTACGTCTGCAGGCGCTGATAAATCTCCGGATAGTGTTTGCGCAGCAGCACACCACGTCGCGACAGTATGTCCAAGATGTTCGACAAAATGAGCTCCCGATTGCCGGGCACGGTGCGCAGGCCCGGATTAAAGGTCAGTATGAGTATCTCGGTGCGTTCCGGCACGGCGACAACGGCGACCGGCTGCTGCAAGGCCTGCTGCTGCAGCTCCAGTTCGGCGAGCACGCTCTTGCACAGCTTCAGTTTGGCGCAACGCGAGACCAGCTGGCGTTCCCAGCGTACCGGCGCCTGGCCCATGCCCGGCGCCTCGGACACCACACAAATGGCCACGTAGATGAGCATCTTGGACTCGGGCTTGTATTCGGTGCTCAGCTTCAGCAGCTCCGAGTACAGCTCCAGGCCCATTTCGGCCGGCATCAGATCCGGCCAGCGTACATAGGATGCCTCGCCCATGCATTGAAATCCATGCTTGATAAATCCCTCCGCGGCCTCGGCGCTCCGAAAGAGCACACGCACCACGCCCCGTCCCTGGGAGAGGCTGCCCTTGCGGGCCAGCAGGCTGAGATGACGCTGCGAATCGATGTCGTCCTTACAGGTGGCTAACACCTGGCGGCACAAATTGGAGGCGCGCGAATGCAGGCACGCCTTCCGATGCTTCTCCCAGTGGGCGCGCCGACACTCACGTGAACAATATAGATGGGTACAATTGTGGCATGACTTGTACAGCTTCTTGGCATCGGCGGGCGTGGCGCTGGCCTCGCACTTGGTGTTCCGGCACCGGATCTGCAGCTGCTGATCGCCGTAGAT
Source organism: Drosophila colorata (assembly GCA_035041545.1). Taxonomy (NCBI): domain Eukaryota; kingdom Metazoa; phylum Arthropoda; class Insecta; order Diptera; family Drosophilidae; genus Drosophila; species Drosophila colorata. Next base: position 4,522,425 of record JAWNLD010000013.1, read on the forward strand.
GCCGCCATTGTTGCCGATGCCGGTGCCGATGCCGATGCCGATGCTGTTGTTGCCTTTGTCCGCCGCGTGGGCGTGGGCGTTGGCGTTGGCGTTGGAGTCGCCCAGCGATACGCGCCGATTGCTGGCATTGCTCTGGATCTGTGCTTGGGCTTGGATTTGGTTTTGCGTCTGGCTGTGAGCTTGAGATAGCGATTGGCTTTGTGTTTGAGTTTGAGTTTGTGTTTGGACTTGTGACTGTTGCTGCTGCTGCTGTTGCTGCTGCTGCTGCTGCTTCTGTTTCTGGCTGGGCGCGTCGCCCTCGCTGCGACGGCGCAGCAGCTGCTGCTCCGCGGCCGTTAGCACCTCCAGCTGCTGACAACGACTAGCTGTATCTGCTGTGGAGTATATATATTTGCATATATATGGACACATATATATGTGGACACATAAATGATTAGTAGTTAAGCGTTTGGCAAATGCAAAATTTAACAAATAACAACAACAACAAGGAGCATTCAATTGGAGCAGGTTTCTCTTCGTTTAAGGCCCTTTTAAAGGGCTACTCGCATGCTGGGCTTTAATGGGTAGGATGTTGTTCAGTGTTGCATAACGACGCAAGCGCAGCGCAACTTGCTAAATGTAGTTCATGTATGTTATGTATTTTTTTCTCAGTGTAATTTCGCTAAGTAAATAAGAAGGAAAGTAAAATGTCTAGGCTAGAACTATATGCGCTTGATGATGGAGTATTAAACGTATGAAGTTAGTTTCAACAAAACTACGAAAAACTTGAGGAATTTAAGAGCTTTAAAAAATATGTATATATATTACTGAGTTATAGATCTTTAGATATATATGGTATGTATGTGGAATAGTTATATATGTGTATATATATAGGAGTGTGTATAGAGCTTTATATGCGAACAACAAACAAGAACGGAAGTTTAGTTTGTGCCTATACCCATTTCATTTTCTTCTATCTTAAATTTGTCAAATAATTTTGTTGTTATCTTTTTAGTTTTATTTTTATTTTATTTTATTTTTAGGTTTTTATTTTTTTTTTGGGTAGCGGTTATATTGGAACAAAACTTACAGGTTCATACCTGTCGTCGAGGACCCTGCTACGGTCGCCGCTGCCGCTTGGTTTCTGTTGCTGTTTCTGTTGTTGGTGTTCTGGCTGTTGGAGGAGGAGGTAGTTGGCAGTCCTAAAAGTGAGGCTAAGACATCTTCTAGCGATGCGTTGCTCAACGAGCGTTCAGGCGCTTTAGATGCAATTACATTTTGTTTGTTTCAATTTTTTCGATAAACATTTTTTATGGGGCCAAATTTTGCGTAATACATTTTTTAAATTGTTTTTTTTTTTTGATAATAATGCACGGCATAAAATATAAGAATACAAAAACATATTTTGTTGTTAGGCTTGGAAAAAATATATAGCGCATTAAATGTTCTTAAAACTAAATTGGGGGTATTACATATGATTTATGAAATAAAACAAAGTGAATTGGTTTAAATTGAAAAAGAAATAATTACACTGAGAAAATGTTTTATGTACAAGCCAAAGTGTGTTTAATGCACAGTCAAAGAGCAAAGGGTAGCTAAGAATATTTCTACTGTACAGCTAAAAATACAAATAAATTAAAATGAAAGCCATTTAAAAAACTACAAAATTATAACATTTTTGTGAATAAAATATAATTCAGTTTTTATTGTAGCCACCTTTAGCGAGGGCTGTGCCCGCTTTGTAGATGTATATATATATATAAAGCACTTCGATATCAGTTTTGTTTTAAAAAAGAAATTATAATAGTTTTTACAAAAATTATATAGTATATAAGTATGTGATCGAAAAAAAACAAAATGTCTTCGAATCGTTCGTTGCATTTTAAACATAATACATAATTTAAAATATAATGCAATTTAATTTATAGCACGCTTAGTTGTTAAATAGTCAGCTGCTGTTGTTGTTATATACTTTTTGAGGTTAGGTACGCGAATTTTTCTAATTTTAAAAACCAAGCCTAAAATTGAAAATTCCAAATAAAATATTTTGGTGTGTGTGTGTTTATGAGAATTTTGAGCAGCATTTAAAAATGAGTTATGCCAATGGCAATCATAGCAAACTTATGCGCAGATAAGTATGCTATGATTTGTTTTGAATCGCATAAAATATGTGAACAGGTTGGGACGCGTACAATGATAATAATAATAAAAATAATTATATAGATAATAATAATAATACAATAATAATCAACTGTATGCCATAGCTGTGTTTATTTTTAAAAATTAACTATAAAATTAAATGGTAAATATATTAAAATAAGTTTGTAAACACTAAAAACATTACACATGTACGCTTGCTTTTGATCAACTCAAAAAATGGGTCAATTGTAAAAATGAATTTGTGTAAAAGTTTTGTAATTTACAGTCGTTAAAACAAAATGTCGAAACCTAAAATGCATTTGCACATTGCAGCCTAGTAAATATTATTAATTTTCTTTTTTTTTTACGATAAAAACCATAATACAACAAAAAAACAAATGTAGAAAATTGCATTTCAAGCTACATTTGAGTGTGTGTGTTGGTGTGTGTGCGTCTAAGAAATCATAGGTGTTATAGCTACATACTACACATATGTACGCTTAGCCAACATATATATACATATGTATACATATAAAAATATATATAGTTGTATATGTATATATGTATCAACGCATTTCTCATTTGAGTTTTTTTTTTGTGCACATTACAAAACCGAATTTGTGATATTAAAATAATATTTTGTTTGTTGAAAATAAAACAAATCAAGTTGATAAACTAGTTAAAGTCTAAGCACGCCAGTTGTTGGCCAGCTGCGGCTGGTCATATATAAATGGTGGACTCACCGCCACCGCCGCCGACTCGGCTAAGTCCGTTCATGCGTAGTGGCGGCTGTCCAATGGCAACCACCGTTGTGGCATCCAAAAGGAGTTGATGCTGATGCTGATGCTGGGTTGCGGGCGGGCTGCTGCTGCTGTCAATGATGGGCGTTTGCGGTGAGTCCAGCGGACGTGTGCCAACAAAGCTGCTCTCCAGCCAGCACTTTCTGTGAAATTGGCCAAGAACGAACCGCGATTAGTAACTGTTTCAATTATATATTCATTCTGAATGTTAACAGTAAGTATTAACAACAAACACCAGGCTAGTAAAATCAATAAGTGACGTCACACAGCTGTGACTCAACTCGCCTGCACTTGTGGCAGTGCTGCGACGCGGGACACTAACCTCAGACAACCTTTTGCATATTGTGGCCTAATTCAAATTGACCCAAAAAAAAGGCGCTCTGAGCAGACGCCAAATTTGAGTGATTTTTAGATAAAAATTAAAGCTCTGCTTTGGAAACTCACATAGTTTATATAATTATTTGTACTTATTTTCCTTTTCCCATGTATTTTAATGCGCAGCGCTCGCCGAGCAGCGTTTGGCAGCAGACGTCGCACACGAATGAAACGCCGATGGATGTGAAAACACAGAAATAGCCAAAGCCAACGCCAAATGTGGGATCGAGAGCATAAAAGAGGTGGCTTTTCGTTGTGGGTCTGGTTGTGAGCGCTGGTTGTCATTCGTCTATGTGTGTGCGAAAGAGATGGCGCAAGATAAGCATAGGCCACATTGGCTGCTGTGCAGGGTTGCTGCGCCTGTTCTTTAGGGAACAGGGAGCGCAGGGAAGCGGGAGGGGAAGGGACAGGCGCCTGGCTGGCGGCCTGATTACAGACAACTACCAAGAGGTCTAGAAAGTTGGCTCAAGATGAATTCTGGGATGCTCTTTATCAAGTGGTTATAGTTTTCAAGAAAATCATTTTGTTAACATTTTGATTTAAAAAGTTTACCTAATTTGAATTTAGATATGTAATATGTAAGAATTATATATTATATTGTCAATTAAATGTAATATGCATCAATAAAAATTATTCAAAAAATTTTAAATAACTTCTTAGTTTACTCTATTGCTCAAAATGGGAATATTAAATGCATTCCTAGATACCAAAGTGACAAATATTACTGATATCTATCACAGTCAATAATGTGGGTTACATGCAGCACAATCACAGGGTATTTAGCTGACCCAAATGTCAGGTAAAGGTAAGCTATAGTTCCCATAAATAGCACCCTGTATGCGAGTTGCTCTACTTTAATATTATTGATTTTCATAATGATTGGCACGGCCGCAGGGCCAGCAAGTGGGCTCCACTGGAAACGTGTTCAAGTGGCCCAGGTTGGAGCTGGGTTTGATATATATCTAGGTATGCCAGAACAGGTAGGTAACCCCACACGTCAGACAGGGCCCGCCAGTTGCATTGTTGACATTTAAATTGGTTGCGGTCTTTGGTTCGGGGCGAGGTCTCTTTTTTATATTGAGCCGTATTAATAGGCCCCGGGCATAGTTTGCACTGACATCAGATTAGACATGAAAGCGAAATGAAATCAATTTCGTTTTGATTGCGTTGTGAATTGTGCAAATATAGATGGGGAAACATCGTGTACGATTAACATTGATAAAGAAACGGAATTTGGCTAAGATTGCCACAATGGCCAACAGATGAACTGAATCATTGTGTGGACAAATAATAATAATAATAATCGCCATCGATTGCAGAGAGGTTGAGAATGATATCATATCGAATTGGCAATAAGCAGCGCAACCATCTTACGTAAGATTGTAACTATAGAAGGACAAGGCTGAGTACATTTATAGAAAAGTGTGTGGAAAACTTTAAAATGGTTTGCAAATGTTTAACTAATGAACTGAGAAAAGAGACTAACGTTTACAAAAAAAAAAAAAAAAATTGATTGTCAAGAGGTGGTGAAGGAGTTTGAATATTTAAAAGTGCGTACTTCAGCAACATTTTGTGCTTTATAATAAATAATAACAAATTTGTATTACAGGACGTTAAATCCTTATGTCAGATTTCAAATGATGTAGTAATTGCAATTAATTTATCCATTTTTTAAGATATTTAAAATATTATTACAACATTTATCACGTCATTATTTTCATAAAGAGAGTACATAACCTGCACATATCCTGATAAAAACATTTGGAAACCTTTTTCAAATTTAATCACATCTAACCTAACTTTACCTAAGATAGCAGCTCCCATCAATAGGAGAGTTGAATAATTTATATCTGAGTGGAATATTCTTAAAAAAAACTTTAGAAGCTTTGCGATTCCAAAATTTTCTCTTGTAATTATTATTATGTTATTCTTATTATAAATTGAAATTTCATTGATTATTTTATTAGCGCCACCTTTTGGCGTGTATTATTTGAGTCAAAGGCAGCAATCTCAAAAAGCATAGGAATTTTTGACTTTAGCGCTTTTAATGAGATCAAATAATCTCAATAATCTTTAACCTTTTGAAATACTAATAAAAACCAGAGTTGATTTATAAATATTTAGTGGCGCCATCTACTGACGGGCTTGGTACAATCTCGTTATATTTGCATAGAGTTTCGAGGTAGAGGTATTTAAGAAGCAAACAAAAAGTCTCTTTAAATTTGATAAAATTTATCAAGTGGAACAGCAAACATAAAATTGCTCCTATGCATTGGAAAAGTCCCTAACACCATCAACTGTCTATGCCTATCGAGAACATCTCTTCCCTTTGACCTGACCTCAATTGTGTCCATAAGTTGGCGCCTATCCAAGCAGCTTTTTGCCCGTCACACGTTTTGAGGTGAAAGTTGTTTAGTTGGGTTTTAGTGTTTTTAGTTGTTTAGTTGTTTAGTTCTTTAGTTTAGTAGAAGCCATCACAGATATTTGGTGTAAGTAACACATGTAGATAGCACAAGGATTAGTCACTGGTTAGCCACATGGAGGACGCTGAGACGATGAGGATGACAAAGCCCAAAAGTGGGATAGGGGCTTGCTTACCTCTGTACATCGTGGCAGGCAGGCAGGTGGGCAGGCAGTTGATTGACTGACTGACTGACTGACCGACTGATTGATTGACTGATTGATTAACTGACTGAGTGCTGCAGCTGGTGCTGGGGTGAACTTTTACAGGTAGCTACGCGTTGTGTAGTTGCCGAAGAGAAATTAAAATTTTCAGTACGAAACGAACTGGTACGAAATTATGAAGATGAAGGGGTGAACAGATGGAAATAGAGACAGATAAAGATATGGTAATAACAGCTACACACAGATGGGGTTTTCCTTTCTATTATTCTTCTTTTTTTTGTTTAGGAGGCGACTACTACGACAACTTGTGTACACTATAAATGTGTTCTGTTATTGGCTGCAACGGTGCTTGTTTGTCTGATCCGCTGCCTACCTCGAATTGGGACTAGCCGAACGGCTGCGCTGTTGTTGCAACTGCTGCGCCTGCGTCTGATCGTTCACATAATGCACTATGGCCGAGGTGACCTCCTTGATCGAGCTCTGTATCTCCGGCGTAACAGGCTGCAGATGCGAGCGCACTCCGTTCGTGCTCGAGCCCGTTCCCGTTCCCGCGCCCGTCGCCGTTGTGGGCGATGTGCGTTGCGCCAGCAGCGAGTTGGCCAGTCTGAAATATAAATTGGATTAGTTAAGGTATTCAGCAGCTGAGAGGGAGATCTAAGCACTGACCGTTCGTGGGGCGTGCGCTGTGACAGTTTCTCTGTGCTGCGCCAGCCCAAATAGGGCTGGCGATAGGAGTTCCTTAGGACACCGCCGGCGCCGGCGCTGCTGCCGCTGGCCACCGACATGAAGCTACTGTTGATGGGCGCGCCTCGTGCAAAGCTGCCCCGCTGCGAGACGCTCGGCGATGTCTGTGTGGAGTTCAGATGCGAGGTGGACCATCGGGTGGCGCCGACGCCCTGGCCATGGCCATGGCCATGGCCATGCTGATGTCCCGTCGAGGCCGAGGCGCTGACGCTCGGACCGCCGTGATGACTGTGCGCCGAGGGACTCAACAGCAGGGGGCTGCGATCAGAGCGCTGCGAGCCCAGCGAACTGAGCGAAGTCGTCTTCGAGTTGAGGCCCTGCCAGCGACCCGAGTCCTGGGTGCGTTTGCGCGTAAAATTGCCCGGCTTGTAGCCGCCAGAGGACGCTGTGCCGGCGCCGCCGGCAACGGCGCCATCTGGCGACCGTGCGGCATTTTGATTGTATTGTCGGAACCAGTCGGGTATATTTAGACGCTGCAGCGAGGCCTGAACCCGCAACTGATGCTCGCTCAGGGCGGCCGGATTGTGATCGTGCGATTTCTGTAGCTCATTCTCAGGTGGCTGCAAATCAAAAGGGGGAGAGAAAAAAAATATAGGTTAGAAAATTTGATTTTATTTTATTATTTATTTAATAAAAATTAAAACTAGTTCTTTAGCTAACGCAAAATTTCTGGGTTGATATGGTACCATATAATTAAAGAAATTCCCACTTCATAAGAGAACTTGGTTGAGAAATATATATTAATAGATAGATTCAAGGAAAAACCATTGATTTTAATATTTTTGTTGAAGTAGCAAATAAAAATAAATAGTTCCAAAAGTTCTCAATTCCAAGATAAGGAGCCAATTGTTTAAGCACAGGACTGTGCAAGGGAAATTAAATGGACTATATAAATCATTTCGAAAAGTAAGCAATCTTTTTAGCTTGTATATCAGCAAATTTCATATTTTAAATTTATTCACCACATCAATTAAACTTAATGCTAGTTAACAAGTTTTTCGTTTGGAAGTGGTTTCATAACTTATAAAATTATCTAATAGTCGAGCTGTTTCAAATGAAAATTAAATTAGAAGCCCCTAAGCAAGCGCGGAATATCAACAGGTTTTGCCTAGCTATTGTGTTAGCTATTTTGCATATGCGTTATCGGCCATGAAACTATCGAACAGCTGAGTTCGTATTTGACCTAATCAAAGCCGCCCAAAAGATTTATTGCGTGTAAATAAAAACTGACACTTGAATAATAAAATTCTTCTGGCTCAGTGTGTGGGCATTTGCGATGAGTCAGCAAAGCGTAAAGTTTTGGATAACTTGAGGCAAACTTTTACCATTGTTTGTTCTTTTGTCAATTGCGGCACAGAAAAACTTTGCGGCATTAGAACCGCCACTGAACTGGCCTGGACTATATAAAGTTCTTCAGGCAACAACAAAATAACATGCGACATTTCTAGGCTATCTACGCAAACAAGGGAGGTGGCAAGTCTGATGAATACTTAAGTTCAGGGTAAATAGCACATTGGGTTAGGTCTGGAGCAGGCCTTGATGTGTCAAGTGGCAAAGTTATGAAACAGATTATGCAGATGAGATTTTGTTCACCTTAAGAGATAATGGACAGATTTGTTATTTTTTAAAGTAACGAACCGGAAAATACTTGGGAAATAGGAGCTAAAACCTGTGCATATTTATTATGCGTTTTTGGTTCTATTAAAATTCCGTCTAATTGTTGTAGTAGAATTCAAGTTTAAATTTTCAAAGTACCAAGCTTATACATACTTAGTAGTTTCAAATTGTTAAGAATTAGTATTAAATATTATCAAACTATCTGATAAGTATGACAAGCTATAGTATAACTATAAATATTGTCCAAACAATAACAATTAAAATCTATAACATTAAACTATTTTTTTTTAATAATAAATAATTTAATATATTCATAATATATATTTAAATAATAAATAATATAATATATTTATTTATAAGTAATATAAATTTATTGAAAAGTGCCTTAAAAATTACTTATTAATTAAATAAATATACTAAAATGTTTTTAAAATAAATATTAAAAACAATTTAATTATTACTAAATATTGATTATTGCATTTTAAATTAAGAAATGTATCAAACAATATCAAATTAAAGTATGTTAAACTTATATATTTTCTAAATATTTTGTTTCTGTTGAACACTATTTGTTTAATTATAAAATAGGTAGTTGTTTATAAGAAACGTTTCTCGATTTTGGGCTTGTTCTAAATGCTTGGGCTAATAAGCTTTACCAAAGCATTAGCGTCTGTTTAGAAAGGTCTTTAATATAAGAATCAGGCACCCTTGGTTACGTCTAAGTCTGGCACACACACCCCCACACACACACACACACACTGGCATACTCACATACAAACTTATCTCTCAAGGTAAGTGCATAATAAAAGAGATTTCAAGTGCATAGCAAAAACTTGAGTTAGGATCCCAAGTGTAAACAATGCTGGTCTACCAACATTTTACCTTGGCTGTAGCACAGTGTAAATGACAAAAGTGCACAATCAAAGCGAAAAAAAGAAGGCTGGGGGAAAAGGTGTGCGGGACAGCGCTGTAAACCTGAGACAGTGAGCAAAACAAAAGACAGACAAAACTTAATCGCAGTCGTCATACACGTATGCAAAGGCACTTCGGCGACAGCGAGGGGAGCGGGCTGTGGTGTGTGGGATGGCAACAACAAAAAGCGGAGGCAACGTCGCAGCAGTTGCTGTCAAGTTGCTGCTGTCGTCAGTAGCTTGGCGTGAGCCAATTGACAATTGCCGTGCCGCTTGCCGTTTACAGCTGCAATTGAAAGTGGTGCAGCGGTGCAGTGGTTGCAGCAGCAGGCGTCAACATTTGACTATGTGGGTCATATATCCTGAAAAGCCGGTGCAGCTGATTTGACGTCAACACGTCGAATGTTGTATACACACTTGCACATATGCTTATCATAAAATAAATTATCGCACTCAATTACCTGATCGTATTGCAGCATATTGTTGTTACTGTTTGGTATTTAGAGTATTTATATAGTTTTTTTGCTGTACGTTTTGGATTTTTGAATTTTGAAATAAAATACAATGCAATACGTTCGATTAGAAATTTGATAGAACTGACACACGCATACACAAATATATACATATGTATTTATTATCGCTTCAAATCCAAAATAATATAACCGGTGTTTTATTTTAATGTTCACACTAATGCCACACCTTTGGTTTCGGTTTGTGAGTCTAGTTTAACTAAAATTGATTTTAAATCTTGTTTCGCCACATTCTTGCCAATTTTAAATGCAAATATTTGATGTCTTATGTACAACAAAACATTTCGCCTTCGTTGTTTTTGTTAATTACCAATTAAGATGTAGGATATTTTCTAATTCTAATTCGAATTCTTACTAATGCTGCCTCTAAAGTCAAGTAATATCAATTTTCCTGTTATGCTGATATTAAAGCAAACTTTTTTTTTAAATATGGTTCGTTTTGTGTTTCATGATTTATTTTTTTTCGTTCATGATTAAAAAGTAAAGATATTCCGGGTTTGAAACGGTTTAGTTTAAAACCGGTTTGCAGCCTTGATATATATATATATATGTATATATATACATATTGTGTATACATATGTATGTATAGACATATAAACATATGCATATATATTTAATATGCAAATATATACATAAAACAAAACTCAATTAGCAAGCACACCTACAGCCAGGCAAAAAAAGGAAGTCAATAAAAGCGCCACAAACACATGCAAACTCACTCACACACGCAAACTCACTCACACACACACACACACGCACACATTGGCAAAACTGCAAGCTATAAAATAGGCACACCCCAAAAAACCCCAGAAAACGCAATTCTCAATGTAGCTAGCAATAAGGGCTCAAAATTTTATTTTTATAACTTTTGCAGCTTTGTTGATTCAATTTTGGTTGGACGCGCGAGCCAAACGCAGCCGCGAGTTGACCTTAAAAAATTGACAGGCAAAAAAGCAGAAGCGAAAAAAATAGAATAATGTCAAACGCACGCAGCAATACACAAATACACACACACACACACACACAGATGCGTATATATAGACGATACTATGGCGCAGCGCGCGCATCAATTCATATTTTATTGTCAAGGGAACACACAGAGCAGGGGAAGGTTTGCACTGGCTGCGAGGGGATTGGGTGTGGGGGTGTCTAAGTGTGTTTGCAAATGCGTTTTTGGTTTTTTTTCCCCCTTTTTTGGGCACTTTTAAGACTTCGCTGTGTGTCGCTTAGGCTAAATGAATTAATCAAATTTGGATTTTACTTGAGCTAACATGGCGCGCGCGACATGCAACACCAAACAGCAACACACAAACACACACACACACGCACACACACGCGGAGAGGCACGCACACACTACGCGCCGTTTGCCATTTCCGGCGCAGAAATGTATGCTACGCTTTTGAATTTGGGATAGATACTGAGTTGAGGCCACAGCCAAAGCCAAAGCCATAGCCAAAAGCCAAAAGCAGTTGTAACCGTTTTTATGGCAGCTTTGGCGCATGACCGAAGCCAAAACAGACGCAACAGCGGCGAGCTTTTTTTTATAGCAACAGGATGCATGCAGAGTAAAGTGCCCTGTGCACGAGTCACCCTGTGCAAGTTGATAAACAAAAGAATACAGCAACAGGCGGCAAGATGAAGTACAAAACAGAAATATAAGTAACACACATACACACACACACACACTCGCACTCTGACATCTAGTTGGTGTTTGGATAGCCGACAGCTGCCTAGAAGTGGCAGGGTGTCATTTGTTCGGCTATATTTAGATCAGTTTTAGCCCCATTCCAACAGCAAGTGGTTTACTCGACGGCGCATGCAGCAAGACAGTCGACACGTTGACAGCCAGTTAAATTGAAGCAGATTATCGAGATGATGCAGCCAGCTGCCAGTTTGACAAGCGTGTCAGTAGGTCGTCTAATATGTGAACGCAGGATTAAACAAAGGCAAAGACTAAGCGAGAGAAGGAGGTATCGAAGGCAATCAAGTGGAGTTATGTTAAGGGAATCAAATGAGCTTATTAGTGTATATCGATAAAACATATGTCAAATAGAAAATACGAGAACAAACTTCAAATTATAGTATATTATAATTAGATGCAAGCATTTGTGTTTGAGCTTTTGATTTTACTACATTACTGGAGAATACTTGAACCAACTAGTTTTGACATAGAATTATTAGTTTAATAATTAATCAAAAGAATTTTTCTATTAGAAGATATAATTGAAACTTAAAATAAATAGAATAGAAAAATAATATTATGTAATGTAGAAAATAAAATGTTAATTTATTAAATAAAATAATAAACTAAATAAATAAAAATAATAAAACAAAATATAACTTTAAATTGCACGGTTACTACGTAGTTTGATTCCAACTTTGAAGATCAGGGTATTCATTTTAAGCATACGCAGAACGAGTTTTTGGGGCATCTCAAAGTTTAACAGCTGATAATTATTTGGTTGCAAAGTTTTTCAACACATGATTTGATGCATAGACGCAGAAAGGGGAAAAAATTTAGAATTAATTAATTTAAAACAACTAAAGTTTAATTTAAAATTATTGTTAAAGAAATTCGTACAATGGTAGCACCTATACTCTAAGAAAAATCTTATTCTAAATCCAAGTTCGTTTGAAAATATTTTACTCTTTTCTTCTTCAAATTTCATAAATATTTCATTAAAATACATAAGTTTAATGTAAATAATTTTTATTTATTAACCGCGCATTAAATTTGCACAAGTCAACACAAAATTCTTGAATTAAGCACAAAATACTCGTTAAGGGAATTTTCGAAGTAACCTATTTTTCGATGAAGTCTCTTTGAGAGTCTTATATTAACGAATTTTGAGATTATAAAAAACGCTCTTTAAAATTTAGTTTGGTACTTTTTGAAATGGATTAGAGTTTTCTGTTAGCGAAGTATAAAAGTTGTGGAGTTATAAATTTATTGGAGCTAGTATAAAAACGCAATACCCCAAATATGTTACCGCTACCTCATTTTAAGAGCTAACATAATTATTAAAAAAAGTATTCAATTGCTTTGGATTTAGTTTTTAATTTTTTCATCAAAATGTTTTACAAACAAATCAAGGCTAAATAATAAAAGTGTGTGTTTATCTTAAGAGTAATAGTTTAAAGCTGAAGGCACTTCGAGTTGCGCCAATCACAAGGTCAAATAGCGCAAGGCTTTGTCGAGGAAACGCTCCTCGGCGGAGCCCTGGCTGCAGGCAATGCCGCGTCGCGACTTGGATGCCATCTTGTCATACTGGTGCTTGATGGTGCTATTGAGTAGATGATCGCAGTGCGCCGAATGCTCCAGTGCGTCCGCCGACGGCGCTTTGGCATATTCCCGCTTCAGGACCATGCTAATGATGCGGGAGCGTGTGGTGCGCTGCTTGGGCTTGCTGATCACCTGCGAACGTGGACGCAGCGGCGGTGGTGTTGACCCACCATAAATGCCCGATTCAGAGGAGTCGGAGTCAATTCCAGTACTGGAGATGCCGCCGCCGCAACTGCAATAGGTGACGCTGCTCCGGGGCGATTGATCTGCGCTGCCGTAGGCCTCATCTTCACAGACATCGTAGTAGGGCGTAGCCTTCTCCATCGTGGGCAGCGGATCACTGATCGCATAGGGTATGCATTTGGCCTCCATATAAGTGATCGGCTCGTCGACAGCTTCCTCGGCGCTGGGCGTGGGACTCACGCTACGTTCGCTCGCCAGCTCCGCAATGCGCGTCTCGTGCAGCCTCTGCTCGCGCCGACGCAGACGTCGCTCGTGACGTTCCCGTTCGATGCGGGAGATCGTCTCCAGACTCTCAATGAACAAGCCCAAGTCACGCTGGCCAAAACGAGCCGCGTCCAGGGTATATGTGGTGCTCATCGCACCATAACTCGAGGGATCCGTGAAGTTCACGTACTGTGTGCAAGTGTAGGTGGCCATATTAAGTGCTTGCTTCGGTAATAATCGCGTTTGAGTCTGATTTTATTTTTGGCAATGTGTTTGCTTTGGCGGCTGCTGTGCAACTGTTGACAATGGGCAGTCGCAGGGCTGTTTAAATAGGCAACAGGTAGCTGTAACTTCCTGGCACGGCCCACAACTGTCTGACCTGTGGTTAGGGTCCGTTGGACCGTTCGGCTGTCCACCCGCCACCTACCGCAGGTAGGCGCGGTTAACCTTTGTGCGCCGCCCCCTTGTCCGAAAATCCCTAGTGCCTTTTCGCGCTAAGTGCAAGACGGGTAATTAGGCCGCGCCTGGGTAATTCCTTGATTGCTTTTTAATTTCGGCATTTTCGAAATTCCATAACCCAAAAAGTGCACACGTGTTCGGTCGCAGCGCTTTTATAGCTTCTCAATTCCATGCCCATATTTCGCAGGTGGCCATAAAATAAATGCATATTGCAGCAGAACACCTGGCCGACATCTGTTTCGACATGCAGATATGGAACAGCTCTGCATAGCTGATGCGTTGTAGTTAAACTAAATCAATATGACGATTGGCAATACGATTTGCACTTTTGCCCTAAGCCGACAACAGCTGACGTGCCCCGAAAGCTGACAAATCAATAAAAATAAATAACAATTGTCTTTGGCGTGCCGAAGTTTTAATACCCTTGCAGAGTAGGGAAATATTTTAAAGTTTGATAATACATACATTTTTGACCGATCGTTTATAAAAGAGCCATGCGCTATATTATTCCTATGTTAGCCGTTAAGAGTTTGGTTTGGTTTGGTCCGGAGTTTGGTTAAAATGTTGTCTAATTCAAAAAAGTGTTGTACACAAAGACTCAATTTTTGAGCGATAGTTCCTGTGAGATCCTTAATTTTTATTTTTATTTATTACAGCTATAGTGTTTCTTTGTTAATAGATGTATTTTTTTATATCAAGAGCATAGGTCAGCTAGAAATTGCTGAGTATGGTAAGTTTGGTACAAAGAAAAAATATAAAAGTATTTCACAAGAAAATTTAAAGTTTTTCTTTGTCAGCTATAAACCATAGATGTCCGATATTATAAAGTAAAGCTGTATAGTATAGCGCAAATCTTACAATTATTGTTTAAATATTTTGAAAAACAAAAGGTTTACAAACAAACACTAATTTTTCGACCGGTGTATTTTCAACATGTGTTGAGGCATTTGATAAATACAGAGAATATATGTATGTATACCGTTTATGGTTTGTAGATTGCTTCTTCTATGCATTGCACTTTTAGTGCTAAAATACCTTGGCAAGAGTATTTATCATTTTCAGTGGCTTTGTTTTAAGTTCGTATTAAATAAAAATATATTTAATATTTACTAATAAACTAAACTTTTGGACCTGTCATTCTATAATTTACAAGGTTATCAAATCTATAAACAAAGCTAACAAAAACATTTACAGCGGAAGGAAAATTGAAAGAACCAAATCAGTTAATTAAAAATTGATAAGATTATGGGGTGTTATCATTGCTGCTCATAGAAAAGATAGAGTAAAATAACTTAGATAGACTATTAGGTATTTACAAACTTTATAGGCACTCGGGTTACATAAGTTTTATTAGGGCCGCAGGTTCGATTTGCAAACTTATTCTTAAATGCCTTAAAACGAAACTTTCATGTAAAGCTTCATAATTAAAAGTACAGAAATTAAAATATTGTATTTAAAAATCTTTGTATATAAGTGAAATTAAATATAAATATATATTTTTCTGTTTCAGTTATTTCGGATTGAAACCAAGCCTAGAGTGTAGATTATATAGCATTGGAGTAAAGCCAACCTTAAATAAGAACGATCTTGAATGAACTTGATTGATCTGGCATGGATTTAAATCTGTCAGTTCTTGAGCTGGCGTTAGGGATTTAGGCAAGTGATTAGTGTTCAAAAACAAGGATTAGCTCATCTTTAATCTCTTGCCTATGATCATTGAAAACATAACATGGCTTGAATTACGACTAGCTTAAATTGTTTCGACTTAATCTACCTGAAACTCAAGCTGTCATTCGTTATGTGCATAACTCACAGTTTATAAAAGAACTCCCAGTTTTAAAAATTATCGTGACGTTCAATATTGTCAATGATAGTTATCGATAATATCATTTGAAAAGTTATATAAATGTGAACAGTTGATTGAAGCAATTGTTTATATAGATTGTGCAAAGTAAACAAAAAAAGTTGAAATGGAAAATTATATGTTTCATATAAAATTGGAAGAATTTGAAAAATCAAGATTCGAACCAAATTCTAATTTTTTGTATGTAAAAAAACCAAGTTCACGAACCCAACTTAATTAGTTCATATTATGAACTTCATAGCATAAGCCGCACTAATTATAATCTGATTTTGTCTGCAAACAGAATTCAAGTAAAATTAGTTGATTAATAGCTAAACAAAAATCAACTCAATAAGAGCTTACGATATTAAGTGCAGACAAGAGCAATATTTAGGGCAGCAAAATCACATAGAGAGTTCTGAGAGATGTGTCACAAAAATACACACGTTTCTGTGTGGTCAAGCAAAAAAAATGCCTGAATAGCCAAAATCGATTTAAGAAGGGCACTGAGAAGAGTAATATTAAGAGAGTGCGAGAGAGAAGGAGAAAGACTTGACTTGTCTAGACAACAGAATGAGTCGCGACAAATTGAAGGCAAGGGCGCGACGTTGAGTAATTAAACACTTTTGTTTTTTAATTTGTCGGCCCTTTTGCAAATCTCAGATGATTAAGTGTCTTTGTTTTGGCATTACAGCAGAAATGGCTGGGCATGAGGAAATTGAGTTTACAGCTTGCAGCTGGCCGAACTTAAACAAGATTCATTTGAAAAGGCAGCAGATGAAATGCACTTGAGAGATGAGAGAACTCTAAATGGGGGAGGGGAGCAAGGAAGGGGAGCACTTCGTGAAAAGCTGTTGCTGCTAAAAATCCAGTGAACTTTCAATTAAGCACGTAGCTGCTCAGAAATGGAAAGAGTGAAGCGTCAGGGCACTTAACCCATTGATGCCGCTGCTTTTAACGAGCTGCAAATTGTTTTTGGCCACTTAACAGCTTTAATTAATTGCCTTAAATTAATAAAGTCAGCGCCGAAGGCAATAGCCAGGCATTTGGCCTTTTATAAACAGATTTAGAGTACAGACTTACGATACAAGGTTGTGTAGAACGAGTTTGAGATTTTATATATATACTTTTATACATATGTACATACCTGGAATGAAAAGAGAGAGAGAAAATTAGTTAAATTGTTTTTAGAATGCATCGAATTTACAGTATGCTAGCTATATAATAACTCAGACTGCACCCTACGGAAATATCAATTTACAAAAACATAAATGCCAATTGGCAAATGACAGGCCCAAGACAACAGGCTACAAACCACAACAGGGAAGGGGTTGCTGGGAGGTGGGGTGTTGGGGGGTCAAAGAACAGCCCGGACTGTGTCGACATTCATCGAGTCGTTTGTCGACGTTGTGGTTGTTGTTGATGGACGCCCACAATCCAAAACTACAATTGCTTCACATTTGTTAAAGACAAAGCAAATCGTAAGGGAGCGACAACAGTGGCGTAGTACTTACGCCTGTCAAGGGGAGTGCTTAGGCAGCAGCAGCCTAAATACAGAGGGGAAGGGGCTACGCAAGAGGCACTCACCATCAATGTTGAAAATTAAATTTGAATTTAAGAGTCCAATTTGTGGTGTGTTCTTAGAGAGATAAATCTTTATGGAACTCTGCTATAAAATCACAAATTGTGTGAACAGTTCCGAATTCCATTCTAAATTAGATGATACTTATATATGATATATTTCAAATAATTTAAATTCAGACTGAAATTCGAAGCTGTTAAGTTATATGATCAGTTCAAACTTATATATATATATAAACTTATATATTATAAATAAATATAAATACATAAAATGTATAATAAAATAAACATACATTGCGTTAGTTCAAAACTGAGCAAAAGATTATTGGAAATACTAAAATATTTTACAAAATGCTATGTATAATTGAACTTATAATTTATTTATATATTTAACTGCACAATAATTAATTATTACTACACTAGCCTACAAATTAAATTCGTTTTCTTGTTGTACAATTTAAATAATTTAAATTAATTTAAAAATTCCAAAATTATTTTTAATTGCATAAAGTCTAAACAAGAATTTAAAAAAAAAAAAAAAAACGTAGACAATTACTTAAAGCTGGTAAATCAGATATACAAATATCGTGAAAATGTCTTTACCTAAAGAGCGTATTTAATCCCCTTTTCATGCGGTAGTCAACTACTTTGAAATAACTTAAGACCCCACCACTGTCATATGGTATATTAAGAATTACAGTTCATCTCAGCTCTATACGGTAATAGGGTCAAAATAATAAAAGCAAAAAAACGAAAACAAAAGTCGGCTGCGACTGTCGGCCGTTGCGTGCCGATCGCCAGTCGAGCGAGAGTCTATTTATAGGGCCATTGTAATAACTCCATCAGCAGCGGAAAGTGATCCATGGGCGGGCATCCAGAGTAGCTATGCGATGGTATGTGCCAGCATAAACTTCAAACAGATGTCAAGCCGCCGGTCGCGTAATTATTATTAATGTGCTGCTTGGTCCCTTCAATTTTTCAATTTCAATTCCAGTTCCAAGCAATTTCCAAACCCAACCCAACCCAACCCAACCCTACTCAGCCCAATTTCAACCCAACAAAACAACAACAACAACAGTTTCCATGTGATCTCATCTAGCAAATATTCAACTAGCTATGCGTCTCTGGTTTACATTAAAACAAACTTATTGCCAGAGATTTTTGTGTTGATTTTTTTTTTTTTAAACGAGGCGTTTACTCGGTCTCGCGGGTTGTTGAACCTTCGGCCAACATGTGGGGCGGTCTGCGATTTGCTTTGCTTCGCTTTGCTTTGCGTTTTCCCCCAAGTGCGTTCTTTGCAAATGAATGGCGTGCTTTGATAAATGGCACATGGTACCGTAGCCGTAGCCGTAGCCGCACCCGTAACCGTATGTAGTTGTAGATTCTACTTGGCCACTAGTCGCCTTATATGGCTTTCTTTCTTCATTGGGCAGCTACGCAAATTCATTGTCACATTTATTGTTGTTCAACTTCGGCAACGCTTCAAGTTGTTCTGCCCATTGATAAATTGCACTCGAAAACCCACACACTCAATCAGCTCAGAACCTCTCTGATAACTACGCTTAAATTGCAACAATTGCGCGTATTGAGGGGGCGTTTCACAAAAAAAGCAAAAATTGGAAATCTAAAAAAATTGCATTTTCATGCTGACAATTTTAATAGGATTTCAAATTGATAGAATAATTGATGGAGAAATGTTTGTGAACAGTGTCTAAAAATAAAGCAAATGCGAATAGAAAAAATGTATATATGAAATAATGTATGTATATATGATAGTATTGTTTATCGACAACAGTGCTAATGCACAAAATACAAGCTTTCTGTTTCCGTTTCTCAAATATTAACTTATGCGCACTAAGCTGCGCACATTTCAACAGTAGTGAAATCAAAATTCAAATTTAAGAAAACATATTAAATGAGTACCGCTTTTCCATGCGATGCTCAAGTAATACCTTCAAGATTGTAATTAAGATATTAAATTAATTGTTTAATTAATTTAATAATATATATTAACAATATGTAGAATTGTCTAGCAATTCATTTTCTTATCTCTTCCCTTCACTAATTCTGCGTCTTTCTCTTCCGTACACTCATTTTCCCAGCCACTTTTACTCACTCACTTAAATATAAGCATAAAAAGTCAGTAAGTATTACTAGAATTCATGAAAATCGCATAGAAAGGCGTACCTTTTAAGAGATTTATAAAGTTGCGCCAATTTTAAAGCATGTGCTTAATTCGACTCGAAATAGTTATAAACAGTAAATGGTTTTCATTACAATTGTGTAACATAATACGCGTTTTGTCAGCGAGGGAGCACTAATTAAGTCACATCTGGGCAGTTTTCATAAGCTTTGAATGAGCTTTAATTATGCAGTGGTTATGGCAACTATCTATCGCCGATTTATGCAAGTGCCGACACAGAATTTGATGAGCGGTAGCGGGCAAAAGAAAAACAACAACAAAGCTTTCAACGCAAATGAAAATGAATTGTGTTACGCCAGCCGAGATGTGCGCAAATGCAATTTGACTTTAGTTTAATTAAATTGTGTATGGGTTTGGTTTTTGTTGCAGCCTTTTCGACGGGCAGCGGGCCAACACGAAAACTTGCTGTACAATTAACTTTGAAATAACGAAATTAAAACTACAAAACAAAAAGGTGGCCGCTCAGCAGCAGTAAAAATTCGTGGCATGCGGCAGCTTGGCAGACAGCGAAGATGCGCCCAATGGGCGCACTCGGTCAGTGGGAGTTCGTAGCACCTTAGCATTTGCGTGCCCCAACAACGCAAATAGTTGTAGCCGTTGTACGTTGTATTTGAGATTTCACATCGAAACTGGGCCGCTGGTGGGGCTGACTCAGCGGTGTCGAGGTGAAAAGTGCGTTTTGCATAATTTTCTGGCAACTTAAGCAATTGAATTTAATTGCCTAAGCATGGGCGTTAATCAAGCTAATTGCTGACATCAGCTAAGCAAACTACTCCAGCTATACATATAGCAGCGAGGGTGGGCTCAGAAATTTACAGATTATCTTATATATTATTACATTTAATTGTTTGTATTATCTATTTAATTTTTATAATTATATATATATTTTAGTACATACACATACCATTATAAATTCTGGCATAACTTGGATAGAATTCAAACCCTTCCGTTTTTTAATTAAATATTTATTTAGTAAATTTTTTTGTTGATTAAGTTTTCATAAATCTGTTATTTAGTTGCATAGAGTTATTCAAAGTCTATTTAAATTCTTTGTTAATAATCTGTTTTAAAAACATACAGGCATTAATTAAATGTGGCCTTAATATGCATCGATAAAATTAAATATAAATTGCTGTTGCAAGCAGATTTTATACACTCACACATTTAAATTTAAAAGGAAAGCACATTAAAATTGACTATTATTTAATATTAAAATTTATAGATTAAAGACCGTATGAAGCGACCCTCTCACAAGTGTTCATATATTATATATTTATCAAAAGCCAAAACATTGCGTAAGTCTGACTCAGTGATATCACATAACGACGCAGACGCGACTGGAATTTCAATAAACGAGTTTCATTACAAAAAAAAAAAAAAACCATATAGACACGAAACTATAGAATATACAACTGAACAGCACCCAGACGTCTCTAAAAAGTTGTTTATAAAGAGCAACAACAACGGTTAATTCTAAGCGTTTTATAAATAAATATGCAATAATTTTAGCGCGCCTTTTGCTTTTATATAAACAACAAACTCAAACAAATTGCCAATTTTATGAACTATGCAAAGTCTGTAATTCAATTGCACGAGCACAAATATTTGATTGTCATCAATCATGCAGATAGAACAATTTGGGGGCGAGGTAGAGAACGGGGCACAGTCACTTAGCTGGCCAACTACTATTTGTAAGGCTGACCTTGGAAGCATTATTGTCAGCTTTTTGCATATATAAATATATATATTTTTTCATATTTGACAGTCTGTTCCGCTGGCCGAACACCTTAATTTGTCCAGCAATGCGATACGATGCGATGATAGATGATATATTTATATGACATGTGTCACAGCTGGAGCAGGCGCAGGCAAATCAATGTGAATTAAGTCCGACGTGGCGTGTTATTTGGGCAACGGATGTATCTCTTGATATATGCATATATGCACATGTACACACATATATAGATATTTTTACAGATATATACATGCAAATACAAAGGCTGTCGGATATCTGTGTATACATTAATTTGCGCAATTGAAAGCAACAGCAGCTGAAACTAGTTGTGAAAAAGGCATTGGGTCAACGCTACGTATGCGTAATATAGGCTACTAAGTTACTAAGTAACATTAAGTGCAAATGTAGGGCGAACATTCATCAAGCAACGAGGTCAACCAGATTGTGCAAGTCTGAAAACCGATTGTTTATTGATTGTTAGATAGACCAAACAAATCAACACAGCTGTGAGGTAAGTGTGGATTAGTTGTCAAGAGCTATTTAGTGAAACCTCTTAATTTAGAGGATAGCTTTAAAAATAGCTTCTTGGATAATATTTTGAATCATTTCGGTAATTTATTTTAAGTGTAAACATATTAGTTTTTATTAATTAATAATAATTAATAGTATTACGCTTTGAAAATAAATTTAAGGTCGATGCGACGAAATTTTTATTATTCACCGGGGCATTTATATTTTCGAAATCACGTCAAAAATAAAGTTGTATGAAAAACCAAGCAATCGTATAAAAATCTTAAATAAAAATGTATACAATATGTTTCCCCCATTTTCCACTATTGGTAAAATTATCCAAAATTGCATTTAAAAGTTCACTGTCATCAAAAAAAAGCAATATTTATAAAAAAAAAATTGTTTTAGCCCATCAACCAGATGTCTAAATAATTAACTCAAATATAAAGAGTACTATAAGTATTAACGCAAATATATATATAAATAATCATATGTATATATTAAAAATAATAACTAAGAAGCTTGAAAAGTTACGAAATCAAAAGGACTATATAAATTATTTACTTAATTTATGAATATACGTGCAATAAAAATTAAAAAGCACAGTAATCAATTGCAAAACAGCCACTACTCAAAACTAGCGCTATTTATGAACAAAAATTAAAGAATTCTTGTGAATTGAATAATGAATTCAATTTATAAATAGTGCAAAAGTCACGTAAATTCAGCAACTATAAAAAACTACACAACAAATGCGGTTCTCTAGAGTGAAACCCGGAAATTTTAGGAAACAAAGTGAAAAATCATGTTTGGCTTTTTTGCGCTTATCTAACTTGATTAGCTTTCAACATTGAAAACTATCGCTATGCAACCTGCATGCATATATAAATGTATCTACATATGAAGATTATATCTACAACAATCAACCACCAATAAACACGCGCAACAAACTCGCCTGAACAACCCAAGTTTGGTTTATGTGCACTGCAACCCTTTTAAAACCTAATTCGTAACATTATAGCAACAATTTAAGCATTTATTAAAACGAGAAGAAAAAAAAAACAGTAGAATTATGCCTGACTGGACTGCATAGGTGACACAGGTCACGGAGCACAGGGAACACCTGACTGACCAGCAGCAACACCACAGGGCAGGGGCTCTGGGTGCACTAATGTCTGTGGTCAGCCAACTGGAGGTCACTGACACATGCCACGGGGTGTTCAGGACTGTTTGCTTGATAGAGTGACAAACTGTTGAGCCGAGCTAACTCAGTTGCCACGGCAGGCTAACAAAAAGTTTGTTATTGATTGTTGCGCGGTAGCAACCCTGAAAAAAAGAACTAAAAAACTAAAAAAAATAACCCTCGAGCCAAGCTTAGGTGACGTGACCAACAAAAATAATAAAAACGGAAGCGGATGTGAGCGACAAAATCGTTTAAAGGGCTTAACAAAAATGAGTTGAATTTTATAAACTAAAATATACTCTGTAGTTGGCAAAATGCGCGTATGGTGTGCTACACGATACTCTGTTAGAAAAAAAGGGAGGAAAAATGCAAAATTATAATAAAGAATTATTATTATGGATATATTGATATTGCTTAAATGACACTTCAATTTATAAAAATACCTCTAATTTAGGCACGGAAATTTTTGAAGTCTTTTTAAAAATTTAATTTTAATTTACTCTTCTTACTCGTAAACTTTTCGTGAACGTTTAAGAGATTTTTTGGATTCCTGTCAAAGTTGAAAGCAACATTGAAAAGTTATAAATTTATTGATAATTACCAATTCATTATTATCAAGGAAGAATGCATCTTCTATTCTATAACTTATATATGACAACACGTAAATCTTTTATTTGGCAAATATTAATAGTTAATATTAATAATATATAAAAACACTTCCGTTCTATCTTCTTGTGAAGTACTTAAGCGATATTTGACAAGACGATAGAATTTAAAAAATTGTTTTGATGCGAATTTACTGAAAATAATTATAAATAATTATTAATCATCAGCTTCCTTTTGCACAAGAATCCTCAACTTAATGCCCATTCATGTTTTACTTCTATCTAAGTCAAGAGATTATTTGAATATGTTGCCTGATCTGCATATTTACAGTTTAATGTGTTATTGGTGTCATTGACTGATGTGCTTGTCAAGACAAAGCAAACAGCTCTTCTGTACTAAGCTTAGTTGACAAACAGATAATTCTTTTACACATTTAATTGAGCCACCAAGTCAACTTGTGGTTAAGGTGTTGTCAACTTATTCAATTCAACTAGAGGCTTAAACAAGAAATTAAAGTTCTTGTCAACTTATATGTATGATTAAATCTGTGTTAATTTACAGTTTTTGGTGTATTTTTTTGCCCACCTATTTAACTGTTGCAAACATTCAGTCAAAGCTAATCTACCTAACCATAGCTTTTTTTTTTGGTTTATGGTAAACCAAGCTCTGACTATAATTATGAGCAGTTAGCTATCGTATATGGCAACCATAACTGCATCTGTGCATTTTTATGCTTCCTGTTGATTGCAATTAGGCGGGCATGTCATGTAATTATGACAGGGGCAAAAAGAACGCAAATTATGGGACAAACATACGGCCAGACAGGCAGACAATTGACTGTCTGACAGTCTGACTGGCTGTCCAGCTCACCTGTCTATCTGTCCGTGTGAAGTGGCTTTCAAGCCAAGGGCCATTTTCATGCCTCTCTCCGTTTCTGCTTATGCTCGTTGACAGCTAAGTAAAAAAAGATGGCCCAAGTTCTGATTATGGCCAAGCTCAGAAATAGGCAAAGCCAAAAAGAACTGTAATCAAATGAGGCCCACAAATGGCAACCAACTTGGCTAGCTACTAAATTAAAGTTCTGACAGCATTTCAAACTACGGCAACTGTAAATGTTTTCAATGTGCCACGTGCCACGCATTTATCAAATGCATTTCACGCTACGCTGAAGCTGAAGTTGATATGCTTTCCTTCTCGGCTAATGAGCGACCCTGGCTATCTAAATATTATGCACAAACATGTGTCTCTGTGTGTGTGCGTGTGTGTGTAACCTCCATTTACAAATAATTTACATTTTATTTCAGTTCACTTAATGAATCAGCTAGTCCCCCCTATTCTCCCCAAAGGAGCAGCAATCTACCATATGTAATCGCGTAGAGTGCGCCACATAAACTGACCTTTTAAAGCCGCGATAGAGGAGGGGAATCCTCTGGAGGTGCGGGAGGCGCTGGCGAAGGCAAGCCAGCAAATGTCATTTCCATTTGCATGTGTCACTGAAATAAAACCCCATAGGAAATGCTGCCAACGTAGATGGAATTGCTGGAGTGAAAAGAAGAGGGTCTTAGAAGAGGTAGATAAAATACTTATAACATATGCTGCACACACGCCGAATGCCCAATGAGGATGGAAGAGAGCAAAAACCGAAATATTGTAGTAGATAACTAGAACTTAAAATCTAATAATACCAATTGAAGGTTTGGTAAAAAATATAATTTGCATTAAATGTATATAAACTTATAGTAATATATTAGAGGTCAAAGAAGACATATATAAAGAGAATGCGATAATCATCTTTAAATTATGGTTCAAAAGTTAATTCAATATTTTATTATGCTTATCTGAACAAGTAAAAAGTACTAGCTAATTTAAATTGAAAGTGAAATATTGTATTTATGACAACACAAAAAAAGAACAAAAATTATAAAAATAAAAAACAAATAAAAATCAAAAGAGAAAAGAATTTTAAAAAGTAAATCTATTTCAACAACATTTAACGATGGCACACCAAAAAGAAGTAAAGAAACAAAAGACAATTTTCAAAAACAAAATAAAGGCAAGTCCGCTTAAATGTTCACGCCAAAGTAGAACGTTTCAGAATATTGCACAAAGGAAAAAGAGAAAAGAATATATATAGAGAGAGAGAGAAACAAATAGTTAGCAGTGATATAAAATATAATAAATATACAAAATATAAATATTATATAATAAAATAAGTATAATAAATATATATAATGATATAAAATAATTAATGTTGTACACTCAAAATAAGTATGAAGAAATCCATACATAAATCGTGACAAGCGGTTTCACAAGTAAACACTATATTTTTTTAAGAATAAAAAATATTTGATATATATATATTGTAAGCGTCATTTACAAAATAGCTTAGCTTGAAACATGGATAAATGGATAATAAAACATATTTTCATTATTATAAAAACAAATGAAATATAAAATTCTTCATTTATTTTAAGTTCAAAGGTCAAAGACCAGCACAAGCCTTAGAAGATTTCACACATTTTTTTACCAGGTCTTTGATGGATCGGCTGTCACGCGTCTGGCATTTTTTCACTGGCAAACCTGAGCAAACCCATTCATAGATAAGAAATACCCTTCAGCAAAAGCAGGGCAAACACAAAGCCATGAAACTTAGAAAGGGAGAGAAAGACTGAAAGAGAGAGAACTATGGGTATGCATAATTTGGTAAATGCTTGCATATATTTTACATAACTATACAGATTTCTGGGTCCTCTCCCGTTCTCTCTCTCTCTCTCTCTCTGTCTCTTGCATTTTATTTCTCGCAACATATGGCACAAAGAAAACCAAAAAGGTAAACACAAATGCGGGAGAATTTTCTGAAATTTTTTCACTGAAAGATGCGGCACATTAAAATGTGATTTATACGAAAATGCCAACAACGATGGCAAAGTGTATATGCGACTATTTTTGGAATGCAATCAAGTGGACGGGGTGTGTGCGGGAAAAACGCATAGAGGGTAAAGCGGTAGCGACAGCGGCGGAAGAGGAAGTGCGCATTATTTGTTTGCCCCGATGTGTTGTCTCTGTCTCTGTCTCGGTTGTTGTTGCTGCTGCTGTTGTCTTTTTGGAGGGTGTCCGATTTGAACTATGCGCCGCCTGCTGTTCACGCCGCTCAGCTCAAGGCAGGTGTGCATTTTTTGAGCTCTTATCGAAGTGAAGGGGGCGAGGTAGCAGCTGACACTGTTTTGGTTGTGTGTATTTTTCAAGTCGCATTGGGCACAGTTTTGTTAGCCTTGAACGTTTTGGTTGTTAACTTAATTTGCTTGCCATTGGCCCACACACAAGCGTCGCCGTCGTGTTAACCCAGTTCGAGGCTTGCCAAATTCAAATGAGCCGCTTGCCAGGCTTGGCCGCCAACTGTCTTGGCCAAGTCAACAGTAGATTTTGTGTCTGCGTATGCGATGCGGGGGCCCCCAAAGGAATGTAAAAGATCGACTTCGTCAATAAGCGAAGCAGTTGATGAATAAGTGCTAAAGATGGACAAAAAAACAAAAGAGTGCAAAATACTTTGAAGTGGGTTCTTGAGGCTGTGCTACTGTTTATTCTGCTGCAACGATCAGGGCCAGTTCATAGACCTCTGAATAAAATAATAAACAATGCGGATTCTTTGGCTGAACAATAACTGAACAATCATCACAGTTTTCTATGACTTTTGGCTCTCAATGAATTACAGTTTTAGTGTTTAGGCGTGAGATTGGTTGAGTTGGAATGTTTGTTACTGTTGAGGAATTTCGTTTCATTATAAACTGTTATACAAATTGTTATACTGGAAAAAAATCACTAATTGTTTTAGTTTAAAAAGTGTTATTATAAAAAAATATGGACTGTTATACACATACAAAAAATACAATTAGTCAATGGCTAAAATGCTATTGACACTATTTTAACAAGTACTTTTAATTCTGTTATACGTGTTATATTCTTTGCATGTTATAAAAACTGTCATACTATAAATGTATACAAATGTTAATATATACTATTTTAGCCCTTTTTAATTATTTTTTAATATATTATATAAACTGGAATCCAAACAAAAATAGCACAGTAAGTAAATCGCAAAAAAATGATCTTATGATTGTTGTAATAATTAATTTTTGCAGTGATGCAGTCACTGTTTAATTAACTGTTATTCAAGCTATTATATTCAGTGACTGTTATATGAGATATAATGATGTTGAATAATTTGACTGATTCTTGTTTTTTGTATATATAATTGTTTAACATCCTATTTGCAATGCCAAACTGTTTTAAACTGTTACAAATGAAAAAAACCTACTTATTGATTTAATTAATTTTCTGTTATTCTAGTTCTGGCATAGGCAATACTAAAAATATATTGTTAAATTTTTGCAAGCTCCGTATTTCAACAATTAAAGGGTTACCCAATATTTTAAGACAAACGAAACACAACTAAAGCCTCTGTTGGACCTACAATAAAGCATGTCCTATTGCTATCTTTGTTTTTATACTCTTTGCTGCTCTTTAGACTCCTTCAGAAACGCCAAAGCTCTGCCAGCTTCGCATTTAAAGGCCACTAGACGACGCATCCTTTGCAGGGTTGGCTTGAGCCTGGGCCACACTCGTTCCAATTCTGCAGAGAACGCGACATAATAAAGTCCTTTAACCTTTTGCTCGAGTTTGTTTTTGCAGCATTTTATTGTGGGGCTCTCTTTTGAGTCCATGCAACTGCAACTTCCGCATATCTTGACTTGGGCTTTTGTGCCACTTCAAGTTAACGGCTTTAAAGGGTTTTTATTTTATGTGTCACAGCTTTCTAATGGATACTGCGCGTTAAATTCGTTGTAAGAGACGTGCACTTGTTTTCTTTTTTTTTTTTAATTTTCCATTTAATTGGGTATTGCAGCAGCATTGAGGCGTTGCATGATATATATTTGCAGTTTTATGGATTCATATGTAGACAGCCATTGGAATGCTGTTGTCGCGAACTCATAAATTACTCAGCATTATGACAAAAGTTGATTCTCCTGGTGTGGGGATGGGGGTATTGACATATGCATATAGATTAGTTAGCCAGCGTATGGATCAAAACAACTACAGATGTGAATCATAAGCTCTTTGTCAGTCGTCTACACATATAAGTAAACACAGCTGGCACATACAAATAATTTATCATAATTTTTTATTATAGACAAATGCCTAAAAATAGTAGAACAACAAGTCTCGAAAGATTCAAGCCCATTGGCCACTTGGCTGGCGATTGAGCGTTTGTTAAACAAAAAAGAAAGAACAAAAATTCAAAAACGCCATAAACAAAAACAAGCTGCAACCAGCTTAAAATTCTTGCATATACAAAAACTCGAAAAAGCCACATATAATTATTTTGGTTTTTGGTTCTTTATTATTGTTTGTTTTTTCCTTCAGATTTTATGGCATGTGCAAAATGTTTTTCACATTGGAAGGGGGCTATTATTATTTTTAGACTGCAAGTTCATTTCACAAAATACAGTATAAATATTATTATTTCTGCTACTTATCTTAACCACAAAAATTAACAGATCGTGAAAAGTTGCAACAAACTGCGTAAAAACGTTTAAAATCATTTGCTGAGTTCATCAAAAAAACACACTTAAATTTTATCTGCCTATGTATAATATCGATACATATACATATGTATTGCATATTTATATATGTGAGTTTATATCTGAAAAGCTGATGAGTCAGTGTCCCCGCGTAGAAAGCGATTGGCATAAATCAGCGGAGTTTGGTGTCGTGTCAGCTGACGACGTGATTGAAAGTGGCTCATATTTTGGGCCAAGTCGAAAATCGATATGACTTTTAGCGTATAATCAAATAAGCAAGTACGCGAAAAATATCTTTTTTAAGCCCAATAAATAATGGGGTTTGTTTGCGAAATAATTTGCGTATTTGTTAAAAAAATATAACCGTCATTTGAGGTGTGAATAAAATAGCCAAAAGTAAACAGAGATGGGACGTAAAGCCAAAAATAAAACAAGATGGCTCTAGTCGGGAGTTCCCGACTAGGAGATACCCTGAACCCAGCGGCGAGCTGTTAAATACATTTAAAGCTCGTTCCATTCATACACACATTCAAAAAGTCACACATACACACACACACAAACGTATGCAGCAAGACACCAATTTGAATTGTTTTTGCACTAATATATAAAAAGGCTTATAATTAAATAAGTATAGCTAAAGTTCAAAGATTTTGCAAGAGACAAATAAAGAATATTGAGCAAATACATAAAGAAAATTTTTAAATATTTATAAAAACTGACAAAGTTAGACAACTGGACTTCAGGTTTTTTAAAATAAATTTTATAAATGTTCAACTATAAATATAAAATCACAATATTTTGCTCTTTTTATTATAAATTATAAAATCTAAGAATTTAGAGATTATTATTAGATTTTTTTTTGTTAGTTTAATTTACCATGAAAAATCAAATCAAAAAAGGTTTTGATTTTATTTAAATATTTAACCAAAGTTGATTGAAAGAAATGCGAATAAATACATTTTTAAGAGTGCCTTAATAAAAAGTGTAATGTGTTGTATAAATTGTAATTTTGTTTATTAAAATTAAAAAAAAGAGAAAAATATGTCAATTACAAATTACTGACTATAATTTTTCGAGCAAACTTTAAGTAACAGAATACATTGTTATAACAAAATTCCAAAAGTAACTACTAAATAAATGCATACGTGTATTTTTTCCTATCAAATTCGTTATATTTATGATGATATATGCGCTTGGCCTAATTGAATTAGCTCACGACATGAAAGTAATTAAAATTAAGAGACTCATCAATTCGATGCTACAAATTTCCAGCAATTGTTGTTTCAGTTCGGCTGCACCTAAGGAACTACCCACACAGAAAAACTAAGGAAAAGCGCCCACACGTTTCCTATACAACAACAACGACGACAGGCAAATTAATTTGAGTTTATCAGTTGAAGGAAACAACAAAAAGGTGCGCAATGAAAGATAAACTTTTGTTTGTCTGTTTCAGGGTTTCTCAATTTCAAATGTTTACGCGAAAATGAAAATTACACGCTGCGAAAAAAATGGTAGCGAAATTAAGAGCGTGTGAAAAATAAATTGTGGCCAGCAGCGGTGCGCCGCACAAAGCACAAACAAAACTTTTAACAAAAACAAAAAAAAATAAATAAATAAACTCAAATTAATTAAATTTCCTGCCCTGATGCGCACTACTTTCGCCGGGGCGTGTCCATTGTGTGGGAAGCCACTGTAGCGCCGGCATATGGCCCATTTCAAGGCAGACAAAACGCCGTTTTAATTTGAATAAATTATTACAACGTCTCAGAGTCAATGAGACAATGGAAAATGCTTAAGCAATGAGCTCAGCTAAGCACTAAATATTTAAGTATTTTAATTACTTGAAAAATCATTTGTGCAGTTGCGGAATTTGTCGACTAGTTAAAAGAAAGCGGTTTTTTTTCCTGCGAATATTTCAATTTGACTTTTTCCGCAGCAACTTGAAAAAAGCAAGTTGCATTTTTCGCTATTTTTGTCGCGTTTGCTTTGACATTTTAGGTAAGAGGTGTGCGTGTGTGCAGGAGAGAGTGGGCAAGAGAGTGAGATGGCTGCTAATGATCGAGGTGCAATTGTTGAAGCGAAACAAATTGCAGCCAAAAATGGCAAGAAAAAAACTCAAATGTAAGCATAGATAAGCCATTATCGGTGTGTGTACAAGAAACAGGTAGAAAATACAGCAAGATCAAAACAGCAACAGCGCAAAGAGAGTTGTAAGCAAGAGAGCCGAGTTAAGAGTAAAATATGAATGTAACAGACAGAGTGCGCGTTTACAGCTACTGTGCGATAACAGCTCAGAAGCAGAGCTGTTAAGGAGACAGGTATAATTTCTGTGGCCAGATTATGTAATGAGAAACTGGTACAGCTGCAGCAGCCTGACCTACACGGGCAACAAACAATGGTGTACTGAACAACAGCTTGCACCGTTGATGAATTGATCGTGTTAGTTTAACAGCAATGTTATTACAGCAAATGTTAATTAGACGCTCTGCAAAAGAGCGCCCATTGTAAAGAGAGCTGCCTGTATAATGCTCGCTCTGTTTGGCAGGCAGCCAAGCGCCCGTGTGCGATGTTTTTATGCATGCTTATATGTATGTGTGTGCGAGTGTGCGGCGTTGGTTTTACCTTCGCCTTCGCCTTCAATATTTACAAGAGCTGAATGAGAATGTTAACAACAAATATTTGATGAAAATGAAATTAAGGCGCGCAACGAACAATTGAAAGCCCGTTGGGCACGCATTAAATAATTATTTGGTGGCATTTTGAGGTGTGGGGAAGGGGCGCTTTGAGTAGTTGTAGCTGTATGTTTACGTTCATGTAGTTTCTTTTGTTTTTTTTTTGTGTATTATCAGGCGACAAGGAAAGATAAGCAAATAACGTATAGAAAGACGTACTAAGCACACAAGTTGAAGAAGGTAATAAACAAGCACAGTGACCAAAAAACAACAACAAATTGAAAAATCTGGCACGCTTTTCTTTCGAGGGATTAAAAAAGAGATTTTCAAGCTGCTGCTTATCAAGAACCATAATTTGTTTACATTACAAGACAAAGACAATAAATGAAAAATATACATTTTTAATTAAGTTTTTCATTTGTATGCTTGGGGCAACATAATTTATGTTATGCTTTCTTTTTCATGCAATTATTTTATTATTTATTTTGTTTTCTTCTTACATTATTATTCCACATGACAACTGCTGAGCGCAACGACAACAGCAACAACAATAAAGACGACATTCGTATTTCCGCAAGAGCTAACAAATACAACAAGTACTTAATACATACTTACACAAATACTTAAATGCAAGTGTACACATAAAAGTAGCTAAATTTTTAGCGGAAATCAGGGCGAAAGTTTTGGCTGTAGCCGAACGTGGGAGTTCAGCATAAGAAATAGACGAAAAGACGCCGAAAAAAGGGCGCAGCTTAGTAGTTTTTTTTTATCCCAGGAAAGAAGAATGGAAAAAATATGTAAATGGAGCGTGACGAAACTTTAATGACCTTTACAAAACTAATACATTAATGTATAAGCTTAATATTTTCAAGAATCAAAAAAAAAAAAGTACAAAGAAATTTATTTTGATGATATTTACTTTAAAATTTAGTTTTTATTTGAAATTGGGAGTGTTTAAGTTTTTAACCCAAACAAGAATCTAGAGGGCTATAAAATGAGAATTCACGAAATAAAACGAAATATTTTCCTCATAACAAATAAGTTTCGAGCCAAAACCAGGGCTCATTGATGTGGAAAATCAGGTTCAGGAACCGGACCTAAGGGCGAGGCATTGGCGCGAATTGTGAACCAAATAACTGTAATCATATATTGCAATGATAAATTATTTGCAAATGGTTATTCTTATTGAGAAATCAAAGCGGATCAATGTTCGTGCCAGCACTGTATACAGTCACGTATGTATATGTATTTTAAAAAAATACATAAACATTTCGAAAACTCTTCTGACTTTTATATACGTTTTGCTTACTGCATTCTTTCATCTTTGGCGTAGGATATTGAGTCATCTTATGAATAATTTCAAATTCAGTCTATTTATATAAGATTGCTTATTTTGTGGTTGAACAAAAACCAACAAATTATTGCGAATTTGTTAAAATGAAACTCTGGAAATTTGCAAAAATGTATAACACAATGAATTTAACATTGCATTTGAACTATTTCATATATGGATATGAATGCTTTATAATGGGCTTATAAACAATTAGGTATCCTAAATCCAAAGAAATATATTACTTTAATCTTAAAAGGTAACTCCTGATAAGATATTATTTTAGGTTTATTATCTTTATCAAAAGGTTAAAAAAGTCGAACAAGCAAAATCAATTGAACAATATTTTTTTGAAATTTCTATATTGATTTTATGGCGAATCCGCAAATGGCGAATTAGAAATAGTAGTAAGAATACTGGCTTTTAAAATAAATCGTACCCTGTATTGAAATACACTAGAATCAGCTTTAAACATTTCCCAACTTAAGATGTACACTGGTGTTCAAAATAACGAGCACATTACTAACCAAAAGTGGAGAGCAAAAACAAATTAGTTTCACAAATCTCATCAACAGATGAAATATTATAAATTGTGCAAACTTTTGGGTCAACAATTTTATTTTGTCCTCGAGACAAGCAACGACTTGATTAACATAATGAGAAAAAAAATGTTGTGTAGACCAAAATGTAACAAGCCAGAAAGCCGCAAAAACAACGAAACAAAAAACCAAGCAAATAGTGAACTTGGGGGGGTGTCCAGGGAGGGCACTTCATTACATGTACATATTATACAACCTAAGGTCAAGTGGTCATTGTCTCGCTGGAAGATGACATTAAATTGCTCGTAATTTGTAGGAGAGCTATAAAAACGCGACAGCTGACGAGAAAATGCGAGGCGAGAAAATAACAACAGCAACAAAAACAACACCGGCAAAGGCATCGATTTCTGAGTGTGACCCAAGGATAATAAAGGGTGTATACACACACACAGAAGTACATAATATACTTAAATACCTAATAAATCATAATGCGACAACAACAAAAAAAACCAAAAACACAACTCAAGGCGTTTTGTGCGCGTTTTAAAACGCGTCCATGCGCCAAGCCGATTAGGGTGCGAATTGTGGGTGAAAAGGATACGAAAATGGTTAATGCTAATGTTAATGCGGCACGCATTAAAGAGAGCGTGGACTAAGCATGCGAAATGCGCACCAAAGCGAACGCGTTAAAGACAGAAATATAGACAAAACATAATGGCACACAAAATTCACAGTTGTTTTCTGTTACGCACGACTGCGTTGGCAGCGGGGGCGCGGGGGGCGTTGCGCAGAAATGGGAGTGTCACGAGTGCCGTCGGAGAGCGCAAAGCTGACTGCCGAAATCAATTAACAGCCATAAGGAAGATCAAAGCTGCGCTCAAGTGCAAATGTAAGAGTTGGAGCGAAAGGAAGAACAGAGCGAGAGAGGCTGAGAGTGAGAACAAAAACTGAGAGCGAAATGAATGGAAATCACGTCGTATGCATAATTTGCACATCGAGTGAAAATAGCACAAAAGCGCAAAAGAATACAATGATAATAGAGAAACGGCCGTTAGGAAGATAGTTACAACGAAACTGAATTGCTCTTTAAATTGTCATGGAGTTGGAATATATATAAAATATATACAATAATAATAACTCGCTTATTTAGTTTGCTCTTTGGTGTATTTTTATGGTTACTTATTTTTTGATTGTAATTTTTAAAAATGTATTTAAAATAAATTAGTTAAATATAAATTTTTATGGTTCCGTAAATTCCATTTCCAATATATTGATTTAATTTCTCATCAACAATTTAAAGACCATTCCAGCTTACAGATTTCAGACAATTTTTTTTTAAATTTATTAAGATAAGAAAATTTATAGCAAATAATTACTTTACAGAGGTAGCACAACCGAAATATTGTAAATTATTTTCTTTGAAAATTATCAAAATTAATATGCAAAAAAAACATTTATGTGTACATAAAAAATAGCTTCAAATAAAGATTTTGACATTTTTCTACTTTCCAGTCCCAAAAAATGAATTTAATTTACTTGGCAACATTTTTAGAAAGCAAAAATTTTTGCTTTTTTATGAAACATAGTTCAATACACATTAAATACAAATTATAACATTTGAACCAAAATAAAATTCACAGAAAAAAATGACAATTTTACGAAAAGAGCAAGCCGTTTCTATCATTTTTTCCATCACTGTATGCATAGCTATCGAATAATTTTGATAAGGTGTGTATATATACACTTAAATATATATGCTTATTATTTTTTTGCAAGTACATTTTTGTACACCCAATTCGTCACCAAACGTGTCACTAATGTATTGACCCCTTTTGGCGCATTGGCAGCACAGGGTAGCCCGGCTCAGCCCATAAAAAGAGGGGTTGCTGACGCTGCCCGAGACAAAAGCCATAAAAACTATGTGCAAGTAGTTTTTGGCCAGCTCCTGGGGGAGGATTGGCAGGCCGGGATATACATATATATATATATATATACATACATTTATATATGTATGCATGTGTGTCTTGCATTGTTATCATTTTATTGGCACTCACCAAAACATTCTTTTGATTCTCCTTGTCCAACAGAAATTCCATGCTCTTGTGCGGCCTTCGCACGGAGGCAATTTGGACGCCCGACGAGCCCTGATTCGAGGTCTTGATACACGGGCCGTGGCCAGACTCATCCAGATGCAGGTCCCCGTCGCCGTCGACATCCGGATCGGGCATATCGTAGGCGGCACTGGTCACATTGAGGCGCTTCACCAGATAGCGCTTGGAGGGATTGCACGTGATGTCCATCAGGGAGCGGGTCTTGCCCGAGATGACCGTTTCGTGCGTGTCCAGATTGGTCTCGATGAGGCCCAGTGGCGACAGGGGCGACATGGGCGACACGGCCACCGGCACGGCCGTCACCATGTGCAGTGGACGCGCCAGCTGATTGAACATTTGCGTCTTCTGCGCGACAGACGCACGCGACGGCGATTCGGTGGCGCGTTGACCGCTGAGCGCTGCCGCTTCCGTTTCCGCTGGCGTTAGCGACATTTCGCGTAGCTGGCCGGCTGTCAACTGACGGGCGAATGCCGCGTATTGGGCCCGTTCGGCGGCCAAGAGAGCATCGCTCGCCTGGGCAGCACTGGCGCCGTTCGGCGACTGGGCAGCACTGGACGAGTTTGACGCATGCGCCAAACGTGGCGGCAACTTCGGCAGCGGGGGTTTACCAGTTACCAGCTTTTGCAGTGTGGACGTTTTTGGCTGCAGCTCAGCTGTTGTTGCTGCTGCTGCCGCTGCTGTTGTTGTTGTTGTTGTTGCTGCTGCTGCTGCTGTTGCTGCTGCTGCATTGCTCTCATCGAGATTGCTGCGCGGCGGCTTGAGCGGTATATAAATGAAATCCTGGCTTTTGCCATTGCTTTGCGGCGTCTGCTTTAGGCCAACATTCGAGTTGTTGCTCTGTTGTTGTTGTTGTTGTTGCTGTTGTTGCTGCTGCTTCTTCTTGCGGCGCAGCGAGAAGCGCAAGCCGTGCGCAAAGCGCGACAAAAAACTCTTCGAGCTGGGATGCTTTTCATCGGTTTTATTTGCGCGCTGCTTTGTCGGCGATTCGTTGTTGTTGGCGCTGGCCAAGGACGCCACGGGCTGGGCGGACTGTGAGCGGGACATGTTGTTGTTGTCGACGTCCGTATCGTAGCGCTGCAGCAGCTGCTGCGAGGCGTAGAGTATGTGATGAGCGCGATTTGTCGGCGGTTCGCTAAGTATGGGCAAATGCAGGCTTAGTGGACGTGTGGGCGGCACTGGCTGATTGAGCGCGCACGATGAGCTCGCGACGACGCACGTTTCAAGACTGACGGCGGCGACAGCGCCGCTTGGCACTGAAACCGGCTGTGGCGATGTTTGTTGCTGCTGCTGCTGCTGTTGCCGCTCTTGTTTCGTTTCCATGCTGGCGATGTTTTCGTTGTTTTCATCGCTCTCATTGCTCTTATCATCGATCGTGAACGCGCCGCTCTCCGGCGCTCTTTGCTGTTGTTGCTGCTCGCTTGCTCTTCGCTGCTGTTCGGCGTTGTAGCGCGCCGCGATGTATTCGTTCTCTTTGGTGTTATACATAACAGTGGCATCGTTGTTATCCAACAGCTCCTCCTCTTCGTCCGGCTCCACCGGCGGCTCCTCATCGCTGCTGTGCTCCTCTTGCGGCTCCTCCGACGACTGCTCCTGCCAGCAATATTTGCTCACCACCGGACAGAAACTCACCTCCTTGCTGAACGAATTGCGTGAACCCGCCGGCAGCAAAATGCCCAACGGCTTTGGCTGCGTCGGCGTCTGCGGCAGTCGATGCATCGAATTGTGCGCACTGCTCACATAGATGTCATCATCGGCATCCTCCCGGCCGCCATCGAAGGCGCTCAGATTGGGCGTGCTGCTCACCAAACTGCGCTGCTTGGCCGTGGCGCTCTGGAAACGTCGCTTGGGCAGCGCACGCGTCCCTGTCGGCGTCGGCGTCGCTGCTGGCGCCACTGCTGCTCGCTCCCTGGGCGGCAGCTCGAAGTGGCATTGCTCCAGGGATTGGGCGTAGGAGGTGCGCAGATTGGTGGGATCCTGATCGAAGGTCTTGCCAAAGCTGCTGAAGCTGATGACGTTGGCCGGGGGCGTGGCAGCAGCGGCAGTTGTTGTTGTTGTTGCTGTTGCTGCTGCTGCTGCTGCTGCCTGTGGCTGCAGCTCCTCCTTGTCCGCCATGTAGCGCTTTTGGCGCGCCGGCGGCTTGCGTATGGTCAGCTGTACGTGCTGCACCTGCGGCGCCTGCTCCTCCAGCGAACGCTGCTCCTCCAGCGATCGCTGCTCCAGCGCCAATTCCTGCTCCGCCGTTTTATCGTTCAATATGGAGGCATTTTTGTCATAGATCTGACTCAGTTCGTCCAGCAAAAAGTTGCCCTTGCAGATGAGCTGCTCGTAATCCTCGCCAGAAACGACACGCTTTCGCTGCGCCATATCCAAACCGCTGCGCTTGCAGTTCTCCGGCCGATCCGTGTAGTCGAGCAGCGTTAGATTCTGATAGCTGGCATTCAAGTAACCAGAACCGGATCCGGCGCCCGCTCCACTCAAGCCGCAGCGTTCGTTCCAGCTGCAGCTGCGTCGCATGCGCGGCAAACTGTTGCTATCGAAGCTATCCAAATCCTCGCTGGAGCTGTGGCCGTCGCTGCTGTGACGCAGTTGCTGTTGTTGCTGCTGTTGTTGTTGTTGGCGACGTGGTCGCCGTCGTCGTCCCAGCTGCTGCAGCTCGTTGGGCACGCTGCCGGCGTTGTTGGCTGTGGCGTTGGCTGCTCCGCGTGCCAGCAGAGGCGAGGAGCTGCTGCTGCTGCTGCTGCTGGTGTTGGTGGTGGTGCAACTGTTGTTGTTGGCCAGCACGTAGCTGTTGTTGTCCGTTCGAAAATTGGGCGACGAACCTCGCGGCTCGCGTATGTCGGGCAAACTGTTGCGCAGCCAAGTGAACGAGGCGGCGGACGACGAGCTCGATGCCGCTGAACCGCTGGGCGATGGCGAAGGCGACGCCGACGGCGTTGCCGATGGCGATGGCGATGTGGATGTGGATGGCGAGCGTGTTTCTCTCTCGCTGCTATTTATAGATGATGTTGGAGAGCCGAGCGCCATTGTTGTTGTTGTTGTTGGCGTCTCGTCTGCCTGCTGCTCTATTTTCGTCTGACACAAATCATTGGAGTTTTTGGAATGTGCGCCAGTCGTGGCAACTGCTGCCCCGACCATACCCCCGGTTGCCCCCTCGTGCTCCAGCAGCATCTCCTCCATTTCCTCCTCCTCGCAGAGTTTGTCGAAATTCTTTGGTATGCTCTTCGATTTGGCGCGTCGCAATGTGCTCGGCTCACAGTAGCCGGAATCCTCCGACAAATTCTCCGCCGAATTGAGCGGCAAACGGCGTGCACCGCCGGCATCTTGTTTGCCCGGACAGGCGCTGAGCAGGCTGTGGCCGCTGCTATCGCTGCTGGAGGTGCTGCTCGACTCCGAGTCGGATTTGAGCTCCGCCTGATGGAGGCTCTTGCAGGCGCCGAACAGCTCCCGCTGCTGCTCCTCAAAGTCCAGCTTGTGCAGCTCAAAGTACGTCTGATGCAGACGTCCGTCGCTGGACTCGTAGCGCTTCAGCAGCGATGTGGCCGAGCCGCGACGACTGTCCGGATTGCTGTGGCTGCCACCGGCGCTGTTGTTGTTGTTGTTGTGGTTGTTGCTGCTGCTGCAGCTGCTGCTGCTGTTGCCTCCGCTGGTTATTGTCTCGCAGCTGAGCAGCGAGGGCGAACTGTTGCCCAGGCTGCTCATGCTCTGGTGCTGCTCCTGGAGCGTCAACTGGCGCTCCAGCGACTCAAACTGGACCAGCGACGAGCTGCGCGACAGCGACTGATACGAATCGTTGTCCGAATAGAAATCGTCAAAGCTGCCACAGTTGCCGCGCCGGCAGCTGCCGGTGCTGCTGCGCTGACTCTGGCTGCCATAGCTGTCCCGTGCGCACGCCTCCAGCGCCAGAAAGCGCTCCAAACTGTTGTGCGTCTCGGCCTCGTAGCGCGGCGGCGGCGGGCGACGCAGCTGGACGACATCCTCCAGGCTGTGCAGCTGCTGCAGCTCCTCCTGCGAGCGGCGCGCGCGCTTCGGCGGACAGGCAAAGTCTCGTTCGGATATGACGTCGATATCTGTTGGAGAGAGAGCATGTTAATTGAATTTCCTACTATTTTTCTTATAAATTTACTTTTTTTCTATTTAGCACTTACCCTTGTTAATTTCGACTCGGATGACCGAACCCGTTTCGGACTCGGCGGAGCTCCAGAAGCCGCCGCCGCTCGAACGCTGCTCGTAGCCGTTCCAACTGTTTTGCGCATGCTCCTCATCCTCGGAGGTCTCCTCCATGATGGGCTCCAGCATTTGACGCGAGCTGGACAAGTAAATGCCATCTGTAAATAGCGAAAATATTAAGATTCATATTTTTTATTTTCCTTTAAATTTATAATATTTATTTACTTAAAAATAGACAAGTTATTAAAATTTAGTCTAACTCATATATTTAAATTATATACTCATTTTTTTAATACATTTTATATAGTATTTATTTTATTTTATTTATTTATTTAAAGATCGACGTACTTTGAAGATTTTCTTTTATTAATTTATTTAAAGATAGCCAAGTTAATAAAATTAAATCTCTGGCTGCTAAGGCCTTCGGCTATATTTTATTTTTATATTTTTATATGATATTTATGTTAATTAATTAATTTATTTAAAGATAGACAAGTTATTAAAGCTGCTGCTAAGGTTTTTTATATTAATATTATTGTTGTTTATTTATTTTGTTTTAACAATTTAATTTAAGTTAGACAAGTTATTAAAACTAAGTCTAAGTTATATATTTTTTTCTTTTATATAGTATTTAGATTATTTTATTTAATTATTTAAGGATATACAAGTTTTGAAATATTTTTTAAATAGTTTTTAATTTGTTTTTAAATATTGCTGGCTGCTGAGGCCTTGGGCTATACTTTTTTTATTACATTTTTATATGATACTTGTTTTATTTTTTTTATTTATTTAAAAATAGACAAGTTTTTAAATAGTTTTTAAATTTTTTTAAATTGCGCTGGCTGCCAAGGGCTTTGTTTTTTTATACTTTTATATAGTATTTATTTAATTTAATTTTTTTATTTAAAGATAGACAAGTTATTAAAACTGAATCTAAATTTTAAATAGGGCTGGCTGCTAAGGGCTCCGTCTACATTTTTGGAATATTTTTTTTATAGTTTATAGTATATTTGTTGTATTATTTGTATATAGTATATTTAAGCTCACTTAACGGCCGCGGCTGCCACATGCGCATCTTGTGCCGCACACCGTCTCCAGCCCGTGCCTGCAGCAAAACTAAAGCGCATTGCGACATTCTGCACAGTCTCAGACTAAAGCAACTGCTGCTGCAATTGCTGCTGCTGCTGCTGCTGCAACTGTTGCTGCTGCTGCTGCGGCTGTGATCTTATCATCCAGCGCTCGCATCGACTCTGCTCGGTGCGCTGTGTGACTCATGGCGCTTAATTATGCAATTTATTAATAAAGAACTGCCCAAGCGAACGCAACCAGCCCAGAGAGTGCCAGGCCGCACTGAGACACTCATGCGCATTTCTCTATAAACATGACATTCACCAGCTTCAACCAAGAGATTAGGCCAATCAATGCAATAGAAAGAAAGAAGTTTTTAGTACTCGTTCCCGAAGTACATTTTTGCCCGTTCGCTTGTCAGTATGAAGGGAATAACGCCCACTGGGGGCGTAGTAATAAGATTTAATCTATATATCGCCCCGAGTTTTAAAGCTATATGCATCAAATTTTTGCAGCCATATTATTGATGATCTCCCCTAAAAATCGCTCAAAAAGTATTTTGGATGCGCCCATTGGAGGCGTGGCAAAACGATAAAAATCCATTTATCTTGGGGCGGGTTTCCTGATGATCTCTTCTAAAGATTGAGTCGATAAATTTCAGCCATAACCAATCAACAAAAATTTTGCAGAGGTCGTTTTATTTGTTACAGCCGGTACATATGTCGGAATCGGCCCGATCAGACCACTATATAAAATAGCTGTCAGAGAAACAATCGATCGAAAAATAACTTTTGGTAGTTTTCGGTTTTCCTAACATAGTATTTGCAAAATAACACTTACACCGAAGTACTAAATAACATACCATATGAGTCTAGAAAAAATTCACAAGTCTTTAGATCTTCCAAATGCCTATATAATAAACAGCTGTTTATTTTTTAAAGCAACTGATTTGAATTTTGGATGCAATCACTGCGTTGTCTGTTTCTTTGTCGAGTGTTAGGGTTATTAAAAACATATCCTAATTTGTTTCCAATCAGCAACAGTCTTAAGCTTGGTCTCAAATTCTAAGCTTTTATAAAAACAGCTTTTTCAGCATCTGAAAACTTGCATAAACTGATTAAAGCTTGTAATACTTTTAGCCAGTGCTATTGCACCACAGCCAGATTTACTGGGCACTTTTTGACAGACTTGAAGAAGTTTATTAGATGTAATAGGAATTTATATAGATCTCTTTCAAGATTTTACTGGCTGATTGCAAATAAGCGATCTTAAAGCTATTATTATTTTAATAACTAAATCTTTCTTATGTTTTTGTGCTAGTGTCATCGGCTTATTAAAAGGCGTTGTTTATATAATTGAAAAGTTTATAAAAGTCTCCAAGTTATGAAAAGTCTTTTACTTAGTTTAGTTATAGATTCTGCAAAAATACCTATAAAAAGCACATTAGAACTTAAATTAAATGATTAGGATTATTCTTACCTAAAGCTCATAGAGCAATAAAATTACTCTAATTAAAATTTACGTAATACTTTAAGCTGAAAGCTTAAAAGGGGAATTAAAGCTATTACCTCTGAATATTTTATTTACTTTTCTTTAAGATGGCACTTTAAGCATGTGATATCGGATCTTGATAAAAATGCGTTTTATTTTATTTATTGGGCTTACTAATTTCAATCTAGAAATATGTTCATTATTATACAATTTTGTATTTCTCTTGATTAAAGAATCATAAAATTGTGCTTGACTTTTTTGATTAAATTCTTGCTTTAGATTATCTGTTTAATGGATGATATCGTATACCGGTAAAAGCGTCGACGTGACCCAATGCACAAATGCAAAGGAATTTATTAATGAACGCGGATTATTTTCCCAGTTGTTAATTAAAATCCTATTCATTAACTTTTCTTCGTCTTTATTGGATTTACCGGTCTAAAATATAATTTATGTTAATGTTTCTATTTTCTTTCGATTTAAATTTCTAACCCAACCTTTTTTATTCGATCTTATCTCGATTGCCAGCTCTATTTATTCTTCATTTATGCACTTACCTTGCTGTTCAAATGCGCCCAAATTCCAATTAACGGGTGTGTTTAGATAGCCCGCCAGATCCAAGTGTTCCATGTTGAATTTGGCAAGTCTTTTAGCAAATTATAATTAATTTACTTTGCTATTTTTTTGCAGTGATTTGAGCTTTGTCTACCGCTAAATACTATAAAGTAATGTATTTAAATCGTTGTTGCAATGCTTAGTCTCCAAGTATCACATCGGTTCGTTTCTGATTCTTCAGGTTCTCCTCATTGAATGCAACTGGGGCATATAGCACCATTTATTTCCACTTGCCTTATCGCAAGAATTTTGAGTTTTTGTGCAATTTGGCGGCAGCATTCGGTACAGACTTTTGTTGTATTTTCGATAAGCGAAAACGATATCTGCAAACGAAAAAGAAAAAAAACAATGAAACAATGCCAAAGAAACGTAAGTACAAATTGCTGATAATAATGGAGTATATATGCAATATAATAGGCAGGAAGTGATTTTTATTTGAAAATTCAGTTCAATTTACGTTTAAAAATATATATATTATAAATATATATTATATATATTTATAAATATATATATATATTTATATATCTTTTTTTAATTTTAGCACATGTCATTTCATTTTCAAAATAGTAGCTATAATTGTATATAATGTTGTCATTTTTTAGTACATTAAGGTACATTAATATATTTAAATAATACAATTAATTAATATTTGAGCTTTGTAATATTTGCGAGAGAAGCAATTTTATTAACTTTAAAACATTTTAGTTCTATAATACATGCTCTAATGTGATGCAAAAAATAGCAACTAGGTCTTAATATAATATTTAGCACTTTTTTTAGTACTTAGATGATTGCTAGAGATATCTTGTGCCCGATCCCCTTGGAATTATTGAATCGAATGCAACTTAAATGTATTTTCTAGCACATAAAAATAGCTAACATTTACTCGCTATTCAATACATGAGCAAATCGTATAGCAAACAGCAGCTAAAGCTCAAAAAATAACATTTAAGCACGATTAAATAGATGTATAAGCTGATTATTGTAAAACGTGCTGTCAGTTTTCTCTGATTATTGACTCGGGATGACTTTTATAATTTTAGAACATTTTGGTACAGCTATAGTTCAGTTTATATACAAATCATGAACAAATGTATAATTAAATATATTAGCTAGAGTTCAAAACAACATTTTAGCACGCCTGTGTGTATTGGTATCTGATAGCTAGCACTGAAACCTGCTGCCCCTTTATGATTATTGAGTCGGGGGCGAATTTAATTGCTTTAGCCGAATGCTAATAAGTATTTTTGTATGCCTTGCACATGGCAAATGTATAAAAATATGACTTGAGATCGCTGTCGAATTGCAGCGCACAGTGGGCGATCGGCAATTGAGACGAGAATTTGCAAGTTGTTTGCTTTGTTTCCAGCTGCATATTATATACAAATAATATGTACGTCTACCGTATAATTTACAAT
Source organism: Drosophila colorata (assembly GCA_035041545.1). Classification (NCBI taxonomy): domain Eukaryota; kingdom Metazoa; phylum Arthropoda; class Insecta; order Diptera; family Drosophilidae; genus Drosophila; species Drosophila colorata. The sequence continues at coordinate 4,566,986 of JAWNLD010000013.1, forward strand.
TTATAGATTCTGTTTAAAGCGTTTTCACGCCACGCTGGATTGCACAAAACAAGCGATAACCCAATTCCCCGCCTGCACTTTTCAATGTCATAAAGGGTGAGGGCAGTTTTGTGTTTAAATTTCATCCGATCCAACATATAAACAGGGAAACATTTTTTGCTCTAACGTCATTGGGGGCGTTCGACCTGTTGTTTATTTCGCAATTCGTGCTAAGTAAACTGAAAGTTATTTTTAAATCGAATTGGAAATACACAATTGCACAATACACATGGTACGCATGAACATTTACAAACAAAATTTGGGCAGAAATAAGCAATTCAATTGAATGCGAACTGCCAGCGATATGTCAAGGCAATATCAGGTAAACGGTAGTGATTGGTCTGTAGTCTAAATATCATACTTAGATTGATTACTCTGATCTGTCAGCTATTGGCCAAGTGTCAAGTGTTGTTATAAATAGCAATTGTATATAAAGAAATCAAATTCCAGTTCTAGATGCAATAAATAAAACTTTAGAAAAACTTTAATTGAATTTAAGACACTTTAAACATATAGCTAAGTGATTACTTTTGTATTCAAATGGTATTCAATTTTGACTATATCAGCGGATCGATTTATTTAATATTTACGGTTATATTTTAGTTCTACTCGAAGCTAAAAATGCTTTTAGCGCAAGTTAGGACCAATGAGGCAGTCTTAGCACATATTTTAGTACGCATTTTAAACACTTTTAACACTGTCAACAGTGTTATAGTGTTTACTATTTACACTACTATTTCAATACTCCTTACAGCGAAAAAAGCTTTTAGAACACGTTAGTACATATGTATATGTATAATTTTAGAACATCTGTTTAATATTATTTGTGTCTCTTTTCAAAGACTTTTTAGACAGACAACAACAGCTGAACGATTATTTACGATGTTGTCGCTTTTTAGAACACATTATTTTTACATTATTTCAGCAAATTTTCACTTTCATGCGACTTCCTCTTTTCTTGAAAAATGAAAAAAACTGTCATAACTGACATGCACATGCAACAAATCGTAACCAATTAATCACCTGAATATTCAAAATGTTTGGAGTGTAAAACCAAACTGACAGCTGACAGAAAGAAGAAGAAAACACATGTAGCGTATTAGAAGTCAGTACTAAAACCTTAAAAGTATGACATCAATCTTGTATCGTTTGGCTTCCAATGCAGCTTATCATTGAGACCAGACAATATATAATTTAAAAACTTGAACGCTGATTTTTTAGTACAAATGTTTATGTTTTGATTAATTTATGGATTTTTTATTATTATTATTTTTTTTTGTTTACAGATAAGATAGAAAACTACGTGGAATAATACTGGCCACAAGACACCCTCTATATAATAATTATAAATCGGAAGTTGTTTACTTTCGGCTTCGCTGTATGCATCCATCAAATTTTGCCCCACTAAGCTCACTAGCACTGAACTTTGGAACGTGCAAAAAACAAAACAAAAAATAAAAAACGCCAAAGATACATGAGAAAGGTGTATGATATGCATATATAGATATATCTATATATACACATGTGTATGTATGGGCTACTTCATTTTGTGGCTAGCGATAATGCGTTGCCCAATTGAAAGATTGTCACATGTACTAAAATAAAATAATTAAATAAAAAAAGCGCACACAAGTCATTCACTCGAAATAAAAAACGCAGCGACAAAAAAATTAAATAAAATAAAAATAAATAAATAAGTTCACAAGCCAAATTAAACGAAATGCGTCACATTTTGTACTCTTCTATAAATAAAATGCCTAAAAAAACAACCCAAGCAACAGCAACAACAACGTTTTAGTTCTAGAAGGGCAGGAAAATGTTCTTAGAAAAGCATAAATTATTTTATTAGATAGTCTGGCAGAGAGTTGTTGTGCGGTTGTTAGGTATACATATACATACATATACATACATATATATATACATATGTAAATGTGGTCAGGGATCGCGGAAATCTTAAAGACTGTTTAAAACTCTCAGTGGCCATCTGGCTTCTTCTCTTTTTTTGTTTTTGGATTCACGCACAGTCCGCCAGTTGGCAGCAGCTTTTAATTGCAAAAGTTCACTTGCCCATATAGCCCCAGAATTGTGCAGTTATAATTTTGTTTCATATTTTGTTTTTGTTGCTTCTTTCTTTCAGTTTTCTTTTTAGCCGGCATGGCTACACATTGCCTCTTGGGTTGTTTATTTTGGTTCGTATAAATTGCGTACAATTTCTTGTTGTTGGGCTTTCATAAACAACAAAGCTCAGATGAATTATTGGATAAAGGGGATCTCTCTGTGTTCGTCTCTGCTTTCGGCCTGACAAAATGAGCGCATTTTTTGAAATTTTTTATTTTGGGGCGCGTTTCTTTGTCGCTGCCAAATGACTCACTTGTCTCGATGCCCAAGTATCGCGGTACTTTACGTTATAATATCGTTATGAGTATGCCCAAAGTGGGAAGTAAATACATGTATGTCTAAAAAGGTGTTTAGTGGTATTAGCATATTTAAATCCCTTTCACGCTGATATGAGAAGCTTTTGTGATTTTAGTTTAAGTTAAAATACAAAACAGTTTTTAGTAGAGCTAATGTTTAATGTACTTTGCACATTTTACATCGCCTTTAGTTTGCTTTTTTTAGCAAAAATCATGAGTCATAGAACATAGAGAATTCATAATTCATTCAGCACATTATTGTAAAGGTTATTAATAATAAGTTCACGTTAGACATTATAAAAACGAACTTTTGAATATGATTTCATACAGTTTAGTGCATTTTAAACACACTATTCATATAAAAGTGCTTTATAAAGCTTAGTACACTCAAAACATTGCATGTTAATTCAGTTTTAACTATTGTAATTTTGTAAATTTTTAAAAACATTTATCGTACAAAACAAAAACATGTTTTAGCTTATGCACTTGACGTCACTGCTTTAGTTTCACTTGGTACACTTTTTGTACACATTAACAGCTTAACTATGCAAACAACTTTAAGCAACTAGATTAGATTTTGTATTTGGCACACCTTAAACAACTGGTTGTGTTTCATAAATGAGCTTGATAATCGTTTTATGTAATTAAATACATTTAAAGACATTTTACACAAAAGAAACATGTTTTAACTCTAGTTTAACGAATTAAGTTTTTTTTTTAATAATTTATTTATTTTTAGGCATTTATCATATTTTAACATTATTTTAATAATTACAACACTAATAGAAATTTCAAAACATTTTTAGTACATGCCCTTTTTCTACAACATTTTAGTACACTTTAAGTATCAATAAATTGCCCTGTATGAGTACATACATGCATTGCTCTCAGAGCACTGTTTTTCAATATTTACCAATCACACACAATTGTTATCTTTGTTTATAAATATAGACAACGTTTACATTTGGCAAGCCACGCCCATTTAGCACACAGATGCGTCAGGATTGCACTTGGCAACTTGGCAATTGGTACATTCTCACCTGTGTTCGTTAAGAATCGGTTCGTTCGTTTTGTGTAATCCTTAAACGTTGTGCTAAAATCTCTAAATTTTTAACACCAAGGCATTCAATTCATGTTTAGCTCATGGAAAATTTGAGTAAAACGTCGTATAATATTTGTTATCTTTTATAACAATTTGCACGCTGTGATAAGCGTTCTGCACACAAATGGCAAACAAAAGTTCGTATTAAAGAGTTTCGTTTTTCGCTTTCGTTGCCAACTTTCGCACAGTTCGATTTTGTACTAAAACACGCGCTCATTTAGTACGGGGCTAAAGGCGAAAGGTGCGCGCGAAATGTATAAAAAAAAATAAAAGTGAAGGCGACTAACGACATTTCCGACCGCCGACCGCAGCGTCTGAGGTGCGCTTAAGTACTAGGCAAAAAAAAACACAACACAACACTCACACACACACAAACCCTCGCACACAACAATCGCCGCGTCGACGACGACACGAACATAATTCTTGTTTGCCTTTTGCCTTTGTTTTTGCTTTTTAGTATTTATTTACAATTTAATATTTTTCAACGCAGCAAATCGGCGAATCGTGCGACTGCCGAACGTTGCAGCAGCAGCAGGGGGAAAAACACATCATCCCAGATAAAAATTGTAAATATTTCTTTTACGGTTAAACGCCACGCGTAATCAGCAGTCTCAACGCCCCCGCAAAAAACAAGAAATTGTATGATTTTTGTTGTATTTTTTTACCACAATTGTTGGGCATGGCGCGCCTCCATTCCACACGAGCTGGCAAACCAAACTGGTCAGCCTTATGGTCAGCACAAGGTGTCGCGTCTTTTTTGTATTTTGGGTTTTTATTTTTGCATACAAAACGCTCAATGAATGAGCTGCGGCCGAAAGAACAGCGAAAAAGAACAGAAGGCACACAATCGATGTGATAAGGGTTATCAGTCTGTAATATCTCAAACTGATTGTCTTGGACTGCCGTTAAGACTTACGTACATTGGGCTCAAGGCAAATGACAAAGTAAGCAATCAGCCGGTAAATAACAAGTTCATGAAAACTAATCTTTTCTCATTTGGTACGCAGTTGTACTAAAATGAAAATAAAGAGTATTTACAATTCCTGTGGTAGTGCTTAGTGAAGTTAGTTATCATTTATACGTGTTTCAAGATCAAGTTAACACTGTAAAAACTTTGAAAAAAAAAAACTTTATGTATTCTTGGCGGTATGAGTACTAAAACAAAGTAAGGTACAGCTGGTGGCCTAAGATGTACCAAAATTGAAAAAGATTGTTGTAGGTCAGTTTTCATCTACTACAATTTTAGTTTTTTGCTGCATCTTGTATCCATTATGAACATGTTAAAGTATTGAGACAAGTGCACTAAAAGACGAACATAAGTGATCATAGGCTTTAATTAAGAAAAGTTAGCTCACGTAGCTAAATTATAAAATAACAAAAATTAATGAGTTTTTTTTTTTACAAATATATGGAAGTTTTGAGAACAATAATTTCCAATTAGAAATATATTTATAATGTTCTTAATGTTTGTGTTTCGATACAACTAAATGAAATACTAAATTATTCATTGTTTGTCGAAAATAAATATATTTAATTTAACAATTTTAATAGTTATAAAATTTTTTGATATATATTTAATATGCATTTGTTTATAGAGATAAGCCATAACAAAATATTCGAAAGTTGTCAAAATAAATTCCCCTTTGAACCAATTTTTTTTTTGTACACTAAAATTTTTTGTTATCCATTATAATATCATTTGACTGTCAAAAGGAACATAAATTTAAACTATTTAGAAAATTAAAAAAAGGCAACAAATTGAAGTGAGTTGTTCAAAAAATTAAAAAGTTGTTAAAAATCCGAATGTATACAATAAGTATATATGTATACAATAGTATAATAATAAAGTTGGTTTTTATTAGCTTTAAGGTGAATTTCTATTCTTAAAATCAGTCAGCAAAAAAAAAATAAATGTTGCTGAAATAAGAGAGTGTGTTTTATTAATAATCTAAAGAATTTATTAAAAAATTTACGATTGCCTAAAAGGTTGGTTGGTTAACAAAATTATAATTAGTCCAAAGTACTTAAGAATTTTGGCTATTAAAGGTATCTAATATAAAAAGTTATTTTCTGTGGTTTGCTATAAACCGTACAAAATATCGAAGATAGTCAAAATATAAATAAAGTTAGTAAAAAAAAAATCGGCACGTAATTTTATTTCATTTTATAAACAGTCCGTCGAGATAAGCTGGCTAAGCACAAATAAAGAGAAACAAGGTAAACTAATACTGTGTACTAAAAAAGCTACGTGTTATCAAGAAAATATGTGATGCAAGAAACATTATTTGAAAGTTTCAAAACACAAGCAATGGTGTTTATTTCCAGTGTTGCGAAATATAATAAACAATCACAGAGTTGTGTAGCATTGAGATAAAGTGTGGACAGTCGATTAAGTTTTTTTCATTTAAAAATGTATTCTGCAGGAAATGTAGCAAATGCCTTTTATAAATATGCAATTAAATAAAAAAATATAAATATATTTTGCTTTTTTCTGCACTTTGTATGTTGTAACAGATATAAAAGTTTTTAATAGGCGTAAAAACGTAACAATTTATTTTATAAACTCAGTTTGGCAAAAAAGGGAGTGCACTTGTCATTTCAAGAGACAACATAACAGTACTTAACGTCTATTTGCCGCTTAGGTTTATCGCTCATCCATAATCCACCTCGAAGTGTACTAATGTTTGTTTGGCCCATGCATGATGAACTTGCTTTTTAACACCTTTCGCCAAAGTCGCGAGTATTTTCAACTGATTTCGTATGCTGACTACATTTTGTTATCATTTGCCGCGGCTTTTTTTCGCACACACTATTCGTCGAGCGCCAGTCAAAGTTGAAAGTGTAATAAACTTGCGTGTGAAACGCACGAAAGATTTGAACAAAAGCCGCGCTCGCATTTCTATTCATATATTTTGCACACACTCTGGGCTGATGGACTTTCACTTTCGTCTGGCCACGAACAAAAATTAAAAGATTCATTAACATTTTTGTTTTGTTTTTATTTATTTATATTTTTTTTTTTTTGATTTTGCAGTTTTCAAAGTCTGCGCTAGGGTCTCACAGAGTTTAAAGCAAAAAGTGCAAACAATTGTCGAGACTTGAGCTGATGCGACTCAAATCCAAATCCAAGGCACAACTTGACTTCAACTCCTACACAATACAAATTTGCACAATTGCAATCTCATTTTGGTTTCGATACCCTGCAGCCATTGAAAATGGTGAAAAAAAGAGAGTGTTATGCTTTGTGCAAAAATATGCAACAGGCAGAAGAAAACTTCTTTGACTCTATAATATGAATATGCCATGTCAAAGTCTATAAGAGCTAACGGTTTGTAATTTGAAATAAATTAAATAATAAAAAACACGTTAATATATTTCAAAAAAAATACCCCAATTTTCTTACAATCAATTAATTTAGATTTTTAGCATTGTTGTTGTAAGTATTGATGAAATAGTAAGATCTTAAGACAGAAAATTTTAAATTTCGGTTATAGCATATACAACATCAAGAAAATATTCGTCTTTTACTAACTCTTTTTAATCCCCTAGATTAGAAAAAATATTTTTAGATAAATATATATAAATAACAGTAAAGAATACATTTTTCATAGTTTAGGGCTAAGGTAAAAATAATGTGTTTGTAAATGCATTTATATATAAGATATTAAAAGTGTTGGTGAATATGTGAATAAATAATAGTTAAAATATAAAAAAGAAATAAATTTAGCAGGTCTGTGTACAGAGTATCTTTTAATCGGGCACTGTCGGCTAGATAAGTTTTTTTTTTTTTTTATTATTTTTTTTCTCTTTTTACCTCAATTGCGCTGTGGCTTCTTCAGGCTGCCTTTTGGCCATTTGCAGTTTGCGGAAAGCTTACGAAATTCGGCTAGCGTAGTATTGTTTATTGTGTTGAGTTGTTGCCGGCCATTCTCAGGAGTTGTGTAATGTTTTGGGAAGGCATAATTGAGGCTTGCAACTGGAACTTTTCACTGTCTGCACACTGCAGGAAGTTTTGGCATGAAAAGTGAATGCCAGCCACCCCTTGCAAATGGTATATACTAGTAGTAAATATATGGGGGTCTAAACATAAAACAAGGTAGGAGTATATTAATTGATCTCGTGCTTTGTGGCACGCCTTCTGTTTCACTTTTGGTTTTTTCTCTTTTTGGTTTTTGTTTTCCATGATTTTTATGCAAATTGGCTTAGCTCATTATAAATCATATTTTCTGCTCTAATGAAATGTTTCAAGCGATTTGCAACCTTGCGGGTAAATTGCTGCCAGTTTGTGGTCCAATAATTCGATTGTAGTTTTACAGTTTCTTTTTTTGGGTTTTTTCCTGCTTTCGTAACTGTGTCAAATCTACTTCAAATCTTTATTTTATTTATATTTCTGTTTTTTTTTCTCTCAGTGTATGTGGTGACATTTTTGCGGCGAAAATCTACAAATCGCCAAATCACTTGTGCAAATACAAATAAAAGTTCGTGGGAAAACCGCAAAACTTGTTGCGAATTTTTGTGTGGCAATTTATTAAGCTCGTCTCCAACGACAACTAGGGATAGTATATAGAGTTCAACGTCGTTATGTTAATTATGCAAAGCGCTCTATAGATACAGTAGTATTTTTGTTGTTGTTGTTGCTGCAGCCTGAAATGCTAATAATTGTATTAATCATCGTTTATCTTGTTTACGATTTCGTCATAGCAACTGTAACATGTTCTAAATGCGCCTCAGCATTCATTATGAATGCGTAATTTCATAGATGTTCACAGCAGCTCATTCGTCAATACTCATCATGAGTGTTACTAAATACAGATACCAGATACTCTATTTTCTTTGTGTATTTGTAGAACCTTATCATATACTATGTATGCAACCTCTTTATTATACATCACATAGAGCTATATTAGCATTCTTCAATTTCTGCTTGAATTTTGATGTACCCATTTTCCTCATGTCATTGTGAAAATCTGTGATATATGTACGGTAAAAATAAATATTACAGTATCCACTCATTTTCATATATACATATATAAATAAATACATACTATATATAAAACAATCGCCGAAAGGCGATAACTAAATAAAATGGAGCCTTGGACTCCCCTGCAGCCCAGAAAATAGTATTATCTGAAATTCGTCTTAAATGGGTGAACTACAATTCTATATGTAAGTGAGAATTGTAGTAAGATTTTTGGGTGAAATTTTGTTTCACTGTGAAAATTTGTATTGCTAATTATTATATAATAATAAAAATATATATATATTGATTATATATATATATATATATATATTGATATATTGATATATATATATATATATTGTATATTGTATATTGTACTAATAAAGAAAATATTTTATATATAAAGTGAAATCATACACAATTTTAAAGTTAAGACGTTAACATCTCACTATCAATTATTAATAAATCTAAAGACAACTTTAGCTTTAAATGGCATGAATGCAATTCAAAAATGCTGCATAGCAACAAATGAACTTTACTTAATTTATCCAAAATAGTTTAACCGTTATCTACTTAGTATATAGTTGATCATAAACTAGATCGTCGCTGAGAATGTATGCTATGCAATAATTAGAAGCGCCTTGTGAATTGATGTTAATTAAACTAAATTTTAGCCAACCTCTTCTCATATAATGAATGCAAGATTTATGTAAATTTTAAACAAAGCAAGTCTTTTTTTCGCTTTCGTGCATTGAACTCTGATCTATGTGTATATGTAAAGTATATGTAAATGCAGTCAAACCAAACTTTTTATTTATTATTTTAATATGCCACTGTAGGCTCTAGGCGATCTGCAAATACGTTTCCCTCCGTCTAAGCCATGAACAACAACATGTAATAAATCAAGCTGCTCTCTTCACACCCTACTCAGTAACATCTAATTTTGTTCCAGTTTAGCACTGGGTCTAAACGTTACTGTCATGTACATATGACTAAACAAAAATTTCTAACTGCAAATTCGCAGCGCAATTTGCAATGCATAAAAATGCCATTAAGCAGAAATTAAACATTTTGAATGGCAAACGCAAAAATGATGCCAGTCAAAGTGGCAGAACAGAATCGCAATGAGGCAACGGCTGGTGGGGAATATGGCCGGTCGACAGTGTGCCAAATTCGCATGGAAGTGGCACAAGAGCCGCAAAAAATTTATTAAGGACGGGAGAGCGAGAGACAAAAAAAAATGAAATAAAATGAAAGAAACTCAGAGAGAAACAATGAATGAGCATGCGGATGCGAAGCCCGGTCTAAAACGTAGGCGATGACGTTGCCACAGCCTGACACGCCTCAGCGCTTGCGCAGCTACAGCAGCAGCAGTGGCAACAACAACAACAAAGTGGCACTTAAGAATCCAGCACTGGAATGGCCGCCAGTCAGGCAAACCCGTCGTCATCCAAATGATAAGCCCAGTTAGACAGACAGATTGGACAGAAATGAACAGAATGACGGCGGGAAAATAGGTGGGCGTTTAATCAACAGATACACCCGGCGAAAAAGCTCAGCATGTTGTACTCAAGTCAAGTACTAGACTAGAAATAGACTACTTAATCTAAAAATATACTTATACTTTCATTGAGAGCGGTTTATGGTTATTCAAGTATGTAATATATTTTGTACGGGCTTTTCTTTTTTACAGTAAAGTTTGTTTCTTCATATTTTGTATTTTGAAAATTCAGAAAAAACATATGTAATTGTAATTTTAATAGAATATATTAAAGGAAAATGTCCATTAGAAAGGTAGGCATTTTCATATTTTGTATTTTGAAAATTCGGCAAAAATATGTAATTGTAATTTGAATAAAATATTTAAGAAGAAATTTTGCATACATTTTAATTTAAAAAATTATTTATAGTTAACTATAAATGAAGCTTAAATAAATAAACCAAGCAGTATGAATTTGATTATGGTCATTTTAGAATTAAAAACGGTATTTTTCTCAGTGTACGAATGGATCGGTTCGGATCGGTTTGGATATAGCTGGGAACGTGGGTGCAGCGATGTACGTGCAACGCTTGCAGATTCAGCGCTGTCTTCAGTTATCTGGAATGACGCTGGTTGGTAGGTTGGCCATAAATTAGACTCTGCTTTGATTTGAATTTATCATGGCTACCTTTTGCATTTCTTTATTCTGGCTGCGGTCGCTTGATTAAGTTTTTCCATTTACACTCCGCTCCTCTTCCACTTTTGCTGATTGCTTTGCTTTCGTAAAACGAAACGAAACGAAACGAAATAAAACCGCAGCACACAAAAATCGTCGTCAAGTAAATTAAGCAAAATGAGGCTAGTAGCCGGTGTACAGTTCAGTTCTGTGGGAACAAGGTCATCCAAGGTACTTGGCCAGAGTTGGAATTAAAGTTGCTTGGCGCTGTTCACTGGGAACAACTTGACACGGCCCTTGAAGTGTTGTTATAACCGAGCTGGTTCGGCGATAACAGAGAGAACCTTTGTGCAGGCAATTTTCAATGAGAAAATCCCTAGTGAAATTAAATTTTTTTATAGCTATCGGTGAGAAACTATCAAAAGTATAATATCTTTATTTTCCGAAAACTTAGCATCAAAGGGAGTTTAAACAACGAGTTAAAGATAAACTGTGGTAGAAATATATATGCCAGCTTTTAAACGATTTTTTTATTTACATAAAGCTTTAATTGAACTTGGGAGCTTAAGAAAATGTAATTTGGTTTTCAATATAATAATAAATAAAAAGAAATTAAAATTAGATCAAGATTATTATTCCTCTTACTATCATAGATTTAGCATATGTTAATAATTAAACATAACACAAATTTTAATTTATTTTCGAGCTTTAAAAAAACAAATTTAATATATAATATAAATATATAATGGGTCCTAATACCCACAAAAAAACAGCATGGAAGCTTGCTTCAAAAGTTTATAATATTAGGGACTTATATCCTAATTGAAAAGTCAATGTAAATCGAAGAGTTATAGAGTATATCTACTCCTGATCTCGGGAATCCTTGAAGTAAATTAGGTTCCGTTTTCAGTACAAGTATTATATTAAAATATATTGAATTCAAAACCCGGCAGATTTCATTTTAAATAGATTTTGGTGATAACTAAAGCCCGCAAAAACTCAAGAGTTATCTAGCAGGGCCTCCCTCACGCGTGGAACATAGAACAGACACAAAGTGAAAATATAATAATTTCTGTTCTGTTTAAATAACGATTTCAATGCGAACTCATAAATTGTAGCCAACTAGCAAATGTCAAATAGCTAACAATGGTAAATAAATAACCAAGGGATTAGAGGCAAATTGGTAAAGAAACACACAAAATATGCGCCTATTAACTACAGTAAAAAAATCGACCAGGAAATTTTCTATGCCGCGGGCTTAACGACAGTCTTCAAGCTAAAAATATTTGTTTAATTTTTTTGTTTATATTCCAATAAGAGTCAATAAAGAAGAAGCAGAAATTACGTAAATTATGCAAATTTAGGCCAATATAGCCAAAAGAGGTAGTGGAACTATAAACAAAAAAAAAAAGACCAAACGGAAAACCAAAACAAAGCTGTTAAATAAACAAAAAGAAATCGGACCGTGTCCAAACACCTACACCAAAAAACTGTGTGTATAAACCAAGTGTCAAAACTTTAACAAACGTAACGCTTTTATGTTTATATATATATATATATATAAATATGAATATAAATAAATTTTTTTTGTATTGTCATAGGATTGCGAGTTATTTTTTGTGCACTGCCGGGGCCAATAGCAACATAATAGACAGATGGGCAACTGTTGAGTGCAAAGGAGTCAAGTCACTTATAAAATTACTATTTATAATACCCCATTTGAATGGTGAAAGTTGTGACAGCCAAGCTCTCAATCAAATGGACAATAATTGCTAACAAATTAACAAAATGAATTTTCAATTAAATCCATTGAACCGACAGAGTGTAAAAGTGTGGCCAATTGCAACGGCAACGGAAGTTTCAACAGCAAAAGTGTTAGCAAAGAAAACCACCAAAGATTTCAAAAGAATCAACAGACGAGGTTCATTCAACTCGACTCAACTCCATGTCTAGCGCTAATCAAGAGCCAAGCAAAAACAATTACCTACACTGGCCAAAAACAAAAAACAAAAAATTTCAAGAAGAAAAATCAAGCAAGAAAACGACGAAGAAACCCCCAAAAGAGCCGACCGACTGAGCACAGTTCGCAGTTGATCAGGAAATTAGTTGGCATTACATTTATGGTACGTGTCGGTATGACCAAAGCTCAAAATGTTCATTCGGCAATTCGCGCGATTTGTTACGAATTGATTATTGGCCAAAATCGATTGGAGCTGGTTGAGCGGAGGTCAGAACAATTTAAACTTTAAATTGCAATAGATGTAATAGATCAATAGATCAAGGTTAAGACAAATAGTTTCCTCAATGCAGGGTATTTTTAAGTAGTATTAAATAATAAACAAAATTTAGTTAAATAAAAAATGTACAGTGTTGAATTTAATATTTGTATTAAATTATTTAAATGCTGAATTTAATATTTAAGTAAAATTATTTAAATTAAGAATCTTGTGTATGGCAAGGCATACAGTTTTTAACATTACTCTCTTGCGCTTGGACTTGAGGTAATAATAAGGTTCGATACCTTATAGTTTATAGTCTTAAGGAAAGATTTAATATATGTATATATATGTATATTTATGTATATATATATATATATATATAACTTCAATTTGATAATAATAATTATTAGTCTTATTATTATACAAATCGGTATTTTTTATACAACTCAATTATTTTCAATTTGTGTTTAAAGATTATTAACTTTGCTTATGTATGAAAAATATAAAAACATAAATATAACAAAAATGTTTGACCAATACTTTTAAAAACTAAATATAATATTTAATAGAAATTTATTAATAGGATATTATCCATTATTATCCAAGAAGCGTAAAACCTAATTAACTATATCAGAATATTATCCCAAAGTTTTTCATGCAAAAACCTATTTTTAGAAAATTGTTTCTGTGTATTTAATCTATAGCTATTTTATAGAATTAAGATGTTAATATTATTTTGCGAAACTTTCGATTGCATAAGAACAGAAGTATAACTGGTAAATATTATATATAATTATCTTGACAGCATTAAAATATTTTAAATTATGAACCTAGATTTTTTTTAAATATATGTATAACATGTTAGTCGAATGTCGGCAATAATATATGGCCAAAGTATTGAAAAAATTATGCAACTTTATCATTTAAAAGTTTAAGAAGACCCTAAAGAGGGAACTTCATAGAAAACTCACTTTTCTAACGATTGATTCTAGGTGAGATATTTAATATATTGCTACGATCTGCTGCCTGCTGTCTGAAGATCTTTCAATAAGAAGTATCCTGATAAATATCTAGCAAGTTAACAGAGATATGAACAGATAGACTGACTTTGCTATATCGACTCCCTTCATTTTGGGAGTCAAATATGCCTCCTTCGATGCCTTTTTCATTTCGTCAGATAGATATCTTACAGATCATTATCTTTATTAATATTAATAGCCATTAAACGAGGTTCGGACAACAAAGAAAACGTCTTATTTAATCTTTACAACTAATTTGCAGATCAGCTGCAATCTTAGACCGGATCTGGCTATAGCATATAATAATTGTTGAATTTTTTCTTTCTTAATGCGATACTTGTACCAAAAAACAAATATGAAAAAAATGCAATGCACGACGCGTGTATGCGACTGCGAGTGCGAGTATATCTAAAAAACCAGTTTATATATCTGTTTCAGTTGCTGTTTCCCAAGACAAAGTTGAGCTGTTGTACTGTTTGCCATATAGCATGCAAATCGGCAGCATTATTAGTCATTAAGCGATTCCACATATGCGGCAACGGATCTGTGTGTATATGCTCAGCCCAGCAAAAGTCCATGGCAAGAGCCGACTTCGTATCGCAGCCAAGCGCCGGTGCGGCCTTCATGCTGCCCGCTGAGCCAGCGACTCCAATTCATTTAGCGCGGCGGGCCGGCCCAAAATGGGGCGTCGAAAATTGTTAAATTGTTAAATGATTGAATTTGATTTGCTTGCTAGCCGCTGAAGTGAGCATTGGCAAATGCATAACAATTAGCTTAGCGAGCGCTTGTTGAAAGTTAGAAATGTTTTGGGGAAATGCTGTTGTTAGTCATGGACCAAATGTGGGGCGCTGAAAATGCTAATGAACATAAATTGTTAACAAAATATAAAAAAAGAAACACGTAAGACAGCCATTGTTTTTTAGAGTTTCCACCTTTCTATGTTGGTACAATTATAAATTAAGTTATGTACAGTAACCTAAAGTTACATTTTAATCTGGGAAAAGTGATAGTAAAATTAAAAAAAAAAACATTTTAAAGCTTGGGCCGCCCGTAATACCTGCTAATATTATACATTTATATATATCCTATTTATATACATTATTTGAGAAGTATAAAGTATACAAAACTATTTCAAGCTTATCAGTTTATACGGCAGCTAATTGTAAATTTTTGATATTACGTTCTAATTTCAGCTCAGCTTATTGAGTAGTCTACGCAAACTTGATATTCTGTTTAAACAGTGCATTCCTTGGGTAATCAATTTCTGGTCTGATCTTACTAAAATGTAAATAAAAGTTTTCGTTAAGAAAAATATTTCGTTTATTTATCTTATATGCCCGCTCGACTTAATAAAATTAATTCATTTATGAATACCAAATATTTCTATGAAGATAAGCATGCAAATGTTAAACAAAAAATGTGCTTAATGCTGCAAGTGAGCGAGATTTATTTAATTTATGTTTTTTCTCTCGAGCACATTTTGCAAACATTTGTTTACTTATTCAAAAGTTCACTTCGAGTTCTCATGACTTGATAGTTCAAAGTATTTGCAACATTCATTTTACGAAATCAAACAAAATTAACCCGCGTCTACTGAATTGAATGCATATAATGAATGAAAAACTGAAATGCCTATGCATAAAGTACTATTATTATTATTGTTTATCTTTCTCATACGCAACATTCGCATACGCAATATCTACACATGATCTTTGGCAGTTCCTCCATTCGTGCACACAACAATGGCTCATAAAAGTTGCCAGTCAAGCAACACATAAATGTGAGAAGATTCTCAAACATCATTTTTAATTTTTTCTATGCGGTTTTTTCTTCTTCTTTCAAGATTTTAATTAGAATTTTCAACAAACACTGACGAAACAGCAAAAAGTAAAAAAAAACAAAGAGTAGAGAAACATAAAAGTCAACAGTTCTTTGCCGCTTGCCTGTAAATTAACAAAAAGCTGAGGCTTAAAGCTCATTTCGCTAGACAAGCGGCGCATGGGGCAAAGTCATTAAATTAGAAAAAAAAACTTTTTTAAAATTATTTTTATTGTTTATATTTTATATATGTATATATATATATATATATATATTATATATATATATATATATATATATATATATATATCTTTTTTTTTATTATTTTTCTTATTTATTTATTTATTTTCTTTTTTTTTGTGCGCAAACAGCGTTTCATTGAACTTTTGACAACATATATTTTGTATGTCAAAGTTGAGCGACAGCTTTGAAAACTGGTTGACTTTTATTATTTTTCAATTAGAGGCAACGTCATGGGCCCAAGACCAAGCCCCAGCCCAGACCCATACACAAAGCCCAGCTCGAGCCAGTCCCAGAGAGTTCAATAAGCCGTCTTGCAGCGGGCCCGCAAATGTCAAAAGCTCTAAACTTTGCGCCAGAGAAAAGAGAGTGGCGACACTTTCTACCAGAGTCAGTGAGCTCCAAGTCCAACTGACTGTGCGTGCTGTCTTTAATCAGGTCATCAGCGTATAAGTATACGCCTTATGGAGTATAGAAGTAGACAAAACGCAAAAGAAACACATAACAAAATTACAAAAAAAAAAAAATAACACTTAATAATAACTTTGACCAAAGGCTAAGCTCCGTTGATGACTGTTCTCGCCTGAGTTGGCTTAAATGAAATTAAATGAATTAAAAGAAATTTTTATGTCTGCAGCTAACCATATAAATAAATATATAGATGGAGTAGCTTCTAGGGCGCCTTGGGGCATTGGTTCATCTTTAAAGATCTACCATTGCGAACTGGGTCATCGGTTGAATAAGCTATAGAGCATTTCCAGCCAGCTCGGCTGCCAGTTTTTTTTTATATCTAAGATCGAATTAAGTGTAACTCATTTTAAGTAAATTGCCAAGCGCAGCGGGTTTGTTTATTTATTTATTTTTTTGCCGCATTTTGTGGACCGCGCAACGAAAGATAAAAAAAAAAAAAAAAACAGTAGGTAGTGCCTGAACTTTAGCTATTTAGTGAAGATTTTCTTTTATTATTATTATTGTTGTCGATATAAACTAACAACATAACTATAAATAGCACTATATAACACTACATCCATACACTAGCCTAGGATTCGAGCCCAGATCCTCCCAAATGCCAACGTATTCAGTTTTAGCTTAAAGATGCCTAAAAGGCCGATTTATTTATAAGAATCAATTGAGTTAAAATTGCTGGTATGATCGATACATCGATGTTTCGATTTTTGACTGGTTGCAAGGCTTTTAAAGTTCTGTTTTTTACTTTTGCATATTATCTGCTGCTAGGCAGTAACATATACGAATTCCGAACAGAGTTACTTCAAAGAAGGCGGCCCAGAAAGTGATTTTTGTTTGTCATCTTGCAAATGATACTGTTGTTTTTTAACATGGAGAGATCTACATCTGAATCTAACATTCCGATGCACAGTGGGACCTTGGGTCGAAAATCACCGTAAAAACTTTAGTAGAAGCGTTTGGTTATTTTTTTAACTGTTCAATTCAAAGTTTAAAATAACAGCGGAAAAGTTGGTGGCCCAGACTTGACGGTCGAGATTAACGCAAAAATAATTGCGCCCGAAAAATTAAATGCCAATGGGTATTCGGGATTTATTTTCTTCATTATTTTAATTTTGAACCAATAAAACTATCGATTCCTTGTAGATAATTACATAGATTTAACAAAAGCAAAAGTTGCTTACAATATAATATACAATTTAGTGTGAAAAATATTAAAGTAACTAAAAATGCTTAAACTGCACCCCTTTAACTAAATAAATTCGATGAACGAAGCATGCACAACTTTTCGCTGCAAACATGTAAAACATTAAATAGTTTAGGACAAAAAAAAAACAAGTTTAACCAAATTATATAAATGATGAAAAGGGAAACAAAGTAATCACCCAAAAACCGTCGGATTGTTTACGCAGCTGTCATAGCTGCCATATCATAATAGGCACAGTTATGTTTCAAATGGCTTTTAGCTGGTTTCTGGGGTAATTATCAAGCCGGGGTTCAGATGCGTCAAGGAACTTGTCAGAGGCACAAAATAAAAAACCAAAAAAAGATATAAACAAAAAAAAAATTACAAGCACTTTGCTGGTATACATACATGGGCAAAACAACTTCTATGTAGACAATAAAAAGCAACTTAAAAGGTAGCTGACATTTGATGGGCTGTGGCCCGCGACTGAGCCACAAATATGGCCAAGGCACGCGTGATTTATGGCCACGTCGAGTGCGTTGTGCGTTGTACATTGCCTATTCATCTCTCTCTCTCTCTCTCTCTCTCTCTCGGAGAGCTCTTCAGCATCAACTCTATCTTGTCGCGGTCTCTTTACATACATCCATCCATCTTTCAATTGCGTGCGGCTTTTAGAGGTGGCCAAGAATGTGTATTGTACGGAGAATCATTTTTTTTTTTTTTTTGAGTTTAAAACTGTTGCGGCGAGTTCAACGCCGCTCGATTGGGCTGTTGGTTACGCTTGGCGGCGGCCAAAACAATTACAGAGCCGCATTGTTGCAGTTGCAATTTGCAACATGCAACAGATCCGACGGCATCGACTTAAAACAATGCAAACACCACGCATCGCATTGCCAATCAAAATTGTTAACATATTGTGGAAAGTAAAGCCTCAAACAGACAACTCAACAGCCTGGTACACAAACATCAACACGGGCTAGTTAAACACAGCAACAACATCACCAACAACAACAACAACAATGGAGATTGTGCACAGTGTGCGAAATCAAGATACAAATAGGAAAATGTGAATAGGCTACTGCACTATGCTACTATGAGGGATAACAAAATAGACTCATCAAATAGTTATGTATATCTGGCATATGCAAAACTGAATATATTATCATAAGGAAATTATATCATAAATACCACTATTCACAGCTTGAACAGCAACTGGAATCGTCAAGTTTTAACACAAATGTTAATTATATTAAATATATTTATTAATTCATTTAATATTTATAATTATTCAATGGCCCCTTCTTGGCTAAATGGATGTACGTAATTTAGGTACGGGTAAACCCTTTGTTTTTTAATTTACATTCAAATAAAAAAGTTATACAAAATAAAAGTTATATAATAAAAATATAAGTAATAGTAAAAATAATTAAAATAATAATAAACAATAATCATACAAAAAATAATAATAATGATACTAATATTGAACAAATTATAAAATAATATTAAATGATATTTTTCATTGTTATAATTTGTTCAATATTAGTTTTGTTATTATTACTAATTTTGTTTATTATTATTATTCTTATTGGCTTGATCGACTAGTGATGCAGACCAAGAATATATATAGAGTATGAGAACGGAAATGCCGCCTTCTGCCTGTTACATACATTCGCACAAAACCATTATACCCTTTTTAACCATTTTCAATAGGTTGAGGGTATAAAAAGATAGCTGATAATTGACAATTGTATTTGTAATTGTATTTATAATGCATCTCTCAATGCTGATAAGCTATATTGAAATCATTTAATATTTTATAAAAATTACAAACAATTTTTTTTTTCTCAATACGTTAAAAGCTTTTCAAAGATGCGCTTCGGGCTGCTGTTTACGTGCATTTTAGCTGTTTTTGTAAGTAAATTGACCGTAGAGAACACCCAATGGAAATATTCCTAAAATGCACTTCCATTTATCTGTTTCAGAGCTTTGCGTGTTCGATGACCTTAAAGGATCGCTCAGTTTTACTCGAACTAAAAGACGCTGTCGAACAAATGTCACAACTGTTACTGCAGGATTTACTGAAGTTTCACATAGAAGTCGCACAGTCCGTTGTCGATGATCAATCTGCTAATCCCTTGCTTAAACGTGAAATTGAGGCCCACATTATGCGAGTGAAATTAAAACTTGAGTCTCCGATTTTGACGACATTCGGGGTGGATGCTAAAATTAATCAATTCAAGGCAATCGTTCAATTATTTGGCCTTAACGACAAACAGTTAAAAGTTCGCATACGAAACACTTTTGACTCCTTGCTACCCACTTTCAAACACAATGTAAACAGGCGTATTCAGATATTCTCGTATACATACAATCCCAAGGTACGAGGGCTGAGCGAAGATGCGCAAAAAAGCGAAATCGAGCTAATTACAGCATTTAACAATGTTGCCTACGCTGGTCTTGTAGAACCTGTAGAGGTATTTTTCGAACTATTTGATGCTGTTAAAGGATATTAAAATGCGATTGGGATTTCTAAAATCTATCAAAAATATCTATAAATACATATAGTATGTAATTGAACTTGGAAGTAATTGAGTTTAATCTTAGCATCTGAGGCAAGTTAATTATACTCGTTCACGAAATTAAAGGGTATATTGGGTTTTGGCAATGTATGTCCGTGAGTCCGCATAAACGCAACTTTTTTCACCACACTTGAAGCTAAAGGCTTGAAACTTGGAATATATACACGTGTATACCCGCGTCAGATAAAGTGTTAAGATTTTTGTGCCACGCCTACTGGGAGGCTGGAAAATCATTGACATTTTTCCGAAATAACAATTATAATTAAGACCGCTTTTAATTATTTTAAGCTGTTAAGACTACAATGTTCTTACTTGTTTAATATTATATACATAGTATCTATAACTAGTTTCCATATAAATTTTGTAAATTATATAGCAATATAAAAACCACTTTCCATATATTAAATACAATTTTTAATAAAGCCTACTACATATAAGAATTATTATGAACATAAAGAAATGGCAGTGGGCACAACTTATACTTATCCCTTATTTTTCTGATAATTTAAATAATCAGTATTTACTGTTTTAATTATTTAAACAGCGCTCCATAGAAAACTATTTAACAATAAATACTTATAATTAAAAAAAAACTATCGTACTAAATATGAACATAATATATCAAGATTAATGATATTTTGCCAAAGACAAATTACAATTATTATAATCACTTTACTTGTATCTTTTATAAATTTTAAAATTGTTATTTATTTAAATTTGAAAGTACAGAAAAATCACTTGTGGAAATAAACTCATAAATAACGCTTAAGAAAATCCAAATTGAACCATTGCTATGTAGTATTTACGATTATACTATAGCAGTAATTTTAAACGGCCTTGACTATAATTAGCTATAGTTTGTAGAAAATATTGAGCTCACGAAATAAGTTGACTAATATCTAATAAGGGTTTGTCATAGTTGTATAGGATTTTTTTACGCTATATTTTCCATATAAGACAAATGAATCACAACATTGATTGTTTGCTTTAATTAAGAATTTAAATGCTGTCTGAAGCTAATTCCAATTTTAAAAACAAAACATCATTAATAAAATGAAACTGCTAGCTAGTGTCTATAATTATAGTGCGCACTGTTGCAACAGTTTCCATTCGTTATGCCACCCTTTGCAACTACCAATTGCCACATGCTTGGATGCTGTGTGGCAGGTTCAATCAACTCGCGGCTTGACTGAGCCAGGCTCTAACGGCCTTGCCTTACGTCTAGGCGGGCCAAAATACTCATTAACTTGCCTAAGCGGCTTGACGCGCCCCACGGATGATCTAATCGCCAAACACTTAACACTTAATATGAACAACAACTACAATAACAACGATGACTTTTATAGCGAAATGCGAGCGTTGATGATAAATCACAAGCCAAGCTGCAACAACGCTAATTTCCAGCGTAAGCATGTGGGATAGCTTGTTGGCCCGATCAAAACGAGCTGCAAAACTGAATCATCTGCTGAACATGCTGTGCAATATATATAATACAAAATATTGATCTTATAATAATCGGAAACAAAAGAACAAACAAAAATACAGGCAAAAGAAAACACGTGAAAGTGGCAGTGCTTCCTCTTTCCTCTGCAACAAACTGTGGAAAATTGATTTTTGAATAACTTTTGTAGTTATTTACAAATGTATATATATAAAAAATCTTAAGGCTTGATAAAGTCATTTAAATACAGTAGTTGCATATACCGAATTCAGATTCAATTCAACTAATTAAAATTGGATTTTCTAAATTTATGGAAAGTGGAAATATTTCAAAATTTAAATACAATATTCTTAATATCTGTTCGCTAAACAAGAAACTTATTCAAAATATAAACGGCGATGTGTTCTTCAAAAAAGTGCTGATAAATATTAATATATCAATTGTAATTTATTTATTCAAAAAGAATATACATACATATAATAACATATACTTGATTGACGAGAACTAAAACTTCAAAATTGAAGTCTTCATCTCTTAAAAACCCCAAAATTAAGCAGACTAATGGACTTGACTTTTTCTACCCAATTTGTCGCCCTGTTCCTCACTATATAGAAATAATTGGAATAAAGATATCATTTTCTGCCTTTTTAATTTATATAATTTTACTTAATAAGAAAAATGTAAAAAAACAAGAATTTTTACTATTTTAAATTTGTTAAAAATTCAGCTAAATTTGTAAAAAAAAAAATACTCACTTAATTAGCGTTATAGACTGGGGTATAACGTAAAAAATATTCCAAAAAACGCAATGTATTTTGTTTTTGTTTTTTTGTTTTTTTTTGTCGATTCGTAACGATAATCCACATAGAATGATTCCAAGGAATGCAAGCAGTAGAGCGAAGCTTAGGTGGGGCGGACTAGGAGTACGCTTGTAGATAGAGCGAGAAAATGAGCGAGTGAGGAAGAGAGCGAGAGAGAGATAGCGCGCTTGATACAAAGCTTGTGGTTACTTTTTAACTTTTTTATAGCACATTTTCTTTTCTTTTATTTCTTTCTTGCGTTATTGCTATTGTATTATTGAAAAACTTTTTATGCCTAGGCAAGCACTTCTTCTTTTGGTTGTTGTTGTTGTTGTTTAGCACACTTTTTATTTATTTATTTTTCTTTTCTTTATTTATTTATTTATCTATTTTTTGCAGAGCCGTAGTCCGAAACGAACGCGCATTAAGATATAACAAAAAATAACAACTACAACTACAAAATGAACTGGACGGAATGCTGTTGTTGTTGTTGTTGTTGTTGGTGTTGTTGCTGTTGTTGTTGGCAGCTGGCGCGATCCGCTTGTTAACTGGCGACGCTGACGACGTTTCAAAAGTGACTGAAAAGCGCCGAGCAGCGGCAAACGCAGCGAAGCTGCAAACGTGTCTTAAACGGCCCAAGCCGTGTACACAGGTAAAGAGAGAAAAAGAGACAGAGAGAGAGGGAGAGAGAGAGAGCAAGCGCAAGCAGACCCGGCCGAGAGCGTGCGATCGGACAAAGTAAAAGCTAAAAGAATATCAAGAAACTGGTTATGCTGCTCGGGCCGGCACAATTCTATTTGATTAACTTGGACCTGTCTGTTAGCCCCCAAGGAGGCAGCCAGGCTCCAAGCATTAAGCAAGGTTAATAACACTGCCGCAGAGACAACAAAAATGCAGACGCAACTGCAACTGTGCATACAAATTGTTTATGAAATGTGAGACAAACCCAATGCTAGCGCATGGATTGACTATAAAGATATATCTAGACGCAAAGCTGCTGACTTGGTTCGGGTTCTGGTGCGGGTTTTGGTACTAATACTGTAGCCTGGTGCTCCCCAGGGCGCGCTATTATTCTCTTCCTCGGGGCGCAATGCAAACCAGTTTTGGCATTTTGCAATGCAGCTGTTATGCAAAGTACAAAGAAACAAATTTGAAACAAAACAAGATTGCTCTAGTCGGGAGTGCCCGACTACGAGATGCCCTGCTACCAGCTCCAAGCTGAATCAAATGTGTGTACCAACCAAAGCACAATAAAAACAGAATTGGGGATTGTTTTTCTTAATTTTGTGGGTAACAGAGAGGGAATACCCCCACCAAAATGCCATTGGTTCGATTCACGGTACGAACCAAAGTTTTGGCAGTAGGTTCGGATCATGAAGCTGGTTTTTCACATAAATAAAAGCTGCTTTTGGTTCGAAACTTGGAACCATTCTTTTTCATTTAAAAGAAAAGTATTCTACTTATTTTTCAAAAGAACATATACGTTTTTCTACAGTTTTTGGTAGATGAGTTAAAGCTAGTTGGGTTTATATTTTATAATAAATAATAATAATATAGTTTTCTTTAAATTTCATAATTATCTTAATTCAAGGTAATATATCTTTTAGCAAATTCTTATTAATTTAGCCTCTGAGCTGAGGCCATGCTAAAAATATAAATCAACCATTTTAAAGGAAAAAAGGTAAACTTAACTTTTGTGGCTCGGTTCAATGTTCAATTGATGACAAACATTTGTGATCCGGGTTCGAACCGGTTCAGTGCAAACCCGGTTTGCAGCGAGAATATGCATATCAAATTTGCATTCACTAGTTCTTATAGTCTCTAAGATATGTTTAAGAAAACGGTAAAAAATCGATATTTATCGGCTGATCGAAAATCTGAAATAAACTTTTGGTATATAGGAACATAGTAAACCAAACTTCCAGTCTCTAGCTCTTAGAGTCTCTATATGCCTCCTTCTGTCGGTCAAAAACATTTGCACAAAACCATTATACCCGTTTTTTTTACCCATTTGGGCACGGGGTATAAAAAAAAGTGCGCCCAACGCGACAAAAGTGGGCGGCATATATGACGGAAATTGGCAAGCTGAAGGAGAAGCAGGAGGAGCAGTTTAACCAAATTCCTGTTAGACGACTATGCGCGGCTGCGTTGACCGCATTACTTGCCGTCTGCACTCGGCGCAATGAGTGGAGCATATTTAAGCTAACGACAACTGGAAAGGCTGGTTGTAAAAATAGTAGTTACCTCAACTAAGCCAAGGCATTGCGGCTAATTGGGCAAGCGTTGGCCATGGCAACTGGCAACAGGTAGTGGTCGTGCCATTTGCGACATGCGGCGCCGGCAACAAACCAACAGAAAACAAAACAACAACAAAAAAAAACTGGAAGAAAGTCAACTTACCCCACAAAATGGAGGCCGACTGAAAAGCAGACTCAATTAAAGCAAATATTTAGTAAACGCATGCAATTGATTAATCAAGATCAATGTCAACATTAACATACCCCAATAGAGCCAAAATAAGGGCACATAAACGAATTAAACATATTTGTTTTCTTTCTTTTTTAAATGGAAACACAAAACCCAAGAAAAAACGCGCTAAGGAATGCACTTCAGCCTGGTCACACTGTACAGCCGCACAGCTGGTTTTTGGTTTTTGAGCGTTGCCACCTGCGGTAAACGCACTAAAAAATGACTGATGAAAAAGCACCAATTTTGCCTGATTTTTTGTTAGTATTAACAACCATAAAAAAAATAAAATATTGGCCCTGGAATAAGATGCCTTGCTGGTACTATGACAAAAAGGAGCTACGCGAAACACCCTCAATATTGGATGGCGTTACATATGAAACGGAGCGACGCTACCGCAAGGAGGGCGCCCGCTTTATCATGGAATGCGGCACCAAAATGGGCCTCGGCCACAACACGATGGCCACCGGCGTCGTCTACTTTCATCGCTTCTACATGTTTCACTCGTTCAAGAGCTTTCCGCGCTACGTCACCGCCTGCTGTTGCCTGTTCCTCGCCGGCAAGGTGGAGGAGACGCCCAAGAAGTGTCGCGACATCATTAAAACGGCACGCGGCATACTCAACGACAACTATTTCTATTCGTTCGGCGACGATCCCAAGGAGGAGGTAATGACACTGGAGCGCATTTTGCTGCAGACAATCAAGTTCGATCTGCAGGTGGAGCATCCATACACATTTCTGCTCAAGTACGCCAAATGCTTCAAGGGCGATCAACAGAAGCTACAGAAAATGGTCCAAATGGCATGGAATTTTGTCAACGATTCGTTGAGCACCGTCGTCTGCCTGCAATGGGAGCCGGAGATCATTGCCGTTGCCCTCATCCATTTGGCCAGCAAGCTGAGCAAGTTCACGGTGCTCGATTGGCTGGGACGACAGCCGCAGCATCAGCGCTGGTGGGACATGTTCGTCTCGAACGTGACCATGGAGATACTCGAGGACATCTGCCATCAGGTGCTCGATCTCTATCAGTCGACGCAAAAGGAGGGCCAGGAGCCCAACAGTCCGCCCCAAAAGCCGCCCAGCCGCGCCGACAGTCCCACAACGAACGTCAAACCGCTGACGTCGCTGCTCAACACAAACGTTGAGTGCCCACCGCCTCCACCCCAGTCGCAGGCAAGTGGCAATGGCGGCATCATTGGCGCCGAGCTGAACAACATACAGAACATTAAGTCGCTGGCCAATGCTGTGCCCGTCGTTGTGGTTTCGATACCGCCGCCCAGCGAGGGACTGACGCTGCCGCTGCCGACGCCGACTGCGGTTGGTGGGGCGCCACTGCCGCCCAGCAATCTGAACAGTAATGCTGGCAACTATCACATGTATCATGCACCTCCGCCGCCGCCACCGCCCGTTGTGCCCATGCCGCCGTATGCGGCCAATGCCTGGACACAGCAGCCGCCGCCGCCGACGCACTATACGACGGCGGCGCCGCCACCGCCCATGCCGCCCAACATGGGACAGGGACCAGGACCAGGTCCAGCCGGCGGTGGACCACCTGGCTACTACAATGCGGGTCGCCAGCAGCAGCAGCAACAACAACAACAACAGCAACGCTACCAATAAAAAAATCGAGCCTAAAACCTTTTTTGTAGAAATCATTTGTCGAGTTAAAGTTAGAAGCACTTGAATAAAATATAATATTAATAAAGCGTAATTTTATTAAAAACAAAACATTATTCTCACCGTTGCGATTATTTGAGGTGTCCCGGGGAGTTGAGGCTGAGCTGCGTCTTCGTTATGAAATGTAATAAGTGAGTCTGTGTGACAACGTTTACACGGGCGCAACTAAACATGCTTAAGAGTGTGATTACAATTGAAACTAAAATAATAAGTGAGTATATTATGATGCCTGGAATGCTCCAAGTGCGCGCAGTTGGATATTTTATCAGATTACAATCAACTAGTTAATCATGTTTAAAGCGCCGCATAAACTTCGAGTGTATGTGTGTGTGTGCGAATTTACTTGGCTACTTACAGTTTATTATGTAATTAGTATACAAGCTAAGCTATATATACGCTATACATATGTAAATATATATATATTTATATATATATATATATAATGATATATATGTTTATTATATGCATGTACGGTATGGTATGGTATGTGTGTATATATTGTGATATACGTTAGTGGGGCGTGACATGTACATATAGTATATGTTAGTTTTATATAAATATTGCAAATCGATTAACGGTTATTGTGATTAACGTTATAACACATACACATAAATACGCGCTAAACTTTTAACCCCTACCCTTTCCTCACGCAACAACAGCAGCTGCGTTACAATTATTGCTAACGTTTATGCGTAGCTGCCAAAGCGTGAATTGTTAATTGGGTTTTCTTATTTATTTGAATTGATTTTGTTTGTAAATAGGCAGCATTGGCATTCAAATGCAATTTGAACATAATTTGGGTCTGTTCCGGTTTCAAATAAATTCATATTTTAAAATATATATAAGTAATTTTTTTTATCATTTAAACTGATGACAATATATGCTTAAATATTCGAACTTTTCTTACAAAGATCAGGAATATACGCAGGATTTTTTGAAAGAGTCCCAAGGGAACACATATTCGAGACAATATGTACTTGAGCATATTCGAATTTTTTTTACGTAGTTAGTGTTATTTTAACTGAACATCATTTCCAAACAGTACTAAAAGTAGGATTTTTTGAAAAAGTCTCAACGGAAACACATTCAAATTTGCAATTTGATATTTTGATATTTTGTTCACATGAAAAATTAACAAAATGTGTGCTGAGATATCATGATACTTAATTATAGCTAGCTAGATATCATGTTATGATTAAATTTAGAAACGCATTTTAGTGCTATTGAAAACTGAAAGTACATTAATTGCTAATGAATTGAAATATTTGATTTTGTTTGGAACAAGTTTGCGTGTCATCAGTTGAAATATTTATATATATCAAAGACATATCGATGCTATGGAACAGCCCTATATAATTTGCAGCGTTGCATTTCAAGAATTTCAATTCGAAAATTAACAAAATGCAGCTACGCATAAACATTTTATGTGGTGTGGGTGTGTGTGTGTGTGTGTGAATGTGTGTAGAGTTGTGTGTGTGGCGGCATTTAACATTTGCGCGTCAATGTCAATTCACCACAAGCATAATACTGTGGTATCATTATAAATTCTGGCAGCTCGAGTCGCGTTGACAAGTTCGAAGTTGATGCCGCAGCCGAGGCGGATGTTGTTGCCGCTGCCGTCGGCAGTTGTTGCTGCTGTGCCTGCCGCACAATGTGTCCAATTTTGCCTGTAAATTGATTTGGTTAAATGGATTTCCTTTTTTTTGGGATTGTTCTCACCCAGCACATTGGCGCGATGAAAGCGCGCATCCAATTGCCGCAGCACGTAGAGATCACGATGGCGTTTCCAGGCCGCCAAAATATCAGTTACCTTGACGGGCACCAGAGCTGCGGGGCCAGCGTTGGTCTGCAAGAAAATTGACTTTAATTAAAACGTGTTAAGTATAAATCTTTTTTGTTTTGCTAACCCGCTTGAATTGCACATTGAGCTGCTGTTGCTGCGGCTGCTGCTGGGTGATCAATTCGATCAGTTTCTTGAGCTTGCGATGGTTGCACTGCTGCTTGGAGACATGCAGCAGCAGCTGCTTTAGATTGCCGTCAGCGGTGACCCCGGGCGGCAACGGCGCTGCCAGCTGCTCAAAATAGGCATGCAACAGAGATGCATTGTAGGAAATGTGAAGTTTGTCCAGCGCCTGCACCAGATGCTCCTCACTCAGGTGCGCCGTGGACAGGCGCGCCACCAGCGGTTCAGTCGAAAAGCTTTGCTTGAGCAGCTGTTCCAATAAAGTACGAGTAAAAACAAAAGAATCGATTATAACAAATGCTATCAACGTGACAACATTTACCAAATATTAAACAAATCTTTTTTTTTTGTGTGTGAATATTCTATTGGAAATTTAAAATATGTAGAAGTTATTTATATGGTTTATAATATGAAAGTCAAAAATAGTTGCTGAAGCAGCTGTTATATTAATATAATATGTTATATTAATTAATATAAAAATATATCTTGTTAGCTGTATAAAGAAACAAAAGTTTAACTTAACAAAAACCTTAGCTTATTAAAAAATATGCCTATAATTTTATCATACCAAAATTATTTAAAAAATATAAAAGTAAAATTTAAAAAAATGTAAAAAATTAAAATTTATATGGGTCGTTAACTAACGCAAAATAATGCATTAATATTGAAAATATCTGAAAAAACTTATGTAAGTACAGATTTAAGGCAAACTTAATACATGATTATAAAAAATATAAAAAAAACTCCTTCATAATTATGATATAACAATAAAATACAATAATAATATATAAATATTAGGATAAAGAAACAAAAGTTAAAAATCGGTGCAAATGAATAACTAAACAAAAATTAAATATAATAAACTAAAATTAAATATATACGAGACCAAAAAGTTGTTGCATTAAAAACAATTAAAATATATGTTCTGAAATGGTAAAAATATATGTTCTATGCTTTATAGTTAATTTATAACATCATGTTCTAAGTAGATGAACTGTCTAAGTAGCCAAGTACATAGGAAACATAGACTATTTAAAATTAGTTAGGCTGATATAAATTAATAATAAATACATCATTTAAAAAAAATATATAGGTTTGCATATTTAATAAAACTACTAACGAATAACGAAAATGAAAAAATGAATTTAATCCTGTTAGTTTCTGTTGTTAGTTAAAGTTTTTAATAAATTATTATTATTAAAAAATTCGACAGTATTTAATTTTCTATAAAATATTAGAGTAGATCGGACTTTGTTAATGAATTATTCAACAATAATACAGAATGTTAGTTCAAGAAAGCCATAACATTTAAAAATTTAAAATAAAAGGACTTTAATTACGACCTGCCTAAAAATAAAAACCTTTTTAATTTTTAATATTTTCAGTCGGATTTTAGTAGTGTTTTTTTATGTTAAAAAAGTGCCTCGCAATATTAAAAAAAGTTATGTTAATAAAACTTGGTAAATAAACAGTTAAACTATTTGTTCACTCACCTGCATGCCGCCAAAATTATTATCACACGAAATAAACCTTTGGTTGTAAAGACCCATGTCGCCGGCCGTATTATGCCAGCTGAAGAGACCGCCAAATTCATCCAAATATCCCGGGGAGCCGCTGCGACAGCGCGTCTGCTCGGCGCGTGTGTAGAGCGATAGGCTGCTGCCGCGCCCGCCGATGCGTCGCCGGCACTTGGCGCAGCTGCTCAGATCGAGCGCCTTGCCAATGGTATTGGCCAGAAACTCCTTCTCCAGGCAGTCGAGGCAGGTCTCCTCGCCGCTGCCCAAATCAAACTTTGTCGAATTGCTGGCCATGGCCGCACTGGCGGCCACCATAGCCGCCGCTGCCACCAGCATGGGCGCCACATCCGCCTGCTGTTGATGCTGCTGCTGCTGCTGTTGGTGCTGCTGCTGCTGCTGCGAGGAGACAGCACGAAAGTCGGTGCAGCTGTAGCAGCGTTCATCGAAACTGGGCTGGGAACGGCGCGACTTTGACGAGGAGACGCTACTTTTCGAGGCGGACACTAGAGATGAGGAGTTGGAGAGGGTGCTCAGGCGCTTGGGCTTGGCGCCCGTTAGCTTTGAGTGGCACGTCTTCTCGGTCGCATGGATGTGCTCGCTGGGCACGCTTGTGCTGCGACTGAAGCTGCTGTAGGCCAAAGTGCTGGGCAGAGAGTGTGCCAGCGTGGTGGCATCTGCAGCTGTGGCATCGACAAAATCCTCATCATCCTTGACGCCGCCGCAGAGCAGCTCATCCGCATCGACATCCGAGCCGGCATCCGCATCGGCCTTGATCTGATCCAAATTAAGGCTAATGCGTGCGAATTTCTTGCTTAAACGCTGCAGTGCCTCCTGTGGCGGCGGCAACGGCAACGGCAGCTCCTCAATCGGCGAGCTGTACAGCTGGCGTGGCTGTGTGGGCGTGACCATGTGCCGGCCACTCTGCAGCTGGCTATAATCGCGCTGCATGAGCAGCAGATTCGCATGGCCCGCGGCAGCAACTGCTGCTGTTGCGGCGGCCGCTGCTGCCTCCTGTGCGCTGGCCGCAAACTCCAGCTCCGAGGATGGATCCGGCTCAAAGTCCATTTCAAGGAAATCGGTCTCATCGTCGCGCACCAGACCAAAGTCCAAATTGCGTCCGCCACGGCCAGTGCTGGCGTCCAGCGCTGCCATGTCAAAGTCGGCGGCATCGCCGCGATACGCATAGACGCAGTCGTCCGAATTGAGCGATATCTCCTCGGCCTCCACGTCGTCGTCGTCATCGTCGTCGAGCAGTATGAGATCGTCGGCATAATAATTGTCGCTGGCATAGCTCAGATTCTCAGTGGAGTTGTTCATCGAGGTGCGGCTGGAGCTGAGACCGCCAATGGCCGCATCGGTGGGCGAGAGTGCGGAGGCAGCTGCCAGCTCGCAGTTGAGCGGCGGCAGCGCAGTCAGCGCGTAGGCAGCGACAGCGCCAGCGCCAATCCCAATGCCATTCAGCTGTAGCGAAAAATTGCATTACAAACAAAACAAAAACAACAAAACAATGGCAGCAGAATATGAAATGATAGAGAGAAAAAAAACGTCACTTGCCTTATCACTGGTGTCGATGTCTGCGCACGCTGCAGCAGCAGCAGCGGCAGCAGCGCAGTCGCCGTCATCGTCGTCCGCTGTGTCTCCTCCGCCCTCGTCCTCGATGTGTGCGACACAAGTGGGCGTAACGGCAATAGCGCCTATCGTTGTTGTTCCTGTTGTTGTTGTAGCTGTTGGTATTGGCATTGTTGTTGCTGCCGCTGTTGTTGTTGTTGTTGCTGTGGCAGCTGCTGCTGCTGCTGTTGTCTGTTTCTGTTTCGCTTTTGCCATGGTCCTTTGCAGCTTAGCCTGCTCCTCGCCATCGAGTCCACCGTAGTTCAGAGTCGTGTTGCACGCCACAAGATTGTTGTTGTTATTCAGATTAAATCGCCACAAGCCATCGTGTTTTAACTTATTTATTTCAATTTTATCTTTGCCAAAACCAAAACGATAATCGTTATCGCTCATGTCTAACTTTTAAGCCTACACCTTAGAGATGGGCACCATTAACTATCGTGTACTCTCGTCTAATAGTTACACGTACAGTTAAAAGTACTCGTATGTCACGAGTTTCCAGTCGCAATATTTAATGAATCTGTTAAGGTGCGCGGTAACTATATATATATTTTGAATTTATCTGTTACAAATTAAACTTTATAAAAATATATGAATTACTGTAGTTACAGTTAATGAAAAAAAAAAACAACAATTTGAACTCTTAACAAATTAAAAACTGTAACTGCTGGTTATAAGAAAGAAATTCAGTTAACAATTTTTTAAGCGTTCAACATTCTCTATGGTATTCTACCGAATACTTCCACGCTGCGTATGAAGAATTGTTAAACTTAATTAATTCTTAGCCAAACAATTGTTATTACCGATAAATGCAGGTTGAATTTCCGCCATGATTTGAATTAAATATAAAAACCAATGATCGAAACGCCCCATTGTGTTTGACAATATAGTTCTGCGTACGTTTCCCAGGCTCATTTTCGTATACCCAACGACCCAGTAGAGCCTGCTTACTGCTATCCGAAGGCAGCCCCTAGAACAAAATGTTTATAATTATAAAAGATTATGTTTTATGGAACCAATAACCAAAAGATCATCGTTTAGATTTTAACAAAAATTCACGATTGAGAGATCTAAACAAAACATCTTTAAAATCAAACAAGTGAGAACGTTGCAGTCGGGTGTAACCGACTGCGCCTTACACGTTCTCAGTTAAAACAGTCGCAAGCGGTCTTAGTTATTATCGTTATTTTGGAAAAATATCGGGCGGGAGTGAATTTTTACGGCTCGATATTTACAGCAGGTTATCTGAAAACTGTCTGGCAAATTTGTGGGAGATATGGATTTTCGCGGCCTAATTAGGTAGGATTACGGATCTATGCTAAGTTTCATTAAAATAGTGAGCTTACGTTAGTCGTTATACTACTTTAAGAGCGAAATTGTCGTTATTTGCATACAAACAACATTCTTTGTGTAACTTGCGGCTATCTCAATCGTGGCTCGCTTACTCTCTCTCTTTCTCTCTCTCTCTCTTGTGAATGTTTTTTGGTTAATGATGGAACCGTAAAGACCTTACATAAACCTCAAAATCCTTGGGCGCATTATCCACGCAAGCGCTGGGCGTCATCTCCTTGGGCACATGCGTCACACTGATCTCCTCCACGATTATAATCTTGGCCAGGCGCAGTGAGACCGTTGCCTCGGCGCCGCGAAACCCGAAGCACGCTCCCGGCAATATGCTCGGGCGCAGCATGTTTATCGGCGGATTGGCGCTGAATTCCAAGCCGAGCAACGTCTTCACAAAATTACTTTCGGTAATTGGCTTGGCCAATGCATAACTAATGCGTGCACCCAGCTCCTCGGATGCATAGTTGATGCGACTCGGCGCCAAAATCAACGCGTCCGCACTTGGAGCCGCTGCATCGCCCTGCATCCCCCTGCAACCGGCATCCATAACTTGTTTCTTCAGGTTATAAACATCATCCATAATGGTGCCGAGTTTCCGCTTGACCAGCGTGTCCACGCAAGCGTTCAGTTCCCTCGAATCACAGCCCATGGAGGAGCCCTGAGCATCTCCAGAGAGACAGTTGGGTTTGCTCAGCGGAAGGTTGCCAAACTTCTGCCCCGAGCAGTCCACTTTTAGTGTCTGCTGTAAGGTAAAAAAAAATAATAATAAAATAATTTGTTGTTAACCTGTTACCTTAACCCATTGAACATTTATTAACAATGTCTTTTTTTTCAAAGGTAAAATACTGTTTCACAAACTCGTAGATTCCATGGAATGTATGTACGTCAATTTCTAAAAATCGTATTAGCACAAACAAATATCAAAATAAACTATTCAATTAAATACTTTAAAGAAAAAAAATTAATATTTGCATCTGCGACCCCATAAAGTATATAAGCAAAGCACATTTATAATTTTACATAATATCGATAAAAATCGATTTTAAAACGTGGTTTTTCTAGCTCTTTTTTTAGATTATAGAGCTAGAGCCACCGAATTTGGTATATTTGTTCTGGTAAAGCAAATACACAGATCAAGAACATTTCACTTTTTGAGTACAGCCTTGCTTTGGTTTGCACAAACATTTAGATGTTTTTTTTTAATTCTTGAAAGTTGTATTTCAGTTCAGGTTCAGGGTATCCTCTAGTCGGGCTGTCCCGACTAGTGCGTTCTTACTTGTTGGTGTTGTTATACTGTCGTTACACATAAATATTTACCGATATACAGTTAACATCCTCCTGGAGTCGCGAAAGGCCCGCCATACTTTTTCTGTTATTCCACATTAAATGATAGAAAAACAGAACAAGTAGTGAAAAAGTAAAAATGTACGTGATGCACACACGCTTGCTGCATGG
Organism: Drosophila colorata; assembly: GCA_035041545.1. NCBI lineage: Eukaryota > Metazoa > Arthropoda > Insecta > Diptera > Drosophilidae > Drosophila > Drosophila colorata. The sequence goes on from JAWNLD010000013.1 coordinate 4,601,454, forward strand.
ACGTCGACCTGCATCCATAATACTTTTCAATAAACAATTTTCTTTCAATTACGCAAGAAGAGTTGTGATTTAAATGAAGTCTACTTTGATTTTAAAAATATAAACGAACGAAAATCGTACGCTCTGTTGTTTAACAGAATTCATCGCCAAACAAATCGATATTTAACATTGGTGTAAACTGGAAATGCTTATCGATAGATCGATACTAATGCGACATCGCTAACAAAAACACAGTCAAACATTCGCGGAGTGTACACAAAAAAGGAAAGGCTTTCTTTTCAGCCAGCTGCAGCAGTTGCAAGCACAACAACAAACGCTGGGGCTGCAAAGAAGCAAAACAAAAAAAAAAAACGAATTTTAACTACACTTCAACAAAACAAATAAAGAGTTGTATTTTAAAACTGTCTTAACTGTTGCTAACAGCAACAATAAATTACAAAATTCTCGAAATTTGAGTGCGATTAATAGGCGCATTTTGGCGCGTATGTGTGTGTGCGTGTGTGTATAAAAAAGTGCAATAGAAAAGACAATTCAAAAAATTGATTTTTAACCAGTGTCACGTGCCAACAGCAACAACAACGGCAACAAAATGGTGCAAAAATTCCAATCGCCCGTGCGCGTCTACAAATATCCCTTTGAGCTGGTTATGAAGGTGTGTATCTTATTTGCAGTAGGCGTGTCACACAGACCGCCCTCCCCCGTCCCCGCCCCGTGAGTGTGGCTCTGTGCGTATATGTTTGTGTATGTGTGCATGCGCCAGACGCGTGTCTATCTTAACCCATTTTATAAAAAATAAAAAAATCGTACATGTAATTAATTAAGCACAGCTGTCGTTGGTTGTCCGCTGCATTCTCCTCAATCATTTTTCATCCAGCTGCTCCGCTGCTTCCGCCTGCATTTACCTTTTCTCTTAGCTGTCAGCTGCCGTCGCAGATAAATAAAATTAACCTTGGCGCTCTTAGTGTCTCTCTCTCGCTCAATTGAATAACCCGCGTATGTAATTTCATGAATGGAACATCGCGATAGGGGGAGAGAGAGAGGGAGGTCTATAAAGAAGACGGTCAGCCGCCCAGTTCGTGTTTTGCATTCCAGATCCGCCTCACACAACGACAGGCAGGAAATAAGCGATTATGGGCACATTGCATACAATTTACAGCAATCAACGAAATGAGAGACACATAACACTTGACAAATAATTTGAAGTGCCGAAGTTTAAATACCCTTGCAGGCATGTGTATGGAAAATACGCGCTATAGTTATGGGTGTTTGCATGCAAAAACTTGATTTTTGAGCGATTGTTCCTGTGTAAGGCTATAATATATAGTAGTTCGATGTTGTTTCTATGTAAAGAAAAACAAAAACGTTTATCTTACAAAAACTGAAACTCGACCGATTGTTTCTATGGGAGCCAAATGCTATAGTGGTCCGTTATTGATATTATTTTGCAGACATGTTAGGATCATTGCCGAGTTTCGTTTGAATATCGTAAAAAAGAAAAATCGCGATGCCGACATGTTTACTGCCTTAAAAAAAAATTCGAGCTTTTACTAAATTTCTTGACGATAGCTCTAAAACGGACACTAGACTAGAAAGAGACATGGCTATATTGACTCTGTTGTTGATACTGACCAAGAATATATTATATATACTATGCGTTACACGCTTCGTGACAAAATTACAAATACGCTCTGTAAGGGTAAAGCAATAGCAAAAGTAAATAGTTTTTTTTTGCGTGGTGCGAAAATTGAATACTTTTACTGTCATGTGATAGATATCAAATGTGTGTTTGTGTTTTGGCATTGTCACGTTATTAAATAGCAATATTTTCTTTAAACTATAGTTTTATTCGTTTGTTTTGAGGGGAATTCTTAAATGTAGTTCTGCAATGTTTGGCTAAGATGTTACCATTATTTGGAAACTCACAATTGGTTTAATCCGACAATCTGAACAAACCAAAAAATTTTAATTATTTTATTATATGAATTATTGTGCCTATGGCAGCTATATCAGATATAGTTGTACGATGTTGATAAGTTTTTGGTAAATTTTTGTGGAGCATAAGAAATAACATAATTTTAATAATTAAATAATTTAATATTAAATATTTATAGGCAAAAGATAACAAAGATATATAAAGCATGCTGTAAATTAAATACTCCTAAGAAACTATTAGGAAAGTTGAATCATATAGTATTAAACTATACTATATAAAGAATCGATTGGATTTTTATACTCACAAATGAGGTTTATTATGTTAGTCATAAAAAGTTATATATATATTAATATATTTTATTTATTTTTTTAATTTGAGTTCAGGTACCCAAAAAAACACAGAAAAATAGATTAAACTAGTTGTAATTAGACTAAATAAAACGCATAATGAGACGGAAAGACAGAGAGAGAGCGAGCACTGAAATTTTGAGTAAAGCGATATTAAGTATAGTTATAGTCTTAATTTAATCGAAAAAAAAGAATTAAATCGTAATTGAAGAAGTTTGAATTCAGATATTGGTTCATTTTAAGCCAACAAGTTTACAACTTTTAATTTAAATGAATGAACTATTTAACATTTATTGAATTCCAAAAATTGTTCAAACTAAAACAATTCTTATGTAATATTTAAAGTGACACAACTTTTTTTTTATACTGTCTCCGCTTGTTATCTAGCAAGAACATAATTTTTACAATACGTTACACATTATGAGAAAAAAATTAAGTACCCGTCACCAGGGTATTTGTCAGCTGATAACATTACGATGGATGACTTGGAATCATATCTTCACTATTAACTAATTGGCTTTATTTGTACGATAAAGAACTGGGCAATATTCTCGCTTTATCTATGCAAATAGAACGCAGTTGGTTAGCTAAATTAAATTTCGCATAATTTATTGTGCCAGCAAATGGCGCGATAATTGAGTGATGCGCGGCAGACAAACAATTTTATTATCAGTTTAAATTAAGTGGTTTGCATTTGATGTTGGGTGCAACAGCTGCTCTATTGGCGATATAAAGGCCAACGAGCAAATGTCATTGACTTTAGAATGAAAAAAAAAAAAAACAACCCTCACACAAATTGCGAACTCATTGCGCGCCGCTTTTACCTACAGTAAGACAACTAATTGGCTTAACAGTAAAAATAATCGCTTTATACTATATACTATAGTATCAGACGAAATGGTCACGTTTATGACGCGCACGTTGCCTAGATCCTAGTCTTGAAAGTTTATAAAACGGTCTCTAGGTTGCAGAAAGTTTAGATTTTATGTCATTCAAATACATTTAATACAGATAAATTTATTACTAAATGAAGTAATAGGAAATGCATGTGAATGCCAAAAAGATAACAAAAATGTTAACTTTGAAAGCGTAAACAGCCCTGTGTATGGAGCTGACGTAAAAACAGCTCATGACGGAAATTATACGTTTATATTCATAACAATAATAACATTTTTATCCATAATAAATATATGAAAAGCGAGCTCTTATCAACAGGTCTTGGTAAAAAGGTTAGAGATTAATAATTTCCGTTTAATATAAAATATCAAAGGTTTTTCATATTAAATCGAAAGTTTTTAGCTCAAAATTAAGAAATATTGAAATTAATTTTATCAAATATATAATAAACATTTAATATTAGAGTTATACAATTTATAATATTAGAATTAATAAACATCAAACTCTGCTTGTCTCTCTTATCAGGTTCACCGATTTTTCACATATCTTGGGAAAACTTAAAAATATTCTTAAAATTTGAATTATTAAAATCGGTACAATACGTATGAATAGCTTTTATAAAATTCTCTACTTTGTGTAGAGCTCATTTAAAAACCGCTCGGACAAAAGTTAAAAACTTGAGCATCAATTTTTCAACCAAGCGGTATGAGTTTCCCGAAATAATGTAATCATGTCTATAATAAATTTTCACATCATAAGCTATTTCTAGCCGCTCGCTCGATGAAAAGCAAAACAGTAATGTACAATAGTTCATTATCCATTGTTGTGCACACTTCACATTATTTCTAAATTTGTTTTTAATACAAATAAAAAAAATTTAAATGTGTTACATTATGTCAAAAAACAAAAGTACATCTGCTGGCAACTGTAATTGATACAGGACCTATTTACCATTCAGCAAACCTGTCCTAAATGTCACCTATTTTTATCCACGCCAAAAAGACAATATGTGAATTGCGAGTATGTTTTCCCTATTTATTTGTTTTTTTTGTTGCTGGTATTGACGTAACAGCTACAGAGTAAATGCAGCACTCAAGGCCATAAATTTCCATTTGGCGTTAGCATCAAGCCGTCATCGTGACAGTCAGAAGTGTTATTACGCATACGCCACTTGGGCCAGCTGAGCATTTGCACACTTTCCTCTTTATTAAGGGGGCGCCAAAAAGCGTCAACAAATCGGTTAGTTGGCAAATATAATAAACTTTTTAATGGCCAACTAGCAATGTATATGCGAACTTGGCCAACTGGAACAGCATTTACAACAACAACTTTGCAATAGTGGAAAGTGTAATAAATCGGTCGAATCTGTCGAGCGAGAGAACTTGGGCTTTATGCTGCTAGACACATATAAATCGTTGGTACAGCTCGGCTCAGCTCAGCTTATGTGGCTTTTCACACGTTCCGGCTGCTGAATAATTGAGCGTTCAACAGGGAAAATATTGGGGTGCACGACAACAAGTTGTCTTAGTCCCTAGTTTTTCCCAGCCAGCTGACAGCACGTGCCAGGCACCTCGTCTGTATGCCTTGAACTTTTTAAATATTTATGTCGCCGACTTAATTATCCTTTGGCGTGCGAACCTCGAAAATGTCAGCGGTTGGCACTCACAGCTTTAAAGGACACCGGTTCCGTGTCCTTGTTCATGCAACAAACGTTGTCAGCATTGTAAATGTTGTGGAATTTAAATAATACACAACTAATTGTATATTTCGTGTTGCGCAGAGAAACGTTGTAAATAATTCAGTACGGCCTCCTCCATTTAAATAACCAGACATATGTACCTATATATGTATGTACGTATATATGCTGATAAATTGTAGCTACATTTACTTGGAATGCGGCGTAGAAAGTGTTTTGCCGAATTTGTTTGTTTACGCCTCCTAAAGAGATAATGAGCTCAGAATGGAGCAATAACCATAAAAATTTAAAAGTGGTTTAGCCTATTGGAAAAATCTTTTAAAGATTTGTGCAATGTATGTTATACAAAGATATTTACCTTAGGAAAATGTATCTATTCTTAGCCAAAACAAAAAATCAATTCAAATGAAAATAGAAAATATTTCTTCATAACTCAATATATATGTATATTTGTATTTGATTTATGTGTTAGCTTAAGAATGTAGCTTCCGTCCCAAAACTTGGTATAAAAATGCTTTACAGCTTGTTTTAAAAAATAAAGCCATAAAGCTATTTCTAATATATTTCATTTAAAAAAAAAACTATAAATGTAAATAAAATAAAATAAAACAGATATTTAAATACATTGCGCGAAAACTTTATATTTCTGAAAAATATATTCACAAGGGGTTTAAAAATTATTTAAATATTTTAAGTTTTTAGTTATAATATTTTATATTAAATTCACAATCTGGAAATATTTAAGTAATAAACCTAAAAATTCAAATACAATCAGATTATTCACTAATTCACTAAGAATAAGGATAGAATCAATACTAAGGAATTTATTTCTAAAAAAAAAAGTTCATTATTTGATTAATATCGGGGTTAAATGGGTCTATAATTGTATTAATGTTGTTATAGTGAAAGAAATTTCTGAATAAATTAAAAATAAAAATACGCTAATTCTGGGCTTGAGAAAATCATTTCAGTTAACAAACTGGTTTTAAAATGCTTTAAAGGTGGTCTTATAATTATATTATAAAATACTTGAGTCACTATGCTTAAATTTTACTGATTGTGTAAAGTTAAAAAAAGATTCAATTGCTTGATTAATTTCGCTGTAAAACAGGCGAAAAACACAACAAAAAATTTAAATTCAAAATAATTGTTTTGTATCCATAGGGTAAATAAACAGCCAGCTGTTTTATAGCTTGGCATTTATATTGCAAATATTTGGCGTTGCTGGTGCGACATACACTTACATCCACCCATATATTTATATATGGGTATCTGAACAGCCTGTGTGGCCCTCGGCCAAGTTCATTTACATGTCTGTAAATTGGCCACTGTTCAAGGTCAAAGCCATTGGCAGCCAGCCGATATCACAGCTGCAATAAATCCAACACATTTTCATCTACTACTCATTTCTCATTATTAGGCCTACGAGCGTCGCTTTCCCAAATGCCCCCAAATGCCCATTGTGCTGGACTGCGAGGTCGTCAAGGACGAGTGCCTGGAAAATGGTGCCAAGCGGAACACAAGTCGCCGCTGCAAATTGGCCGTCGATGCGCCGTACATCTTTAAGAAACTGATCGGCGTCGATTTTGTATACTTTCTGCAGCACAACTTTTTGGACATGACAAATCGCACGCTGAGCATCGAGGCGGTCAACGAGAGTTTCTCGTCACGCATTGAGATCTTCGAGCGCTGTCGCTACTACGCACATCCCGACAATGCCGAGTGGACCTGTTTCGATCAGACCGCAACGTTGGATATTAAGAACTTTTTTGGCTTCGAGCATTCCATGGAGAAAATGGGCATGAAACAATATACGCAAACGACGCTCAAGGGCAAGGAGATCATTGAGTATTTCATTAGGCAGCTGGAGGAGGAGGGTGTTACGCATGTGGAGCGCTGGGTGCCGCCGCTGGATGCACCAAAATCGCCAACAACCGAACAGCATCATGATATATTGCTTGATGGTGATTTTATAGCACGCAATTTGGGCCAGTTGTCGCCGATGCAGGAGTCCAAGCTGTTGGAGCTGCGAAAAATGCTCGATGGTGTCGATGATCTGGAGCGTATGCCCAGTTATCAGACCATCTTGCGTTTCTTGTCAGCACGCGACTGGCATGTCAGCCAGGCCTTTGCCATGCTCTGTGATTCGCTCAAATGGCGACGTGAGCATCGCATCGATTCCCTGCTCGAGGAGTACAGTAAACCATCCGTTGTTGTCGAGCATTTCCCTGGCGGCTGGCATCATCATGACAAGGACGGTCGGCCCATCTACATACTCCGTCTGGGCCACATGGACGTTAAAGGCTTGCTCAAGTCTCTCGGCATGGAGGGCTTACTCAGATTGGTCAGTTATTCATTGAACTCTATATACATATTTCTCACTCTATCTTTATTCATATTTAATTATTTTTAATTTTTAATTTTTTTTTTGACAGGCTTTGCACATTTGCGAGGAGGGCATACAGAAGATAAATGAATCGGCCGAGCGTCTGGATAAGCCCATACTCAACTGGTCGCTCCTGGTTGATCTGGAGGGCTTGTCCATGCGCCATTTATGGCGTCCCGGCATCAAGGCTTTGCTATACATCACCGAAACCGTGGAGCGCAATTATCCGGAGACAATGGGCCGTGTTTTGGTGGTGCGTGCTCCGCGCGTCTTTCCCATTGCCTGGACTATTGTTAGCGCTTTCATAGGTCAGTTTGGTACACCCCTGATTTGACCTAAATTTCAAGCCATTTGTTGTTCAACTCTTTGCAGATGAACATACACGCTCCAAGTTCTTATTTTATGGCCCAGACTGTGAGCACATGAAGGACGGTCTCGCTCAGCATATTGATGAGGAAATTGTACCAGATTTTTTGGGCGGGCCCTGCAAGGTAAGCCTTCAAAAACTATTAAAAATATTTTAAAAAAATATAAAAAAATATGAAAGAAAAATAAATTTAGTTTGTAAAATTGTTAAACAATATTTAACAATCAACAATTATATTTGTATATACATACATGATAATATTTTATTGGTATTCTTTTGTAACTTTGTTTATCCAATACCCTTGAACTTTTCGGCGCTGTTTTTTAGACGCATTTAACGCATGTGGAACAAGTCAATAATAAATATCTAACGCATTGTTATTTAGCTGAATGCGATTGTGTAAGCCGCTTCTAAAGTCTCCTATGCCAAAATCACGTTATTATACTCATATAATAGAGAGTGCCGTTTATTATCCTTACGTTCTTTTACTTATTCTGTTCACATTGTTTTCTTGTCCTGTGCCTTTGTGTTGCAAACGATGTCAAGTCCATATACATATATCCGTTTTGTTGCTGTTCTGCGTATTCTTTTATAGTGCCCAGCGTCCGTGTGGTCCTTGTATTGTCTACACACACACACACACTCACACACACAGACACAGACACAGTGTACCTTGAATATAACAATTACAAAATAAAGAAAGCTTCGCAAAAACATACGCCAAACAATTATTGATTGTTACTAAATGTTGCGCACCTATTTTTCTAACAGACCATGATACACGAGGGCGGCCTTGTGCCCAAAACACTGTACAAGATGAACTCTTTGGAGGATCATGATGATGAGACGCCCGTTGCTTCACGTGCAGCTTCCTCCTCGATCGTTGGGGCGCCCATTGAGGGCAAACGTTTGTCGGCCGCCCATCAGCACGATCATAGGAATCTCTACAAGACCGTTGAGCTGAAGGCGGGCTTCACGCACGAGCTGCTCATACGCAATATGGACCCGAAAAGTGTGCTCACCTGGGACTTTGACGTGTTGCGCAATGATTTACACTTTACATTGTATCGCGTCACCGAAGAGCTGCCCGACAAGAATGGTCGGTAAAAATCGATGAGCTAGCTAAGCAAACGAAACTAAAGTATTGAATTGTTTTCACAGATGCGGCCGTTTCCTATTTTGATCTGCAGGACTTTGTGGAGGGCGTCAACTATTTCAGGGAGGAGCCAACGCTCATCTGCCGGCACAAGGAGAGCGTGCAGGGCTCGCATGTGATGCATCATAATGACAGCTATATGATGCACTGGTTCAGTCCGTCGGGTGCACAATTGAATCTGTTCTATGAAGTGCTCAGTTCGGTTAACTACAAAGGCTCAATGACCAGCCTGCAGTCGGCATTCTCATCGAACTCATCGGCGGCCAGCTCCTGTCAGAGTCGATGATATGAGCGGAATGGGCAGAGCGGCGTTGAAACGCAGGCCACAACGTCGCCCTGTGCTCGGGGCGTGAATACGGATCAGGTCGAGTTGGATCTACTTTCGGGCACACTGATGGAAAAGAGTTTGAATCTATTCGATACGCCAGATATATTTTTTTAAAAGCCTGAAAATTTGCAATCTTGTTTAGTTTAGTTTAGCAAAAAGTTTAGTTCGATTTTAATTGTATTTTTTTGTAGCACAATTTTGCCGTTTATTTTTATTATTACTTTTTTTTTTATCTATTTTTCACGTTATCTAATAATATCAATATATATTTGTAACAACGTTAAGCCAAAAATGAAATTTGTGAATTAGGACTTTTACATATATACGGTTGTATCAGAAAATTTTAATATCACGCAATTTTCACATTCATTTCAAAGCGTCAATTAGTCCATTTTAGCTAGTATATTGTAGCAGCTTATACACATAAATACACACATATATTATACATATAATACAGCAATTAAGCAACCTAATATTTGTAGCGCCGCTAATTTTATATGGCTTTTTATAAGAGTAGCAAAAATCTAAAACGAAATAATGTCAGACATTTTATGCGCATTTGACGCTAGAAAACAATGAGATTTACGAATCTATTATCTAATCAATGACTACATGTTACCTAATTAGTTTAAATCAGGGTCAAAAACTAAACAAAACAAAAAAAAATCATACCTTTTAGTCTATTGCAATGATTTAAAATATATACAAAAATAAAAAAAAAACATTATCATAAGTACAATATCAATAAAATTCCGTTTAGACTACGAAAAATATGCTGCAAAAAGTTAAAAAAAATAGCGTTAAATATTTAAAGTTAAGCGCATGATAATGATAATCAGCAATAAAAAAATATAGAATTTTATTTAAAAATAGCCAAGCAAATGTCGTGCATGTTACCTAATTGTGTAAGTTGAAATAAAATTGCAAGTACATGTGTATGTCAATCTTAATTTGTGCAATTATATATCTTTTTATACAAATAACATATTTAAAAAGGCTGCATTGCAATGAAATTGTTTTGGGCTATATTCCTGCAGGCACGCAGCAATTTGAAAGCACGCGCTGTGTTAGCCGGTGTGACCGTCGCGTTGCGCCATTTTGGCGCGCTACACAACACTGCGCCTAACAGCTGGTGGTCAATTGGCTTTTATGTGGCTTAAAATAGCATAAAACAAACTAAACAAATAAAATTTGAAAAATTTCTATTTAGCACTCATAAAGTTATATATGTAAAAGGTTGGCTAATACAAATTTCTTATCATGCGGCTTATCAGTAACGGTTGAGTGAACAATCTGCGCCTGGTCTACGCGACGTCAATAACGATTCTTCGCTACCAACGGAAACGGCTATTTCGGTTTAATGGTCGTTAAAAATAACAATAACAACAAAAACGGATAAGCAGCTGCGCTAAACTATTCTAAATAGCGCAGCTTTGTTCAATTTTGAAACAGTCGAAGCGTATCGCTGACCGTTAACACATCAAACGAACAAGCAGAGATAAACATGGTTGCATTTCAAGTTACCAAGTGAGTAAATGGGTGCAACTGTTAATCGCTTCAGTTGTTGCCGCATTCGCAATGGCTAATGAACAGACCGAAAGTGCTGCGCCCGAAAATCAGTTGAACGATATACTGAAATCCTTGGTCGATTATTACAGCGGCAAAAAGAATGTGGAGCCCAAGAACATCTACGAGGACAAGAAGATATTCCCCAACTTTCGGAGCGGACCACTGGAAGAGTATCGGGAAAAGGGCAGTTTCTGCCACAAGCGCATGAATATGCTGCTGGAGGGTGAAGAGCACATTCGTCTAAAGGTAAAGTACTCCTATTTGCGATTCAACATTTCGCAATTAACTCTTGATAAATGTAATTTAATTACATTTGTATAAAGTTCAGGCCGCAGTACAAAGTTCAATGTGCAAAGAATTCACTTTAATCATGCCAAAAACCTGTTCATTTGAAGTGATACAAAATTTGCCTGCACGTTAATTTCTTTTTTGATCATTAGGTGACATGATTTTTGTTTTGTATTATTGCAAAAGAACTTGTCATCAAATTATCTTTCTAATTGGAACGGTCGTTGAATCCTACTTATCTCTGTGTAGAGCTATGAAACCATTTGTGCTGATTAGCAAATTGATTTGCGATCAATGTACGGCCACCATTTCTAGTTTTCCAGTAGTCTTCCATTGCGAAATTTGTCGGACTTCAGCCATGTGGAAGGGTGGGAAGAGTAGATGAAAACTGTTCTCGTTTTGACTAATTGTTAAGGATCTCTGTGAAATTTAGTTTAAATTGTTTAACTAGCTTCGATTAAAATTAGGATTTAATGGTTAATGGGTATATGCTTAATTTTTGTCGATTTGGGCACTATATAAATAAGGAAGAATGCTTTAGGCGGGAATGCCCGACTAGGGGATACCCTGCACCCAGCTTTACACACATACGCAAAAGGAAAATTAAACTTTCAGAGTTTAAATATGGAAACAAAATGTGTGCAGAAACCAAGGCGAACGTGGGGAGTCATCCAAACAGATTATTAATCTAAAACTAACATACCCAGTTTAGCGTCTCTACCTCAAAGATATGCTCAAAATAAACTGGGTCAAATTTTAGGAGAAGTTATCGACAATTTGAAATAAACTTATGGTATACAGGAACTTAGAAAACTAAACTTTCAGACCCTAGCTCTTATAGTCTATAGAGTTGGACTAAATCGACTAAGCTAGCAATGCCGACCAAGAATATATCTATATAGGTTATTGGGTCGGAAATATTGCTTGTTGCATTCATTTGCACAAAACAATTATACCCATTTTTTTTAAATTTGTAAAAGGTTCAGATAAATATAAATATAATTTTATTTTATATTTAATTTATAATAAATAAAAAATCTAGTGTCATAAATGGATTCAAGAATACGTTTTACCCTATTAAACAGTGGTAATCAATTCCGGCGGGTTTCACTGTACAGTTCTTCTTCTTGAACTGATTAGGAGCTTGCTTATCAGAGAGTGTTCAATTGTTCAAACATTCGGCATAACAATTGGGTTGGGCCATCATATCTGAACGTTAACTAATCTAAGTTTACCTTTAAAAAAACACAGCACAAAGTATGGCAATGGATGGAACAACATCCCGATTTTCAGCGTGAGCCGGAAGCGCCGAGTCTAGAGCTTACGAGGGAGCTGGCCAACAAGCGTCATCATTTGCTCTGGGAGCAAAAGTTCTTCGATGTCAATGAGGTTGAGTAACGCTGCAATCCTTAGCCCATTAGTTAAACATATTAGCAATTAATTTTTTGATTTTTAACCTTATTTTTTTGATTTTTTTTTTTAGTATCTAACTAAGCCGCATTTGATGTTGGCCTTTGGCCAAGCCATCTTTAGCTATGACTTTAGCTTCTCCGTCAAGTTCTCGCTGTCCAATGGCATGTTTCCCAGCACCTTGGTATCCCATGGCACCGGACGGCTGGGCAAGTATGCGGCCAAGATAGCCGACAATCGCATATTGGGCGCCTATGCGCTAACCGAGATCTCTCATGGAACGAACGCAAATGGTAGGAATAAATAAAACTTCATGCTTGCATACACTTAATATATTTTTCTTTCGTTTCTATTACCATACAGGCATGCGAACACGCGCCACGTATGATATAAAATCGCAGGAGTTTATTATAAACACGCCGGACTTTGAGGCGGCCAAGTGCTGGGTGGGCAACCTGGGCAAGACCTGCACCCATGCGATTGTATACGCGCAGCTGTATGTGCCGGATGAGAAGCACCAGGGCCTGAATGCATTCCTGGTGCCCATTCGCGATGAGCGTACGCTGCTGCCGTTCCCCGGCGTAACCGTTGGCGATTTGGGCGAGAAAATTGGCCTGAATGGCATTGACAATGGGTGCGTACAAATCAAAGATCTTGGCGAAAAGTAAAAATTCCTTTTTACAGTAGTTGGTAAATATAGTCAAAAGTTAAAATGATTTAAGATAAACTAAATCGGGTTTAGACTTGATAAGTTAAGGGATCATACATTATATGAAAGGACAAAGCTACCCTAACAGATACCCTTTTTCCAGCTCTATCTTTCCGAAATATACATATTTGAGTTTTAGGCAGAGCTGCTTGACTCGTAATTTTTAAATCCTCCCTGCTTAATTTTCAACTAAACGGACAGACTAACAGACAGGCGGACATGGCTATATCGACTCGACTATTGATGCTGACTAAAAATATACTCTTACTTTATGGAGTCAGATGCTTTTATCTGCCTCTTATATACATTTTGCACAATACTATTATAGCTTTTTACCCATTTTCCATGGATGCAGGGTATAAAAATAACATTTATACACACACAGTTATACTAGTCTCTATAAATATATACTCTTTTTGCAGATTTGTAATGTTCAATCAATATCGCATACCCAAGGCGAATTTGCTGTCCAAGACGGGCGACATCGACGCGAAGGGCAATTACAGCAGCCCCATTAAGGATCAGCGCAAACGCCTGGGTGCCTCGCTGGGCGCCCTGTCCACCGGCCGTGTTAACATCGCGGCTATCACCTATGTGGCACTGAGCAAGGCCATTTGCATCGCCATACGCTATTCGGCCAGTCGGCGCCAGTTCGGGCCAACCGACAGTAATGTGGAGTGGCCGGTGATTGAGTACCAGTCGCAGCAGTATCGGCTGCTGCCGCATCTGGCCACGACAATAGCGTTGCGCGTGGCCACGCTGTGGATTGGCAAGGCCAACGTGGACATGACCATGCGGAGCATGATGGGCGAGGACACATCCAAGGAGGGCATGGAAATACATGCAATCTCGTCAGCACTTAAGCCATGCACCACCTGGGCGGCCCGCGATGGCATCCAGGAGTGCCGTGAGGCTTGTGGCGGTCACGGGTATCTCCGGGCATCCGGCTTGGGCGATCTGCGCAACGACAATGATGCCAATTGTACATATGAGGGTGAAAATAATACGCTCATTCAGCAGGCATCAAATTGGTTAATTAGCTTGCGGCGCAGCAATGCGAACTTCACGGATGTGTCGCCATTGCAGACAACCTCTTTTCTCAGTGATATGAATGTGATCTTGCAGACCCACGGCCAGGAGCGTAACGCCGTTGAAGCTCTAGACGTGCACAGTGCGTGATTATTCCAAATGCTTACCAAAGAGATATTTTAAATCGCTTTTTATCTTGCAGATTTGCTGAAGGCTCTCAATTGGCTAACGGCATGGCAGCTGGACGCAACAGTTAAGCGCTTCGAGCAGCTGCAATTGGCCGGAAAGGATGCTTTTGAGACGCGTAACAACATTCAAGTTTTTGCCGCTCAGAAACTTTCCATTATTTATGCAGAGGTGCGATTCATTATATAAAGTACAATTCGATCGTTATAACTAATATATTATATTTTAATTCAAACAGCGCACCGTTTACTATGTATTCCACCAGTTTGTGAACAGCCTGCCCGCCTCCGCCGAGCAACAGGTGCTGTTGAAGGTGCTGTCGTTCTATGGCGCCAATTTGGTCACCAAATACTCTGCTCTGTTCTATCAAGGTGGCTATTTCGGCAATAGTACGCACATTGAACTGTATCAGCAGGGCATATTGGATCTGCTGCCGGTGCTGAAGAACGAATCCATTACTTTAGTGGATGCAATTGCACCCACTGATTTCATATTGAACTCGCCGCTGGGCATGAGTGATGGCAATGTATGTAGATAAAGCATTTTATACTCGCTCACAAAGTAAAAGGAGTATATTGGGTTTGTGCAATGTCCGTCCGACCGTCTGTTGAAGCTAGAGACTTGAAATTTGGAATATATTTTCATGTACACCCCGTCAGATAATGTGTAATCTCTTCTGTTTTAAGGCAAGATACATACAATTTTCGTAAAAATTTCTAAAGACCTCTAAAGATCGTACAAACATTTTTTTTTAATCTTGCGGCGTGGCAAATCGATAAAAATGTATAGTCTTTGCTGGCGGGTGTTTATCCGAAAATTCATATCTCTTACAAATTTATATATATTTTTCCAAAATAACAATCATAATTACGACCGTTATCGACTGTTTTGATCTGTTATTTTTTCTGTGAACGAGTATTACATGCTTTTTTTATATTTTTAGATGCAAGTATAATTGGCTAACATTTTCTTCTGTATTTCACAGGTCTATCAGCATTTGCAGCGCACCATTGTGTCCACTCCTGGTGTCTACGAGCGTCCAGATTGGTGGCGTGATGTCACCTACAAAAATTATTTACAGCGCGCTAAATTGTAAAATTGCAAAGCACATAAGGGAAAACCAAAAAAAAAAAAACAAAGTCTTAAATTCTCTCATTCTCTCAAGTGAGTGCCTTTACAATATGTTTATTATAATTGTTTCAAAATAGCAGAACTGTTTGAATAGCCGTGTACTTTAAAGCTTATAAACAGCTTCCAATTAATTCGTGATATACTTACATACTTACATGTGCAATAGTGCTGATCACAGATCATAATTTTATACAAATAGTTTCGGTAAGAACATTTCGCAATAAAATGAAATTTTTATTCAAACTGATTTTCTATAATATAAACTTGCATCACTTGAGACTGTATGATTAAACAATTTGGGTGGATAGTTAAATATTAGTAAAATTGGGAACATTTCGGACGTATCATCATCTGAACTGATTTATAAGAATATACTGGACCTCTCCAATTGTATCAATAAATTCCCTTCTTATTAAATGTAGGGGGTAAATTTGCTTCCAAATAGCAAATGTAAAAAAAAGAGCATTGAAATAATATTGTTATATAATTGACGAACCTGGAGGCACAATATGTATCATCACTCCTCTGCACAATTATTTTCGGTATATTGATCATACGTGCTAAATTTAGCAATAATATGTGATCTTAGCGAGTCTCCAGCATCTCCAGAATATTCGCCTATCTTGCTCACCTCATAGGAATTTGTTTCACTGGAGATTAGGATGTTATCATAGAGAGCATATTTTGTATTTTCATACATATATAATATAACTCTAGTCGGAAGCGCCCGACTAGACGATACCCTTACCCAGCTGCGATCTATCATAACATACATTTGCACATACATTTACATAACATACAAACGCACGCCGCAAGCTGTGCACGTTTCTTAGTGGCTGCGTCCCTACCATGGAATTACATTCTTGATAAATTCTAAAAAAAAGTATGATCTTTATGAAATTTTCAGCACCTAACAAGACCATTCAAATCTATGTACAAACCAAAGCGCAATTCTGTAGTACTTTAATTGTGTGTTTTTAATAATTGGGGAAAGTGGGGGAAGATATCCAAAATGCGGAATAAACCAAATTTGGTGGCCCTAGCTCTCATAGTCTCCGAGATATGCAAAGGAAATCAAGTCTTACAAACTGTTTTCGGCGTAGGAGAATCTCGTCGAAAAGTTTGGTTCTCTAGCTTTTGTAGTTTCCGAGACCGTTGCGTTCAAACAGACGGACATGGCTAAATCGTCGTCCTGATCAATAATATACATAAGTAATTTAATTTTTATGTTAATCGGAAGAAAAACAAGAAAGGTACAATAAATAGTTTTCTTAGATCTTTAAATCTAGTCGAAGCATTTTATTCATTTCTTTATCATATTTATTATATATTTATATATATATATATTTAACTATATGTATAAATATATAAAAACACTGATTGTGGTTTTTTTTCATGTTCAATCATAAAAACATTAAAAAAGTTACTATTTGTTAAATATTCTCTAAGTGAAACAGAGAATAATATTTCAAAACTTAATCATCAAAAGCATTAAACGTTTATACCCGTGTGACACTTTCTGGTCTGGTAGATCGTTTCTTCTTAGTTGCTTATCGGACTATTTTCGCTGAATTACAAATTCAAAGATCATTATTGATACTAGATTGGAATGTATAATGACTCTCAAGTCGGCGTTGTGCGAATTTTTTTATTGAACTCATTGAATAAGAATAATAATAGTTGGTAGCCGTCTTTGTTATTATTATTTAAATGATGAAGTTGTACAGAAGAACTTTGTACTCTAGTACTTGGGCTTAATTATTTGTATTTACATTTTCTTGGCTTCGATATGTCATCGTCACGTGAGGCGTGTGGCTTAGTGTTCACAAAAGTACATAATAAGGATAACAGTGTTGTCCAAAAAATTAGATTTTCTTAGTTGGGATATTTGTTGGACTATTGACTATTGTCTTTGACGGCCTGGTAAAACAAAATGCAATTTGTTTGATACGCTTATCAGTGCTTTGGTTCAATAAGCAGGAAGCTACAGCAGTGTTGTAGACTTCACTTCAATTTAGTTTCATACGTACTATAAAAGCAATTATAAAATAATTAAATAAATTATAACTTGATTTGAGTAGGTATAATTTGAATAATTGCATATATCCCTTTTATAAGTGAAAACAATTTATGGCAGTCCATTTCATTTTATTGAACTACATTCATACAAATGAAAATTTAAATATTGTTCTTACATATTTGTACGCACTTAGAAGAACATTCTGATAAATTATACGTGATTTTACCTGTTTGGGATTTTGACACAAATGTTTGATACCTTTAATTAAAAGATTCGTCAAATTATGGGGCTTAAGGTTCAATAAAATTGTTTTCAAAATTGTTTATCAGTGTTCGCTTCTAAATGCGCATAGTAAAAGACTGGTCGAAAAAAGATTTGCTACTTATGTTATATGGTTGTTTTTCTGGAAGCTATTTTTTAAAAAAATTCCATAACTGATATTAATTCAATTTTATGCATTTTGAATTGCTTTTGTGCGTTAAGTTATTATCCTGCTTTGTATAAAGCATTTTGTTGTTATAATTTTTGGTTAATTCATTTAACTTAAATACGGTGATCACAGTCTGACAAACGGCTTTGTTGTTTTTGTTGTTCAATAAATTACAAATATACACAAATTCGACGCTAACACACATTAAATACAACATACAATTTGCTAATTATCTTGAGCATCCAATGGGCTAGCCATTGCATTGGGGGTCAGGGCACTGCATTGGCACCAGACCCGGAACCCGACTCATATAGTTCGGGTACGCTGTGCGCAATATGCGGCTGGAGCTGGGCTAAAACGCCGCCATCGCTCTCCGTTTGGATGAGCATTGGAATTTGCTGAGGCAGATCGCTGGTGGCCCACAAATACAAGTCCAGCGTCTTCTCCGTGCAATCGGCAATGAAACGCACAAATGGCCGAATGTCGCCCTCGTTGGCCAGCTTAAGGAAATGATAATACTTGCTGCGCTGCTGTTTGGGTATGATAACGGGCGGATAGCCAGCGCGCATAAGGAGCGTGTTCATCAACAGGCGCGACGTGCGTCCATTGCCATCAACAAAGGGATGAATGTGCACCAGCTTGTAATGGGCGAGCGCTGCATAGCTGCAATAGAAAAGTCGATAGTCCTTTGAGCGCTTATCTTTAACGCGAATTTTATACACTCACTTGACCGGATGCAACGTACTGCTGTGCTCGGAGTTCAGCCAACGCTCGAAACGTTGCATAAGAATTGCCAAGTCACCAGGGCCTGGCGGCACATGACCGCCCACATAGACCTGGTTGCGGCGAAACTCGCCGCCCTCTATGGGATCCACGTGGCCCAGCACGCGGCGATGCAGCTCCAAGATGTCTTTGAGCGTAATTTCTAATCTGCAACGGAACGTAAAATATTTGTTATTATTATTATTGTTATTATGATTATAATAAATACTTTTATCGAAAAACTTAGTCTTAGCTTTACAGTTTTTAACTTGTTTTATAGTGCAACTTTTAAAGTAGCCATAGATACAATTATTTATGTGTAAGACAAACTATATATACATCTAATTCTCTTTACACGATAGTTAAGTTCCCAACAAATTCGTGTACAAAAATATAATGGCTAAATGGAAAAATAGGAGATTGGTTCCAGCCAAAAAAAGCAACTTAAAAATACAATAAACAATATTAAAAAACTCTTGTTAGATTTCACTTCTGATTTTGTTTTCCATGCTTATTCATTAAATTTATGTATTAAAAAAAAAAATAAATAAATGAAAAAAATATCTGAAATTTATGTATATAAAAAAAGTTTAACTAATATAAATAGTATATATTATAAATAAAAAAAATATAAACATAACAAAATTTAATTCAATGTCGCTTTCTGACAATAATTCGTATATGTTTGCCTAAGACTGCAATATTACAGCCATCACTAGAATTATTTTGCTCATAATTTTGGGAATTTAATTCTCTATTATTATCTTTATTCCCCATTGTTCATAATTTAGCAAAAGTCATAAAATGGATCAAAGAATATTGAAAAACGTGTTAAAAAAAAAACAATTTGTCTTAAAAGAAATAAATTTGAAATTTTTAAAGCGTGTTTTTTTAAAATCGTGTTAGGTGTACACGTAAATTAGGCTAAGAATCGAGCTAGGGTTTAGTTTTAAGTTTCCTACATTACTTTTTATGACATTCATCTCTGCAGCTGGAACAGAGTTAAAGCAAAGACAATATAAATACTTATATTTATATTTATATTATATAAATACTTATATTTATATTTATATTGTCTTTGGCTAAAGCGACATTTTAGCTGACCCTCGCCTTGGGCCCTTTTCGAGTATACTTACTTTTGCACCAGGCTTGCATTAATGTACTTCATGGCCAGGTCCATGCCCAGTATTTCGTTGTGCTCATCTATAGACTTGCCATCGACGGCCATGCGGGTTTCCAGCACTGAGCGCGTCTGTGCCAGGGTCATGGTATTACCCTCGATGCCAACCGAATGATAAATGTGCTGAAAGTATGCCTCCTTTTTGGCGCGACGCAGCGCAGAGTTGGCCTCGTGTATGGCAGAGAGCGCGTCACGTTTCTCATCCAAATTAACCAGGCGTCGCTCGTCCAGTGTTTGTACCACATCCGCTGTGCGCTGGCGATTGGCCAGGGCTTCCGAGTTGCTTGGACTGATGCTGAGTGCCTGAAAGTAGTACTGATCTGCCAGCACAATGTTCCGCTGATTATGCTCCAGAAATTCGCCATAGCGCAGCAGCACTTCGGGATGCTTCGGCGCCAGTGCGAGCGCATGCTCGAATAGACGCGCTGCCTTGTCGTCCTTGCCAGCCATGTACATCTCTTGGGCTAGACGCAGTGCGCCCATGGCCTCCTTAATGTTGGTCTGCTCCGCCTCGGTGAAGCTGGCGCCCACACTATCACTGATGCTCTTATCGTAGAACTCCTTAAACGCGTTTAGCTCGTCCACCGAATACACGGCAAATTCGTCGCGGGTCTGCAGATAATGGGCCGTGGGCAGGTGATGCAATTGCCGCAACTGCAGCCGCCAGCCCAACAGGGTGACCGACGACGAGGTCAGCGCATGGAAGCCGAACGCTGCCAAGCTGCCAGCTATGAAGAACAGGGCAAAGCGATACGTGGGCTGAAGCTTTTCCCGTTTCTGTTGTGTTTCCTTCTTCGCCGTGCCTTTCGCCATAGCCTGCGGATTAAACGTATTTTAGCTTTGTCGATTACGCATTTTGCCTGCCATTTTGCTCACCATTGTTATGTGGCCTGTTTTAGTTGTCGGCCAGTTTTCGTTTTACATTAGTTGTGTACACTTTGCACAGCTGATACATTTTAGGCAGTTAGTGGGCGGTTTGACAACAAATGAACCACGTATTTCTGTGAGACCATGGCATTTGCTAGTGATGGCAGTGTGTGCGATATATCCGAACGCGGTCGATTAATACTGAAACACGAACTGAAATGGACAAATAGTTGACTCTTCTAAAAATTTAAAAATATAATTTAATTTATAAGGAATAATGTTATTTTGTGCACGGATTCCTTGGGTTTTCATTTATGTATGGAAAATATTGGTACTACATTTTACTTGTGTGTCGACGCAAAATTAAATCATCTGTATATTTGTGCTGTTATTTCTTTTTTGTATTTTTTTTTTTAAATCTTTTAACAAACACACAAATATATTTAATATTCATTTACTCTGAAGCAAGCAGTTTCTGAGCTCATCCTTAGCACAAAATTAATTCGTTTGCCAGCACTGTTTTTAGCACAGCTGACGCTATGCGCTATGCCATTTCAGGCGCCAGATGGCGCTAATAGATCTTAAGTTAGTCACATTATTTTCAAGTTGCGCAAAACAAAACCGGATATATTTAAACAATTTAAAAGCAAACGCAATATAATAATTAAGCAAATTAAGTTCTAAGAAAACCAACTCAAATGAGTAACCCAATATTTATGGCCGGTGTCAATAATTTTTGATGCAAACATTTTTTTTCGAAGAATATAAAAGACGAATATTTGTGAAAATGAATTGTGTCATTACAAAATGTGTGCTTCTTGAGTGAAAAAATAATATAATATTTAATTTATATATACAGTTGAACCTCGATTATCCAGACCTCTATTAACCGGAAACATACATGTACATATGTTAATCAGGATGCTGAGTGGTTGATTTAAACCTTAATTGAGCGCGATTTACCGCCTTTATGCGTGGACACATACTTATTTACAATTAATTAAATAAATTAATTTTTTATAAATTATTTTATGGAATATAATAAGACAGCTGTATGAATATGTATGTTTATCAATGCAGATTCATCCGTTAAAAAAAGTTGTTAAATTTGGAATGTTTATATGTGTTCTCTTAACCGGAATTTTTAGATTTTCCGTGGTGAGCTTTGTCCTTCGCAGATAGTCGAGGTTCAACTGTACATATTACCTTTGTTGTGATTTTAGCAATTCGCTAATAAATTTGTGGTTTTTAACAAAAAGAACGTGTTCTAAATTCAAATTTAAATGCCAACTAGGATGTTGAAAAATAATTAAGAATGGTTTTTCCCTTGCGGTCGTTTTTTGGTTAAATAAATTCAATTGAAATGACAAAAATTTAAACATCTGCAAGGTCAGTAAAATTTGCATATATGCAAGTATCTATTTTCCTCTTAATTGTTTTGAATCACTTTTAAATACACTTGCGAATCCCACGCAAATGCCGGGCCTCCCCCCACACATCCATCTTAAAATGTGTCGCTGTCATGTAACGAGCTCATGAGCTTATATGAGATCATATACCTATATGAATTCGCAATAAATTCACTTATTTTTGATCTATTGTCATTGTGTGTAAACAAAATCAAATCGGTCAAAGCAACCGGCTTGTGAATCACAAACATATGTTAGTCGCAAATGAGCTCATTAGAAGATCCCATACCGGTTTATATTTGTTCTTCTTTTTGCCTTTGAACTATGACGTCCAATATGATTTTTGTTATTTTCTTTTGTTTCTTGCTTGTTTCTTATTTTTCGTTATTTTTCCAAAACAGTTCAACTGATAACGGCATGCCGCTCTTTCAGAGATTCTCTCAAACATTTTCGAATAAAAGCTTTGCTCGATGCGCCTCGGCCGTCAGTTGCTGTTCGGCAGCGCAACGCAGCGCAACATTTTGAAATCGTCGTGGAGGGCTAACGGTACAAGCGGTGATAGTGAAAGTGAACCGAAAACAGTTTCTTGAACGCATGCTGATCCTGCGATTCTTAATCAATTTCGATAATCGCGTGTGCTTTAAACTAACTAAAGTGAACTAAAGTGAGAGTGAGTACAATGAAAATATGTATATATATTACCAGATTGCAGTTCAATTTGTATATCGCACTGCGAACAGCATCCAAAAATAGACAACGCCTGCACTCTAGCCACTATCTGCCGTGGTCCCAAAATTAGTTGTTCCAGAAATAAAATCATGTTCGGGATGTGCATTACCAAATGTGACCCAAATGGGAGCTTATTGTTTGTGCTGCGACAGCGTTCAAAGGTGTTGATTTATGGGCCAATGCTATTGAAAACAAAAAAAAAACAATTCTATATATTGAGCATATGGTGGCCATACAATTTTTAAATTTTTTTAAATTGAATGAAAAAAATTACCACGTTGACATTAAAGACTTATCAACGAGCAAAGCGTTGCGCACCGGATTAAAGATGCGACATTATTTGATGCCAAAAAAAAAAAGAAAAACAAAAATTAAATAAAAAAATTTTAAAATAATATAGTTGCTTTAAAAAGCCAAACCAAAAACAACACTATGTGCCAAGTAAAATGAACATTATCGCCAGGCTAACCTTTGCTGCCCCTCGGTTGGTTGATAATCCCTGGCTAAAGACTGAACTAGATTTGAGCTACAATCGCTTATCAGCAAAAACACCTCGTAGCAGACAAAAAAAAAAATATATATATATATATACAAATCTTTAGTATTTTAATCGAGATTTTTAGCTCGAGCCTACTTCATAATAAGTAGAAGTACCTATTTCCAAGTATTAACACATTTACTATTTATGAATGACACAGTTTTCTTTCCGATCTTCACTCCAGTTGGCCCAGAATGCGAGTGTGTCTGGGCGTGTGCGCGCTGCTCTTGGCACTCGCGAGTTGCCAGGGCTACAACAGCTTTAGATCCAGCTTCAGAACCAGCTCCTCTTCATCGTTTGGCGGCGGTGGCGGCGGCAACATTCAGTCGCAGGCAATGCTGCAGGCGCCATCCAAGCTCAGCAGCTGGGCCTATAGCCATTTGAATGAGGTGCGCGAGTTTGCCAATCGACTCACGCAGGAATACAATGTCATGTCCACGGGCGGCAGCAGTGGAATAGGACATTCCCTGGCTTGGAGTGGTGAGTGCTAATTATATTAATTTAGTATTCAAATTCGAATACACTTGTTAGTTCAGATTTTACCCCAACGCCAAAATAATAAATTAAGATTTTTTTATTTTTTTTATTTATAAATGTTTATTATATTGTTTTGCAAGGACGCTTTGCCTTATGAACAATGTTGGAATTAAATATCGCCGGGTTTCTGTTAAGATTAACTTAAGAAAAACTTGCCAAGTATTCTGATCAAAATTATAATCAATTGAAAGTGTTTGAATATCCGTTACATATATTTAGTTTAAATATCTTTAATTCATTTAGAATACCAATATAAATATGTGTATATATATTAGACGACCAGCTAATTCTGGCTTTGGCATAATTCAAAATTTATCAATATAAAACATTTTTTTATAACTTTGTAGAGGGATT
This sequence comes from Drosophila colorata, assembly GCA_035041545.1. NCBI lineage: Eukaryota > Metazoa > Arthropoda > Insecta > Diptera > Drosophilidae > Drosophila > Drosophila colorata. The sequence continues at coordinate 4,625,712 of JAWNLD010000013.1, forward strand.
TATAATTTTCCAAAGTGATATGAAATTGAAATTTGTGTGTATTCTTAATCAGTATCAATAGCCATGTGAATATAGTCTGTTTGACTGTTTCTTATACATTTTATTAAAATTATCTGTTTCAAATTTGTCTTTATAATATCTGTATATTTTACAAAAAAAATTTTAAAAAAATTTGGAATAAAAATTTAGAACCGGAAATGCCTTAAGAAATATATATATTTATATATGAGAGGTATTTCATAGACTTATAATTGTGTTTATACATTTATAAAAGCTAGAAAACACTAATCATTAAATTTAAATTAATTAATTTTTACCGGACACCATCAATAAGACGTAACTATTTTAATCAGGCTATATATAGTTGTGAAATACTGATTAAAGAAACCAGCATAGCCAAAAAAAAGGTCATCAAGGGATCAATTCATTTTATTCATTGCGCCCATTTTAAATATGAAGTTAAACTAATACCTTAATCGATTCACTTGGAGACAGAGGTATAAATACTTAGTGATAACGTAATTAAATAATTCTAAGCGATTCTAAAATAATGTGTGACATCATCATTTCGTTGCCGTGGCGCCAAGTGATTCTTTAATAGGGGTATATCAAAATATATATACATATATATACATGTTTTTGGATTTATAGTAAGAAACTGACCTTAAATAAAACTCGAACACTAGGCGATTAGTTTGACTTGCATCGGATGTTTTGTTAATTTGTTAATTTTTATTGACTTAAAATTAAATTATAATTTCGTGAAAAGGTGTGAAAAACTTTGGCAAGCGAAAAGAAGAAATAGAGTTAGTTTATAACAAAATTAATTAAAATCTCCGGCCAACATACTTATTTCACTATAAAACTTGTAAGCCTACTTGAATTTTTGAAAATCGAATAGAAAGGTGATAAAAGTAAAAAATCGAGTAACAAAGAGAGAGAATGAAAAAGATATGGAAAGAAAGAGAAAGAGAGAGAGTCAGAGAGAAAACTAATTGCAAAAAAGAGAGGGAGAGAGAAACTAAGAGAGATAAGGCGAAAGTGCGAGAGAGAGAGAGAAAAATTGAGGGGGTGAGAAGGAGAGAGAAGGGGGTGAGAAAAAATAAGAAGAGAAAGAGAGAGAGAGAGAGAGAGAGAGAGAGAGACAGAGAAAAGAAAAGAGAGAGAGAGAATAAAAGAGAGAGAGAATAAAAGAGAGAGGAAGACAGAGTGAGAGAGAGAGAGAGAGAGGAAAACAGAGTGAGACAGAGAAAGAGAGAGAGAGAGAGAGAGAGAGATAGAGAAAACAAAATAGGCAAAGATAAAATTTTTTAAATTAAATTTAAATTATTTAAATTACCTATTAATATTTTATATTTCCATATATGTTAAGATGATACGTAAATAGAATGGAATCAAAATATACAGTATATTTAGCTTAAACAACTGCCTAATATTCTAATTGGTATTCCTTCCAGCGAATATACTGCAGCTGAGTGGCAAGACCGCGAGCGAACTGGATGCCCTCTGTCTGCAGATTAGCCAGCAGCTGGTGAACGATATGCGCCAGGGAGTGATCAGCTACAACAACATTGCTCAGCCAGCGTTCTTCGACGCAAAAGCGGCGGAGGTGCTGGAAAATTTTGCCACTGGCGGTGTCCAACAGACTGTGGACCTGAATCCGTTTCAGCCCGTTGATTTGAGCGGCTTTGATGAGGTCAAGAACTACGCGTATCCGGCCGAGGTGAAGGTGATCGATGGCAAGACCTATGTGGTGCATCGCAACTGTACCGAGGCCACCAAATTGAGCAACACCTTTGGCAGCAATGCGGCCGCCCAACTGACCCACGGCTACTACGCGCAGAGCCCCAGCACAACGGTCACCCGTCAATCGACGCTGCAGGACTGGATTGGCCAGCGAATAGAGCCGACTGTGGTGGGTTACAGATCGGTGGTGAGCATCGATGGCGGCCGTGGTGGCTCAACGCCATACAGTCAGCTGAGTGCGGTGCCGTCCTTCAGCCAGGTGAACAACGCGCCGGGCTCCAGCTCAACGGTGACCGTTAGGCGTTTCAACAAGACGATTACCACGCACGCCGACGGCACCAGTTCCGTGGACGGCTCGGAGACGCAGCAGCGCTGGGAGGATGGCCAACTGGTGTACGATAATATGCGACCCTTTGGCCAGGCGTCGGTGCCCCGTGACGAGCAATGGAAGCGCGAGGAGCGCGAACATTTCTATTGGTTTCTAACGTCGCCGCAGCGTCTGGAGGACTGGCAGCATCAGCACGAGGATCGCCTGTACGCCGTGGCGCATCGCTATCATACGACATTGCCCGTCCTACTGGAGTTCCATCGTCGGGAGCTGGCGCGCTATCAGGCGCTGTTGGGGCAGTATCAGGCACAGGTACAGGATGCCAGCGCCTGGCAGCGTCAGGAGCGCGGTCGCCTCGATTGGCTCATACACCAGAATAGCTTTACCACGCAGGACTTTGAGCGCTGGCAGCGCGAGAACAGCGCCAAGCTGCGCCAGCAGGCACAGAAAATTGGCGTCGCGCCGGAGCAACTGCAGCAGTGGCAGCGCCAGGAGCTGCAGCGTCTCTACGTGCACTTCAGCAAGATCAACGAATCGCTCGGCCCGCAAATACCCAACCAGCTGGCCGTACATGACGCCAGCTCGCTGGTGGTGGACAATGCCCAGGAGCAGCAGCGCCTGGACGAGCTCATACGCCAGCACAATGCCACAATTGCCCAGCTACAGAACTCGATATTCACCGATCAGCAGCGCCTGAAGGATCTGTCCATCAAATACCAGGGCGACATGCAGAGCCAAACGCAATGGCTGCGCGGAGAGGTCGCCCGCATTGGGGATCTGATCAAGGAGCAGAATGATCAGGTGACCAGGCTAAGCGCCTGGCAGAGTTCGGAGCGTGCCCGGCTCGAGACGATGCTGAAACAGCATCGGGGCAGTCTCAGCGAACTGCAGCAGCAAATGGCCCAGGATCGCAGCTATGTCCAGAATCTGGCGGCCAAATATCGTGTGGGCGTCGATGAGCTGGAGAAATGGCAGCGCGAGGAGCTGCAGCGACTGCAGCTGGTTGGCCAACAGCAGCTGGAGAGCCACATCAAGGACTGGCAGATCGGTGTCAGTGCGCAGCTGCGCAACATCGTTGGCCAGAATCAGCTGACCATCGAAGAGTTCCAGAATTCCGTAATCAATGATCGTGCGCGCCTGGAGCAGTTCGCACGCACCTACAAGGTGCGCGTCGAGGAGATCGAATCGTGGATCAAGAGCGAACTCAAGAAATTCCAATCCGAGGGCCTACTCAAGGAGGTCGAACAACAGCTGGTCTCGTGGCAGCAACGGGAACGCGAGCGTCTCCAAACACTCGTGCAGCACAATTCGCTGACCGTCGAGCAGCTGGAGGCGAAGATCAAGAACGATCAGACGCACTTCTACGATCTGGCCAACACGTATCAGGTGCGCGTCGAGGACATACAGGACTGGCTGAAGAAGGAGTTGTTGCGGCTGCAAAGCGAGGGTCTGCTCAAGGCCGAGGCGCTCAAGGATTGGCAGGTGGCGGAGCGCCAGCAAATCTCCAAGCTGGTACAGCAGAACAAGTACTCGATTGATGAGTTCGAAAGGAAACTGTTGGCGGATCGGACGCGTCTCAACGATCTATCGAAGACGTACAATGTGCAGGTATCCGAAATTGAGCACTGGATCCAGGCGGAGGGCGAGCGCCTGCAGCGCGAGGGGCAGCTGCACATGGAGACGCAGCTGAACAACTGGCAGAAGATTGAGCGCCAGCGTCTGTTGGATCTGATCAACAAGAACGATCTGTCCATTGAGGAGCTGGAGACCAAAATTGGCAAGGACCAGACGCATCTGTACAGTCTCGCCCAGCAGAATCAGGTGCGCGTCGAGGAGATCGAACAGTGGATCAAACAGCAAATCCAGAAGCTCCAAAGCGAGGGTCTCATCGAGATGCAGCGCTTGAAGAACTGGCAGCAGGAATGGCGCGGCAATCTCACCAATATGGTGCAGGAGCGCGACTATACCGTCGAGGAGTTCCACAAATGGCTGCTTGAGGATCGCACTCGGCTCCAGAGCCTGGCCATGCAGCACAATGTCCAGATCGAGGAGATCGAACAGTTTGTCAAGAAGGAGGAGCAGCGCTTCATTGGCATGGGCCTGCTCAAGCCCAGCGAGAAGCTGACCAACTGGCAGGAAGTGGAGCGTCTGCATCTCAAAAATCTGGCCCAGCAGCAGTACAAGTCCACGGAGCAACTGGAGGCGCGTCTGCGCCAGGATCGTGAGCTGCTCGAGAAACTGGCGCGTCAGTACAGCGTTCAGGTCGAGGAGATCGAGAGCTGGATGAAGCAGGAGCTGGCGCGCATGCGTGACGAGGGCAAGCTGCAGATCGATAATCTGACCGCCTGGCAGCTGGCCGAACGCGAACGGCTCGAGACGCTGCTCAAGCAGAACAAGGAATGGAGCGCCGAGGAGCTGCAGGCCGAGCTGCGCAACGATCGCGAGCACATGCAGACCATGGCCTTCCAGTATCACACCTCCGTCGAGGAAATCGAACGCTGGGTCCAGTCCGAGGTCGAGCGACTCCAGCAGCAGGGCAAGCTCAACATTGAGCAGCTGACCGCCTGGCAGAAGGCCGAGCAGCAGCGCATTCTGTCGCTGCTTCAGTCCCACTCCAACATTACAATGGAACAGTTCGAGGCAAAGGTGCGTATACGTTATTTTTATTTCAAGAAGAATGAAGAATGAGAGGAAACAGTAAACAGATGTTGCCTTCAATTTTACTCCTTTTTGGATTTTATATAAAAACAATTCTAAAATGGGAACTAAAATCATTTTTTCTATATATTTTTTGGTTTTTTTTTTTTGCTATGAGGCAAATTAAATTTTAAATATATTTAAATTCAAATTCATATAGTAAACGGTAAACTGTGAAAGATATTGCCTTCGACTTTACTCTATTTTGTGTTTTATATATAACAATTCCAAAATGGAAATTAAAATAATTTTTTTTTTTTAATTTTTTGGATTTTTGGTATGGTATACCAAATTCTAGAATATATTTAAATACAAATTCGTATTCAAAATTTAAATGAAAAACATTGAAGTTTTACATTTCAATTCAATTTTAAAATTCAATTTCAAAAAAATTTAAATGTTATTGGAATTCAAAACAGTTAACAATTAAAAATGTGAAAAAAGTGAACCAAAAAAGAATTATGAATTGTATTGAAAACCTGAAGTTTTATTCTTGGTTGTAAAGAAATTAAAACTTAGATTCTTTTGCTATTTTGAAGAAGAGGTAAATGACAGAGTTTTGAAATTAAATGTAAAATGGGAAATAAAAGAAAAAATTAAATAATTGAAAAAAATCGATAAAGCATAAAAACAAAATGCTTTTAAAATGAAAACTATATTATAAACAAATCGTCTTTATTTGATGCAAAAATTCCTATTAATCGTTTCATCTATTTAAAACGATTTTTTTTTCAATCATGCTTGAAAAACATAAATCTCTTTGATATAATTATAAACATACAAAAATTAATTAACAACTTAATACATTTTCTTTTATTATTCCTAATTGAATTCGATATAAAAGAATATCGAAAATGTTGAGTGTATATATTTTTAAAAATATTTTATTGGTTTATTTTTGAAATGAAGAACCTTAAAAAACTGTTGGGACTTAAAACTGAATTTACAACAAATCCATAATTAGTCAATTGATAATTAATACCATAGATAATTTAAATTAAACTTTTCGGGATTTATCCAAAATGTATTTTCATTGTGAAATTTAAATTGAAATTTTGCTGTATGCGATCTTTATGCTATTCAATAGGATCTTTAATTTGCTTAGATACACATTTCACTCTAAATTTTGCTCCTCCATTGACAGGTGCAAAACGATCGCCTCTTCCTGCTGAAGTTGGCTGATCAACATCACGTGAGCATCATGGAAATCGAGACGTACATTAGGCAGGTGATCGACGATCTGCAGAAGAAGGGCCAGTTCGAGATTGAGCAGCTGCAGACGTGGCAGCTGGTGGAGCGCGACTACATCAAGTCCCTGATAGCCGAATACAAGAACGGCCTGTCCACGGCGGAATATGAGCAAAAGCTGCTGGCGGATCGTGCGCATCTTACGCAGCTGGCGGATCAATATCGCCTGAATGTGGAGCAAATCGAGGAATGGATGATATCGGAGCTGAAGCGTTTGCGCGGCAATACGGAGACGTCGCTGAAGACGCTGAGTGCTTGGCAGGTGACGGAGCTGGAGCGCCTGCAGAGTCTGCTCAAGGAGCAAACGCACATCAGCTATGTGGAGTTCGAGCTGGAGCTGCAAAAGGAACGCGAACGCCTGCAAAAGCTGGGCAATCAATACTCGATCAATGTGGAGGAGATCGAGCAATGGCTGCGCCAGCAGCTCATCAATCTGAAGACCACCGGCAGTGCCAAAGTGGAGAATCTGAGCAAATGGCAGATCGCCGAACAGGAGCGGCTCATTGAGCTGCTGCTGAAGCATCAGCAGGACCTCAACTATGAGGATGTCGAGCGTGAGCTGCGCAAGGATCGCGATCGTCTCGAAAGCCTCTCGCAAACGAATCACGTGAGCATCGATCAGGTCGACAATTGGCTGCACGACGAACTCCAGCGTCTGCAGAGCTCCGGCCTGGTGCAGTTCGAACAGCAAACGCAATGGCAAAAACAGATTAGCCACGGCTTCGACAATTGGCTCAAACAGCAACAGGATTCGACCAGCTATCAGGAGTTCGTCGACTTTCTGAAGCGCGACAAGGCGCGTCTGAATGGCATTGCCAGCGACTATCACCTGACCGTCGAGCAGGTGGAACAGTGGGTGCAAAAGGAGACGGCCCGACTCTCGCTAATTGGCGTCATCGAGAAGCCACAGGACAATTATCGCTACGAGGAGCTTGTAACTACAGCTACGGATCAGCGCACCGAATCGCAGCCATGGAAGGACTATTTGGCCGCACGTCTGCGCAGCGAGACCCATCTGAAGCCGATGTCCTGGCAGGAGTTCAATCTATATTTGGTACGCAATCAGCCCAGCTACGAGCGCTTGGCCCAGCAATATCACATCACCGTCGAGGATATCCATGTCTGGCTGCGGGAATCGGCCAGGCAGCTGGCCAGCGAGGGTCTCATCACCGGCACCCTGACCGTCGAGCAGTGGCAGCTCAAGGAGCAGCAGTACATACAGGATCTGATCAATCAACAGCTGCGCCGTCGCCAGAAATGGTCCATCGAGGAGCTGCAGCTGAAGCTGCTCAATGATCAAAAGCATCTGCTCGACGTGGTGCGTCAATATCAAATTACGCTCGAGGAGCTCAAGCTGTGGTACAACAGCGAACTGAAGCGCCTTTTGGATTTGCGTAAAATTGAGCGCGGCTTCGTTTTGCCCTGGCAAACAAAGGAATTGGAACGCATCTACCAGACCGTCGTCCGACATCCTATCAATCGCAACGCGCTCGAGCAGCTGCTGCTGCGCGATGCAGTCCAACTAGCGTCCCAGTATCGCATTACGGTCGAGGAGCTGCGCGTCTTCATACACGAGAAGCTGCAGCGTTTGGCCGACATGGGTCTCATCGTGGACAGCCTGGTGGTGGGCGGCGATTGGAAGGAGCAGGAACGTCAGCGTTTGCGTCAGATTGGCTCCAGTGTGATCATCACGGATCAGGAGCTATTGGAGCTAATCTCCTTGGATAGCAGCTATCAGAGCGAGCTGGCACGCCTCTATGGCGTCGGCCTGCATCAATTGGCGCCCGTGCAGCGCATTCATGTGGCCAACATGGCCAAGGAGCAGCTGCTCGAACAGCGTCGCCTCAATGTCCTCACCAGCTGGCAGCAGAAGGAGCGCGATCGTCTGTACGATTTTATTGGCACACAGAATATGACGCTGCGCCAGCTGCGCGACTGGCAGCGTCAGGATGAGGAGAAACTGCAGCGATTTGCCCAACAATATCTGATATCGCTGCAGGAGCTGAAGGCCTGGCAGCTAAAGGAGTTCGAGCGGATTATCGCCGTGGCCCGTTATTACGGCCTGACGCTCACCGAACTGCAGCAGTTCCGCGACGATGAGCTCCACTATCTGAGCTATCTGAATCATCGCAAGCTGCTGCCCGAGGCCGAGGCACAGAGCTGGGAGAGCAAACAGCACTGGCGCCTGCAGAAGCTGCAGAGCAAGTACGGCAAATATGGCCAGGAGCTGAGCATCTGGCGTCGCACTTTGTATTTGCTTAGCCAGGGCTTGATCGATCTGCCCGCCGGCAACGGTGGCTATGTGGTCGATCCGGGCACCACCAATGCCACCGCGGTGCAGAAGCATATTTTCTCCAAGGATCGCGGTGATCAGCCGCCGCATGGCTATGAGGAGGCGTACAACGAGGATGACGAGCCGGGCCTGGAGGGTGAAACGAAGGCGCCTCTGCCGCGGCCCATGCCCATAGTGTCCACGCCGGCGCCATTGCCCTATCAGCGTGGCGGACCAAGTGGCGGCAACAATGCCGGCTTTGAGTATCGCCGCACGGATTACACGTTCAATGTGCCCGTGGGCAGCGCTTCGGCGGCGGCCAGTGGCGGACCTGGCGGCTCATCGGCCAGCGCCAGCGCCAAGTTGAGCAAATGGAGTCGTGCTGCCGGCGAGGAGCCGGGCCAGCTCGAGGACTTGGGACAACAGCAACAGGTGGATCTGGGCTGGAAGGATGATCAAGTGGATGGGGGACAGCAACAGCAGCAGGAGGAAACTGACTGGAATGCCAACTACAAAGTGGACAGCGACGGTGGCCAACAGCAGCAGCAGCTGCTGGACGATACACAGGATCTGGGACAGCTGCAGGTCGAGGACCTAACTGGCCAGGACTATGGCCAGAGCTATGGCTCCAACTACGGCCAGCTGCAGCAGGCGCAGCCAGTTGAAACAACGGTAAGCTAAATCAAATTCACTTTAAGAGCTGAAATTTAAAATTTTATTTTAAAAACATTTTTTTAAATATTTTTTTTGATATTTTTATTTTAGAAATTTCGAAATGTTTTTGAAAATGGTATAAATTAAAAAATATTTAATTCAATTGATCACAGTTTGTATAGAAAACAAGTAGGAGCGTTGCGCAATAATCGTTCTCAGTATAATAACAGCTTAGACCAGTCGAAAAATGCTTTAATTATTGTTGTAAAAATATCGGATTTTTGTAATTTGAGCAAGCGGGAGAGGGCGTTACCGAACAATTTTTGGCTCAATCTTGGTAGGTCTTTAGAAATCTGTCTGCCAAATTTTTTAACTGTAGCTCTAAAATTGAGGATTTTCACGGTTCACCCGCCGCCAAATAAATGTTTTCTTGATCTTTAGAGGAGGTCAGTTATCAGTTATCTGTCTGTAAAATTTTGTGTGTCTAGATTTAAAACTGAGCGAGATATATAGATTAAATCGAATTGCCACGCCCCCAATGGGCCTAGCCAAAAAATCTAAACTCTTTAACTGACGCGGGTATATTCGCGTATATATTCCAAGGTTTAGGTCTCTAGCAGCAAAAGCGGCTGAACGAATTGCGTTCATACGGACGGACGGACAACAAGACGGACATTGCACAAACCAAATATACTTTCTTTTCTCTTTAAATTACTCTCGAACTCGAATCAAAGTTGGAAAAAAAGGATTTTAGTTACTAAGCGACAACTTTTTATACCATTTAAGCTAGAATTGTAACTATAGATGAGCTAACAATTCTACTCTCCAATTTCAGACGAAGCCCAGCGCGTTCGACAAAATTAAGAATAAAATAACCGGCATCTTCGGTTAGAACTCGAAACGAGAACTGCCATTAAGACTTGAGCGCATCATAACCGAAACGAGCCAACAAAAGCGAATCACAAATGTGGAATAATTTTCTACAAACGTTTCTTTAATCAGTTTAGTTTAGTCTTAAAAGGAAAAAGATTTTTCGTCGGTCGCAGTTGAACCGCAACTCCTACTAAATATACATATACATATACATACATGTGTAATACTCGCTCTATAAGGACGTACCTTTGTATTTTGTTTGCATTTTGCCTAATAAACTTTGAAAATATTAATTTGCCTTAATGTGCACAACTGCACCATTTACGCATAATCATAATCATCTGATAATCATATCAACTGCTTTTTGCATAAATATCTATAAACGTAACGAAATGGAGCATATATATTAATATATAATGCCATAGAGTAAGTTCTTTGTGTCTAGCAAAAAGGCATTCAGTTGTGTGTAGCAAAAAGGGTTGTTTCTTTGGTAATTGGTAGCATTCGAGTAAAATGTAATCAAATCAATTGCATTGCAAAAAAATAAATACAAAACAGCATATAATTATATAAATGTCATATAGTAAGTGCTTTGTGTTTAAAATCTTTCTTCAAATAGTTTTTGTATAGATTAGTACTTTTGGGGGTTTCATTGTGAGTTGTGTGTGTGTAAGTGAGTGAGTGTGTGTGTGTGGGTGTGTACTTCGCCAGGCACTTAAATTGCGCAGTAATTCTGTTAGAGATTCTTATATAGCATTTTCACAAAGCTTACAGGTAACTTAATCTTTTTTATAGACATATCTTATAAGGAGAAAAATTTTGTCTTCTTTACCCTTACAGATTGTATGATGTTGATGTAATATACTGAAGAACACATCATATTAAGCATATATATATATATATCAATCTTTAGCCAGCAGTTTCGTTATCTTCATGGAAAAGGGCATATTTTGAATTGAGTTTAATTTTTTCAAATATACTAACCAAAAATAGACATTTACAAATTTACATACATGTTTTCGACGATTTGGAAAAATTATATCGAAATCGAAATGCATTTCATCATAAAGCATAGATCTTATTAAAATTGAATTTTTGTTGAAAAAACTTTTTGTTTTCACATAAGTATTTTATATATTTATCAAACGCGCCACGTATATTTCTTATTAAATATTTTAATATTTTGTCATTTTCAAAACAGCAACGGACTTTTCTAGTTTACTTTTCTAGTTGATATAGACGCAATCGATTTATCAGTTTTTGCACGCTAAATGTGAAAACTTGAGTAATTATATTGTTTTGCTGATACGTAAACTGCAAGGGTATTTCGTCTTCGGTACTCCGAAGTCAACAATTCTTTCACTTTGGTATTCTTTGTTCTTTAGATTAGTCAAACATTTCATTCAATATTATTGAGAGTGTTCGAAACTTATAAAATAAATATTTTTGCGTTATGGGAATTTTAAAAATGTTTTTCTCTTTCACTTTGGAATTTTGCCCAGTTTCAATCTTTGTATTATAGCTTAACATTCCTCACAGGCTTTTGTAGGTCTCTTGTACATTATTTATACACGGCTTATATGACTTATATACAGTGTTCGACAAATCAACTAATATGCATCTCCAATTCGGAGCCATTGGCCGCACCGAAGTGTGACGCTCGAAATTGTAGACCTTCGCTGAGCTCCTCTACGGCCACGCCCACGCCCACACCGACAGCAGCGCCCATGCTGGAGCCATCGCCGGTTTCATGAAGCACATGGTTCTTGAGCTGTTCAATTTGATGGAGCAATTTCAGCGTCTCCTCGTCCAAATTGTCATCCTCCTGACGCAGCTGCCGCTGCTGCTCCTGCTCGGCATCGATGTCCCATTCGAGCGATTCGGGCGTGGATATGTGTGACCAGGAGTTCTGCGTCGAGGAGCAGCACGAGGTGCGCGTAAAGGAGCCGCCATAACGTTGACCGCCCAGTCTCGCCTGACGCGCCGCCGCATGCCGCCCGTGGCTAGCGGCCAACGTGGCCGCCGTCGCCAATTGGTCCAGAGAAGCGTAGCGCGGCTGCAAGGTCGCCCTGGCTGGCGTGTCCTGCGTCGGCTGCTCCTCATTTTGCGGCTGCAGCTGCAGCTGTTGCTGCTGTTGCTGCTGCTGCTGCTGATACTGGCGCAGCTGCGAGTACTCGTGCTCCCACTCCAGATCCAGCGAGGAGCTGGCCCTCGAACTGGCCATGCGTGTATAGTTTTGCAGTTCCGTCTCCTTGCTGGCCAACGCGTTGGCATTGAGCAGCTTATGTACATCTAGATTTTGCAGCTGTATATCCGCCAGGCCACTAAAAACAATATTGTTCACGTGGCAATAGTTTCAAGTATAACTAAAGTTTTTTCTTAAGACGCTCACCTGTCGTTCTGTAGCTTCGCATAGCTGGGTGGCTGCTCCCAGTATTTGTCCAGGAATTGGGGGCACTGCTGCCTCCGCTTGAACTTTAGTATGCGATAGACAAGGCCACGTCGCTGACAACGTTCGCTGGCAGTCGATAGCAGTTCCGCTTCCGGCTCATCTGTGGTAGCTGCTCTCGCTCTGGGTCGACGCCTGTAAGCGGGGAAATCCAATTTGTTAGCTTTACTCTGTTATGTTTTTGTCAAGGGTATGTGCACGGGAAATCCTGAGTTTCTTAGTCAGCTTGTGGCACGCATTCAAAATTTAACAAATCTCGTTACAAACAGTAAAAAGTTCTTTAGAGTAAATTACAAACTTTGAAATAAAAGTGATTGGTTAAAAAATAATATTAATAATTTAGGCATTTTTAGCAAATTTAAAAGTTGGTTTGTTAGGGATGGTTTAACTAAAGAAAATGTTAAATATTTTACTTAGGAAATAAAAAAGATTTTTTCCCATTTATTTTTAAAAGTTTCTTAGCTTTCGGTCATTAAGTAATAAAATATTTTATTAATAAAATAATAAAAAATTTATTACTCAATGGCAGTCGTACAAAAGCCGAACCGGAATTCTTGTTATTTTCCGTTGTCTGATTAACAGAATGGATCTCACAATTTTTCAATATTAAAATTCTTTTGCCACATTTACTGGCAAAAATATATCAAACGCTATTAGGAAAAGAGTTCTTAAAACCACTAGCATTAAAACTGAGTTATATTTAAATATCAGCTAAAATTGTTAAGATTTATTTTTTAAAATATTTTTTATATAATATAATAATATTTTTTCATAAAATATATTTATTTTAATTGCTTAAGCTTATGAACTTGAAAAAATATATAAAATAATGTAGATGGGATCAAGTTAATATATAAAAATGATCAAAAGTATATTTAATTAATTCACACTTTCTTTCACTGTTTTATAATAGTTTTTTTTTTTTAATTTTGAAAACTAAATGCAAGCAACAATTGTCTTGTTAGAATTAAGTTAGGGTATCAAATAAGTGTCACAATGGATGTCGCTCGTTTGTATTGTTTATGTACAGGCATAGGGCGAGAGAAGCCCCTTCCGGCCATTGTTTGTGGCAGGCAACACGCACTCGAGCGTTGCATACTTTTAGGCTGTTGACCCTGCCGCAGGGTGCGACGTTTGGCGTGGGTAAGCTGCCCGCAAAAATTATGTTTGCCAATGCAATTTAAAGCCAAGACATGGCGTGTGTATGTGTGTGTGTGTGTCGTATAATGGAGGTGCGCGCACACAAATGGCGTTAATTAGGGACCCTCCGGGCGTACCGCCCCCTTTGTCCCCGTAACCCCCTTGCAAGTAAGCTTGTATTGATTGTCGACTCAGCAGCACACTCTTATTGGATTTACCGTGGCACAGTATGCCAACTAAACAAAGTGCAATTTTAATTAACTCGGAAAGGGCGGGGGGCAGAGGTCGTCGGTGGCAGCGTGTTTTCAGTTTCTTGGCTAAGGCTTACCAAAGCAGCCAGCTGTTGGCGACGGCCGTAACGCAGCTTGTTGAGCTGACCGAGGAGGAAGACGACGAGGCTGTCGAGTTTGTTGCGGAGTTTGTGGCGGTGGCGGCAACGCAGCTGCTGAGGCATGCACCCATGCTCCAGGGGCAGCTAATGCTGTTCCTGCTGCTGCCACAGTTTTTTTTTATTTAGTTATTTTTAATATATATATATATATATATTGTTGTTGTTTTTTTGCTTTGTTTGTGGTTGCGCGTTAATTTTCACATTTGTTTAGTTTTTCCAGTTGCGTGGCTTAATTGACTCGCTGGGGGCGTCATGATGCGCCCCACCTTTGACTTTTCCGATTATTTGGCTTCAACTTCGCCTGCTGCTCTTTGTTATTGTTGGTTTTGCACTTGCATTGCTTGAGGTCAAGGCTCACATTGTGAGAGTTCGCCTTTCTTTTTTTGTTTTTGTTGTTTTTGTTGTTTTTTTTTGGCTATTGTCTGGCCCAAGCGTTTTTCAATGTTACTCCACACATCCAAACAGACACCCAAACAGACGCACACGCACACTCACACACACACACATACACACACTCTCACACACGCACACAGCGAGAGACGGCCGTAGATACGCGTAACTGTTTTGCCCATTTGTGGACGTCACTTGGTGACGCACCGCATGAAGCCACTGGCTTTGTTCTATCCGTGTGTGCAAGCTGAAAGAGTCGACACCAGGCGACAGAAACTTTCTGCTTTAGTGCCAGCTGACGGCTGGCCACCTTGTCGGTGCGGGTGTGTGCAGACTTTTGACAGTCAGCTGTTCGGGCAAGCGTTGGTTTAATGTTTTCTCGCTTTTTAACATTTGCTTTCGATCTGTCAGTTCCTGCAGTCAATAAGGAAGCGTCAAGTGGCAAAGCTTCTGCTAACTGTCTAAGGTCGGTGTGCTTGGAAAGTTATGAAAAGCTCTGAAGCGCAAAGCTGTTGCATAGCTTTTGGGGTAATAGTGGTAAATTCTCAGGACTTAACATAACAGTAATAGCTCAGCATAAATGTTAGGGGTGAGTAGTTAACCTGGCCCTGTTACAGAAAGTTTAATGTTGTGAGTAGTTAGCATGGCACTGTTACAGAAAGTTTAATGTTGTTCAATGTCATCTGTTAAGTTAGCTTGGGGTAACGCGTTTAACAGGAAAGTGTAAGAGATTCTTTCAATGTTATGTCAAAATCTATCATTACAGAAATGCTCAAGTATCAGAAATGTTAAAATATTATCACAAACTCATGGTACTTAGCAGTTCTTTAAATGGATTGCTTAGAAGGCATGTGTTTTACTTAATGTATATGAAATAAATTTACAAGTTTCCCTTTCTGCCCATTAAGTTGTCCCTCTAAAAATGTTTGCCCTCCTTTTTTCAATTTTAAAATTTTTCACACATTTTTCTCACATGTGAGCCATAAAAATTCGACTTGCTATCAACTTTTAATGCATTTACCACACACACAAGCATTATGCTTAGGATATGCATCTTTCAAAGTACATTACAATTTGGTACGCATTCAAACGCCCCAACATTTAGAGACCAAATGTACCCGCAACATTTGTTTATATTTCTAATGTCTTGTGCTAGACACATTTACATCCATGTGCATATTGGAAAACTTATTTTGTCCACATGTTAATGAAAGCTTTTTGTTTAAAATGTTTGATTATTTTGATAGTTCCTTTGCTTTTTTGCTTGTTCGCATTAGATGATTTAAATATTTTTTGAATTATATATTTAAAAAATATATTACGGATAAAAAGATACTATTTTAGTTTTCAAAGCTGTCCATAATGGTTACTAAAATTTATTAGTTTTTATGGATTTTCCTTTTAAAATATTTGTTAAGCTCCAATTAAATTAAAATTAATAAAATGTTGACAGTTATTTTTTTATGTTTCCTTTTTTTTAAGAATTTAACAATTTAAATATGCTACCATCTAATTTTAATAATAATTTTTTTTTGTTTTAAATTTTATTACTAAAGTAAAAATCATTTGGACAAATACGAATTTCCATTAATTGCCGATTACACTCTACTTTGTTAGAAAAGTGTATAGTTTGAAAATAAACAAAATTGTTGTATAATAATGTATACTCAATATTACATTTTGTATTTATTCTTATCTTTTTGTCGTCTAACTTAAAAAAATGTGAGATATATATTAAGAATGTACTGTTTGTTTACATACTGTGAATTTTGTGTAAGGAAAATGGGAAAACTTCACAAATTACATTGAATACAGCACACCAATTTCTTAATAACCCATAGAACTAAATTGTATTATATGTGCAGATTTGAATATGAGGTTTTTGTATATAAAGGGTTGATAAAGCAATTTAGTTTTGTTAGTGTAAGCTTGTTTAATATTTGCCATCATATTTTCGTCTATACTTGTACGTATGATAAGTGAATTATCCATCAAATGGAATAATATAGCATGATGCCATCTGCTGATCCAATCTGATTTTCTAAAACTGTATTGGGACTGAGTACTAAGTACCTCGACGGGCAGCATAAAAAGACGTTGCCGAAGCGACGACGACTGACGATGATTTTTGTCTGCATTTCGTCTCGGCTTCGTTCGGCTTCGGCTGCTGTCGCTTTTGAGGCTGCTGCTGCTGCGTTCGTTTGTTGCTTCGTTTCAGTGCCAAATCGGCTGTCGTTGCGCGCGGTTGTTCTTTATTCGTTGGCTGTTGCTGTGTGCTTCGGTTCCGTTAATAGAAGCGTCTTTGGTTTGTTGTTGTTTATGTGCAACGGGCAACAAGAATAGAAATCTTAATATTGTAATTGCAATTGCAATGCTGCTGTCTATCAATTAATGATTATGTTGTTTTAAGCAATTACTGCCTGCATAAATATATATATATATAAATATACATGTATGAATGTGCACGTGTGTGTCTGTGCGTGTGAGCCGGCGTCGGCGTGTCTGCAACTATCGTGTCTATCGCGTCTGCCTAATTAAGTTCTTGTGCAAATGTTGCTAAAACAAAAATAGTAATAATAACAGATCAGCGACAAACGTGAAAATGCGTCGCGTTGTCGTCTCGTTGGTTTATTTATAAATTCACTGACTGCCCAGCTGTACCTCCCCTTCGGCAAAGACATCTTAACGGTAAGTTGTCAACACAACGAAATATCATCTAGTCGGGGCATAATTAGCTAGGGACGTGCATGCCAACCAAGGCATGGGTGGACCACGTTTTAAATAATGATTCGTAGTCGGGTTCGGGTCGTGAGCCTGGTTTGCCACGTTCAGGTTTTGTTTTTTTGCGAGCCTTTTCCTTTAATTTATAATATATTTTTTTGTTTATTTTTAATTTAAGTAATCATCAATGTTGCCTCTAACACCGAACATACATTTTAGAGTACAAATTCTCCATTCAAATATAAATATAACACATGTATTTATAATATAATAAATATATTTATAATATACAAGTTGATCGTTAGCAATTGTTGAAATCGAAGTTATTTCTTATGCGACTGGGGGTTTAAGTTTCAGTAGAGCCGTTTTTTGGAAACTGATGTGCTTTGGAATTGCGGGTTTGAAAAGGTTCGGCCAAAATCCGGTTAACTAGATAACATTTTAAATATTTGGAAATTTATCATATGTTGAATATAAATCAAAACGTTTGATGTCATTTCATTAAATAGTACATTGTTATTTGTCTTACATTATTATTAGGCGTATGAAGGGTGGGGCTAGGTGAAGCGAAAGGGAAGATCTCATGGATGGTAGCACTTGAGTCTGCGGCTTTGCAGGCTATTATCGAGGAGTTGCACTGCAAGAAAGTTGGAGTAGTTCTTCAGACTCTCGATCTTAGAATGGCTATGTAGATCAGCACCTTGATGCCGGTAAGGCAAATGTTTAGAATAAACTTGATTTGAATTTGTATATTGTTTCTCAATATAAATATAATTTTTCTGCATATTTAAAAAGTGGTGCTATATACACATGTACAAATTCCATGTTTCAAGTCTCTAGCTTTAATGACGGCAAAAAAAATTGCGTTCATACAGCATGTTGACAGACAACAAGACGGACATTGCATAAACCCAATATACTCTTAACGAGTATAATAACCATAAGATTATGGAGCAGTCTGTCCATAAAGATAATACAATAATTTATATGCAGCCCACAGCTTGGATCAGTTTGGATCAGAGCAAGTACTAGATGTCTAAAAGTGTACAATTTAATGTAGACGAAACAAGGAATAATTATTTTAATATTTAAGATTGAATTGGTTGAAAATGACCAAGGTATACAAAAATATCAAAAACTATTTTTGAATAATCCCCATTTTATATTAATGGGGGAGAAGAGGACTGATGCATTTGCTTAGTTCGATAAATATAGTTAAAAATAAAAGATAATAAGAAAAAGATGATCTTCATGAACCATGACGATCATGACAGCACGAGATGCGAGAAGTATAATATATTTCAATATATAATAATTTAATAATAATTTACTTAAGATCAATTGAAACTTGGTGTTCATCTTGACACTATAATAAATATATATTAATAATAGGCAAACAAATAACTAAGCAAATGCTGAAGCTTAATTGGATTATGCAATTGTGATATGAAGAAGAAGCGATAAGCATGTGAAGCCAATTACATTAATTAATTCAATACTACGCATTGTTACTTTAATTTAACATTCATTGTAAACTTTAATTTAACATATGCAAATCAAAAGAATTAAAACAGCAAGTTGCTAAATAATACTCTAATATACACTCCGAGAAAAATCCGTTTTTATTAAAGTATAAGCGGATTAGAAATTATATTGTTTTGTTCCTAAAATATCAAATGCTATTTAAATTAGGAATAAATTGTCATTCATATAAAAGTTGACAGGTAATGTTAAAAAAATAAACAAAAATTGCTCAAGTGAGGTAAAACATATTTAATTGCATAACATTTTTTTGATTAGGGACTGTTTTTGATTTCTTGTATTAAGAAATTTTGAAGCAATTATTTTTTATCAAATTGGGAATTTTGTTCTCAGGCTAAATATGTTCGACTTTGTTTGGCAAAAAGACATTGGTGTCTTTCTCTGAGTGCACGTTAGTGTAAGGGCCATTGATACAAATCAACATTAAACAGTGCAAATACTCGTAATTCTGTCTGCAAGCAGCTGCCATTGCAGATGCTCAGCTGCTCGCACGCCCCATTGCAGTCCAATCCCAATCCCTATCCCAATCCCCAGCCCCGGTAGTCACCACCCTTTCCCCGTTTTGCCACAGTGAGTTATTAAACACTTTTGCTGTCTGCTTTGTTTATTAATGCGTGCAGCAGCCCCAAAGCGCAGCAAAATGTTGCCTTTTGCGCATTTGGCTTCGCTTTGTTGTTTATGCGCTGCTTCCGCCGCTGCAGCGCCCAACTTAAGCAGACTTCATTCCTCATTCAGTCCCTTCGCCCACTGCTCTATGCACACTTGGCCTCCCCACCCCACCCCACCCCACCTCACTTCATGGCGATTCTGACGCATTAAACTCCTTGGCAAGTTTTACTACGTCTACGCATGAAAAATCAAGAATTGCGATTTCTGAAAACTTAATCCCAACTTCTCTCTCAACAAATGTGGCAAATTTAACACAAGACTAGCCAAACCGTTAAGTGCTCCAGGTGTGCGTGTGTTGGTTTCTGTGGCTCATAACTTGCAATTGTTATTTCAAAGCAGTCGATAACAATAGCTTAAATAAATATACTTTCAAGAGCAGTTCGAAAATTTGCTATTGCCATATGAAAACATTGAATAAAATGTGAATATGAAAAATAGTTTTATAACATATATATATATTGCGAATAATATCTCAAATACACTATTAATTTCTGGGTTTCATGAACCAGCTAAACAGATTGGTTAGTATTTTTTTTTTACTCAAAATCAGCTTAGCAAGTCTTACGTTTTTTAAGTCTACAATTTTCTGAACTTTTTCTGTACATTACAAAATATTACATTAGGCTATAAATGTGACATAAGTCTTTTCAGAGTTGATTAAATAAAAAATGTGTTTTGCTTCAAAGATTTCTGCTATTTTAGACCTTAAAAGGAAGTAGGAATATAAAAATGAATATAAAAATCTCTCAAGCTTAAAAAGGGGCAGCTATACGTAATAACGTTGTTTTGTTCAATTTCACAACCCTAATTCTCATTACTATTTTAAGCCAAGCTTTAGGCGTCCAAAAATAATTTTTGAGACAGACATTTGACTTTAAATATTTTCGTTAAATCACATTACGGCATCAGCATAATAAAGACATGATCTGGCGCGGCAACTGTTGATGTACATCAACGATTTTGCATAACATTCGAATCGCTTATTGTCCTGCTCACAGGACAATAACAACAATTGCTGGTATTTAACATATTTGATGCTCATTAAGTGTCACATTAAGTGCAAACTCTTCGACTTTCGCCAAATGGCCAACTACCGGCGCCTTCAGTTGCCGCGGCAGCATCCCGACAAAAGCTGTTGGTATTTATGTCCTGTGCATAATAAATGTGTATCGTTGGGTATAATCAACTGCTGAGAGGGTGTGCAACACGCAGTAAAGAAATATTTGTTCGCAAAATATACAAATATATGTATGTACTTTTAATCACCAGATCTGTGTGAGCTCAGACAATAGTTTTGAAAGTATCAAATTCGTTAGGTATTAAATAAAAATCAAGATTATTTAAAAATTAACTATAATTCCCATGTTCTATATTTTTATTCATAAATATATATTTACTTTATATACATCTTATACGTTTATAAGAATTGTAAGGAATTCGAATTTTGTAATGCTGAATATTTCAATTTTCATAAAAATCTGATAAAAATTATAATATTTTTGTTTTTACATAAAATGCCATATTCAATATTTTATTTCTTTATAAAGTTTATTATTTGTATCTTCTCATATTTTACTCCCAATAAAGCTTGGTTTCATTTATTTATTTTTTTTATTTATATTGAAAGCATACAATTTATTTATATTTATTGATATTTATTTATTTCTCTAAATTGTGGGTACGGGGTATGGCCACGTCGAGCACATACAACTGGCCAATTTTTCCTTGTTTTATTTTTTATGCAGTTGTACATTGATGGCGATCAATTCTGGTGGCTGTGATTTAAGTGCGCGTAAATCTCTGCGGTGAAAAGTGGTGCCAGCTCCTCAGCTCTTGCCTCTGCCTCGGCTATCTCTCCTCTGCCCTCTCTCCTCAGCCCATTGCTCTGCCTGGGCCTCTTGCTCGGCGCTTGCTTGGGGCTATACCCGGGTATATACTGCATCGTTCATGGTTTGTTGCCGTTATTTGCATTTCATTTTTGCGTGTGGCGAGAGAAAATGTAAATTGATTTATTATGCACAAGCGACTGAATGCAGGACTTGGCAGGAGGCGAGTCCTGCATACGCACTGCCGACGCCCGACGCCCGACTGCTTGCTGGGCTTCCTGCCCAAAAGAATGAGAATATATACATATATATGAAAAAAAAGAATGCAAAAAAGGTAAATCTTCAATTGGAGTCGCCGCTTGGCAGTTGCATTCTTGGGCGGCCGGCGGGGGCGTAAACATTGCTATTAATATTGATTTAAATGTGCTCAGTGGGTAAGCGAGAGGGTAAATACTGTGCCCATTATGCCTCGTTGCACTCCCTCTCTCTCTATCTATCTGTCTGTCTCCTTCTACCATTACTCACTGTCAGCGTCCATTCAAAGCCGACGGCACGGCGTTGACTTTTCGCTATTAGCCAAATTGCAAAAATCACGCGCTTAAAGTTTTTTAAGCAGTTACTAAAAAAAACTAGTAAGAATGCCCTGGTCGAGAGTTTTCGACGAGAAATTACCCTGCAACATACAAATCTTTAGGGGTTTAAGTGTGTTGTTGTATCTGTAAAAAATCATTCCTATCTCTAAATACGTTTAATTTTTGAATAGTCTAAATATGACTAGGGCTGTGGTCCAAAATTAATATTATACGAGCTTACAAAAACAGCTTAAGTGAAACTTAAATACGATAAAAATTTTGTTTCGCTTGCTTTCTCAACCTCCTAGATATGCTCTGAAACCAGCGCTCAAAACAGTTTCCCTACGATTTTTTAAAAAACAGCGAACTTTGTCAATCATTTGTAGTTAACTTAATTTGGACTACTTTCACTTGTCTAAAGTTTTTGTGTCTCTAATCCTTGAGCACGGCGTGTTTATGCAGAAAATATAAACGAACCTGATAGACATGATTTTTAATGCATATTTACTTAAAAGGGATGGAAACAATAATAAAAAAAATAATAATAACAGCTCTAACCATAATATTATTTTTGCAAGCAAATTTTATGCAAGAAAAAAGATAAAATATTGCCCGTGTGGGTTGAAGAATATATGTAAATTTATATAAAATATAAACGCAACCTAACAACCTACTTTATAGAGTGAGATATGCCACATTCTGAAAGTTAAAAAAATGTGCACACAATATATGCAATATACCCTTTTTTTAATCAATTTTCAATGGGTACAGGGTACAAGCAACAACAGTAAGAATAACAATAACCAAACTGGCAGAAACTGGTACAACTTTCAACCAGCCGCAAAGTATGCAACACAAAGCGAAATGCATGGAATGCCACGGCATAATAACTTTTGGCAATAATACAAAAAGCTTGCTGCTTGCTCCGCCAGCATATGGGCGAGCGGCTGGTGGGGGCGTGCCACTGCCTTGTACCAAATCGTTGGGCTGTGAACAAACATTTTTAAATTATGCATAGCGCTGAGGTAGCGTGGCATAGTGTGCCCACTCTGGCGGCTAATAGACATGTCAAACGTGTCGTTTTTTTGTTTGCTTCTTCCATATGTTGCCTACTTTTAGGCAAATTACAAGCGTGCGCTTTAAAGGCGGCTGGCTTTAAGTCACACCGAAATTCAATTAAGTTTACAAATTGATTTCAATAACTTAGACAAAAGACAAACAAACAACAAGCAAACAAAAACAAAACAAACGCAGCGAGTAAACCACAACAGCTGCTGTTAAGAAAGCATCGCCAGCATTTTAATTGAAATGCATTCATATTGCAATAGAGCGCAATCTTGAATGGCAAAATAGTAGAGTGTAGTGCAGCTCCGAGAGAAGAGAGAGAGCGAGAACTACAGCTGACGGAGCAAATTGCTTTGCGCTTATGACACGAACAGACCAAAAGAAAATGTCAAATATAAAACAAGCGTTTAAAGTTGATTGACGTGCAGCTACCCTGTGCAACGTGAACAAATTTATTATCTAATATTGCATATGTATGTATATACAATATTAATCCTTTTTGAACTTTGTATATAAATAAAAAAAAAATACGGTCATTAGTTTCGTAGACAGTTCGAAGCAGTGTTCGATTTTAGCTGCAGTTCATAAAACTGATTTTCCAAATGCATAAACGTCCATTTTTATTCAAATTGAATATAGAAAATAAATATATATAATATAATTATTTCTGTATTTTTAAGAAAGTAAGACTCTTTTAGGCGAGAGAGTGCGCATTAAAACGAATTTCTGAAAATTCAAGTTTCATGTTTTATAAAATACGTGGCTGCTGTATCCTGTATTCCTGTATTCTGCCAATGGCAAATAAGTGCTCAAATTCGAGGAAAACTAACCCTTTTTTTTTAATATAAATAACCTCAAATAAATTTATAAGATCAATGACATTATCAGCAATACTTTTTTTTTTTGCGTTGACAGTACAAAAAGGGATTTTGTTTTTCTATCCCAGCGATTTATTTTTTGAGATCATACGTCTTATCAATTCCAAAAAAATTCGTAAAATAATTAGAAGTTAAATAATAATAAAAGGTAAAACCTTGGATTTATTTTTAATATATATATGTATATATATTTTAAATGTAATTTTGTACTCATGTTTTTCTTATTTTTATTAAATATAATTTATTTCCGTTTATATATTAAAGATCAAAAGGATTATTAGCTTTTAAGTAGAGGGTATATGAGGATGTATAAGGACAACTGTAGTGTCAGCTCTCATATATGCAAAAGTAAAGCACAGCCAACGATGATGCCAAAAGACTGTGGCGTGCTGACGAGGGATTTGATGATGATGATGATGATGGTGATGGCCATGGCATTTGCTTGGCTTCAATGGTTGCAATGGGGCGAGTTGTTAAGCGCTATCCAAGTGCTGGACAACTGGCAGAGTTATTGGCTACGACCCGTAGCGACCCACCAGGGGCAGTTCATAATGTGAAGTCGGTGCTTTATTTATCAGTAATTTGTACACTCGGAGAAAAACGTCCATCTAAATTTCAGAATAACAGCAAAAGAATTTCGAATGGAATTTAATGGAAGTATACAAATTTCTTCAAATATATAGAATATTTTAAAAAAGTTACTTCATTTTTAGGTAAAGAAATTTAAACTTGGGCCGAATGTTGACAACACTTGTTCTTAATTTAATACAAATCGCTTGATTTTTTTATGAGTGTAAGACGGCTTGTTGCCACTTGTGGGAAAAAACCAAGTGAAAAGGTGAAAAAATCGAAAGCACATACACACTTATATCGGTCTCGATAAGATGAAATATGCTTGAAAATAAAAATATAATTAATACATTTTAATTGGCGCCTTAAATCTCAACTTTACATTCCATACACGTGTTGATTCCGTAGCTGGGTTATAGTAATTGAAGTGGCGTCCAGTGGCCATTGGGTACGTGTCGGAAGCTGCTGGGAATTAAGTCAGCGGACAGTCAGTCAGTCAGTCAGTCAGTCTGAGTCATAGAGAATCCTTTTGCCGTAGCTCGCGCTGGACTGTTGTCCTTTTATGTGCTGCTCATTGCCCCAGCCAAGTTTGTTGGTTTTCATTTGTCTGCTGCGTTTTTATGACTTGACCGTTATTTTTGTTTTATGCTTCGGTTTATTATTATTGTTGTTGTTTTTTGTTATTTTTATTTTTTCATAGAATTTCTTTTTAATCCGCTTACGTCAGGCGAAATTCAATCAAGAATTTGCACTGATTTTTTTTAGTCCGCCCCCCTCCTTACGGTTTGCCATTATTGTTGGTCTTTGGCCACGCTGTTTGGGTAGCAAATAAATCAGCAAAGTCGGCTTTTAGGCGCTATATTAAATATACACAAACGTATAAGCAAATTGGAGCGTGCCCTTTAATTAAATGGCAAATTTATGTTCGCCATTGATCAAATATGCCGTGACATTTAATAATTTCTTTTTCCGTCTATTTGCAGCACACCATCACAAAAACGTAGAGTTAAATTAATTAAATGTGCAACATTTAAATAAATCCAAACATAAATTGCACAACGCTTTAAACTTAAAACATAAAAAAAATAATAAATATATATAACTATATATATAATAAAAAGTGCTTTAATGCGATGATAAAAAGTCCGTGCTAATTGAATAAGTTTTAATAAACATTTTCTGGCATACACTGTGGCATCAAATTCTTGGCATCATGTTCAATCAGTTCTACACTGTACTCACAGCGCTGCTCGTCTTACAGACGTTGACAACTCTGGCGCTGAGCAGTGATGGCAATGTTGGCAGCGTTGGCGGCTCCACAGTCAACAATGGTGAGTCAAGTTATTTTATAATAATTATATCCACACATTGAAAATGTATAATAAAGGATGGGTTTTTCCGGTTGAGATAATGTTTGTATATATAGACAGCAGGATCGATCCAATTAAGTACATATTTATATTCTTGATCAAGAGGTAAGAACTGAATACTTGAAATATGTCGGTATATCTCTCTTTTATCTTCATTATCAATAAAGACTGATTTAAAGATCCGCTTTTAAAAGCAAACAAAAAAAAATTATTTTTTAGAATATGAAAATGTACACATTTGAGTATAACCTTCAAGCTCCAAAAATGACTAAACATATCAGCCTTAGGAAATACAGAAATGATTTAAAAAAGAATTTCGTAAAATATTGGTCAAGAAGAAAAAAATGATGCGAGCTGGGTACAGGGTATCTCCTAGTCGGGTAATCTCGACTAAAGCGCTCTTGCTACGTTTATTACATAATTGCATTCTGACAGATAGTTAGCCTCGGCTTTCTCATAATATATCCGGCAGCGCATTGGGTATTATTATTTATTTAATTGCATTATGATTATTGCAAACCAGGACCAAAAAATGCCAATCGCTTGTTATTTTACGTGTAATATGGCAATTTAGCGCACGACGCGACGTCAACCAGGCGAACTAACTGAATTAATGGCTACGAGCCGAAAACAGTGACAACGTCACAATCATTAAAACGTGATATGGTTATGTTTAAATGGTTAAAAGAGCGGGCATTTAAGCGATTAACGGTTAAGTGAAGAACTAAAAACAGAGCAGAGATTTGCCTAACTAATTGTCGACTAAATCTATTAATATAAAATGTGACATTATTTAATACACATTGTTGTTCACGATGCTGCTATTGCAGTTTGCACTTTTGCCGCGATGATTAAATTAAAAATTGTATAAAAAAAAGTATTTCATATTAATACGAGATTAAAAGTTATTTTTTAGATTTTATATAACTTAAATTTTTAAGTTAATACATTTTTTTACTTTTTCCACAAAGACAAAAATCGTATAGTGTGAATACATTTTTTTTTATAATAAGTTCATGGTTATTATTTAATTATTGAAGTTTAAAATATTTGAAATATTTTTATCAAAAAACAACAAATAAAAATTGTCCTTACCAAACTCATCAAATAAATAAAGCAATACAAGTTGTAAATAATTCGAGATACGGGAAAAATTAATTAATTAAAGTTTTAGTAATCGGTAATTGCCGCAAGCAAATCATAGTTTAGGCTACATAACTCTACCCGTAACTGGGCACTGCCTGGGTTGTTGGCCCGTCTCCCCGTCAATGTAATACCCATCAAGTTGAGGGGAAAACACCAGTCGATTATATTTACGAGTCTTTGAGGTTAATTTGAGATTCATTAGTTTTTGCTTATTGCAGTAATTAAAATTATCAGGTATAACTTTATGTGGATGCTCACTATTAAAATGTAACTAAAGATAAATATACCATTCATAACTCAAATGCGAACTTTTGGCCACTTCTTGCGCACGCTGCCCTCGCAATTGTTTGGGCAAACTTAACTCAACTGCTTGGCCATTGAAAACTTCATTAGCCCGGTTTCAAATGCTGCTGTTGCTGCCACCTACCCGAATTTGGCCTGAAGCTAAATCAAAATCACACCCGTAAAACTTTCCAGCTAATAAATGGCATGAAAACTTTTTGGCTTGCTCGTTTGTCATTTTGGTCCAGGCCAACGAGTGAAATAATTGTCAATTTGTTTGTAGGCGGCCAGGACAATGACTGGCGGCAATAAAATTTATTTAAGTGGCCTCATAATTGTTAACAACAACGGACAAAACAAACAAAAGGCGGCTGCAACTGAAATGAGCAATTATTAAGCCATGAAAAATGTAAAACACCAACAACAATAAAAAGAGGAAAAAAAAAAAACTACAGGAACAAAAACGTGAGCCAAGTCAACAAACGTCATAATCAAGATATTACTTTGACACAAGTATACAAAGATATATACACTTAGAAAATATTCTACGTTAATTATGCATTGTGCTTGTTAATGAGGAAATTTCTTAGCTTGAGAGAAAAATGCTTAAATCAGAAACGTTTTAAAATCTTGGTTTTGTTAAATATAAGACTAAAGTATATAACACAATTGAAGAAATATATTTTAATTAGAACGTTGAACGCTTGTTTTAAGAATGAACATTTTTGAACCCAATTCAAGAATTTTATTTTCTTTTAATGTACACTTTGATCGTTATTAACTAATAATTGAATTAGAAATGATTTCAACAACATACTTAAATTTCATTGTTATATCACTGTTTTTCTCTGCGTGTATATACATATAAATGCTGCTGAGGTTGTGGCAGACGCACTGGACGTGCTTCAAAGCTGGGAGGCATGCAAAATGCTCAACAATGAAAATATTAATAACGTTAATGAAATTCTCATTTGCGTTTTGTTGGAGCGCGGGCTGGGCTGAAGCAAGTTGGCAAGGGGGGCTGGGCAGAAAGACACCGACTGGGACAAACAAACAGTAAAGTCAGGCAATAATGCTAATGAGGAAATGTGTTGGGTGTGGGCGACTAAATGCGAGTGGGGTTTGGGGGCGCCCAAGAGATATGCTGGGGTTAACTTAAATCCGGCCCAGATATTCGCAATGTGTGTGCGTGTGTGTTTGCGATGGTGTGTGCATACTTTTGGGTTGACAAACCAAATATTTGCGCCGCTAAATAGGCAACAAAAACTTACAGCATACGGAATGTGCGAGCCAGTGTGCGTGAGTGAGTGTATGAGCGTATGGTCAGCGGTATTTTCATGAGAACTTTTGTGCTATTTTTTTTTTCGGAAATTCCTAATAAATTTGTTATGCGACTTTGAGGACTTTTAAGTGGCTGCTTGCCTTCTGTGTGTGAGCGTGTGTGTGTGTGTGCCTGTGTGTGTTTACGCATTGGTTGTTTGGCCAAGTGGCTAATTTAAAGTTAACGGCAATTGTAATTGTAATTGTGTTTGTAATTGCTGAGAATGCACTTAGAAGCGAATGCCTTTGACTTTGACTTTGTGATTTTAAGCGCAGCAATGCGAGCTACACTTTAGTTTCTTTTAATACGACTCTTATAGGAACTTAAGGTCCTGGCATATCTCACCAACACAACAAATACAAGCTCCAAAGTATACATTTTAGCTAACTTTTTATAAATAATTTAAAAAAAACCACTTGCATTAAATAATTAAATACTATGGCCACATCGGCTAAGTCAATACTACATTAATTAGTTATTAATTAACATTAGATAGTTCACTCACTCACTTATTGGGTATTTCTTAAAACAGTGGAAAGAACAATTTTTGGGTACTTCGTATTAACTATAAGATGCTTTCATTTTGTTAATCAAATGGTTTTTATATACTCTAATGTTAATTCATCTAATCTTCTATACTTTAATTGTAATTGCTCGGTAGTCAAAATCTATGGGAACTTAATATTTTTTAGAATTTAGAATCATAATAAACAGTTCCACACTAACAGAAAAAATTAAAATCTGGCTTTATCTTGAAAAAAGATTTTTTTATATAATATTTTTCTTTTTAAATATTCCCTAATATGAGTCTTAAATACCGTACTCAATTTATGACGCACAGCAATTGCATTAACTATTTGAATTCTAGTAATAACTAATTAGTACTTAATTCACGAATTTTGTTCTTACTTGTTATAGATTAATGATCGATTATAAAATATGTATAAATATGGTAAACATTTAACTATAACATATTTTAATGCAAATGTGTAATTAAAGTCAAAAGAACTCATTTCTGATAGCATAAAAAATTTATTTATTTATATTCCTGAGTCTCATACGCAAATCAAGTTTATTTTATTTTAAATATATTAATATATATTTTTCGTAATCTACTTCATCGGGTAGGTATAGATAATATACGAGCACCAAACTGTACACTTTGTTTTTAAATCGAAAATATTTAAAATCATGAATTAATCATGAAATTAAAATATTAAAATTAAACAGACTGTTTTGAACATATAAATATTTCTAAATGCCAAATTATACTTTCGAATAATTTTTTCAATATAAAAGGAAAATTTTTTTTAGCCTAAAGAAGCAACAGCCGAAATTTTTAGCTTTATATTATTTATAATTATTGTTTTATTTTATGTATATATAGGAAATTTAATCGCGTTTTAGCCATCTCCTTCTGGCTTGTACATATTTAATTTTCTACTGGAAATAAAAAAATGTATTTAAGATTAAATTCACTTTTTTTTATGAATAAACACAAATTGGAGCAAAACCTTGAACTGATCAAAGTTCAGACATCACGGAAATATTTTATGGCATTTATTGGCGGCATATTACCAGATAAACAGCCACAGATTTATTCTTCTAATGGCTTCATCAGCGATGTTTGTCAACGAGCGATTACATCATGACTTGGTGGAAAAAATTTGCTTAACTTTTCACCCACTTTTAATTTGGCTAACAAGATTTGGCAAAAAACTTTATAGCCAAGCCAATTAGCCATCATTTCATTTGCCATTTGCAAGAGGAAAGCGTTTGCTCACCTCAGCGAGAGCTCATAAAAACGTTTTGATTCAATTTTGTCAAATGTTTGACGCTGGCGTCAGATCCCATTTTAAATGTGCTTCTTTTATAACTGGCAGTTAAACGAGTTAACTTGGGCAGCAATCTCAGTGCACTTGCTGTCTTTTTCTGTTGGCTGCTTTTGGCTGTTTTGACTGTCTCTGTCACGCACACACACACGCACACACACACACATATGTGCATAACAATTACATAAACAATTACAAAGCAGCGACAACAAACACTAATGACAGCCACGAGATGCCGAGCCAGTTGGGAAATAGGAAGTTGACAGGGGGAAGCGGAACGGGAAGAAGGAAAGTCAGCCAGGAAAAATCAAATTTGTCAAGTGGTGAAGTCCTCGTTGTTGTTGTTGCTGTTGCTGTTGTTGTTGTGGCGCTGTAAACACAATAAAAATTACACTTAATTTGGCATTTAAGTGGCGACAACAACGACAGCGAAGGCAGCCCCGTAAAATGCTTTCTTTTGTTAGGCAGCCATAAAAAGGCATTTGGGCGTGGCCAACCCCGCACACACACACACACACAAAAACACACACCCCTATCCCCCGGTTTTCGTCCATGTGTTAAGTATCATTATGTAATGTGACATTTAAACAAAAGGAGCGCGTGTGAAATGTGTTGATGGCTTTGTTGACATGTGAAAAGAAATGAAACTGAAAAGAGCCAACAGCAAAAAGTGCCCTCGAAAAAGTCAAGTGGTTATAACTATAACAAGAGAATATGGAGTATTTGGTGGAGGGTGCTGGAATCTGGTTAGAGTTGGGCGTGTTAGCCGTGTTTTCCCTCGTGACACGAACGTGCACACGATGTGTTCAAGTTTGCTTGCAAGCTAAACATTAAATAAGATACAAATTAAGTTTAAAATAAAATAAAATAATAATAATAATAATAATTATAAAAATAAACACATAAAAATATAATAATTATAATAACAATAAGAATAAAAATCTTTAATTTCTAATTGTATTCAATATTTTTAATTTTGAATAAATTGGAAATATAGAAAATATACAAAAAAATTTCGAAAACCTCATAACACAAAATCGTATTAAACAGTCTATATTAACTCAAAAATAAAAAAAATAAAAAAATGGTAGCAGTGGATACCTAAACTTTTTTGAAGAAACGAGAAGAAAAAATGTTCAATAAATTCAAATCAACTGCATAACCAACCAAACCCTTGTCTTTACAACGAAAGCATTAGCTCCAATGATAATTTATTCTTACAAAAATATTAAGCATACCTTATTTTCGCTTTATTCTCATTATTCTGTATAGAACAAATATTTTAAAAGGGGAATTCTTCACAAAATACAGATACAAAAAAAAATTCGCTAAAAAGTCGTATAGAAAAAACCGGCTAACTTCAAAACTTCTATTTTTTTTTTAAATCATTTAAGTCATGTTAAAAGTATATGTGTTTCGTGTCGTTTGGTGTCTGTAAAATCTGACACGCGCTCATCTCCAATTCTGACATACACACAATGTGAGTTATTTCCATAAGCAAAGATCATTTGTCAGCAGCCAATGGAGGGGGCGAAATCTGTGCCTTCCATTATGAAAACACTCAACAGCGACAGCTGGACGCGATAAGCAATGCATCCGAATGGGCAGGGAACTTTAAAGTAGACTCCTTGTGCTTGGCTCTGGCCATAAAAATAAAATGCCTTCCGCTTCACATCGCTTCAGTCGCTAAACGGCTGCGAGGGCGTTGCCTTATCTATACTGATTAGCAATTAGCACGTGTCTTTTGGCTGCGACACAATCCCGGTCCAGCAGCACTAACATTGAATTATTATGCTGAAGGTCAGCCACGTGGCTGCCGCAGTCGGCAGTGGACAGCCGAGTGCCATCTGCCATCTGGCATCTGGCATGTGGCATGGGGCATGGGGCATGGGGCTTGAGGCGGCGTCGGGCATGTCCCGCATGGACCGAGATTAATGATGTGCCCGGCACGCCACAGGCGGTGGGTGAACATTATTAGCGTAGCGCATGTGGCTCAGGCTGTCTCCTTGTGTCTGCCTGTGTGCAGCCGCATAAATCAAGTAGATTATCAGGTAGCGATAGTCAGGGCCAAGGATTTGCATATGAAATTTAGTTGACAGCCACAAGCAGTTACGGATTTCGAGTTTTTTGCCGACCCACTTGCTCCTTTTCGTCCTCCTTCTGGGACAATGGAAAGATGCTCGTTTTGTGGCGCACTTTATGTCTTGGGCGTGTTATCCTGTTATCCTGCTGGCCAATTAGTCGCTGGTTTAATGAGACAATATTGTGTGTGTCGGACATTAAGGTTATCTGCTGCAAAGTGTGAATGGAATAAGGGGGTTTTATTCGCCTCACTAAATGCAGTTGGATTTGCTCTTCAATTAATTTAAGGGCGATTTGCTTAGAACACTTGTCTGAACATGATAGTTATATATATTCCATACTGCTAATTGTAAAAATATTATTTAAACACAACGAATATGTATAAAATATACTTTACTAAAGTACACTTGTATTTAAAAACGATTGCCTAATAATTTTATTGCATTTAATAGTTAATTTAAATTTAAATGTTTAGATTTACTTTCATTTGTATGCAATCAAATCAAAAAAATATAAAAGCCTTTAGTTTTACTAAAATGAAATTAAAAACATATTTGGAATATACCACCAAATTAAACTAATTCAAAAAGACCGCCAAAAAGAATTTGTTCTCCAGCGACAGTCGAAGCTGAACAGATGATCGCACTCAAATGCACAGATTAACTGAACGAAACGAACAGTAAACGGACTCAGTTGAACACAGCAAACTCAAAAGAACGAACGAGCAGAACGATAACTTGGTTCGTTCAGTTCGTTCGCGCAATCGAACTTATTCTGTTTTTATGCGTGTACACACTGGCTCGTGAATTTTGGCGCGATTTAACAAGAATGTGCGTTAAATAGTCAAAGTGCGTAAATAAAAATAAATAAAATTGAAGCCAAGACAGCGATGCAGGCAGCCAAACGTGTTCTGTCACCCAGCAAGGCCGACAATGTGCCCGACTCAGGCAAGCGATACAAACCCCAAATCGATGCCAGTGAGCAGGAGAATCTGGACTTTTTGCTGGACGACGACAACGACTTCGATGTGAGTGCACTGGATGCTGCGATTACGGCCAAGAGCATTGATCTGAGCAGCTGGCAACGCTGTGTGGTGCACGACGTGGAGCGTCTGCCCAAAACCCACGATCTGCGGCTGCACTTGCGCAGCGAACGACGCAGCGATGAGGATGCGACCGAAGCAACAGCTGTTTGCCATCTGCAGGCGCCCTGGAATCAGACGCTCGTGCAGCCGGGCGACCTGCTGTCGCTCAAGGCGCACTGGCAGCCCACGCTGGCCGCCTATGTGGTCGACAAGGAGCACGGCTACTGTGTAATACAGCCGGACCTGCTCATATCGAGCACCTCGGTGACGGGCTCGCTCTTTTGTCGCCGCAAGGCAGTGCTCCAGGATCGCTTTCGCGGCGTCGACAGCGCCAACGCTGTGGTAAGTGCACCCTCGCTGTTGAGACGCCGGTTCGTTTAACATTTGACCGCATCTTCCAGATGATTATTGGCACGCTGGTGCACGAGCTGCTGCAAACGGTGCTCTCGCAGCGTCTGCGGGACAAGGCGCAGGTGGAGCGTGCTCTGGAACAGATGCTGCACAGCGCTTCGCTTGCCCAGCAGCTGTACGCCGGCCAGCTGAGCCGTGCCGAGATCGAAACGCAGCTGCACAAATTCGTGGAGCCAATTGTCGCCTTTGTCGCGCAGTATGTGGAGGGGCAGCTGCCGTCGGTGCTGCCCCAGGAGATGTATATGGGTCGCATTGAGCAAATACACGACATTGAGGAGAATCTCTGGGTGCCGACGATGGGCCTGAAGGGCAAGGTGGATGTGTCGGTGCGCGTGCGCGACAAGAAGCAGCCAATACCGTTGGAGCTAAAAACCGGACGCGCCAGCTTTTCCATGGAGCACAAGGGCCAGCTGTTGCTCTACCAGCTGATGCACTCGGCTCTCGGCCAGGCGACGCACAGCGGCCTGCTCCTCTATCTGCGCGAGGGCATTGTCCGTGAGGTGCGCGAGGGTCGCAACGAGCAGCGTGATCTCATTTTGCTGCGCAACGATCTGGCGCACTATCTGACGCGCGACGTGCAGCTGCCGGCGGCCAACGAAACTCTCGAAACGCTGCCCGGCAAGCTGTTGCAGCCATTCGAGCTGCCGGAGCCGATTTCGCATCACAGTGCCTGCGGCAATTGTGCGTACGCCACGCTCTGCTGCAGCTTTGCCAGCACCGATGCCCAACTCGCGCTGAGCGAAGCGCATCCGCTGCGCCGCCTGATGCCGCAACTCCTCGCGCATCTCGGCCAGCCGGACTACGAGTATGTGCTGCACTGGTGCGGCCTGCTCGCGCTGGAGGAGCAACAGGCACGCCAGTCGCATCAGCTGCGCGCCCTGTGGACCGAAACGCCGGCGAGGCGACAGCAGCAGGGACGCGCCATCTGCCAGCTGCAGCTGCCCAAGGACCACCAAGCGCGTCCAGTCGACGGACGCTACGTGCAGCAATTGGTGTTGTCCTCGCAGGCGGACAACGAACTGAATCTGACACTCAGCGGCGTGAGTTACATATTCCAGAGTATCTTTAGCTTACTTTCACTCTTGCCCATTTCTGTTGGCAGTTCGAGCTGGGCGAATATGTGACCGTCAGCAGCGGCGCACGGCTGGCCATTGCCGCCGGCTACATAACGGCGCTGGCGGCGCGCAGCTTGTCCCTACAGCTGGAGCGTGATCTTGGCCAGCGTTATGCGCACGACAGCTTCATCGTGGACAAGCACGAATCGCAAAGCTTTGCCAGCTTCAATTACACAAATTTGGCGCTGTTGTTGGCGACCGGGGAACGGGCCGCACAACTGCGCTCGATTGTGGTCGCCCGTGTGCCGCCCAATCAGCACAAGCTGCTGCCGCGCATCGTTGGCAGCAAGGGCGGACCCATGCTGCGGCCGCTCAACAAGGTGCAGCAGCTGGCCGCACTGCGCGCCCTCACCACCGACACGCATCTGTTGATCAAAGGGCTGCCCGGCACGGGCAAAACCCAGACTCTGGTCGCCATTGTCCGACTGCTGCACCTCATGGAGCGCAGTGTTTTAATCACAGCCCAAACTCACTCGGCCGTCGATAATTTGCTGCTGCGCCTGCTGCCCCACAAGCTGCCCCTGTTGCGGCTGGGCAACAGCGCTCGGATTCATCCACAGCTGCTGGCCGTAAGCGAGGCCCATCTAACGGCCAATTGCGAGACCGTGGACCAGCTAAAGGACGCACTGCAGCAGCCCAGCATTGTGGGCGTCACGTGTCTGGGGGCGGGGCATGCGCTGTTCCAGCAGCGCCAGTTCGACTATTGCATTGTGGACGAGGCCACGCAGGTGCTGCAGCCGGCGGTGCTGCGCGCGCTGAGCCACTGCAGCCGTTTCATACTGGTGGGCGATCCCGAGCAGCTGCCGCCGCTGCTGCGCAATCGTGAGGCGCGTTCACGCGGCGCCGACGAGACGCTATTCGAGCGCCTCGATTGCGACGCGGCGACGGCGGTGCTAACGCTGCAATATCGCATGAATCGCAGCATAACGCGCCTGGCCAACCAGCTGACCTATGGCCAGGCGCTGCAGTGCGCCAGCGAGCAGGTGGCGAACGCCAAGCTGCAGCTGGAGCCGCTAACCGAGGCGCGGCTCTGGGTGCAGCGCGCGCTGCAAGCACATTTGGAGCAGGCGGTGCTGCTGCTGGACACAGCCGATTGCTCGCAGCGCTGTCAGGACTATGCGGCGGCCTCCAAGCGGCTGAGCAACACCAGCGCCTCCATCGAGCAGCACTACGGCGAAGTCGAGGAGCAGACAATGTCCCAGCCCACTCAAGCAACACAGCCTGGTCGCTCGCGGCGTG
This sequence comes from Drosophila colorata, assembly GCA_035041545.1. Classification (NCBI taxonomy): domain Eukaryota; kingdom Metazoa; phylum Arthropoda; class Insecta; order Diptera; family Drosophilidae; genus Drosophila; species Drosophila colorata. The sequence goes on from JAWNLD010000013.1 coordinate 4,661,625, forward strand.
CTCCGAAGTACACCAACTATTGTGAGGCGGCGATTGTGCTGCATTTGCTGCGCCAGCTGCTCGCCGCGGGCTACGATGCGCAGCGCATTGGCGTCATTGCGCCCTATCGCGCCCAGGTGGAGCTGTTGCGCAAGTTGGGCGAACAGCTGGCGGGAGTCGAGTTCAATACGGTCGATCAGTATCAGGGTCGCGATAAGAATCTGATTATCTATAGCTGCACGAAAACGGGCAGCGCAAATGCCGAACAGTCGATGGAACGGTCGCGTGAGGCTGAAATCCTGGAGGATCAGCGTCGTCTGACCGTTGCCATAACGCGCGCCAAGCATAAGCTAATTCTGCTCGGCGATATCAAGTGCTTGGAACGCTATACACCCTTTAAGCGGCTTTTCGAGCATATTCCCGAACGCTGTCGGCTACATCTGGCCGAAGGTCGCATGGGCTTCAGCTGGGAGGCGCTGCTTAACGAGCTGGACACGCCGCAGGTTGGCTCGTAAGTTAAAAAAAAAAAAAAATATTTTTTACCCACCTAATATTTATTTTAGAAATATAAATGAGAGATATGCATAAAGATTTTAATTTTCTACTCTAAAATATATGAGGTTTATTTTTTTTATCGAAAAAACAAGGTCGCTCTAATCGATAGTTTTCGATTAGAATATACCCTGTACTGTGCTCTGAGGTGTCCTATACTTGACTCGGCACTAAAGCTGACAATATCAGCTAAAATCTTTTATTGATCACTTTAGCTTTAATCAAATCAAATTAACACATTTTGCTAAGTATAATTTAAAATCAGTTTATTCACATAGAAAGATTATCCATAATTGAGAAGCAGAGAGAAAAAAGAAAATGAGTATAAAGGTTAGAGAGAAAATGTGAAAGTTTATAAAACATTCAAACAAAACTTTTGAAACAACTCAGAAATGAAAACGGAATGAGAGAAGGTAATTAAGAAAGAGATAGAGCAGTCCTCGGAATATAAGTTGTCTAAGTGTTTGGGCATTTAATCAACATTTAATACCGACGTTCGAATCCCAGTCAAGTGTATGGATGTTAATTTGTATAACTAGATCCCATACTTAAAATAATAATAATATTAATAATCATCATAATAAACATCATAAATGGAGTCGATAGCTTATATATATATATATATATATATATTATATATTATATTATTTTTAAATACATTACAAACTATAGGGCCTTCAAATCACATAGAAACGCAATTTGCACGAAAAGCGTAAATATTAACAAGTAAGAGCGTTCCAGTCGGGCACGCCCGACTACGATACCCTGAACCCAGCTGCAAGCGGTCGTTATAAACATTTAAAGCCCTATTGCATTCACACATCCATACAGAAAATCACATACACACACATGCACAGGCATGCCCTGCTTGCGCTTGTTCTGCTTACGCTTGCTGCTAGTTAAATTGTGAAAGTTGTTTAATTCTTTTTTTTACATTTTTTCTGTAATAACTTCTGTGCTTCCGAACTTGATGAAGCTTTTTGCAATAGATTCTTTCAGTGGTATAGTATATCCAAGTACTCATTTGAACGAATTTCTAGTGTCCCTAGCTCTAAAAGTAAAAAAAGATTTTTATCGATTTTAGGAAAACGGTAAGAGTTATCGATCATTTGAAATAAACTTGATCTGCATATGGTATACACGAACTTAAAAAGTCCAAGTTTAGTAGTCTCTGCAATCGACGCGTTCATCAGACAGACCAACGGACGGATAGACGGACGTGGCTAGATCGACTTGGCTATTGCTCCTGACCATGAATATATACTTTATGGGGTCGGAGATGCCATCTTCGCCTGTTACATACATTTGCACAAAACCATTATACCCTATGTATAAAAATTTTCAAATTTCCAAAGCGAGGAAAAGAGAGAGAGAGAGATATGGAGAAAAAGGGTGAGATGGAAAAAGAGAGAGAGAGATGGAGAGAGGGAGATGTGGGGGGAGAGAGGAGGAGAGAGAGAGAGAGGGAGAAATGGAGAGAGAAATGAAGAGAGAGAAGATGGGGAGAGAGAGAGAGAGAGAGAGATTGGGGAGAGAGAGAGATATGGGGAGAGAGAGAGATAGGGAGAGAGAGAGAGAGAGATGCGGAGAGAGAGTGGGGGACAGATGGAAAGAAAAAGAGGGGGAGAGAGAGAGAGATGGAAAGATAGAGGGGAGAGAGAGAGAGGAAAAGCCAATCAATAAAAACCAATGCAAAAAAATGATAGAGAGATAATGCACTATATAACACTTGACACTTAACTGAAAATAATGGCAAAACATATAAACCTTACCAGAACTCTTGAAAATCGCATAGAAGGGCGTCTTTGCATTTGACCAGTAAATTTTCTATAGGCTTATAAACAAAAACTTATAGGAGCAAATTTTCAGATTTTCGGAGAATGTGAGGGGAGAGAGAGAGAGAGAGGGAGAGAGAGAGAGAGGGCGGGGGAAAGAGAGAGAGAGGGGAGAGGGAGAAAGAATTGAAAAAGTCAGTCCGTAAAATTGAACTGAACAAAATTATGGAGATATAATGCACTATATAAACACTTAACTGAAAATAAAACAAAAACATGGAAACCTTACCTGAACTCTTGAAAATCGCATAGAAGGTCGTTGTTGCAATTGCCCAGACTCAGAAACAACAAGTAAGACGGAACTAGTCGAGAGTGCCCGACTAGAACCCTGCGGCGATCTGTCGTTATATACATTTCAACCCCCTTGCCTTTTTACATACATACACAAAATCACACAAACACACACACACACACACACAAACACACGCAGCAAGCTGCGCAATTTACTCAGCGGCTGCGCTTCGCCCTCACCATGGAAAATTAATTCTTGAATAACTTCTAAACTAATTTTGAACCTTTATAAAAAACGAGAAGAAGAATATATTCACATCTTAATGCGGTACGGTATACTTTGACTGGTAGTGATAACAAAAACTTTATTGCCTTATAAATGGCAATTCTGCACCTTACACGTAAATTTTCAAGACGAATTTTTCTTACCTTTATGGAAAAAATTAATTACAATAAACTATTTAATCTACTCTAGTTTAGCGTGCTTGACGAAAAGCTTATAATATTAAGTATTACAACAGAGTGCCCGACTAGGAGATACTCTGTACGTAGCTCCGAATATACATGGCTTAAAAAGCGTGCATATTCCATATTCCTAAACAACTTAAATGGTTTTTTTTTTAATTTTGTAAATTTTTTTAAAATAAATTTAGGGGGGTACCTAAAATTTTATATGTACTTGATATGTTTTTGGATTAACGAGAACCTACACAATACATTTTGTGGCTTTGGCTTTCTTCTCAGGGGCATGGGTAAAAAAGGGGAGCTCTAAATAGACTTTCGTTGACTTTACGGTAACGGAAAGAGCTAACGATAAATGATAATGAAACTTTTATTGAAAGCGCACAATAATTGTACTTCCTATAGTTTCTGAGAACAGATGCAGTTAAGAAATTGACAGCCATAGCTTGATGACTTGATTAGCTGTTGCTGCCAATTAGGAATATTTAAATTGGATGCCTTCTTTTGTCATTTATATATATTTGCTTTACTTCATTCAACCCCATTTTAACACATTTTCGGGTGGGTAAAATATATAAAAATAGTCATTATTGGGAAATCGTAGTGTTTAATCGTGCTTTCAGTTTGTGGTTCGCGTTTGTCACGCAGCCATCTCTGAGCCGAGTAAATTGTCTCCAGTGCTTGTTCATTTCTAGTAAACAAACCAATTTATGGACAACTTGCAACTAACTTAGTGAACCACTTAAACGAGAGTCTAGAAATGTTGCCACACATGCACTCCCATATGCATGTGTGTGTGTGTGTGTGCGTACTCAGCCACCCACACAATCGCACTCTAATCGCACCCACTTCAATTCACTGCCAAACTCATACCCTCTCATGCATTCATGCATTCACTTCGTTGCACGCGCCGTCAATGCGCACAATGCCGTACAATGTGGGCGTCGCTTTGGCGTGCGTGTGGTGTAGGTGTGTGGGCGTGGCACTAAATGACGCTGAGTGCACATTGCCACAATTCTTGGGCAATTGTTGTCGTAGTAGCAGTTGTTGCTGTTGCTGCTGGTGGCATAATTTACATGGCAGCAACACTTGAAACAAACCGTTGCATACTTGCAGGCGCACAAAGGCCAACAACTAAGAGCCGAGCTCGGGAGGAGGAGATGGCTATGTATATACATATATATATATGTGTGTGTGTGTGTGTGTGTGTGTCTGTCTGCCTGTGCGCATGTTTTATGATTAGCGCAATTTAGTGCACTTCAAGATGCTTAACCATGGCGTATACGTAATGCCTAATTAGCGCCAGAAAAAAAAGTTTTCCATTGCAATTGCTAACCGCAGGTCATGCAAAACCTAAAGATGGACAAGTAGACAGACAGACAAACGGAGCTGCAGACACGACGCCAACTCAATGGCCCAACTTCAAGCTACAAATTTGTTTGGCTTTCGGTTTTAACCAGATACCCACAGACGCCAGCGGCAACAAGCCACAACAACAACCAGCTGGTTGTTCTGGGGGGAGGTGAGCTGCTCGTGGGATGCAAAGCGCGATAATTGACCTGCAAGCGAGCGCACGCTAGCGTAGCTATATATGTGTGTGTGAGTGTGTGCGTGTGTGTGTGTGTGTGTGTGTGTGTGTGTGTGTATTTGTCTGTTGGCCATGCAACTGTGCAACAACTTTCGCTTTGATAAAGGACCTTGGCGTCAAGTCGAGTCCTTTCGGCGGCAGCGAGGCGTGGCCCCTGCTCCATGGCACCAAAAACTAGAAAGGAGGCACCCGCATCGCACTTGGCGCATCGCATACTTTTTCGTGCTTTAAAGTAGTAACATATTTAAAAGTAAATGTGTTCCCAACAGCGTTTCCTTTTTGATTTCGCCACAGCTTTGATTTAGCTGACAATTAAGACAAATTGGGAATGAGAATTCACAGATTTTGGCAATTGAATTCAATTCAATTCTTATGCTTATTCAGAATGTAGACAAACAACACTACTTTCATTTTAAATATATACAATTATAACTCGTCTTATGGCCATTTTGAAACCCGAGGCGAAATAAGGCGGAGACTTGCGGAAAACGACTACGTACAAAGTTAAGCTGAAGGCGTTATGGCTAAGAGGATATCAGAAACAAAATAACCTGCCAAAAGCTTAGTACAGAATTCTCTGAAAAACAAAGAAAAATGTTGAAACAATAAAGAAAGAAAACCAAAAAACAACAAACGCAACGCACAACTCATTCAAGCGCATTAAGCGAAAATAAAGTTTATTTTTTATAAAAAAAAAGGATATAAAAACAACTTTCCTGCAATTTGTCTGTGTGTGTCCATGAAATCAAAAGGAAAAGCGAACTAGATAAACTTGCTGGCGTTGGAAAAGGTTCACTAAGCGACTGAAGCGAAAGGATTTGTGTTGTGCGTCCGAACAAAATTAGTCAGCCAATTTGCATAAACAATAAAACAAAGCACACTTTTGGGTAAATACACACACAAGATGGACGCCGAACGAACCTGAAGCATACTTTTGGGCGTTCATAAACGGAAATGCAAAGAAATGGAACTGATGCGAATCGTGGCGTTTCTTTTGTGACACGAACAAGCATGATTTAACACGATGTGTTCGTGATCGGAAATCAGAATTTTTTGCGTGTTCGCCTGACGTCCGGTTAATGCTGACCAACATGACCCAGTACGATACAAAAAGTATTCACATGAAATGTATGAAATGCTATAATAAATAAATTTGTAAGGTATAATTTGTTGGCCAACATTTAGGAAAAGTGTTTAGTGCAAATACTTAACATAAATAAAAAATGAAATAGCAAAAAAGTCTTAGTATTTTGTTCTAAAAATAGAAGACATAATTTGCGAAATATTTATATATTTAACAATTATTCAATATAATTAAAGTATTCATAATGTACATATATGCAAGTGGATTCAATATAATGAAACCTATATATAAATAAAGTAAACATGGTTAATTCTATTCTGGGAGCGTAATATTTTTCAATGATTTTCGGATTGTGTCCTGTTAAAGATCATCGTCATTTATAATAAATTGGCAATATATTAAGTGAATATTCATAAATGTATTTTCGTGTTTGTTAATGTGTTGTTGTTAACAAACTAATTAACAATGAATATATAATTCATCCAGCCATCCAATTCAAATAATAAGCTATTTATTGAAGACATCACTACAAATAATGTAATAAAAAAAATTTTGAATTTTAAATTGGCGCGCAAGTTCTAAACAATGATCTCTCAGTGTCGGTCAACTGCTTAACAATTCAATTTTTAATTTATTAAACTAATCAATTCACTTTATTAAGAGAAAACTCAAATTGTTTGCTTGACTCACCTTATAGACTTTATGAAGTGCTAAAAATATATAGCCACAACAGTGCTGCGAATAGGTTAGCCGTCTTGTATTGTTAAATATCAAAACAGTTGAAAAACTTTTATTTATTTTTGTAATACTTCGGCTTTGTTTTTATGGAGCTATTTTATGAGGCGTAAAAATAACATTTAAATGTTAACACGCCATTTAAACGCAAATTTGCGCAGCGCTTGCCTACTTTTGGGCGCCGCAAAAGGCGTGCAAAAAATGCGAGAAAACTGTGGCATACCAACAGGCGCCCAGCGTGTGGTTTTTTTCGGGACTGCCAAATGGCAGCTGAGACGGCGTAAAGGGGCAGCAAAAAAAAGAAGAGAAATTTGCCCCAAATTTATTGACGAAAACAAAGTCAAGTGGCGAAAAACCTAAACTCGAGGCTACAGCTGAGATTGCAGCAATTCTGTGGGTACTACGTCCATGTGGGTACTTCATGTGTTTACGAGCTCCGATAAGCTAAGCAGAAGTAGCAGCAGAGGAAGTGGCAGCCAACATTGGCGGCAACCCGACTAGCCCCATTAAGTATGCTACACGTTGCGCGTTCGCTGCAATGTTGTCGCCGCCGACCACAGAAACAGAGCCAACTATAAATCTATCATGTTTACGCTGAGCTTGACGAGCATGCTCCCGCAGATTCTCAGATGCCAGACAGCACAGCACAGCACAGAAACCTATACCCCGTGCCCAGAAAGCAACTACAGCACTTGAGCACAATTTGTTTATGCAAGTCGAGGCTGTAAGCGAGTAAACGTTGCTTGAATTATGGCTTTGTTTATCCCAAGTCGCACACAAAAGAAGAAAAATAAAAATGCCACACACCCCGCAGCCAACGCACCCACACTCAGGGGTCCTAAGTTTTCGCCAACGCAAACGGAAAACTTTGCCGCACAATGCAACGGGGTGACTTTCCCTCTCTCTGAAGATGGGGCGTGATATGTTATGGCATCATAACAATTGATTTTATTTGCTTTGCTTATTGATATCGTGTGTTATTCCAGCTTTACTAGTATGATCGGCCGATGGGAAGAAGAAGACGTTCTATCGGTACAAAGTTTGGTTTTATGAGGGTGGCCAACATTGTCCCAAAACAGTTTCCTTAAATGTTGGGAAATCAATTTTTATTTACAGTTGGATAAGCGTGTGCTTTAAATATAACAAAATTTACATATATTTCGTTTATGGTCATATATAAATCAGGTCAGGAAAAATCAGGCACTAACAGAGCTTAAAACCATTTTTTCATTGAGTATAAATTATACAACTTACACTTGGCAACGAAATTTAAAGATTTTTAAATGTGTGTTGAAAATAACTTCGATATTTGTTGATTGGCATTTGTGTTTTTAAGAAATATTTTAAAAAATCAATAGGCAAAATATATATGAAATATGTTTTAAATAATTTGTTTTCTTATTTTCTTTAAATAAATAATAAGTTTGCAAAGAAACATTTACACAAAATTTCCTTATTATCTGTCTTCTTAAAATCACTTTAAGGCTACAATAAAACCATTTAAACGTATTATACAAATTTTTAACTTCCTTAATTATTTACACTAAACTTTTATGTCAGGTTACACATACATTTTATTTAGTTGACTCTCGAACTATTACATTTTTACATATTGATTTTTGTCTTTAGTGTATTGTTTTTGTTCAGAAAAATTTGAGATATATGTTAGCTAGTGTAATCTTCTTAAATTATTTTTGTCATTTCCAATAAATTTCCATTTGCAGCCTTTAACATTTTATTTATTTTTATTGGCAGTATATTTGCATTTCATATTAATTTATAAACTTGTTGCATGCAAAAATAATATCTTGGCCATAACAGCAACCCCTATTGACATTTACCCATTCCCCTGCGTTTCCCAATAAAAAACAAACTTCTCAGCTTATTGATTTCGCAGCCTTTCCACAAATACTTTGACACTTGGAACTGGCACTTTGACATGCCGCAAAAAGTTCACTTGATATATTTATGAAAATGTTTTTGACACGTTTTTAATAAGGTTGTTCCCGTTGTTGTTTATTCGTTGTTTTTTTTTTCTCTCTCTCTCTCTTTCAATTTTTTTTGTGCTGCTTTGTGCATACCTGAGGTTCGTGCAGAATTTGCAACGCCTGCTTTTGACAATTTGTGTTGTTAATTTAATTAAAAGCGGCGTTCATGGGCGCTATGATTGACGCTCTACTGGGGCTACTTGTCTGTGTAGCAGCCAGTTTGCGCTCTGCGAGTCTTCATCAAAAAAAGTTTATAAACTACCAAAGGCAGCCAAATAAGCAGCATAATCAGTGAATGCGAGGGACAGCCGTGTCAGAAACAACAGAAACAAGTGGCTTGTTAATTAGCAAGCAAGTGGCTAAGATATTTTGTAATAAAAGATTTAATACATTTTGCGGAATGGAATTTGATGGAACGTTAACAAAGAAAAACTTTATATTGAATATTGTTATTATTATTATTATTATTATTATTATTATTATTATTATTATTATTATTATTATTATTATTATTATTATTATTATTATTATTATTATTATTATTATTATTATTATTATTATTATTTTATTATTATTATTATTATTATTATTATTATTATTATTATTATTATTATTATTATTATTATTATTATTATTATTATTATTATTATTATTATTATTATTATTGTTATTATTATTGTTATTATTATTATTATTATTATTATTATTATTATTATTATTATTATTATTATTATTATTATTATTATTATTATTATTATTATTATTATTATTATTATTATTATTATTATTATTATTATTATTATTATTATTATTATTATTATTATTATTATTATTATTATTATTATTATTATTATTATTGTTATTATTATTTTTTAAGACAACAAGTTTAAGCCATGGCTGCTGAGGCATTCGGCTGAATTATGATTTATATTTTTTCTTACGTCTAAATGTTGATCTATGATTGTGAAGGTATATTTGCAATGTTCTCGGATCAGAAGCAAAATTTTAGCCCTGCTCACTCTAGGTAGTGAATTGCTAAGGACATAGATTTAACGCAATTTGTGGGCGCCATAGTGGACAAAGCTAATAAAATAATTCTCTATTTATAAAAAGCATTGAAAAAAATGTGTTTGTCAGGACACATCCAAGAACAACAGCGCGTGTTTCTTTTGTTACAGAGTGTAACAAAATATGTGTGCTGCGTGAAGTTTTCTTAACAATAAGCTAGTGGCTAAACTTAAAACAAATATTTGCCGTTCAAGGTTTTCTTGTAATTCCTAACCAGCATAAGGTCAAACTGAAAGATAATACAACCACTATTAAGATTTGCTTTAATTTTATTTAAACAAAACAAAGTCTCCGACATTTGTAATTGTTTATATACATTTTTTTGCTGCTCGAACTCGAAATACCAAATTAAGGTCTAATGCCACTTTATTTTCAATTAAATTGAAATTGGAGAGTGGCAGTACTTTAGTTTCGCATATGTATCAATCAAAATATGATTGCAATAATTTTTAGACGAGCTCCAGAGACAAAAACGTATACCCAAATGACCTGCCAAGCCAATCAATATAAATAAACTTTGAACTTTGCATTTGCTTAAAAAAAATAAAATAAAAATAAAACAAAAAACTTTTGCCCTGGCACACAACAATAACAAACAGAAATGTCTGCCAAATAAACTTGAAGGCAAACCAAACTGAAAATGGGTATAGAAATAAAATCAAATAAACCGAAAGAAAAGTTCAAATAAAATGTGATTATACGAGTAGTATGTAGTATGTTATTGCCGCGTGCTGTGTCTGCTGTCCAGCGCACAAAAAACGTGCCCAGATACAAAAGTAAACTAGCGTTGAAATCTCAGACTGTTGGTTGCATTCAAGCTCCAACAGCCACAACAACAGTAACAACAACCACAGCAGCATTCGCAATAGCAATGGACAATGTGAAAAGTAGAAAAATTCATTTTCACTGGCGAAAAAAAAACGCATATGAACAGGAAAAAATAGCGATAACTCAAATTGAATGCCAATAAAGTAACATATGCGGCCCTCCAACTAACTCACAAACACACGCACACACACACATACCGATAAGCACGCGTATACGTAACAGTAACTAGCAAGGCGTTGGCTGAAGGACACGCCATGGGCAACGTGAGGCGCCCCGCCGGAAGTTGGCAACGCAGCGCACGAAAAAAAATAATAGAAGAAAACTGAATCCAAACGCCCAGAGCAAAACTAACGAGCTTCGTCGTATTTAGCACAGGCATCTCCAATGGCCCCAAAAGTAATGCCAATCTAAAATAATACAATGTGTAGCATGTGTTAGCCTTGAGGGGGCGCCGCGCGCATCTGCAGAGCAAAGATGGGCGCCCGTGTATGGCGATAACGAAGTGCCACAAAACAAATGTATAACACAAAAAATAATAATAATAATAAAATAAAAAAAAAATCCGAAACCCACACAATCACTGTGAGGGGTCGTACTTTTTTTTTATTTTTGGGCGCGCATCAGCTTAGCAGATGGGGACTGTCAACAACGTTTCGTTGACAACTATTGACACTAACATGATATTACTTATGCATAAAGCCGTAAAGCATGGGCATGCAGCATGAGTGATGATGTGATGAGCGAGGCTTGCTTGTAAAGTTTTAAAAGAGATCTTTAAAAACTTCGAATAAATTCGTAGAATATATGTCTAAATAATTTCGTGTTTTTTGTAAAATCATGTCAATCTTCTATTCCATTTTAAATACCTAAAGCTATTCAATATTTCCAAATTTGTGCTTTGTCTAATGAAAGCCAGTTGTAATTTATAAAAAATTTTCATATATTTTATTTATTATAAAAGTTCTTTTAAGTTTGCTTTTTTAAAATGAGTATTGAAATTTAATGAATTTTAACCAAAGTCTATTTTATTTATTTAAAAAAAAAAAGATTTTTAAGAAACTCTAAATACATATATATGTATATATACAAAATATTGATTTTTCCCGTTCTGCGCTGTCTATTTTATTTATTTTTAATCATTTTGCTAAATAGTTCAAGTGTTCGTGGAGCAAATTCTAATAATATTTTAAATATAGAGGGTAAAAATTACTAAAGAAGGATTTCAAGAAGTAGTCGAACAAATTGTGTATGTAATAAATTAGCAAATACCAACTATGCAGTCTTAATTCGGCTTTTCTTAGAATTATAAATTAATATTTGGCTCTTAGCTTTATTTTCTTAAAATTTTGCAAACACCAATGAGGGTATGATAACAATTTCCTGGCTAAATTTTCACTATATAAAACTTTTCTTTATAAAATCTGTTAGTTTTTGCAAAATGTCATATAACTTAAAAAAATGTTCATTGAACATTTAATTTGACGAACATTTTTCTTATTTTTTACAAACTATTGTTTATATTCTTTGGCCGTTTGCAGCCAAAATTAGTTTAGTAAATGTTTCCCTTGGCGTTTATGTTAAGCAAGTTCTGTTCATGTCCTATCCATAATTGAGGTTATTTCATACGTCATCGCCTCGAACCCATCTCGCCCATCTCCCACTCTAAGCACACATAGAAATACTCATAGACATACTCATGCCGTTGGCTTTGCTGTCTATTCGGCTTTTGTTATTTTTGCATACGTTATGTATATTTTTGCACAATTTTTCATTTTGTAGTATTTTTTGAAGAAATTGAAAATGTTGCAGGCCAACTAAAAAAGCAAACGTCGCAACGGCAGCAGCAACAGCAGCAGCGGCAAAGTCATAGCCTTTTGTTGCCCTGCCCTAGAGGCTGTGAATCTGGGTTTGAGCTCCGGCTTTATATTAGCACTTGGACATTTTGGGCATTATCATAAGCTTAGCATATCGAAGTACGATATATGTTTGCATGTGACTGCCCGTCTCAGCATTTATTGTTCCCTTAGCTGTTGGCAGGGCAATTTTCCTGAATATTTGTTGAAAATTCCATCACATATTTGGAATTTAGCTTAGACAGCAATTCTTGCTCACCTGAAGGCAATTCTAAATGTGTATTTTCTGCATATTTTTGTGCAAATATTATTTTCATCAAATATTTTATGTTTATTTTATGGTCAAGCACTGCTCTGAAAAATTTACAACAAATATGTTATGCTGTTATATGAGTAAGTCAAAAGATTGAAGGGAGCTACTTTTGTGTAATGTTTGCCTAAAAAATTATAATAGTAAAAATTTCCTTTTTTAAATTTCTATGTTTAATATTTTAAAATAAAAACGACTTCAACTTAGCTTGCCTACAAAGAAAAAAAATATTTCAAAAATTGTGTGGGCGTTTACTGTGTGACTAATTAGTCAGATTTCTCGACTCGTGCCAAACAATATTTTTTCGTTTAGCTGTTAAAAACAAAATACAAAAGTTATTCTCATTTTACGTTTTTAAATTTTTTAACTTGATAATTATTTGGAAGACATAACATAAACTCAAATTTAACCCCAGTTTCTTTGAGTTTGATATGTTACCCTCACATTCTATTTTCCTCTCAATTGTTTTGAATTCTTTCCTTTGCATAATTTAAAGCATGCAACAATTTTAATTTATTTTTAATTTATTTGTATTTATTGAGGCATGCGGCACACACAAACACCTCTTTCCACAGACACGTTCCACACCCATCTGCAGCTTCATTAATATGCAATAATATTTAAGTACGGAGTCTGTTGAGTTTACATCTGTGCTGAGCAGAAGTCCACTTCCTGTTCCACGCTCATTCTATTTAAGTACCACGCAAACGATGCCCAAATATGAGACCGAAATCGTGGCTTTGGCCTGGCTTTCGCTTCGAGGCGTAAACAAATACGCGACTGCCACGCGTCAGTCATTAAATCAGGAATCCTGGAACGCGCTCAACCCCATCGCGGCTTTTGAACTTTACAGGCAGCTGCCGCAGCGTGCGTTTTTGGATTTTTTTTTTTTTGAGGGAGAGAAATTACTGGCACTGGAGTGGGCGACACGTAAACAAATCCATCTCTACCTCCAGCTCCAGCTTCGGTTGTGGCTCCGGTTCCACGCACCTGCGTGGGCCAAAGTTTTGCCAGTTAACTCGCTAACATTGCTAATGAGAAGGCCGCCTAATTAATATAAAATCTACACGCGTTTATTACGGAAATTGGCAATTAAACAGCTGAAGATGTGTTAAAAGTTACTTCGTATTTGAACACTTCACGCGTTTTCAAGGAATTGGTATCATAGACAGTCAGCGATCCGGGCTGCAGATTCTGCAGCTTGTGGTAACGCCTAGATAGCACAGACAGGCAAATAGCTATATTGGGATTATTGGCCTTGATATTCACAAAGAGTTTGGTGTTCTCGTCCAAAGCGTTGGCTTGCTATACAATGAGAAAGAATAAAATTAGCCTATATATTTAAACTGGGCTTGCTATACAGTGAGTAAGAATAAGATTAGAGTAGATATTTAATTTTATTTAGATGGTTTACTATTTTTGTCTTATTAAAATGTGTTTACTTGTAGCAACATTTCTAATATGAGTATGGTCTACGTTTATACCACAATTTTATCATATTCTGACTAATAATACACAATTCAATATTAATTATGATTAGCAAATTTGTTAAAAAAAGATGTTGGAAAGACGTTGACTATTTATTAAAAGCATTAAAAGTTGAATCTTAGCTGCTGCTACTTTACTGATTAACCCAAATAATATTATATATAATTGTATGTTACTCAGCCTTAATTCCTTTTTGTTTTTTGCATAAGTTTCCTCATCAAATTATAAAATATAGACAATTTAATTTGTTATGTCATAAGCTAGAGGTACTTACACACACTTCCTTGTTAATCAACAAATTCTGAACACTCGCATTGTCCAATACGTAGCCTGAGGGTAGCTGTAACTCTATATTACTGCCCACGTAGTATTGACGATCCCTTTTTAAGCGGTGAACACAAAACTGTATTTCCAGCTGTTCATTCTTATAGGAGTGCACAAACACTCTGTAATACGTGTCTCTTGGGTTTGTTGGTCGCAGATTCTTCACATACTCGTAGTTGCATCTTATAAGTACTTCATCGGTGCCCTCTGCTTCAAAGTAAATGGTTTGGTTATCTGTCTGCAGTTGCACCTGTTGCTCAGTCCAGCGATTTTTCGCATTGATACTGATATTTTGTGGCATTTTCGGGTTGCTCCAAATCGATACGGATAGTTTTGGGGCATTGCTTGATTGGGCCTGAAGATACTCGTAGATGGCCAACTCCGCCACAGAGCATTCATAGCAGTTAACATTATTGGCATCGCCAAAGTTTTGAGCCAATAACCAGTGGAAGATATCAAATTGTTTTGTTAGCCGTTGTAGACGCACGTCCATGGATAATATACGCCCAGCGGTTTCCAGATTACGGCGCTTTTCCATCCAGCTGACATTTGCTTGCTCTTCAGGTTCTCTCCATATTTCTGGCTCAAGACCACGCTTGGCCTCCAGATGGTAGTCCGACCCAGCTTCCGTTTGCTGGTTTGTCCAGAATTGGGGCCTTTGGAGATTGAGCATTCTTTTTGATAACTGCAACACCTTAAGCACCTCAATGTTCAGCTCCAACGGTTGGATCTTTCGCCGACCTAAAGTTTCGCATCGCTCTACAAATTGTCCCTCTTGTCCGATGCGATTTAACAGAAATTTTTCACACTGCAGCAACAAACGCACATCAAAGTTGATGGGCGTGGCACGTAGGAGCTGGTACAGCTGCAGGGCATAGGCAGTTAGCCAGGTTGAGCTGCAGCCATGTGTTGGCTTAGCATTATAGGTATATCCTCCATCGCGTCGACGTAGCCGCATCAACGATTGAAAGCCATCGTTCAATTGATCCTCGAGAAATTGCTTATAGTGCTTGGAAAGCCAGCTCATGTCATGCACATAGTTCCACACATAATAGATTGACATCAGTTTGCTGATCAATTGCTCGCCGTTGTCCGACGGATGAAAGACCTTTAGACTTTGCATTTTCGCCGCAAGCACATGGCCGCTAACAAAGCACTTGATGCCATCGGCGGTCGGTTGATGCGGCAAGTCCAATTGTGTATTTAATTTTTGATTGTGCAACGCGAGTTTTGTATAGAACATCACCTGGTGTGAAAGCACGTGGGGTTCCTTTCTGACCTCGATCTTACGACTTATGCTATCATTTGCCGTTTGAGATGTTGCCGTAAACATCAGTTTCAATTTACCTGGTCGAAGTGCGCGTAAATTGAAATTAACTGCAATTGCTCCAAGGCTTTTTATGATCAGTTTTTGTTCTGTAAATTCCGTTGCAGGCAGAGGTTGGCCATCGTTGTCAAGCAATTGAAAGCGTGAGACATCCTGATTAAGTTGAATAGTAACTTCTAGTTCAGTTTCCTCCCAATTATAACAGTTTAAAAGTAATTTCAGAACTTCATCTAAACGGAGGTGGAGTGGAAATAATTATAAACGTGAAATAATTGGTAATTGTTTAATTGCTACTCACCGACTTGAATGCTATGGGGCACGCTTATCGACATATACAGGGACTTTCTGGTCCTTATATCGATGAAGGGTTCGGGCATAAGCAGTGTTAGCCCAACATTGGGGTCCACTGAGAAGACGCTCAGTCTCCAGTTGGTGATGTCATCGGGTGCGCGTGTTTTCCAAGTTGTCCAGCCAGCCTTAGTGCTGAAATTTATAATGTTCACTAAAGAAAATGCTCAAAAGGAATGCCTAAACGGCGTATTGTGGATTAGGGCCAGTTCTGTCAGCCTGTCCACCGGTCCGGTAGTGCTGAGATTTTTTTTTGCAATACTCAATACTGGCCCCGAAAGTTAGCAAAGTTTAAATCATACAACAATTAAGAAACAAAAAATTCCTTTACAAAATTTATCAGCACAAGAAGTGTTAAGCAAAAAACATATAACACGCATATATTATCAATTTTCTTCTATATACAAATAATTTGATTTTAGATTTGCAATTCAGATTCAGAGTTTCTTTTAATATTTAGAAATTTTACTTACCCTTTTATGCTGTCGTATATCCAAACATCGTTAAATTCTTCTCTGATTTTAGGTATTTTGTAAAAGACTTCATCTTTATCAGATGGGTTTTTGTTGTGTGGCATATGTCTTGGAGCAATTGTTTCATTTAAATGCCAAATTTTTGACTCTGCGGTACAAATCATTCAATAAGATATTTGTTTTGTGGATAAAGATGAACATATAAATAATAGTTATTATTAAAACTTGCGTTCTGTCACGTCCAAAATGTTGGGTACATTCGTCAACATAATTAAACCCGATCTCCCGACTGTGGGCCCCTCACTCTGTATCGTATCAGAAGCCATGCCTCGCATTGCGAACTTTATTTTGTCAAAATAGTCTTGGGTGAAATCGTTAGCCAAGTTCCCACCGAGATCAAGAACTCGTCTATCCACAGCAGCCAGTCCCACATAGGAATTGGGCACAGCGTTAATGCGAAACGAGGTTTCTTCACCGGGGCTAATCTGGGACGGAGCTTCGATAAAAACCTGTAAAGCAAAAAATTTTAATAAATTGCAATTCAGTTTCTAGTCTTTTTAGATACTTACATGGTCGTGCTTCGATCGAGTTACCGCAATGGTTTGACTTGCTATCAGCAAAACGTCCGAATCTGATTCCATGCTGAAGACCTTAATATGCACGTACGGCCACATTTTCATGGTAAATTGTGTTAGGATCTCAAACTCATTGGGCCCCTTATTCGGAAAGACTTCTTTGGACGCCAGTAGAAGACCATTGTACATGATCAAACATACGGCATTTTTTAGCGTGCGATTAAAGTGGAAAATGATCGTTTCCTGCTTTTTTAATGGCGTGCCAAAGTTTTCAATTTTTATTCTAAGTTTGTGAGATGTAAAAATTTATAAATAAGAGAAGGGTAAAGATTTGCTATTCAGTTTATACCCTGTACCCGTTGGCTAAAGGGGAATAAGTAAAGTGGTGCAGAATATAAAGTATATATATTCTTTGGCATAAATACACATTTAAATAGCATCTTAACTGCGAACTATAAACTCAATAGTTTTTCAAAAATATTTATGGCTTGGTGTGTTGCCTGGGTACAGGGTATCTTCTTGTATACTTACAAATTGGTCCGCTTTTTGGATCGTAAACTAATGGGTGGCGCCTCGCTGACTTTGGAATCTTCATGTTTGCCCCAAAGAGTTACCACCCTGATGATATTTTCTGCTTTACCCGAAATTTTTTCATAAACAATTGCTATTAGCCTGAGCTTGAGTGGCATATATAGGGGTATACTAGATTCAAACTGCGATAGTGCCACGGCGACTGTCGCATTGCCATTTTCTAGGACCCGCGTCAACTTGATCGACGTTGGCCTGTGCACTATGTCGCCATCGGTGAAGGTTTCAATGTGTAGCGTCAGGTTGCCGTCGACGGGACCATCGACGGCGTATCTTGCAGATACAGATACATTAAACGACTTGTCTGTTACTTTTACTATAGCTGGCGCGTTTATAGCCACTTCAAAAGCCGGCAATTCATATTTTAAGACTTGTATATGAGCGCATTTCTCGCTGGCACGAAATCCATTTTGGGCACAAATGCGCCACGGTCCGAGATTTGGTTGTTGGCTCAGACGAAGCTCCGATTCAAAAACGCCTGAGAAGACCGTAAACCGGCTATACATTTTGACATGATTCCCCTTGGAGTCCTCAATCCATATGAGCGCCTTGGGCTCCGGATTCACGCCATTCATTGTCTCATTGTGATAGAATACACGAAACTGCAGCAATTGTCCGGGTCGGTAAAGAACTTTAGGCGTTTGTATTTTAATAAAGTTTTTAAAGTTTTGCCACGTCAATTGCGTCGAGTTTTCAGTTTGCAATCCGTGCAGAGTACTTATTCTCAGCCAATAGGTGCCGTTCTCCAATTCGGGTATATCGAATATATACGAAGTGGACGGAAACCTATTTGTTGTATGCAATTGCATGCTCGTGTTGATACTGGGGCCGCTCAAGAACACCTTAAAACTGCTGGTGGGCGCGAAGAATGTGGTGAGAACAACTCCATAGGGACGACCCGAGTAGATGACAGCCGGTGCAGTTAAAGTATAATAACTGTCGTCAACACAATAGAAGTATATTATTTAGTATATTTGCATAATGAATCTTTATCTTTATTATACTGAAATTTGTTGCACACGTGAGGTGATATGCAATGATTTATAAATAAATATATAAATTTTTTTATGTGTCAGATATTTTTACTTAATCATGCAACTAACAATTAGTCACATTTCGTTCGGTTTCTTGACATTTTGTAAAATACGACACGCATTTATTTTTCAACAGAAATTTTAAGAAATATAAAATAATTTGACTTATGCACAATTTGAATGCCAAATGCACTTCGATTAAATTTAGTTTATTAAAGTAATATAAATATTGTTTTTATTGTTTTTTATAATTTTGTTAATTTTGATATTTGAGTTATAATAAGTAATTTTTTACATGACTAATTAGTTGGCAGAAAACTTGCTTCATGGCTGAATTAGCTTAACAGTTTACAGCTTATATATATATATATATTTACATATATACATTATATTTTTTTAATTAGATGGGTTATTTACGATATAACGTTTTCTCATAACATGAACTTACCCCATGGAAATTGACAGTTCTTGGGGTGATACAACTTCCGTTTGCAGCAACAACAACAGATTGAGAGCAATAATATAGCCGTGGTAACTCCAATGTATTCTATATCCCATCATGGCTAAGACTAAACTGATCGTTGCTACGGCACATAAGTACCGATAATTATATTGCTTTCGCTTGCGTTTCGCTTCATTTGCAGCCATGTCATTGGCCATTAGCCGCCTAATGTAATTTGGATCTGGTTGTAATTCAATCGGACGTTCCAGATAAAGTGCATAATTGGGAGCGCCATATTGGATGTTGGACAGTCTCAACTTTAGTTAGCGACTTCAGTTGCTGGAGCTGTTGTTTGGCTGTGTTTTGTTTTGTTTGTTTGTTTGTTGTTTGTGGCCATAGTGCACATCAAAGCACAAGATGGCGAGTCGTTGTCGTTGTCGTTGTCGTCGTTGTTGTCTCCTGGTTAATAAAGCAGCACTTAGGGTTTGATAGAGGCAAAGGATGCTTCCATAGCCACTGCCATTGGCATTGGCAGAGCGGTTACTTAAGTCCTGCGCTGAGCTCGATGTGTGTGAGCGTGTGTGCGTGCGTGTGTGCGTGTGTGCGTGCGTGTGTGTGTGTCGTGGCTGTGATGCAGTTATGCGCATTTCCGCTTGAGTAGCTTCTATTCCTGACTTGCTTTGCTTACATTTAAGTGCATATACACATGCGAGTATGCGTGTATGTGTGCATATACATATCAACGAGGGCGGAGTGTAAATTAAATATAACTTCTTGTTTTTTAGTAATCATTATTACATTTTTTCATATGTTAAATTTTTTTGTCTATCGAGTTGTAATTCTTTTGTACTTTTTTTTTATTTATAATTTACTTGATATTTATACAGCATCTAAGAATTGGCTGTATAATTATCAAGTGTGAGTGAGATGTACTCACTCTAGTATACCATCACAGCTAGTAAATTTGAAAAATTTCTTTTAAACCTTAAAGAAATGGTTTTAAAGTGTTTGAATTATTGTTGGGCCGATCACGTAGTTTTGTCAAAATTGTTGAACAACAGTTTAAAATAAAGCTAAGTATTATCAGACATAATGTGTGTAATATTTTCTTAATCGAAAGCCGAAAAGTGAGGCCGTAATATAAAATATCAAATAAATACAACAAAAATTTTGCTCATCTTGCCGTCAATTGACAATGGTTAAATAGAGTTGAGGGAAGCGATGAATAATCTATTTAAAATTACAGAAATTGATTAAAGTTATATTTACATGCTGTGCTCGATATAAGTCTTTTTCATATTTTGAAGTGCGATAACTGTTCGATCGCCCCACTTGCATTTACAATTGCCTGGACAGTAGCAAAAACAACAACATGAAAAACACAGGCGTACACACACACACACACTCACACAGACGCGCACACTGTTGCCGTGTCACTCATTCATTCAGTCAAACTGTCAATGCTAGTTTCAATCTTTGTATTTTGCGCTTTCGCCTGCAATTGGCAGCCGAGGCAGCATTACATTTGCTTGATTGAACTTGTGCCCCGAACTCCCTGCCTACCGCCAATCTCCATTGATTCATTCCCCTCGGATTTTCCTGTAAGTGCTGGTTGTACTCGTATGTGATTGTGCATTGGTATTTTAGGGTGCTATGCTGACAGCAGCCGAAAACTTTGGCTGCCGCTTGGACTTGGCCAAAAACCAGAAACCAGTGGCAAAGCCAGTGAGTTACCTCAATGGATGAGACACGTTGTTAAATGCATAAGCAGGCAACCCTGACCCACATTCGATGCCGAGTCCGAGCAAAAATATACCCAAAGACAACCAGATGTATTTTTGTAGCATACTTTATGGCGCATACAATTTAAAGTGCACTTTTCATCAGTGCAGCCGGCGAAACAGCCTGGTGCCTTGGCAAACGAAAAGTAAACTTAAAAAAATTTATATGTCTAGTTTTTTGTATGTTTATTCGCCGCTTCTCAACTCATCGCTTAATCCGCCAACTAGAAACAACGACATCGAGCACAAAATGTGTACTAAGAGAAAGACAAACTTTCTATACTCTGACAAATGTTAGTTTACATAATTTGAACCTACTATTTGTAACCCATGCGAGGTAGAAATGTAACTTTATATTAAATTAGGAAAGTGAATTATGCAACTTCAATGCGTTTCGCGCTAGAAATTTGGGGAGTGAGCAAATAGGTGTAAACCCTAGAAAATGTAAAATGAAAGAATAATATTAATAATAATTAAATAAATAATAGAAATAATAATAATAATTATGATAGTAAAAAAATAAATAAAGAAATAAAAAAAATAATAATAATAAATAATAATAATAATAATAAAATAATAATAAATATCTTGTACATATATTTAAGGCTTGAAAAATTTGACATTGAAATAAAAAGTTGATTGCAATTTATAGAGTATCTGAATTTTCGGTTCTTCACTCCATTTTATTTTGTAGCTTTTGGCTCTTGCGATTTTCAGTTGCATTTATATGGCCCATACATCTCAATTTGTGCATCTTGCGAATTGGGTTACAGCTTGAAGTCTCGGCCCGAGCAATAGACTGCGACAGCGTTCAAGGATGGCGAGATACAAGCGCGGGCAAAACAGGGCGGTTCAAAGTTTGCTAAGCTCAAATTTCGCTGACTGTCACTGGTTTGTGTTGTTCTTTCGAAGCATATCAATTAAGTTGGCATTGGCCTCCGGCTGTAAACGGAGAGTCAGCTTATCATTTGCATGGAAATTACCCTAACCACACACACAGGCCTCTCAATCCCACCCTTAATAGTGAGCAACTTTAAACTTTAAATAAAATCACAGCATGGAAAAACAATGTAACACGCACAAAACCTGAAATGTTTTACCAAAGAGTTGAGCTATTTTTTCCCTCATTTTTTTATTATTTTTTTCCCTCTTCTTTTTGTTGAAAAAACAAAAGTTTTGCTCTTTTAAATTCATTTAAACGCTTTTAGCGCTTTTCACGCCAGCCAACCAGGATGTCTCCTGTTCGTCTGGAGCTTTATGGATGGCCCAGAGTCGCCACCGCCTCCCCCTTGGCTCATGATTGCCAACCGTGGCGCTACAAAGTTTTGTTTCGGTTTTGTAAAAAATGTCTAGCATTGCTGGTGATGGAAAAAAATGGCAAAGTTTTGCGACGCACAAAGTGAAACTATCAGCATAATACTAGTGTGCAAAATCAGGCTAACTAGAGTTGAAAATTTTCTCTACACAGTGGGATAGAGGGCTCGTAAAGCTCGTATTTCGTGCTTTGCATAATTTATGCTTATATTTGAATTTATATTTATTGCAGTCGTCGGTAGATAAGTTGTCCAAGTGTTCCGGCATTTTAGGCAGCAACGTGGTTGATAGTTTATAACTTTATCTTATTTAAATAATAATAATAATTAATATTTATTGTAAATTATTACTTTTTAATTTATATTTAAAGTTTAGTTAACACGTAAAAAAATATTTAATAATATTATTACAAATTCTTTAGGGCTTTGTTTAAATGTAATGAAGTAAGACAATATTCCTAGCAAATAAGGCCTTGCTTTAATTTTATGTTCCCTTCTTCTCATGCCTCCATCATTGATCAGTTGATTAAATCGAGATGCTTTTCATACAAACAGTTACTCGAAAAATAAATAACTGTAGTTTACTCTATTTTTAAATTTAATCTATATTTTAAATTTAAAGCAATTACCCCAACAATTTACAAATTGTCTATCACAAGTCTTTTAAATTTTTACTGGCCTTATTCTTCGGTATTGCCCCGTCGATGTGGTTCGCTTTGCCTCCCACACACACAGAACTGTAGTTGAACGGTTGGACCTTGTTGTTGTCCAAACTCTGTCTTTAAATCCCCAGCAGCTCATTCATCCGCATGCGTAGCGCATGCCAATTGTGCAATTGTTGGAAAATTTCTTTTGCTAAAAACTTGTACGTTGTGACTTTTTTCCAGTTTTCATTTTGTTATTTTGTTGGCCGTTTCTCACTTTTTACGCTTTGCACAACGCCCGTAAGCTTTGTTTGTTGCGGCTGCCAGGCCAGCCGGAGCTGCTGTGGGCAACTGTGGGCTGCTGTCTTAATAGGTGTTGGCAATCATGAAGTTACTTGCGGCTGCAGGACGCGAATTGGGCCACCAACTAGCCAAAGACAGAAGCGAACCTCTGTTGTAGCTGTATGTGTGTGTGTTTTGCCATTAGTCGCTTTGATCAAATATTTAAAGCTAATGAACAAGATGGGCACACTGCCAACATCCAATAAACGAATGAAACAAATGAAAATAAAAGAACGAACGCAACTGCAACTAAACTTGTTTGGCATTCTCAATGATTTAAAGCCGGTAAAGGTCCCAAAAAAAGCCTTTCATCAGCTGACCTGCCCAAAGGAGTTCAATCAACCTGACAAATTTCAATCAGGCTGCGGTAAAAACTGGCTCACAGCTTTTAGATAGAACGAGTCCAGGTTCAACCAGGTACATCCCGAGTCACGCCATGGCACAATTAGGATGCCGTTGAAGTTTTGTCAATGAATGAAAAGCGTCTGCAACTTTTATTTAACTTGCGAGAGGGGCCACACACAGGCAGCGCACACAGGGCAACTGTGCTTGGTCAACAATTGCCGTCTAGAACGTGCACTCACGTAGAGAGCCACACAAATTCACACAAACAAGCACACACACACACACACACACACAAACAACCAGTGAGGGGCAGAGCAAAGGTAAATGGGTAAACCAACGTCTAGTGGGTCGTTGGTTTTAGCTATTTACAGCAGTTACTGTTCGAGTCCCTACTAAGTCCTGATGATTTCGACTTTTCAATGCAACTTGCTATTGTTTAAAGCTGAAGAATTAAAGTAGTTTGAGCTACTGGTCTTTATTTTGAACTACTATGAGTGTTTGTTTGTTTTAATAGACGTACGTGATAATTTTTTAATTTTTGCACTGCTAAGAACAATTTTAGAAACTTACTTTGAGCTAACTTGCACTTTGCATTTGAATAGATCTTTAGACATTTTATTTTACTAATTTTTACATTTATTTATTGAAATTTATTATAGATAATTTATTTTTATTTATATTATATTTTATTAATTAACATTTTTCTTCAAACTGATGTATATAAAATGGTTTGTTGGGTGACATTTATTACTACTAATCACTTATTTAATGATTTTAATATATTATTATAATAATTGAAAAATCATAAAATTTCATAATGAATAACATTTGTTTTAGTTTTCTAATTTAATTTAAATTTGTTATATTATTTTTTTTGGCAATAATATTTTAATACTTTACCATTTACATTTTACCATATTATTCAATCCAAGTTAAAAGTTAAAAAACTGTTTTCATAACTTATTTAATCTTGAAAAAAAAAGAACTGAAAAATCTTGACACTACGTAAATTATTAAGTAAGATCAATTGCATTAATTGCAACTTTTGAAGCTTACTTAAAGCTGAATACTTAATTCATTTTAATCTGTTTCAACTTCAACCAATTGCATTGAAGTAATTCAATATTTTATACAAACTGCCTCGAATTGATTTATCTTTAAAAGGAAATCGATGTTGAAATGCGTCTACCAAAATGGAATAAAGAAAACTATAAATAAAGACTAATTGCAACTTCAAAGTTAAAACTCTTCAAGCTGAATATTTGTGTATCGTTTTCTAGTTTTATGTATTTGTGTGTGTATTTTGTGTGCTTCAAAAAGTAATAACAAATCCCATACACAAGTGTCAGAGTATACGCGGTTTACTTATCAACACAAACTTTTACTTTACCACTTGTGATGTGCACAATTGGCTGGTTAAAAATATTGTGAGGCTTGACTTAAATTGGCTTTGGTTTGTGGCTTAGTCGCAACCACAGAATTTCGCTCAGTGCAATCGCTGTCGCTGCCTTAGTGATAAGGCTGTTCATTCAGTTCATTCAGCAGCTGTCGGTCGTAATCGACAAACCGACTGACCCCAGCGCTGAACCGCAACACGACGCCTCCCCGCATGCTCCTTGCTAATCGGGCAGCTGTTACAATGCTGTTTACAATAAAACTGACCCACGATGAGCCGCAGTTGCTGCCTCTTCAGCTAGTTGGCAATCCGAAGTATTAACGAGAAGATGTTCAATTTGTCGCTGCTCTCTTGTTGCGCATTTCTGTTGCCTGTGGCTGTGGTTCTCGCCGGCGAATCCACGCTATCTCCGCTAACGGCCAAGGATTATCAGTTGGACTTTTTGCGCGTCCTGGTCGACCAGACTGAACAGCGCGCCGAGCTGAGCCTTAACGATTACCTGCAACAATTGGAGCGCAATGCCAGCTATGGCAACTACAGCGACCAGCTGGCCAGCGCCCGTGCCGCCAAAAAGCTGCAGCCCAAGGTGTTGCTTATTAAGCAGCTGCTGGATGCCCAGCAACATGACCAACTTGACCTGGAGCACACCTGTGTGCTGCGCAATCTTGTCTTCCTAAATCGACTCAAGCAGCAGCTCCGCGCTGCACGAGATGCCAGCGCCCAGGAGATACGCCAACTGCGCGTGCATCGCCTCTGCCAGCAGTTCGAGCGAGCTCGTCCGGCTGGACAGCGCAGGCAGCGACTGATCAATGAGCAAACTGTGGGCGCGGCACTCGAACAGTTGAACCTTACGCACAGTCCGGCAAATACAACCAGCCTGGACTTAGTTCAGTTTGGGCAACAGCTATACGATCGTGTGAAGCTAACGGCCGCCGAGATCATAGACAACTATGTGCTTATATTGCGGGGCTTGCTGCAGGACATTCTGGATGCCGAGCATGCCGACTTGGCGGATAACACGACGCAGCTGGAGCGGCTGCTGCAACAGCTGGACGCCATGCTGGTCATACCGGACTTCTTTGACAAGCGCCAGAGTGTCTATGCGTTTCTGGAGCGCCATCTCAGCGCAGACTACGAGCAGCTGCGGCAGAGCGCCAACGCCGAGCAGCACCTGACCGAACAGCTAATGGAGCAGCTAAAGGCCAAGGGCCTGGATCTGTTTGTCATCTTTCTGTTCAGCAACTTTGAGTTTCTCGAGCAGGTGCACGAACATTGGTCGCAACTGTTGCCGCAGACGCCCAACTTGCTGTACGACGAGACGAGCAGGCAACTTTACGACATTCAACAGCTCTATGAGAACTTTAAGCTAGACACGGAGAGTTCGGCCAAGTATGAGGCATACACGTTGGCTTTGAGACGCCTGCACGAGCGTACGGTGGAGCGCGGACAGCAAAATCATCACATCTTCGAGATGGTCAGCAATGCATCTCAGAATGTGGGCAGCGTTACCTTCAATATGATCAAAGCCAAATGCAAGGAGCTGCTCTAGGAATACCTTAAAATACAATAAAAGTACCATACTAAAACAGTAATAACTCATATTATTTTAATTATAGGTATATATTATAATTATAATATTAACTATCAATCCGATTGAACTCACAAAATCTTTGAAATCAATAATCTGAGCCTGAGGTGCAAATAATATTTTTATTAATTTTTCAGTTATTTTATCTTCAATTTTTAAATTTATTATACTCGTTTACGAAGTGAACAGAGTATATTAGGTTTGTGCAATGTCCGTCCGTATGAACGCAATTTATAAAGCTATAGAAGGCGTGAAAATTTGGCTTAGTCTATATATCTATATATGTATATATATATTTGTCCACTATGCCCTAAAAATTATACAAATTTATATTTTTCCAAAATAATTATCATTGTGACCGTTTTCGACTGTTTTTAAGCTCTTTTTATTTTGTGAACGATTATTGTACAGTCAGTTAACGTTCTTCTTTTATTTTATATTTTTAAAAATGTGTGATTTTGTTATGGAACAAGATATACACTCAGTTTTATAAACTAGTCAAAATCGGCTATTGCCGATTTCAACATTCGTAATAATTAATCAATTCTAAATCATATACATTTTATTAAAAAAAATACATTTTGGTCACTTGTAGGTTCAGTGTTTTCTTGAGGTTATTATTGAATACCAAACTGATAATTATCATTAAAACCGGATAAAAAGGATCCAAGCCAAAGGCAAACTTAAGTAGCGATGCTTTTGAGCCCTGTCAAATAAAATGTTACACAGCTTAATTATATTTTGCTTTCCAATGCTGTTGATGGCGCTGTTGCTGCTGTTGTTGCTGTTGTTGGTACTTTGTAATATCCGTCACGGTGCCGGAGCGCTGCATCGGATGTCGCTTAAATGGCGCTCGAGGCACTCCAATTCACTCCGTCTGGCTCTCTCTCTTAACCTGTACAGCCCGGTTGTCCTTTGCCGCATTATGCTGATGCTGATGTGGTTGTTTATCTGATGCTGCCACCGGGCTAGTGGCACCGACTGCTCGGGGCCAGGCTGCCAAACTAATGACTGTTGCTGCCGTTGTCGTTAGCCCGAGCCAGCTAATTAATTGCCGTCGTTGCAGGTGATTAGAACTTAAATGAGTTGCAGCAGCGGCGGTCAGCCCATCATCAGCGCACCAGAAACTAACGCCAAGCGATCCCAAAACGAAACCATTATGGTTACAAAATATGTATGACAGTTGGTGCCACTCACTGGCTGCCTTTTCTGCATGTCCTGGCTGTGCCCCAAAATCACACTGATGTGCATTACTGTGGTTAGTAATCCAATATGTTTGAGTTCTACACATTTCACGCTATAACAGTTGGGCAAACATCATCGGGCAAAGCGAATACGTCAAACAGTGTAAACGAGTCGCAAGGACATGAGAAAAAATTTACATAAGCGTTGTGTTTTTATGTTCTGCTATTAATTAAGATTTGCGCAAACACCACAATTGAAATCAATGCACATATTGAATGAGTGCTATGAATAAATGAAGAATTATAAATTCTACTGTAACTACTTTTATTTAAACTAATTTTATTTTGACTGGGATTTTAATTGTGGAATTCTTTAGTAGCACAAATTTGCCAATTCTTTCTTTGTTTTCTTTTATTATTTCGTATAACTGAAATTTTCAAAAGTAGAAAATAAAAAATATTTCACGAACTCCACTGCATTTAAAGCTAATTGTCAGATAATTAAGTTATATTTGGTCTGATTCATTGCAAAGTTTTTGGTAGCTGCCAATAGTATAAAGAGTTAGAAGTTTTCAATTGCTGGTTGCTTTTGGCTATTGCTATTGCCAATTAAACAGCACATCTCCAATTTAAACTCATAAGAGTTCTCTAGTCGGGAGCGTCCGTTTAGGAGATAGCCTAAACCCAGCTGCGAACTGTCGTTACATACATTTCAGCATTCTTATATATTTACAAAAAATCTGTCGTAAGTACACACCGCATTGTGCGCACTTAACTCAGCGGCTGCGCTTAGCTCCCACTATGGGAACTAAGCTCTTCAATAAACTCTAAACTAAATGTATGATCATTATGAAATTTTCAGGTCAAGAGCATTCAAATCTATGTACAATTCAAAGCGCAAGTCTTTGTTACTTAAATTGCGTTTTTGTTTTTGATATTTGCGAGTGGGGAGAGGTATTCAAAAATGCAAAATCGATAAAGTTCTTATTTATTATATTTTAATTCATTGCTAGTTTAACAAATTGCAGAATTTATACGCAGACCCCGCGACTTCAGACTTCAACGCCACCAACTATTCAACCTCAAGTATGACTGAATCCAAGTTAAAGTATTTAATAAGAACTATATGAAAAATTCTAACAGAAAGCAAAAAGAATATAACTTTAACAAATTGTTATGAACTGGAAAAAGTTTGAATTATTAGAAGAATCAAGACCAGCCTTTGCATCAAGAGCGGGAATTGAACCTTCGATCAGTTGTTTTTGGTGTTACGAAATTCAATATAAATGCTAAGAAATTAGTTTTTTTCTGAAATTTTTTAGGTAATCATTTGTTTAATAAAAAAGAAAATAGTTAAATTTTATTCTTATAATCATTTGTCATATTACCTTGTGCAAGAGTGTTTAAAGTTATAATAGAATAATTAATTAAAAATAATAATTTTAGCTGCATTTTAGACTACAAGTTGTGGCAAAACTCAACTCAAGTCATATGACAAGTGCACAATCGCAAACAGCCGCACACAAATTCTAAGAATACGAAAAAGTCTAGCTCTAAGCGCCATCTACCGACCAGTGGTCACTGACCACTTAATTTCCCATGTGACAAACTAATTAAACAGTTATCCAACACTGTTCGAATAAAACCAAATAATAAGTAGCAAAAAGTATGCAATAGATGGCGCTTGATATGTTGCACTGGCTTAATTGATGTTGTGCACATATCGAGTTTTGGACATTGTGGGCGCGGTAGTGGGCGTAGCCAAATTGGATGTGAATTTAGAGGAGGTTATCAGCAATCTGTCGGTATTTATTTTATGCATATGCTTTTAAAGTGAGGTAGATATATTGATTTAATCGAATTTCCACGCCCACCGTGGCGCAACACGTAACCCTTAACACTTTATCTGACGAGGGTATTCACGAGTATATATTTAAAATTTCAAGTCTTTAGTGGCGAAAAAAATTGCGCTCATACGGACTGACGGACAGACGGACGGACAGCATGACGGACATTGCACAAACCCAATATACTAGTTTCACTTCGTGAACGAGTATAAAAATAAAAATTAGTCTCGTAAGCACAATTTATTGCGAAATTCTGCAAGCAGTAGAGACTAGCAAAAATGCACTTGTTTTGCGAAGGCTTAAAGCATTTGAGGTTTTAAATATTAAATAACAAGTAGGTCAACATAGCAGCGATTACTTCAAGTTCACTCATGGTAATCGTGCACCTGAGTTGTTTGCGCAATCACCTCTACACAGGCGGTTTTATGAATGAAACCATTGATTCGGCCTTAAGCAAACCCACTTTACAGAGCTGCCAAACTGCCAACCGTTTGCACAACATTTATCACCTTTAATGCGGCAACAGCAAACAGAACCCGTTTTGGGTGTTTGGGGCCTATTGTGGGTGCGGCTAAGGGCCACGGGCAAAGCAAAGGCCATAACAAGTACCGTTTACAGTTACAATAATAACAACAATAACAAAAGCAACAACAACGAGAAGCGGAGCCACTGCCAAACAATGCAACGAAATGCAATTTCACACTAGGCTAAACTGCAGCAGCGGCTCGGTCGATCCGCCGGACATTGGTTCCGTGCTTTATGGCATTGGCGCTCAAAAGGCGCACGGCGTGAAATTTAATTATAATTTATCGTTTTGCTATCCTTATCTATTCGGTGAATGTGTGTGTAGGCTTCACAATGACTCAATCTGGAATCTTTAATGAGCTACTAATGCCTAATATTCAATGTAAGTTATATTGATAGTATTTTTTCAACTGTCAAAACTTTAGAAAACTGGGCTAATTTGGTCGATTTAATAGCTATTCTTTTTTAAGTGCCCTATAAATCTCGCACGCTCTTTAAATGGATATAAACGACAGCCAGAAATATATTTCGCCTACGATTTTGGTCCGTAGCTATTTATAGGCAGATCTATCATGGAAAAAAGAAAATATCTCATTGGTAAAAGGAAACCAATTTGAATCGTTGTCTTAATTATTAATGTCGCTATAACTTGTGCTCTGTTTCATTGCAGTCATTCAGGAGGATCCCGAGTTCACGGACGTCATTGATAATATAACGGTACCCGCGGGGCGCAATGTCAAATTGGCCTGCTCGGTTAAGAATTTAGGCTCATATAAGGTAAGACAATATACAATTGTTGATAAATTTAAAAAATTGTCTGATTTGAAATTGATGTTCGGGTACCCTGCATTTTTTAAAAAATGTTGAAAAATAAGTTAGTTGATAATTTTTTTTTGTCAGTAAAACCAAAGTTTTTCTTGCCTGCATGTTGTCAATTCAAAATGTCTTCTTTCACTAATATTCATATTTGTGTTATACTTCTGCAAATTTAATAATTGTACTGCACATTTTTAAAGCATAAATACCTATAAATATATTAAACATTTAGTTAAAGAGTATTTTGACAATTTTTCCATGGTCCTATGTCCGGTTTAAGCCACACGTTTATTCTGGTTCGAAACCTAGTCTTTCCGTTCGTGAACGAAGGTTTTTATTAACCTTTCCATTAGTCACTTTTTCCCAGTTTTAAATCAATTTGTGATGGGCTTGCAAATATCCTATATATATAAAACATTTTTAAATGCACTTACATTTATTTTTATACCAAATTTTGAAAGGCAATAACACTTTCAAAGGCAAAAAACCTATCTAGATATTAACAAAATACAGTTGAAGACTCTTGTTAAAGTGCAGAATCAAATATCGATAAAACGCTGTCAAATTTTGATTTAAAGCTAGAACTTCAATTTATATATAAAAGCTATTCTAAAGACAATTTGTATCTATGGCTTTAAGTCAACTTTATATCAGATCAAGCCAACTTTAACAAACTTGACGTGATATGTTCAACGGAGGGACTAACACCCAGCAGCAAAACTAATATACCGCTGTCCAAGATCAACATGTCTGTGGAGCATTCAAAAACAACAACAGCATCAGTAATAACAACAACAACTACAACAACCCAAACGAAGTCAAGGTCCAGGGATGAGCAACAGCAACAGGCGCCCCCCGGCGACAGGACACGAAGGGCAACGCATTGAACTTGTTGACTTGCTCAGCTCCGCTCCACACTTGAGTTTTCTATGAGTTGTAGTCATAGTTGTTGTTAGTTGTATTTGT
Organism: Drosophila colorata; assembly: GCA_035041545.1. Taxonomy (NCBI): domain Eukaryota; kingdom Metazoa; phylum Arthropoda; class Insecta; order Diptera; family Drosophilidae; genus Drosophila; species Drosophila colorata. The sequence goes on from JAWNLD010000013.1 coordinate 4,693,484, forward strand.
TGTTTTTGTTTGCTGTTCATATGTAACATTGTGCGCTCATGTTTGCCCTTTGCTCGCCGCTTGACAGCACAGCCAAACATTGTGCCAGCCAGCACCGAGCACCAAGAGCTGAGCTAACCATTTTGGCAACTGTGCGTAGCTGTCGCTTTAATTAAGTAATTTGCGCGTACGTCACCCCAGAGGCTGGGTAGAAAAATCAAACTGTCGCAAATACTTTGGCCATGTCGAGCTCGTTAATCATTTGGTGGAATATCCACTGGAAATCCACTTCGTGAGGCACTGTTCAATATGCATTGAGTGTTGCACACTTTTAGGCTGCACTTGATATGCATAGCAGTTGCTTTGTGTCGCCTCAATGTCTTTGTGCGCGTGTGTGTGTGGGTGTGTTTGAGTGCCCGGCAATTTAAATTTGCATCCAATTGAATTTCCATAATGTTCGTCGGCCGAAACGTGCATAAATTCCATTTGACACGAGATATTCGCTTCATCTTTTATCAGCGAGCGCATGTTATGTGCTCGTAATAATTTTTATGGCCCTTAAGTTTGGCATGCAATCGCACCTCGCACCCTGTCTTCCTTTTACCCCCAACTAACAATGCGCAGGACCCCAAGCGACCAATGCTGCCGCCGCCGCCGCAGGTATACTCAAAAGTTAACCAGCAGCAACAACAAGAACAACGCGTAGCTGCAATAAAACGTGACTTTGCATGCAAAATAGTTGCGTAGCCGCTAGCAGGCAGGTTACATTGGAATTGATTTTTATATCCTTGCCCTGGGTACTGGAACTTTGTTATTAAGTTGGGCAAACTGCATTTTAGTTGACTTTTACATATATATATAAAGAATATTCGTGGTCATAAAATAAATCGTAACTATAATAGATTATTTAACATCTGCTAAATTGATAAACTTTTAAAATTGAATATTTAGTTAAGGTCCTAGAAATAAGCGAATAAGTTAAAAGTATGTCCTAAGGGTGTAGTTGAATATATTTGTTAAGCCTATGATAAAGCTTACACTTTTAACATTTAGTTTAAGTGTTTTTTGCTTTTTTTAAATGTTAAAAGTTCTATAACTAAAATATGAAAACAAGAGAACACACCTACATAATATACCTATTTAAATGCGAAGTGAGCAAAAATTTTTTAATTTATTTTTTATTTTAATAAATAAATTAAATTTAAATAAAAATAAATAAATGTACATCAAGTGAATGACATCATAAAGTAATGTACCTTGTTATTATATTTCGTTAAAACACGATTGATTGTAGTGCCCAGACCCTCTATAAGGGTGTTTCAGCTTCGGCATTTAAATGGTTAATTTCGTTTCTTAATTCTTTTAAACTGCTGCTATTCTTGGCGTGCAAATATTTGAGCTGCGTGTAAATTAACTCGCGTAGTTCTTCGATGCTCCTTTAACACGTTTGCGCTTAAATTGTTAATATTTCGAGGCATCTCTCTGCCATTTGCCAGAGTTGCCGAGTGGCTTTATGCCGAAACTGTCAACTCTTATGCTGTCATGTTCTTGTTTGTATTTCAATTTTCAACGCCTACACAAACAAGCAGACATAATAACAAGGCCAACACGAGCATAAGTTTAGTTCGTTGTTGTTGTTATTGTTTCTCCTGCTGCCATCGTTGTATACCGGAACCAACCATAAACATTTTCTGGCATAATAAAGTGTGTTTATTTTTGCTCTGGCTGAAAGTTTTTTGTAGTCTATTATTTTTTTGTATATGTATATACTATATATATTTTAGTTTTTTGTTTAAATTTTTATGACTTCATTCAGAACGTCGAAGTGTGGTTTCTGGCCAAGTAAGAGCAAGAGACAGCGAGCTGTGCCATTACGCAATTTGCAAATTGGCCGTTCCCTGTCTCATCTATCGACTGATGCCATCAGCATATGCTTCAGATATGACAGCAGCCAGGCGTATAAAGATATATGCACAGATTTATAATATACCAAATGGAAAACCACATACTCCAACTACAAGACCAGACAATAGTTATAAACTTTTTGATATATTTAAATTTAGTTGAATTTAAAGAGGATTAAATGAAAACGACAAATTGGTCAAACTTTGGATGTACACAGTCGGGCACACTCGACAATTCATCTAAGCCAGCTTCTAATTTGTAATACACATAATACTTATTATAATTAGCTTTATAGCTTTGTTAGCTTTATATTAGTAACAAATATTTGTTAATTTTAACTATATAAACAAGTTAATTTACCTACTTAAGGTCTAAGTATTTTATGCCTTTCTTAAGGCATAAAATAGTTCAAAACAGACATCTCTACGAAATTTTTTATTTTCCTTCAATATGTTTTGAGCTGGAAAAGATAAAATCTTATAAAATAAGGAAAAGTTTTAAAACTGAACGCGTTATATAAAAAAAGGCGCCTGATTTACAAGAGTATCGTAAAAATAGACTTTTTATTTGATTATTTTTAGAAAAAATTTTAAAACAAGAATCGGGTGATAAGTCTCATGAATCAATCAAGCCAACAACCGTAAAAGGTCTTAACATTTGTATCTCTAACTTCTAACCATTTTGTCTACTGTCAACAGTTAACTAAAATTTATTGCAAGTTTCTCTCCTAAACGTGCAACTTTTTTTATTATCCATTATCTATTTTTTAATGCACAAACGTGAACTGTAATAATTACTTTATTACTACATTATTGACGTTTAAAATTAGTTAAAATAGTAAGGAGAACAACTTATCGACTATATAAAAGCGCACTACTAAGGCGCCTAGTCATCAGTTTGAATTATTGTGGCACAAAGTGAATTAACCATGAAGAGAAACTTCAGCCTTCTACTTTTGACACTGGTCGTGCTTGGTAATAGTAATGCGGACAATATAGCGAGTGAAGTCCCTAATAGTAATGGAGACGATTCAGCGAGTGAACCTCCTACTAGCAATGGGGGCGATACAGCGACTGAACCTCCTACTAGCAATGGGGGCGATACAGCGACTGAACCTCCTACTAGCAATGGGGGCGATACAGCGACTGAACCTCCTACTAGCAATGGGGGCGATACAGCGACTGAACCTCCTACTAGCAATGGGGGCGATACAACAAGTGATGCCCCTACTACTAGTAGTACTTCTACTACTTCAATTCCTGCTTCAACTCCTTCTACTACTACTACTCAAGTAAAATAACCGTTGTTATAAGTCATACAAATTTTATATAAAAGTCTAATTTGCAGGACACCCTCACATATTTGAATGAAGTGTTAACTGCTAAAATGCAAAAGCTTATTAATTCCAATGAAGGATACACTGAGAACAATGAGGAGCACGAAGATCAACTGGATGATTTAATTCGCGCCAGTAAATTGACTAACAAATATTACTCCGAGAAAATTACTGTTTATAATTATTTTAAAACGTATAACGACCGACGATTAGATTTAGAGGAACAAATTAATTTGCGTTTGGAAGAGCTTGAAAACCAGCTTATTCCTCAACATGAGTTACATAAATGCTCTACGTTTTATTTCACTCAATTAAGGGCGCTCAAAGAAGCTCTGATTAAGTCTAACTTTCAAAAGGAAGATGCATTAAGAGAAAATAGCGTGCCATGTCCAACTGTTATATATGACACTGAAGAATTTGATAAGTATGATGAATATAAGTATGATGACTATAATTATAAAGACTATAACAATCATGATGACTATAATGACTATAATGACTATAATGACTATGATGACTACCATGACTATGACTATTAAACTTAACCAAAAATTTAATTATTTTATATAAAATATCGATTTTTTAGCTAGAGGGATTAAGGCTTTCGTTGATCGTGAAAAAAATAGTTTTTGATATACCCGTGCAGAGGGTATTATAATTTTGTTCTGATGTGTGTAACGCATAGAAGAAGATGTCACCGACCCTATATTCTTGAACAGTATCAACAGCCATTTCCGACTGTCGGTCTGTCTGTCTATTTCTTTGCGAACTTGTCTTCTTGGCTAGCAAACAAAATAATTAGTCCACATATATATACTGTTCGTTTCAGGTTTGTTTATAAATGGGCTCCTTTATTGTTGTTTATGAAAACGACATTCTTGACATTTGGTATCAGCTTTGGTATAATAGAAAAATACCTCAAAGTGTGTTACACATGAGGTTAATATAAAAGGGAGGTACGGTCTACAGCTTAGCTTGATATTGTGCAAATATGAACTGGAGTCTAATGGTATTCCTTATGGCGATACTGCCTATATTAACATGTGGAAGACCGAATCTGGTGGTAAACAAAGCTAACAATAATAATGGCCATTCTAGAAAGAATAGTCAAAGCGAAGCGGAAGTAAAACAAACACGTACTATGTGAAACAGTTTTAAACAAGGGTTTATTTACAGAGCATTCTGACAGCTATTGATGATCGCTTGAATGCAAAGCTTAAAAGGTTAATCAATTCCAAAGAGGGATGCTTCAAAAACAACAGGGAGTACGAGAACTACTTGGACGAATTAATTCGAGTTAGCAAATTGAAGAAAGAATTTTATTCAGAGAAGCTATACCTTTATGAAATATTTAAATCGTATAACGAAAGACGATTAGTGTTAGAGGAATTGATTAGGAAACGCATAAAGGAGCTTAATGATGGTCTAATGGAATCAGGAGATGAGTGCTCCAATTTTTATAAAAAACAATGCAATGTGCTTCAGAAAGCTTTAACAAAATCGAATGCCCAGAAAGCCGACACCTTGAGAGAAAATATCGTAAAGTGCCCATATGATAAGCGTAAATATTATTAAAATGATGACTAAATGTACAAAGATTATGAATATGAGAATGATGAAATTCATTGAAGAGTCAGAATTGAACTCAATAAAAATTACCCAGATAGCAGGTATTGGGCTCTCGTTTGTTAATGTTGGGTAGAATAATGCGTTAGTACAATAATAATAATAGCAACTAAATTGTCGAATGCCGACCGCGAATTACACTAATTTATATTTACAGAAATATATTTTCCAGATGTATTGTAGGAAAATCCTAATCATTTAAACGGATTATAATAGTTAAATATAAATATAAATAAATTTTTAAATAATTCTTAAAATATTACAATCTACCGGCCCAATGTCATTAAGAAATATGAGTAAATATATATATCAAAAGAGTGCTTCTCTCCAGCAAACACGGTGCAAAAATAAAATCAAAACGTATTTTCATTGAATTTATTTTTTTTTTTAAATTGATTGTATAGGTATCGACCAGGTTTGCTGAAGCCAGCCTGAGGACTGATGTCGTGGCTCATTTGATAGTTTGGCCACTTGAAAAGCTACTAGAAATTTTGTCTCATCTAAGTATTTATATTGCCCTTGTTTAGACACCAGCTCCACATAAAACTTACTCTTGTTCAGCTCTGACAAAATGACAAAAATAAAAAAGCTCTCTACATTTTACACTAATAACAATTTGTTCTTAGTTTAAAAAGTATATTATCATCGTATTCTTATAAATATTTCAATTATTTACATTTTTCATTATTTATTTATTAATTATTATCGTATTATTATGTTGGCTTCGCACAATTTCCTTCTGTCCGTATTAACTTATTTTAGTCCCAATGGAAGCTAAAATCCTTATAAATATAAAATGCACACTTAATTGGCATACATTATAGTCATACCCACTTCCTTAACTGTAATGGGAAAGATTTTTTTCAAGCGGGTATAAACAGAAAAGATCTACAAGATTCTTGCATGCTTATTTTCATGTACTAAAAAAAGCTATAAGTCTAGGGTTATGTGATCGCACTGACAGCCGCATTTAAGAAATCCATTCTTGGGTAGCTCTAAAAATGACTTATGTAAACATTGATAAGCATTCAACGCTGACATTCTAATTAAGACTTATCTTTATACAAATATACAAATATGTCAGCCTGTTTGAGGTTACCGTTAAATTAAAACAAGCAACAACGTTGCAGTCGGGTGTAATCGACTGCGCAATACTCATTCACAGAGCAATCACACTTTGAGACAGTTGAAAGAGATCCTTATTATTTATTGTAATATCAAAGCAGTCACCTCCAAACTGTAATTATGAAAAAATATGAAGGTAGTGAACGTTGGCGACCTTATATATATATCGATATACTCTTTCCACTTCGTGAAAGTGTATAGAAATTTGCCAATTTCATCATAGAACTACCATTTAAATCATCTTTTGCCGACCCAATTGGGTTTCCACTGTGCTTGTGTAAGTCGACACCACAAATATACTTGACGTTGATATTTTAAATTACTTTGAAAGTAATGGAAAAGTACCTGACCGTCATGGTTTCCTATAAAAGGGTATTTTCAAAGAACACAGTCTTTAGTTTATCTTGGTGCAGTAAACATGACCAGGCATTGGACTCATCTATTTTTGGTATTGGCCATAGTTGCTGTACATCGAAGTCATCAACAGCAAGTAAATTTACTCGTTCACAGTGAATTAACAACTTAAAATAGTTGAGAGTTTATCCCAAGATGGGAGATATATATTTTTGCTGTTTTCTCGTCCGCAAGTGGGCGTGGATAAAAAATCTTAATACTTTATCTAAGGCGGGCTTAAAATTGCGGACAGGCGGACAGGCAGACGGACGGAGAGTACGACGGACATTGTACGAACCCAATAACTTTCACTTCTTGAACTATTATAAAAACTCTTAAATATGCCTTAATTGAGAGTGCTATACAAAAATATGCCCTGTATCTAGAGTTAAAGTACTCATAGATAAATTGCCCTGACTGGAATAATTTTTGCAAAAGTTTATTTATAGGCACACGGTGAGCTGAAAAAACATATTGAAAAATTGATCGATAACCCGGAAGGACACACCGCTGAAAATCAAGAATATAATACGAAAAAAGATAAATTGAAAGAAGCCTTAAACATGGATAACACAAAAACGAAAGAAATGCTTGAAATTTTGTATGACTTTATGTCGTATAACCAAGATCGTTTGATTCTGGAAACCAAAATTTCGAATCGTTTACAAACGCTCGATGAATATCTTACGCACGACATTAGTGGGAAATGTAAACATTTTTATAGGGAACAAAAGCGAGTGCTTGAGTATGCACTAAAATTAAGTAACAACGAAAAGAAGAATAAATTATTTGAGAACGAAGGTTACTGTGAACCTGATTGCAAATGATTTCAAACAAAACTGTAATAAAATAACCAAGCCATAATATATTAAAGTCCAGATCTGTCGGTTGTTTGTTTGGGATATACATAATATATGATTATATTAATTCAGGAATACGTCAAGGTCATGTAGCCTGGTATCTTTCAAATTAGTGTGTTTATATAGAAAGACGGCCGGCCCATCTATTATTGCCTTTTTTGAGAAATTTCTCGTTCGTTCTTAGCTTTATAATACATATTTCTTGACTGACCGTGGTGCATAAACCACTTTTCATTCATTAGTTAAAGTGGAGCATTTCGTGGAACTCTGCTCAATTAACTAACGAGCAATTTGTATTCACAATTTTGTTCATTGGCATAAGTTACACTAGGCCAAGCCGAAGAGGAGCAGCAGAGACGTCCGCAAGGCGAGTTCAAGTGTTGGTCTGGACGGCAGTGGTGCAGCAGCGATCTCATCTCGTGACTGCGCCAGGCTCTCACTAATCCTTGGGCAGGGTGCTGCAACCGTAAATGGGCTTAAATATGCGTAAAATTTTAATAGCAGATGGAAAGCCTATTAAAAAGTCACAACTGCACATGCAGCGGAGTCAACTTTGCCTTGACTTTCGCTGACATTTTCCAACCGAAATTTATTAAGCCAAATTTCACACACTCAGACCACAGCCACGCTTTCAGTTCCCTAAATTGAGGCAGGCGAAGGAGGGGGAGAGGTGGTAGGCGGGGCGGTTGGGTGCGGTGGGAGACCATTTTGTTTGGCTTTTCAACTTTTTCGCTGGCGTTACATGAGCCTAATTAATTTCATTCAAATGACCTCAAAATCCACCAAAATGCAAATGCAGCGAATTTTCACAAAATTTTGTGGACAGCACTTTAAAATGTCGGACACTGTCTGTGTGTGTGTGTGGGGGTGTGTGCGCATTTTTAGCATTTGACTTTAAACGTTTCGGCAAGTTGAGCGCTAATGCAGTTTTATTGATTTTGCATGGCGTCTGTCCCGGCTGTCACTTTGAGCTCTTTACCCCCACTCGACTGATAAACGTGGCTTCATTAATATTTGACTTTTGTTGCTGGCATGGGAGCGTTAGCTGCGAACTACTTAAGCAAACTACAGCTGCTTGATTTTTATTCCACTGGAGATGCCAAAGAGTCAGACGACGAACCAATGTAAATAAACGCCAAAGAGCGCGAAGTGGCGCGAGGGCGACCAGCTTTGGTCCTTGTCTCGTCTGGCCTGTCGCACGTTTTCATTGCAGACATTGAAAAATTAACCGATATCTGTCTATGTTGCCTGACACTATGCCGTAAGCAGCTCGCAGCAGCTCCCCTTGGATCGCGCTCCAACTCGCTTCACATTCCCCCAAACACAGCTGAAAGGGCGCCACAACAGAGGTGGCAACAAAAAGGACGCTGAAACGGAATATAGCCAAGGCAGATGATAGTTGGAAGCCAGCGAAAGTTTTTGTTATTTCAACATGGACTGGAAGCTATCAAGTAAAGTGCTAGATGATGTCAAGTGAGACCCTTGTGCGTAGTAACCACGGCATATCAATCATAACAGATGAAAAGTAGTCTATGAGCAAATAAATAATTAGTACCGTGTTACTTTTTCCTAAGTTAACATACAATCTAACCTTAAGCATTGTATTCCCTTGAATTCTTCATGAGAGTTTTACATTGTTTAAATAGAGATAATAAGTTGATTAACAATTTAACTCTTTGTTCGCATGCCAGAAGAAATCAAGATTGTTAAAAAATATTATTAAAACTTGAAACAAGTAAAAATGTTGCTGTCAGGTGTAACGCACTGCGCAGTACTCGTTCATAGAAAAAAACGGAGCAATAGATAGATTATCGCGATTTGCCATGCCTCCAATGCACATAACCAAATTATCTTGACACTTTATCTGACAGGACTATAGATTACACGTATCAAGTCTCTAACTTCAATAGTGGCAAATAAAATTGCGAACAATAAAATAAAAATAATATATATAATATATGTGTCTTGGCTTTTTTTTGGCAAACCAATAATAAAGTGGCGAATAAACATTTATCGAAGTGAAATAGGTGATGAAACTGAAATCCGTCAATAACGAACAATTAAAAAAAAAAAACACACATACTTAGCTGGAATGCTACCGAATTCCCGTCATTTATAGGGTTTAACAGTTATTCGCCTACCGTTGCACGTAATGTTTTTGTTTTAAATTTTTAATAATTTTAATACCATGTGAAATATGTAAAAGAGCTAGTTAAGTCCCTTAAATAAGAGCACTTTAATTTAAATTGTTGTTGTTATTTAATAATTTTTATTATTTTTATTTCTTGTTATATTTTTACTTATATTAACAATAAAAAACACTTTAAATTTTTTTTGAATTATATTATAATATTTTTATATTTATTAATCAAACCAACGACCGATAGTATACCAACAGTATCCCCTTGGTAAGTTTGTCTACGCCTCAGTTTTGCATCCGGAGCTTAAACATGCTCCTCCCACTCGCCATCTTGATCGTCGCATCCCTCTTTATTCAATTCTTATGGATGTTGTTGTTGAGCTGCCGCTGTCGCCTTTGTGTGTGTTCAAATTTATCAATGAAATGGCATCGAAGGCAGCGTCGACAATGGTTGCTTGTATTTTGTATTATTTTTACATTTAGCACGTCTGTTCTGTGCGCTTAAATTTGCATAAATTGTTTGCTGTTTTGTATGAAACTATTGCATAAGCAGACGCACAGAAGCCAGCGCTGGCATCCAGGATGCGCATCCTGATGACGCACGAAGGCAGCAAAGTTTGCGAGAGCAGCTGTTGTCACATGTGACGCGAACTTTGGCAATTTGACCAACGGACCCGGACGACATCGTTTCTCGTTAATCCTTCATAAAAATTGATGATGATAGCAGCGAAGTTTGCCAATAAAGAACGTTGACATTTTTGTCAGCTGCTTATAAACGAACATTTAATACTTTGGTCTGATGTACGGCTTTAAGTATATGCTGATTATGTTTGTAAATTTGATTTTTGAAATCCGGCTTTGCTTCTGTTGCAGGTGGCGTGGATGCACTTTGAGCAGTCGGCCATTTTGACGGTGCACAATCATGTGATAACGCGAAATCCGAGGATTAGCGTAACGCACGATAAGCACGACAAGCATCGCACCTGGTTCCTGCACATTAACAACGTGCAGGAGGAGGACATGGGACGTTATATGTGCCAAATCAACACGGTGACGGCCAAAACCCAATATGGCTTTGTCAAAGTTGTCGGTAAGTAAATTCATGTATACCTGTGTGTGTGTGTGTGTGCGTGTGTGTGTCAACTTTGTCAGCTTAGCTGACATTGAAATATTTGTTCTGGCGTGCGTCTCCAGTATCATGTACAACTCATCGCAAGTTGGACACATGTCCCTTGCATATTTCATTTCATTTGCCAGACAAACTGTTGCCAGGTATTAGTAGAAACACCCCGCCCCAGCCCAAAACCTAGCTGGCTAGGCCTTGTTTTAGTCAGTAGAGCAAACAAACATACAATTAAATTCCACACAAAGCACTTTATTAAGGCAAACAAACAGTGCGAGTGGCTGTGGCCCTGTCCCAGCCCAGTCGGACGGCCGGCCAGCCGGTCAGCTTGCCCATAAAACTATGCTTTAAAAATTGCATTTCAAATGCTTCTGCCCACATTCACACCTCTGACGAACACACACACACACACACCGAGCGCACATACATTTGACATTTTTGCATGAGCAATGGCATTTGTGTGCGTCTGTGTCTCCGCTCAGTTTGTCCCAGCGGTGTTGACCATGGGCGGTCCGCAGCATGGGCCTGGCCAGCTCGAAAATGGACGACAAATCCTACTCTCGTTGTATGTCAGCAATATGTGGCCTGCACCAGCATCCAGAGGAGCTCAGACAGCAGATAGATAGTATATAAATATTATTTCATATCAGCATGAGACTGACAGTCTATGTGAGTTTAGCAAACGATGGTAAATATTCTTCGATTGCTAAATTTAAGTCAATCAGTTTACGTTTTGTATTTGCATATAAGTAAATGTAACGATTTCGTTTAGCTTTTTAAGTTCCTTTTTATTACTTCTCCATTAGGACAATAATCCTTTTTTGGAATATTGTTAGTCTTTTAATATTGTAAATGTTTAATGTATGTATGGTATTCATTTATTTATATAATCTTCATACGTATAAGTTCAAGCTCTCGTTAAATTTCCTTGTTTTAATTAGCTTGAACATTTTTTATTTCTTGTTTTAGAAAGTTTAATAGAATGATAATTATAATAAGCAGAAAATTACGTAAACATTAAATTTTGTTATTAATTTTGTAGCCTGTTATCTAAAAAATCATATATTTTAACTATTTTATGATCTTCTCTATATATTATATATAAAAGCCCGAGCACAGACAACCTTTCAGTGTCTCTGGGTAACCGCAGTTGGCAAAGTGTATTCTGGCAATTTGCATGACCTGCCCACCTGTCTCCCGTTTCATATGTAATACCCATAGATTCCATTACATAGCATACACTTAAGTGCACATATGTGTATGCCTAAGCGTTTCATGTTTACGTAGCGTTGCAGGATGCCTGACTCTACACATTTTTTTTTTCGTCATTTTTTTTTTTTTTGCAATATTTTTTGTTTGTGCTATGCTCTCTGATAGCACTTTCAAAAAGCCGTTAAGCACGCTTCAGTGTTGTAAAATGCTCAAATAACACGCCTCACACGCACCACACGCGTGTCCTGGCAATTTGACGTGGCGTGACCAAAACGGCTGCAGCCGCTCCTCGAAATTTTCTGCAATCTCGTTGTCTATTTTTTTTGTGCAATGTTTTTTTTTTGGTTCGCAAACATACATACGTTGGTTACACTTATCTCATACACACACAAACTAGCAGCGCACACGCTGATGTGGCAAAAGTCCTGGAAAGGCAAATTTACCAGCTAAAAAACAGATAGGAGTGCGACAACTGGTCAGCAGGCAAAAAACACAAAAGCGAAAACAAAAAAATGTAATGCAAAAAAAAAAATAAAAATAAAAATATGCCGCAGGCATTTATACCTACACTTGTAGTGCATTAGGGTATATTGGCTTTTATTCAAAGCAAGAATCAAAATGAGTTATCTTAAGTTAAATTAAAATATATTAAAATAAATCAAATAATTTGAAACTTTAAAGTATATTTTCTATTAGAGGTTTTGCTTAGATTGGTTCCATTCGTAATACTATTTCTAGTTTTTCAACCGTTCGCTGGACTGTGTTTTTTCGTCCTTTTTTTTGCCAGCCTAAACTAAATTCTTGCTACGTGCAGCATATGTGTCCTTGTCTGTATGTCCTCGCGCATTTGCATGTGTGCAACTCAGTCGCTGTCTGCCTCTGACCCTGCCTCTGCTTCTGTCCTTGCCATCGCCAAGCCTCTTTGGTTGGTGTAACCATGTCCATGTTCTAACTGTTGCATGGCGCAGTTTTCAGTTTTGCATCGTCCGCTCGGCTGCCATTTGTTTGCGCACATATTTTTCAAGTTTTGCCACAAAAACTGATTTATGTGACTGCCGCAAAACGTCTGTCGCCTACACCCACGTCCTGCCCCGCATCGCCGAGCCGCCCGCTGTTGTCCAGTACAGTCCATGTTTGTCCACCGGATGATGTTGATTTGTCAACTTGAAAAGCGGATCTCGTGCGAAATTCTTGCATTTCCCACGACATTGAAAACTTGCTTGCTTTTTTATTAGATTTATTGGTTAACTTTATAAATGCCTCAAGGCAAGGAAAACGGACCAATTGCAAATGGAATGAAATAGCCCAGCTATTAACAATGCAAACTGAAAATTGTCAAATGGTCTAACAAAGGCCTTTTCTTATAGCTTCATCGCAAAATATTTTTTTATATACTTTTTTTTGTATGTGAAAAAAATGTTTTACCACAAGCCATTTGCTGCATTTGAATTTTTTCTATCTTAATTGTTATTTTAGTGCAACATGATGGGAGTATTTAACACATGGAAAAATAAGCTAAATGATGGGAAATGTAGCTGTCGTAATTATATAATTTGAAATACTGATTATTCTGTCGAGAAAAAAACACCCAAACATTTTTTAGGTTTTTTATTTTAAAACATGTTTGCTGCATATTAAGATTATCATTGCTATTTGTCAGTTGGCAAAAAAAATGTTATCCAAAATTTAAAATACTATTTGATATCCCAAATACCTTTAAAAAGATTTTTTTCTGACCCGAAATAAAATTTACACGGTAATTTATTGTTTGTCTGTTAGCGTGTTGTGTAAATTATTTAAACCAATTTAAAACTAAATACAAGCATGTGCTTTATACGGGCACACGAATGTTAGAAACTAGTTTGGATGCTTTCGGCGAGGCAAATATCCTGTAGTCTGTTGAACACACAACAATTGGGCTTTAAAACTGGCATATTTAAAATTGTGTTATAAAATCGTATATAATGATAGTATAGAGGGATAAATTAAATTAAAAATAAACCTGCACAAACCTGTGTATCTAATTTTGAGTGTGAGTGTGACTTGGCTGTTAATGCTGAAAAACCACAAGAAAATCACAAATATTCCTTATAGAACGAACGAAGAATATTACAAAGTGTTTAATAAATAAACCTTTTCAATTGAATATACCTTCTTATAACCATCTATTGGGTAAACAAAAATGAAGTTCAACCATAAACGCCAGTTTGAATTTGTCAAACGTAGCAAAACCGAATCAAATGAAATGCATTTAATTTACATACAAAATCCAATTAAAACCAACAAAATTAAATGACGCGCAATGTTTGCAAAAAAAAAAAAAAAAAAAAAAAAACAGCGTTAGGAGAGGAGAAGTCACATGGTCGTCATACCTCTCATTCTACGCTTTCGATAGGCACTCAATTTATAAATTTAAGTGGTAAAAAAATAAAAATGATTACATTGTGCAGTAATTGTAATGAAATTAAAACGTTGCATTTGCCGTCTAAATAAAGAGAGACAAAAACATTGCGAATGTTGTCGGGCAAATGAGTAAATAAATAAATAAATTAAAGAGTGAGCAACATTTGTGAATTTAATTTGCTGAGCCAAACAGAAAACGCCAAATTCGAAACGAGGCAAATGAAATAAAATGTACACGAGCCCAAAAGCACGAAATTATAAAATAGCGGGACGGTAAAAACAAACATTAAACGCGTTTGAATTTATGAGCCGCACACACAAAATGCATTTAAATGCGGCGGCTTCAACTGGCAACAGCCGTTGTGTTATGTTGCTTTGTGGCGCCCCGGGGAACGCCGTGTGCGCAATTGGGGGGGCAATCCCCAGCTCAAAAGTCGACCAAATGACCGCACAAAATGCAGAACAAATGCAACAAGGCAAACAACAACGAACCGCCAAGAACAATAACGAGCTCTGCACAATGTTGACTCTGTTGGCGCATAATTTTTAATTTCTACTCACATAATGAGGCAATTTATTAAATTCAATTACAACGTTGACACTCATAAGGCAAGGGGCGAGCAGTTAATTGCACTAGGATTGCCACAGCATAGCATAGTCTAAAAAAAAAATCACACATGCTCGTAAATTATTTCCGCTCGAAAGCAAAACTCTAAATGATCATAAAGCGTTGCAAAACTTGCAGCAAGCCTAAACAACTCGATCGAAATAAAAACAAAGCCAATTTTCAATAGAAAGCCTGAAGAACTTGCACTTGAGGTGCAAACCTGTAAAGCTGGTCTTTATCATTTATTATGTAAACCTGAAAGAGTGTTAAGTTACGTTAATATATGAAGATTTGCGATTCCAAGAAAACATACTTATTATACATACGATCTTTCATCCCAACGGGATCAAATCGGACATACTTAGTTACGTTATTTATAAAGCTGCGTGCAATATATAACTAAATGATTTAACAGCCAAGTTTTTGTTTGTTGTCATATTCGCCTCAGAATCCAAAAATGTTTAAGATTTGCAAGCTATAATTTTATTCAGAAATATTAAATGAATATTTCTGTGTTAAATAAAATCAGACTTAAAATAATTTTTGGCTTAGGTGGGCAACATTTCACATTTGCATTTTTAATTTAATACGTTTAGTTAAATAATCTAGGTGAAGTATGATTATTAAATGAATGACTTTAAATAATTCTTTAAGAACTGGAATCTAGTTAAATTATAACACAGTACTCCGAATGAAATGCCAAACTATTTTAGTAATTATATTATCTTTTTATTGGCATGACTGAATAAGGTATTTCAAGTCAAATTCACTTCATAATGCTCACACTATTTGGTCAACCAAAAATTACAAGAGTTTGTGTGTGTGTGCGTTAAGGATATGAAGACTAATTGCCGCTCGTTAAATAGTTAGACGGTTAGATGGTTACGTTATCAGCGTGCCGAAAAACTTTAGGAGCGGACACGGCAATTAAACAATTTGTCGCATTATGTCGACTCGGTAGATGCTCTTCGTGAACTGAAAACTACAATTATAAATTGAATAAACGTTGTGTGGCTAGTTTATGAGGCACATGTCCTGACAGGCCTCCACATCAAACTTTGGCCATCGCGTTGACTTTGGCTAATTAAATTTCCAGCTTGTATGGGAAAAGTTTATCCTGAAAAAAAAGAAAACAATATACGAGCATAAAAACCGCCAGCACGTCTGTGTGCAAAACTTTGCTGGCTTTTTCTTGTCGCCAGCTGCTAAATATCAATAAAGAAACTAATATGTCAAATGGGGGCGGCCAACAGCTGCCCGAGGAGCGATTCGGTGCGCTTGTGTCCAGCTCGGCGATTAGCACATCAAGCGTTTATTAATAGCACAGCAAACGGTTCGAACAAAGTTTTCCTTTTTCTCGCTTTTGGCCCATAAAGGTTCTCGCATTATGAGGCGAAATGAAGGAGCCGGAGACAAAAGTTTACAGCGCATAGAAAAAGTTCAAGTAATTGCAACTTTTAATTACAGTTTGGTTTTATGCGCCATGTCTCCTGCGGGAATGTGACCAAAAGGTAAAGATTTAACCAAAACGTGCGCTCTTAAAGAAGCCTAGGGCTGAGTTGCAAAATTGATCAAAAACTTTTTAAATATATAAATATTGAGGTAAACACGCTAAAGAGATAATTTCACTAAAACAAATTTAATAAATATTCAAATTAGCAAAGGTCAATCGAATTGATAATCGAGTGCAAAAGGGAATTATTTAGCATATAATTGTATATTCAGTAAAAATACAAAACAATCTGTAATTCTGTAACCTAATTTTGTAGTTGAACTATTAAATTTGCTGTACATTTTCAATTCAATATTTACACATCAATCGATTGGTCGATTGCTTAAGTTACGTGCTTAGTATTTATTGAAATTTTGATGACATGATGTTCGCATTATTGATTGCTTGGGGTCAGGCCATAAGATAGTCGATGAGGCATCAACGTCAGGCGACAACTAAACGCGTCGGGCACGTGACTTACGGGCCTTGTCCAGGCTTTAACCCAAACGAAAAAAATTGCAAGCGATATCTTTTGATTACGGGCGCCGCTCCGAATATGAAATGAGACAAACTGCAGCCGCTGTCAGCGACTACGGCAATTCAGGTCCATATGTCCAGCTAGCCGTCTGACTGTCTGTCTAAGCGTCTGTCTGTCCGCTTGTCTGACTCTGGGTATGGCCAAGTGCTTGGCCTCTAGCTTTGTGCGCTTTGATTTGCATAGATTTTTCATTACAGATTTTCAGCTTGAAGGGCAGCGCGAAGCAAAGAAACGGCCAAAAAATAAAAAAGGGTTTGACAGAAGCGTTCAGCCGGCAATTGAAACCCAGCGCGCAACGGAGTGCCCCAAGGCTGATGACAATTTGATGAAGGTTGCTGCATCGATTTTTAAATTAACAGACTCGCCCCAAAAGTTAGCCAGGCCAAAGTCTTGTCGCAAAGCTAATTAGGCTTAAACTAAAATATCTCTTGGGACAAAGTTGAATCTGCGCGTCAAAGTCAACAATGCGTGAAATGCTTTTTCTACACTTACCGAAGTATAGTCGAACTTTATCGTGTTGTTTGCCACGACTCTTGAGTACACTGCTTATTACTTATAATATAAAAAAAATATATATATATATTAATAAAGTAAACTGATAAGATTTAGTTCAGCAATTTTTTTTTCATTTATATAAGAACTAAAAGGTTTATTTTACCAAGTTATTCCATTGAAGAATAAAGTAGATAAAACAGCTTAAAAAGCCTTAAGCGCAATTGTATTGAAAGCTTAAAACTTAAGAAGCTGGCAAATATTTAAAACTAATTTGAGCTGGTTATCGCCAATTAGGCTGTAAGAATAATTTAAAAGCTATCAGCCACAATTGGAAAGAAGCTTTAATCTACAAGAGTGTATATGATTCGTTGGTTCCCTGCATTGTTTGACTTCTTTGGCTTGAGCTGTTTCCACTTTCTTGGCAACGCTGTTTGCCAAAATGCAAAAGTTTTTACATTTAAATCAAGCGCTGCTCGCTTTGAGTTTATGTTTATCTGGCAGGAATAATAATACCCATTTGCCCACCCCACCACGCTATTTGCAGTGCCGCCAAACATAGACGATGCGCTGACCTCCAGTGATGTCATTGTGCGCGAGGGCGACAATGTCACCCTGCGCTGCAAGGCGAAAGGCAGCCCTGAGCCATCCATCAAATGGAAACGAGATGACAACCATAAAATTGTCATCAACAAGACGCTCGAAGGTAAGTCCAACTGCCGCGCAATTCGCATCAAATCTCGGATACCATTGCATGCTCATCGTTGCAGTGAATGACCTGGAGACAGACTCATTGGAACTGGAGCGCATCTCGCGCCTCCACATGGGCGCTTATCTCTGCATTGCCTCAAATGGTGTCCCGCCCAGCGTCTCCAAGCGCATCAAAGTCAGCGTGGACTGTAAGTTTTTCCATTGTTTATTTATTTGAGTTTATTTGCATTTGCTCAAATGCCCAAAATGCATTTACAGTTTCGCCTATGGTCTGGATACCGCATCAGCTGGTTGGCATTCCCATGGGCTTCAACGTCACTCTGGAGTGCTTTATCGAGGCCAATCCCACGTCGCTTAATTATTGGACGCGCGAGAATGAACAAATGATCACCGAGTCATCCAAGTACAAGTAAGTTTCTTAAATTTCTACCTTAGAAAATTTTAATTTTAGACTTAACGATTTATTCTTTAATGCTATGTTGAAATAAAAGGTGCTCTTATAAAAAGTGCGAAAGAAAACAGCAGTGCATACCCTATACACAGGATACCCTATAAAGGATATCGGTGCTGATCTACTACTTCCACTTGGTTCGAAACTATCATAATAGTTTTTTGAGCTAATCTTAATTTTGATTGACAAGTGCACGGAAATGTTAAACTATGACAAAGAGATTGATTGATAACCGAAAGTCAAACAGTGATTTTTGGGAAGTTATCGATTTTTTTTTATTTTTGTGAGGGTGGGAAAAACGTGACTTAAAATTAAAAGGGGTTAGTCCACAAAAATCGTAAAGGCAATATTAAAGAATTAAAGAAGTGAAAGCAGAGCTAATTTATTTTATAATTAAAACAAAATAAATTAACTTTTGAATATAATATGTGCTTATCAGTTTGTGCGCTTGTTACAACCCTGACGAAGCGCAGTTTGTTGCTTTGTTTATTTGAAATTTAAAAAAATATATTACAAAATAATATATTATAAAATACAGTCCTCGGCAGATGAGTTGTCTAAGTGCTCAGGCATTTGGGCAACTGATCAGCGGGGATCCGGGTTCAAATCCCAGGCTAGTGTATGGATGTTGTTTTTGTCTTAGACGAAGGCCACAGCAGCCAGTGCTATTTAACAAATAGTTATGTTGATGGTTTATAACTATATTCTATATTTTAAATAATAATAATAATAATATTATAAAATACTAGTGTATATTAAGAAAACACGACGCAACTACATAAGAAGCAATCACAGCAACTGAAAAGCAACTCAAACACACTTCTATAATAATAAAACATTAATAATTGACTGTCAGGGTAGGTTTGGCCTTGTGTTAACACTTTAATAATTTCTAAACAATCAGCATCTTGGAATATCCCATTTGTTGTTCGAACACTGTTGACACAAAAGACTCAGAGAGAGAGAGAAAGAGAGAGAGAATAAACCTGAGAGAGTTTTTATTCAGTATATCTGCTGATTATAAAGCCGCGGCTCAGCTTAAGTCTACCGAATAGCCGAACAGGGCAAACAGTTTGTTAAAGACAATGTCGACACCAACATTGACTTGTCGCACTTCTCGATTAATATTTATATGTTTGTGGCTATCAGTGAGTGCCCAGGCGAGTAATCCACCCGCGTCCGGTCCCAGCACACGGCTGGCGAATCAGATACTTGGCTATGTGAACGAGACTGTGCCGGCGTGCGATGATTATTTTGAATACGCTTGCGGCAAGTGGCCACAAATTCATAAGAACGATAACTTTCTGGAAATAACTGGTCTGATCGACCAAAAGGTGAATGAGGACCTGGTCACGCTAATGGCTGAGCAATGGCTGCAACGATCCCTGGAGCCGACCAGTGTCGCGGCCAAGGCCTTGACCTTCTATCAGAGCTGTCGCCAGGCAGCGCAATCGACGCGCTCGAGTAGCCGTTATCTGGAGCTGGTGCCGCCAAACGAGCAAATACCTTGGCCGCTGTCCAACCCCAGATCAGAGGCCTGGGGCAGCACCAAGTTCAAGTGGATGGAAACATTGGCACGTCTGCGTCGCTATGGACTAGACAATGTGCTCTTCCAGGTCAATGCGATGCCCAGTCCATCTAACAGCAGCAAATACATCATAACCATCGAAATGCCCAACTTTCAGGAGGAAACTCAACGACTCAGAGGCCTGATAATGACCCAGGTGATGTTACGCATGCTGGGTTTTAGCCGCAGAAAGGCGTTGACTATGACCCGAAAAGTTATCAAGTTGGAGACTACTGTACGTGAACTGGCCGAAACGATGAATGGGGAAGAATCGGACTTATATGAGGAGGTAAGCCTGCAGCAGCTCGAGCTTCAGATTGGCGGTCAATGGCGAAGGTATTTGGAGATTTTGCTGGGCCACAGCGTGCCGTCGGACTACGCGCTCCAAGTTAGCAATTCGGCCAATTTAACTGCTCTCGTACAGCTAGTAAATGGCTGGAATCGTGAGGTATTGGCCAGCTATATAATGCTGCGCTTTGTCCGGCATCTGCAGGAGGACACAATGGACAGCAATGAGCCCGTTGAATGCGCTCTGGAAGTGCGCAGCAAAATGGAGCTGGCCGTTAGTCTGCTCTACGAGCAGCGCTTCATTGGCACCGAGCAGCTGCGACAGCACCGGGCCGACGTCTTGGAGCTCTTTGAGCAGCTACGCAAACAGTTCCTCAAGAGGCTTGACGAGAATCATCTGAAATTGGCGACTGGCGACCGGGAGATGCTAAAAGCAAAGCTGCTCAACATGACCATCAACATTGGCAATATGCCCACCAGGGCAGATCGCAGCAGCTATGTCCAGCGATTCTATGCAGATCTGCAACTGGCTGAGAATCACGACTTTGCCGTGAATCATCTGCGACTTTTAGAGTTCCAAACACGACGCTGGCTGGAGCAGCTGGACAGGCCGCTAACTGCGAACGACTATTTCTTTATATCCGATGCGGAAACAGGCATGAGCTCGACACCCTACTATCTGTTGCGCCAGAATATGATTGTGGTGCCCTATGGCATTCTGCAGGAGCCTGTTTTCCACCACGACGCGCACGATATATTCAAGGTCAGCCTGATGGGCTTTATGCTGGGCCATGAGCTAATGCACGGCTTTGGCTCTGCCGGCCTAGTTTTTGATTACCGGGGCAATTACAACGAGAAGGGCGCACAGATCGTACAAGATAGCGAGTACGCTTCGGCCATTAATTGCCTCAACCGGGATGACACCGATTATATGAATGAGCGCGAGGCGGATATTGTGGGCATTCGCCTGGCGTATGACCTTTACTTTGGTCCGGACACCAAATACAACCAGACGCAGCCTGATTTCACGAATCTGCCGCTGAAGCAGCTCTTCTTCCTGAACCTGGCGCAGTTCTTCTGTGGCAATACGAACGTATCTAGCTTTAAGGATCACGATACTGATGAGATGCGTTTGAAACAAGTACTGATCAATTTTCCAGAATTTGCCGAGGCACACGGCTGCCGCCAAGATCACGATAATATGCACCCGGCACAAAAATGTCGACTTTGGTAATTGTGCTATAAACTAGAAAATGAATACAAAAAAAAATATAGTTAATACATTCTTCAAATTAAAAATATTTTGTTCAGTCAGTTTAAAAAGCTCAACAAAGTTTTAAAGTTTCTTTTTTAGTATTTTTTCAACGATTGAATTGCTAATTTGGCTGTGCCTTAGATTATGTACATTCGATCATGCTATTCAAGAATTCTCAAATATCGAACCCAAAACGTTTTAGTATAATAATTTATTAAATATTTTTCAAAAATATTTTGAATAAAAAAATGTAGATATATTATGGTGAAATTGTTAATGTTATTGGTTATTTTGCCTAAAGGGCAAATGAAAACAATTATTTACAAAGTTGTTAGTCGAATAAAGCGATTTTTCAGCAACTGTTTATACACCGAACCCATTGAAAATGGGTAAAAAGGGTATAATGGTTTTATGCAAATGTATGTAACAGGCAGAAGGAAGCTTCTCCGACCCCATACCGTATATATATTCGTGATCAGGACGACGAACTGAGTCGAATTTGCCATGTCTGTCCGTCCGTCCGTCTGTATGAACGCTGCGATCTCGGAAACTACAAAAGCTGAGACCTAAACCTTCGACTTTAGATTCTCCTAATCCATACGCAGTACAAGTTTTTGATTTCTTTCGATATACATTATTATCAATAAAAATCGATTTTTAGACTTGATTTTGTTGGCATATCTCAGAGACTATAGAGCTAGGGCTAGATCAAATTTGGTTTAATATGTGCTCGTAAGTAATACGCAGATTATGAATATTTCGGATTTTGGACATCTCTAATTATTCGCCCCCATATCAAAAAAAAAAAATCGAATACTAGGGACTTGTGAAATTTTCATAACGATCATACTCTTAGTTTAGAAGTTATTCAAGAATTCATTTTGTGTGTGTGTGTGTGACTTTGTGAATGTGTGTATGAATGCAAAGAGGTTTAAATGTATGTCACAGCTCGCCGCTGGGTTCCGGGTATCTCCTAGTCGGACACACCCGACTAGAGCCATCTTACTTGTCTATCTTAATTTTGATCGATTTTATGAACAGTTTGCGCTCATGACAAAGAGATTGATTGATAAACGAAAATCAGACTGTGATTTTAGAAAATTATCAATTTTTTTATTTTAGTGAGGGTGGGAGAAGCGTGACTTAAAAATAAAAAAAGGGGTTAGATACAAAGGAACAAAATTAAAGAAGCGAAAACAGTGCCAATTTATTTTATACTTAAAGCAAAAAATTAACTTTTCTAAATATTATGTGCTTATCAGTTTGTGCGCTTGCTACAATCCCGACGAGAGCGCTGTTTATTGCTTTGTTTATTTGAAATTTAAAATAATATATAATAACATAATAGTGCATATTAAGAAAATACGACGTAATTACATAAGAATGCAATCACAGCATCTGAAAAGCAGCTCAGACACAGCTCTATATAACATAACATTAAATAATAAATAAATTCTTGAATAACTTCTAAGCTAAGAGTATGATCGTTATGAAATTCTCAGTGCCTCAAGCGCAAGTCTGTAATATTTGATTTGCTTTTTTTTGCTATGGGGTGGCGAATGGGGGTAGGTACCCAAAATCCGAAATATTCATAATCTGCGTAAGACTTACGAGCACATATTTGATGGCTCTAGCTCTTATAGTCTCTGAGATATGCAAAAAAAACCATGTCTAAAAATCTCTTTTTATCGATAATAATGAAACGGAGAAAGATATCGAAAAAAATCATTAAATTGTACTGCGTATGGATTGGGAGAATCTAAAGTCGAAAAGTTTAGGTCTCTAGCTTTTGTAGTTTCCGAGATCGCTGCGTTTATACAGACGGACGGACGACGGACAGACGGACATGGTTAAATCGACTCAGCTCGTCGTCCTGATCAAGAATATATATACTTTATGGGCTCGCAGATGCTTCCTTCTGCCTGTTACATACATTTGCACAAAACCATTATACCCTTTTTACCCATTTTCAATGGGTTCAGGGTATAATTAACTGTCATGGTAGGTTTGACCCTGTTTTACTAAGAAATTTACTTTAACACCTTATTAATTTGTAAATAATCAGCAACTTGGAATAACACACGGAATATCCCATTTGTTGTTCCAACAGTGTTGACATCAAAACATTCAGGGAGAGAGAGAGAATAAACCTGAGAGAGTTTTTATTCAGTATATCTGCTGATTATAAAGCCGCGGCTCAGCTTAAGTCTACCGAATAGCCGAACAGGGCAAACAGTTTGTTAAAGACAATGTCGACACCAACATTGACTTGTCGCACTTCTCGATTAATATTTATATGTTTGTGGCTATCAGTGAGTGCCCAGGCGAGTAATCCACCCGCGTCCGGTCCCAGCACACGGCTGGTGAATCAGATACTTGGCTATGTGAACGAGACTGTGCCGGCGTGCGATGATTATTTTGAATACGCTTGCGGCAAGTGGCCACAAATTCATAAGAACGATAACTTTCTGGAAATAACTGGTCTGATCGACCAAAAGGTGAATGAGGACCTGGTCACGCTAATGGCTGAGCAATGGCTGCAACGATCCCTGGCCAAGGTCTTGACCTTCTATCAGAGCAGTCGCCAGGCATTGCCTCAACCGGGATGACACCGATTATATGAATGAACGCGAGGCGGATGTTGCGGGCATTCGCCTGGCTTATGACCTTTACTTTGGTCCTGGCACCAAATACAACCAAACGCAGCCCGATTTCACGAATCTGCCGCTGAAGCAGCTCTTCTTCCTGAGCCTGGCATAGTTCTTCTGTGGCAATTCGGACCTAGGTAGCTTCGAGGATCACGATTCTGATAAGATGCGTTTGAAACAAGTACTGATCAATTTTCCAGAATTTGCCGAGGCACACGGCTGCCGCCAAGATCACAAAAATGCCGGCACAAAAATGACGAATGTGGTAATTGTGCTGTAAACTAGGAAATAATTCCAAAAAAAAAGAAAAAGTTAATACATTTCCCAAATTTAAAAAATGTACTTCAGTCTAAAAAGCCTAAAAAAGTTGTAGTTTTTTTTTTGTATTATTTTGTTAAAGATGTCATTGGATATTTGGCCATGTCTTAGATTATGTACATTCGATCATGCTATTCAAGAATTCTCAAATGTTTTAGCGGAATAATTTATTAAATGTTTTTCAATAATATTTTAAATAAAAAAGTTGTGAAATCTATTCGTATTATGGGGAAGTTGTTAATGTTTAGGTTATTTTGTCCAAAGTGCACTCATTACCAATTATTTACAAAGTTGTAACTTGAAAGAAGGTTTTTTTCAGGAACTTTTTTTATATATTTTTTATTTAGCTTACATTACAACTAATTTGAAAACTAGTTTTATAATAATTAATCAATATAAGAGTAATTTATATTCAATACTATTAGTAATTATTATTAAAATACACTTTTTTTGTTGGATGTCCGCGCGTGGAGTCGAATATCTTTTTAAAGACAACAACTTTTACAAGTTATCTAAAAATTTGTTTGTCACAATGCGCTTCATATAATCTACCATACAAATTATTTGTTATAAGGCTTTGTGCTTATTTGACATTTTGTGTTTCTACTTTTTGAGATATTCCTTTAGTCTGACCCCTTTTTTTAAATTAAATTTAATAATTAATTTAATTTTAATACATTCAAACTTCACTTATATCATGCAGCTTACATATTTTAAAGCAGTTTGATTAAACTTCAAATGTCTATGCCAATTATCTTTTGAATATATTTATTTTTTATTATGTTTGTATTTTAATTAAGTTTTTTTAATTGGTTTGCAAGGACATAAACAAATATGATCCAATTAATTTAATGATTTAATTTTTAACTTTATGTTAGAAACTTGCATTTCACTTTTGATGATAAGGTTGATGAAATACATATATAAAATATTCGTTTATATGATGTTCCTCACACAAAATAGCCCCATTTGATCAGTTTCGTCAGCTTTTTGGTATAATAAATTCAATAACCTAATGCCTTAGTCTGCAACTCTACCACACTCTGCATTTTTGCTTGGCCTGCATCTTGGTGCGTCTCTCGCAACCAAATTCTCTGGAGAACTCCTCAAAGTTGGCCAACGTCTGCAGCACCCGCAGCTCATCCACAGCGTGCTCCAGATGCTGGGCGTGCAGGCTGAGACTCTGCAGCTTGCCACAGAAGAACTGCGCAAAGCTGATGAAGAAGCGCTGGCGCTGGCTAAATTGCGGCAGCAGCGGATCCCGCGGCTCCTTACGCTCGATGAGCATATCCGCGCCGAAAAAGGTTTCGTAGACCAGACGCAGTGCCTCGTAGTCGGCCAGCTTCTCGTTGAGCGATCTGGAGCCGGTGGCCAGCTGCTGCTGCATGCAGTTGAGACCCTGCACGAAGCGGGCGTTGGCCGATATCTCCTCGCTGGGGCCCATGATGTTGCCCACGCTGTCGTACGCGATGCCCGAGCTATCGAAGCCATGGACCAGCTCGTGGGCCAGCGCGAATCCCAGCATTGCGTGCTGCTGCAGCTCGCTCATGTTGCGATGCCAGACGGGCAGCTGCAGCAGCCCGTACGGCACCAGCACCAGATTCCGCGGCTTCACATAGAACGGCGAGGAGCTGCTGCTCAGCCAGTGCTCCACCAGGTAGCTCACATTGTTCGCATCCGAATTGGCGCCACCGACGATCAGCTCGTGATTCTGCTCGACGCGCAAACGCAACAAGGCCAGCTGATTGCCGTAAAAGCTGTGCGCGCTCAGCTCCACGCGCTCATAGTAATCCTCCACAAAGCCGGAGTCGTTCAGCTGCACGAAGCCCAGCTGCAGGCGCATCTCCTGCAGCTTTTCGTGCAGCACGCGGACAATGGGCTGCTGCAGCTGCAGGCGATTCTCGGCGAGCAGCTGGCCAAACCGTTGCTTGAGCCGGCCGAACAGCTCCTGCACCACCGGCTCGGCGTCGGGCTCGTGGAAGCGCTGTCCTATCAGCCAGCTGGCGGCCAGCGGCATGGCGCGTCTTAAGCTGGCCATGCACTCCACGCGCGAAATCTCCGCGGGGCCCTGTTGCTTGAGGAAGGCGAGCAGCCGCAACATGATGTAGTTGCAGATGGTCTCCGGCTGGTGGCGCTGCAGCAGCTCATCTAAGGCGCGCATGTACGGCAGATTTTCAACGATGAGCGTGGCGAGCAGATCCAGCTCGTCGCCGGCGCTGGCCAGCAGCTGTTGCATGTAGAGCAGCCATTGCAGCTGCGGCAGATACTCGGCCAGGTAGCCCAGTTGCATTTCCTTGGGGCCCTCGTCATCCTCCAGCTCCTGCAGCCGATGCAGCTGCCGCTCAAAGGCGTCCACCTGACGCGCCAGCTCGTTGGCCACGCGCTTCGTCTGGCCAATGTCCAGGAGCAGCTCTATCATGGCGCCCTCGCCCATGGGCGACGTCTCCAGCGAACTGGGCTTGTCCAGGTAGATGCTGTAGCTGCCGGCGTCATCCCAGCGCGGCAGGACCTGCTCCTTGAGCAGCACCCCGTTGAGCCCAAACGAACGCAGTCGCCCAACTGTCGCCAGCCAATTGAACTTTTCCGGCTGCCAGCTGCGACTGAGCAGCGGCCAACTGGTGCCGTTGCCCGGCGGCAACAGCTGCAGATACTTCTTGAGATTGTACGGCTTGAGACGCTTGCAGGCGCGATAATAACTACGCATTTTCTCGTGAACAGCCAGCGGCTGCTGCTCCGCGCTGCTGTCGTTGGCAGCGCTGCGTCTCAGCAGCAATTCCAGCTGACGGTTCAGGGCATAATCCAGCACAGCCAAAGTGTCGCTGGGCTGTAGTTGCTCCGGCTGTTCTCTTTGTTGTTGTTGTTGGTGATGTTGCTGTTGCTGCTGCTGTTGCTGTTGCTGCTGCTGTTGTTGTTGTTGCTGCTGCTGTTGTGCTGTGTGCTGCGTGCGCTCCTCCTGCTGCAGCTGCCAATTGCCGCAGGCGTACTGATAGAAATTCTCGCACGGACGCGCCTTGGTGTCCATATAGCTCTGCAGCTGATTGGCCAGCAGCTCTTGTATGCTGGGCGCCGGTCGCGTCTGACGACAGCTGGTGGGCGTGGTGCGCCACGCCAGCGAGCACAGTAGCCAGGCAATCAGGCTGAGCTTCAGCATGTTGCTGCGTTCAACTAGAACTGGCCAAAGCTCAGGTCCGCCAGCCGGCTGGCTGCCTAGTCCACCAGTCGACTGCCTGTCAGTCTTCATCGCAGAACGGCACACTGATTCGAGAGTGCGAAAACAGAATCGACATAATAACAAATTAGTTTATTTATTATTTCTTTTGTATTCGTCAATGACTCGACTTATTTGTTTGTGATTTTTTTTGAAAGCTTCAGTGGTCTAAATAGTTTTATTTTCTATTTTACGTTCGCCTCTATATATACACATACTGAATAAATATGTGCCTAATTTTAGTTGATTATATTTTTATTAAATTTTTTTTTTAATATTTTGCAAAATTATTTATGTTTATAGAAATTTGTGTAAGTAATTTATGTACTCATTTGTATCTTTATTTTGTTTGTGCATTTCATTAATTGAAACTTTTTATTAAACGAATTGTATTAAAAATATAGCTTTTTAAACAAATTATGTTTCTTAATTCCAAAAACTTGGTTTTTGAATACATCAGTTTATTTTTTATATTATTATTATATATATAAATTTTTTTTTTTTAGCCCATTTGACATTTATTGTTTCTTTTGACTCGACTTGTTCATTTGTGCCTTTTTCAAAACTATATTGGTCTAAATATTAATACTTTACGTTCGGATTTTTTTTTTTGAATATTTTATATATATTAATACACACTGCATAAGCATGTGCTTAATTTTAGTTGATTATATTCATTTATTTTTTTAGCATTTTGGAAAGTCATTTATGTTTATAAAAATTTGTGCAAGTAAAATTAATTTATGTACTCATTTTTATCCACAGTTTGTTTGTGCATTTTATTAATAAAAAAAATTGTTATTAAACGAATTATATTTAAAATACAGCTTTTTAAACTAATATTGTTTTTTAATTGAAAAAAAATGTGTTTTTGAATAAATCAATTTATTTTATTTTATTTATATATATATCTTTCTTTTTTTTTTGGTTGTTTAATATTTTACCAACTCTTTAAATAGTCTTTAAATATTTGAAAGCTCGCAGCTAAGCAGGCAAATGCTAAATACAACGGTGCACCCTGTTTTGGTATTATTATTTTGTAGCCACTGTGCGCACTGTGCCGGGTCGCATTCTGATTAGACTTAAGTGGTCACCGACTACGCTTATCAGTTTCACCTTGGCCTTGATTCCTCTGATTGGCGCTCATTGAAGCTGCGCCACTTGCCACTGACCTATAACGATGCACGGCGCAATTGCTGTCATTGAACTTGCTCAAACAGTGCGGCTATTTGAACTATTTCGGGTATACTAAGTGCGTAATATTGTTATTATTATTACTTTTATTACATTTGTTGTGTTTGTTTGTCCCATCGCAGAACCGAAACAATTCCGGGCCATCCATCGTACAAGGCGACAATGCGGCTGACGATCACCAATGTCCAGGGCAGCGATTATGGCAACTACAAATGTGTCGCCAAAAATCCTCGTGGCGACATGGACGGCAACATAAAACTCTACAGTAAGTGTCCGCAATGTGTTATTTATACTTTTTAATATTGGCCCATAATGCGTAAACCGGAGTGCGGCCCAGCGCAAACGCATAAATGCGATAAATAACAAGTGTTGGCCGAAATGTGTGTTCCATTTTGGACACGGCAAATTTCAAAACTACACCATTTGTGGCTTTAATTATGGCAGCCAAATGTGTGTACTTGATTGGTTGGCGCCTGACAGGGCCACAAAATTACTGTGTGTGTGTGTGTGTGTGTGTATGTGTGTGTGCCTGATGGAATTCTAGCTAGATAGTGTGGTCATTAGTCAGGTTTTAGCTGGGCAACGAGCTAGAGCCAAATATATGACATGGAAAACAGCAAATTATGGTCACATTGTTCAGTATATATTTAGTAAATTTGTCGACAAATGTTTAGTATTAGATATAAACGTATGTGTAAAATCTTAAATAATTTTACTTTTTTTATTAAATACAAAATCATTATTTTTTGAGGTACAAAACATTATGTAATATCCAATACAATCTGCGTAATGAATAATAAAAAATTATTACAAATTATTTACAACAAAATATTAAAGATTTTTTTGATTTTGTACCTCGTATCGCACAAGATACTTTTGCATCTCTCAGAAGTAAACTCACAGATACATTTTTGCCAAACAGCCAAACATGGCTATATCAACTCAGCGGATTGTCCTGCAACATACACTTTTTTTTATTTATTTTTTATTATTTTAATACACTTACAATTTATTTATTTATTTTTTATTATTATAACCTTATGTCCCATATACTGAGCGGAATTTTTTCACATAAATCTTAACAAATGTTTCACTCGACTTTTGGCATTGCTTCAAATGCAGGTTTGCTAAATCGCACACACGCATGAAAAATGATAGTAAATCGATGCGATAGTTTGTCAAGTAATAATAATACAGACAGCTAACACGGCGTATCGGCGACAATTAAATGTTGCCATTGTTACGTTAGGCGTTGGCCAATAAAATGCCAATAATCTGTCAATTTGCTAAATCAGTCCCAGCTGGTGGGCCATTAAAGCGGCCGACTGCAAAATATATGTGAGTATCGGCAAGTACATAACTCGAAATTCCGGTCACAAAAGTTCATAAAACAATATAAAATATCCGTTCGTTCCGTTCGTTGCGCCACAATAAAAAGAGGACGCCGGCAAAAGGCCATGGCCAATAGCGGCCAGAAATTGTCAATGTGAAAATGCGACAAGTTAATTTATTTTTTGGCGCGCAGGCGATAAAAACGCAGCCAGCGTCGAAGCTGACGCGCCCCAAAAGCAACAACAATACGACCTAAAGCCGGTGGGGGAGGGGAGAGAAGGGGGGACTGGGTGGTTGTAACGATCTACCAATTAAAGGTAACAAAGAGCATTCACAGCAGCAGATAATAAGAGGGCAGCAGTAATGGCAACACACAATACAATGAGAACAATGAACCTGCGACAATGTTATTAAGTGGTCAGCATTGCTATGAAAGTTTGGAGCGTGCTTTGGCAGTGCTTCCGATAAGGAGTCAAGGCATCGCAAGGCCAAGCACCAAGCGCCCAGCCTCATAAATTTACTCAACAAATTGCCGTCAATAATGATATGGCACCAGAGAACAATCCCAAAGAAAGAAATTGAAAACGAAAGGCAAGCCAATAGCGGAATATTTGCGAGGGTTCAATAACTGCAAAGACTTCAACTGGCAGATTGGATTGGAGGAATTCAAGATTTAAAGAAGTGCAAATGTACCACGGGACTATGAAGCAATGAATTATTTAGCCGATTGCTGAGAGGTTAATAAATAATGAGAAATAAATAATGAATCTATATACTTATTGGTTAAGCTTTGTATTGTGGACAAATAATATAAATTTGCACATAAGAAATATGTTTAGAACATTCGCGTGCTTTTTAGGATGGTTTTTTTAGTTGCACTAAGTTTAAAAAGGACTGAAAGAAACAAGACTTTTTATATATTTGTTTTATCAAGAGTTTTAAATAAGCACCATAACAAATTAATTCTCTCTTATTATACCCTGAACCCATTGAAAAAAAGACAGTTGTGAAGTGAAACTAAACTTTTTGTAACCCACACACAGAGCGCGCTTGAAGCTTTCATGTGCTTGCTAAGCTGTTTTTCTTAACTGAACGCGTTCACACTACAAGCCATCTTTTTACTTGCAGTGTCCAGTCCGCCAACAACACAGCCACCGCCCACAACAACAACGTTGCGCACCACAACAACAACAATAAACCTTCCCTATGATGCGAACACACCCTTTAATGGCTTCGGCGGGGATATACCCACGAACTCGGTGATTGTGATTGACAAATGTAAGTAGCTCAAAGCATTTGACTGCCAATTTTTGTTTTATTACAACTGCATTTGTTTTTCCGCTCTGATCTTAACTCACAGTGGGCATTAAGTACCAATCGAATTTAAATGAGATCGGCAAATCTGAACAGAAGCTAATGGGTAGCAATCAGGAAGGCTATGACTGGTCCAAGGGCAAAAGCACGGCTGGAGGAGCCCCGCGCTTTGTGTGTTGGCTGCTCACAATTTTCTTGTTGCTGGCAATGCATTCACATCATTAAAAACTAAAACCAAACTGTATTATTAAAGTGCCATTACCAAAAACAAACCAAGAAAATAAAAATGCAAAAAGGATAGAACAAAGCAAAACACAGCAATGCAAACCAACAACATGCAGCGCACATTGCAACAACAACAAATATTCAACAAATACTTAATTAAACAATTTGCCAATTGCAATGCGGTTAAATTTCGGTCAGCCTTGTTTCTCCCATCCCAAAAAACAGAAGAGAGTGAAAAACAAACAGTTTTAGACAAACAAGCGTCAGTAAATTAAGCAGCTAAACGAGAACGGGGCAAAGCCGCCAAGCACATGCTCTTTCCTATCAGATAAGTTTTCCTATTTTCTTTAAACATTTGAAACTCTCAGTTTAACCAAAGAATGTTTGAGCTTAAATGTTTTGTTAAACATAATTAAAAATTGTATTTTCTCATTGCAGTGGTTCCTTGAGAACTAAAATATTTGAAAAAAAATATAAAAAATATAATCCCAAAAAAAATTATATTTTAAAATATTTATTTCACATTCTTTGCAAACTTATTTCTTTAAATATGTTAACCGATTAAGAATTATTCCTGAAATCTAAAAGTTTAAGTCATTGAGTGACCACTGTAAAATACAATTTTTGCACAGCAAGGTGCAAACTACTAAAAATTTGTTTTTATAGTTGCAAAATTGAGTTCCGGTTCGGTTTCATTAGGTATAAGTCCTATATTGTATTGTCGCGCCGGATCACTTTATAATTTAACTATTCAAAAAAAATGTTCGTCTTCTTCCCAAATTTGTTTGTAGTTTGCAGAGTCTTTGCAAGGCCTTCCAGGAAAGAGCACACAAGTTAAGTCGCCAACTAAATGAATCATTAAGTTGAAATATAAATCAATGCAAATAAACAAACAAAAAACAATTAAATAAAAACATTTAAATTGTTGCCAAATTGTTAAAAAAAAAAACCAAAAACAAACACAAACAGAATAAAATAAATATCTAGACAAACATACATATGTAAATAATTAGACACACAGAAACAATTGTAAATTATGTACTCGTTATAAGCATTAAAACAAATTGCGCTTTAATTCGTACGAAGTTAGGCAGCATTATATTTATAAAGCCAAACAAATACCCAAACTCGTACCCGTAAGCCTACAAAAAACAGCCCGAGCAGCAACCCAATTGACAGCCATTAATCAAAGCTATGGGTAAAATCCAAGTTTACTTGTAGGCAAAGCATATAAACTATTAATTGATGAACAACTTATTTCGATTGACATATTTATATATATCCTGAACTATGCTCACATATTCAAATGGCAGCCTAATTAAGAACTAAACATACATACATATATAAATATATCATAGGCCTTAGTTTGTGTTTTTAATTAATAAGAGTGATAATGTACATTTAATAAAATTAATCCCCAGTAAAAAAAAAGAGACAGCGGAATAAACAACACTATGAGATTGCTTCGTACGCAAACAGGAAATAAATACTATATATATAATTTAATTCAGAGATATTTTGCTTTTACAATTTTACAATTTATTGACGTTAAGTATGTTCCTCTCCGTAAGTATTACCAGGCGAACTGAACGGGCCATGTGAATTCGATTCGCGTGTAATATTGTTATAGTAAGTTTATTATTTGATATTCACTTGGAGCTTTAAGGACATTAAGTTAAATTAAAAAGAGGTTTATAAAACCTATTGTATATAATTTTATAATCTGCATATCGGCAAATCGGGTCTGATCTTGGAAATATATACATTTTCGTACTAGCACGGATCAGGACTATCGGTTGACTCTCAAAAATTTCAATTCTAAGAGATGTCGAAATTTGAAGAAAAATGCATAGTAACGTTTTCTTCCAAAAATGCGAATGTTCTGAAATCGGAATTTTTGAATGGCAATCGATTTTTTTGACTCATGCGAGTTGAATGAGGTATATCATTCCGATATCGGACTTTATATAGTCGATCTATAGCCATTTTAAAATTCGTGGCAATCGATCTAGTTTTTACAGGTCAGCCCAAAAGTATGCACTGCTAAATAAATACTTGCGTGTACTTTAACAGGACGGCCGCCGTAAGATTCCAGAAGTGCTTATTATAGTGTATATACACTAAAAAGTATGCAATTTTTTGTGCGCTTTAGAATAGATGTAAACAGCAAACAAAGAAATTTATAATCTGCATACCTCGGGCAAATCGGGTCTGATTTTGGAAAGATATACCTTTTCGGACTCGCACGGATCGGGACTATCGATTGGCATTCAAGTTCAAGAAAGAAGCAATGCAATCGATTGTTTGTTCCTCCTCGAATCGAAAAAGGTATCTCTCGGTCAGACTTCATATGGCCGATTTTATGGATTTCCGCGAGACTACAAATTTAAATATTTTCAGGATGGGTTTCATTAATGTCCAGGTATAGTAATTTGAAAAGCGAGCATTTGCTCCTAACATATAAAAGCACATCTTTATGTTTGCATGGGTGCTTCATTTTATTTATATATATTAGAAATAACATTTTTTATTTTTTTTTACTATGAAATATCTTTATAATCAGTACTTTAAACACTTCAACTTTCGTAGGAGCTGGGACATTTTGGTTCCACCATCATTTGCATCACATACTACAACCGAGCCAATTTGAAAAGATTGCTTTACGAAGAATAACAACAGATAATATAAGATGTGTATTTTCAGACTCGTTAATAGACTTACCTAATGGCACAGTCTTTATACCACCAGGAACCCATTCCATCCATGCAGTTACCGGCATTATTATCGTTGTGGAAAATTTTGTATTCCTGCTTTAAGTTAGAGAGTCACCTGCATCTCCTTAATAACTACCCAATTTATGCGAAGCATTTTTGTCTTCTTCTGTGTCCACAAAAAATTCATCGTAAGGTGCAGGGCGCTTATTACCCGAACAGTCCTCTAAGTTCTTAAGTTGCGCAGTTCAGGAGAGTTCTCATCATATTTGGCCTGTATATTCCCGGTCACCATTCCATACAGCCAATGTAATTCATTTTTGAATCTAGAAATTATATAAAATATAAAAACCCAGTAAGATAACTTTAATCGGGAGTGCCCGATTGAAAATGAATAAAAGGGGTATAATGGTTGTGTACAAATGTATGTAACAGGCAGAAGGAGGCATATCCGACCCCAAATTCCTGTGTGAGGAAACTCAACTTATATGTATGTACAATATATCAATAGCAATCAAATTTAGAGCATAAAAGTCCACCAATACTGACCAATCCATATTTAAAAGCTAAGCATAGTTTTACAGTCGTGTGCAGTGATTTTCGATTTTATTTGATTCCGTGTTTGTGTAGCACTTTGGGTACTAGAACGTGAAATTGTTATTGAGTCCGAGGGCGTTACCCATTTGGCTGCCAACTGCACATTGCACATCAGAAAGGGCTTACAGCGGGCAGGAGACTTTGTTGCTGCATAGCCAAACTCTTCACAAGTCTTGCTTGTTGGCCACAAAAACCCAAGGCAAATATTTTGCCAAGCGTCGGCAAAAGCAACGTGACACTGCTTCTCCTACGTGGCGTATGCGCAATGCAAACACAATGGAGCACTCCTCCACGCAGAGAGGCGGGCGGCAAATGTGCTAAAGACGCTGATGATGCAGTCAACATTCGACTTGACAACTAAAGCCGAATGGGCCAATTCAACTTCAAGTTGTAGTTCTCTCAATTGCCACACTTTGGCTGGTCAACACATCCGAGAATCGAATTTGATATGCTTTGATTAGAAGAAAAATGCGAAAGTAATTTAGTAAATTTTTTTCTTAACCTGAAGGTTATCATTTGTCGACAAACATACATAAGAATAAATATACTATGTATAAAAGACTTTTTTCACACGTGATTTTTGCTTTTTTTGAAATACTCTGCTCACAATGTGAAAAGTATTTTAAGCAATGTTCATCTTGAATTGAATCTAGGGACTTGACACTTGGAATATATAAAGTGCTAACAAAATGCAGAATTTGAGAGCCTTCACAGCCTTCAGAATACATTAAAGAGCCAATGTTCCTAAAATCAAGAAGGCACTTATCTGCATACTTCTCGGTGTTATTAGTTTGCAAACAGAATTTAGTTTATCCCATGAATGTAGTACCTCGTCGACAATATACTGCGAAAATATATGCAGCGACTACGTGACGTATTTCAAAATTATAAAAAGGCCCGACAAATTTCACATCTTTATGTTTAAATTCAAAGATAAGACACTTTACGAATACTCATTTAGTCGTACTTGAGATTAATCTTCACACGCAAATAATATATAATATAAATTAATTATTATTAAATATATAAAGTGACAGTTCAAAAAAAAAAAATATATATATATATGCATATATTTAGCAACAATAGCAGTCGTCACTCGTTCTATATATGTGCATATATATATATAAATAAATATATATACCAAAGAAACAGATATTGCAAATTAAAAAATTATTTAAAAAAAAATTAATTGCATTGACAATTCTAATTTCGGGTCAATTAATAACTGTGTAAAATCGAATTTAAAAAAAAAGCTGACTAAAATTAATTGAAGTATGAAATGCATGTTGCTGGATCTTTCTGAATATTTCAAGCTTTGGCGTAACTTTTCAAAAAGTTTATTAGGAATACAATATTTGTAACATTACATGTTAGCGCCTATATAAAATACATATAATAATTGTACATACTAATTACTGATGGTGATTAAATGATGTTCTTAAGCTTAAACCGCCACGGACCGTCGGTCCAGCAGCGTATCGATGATCCGCTCGATGTGCTCACTGCAGCTGCCCAGACAGGTGTCCGCATACTCGATTAGGAACTGCATAAAGCTCTCCAGCTCTTCCATGGTGCAGGCCCGAAATCCATTGCCACATGCAATGTTATCAATGGCCCGCAGTCTGTGTGCAAACTCCGGCCTGCTGCGGCACTGCTTCCACGTGGCTTCGGTCAGCTGTGAGGGCAGCTCGTAGTTGCGTATGCGCTGCTCGACGCTTTTCAGCTTCGTTTGCTGCTGCTGCAGAGTGCGCAGTATTTGGGGCATGCTCAACGGCTTGGAGCGCACAACGGGCAATGTCTTATCGAACAGCTCATCGAGCGGCACGGCCTCGTAGTCCTGGCTAAAGAGGTCCGGCGAGAACGAGTGGCGACCGCTATTGTTGCTAAAGCTGTCCGATTCGAATTCGGTTTGATCCAAGTCGCTGGTCTTGATGGCATTGTTAGAGCTGTTGTTGTGATTGTTCGGCCAGGCGTATTTGCTGCGCCCCTCCAGCCCGTTGCTAGTGCCCGTCTGCAGGCCCACTAGCATGCTGTAGTTGCTCTCGATGGAGAACTTGGGCGTTGTGTGCCAGAACTCGGGCACGCTGCTAAACTCCAGATGATCGACGCCAAAGCGCAGTTCCAAATCGGGCCCAGTGCTCAGCTCCGCTTCGAGGAACCGAAACAGACGCTCAATCTTCTCGCCGGGCACATGCTTGCCGCTGAACGGCACGGCCAGATCCCCGCTGGCGAACCAATAATGCGAGAATCCCTTCACGCTGGGCGGTCGCTCCGGTAGATCTTTGGCCTTTGGCTCCGGCAAGCTAGCATTTGGTCGGCAAAACTTGTGTCCATCAATGCCAAAGGTCAGCTCGCGTGTTTCCCATGTCTTTTGCGTGAAGATCTCGTAGAGCAGACGCAGCCGGTCGGCTGTATTGTAGACGATTTCCAGTGCAACGGTAAAATCACCGACGCTTATCCAAAACTTGGACTGGGGCGTGCTGGGCGGCAGGTCCTCCAGCTGCGAGGAGCTCATTTCGACAGTGGGCGCATTGGCAAAGAACTCGCGCTCACTGCACGTGGGCGTTGTTGGTGCATCGGACGTGGACGCCAAGTCCAATGGATGATCTTCTCGTATTACCTGCATGGCCAACGAGCTGCGACGTGACTTGTCCAGCTGGCCAACGGCGCCGATCGGACTGAAAAGCTGCTGCTGCGCGGCGCTCGAATTATTGCGTCCCTTTACGGGCGTGGAGAAGCCGGAGGGCTTTGCCTGGGCCATGCCCACCGAGGAGCGACGCAACGGACTGTTGTCCATGGCATCGTTGGAGCACGTCTCGAAGCCCTGGTCTATGAAACTGTCGCGCAGCTGCTGATCCAAGGATGGGCGCGGCGTCTGCGACGGCGACTGATCGCTGTCCGCGTTCGGCGACGGCGAGGACATTACCGTCAACGTGTACGCCGACTTGATCTTCCTCGGCGAGTTCACCTGGCGCATTAGCGACTTGTCCAGCTCAATGTAGCTCTGCTCCGGCGCCAGCTGTGGCTGTGCTGCAGCTGCTGGCGGTGCATTTGGTGGCTTCTTTTTGGCCTGCAATGCCGCTGGCTTGTAGTCGGAATCGGAGTCGGTGCTGGTAACGGCATTGGCAGTGGCCTCCACAATCGAGTTCTCCTTCTTCCAGGTCAGCGTGCGACGCATTTTCTTTTTGCGCGGCGGTCGCACGGGCTTCGCAAAGTCAAAGTCTGCGGCTTCGTTCGGTGTTCCTGGCATTTCTGGCTGAGATTCGTCGCTGGTTATCTGCGGAATCGTTTCAATAGCAATTATATGGTAATTCAATATATATTCATTTTAAAAGCTCAATTAACATATTAGGCACTTCTTTGTTATATGTAAAATCTAGCAACTTTAAAGCCCTACATTAAAAACAAATAATTTCCAATCTATGGCAGAACAAAATTATATAATTATTATTTCGATATCTAATTTGTGAGTTTAAGGCCCTGGCAGCCTTAGCGTGCCTTTACAACAGTAGGCTTTAAGAGATGTTCTTGTTTTTAAGATTTTAATTTTAAGTGAACAAATAAATAAATTTTTGTAAATTATTTTATAACAAACAAAAAAAATTAAAAATTGTAATTATTAATTTAGACCAACTTGTTGTTGGTTGTAAAAAAAAAATATAAGCGCATAAGTTTGTACAAAATTCTAGTTAACAATCTATTCCGAGATTATGAAAATGGTTTATAAAAAAAAAAAAACTAAATTAATAAAGGATTTTTTTGCCGGCGTTAAAAGCAATTTTCTAGACTTAAAAAAAAAACAATTTTGTTGTTGTCTAATTCATTGTGTATCCTAAATTACATTTGTTTGAACCTATTTTCTTTTCTGCGTATCCCAGATTACATTTCTTCAAACCAAGTTTTTTTTGTAGAACTTTTGTCACAATCCGCCTTAATAAACGCTTCAAATATTGTGCTGCACTCACCTTTGGTAGCGTAGACAAGCCGGACTCACTTTCCTCAGCATCAGATTGCTTGCAACTCGATGAGCTGCTCGACGTTGCGCAGGCGGCTGGCTTCTGACCCAGACTTGGACGCGGCGCAGGCACCGGCGGCGCTTGCCGTTTGATCTTGCGCGGCGTGGGCGTGGCCGGGGTGCCCTGTGCGCTTCGTGGCGTTGGCGTTTGTGCTGACATTGACGTTGACGTTGGCGTTGTTGCCGTATCCACATCCTTTTCTTCCACATAGCTGAATTCCTTTGCTTTGCCCTCCAGCTCCAGCTTGGCAATGGCCTCCTCGAGCAGACGCTCGACGGCCGACTTTTGGCTGAGGTCGCCCATAGAGCTGGCCGTAATCTGGGCCGGCTGCTCTTCGCCGCTGGCAATCTCAATGGTCTGTTCGGCATTCGATGCGCTGGTTATGTCAAAGAGCACCCCATTCTCGGCGCTTAGCCAGCTGTAGAAGAGGCTCTCGAGCGGTTCGTTTTGAAAAAACAGATGGCTATCATTGCCGGCGCGCTCCTGACGCGTGCGCCGTATCTTCTTGGGCGGCGCATACGCCTCCGTCGGCCGCACGCTGCGTATGGCAGCCAAATTGCGCTTCTGCGAGGCGCTCTGCTCGCGCTCGTGCTCCGGCCGGCTCCCAGCCAGCATGGCAATCACATGGCGCTCCGGACTGGGCTTGAGCACCACAGTCAGCGTGCTCACATGCAGCGATGGTGGCGGCGATTTGGCGGAAGTTGTGACCGAACGGTAATTTGGTGGCGTCTTCGGCTGCAGCACGCACTTGGCCTCCAGTTCCTGGGCCAAGTGCTTCACGCTCGCCTGCTGCTCGGCGACGACTTCGCCGCGCGCCATTTGCTTCTTGGCTTGGGCTTTAAGATCAGCCGCATGCTCATTGAATTTGGGATGCTTGGCGGCAATGTCGCTGACGAATTTATTGAAGAGCAGCACCTTATCCTTGACGCTCAGCTCACGGAAGACATCCTCGGCCACCAGGCAGGGTCCTTCTGTTAAAGACTGTTCCAGCTGCGGCTGCTCCTTCTGCCAGGCCTGTGCTTTTGGCTTCTGCTCTGGCGACAGCGACAGCGACAGCTCATTGTGCAGCGTGGCATATTGCGGCGGCTCGGCGCGTCGCATCACCTGATTGATCTTCGTGTTGAACAATTGCGCCATCTCCTTGACTTTCATGGGCAGCCTGCCGTTGGTCTTGCTGGCGCCGCCACGTACCGCCTGGGGCGTTGCCAGCTGTGGCTGTGGCTGTTCGTACTTTTGCTTCAGCTCGCTGATCTTTTGCTTGCCACTGTCCAGCTTTGGTTTGGGCAGCGACGTTTGCGGCTGGCTGACCAGTCTGGCAATGGTGCTGGCCACTTTGCCGTTGCCTGTGGCGGACGTTGTGGGGAGCGATTTGTTGGGCGTTACGGGCACCTCCTCGTCAAAGTACTTCATTAGGTTCTCGATGCTGGACAGATCGAGGTCGGTGACTTGCAGTCGCGACGGCGTCACGTACGAGTTCTGGTGCTCCAAGGCGGTCAGGAAGCGATCGTCGTCCAGTGAGGAGACCTCAAAGAGCTCCTCACGCGTCATTGTTGCCCGCAGCAGGCCGCGCCCATCGCCAACGCTGCAGTGGGCGTGGCGTGAGCGGCGCTCCTCAATCTCCGCATTCAATTGCAGCAGCTGGCTGAGATCGGCGCTGTTCATCGTCGCCGTGTCCATGATAAGTTCGTGCTTATTGTTGGGCGTGGAGTTGCTTAGCACCATATTGAAATGTTAATTTTTGTATTTTTAGCTATTTTCTCTTTCGTTGTTCACGTTAAACGTTGCAGTTTGTAACTGTGAGCGGCAACGCTTGTGCACCGCCTTTTAAGCGCCGCAGGTAAACGCTATGCAAATTTTATTACACCCGCTAATCCGGCCAGCATCAGGTCAGGTCATCTAATCGAGGCACAGCTGCGTCTCGGGGTTTTTACAACATTCCATTAGCAGCGCTTAGCTTCCCGGAATCCTCTAATTCGCTGACCTGTAGGTGGCTGCGAAAAAAATTAAAGGTAGCAGGTAAGTGAAATACCATCTAGAAGTGTCCATGGGTAAATAACTTAATAGAGTTAACAGATTGCGCTCGTTGACTTGGCAGACGAGCCGAGGACTTTGGGTCACGTTTAAATGTCGCTTATAAAACTGTCATCTTTATGAGGGTTACTGCCGAGGGATTATGAATTGCAATGCGTCAGTTATAAAAGAAGGCACCTCGATGCTTGCAAAATATTGTACATACATATGTGCCTATAATTACCATACATATAGAAATAAGAACTTAAATTACAAGAACTATTATGAAATTCCCCAGTTATCCTATATTTGCCGTTGGAACTATCGAGTTTTAATATGAACAACTTTTTAATATACATACTAAACTTATCAAACAACAACTATCCTATAATGCTTACATTTACGGACGAACTAATCAACATAAAACTCTCACGAGACCAAGCAATCGGAAAATAATTATTGTTTAAATAACATTTTTGTTTTAAACGATATTTTAACCAAACTTATCAATTGCCAACTATATTAATTTCCATTATTTAATTAAAATTTCCATATTTAATATTCATTTCAGCATCAGATAATTTTTTGACAAAGCTTTAAAAAGAATTTAGCACACTTATTTAATATGTCTGCATGGTTATATAGCTTTGGGTACTCAGAAGATATGTGTTTATTTTTGTTTAATTTTTTTTAACAAACAAATTTGCAGTTCCATAAGTAACAGTCACTAGAAATTGAAAAGTTAAAACCGTACAAACATTCAAGAAGATTCTAATGAAGATTTTGCAAAAATCTATTTTTAAATTAAAAATGAAACTACAACTTCTACAACTTTATCTCACTGATTTTAAAATTTATTTTAGTCACACAAAATATTTGAGAACTCCTCAAACCTTTAATTTACTTAGAAAAAAATTGAATTCATAATTTGTAAAGAGTTTGAAAGTTAATGTTTAAGGGAAATCCACTATAATATAATATATTATAATTGAAGGGCAAATAATTGTAGCACAAATCACTTTATATTACTTTATTATTTAAAAATATAAGAAAATAAAATAAAAAAAAACTTTTAGCTGAGTAAGTCCCAGCTAGAAAAGTCAACTGTTTATTAACATTAGAACGTAAATCTAAATTAGATTTCGGACGGACTTTATGCACTTGCGTAGACACAATTATCAAGTGTGGAAATGTTATAGCAAATACGTATGTCACTCGTTAAATGTCCGCACGGCAAGGTGTGCAGTAAACGGCGAGTGCCAAAGAGCTCCCGCAGAGCTGGCAAACGTCACCACAAAACGCGAGTACTAACTAGACCCCAGAGAGCTGTGTGCCACAATAAAAATCACATACGAAAATTGTAGCTTGTCACCGCGCGGAGCACTTGGGATGAGCTTTGATTTCATTGGATTGAAGGCAGCTGGCAACGTCGTTGCAAGAGCTGAAACTTTGTTGGCATCACCATTTGGCGCCTTATGCAAATCAGCGCCAAAGCTGTAAACGAGAGAGATTCACCAGGTGCTAAGCTGGAATTGCTGCTGAATGCTGATGATGACATTTGTGGCTTGGCAGCAGCGTATTTTATTGCATCATCATCTGCGACAGAGTTTGAAGCCTTAAACTCGACCAGTTCAATTTGCTAATAGCCACGTGGCATATTTCCATGTATGAAAAGTTGCATCCAGGGAACTTAGTCTAGACAACAAATTTGCCAAACAAAACCCAATGGGTAAAAGGTTTTTCATATTTTTCACTTTTTTTTTTTTTTTTGTGTACCGTTTCTTTGTCTGTCTGTTTGTTTGTTTGCCTCGCTTTCAATAACTTGAATATCATTTCTAAAGCTTACAGTCGCTGGAAATTGAATTACTTGAGTAACTTGAGAGCAAATAAAAAGAAATATTACAAAAAACTGGGGCTGAGATATAAGCTTTTTTGACTTTAAGATGCAGAACCAACCGCGAGCATTAAGTGCTACATTTTGGCCAAAACGCAAAAAGTGCATGGGGGTTACAAAATCTCTTTTGGGCGAGGAATTCCGGGAGAAGTGGGGCGCCAGCATGCTGGGTGCATGCGTAAGTGAGCATTTAACAAGGCAAACAGTTGCTCGGCTCAAACTCAACCCAATTACGGATTACTTTTGCTTTTTATGCACTACCAAATTGTTCGTTCAACGCAACTTTCTGTACTCTATACGTAAACGAAGTCTACACTGACCTTGTGACGTTCAGAGTTGATGATGCTTCCCTCTAAATATGCACAAGATAAGTTATTAAACAAATCTATTAATATAATTATACACCAGCTATTGGCACTGAAAAAATCAAAACTCAATATTCATCTAAGCTGCAAATCAGTGCTCAACATAATCAGTTCAAGCCAAGAATTAACCAATTTTTTTTCACAAAAAAAAACCCAAAATTTTTGTTCGAACTAAACTTTTGTATAGTGGGTCCGTCGATATTTGCAATTACCTAATTCCGGACGGTATAAACTATCGGACTATTCTAATTACTGGACATATTATTTATTAATATGTATAAATATTATTTATTTATTAATATGTATAAATTGTATGC
This sequence comes from Drosophila colorata, assembly GCA_035041545.1. Classification (NCBI taxonomy): domain Eukaryota; kingdom Metazoa; phylum Arthropoda; class Insecta; order Diptera; family Drosophilidae; genus Drosophila; species Drosophila colorata. The sequence continues at coordinate 4,737,136 of JAWNLD010000013.1, forward strand.
CATGCGAATCTATTTTAATTAACTACTTATTTGCATAAAAAATAGGTCGCTGTGCTTAAAATCTCTAATTTACAAAATTTCTACATGTCAATGTGTTTTTCTTCGATTTGTTTTGAAAATTTCAGAATATTCATATTTTACTCAAGTACAGTAAAAAAACTTGAGTACTTAAAAATGAACATTTTATTTAACACTTAACAAAGTCAATATAGCTCAGCTAAGTAAGTTAAATATTTGGTTTTTCTTTTCTACTACAACTGGGTTATAATAGGTAACGATCAGCACTTTGTTAGGGCATTTCCGTGGTCCTGTCTGGCCACACTCTGCCATCTTTTTCGTAGCCTGCCAAGCGTAATTGAATTATGAAATCCGTGCCTCGACAAGGCAGCGTTGCCAGCCTTTGCTGCCGATGCATTGATGCAGGCATTTCGCCAAGGACATGAACGGGGACCTGATATTAAGGGCGATGGGCAGGGGCTTCCCATTGAACCGTAAACAGCAATTTAAACATGCTTGCACTTTCTGCGTATACACACAAACATATATATACCCACATGCACACGGTCGAGATATAGCCGTGACGTGGCGATTAATTTTTGCGTTTTCCTCATATTAATAATTTAATAAATTGAAATGAAATTTCGCTTTATGGCGATCAAAATCGCTGGGCTCTTTGTTACTTTGCTTTACACTCGCACATTGTGAAATTTTTGACGAAAACGTGAAATTTTTAATATAAATAATTGTCGTTAAGCGTATACGCGTATACATACATACATATATGTAAATATATATGTGTACATATTTTTTATTTGCATATTTTTTTGCAGCTTATCAAATATTTTTAAAGTAGCTGAACATATTTCGCATAGTATTTCGGTACTATCTGTCTTTGACAAGGAAATTAAAGTCTGGCGGGCATAAAAAATTATTATTAATTCACGCGTTGCCAATTTGTCAATGGCTGTGCGTGTGCCCGTGTGCGAAGCCCACAAATTGCAATTTAATTAAAATGCAATCAATTAAACTTAAATCAAGCATATGCCTTAATGATTAGGTTTTAAATAGGTGGAACAAATAACCCAAAACGTATTATTTACCATGTCCATGCAACAAATGCGATATTATCGGCCTTAATAGTGTCTCAAATCAATGCAAATTATTTGACACAACTATTTCTAAGTCGCATGTTTTAATATGACCATTTAACAAAATTATAAAGAGAATCACAATATTAACAATAATTTGTAGATTCCATATTTACTACATGTTACTGAGACAGTTCATGACCTTGTGGTCATATCTGTAATAATAACTGTGCTCAATTGTATTCATTTATTGAGAAATTTTTATTTTCTACATTCAAGATTAGAAATCAAGCTACAAAATTTGATCAGCTAATATTTTTCAAAAATTATTTGATACAAATGCTGCGTGTCCTATGCGATATGGAATTTTTCAAATAGGTCTAAGAGGCTTTGAGCCGTTTCCAGTTCTTTGTGACACAAAAAAAGCTGGTCCTGGCTGGACTGCTATTATTAGACGAATGAATGGCTACATTTCGTTCAAAATTGGAAGCGATACTAGCAGCACGAACTATTACTTAATTTGTATATTTATATTGCTAACTTATTCTGGCTAAGCTATCTTTTTGGAGTGTACTGGAGCGGAATAGTTCCCGACAAATTTGACTATAAAGGCATAAAAGGCTACCCTGAAAACAGTGCAAAAGGTGGTAAGGACAAAGTGTCATGGATTTGGAAAAATTAACTTGATTTCTTCACATACAAAACAAAAAATAAAAAAAATCTTGCTCAATAAGTGCTAAAACAATCAGTCAACGACAAATTGTTCTCTATGGGATCACTAATGGGCCTGATAAGTCGGCGAGTGCTACAAACGTCACAAGTGCCGGCGGCACAAGGGAGACGATCGCCATCAAACTCATCTCCGACCGCTCGTCACCCGCTGCTGCCAGACGGGGCGTGAAAAGTCCAATGCGCAGTGGCCAGGGCTCCTCCGCGCCTCTCCGCCCGGCACAGAAGCCGCGGTTAGAGTTAATGTTTACCAAATGCATAAGCCATGGTTAGCATATCGCAGCGTCTGCCGTTCTCTGACCCCAGCGCGAACCTCTCGTGCTTAAGGTTACTCATTAATTGCAACGCCCAATTGCGTCATCCGTTAATTCAATAGCTTATCAGGCGCCGCAGCTGAACGATGGCGACGCTGATGACAATTAATAACTAAAAGATGAATTGAAACATTTGTCTGATTGGAATTCAAGCCGAGCTGGGTGCACTGAGATAAATTATTAATTACTGCACGAAGTTTTACGAAAAACTTTTTTAACTTAAGGTTATGGTTGGGTTATTCATATTTATTTAATTTATTATTTATTATATATTCGGGGTGCCAAACATTTAATACCCTTGCAGACATGTAGAAGATATTACAGATATACATTTAAAGTAAGCTTTGTTTGAATATAATAGATATATATATTATATTTATATATAAGTTCGATGTTAGTGAATTTTGCTCATTCTCAGCTATTACGAATTAATATATTATAAAATATAAATTTAAACTCAAGTTAATTTCATTAAAAAATCACAGGTAATGAAGCCGCAGGTAATTGGTGGAATACTCAAGATTATCAAGTGAGTAACAAAAATTCTGAAATTCCTTTACCGATCTGACGATAAAATTGAATTTAATGCTCTAAATAAAACAACACAATGTATTATACAAAAACTTGCAAATACTTTCTATATGTTACTATAAGTTAGTAGGTATTTTTATAATAAAACGTTTTTAATTTTTTTAAATCATGTGCATTTCTTGCAGTGTATCATAGATAAGCCGCCGCACATGAACTAAAAGAAAAGACGTATTTAAAACGTTGATAAGCAAGGCAAGCAAAAAAAAAATGAAATACAAAAAATGTAAAGAGCGCGCTGCAAGAATTTAACACACACAAACACTAGCACATACACACACACACACACACACACAAACACACACGCACTAACACACATGTGTAACTGAATGTAGAAATGTATTTGCGTTGAGTGAATTAAAAACGAATACATAAAAATTGAAAACGCGTGAAACGAGTTTTTAGTTGATTTTTAGCAAGCGGCGAACGCGCAACGAAACCTTCTGCAAATCGAAACGGATATTGTGAAATACTCAAAAAGATCCAAAGAAATTATTTCTGAACAAACTTTCTGACATGTGTGCGCCTAAAAGAAACCAACTACAACAACAACAACAACGTTTGCTGTCGCGAGCTACAGGAAACAGCATAAAAAACTAAAAATCAACAAAATTGCAATAAACACAAATTTTAATTGAAAGTGCTTCAAGAGAAAGTGTAAAGAAAATGGTATTCAAAATGAAAATACCACGCCTTTGGGCACTTTGCCTGCTGCTAGCTAGCGCCAAGGCGCTGCCCACAAATCAGCTAAATCAAAGCTGCCGCCTGACAGCAGCCGAGACGTTGAGGGAGCCACCCTGCAGTGCGGACATCAATTTAAAGCACATCCAGCTGATGGAGCGGTATATGCGACCCGAGCTGGACGCTTGCCAGGACTTTCATGCGTATGCCTGCGGCAATTGGAGGTCGGTGCACGAGGCCGGTGTATCGGCGATGTCACTCAGCGGCGCACGCATCGATCAACGCTATGTGGAGCTGTTCGAGCGGCTACTTGACGAGCCCCACGCGCCGGAGCACGCGCTGCCCATGTATGCGAAACTGTTGCGCTACTATCAAAGCTGCCGGTCGTTGGATAAGCCGCGTCTGCGACGCTATTTGGAGCAGCTGCCGCCGTTGGGCAGCAATCACTGGGCGGAATTGTTGGCGGTGCTGGGCCGTTACGGCTATCACGAGCACTACGTCAAGATCGAGGTTAGCCAGCACAATGCCACAAAGCATTTGGTGCTTGTGCAGCCGCACAACTACAATCTCAGACTGATTCTCAGCACGATCATTTACAATGCCCTGCGGCGTTACACAGACCATCAGTTGCCCAGCTTGCGGACGTTGCGGGCACAATTCGCCCAGCTCGAGGCGAAACTGGATCAGCTGGCAATGCCAGCAAATGTCAACGTCGAGGAGGAGACGCTACGCAGCTATACACTGGACCAGCTGCAAGAAATGCTGCCCGAGCTGAACTGGACGCACGTGTTGCAGCTGCAATTTGGCGTCGCTTTCGAGGGCGGCCATAAGCTGCTGGTTGACGATCTGCCGGCGTTGCGATCACTGATCGCTTACCTCAATCAGGCCGATGCGCGACTGTTGCAGCTGTACAGCTGGGCGCGGTTTCTGCAGCATCTTCTATTCCTGCCACACAATCCGCTAAGCAGCAGCGAACTCGGCTCCAGCTCCAGCACCAATTCCGTCCCGTCCAGCTCAGCAATCGATTGTGTGCAGCACATGCGCAAAACGCTTTATCTGCCCATGAATTTCGCCTACGAGCACAACTTCTATAGCCGACAGCGGGCGGCGGATGAGCGTGTTATTTTTGGCGTCTTTGAGGAGCTGAAATCACAGTTCGCCCAGCAGCTGCGGCGCAATGAGATCGGTGTCAATGCAACGCTGCTGGCTGCATTGCTGGACAAGGTGCACGGCTTGCGGCTCAATGTGGGCAACATGCCGCGCAATGCGAGCGATCAATTTTATGTGGACTGCGCAGAGCATTGGCGGGTCGGCAGCGATTTCTATGAGAATCATTTGCAGAGCCTGCTGCACTATTATGGACATCTGGCGGAGCTGGAGCGCAGTGAGAATGCAACCATGCGGCAATTGTGGTACAGCTTCAATCATCATGCACCGGAGCTGCTCGACAATATTGATGCGACGCCGTATTTCTACTGTCTGAGCAGCATTATCATAATGCCCTATGCCTACGTAGAGCTACCGTTTTACGACGCACAATTTTGGCCGGCGCTGCTCTATGGCGATTTGGCCAATACTCTGGGTCACGAGATGCTGCACGCCTTCGACACCTACTTTGTGGACTATGACGCCCATGGTGTTATGCGCGAGTATAGCAATCAGCTGCTGAAGAACGCCCGCTACACGAGTAGGGTCAATTGCCTCAATGACAGCGAGGTCGTGATGTTGAATGAACGTGCCGCAGATATAAGCGGCACACGCTTGGCGCTGCAAACCTATATGCAACAGCCGGCGGAGAAGCGCAACAATGGACACCTGTACTTTCTGCAATTTGCGCAATTCTTTTGCGGCGAGGAGGCGGACATGTTTCATGATACGGGCAGCAAGCGCTTGAACTATGCCCTAGCGCAGATGCCCGAATTTGCCGAGGTATTCGAGTGCGACCAGGGCACGCCCATGAATCCTGTTGAGCGCTGTCGATTCTGGTAGCAACATCTATATAGTATAAACACTTGGTTCTGTAGACTCTTGTAGCTGGTGTATAGCTTTAACTAGAAGTTAAGCCATCAAGTATTGTAAATAAAAGTATGCTTAAGTAACAGTCTTTCGTTCTCTCTCTCGCTCTCTCTCTCTCTCTCTCTCTCTCTCTCTCTCTCTCTCTCTCTCTCTCTCTCTCTCTCTCTCTCTCTCTCTCTCTCTCTCTCTCTCTCTCTCTCTCTCTCTCTCTCTCTCTCTCTCTCTCTCTCTCTCTCTCTCTCTCTCTCTCTCTCTCTCTCTCTCTCTCTCTCTCTCTCTCTCTCTCTCTCTCTCTCTCTCTCTCTCTCTCTCTCTCTCTCTCTCTCTCTCTCTCTCTCTCTCTCTCTCTCTATCTCTATCTCTTTCTGTTTTTTTTTTCACGCATGTAGCAACTTGAAGCACATCAATATGCAGCACGCATATGGCCACAAAAATCCTTGACAGCCTAGAAGCAAAGCACAGGCAGCGTGTGCTGGGCAAAGGTAACTTGCAGCCAGCGAGACAAGTTAATTTTCAATTACGTGCACAACGTGCGAGCCGGGCAAAAGTCGAATGCCAGCAGCGTTCGCGACTGCGCCTACAGTTGAGGCAAAAACAAAAATGCTGTAGCCTGGCAGCTGGTAAAACAGTATGCTACATGGACTTGTAAATGGGCTGCAGCAAAGTTCACTTTATGGAGTTGATTTATTATGATTTAAAACTTGAGAAAATCCAGTATCTAGCTATTAATATAAACTAATTTATATGGAAGTATTTAATTTACGCTTCAGAATTGCGGTATATAATCAATTTTCTACTGTTTGTTGCAATTCAATGCTCATAAGACGTTGCTAATACGAGTTTCATAAATTGTTATTATTGGGGCATACTGCTTTTTTTAGAGCTTTTAATTGGTGGCTTTGCTTAACTTGATATTTTAAAAAAATTATTATATTCACAAAAAGCTATTATTTTTGTTCCTATGGGTGAAGTATTTAGTCTTGCCAGAATTAGCTAAGGTTCAATATATTCTTATTCGGCATAAGAAAGTTTATCCAATAACTATGTTGAGAGAAAATTCGTGGTATTAAATAATTTAGATAAGATTCTAAACTCTGTTTTGGCCCGCATGAATCTTAAATAAAAGTAATTGGTTTCAAATTGTTCATAAACTAAATATGATCTGTTTACTTACTAATATTGTGTTTACTTATTCACTATTTTGTTTAACTTCTGTGAGATGTTAGCCATACAAAAACATTTTAGTTACATTCATTTTATTGGCATATTGTTAGTTAACCCAGAAATAAAATAAAAACTTTCATATTTGATAGTCAATTTAAAATGCTCATCTATTAAAAAATCAACCTAACAAATTCAAGTGTTATGGGTAAAAAAAATTAATTTAAAATATGTTATATTAATATAAGAATGATATTTGATTTCTTTATTGTTATCCTTAAGATATATATTACTATATTTTTTAATAAAATTGTTTTTAAATTAGAGATACTTGAAAATATGTTCAACTATTTTTAATTTTGGTACAACTTGAAAATTGCTAATGAAAATTATATGATTGAATTGAAAAATTAAAAGTTGTTTAAAATTAAATAAATGTCTGGTAAAATTTGCATTTTTAAAACGTGTTTGCAAAACTTTTTACAGCCAGTACGAAAAGAATATATAAAGCACATGTGCTTGCCGTTAAGTATGGACAATAACTGAATACACTTGCAGCGCATACGAAAACCCACCAATGGGAAATATGAAATGCAAAGGCAGCATAAAGAATTTTCTCGTTGGCATCGTCATGCATTGAAATCAGCAGCTAGTGGCACAGCAACAGCGGCAGCTCAAACAGAGGCACAGATACAGATACAGCTACAGATGTACGTCTCTATATCAACACAACACAGCGCACACATAAATATACACACACACAGTCACATATGCGCGATGTGCGTGTCTTGTTTGCCGGCACGCTTTTTATTTATTTGCTAATTAACGCGCTTCCTGTGCAGCAGCCGAAGCCACATAGAGCTGAGCGGCAGCCGATGTCGATTTTAACTTGGCAACTTGTTGAAGGTCGCTCTTGCATATTACTCATACGCAGCATGGCTCCCAAGTCACCTGGCAACCGCATTTGGCGCCCCCATTAATAGACCATTAACAAGGCAGCCGTACCAGAATATTTGAACGTGATCTGCCTGACAAATGTTAAAATCGAACCCAAAACCACCGCCCGATGAAAACCAGCTGCGTACATGATTCGGCAATTGCCTCAATCGTTAATTAAGGAAACTAGCAAAAAGCCGAGAAGCACATGCCCTTCAGGTATAAAACAGACATTAAGAGTTTTGAGATATATTTGTATGCTCGGTCACGGAGTGAAAAGAGTATATTGGGTTGGTGCAATGTCCGTCTTGCTGTCCGTCCGTCCGTCTGTGGGTATGAACACAAATCTTTTATCCGCTATTAAAGCTAGATATGTGCAATTATGAATATATACTTTTGTATATATTTTTTCATACTTGTTTCGGCTACGCCCACTGGAGGCGTGGCAATTCGATAAAATCGATATATCTCCCTCAGCTTTAAAGCTAAATACTGATACTTTTCAGATAGATTACTGATGACCTCCTCTAAAGAGCATACAAAGCATTTTTTGGATACGCCCTCTGGAGGTGTGGCAAATCGATGAAAATCCCAATATCTTTTTGGGCGCGGGTAACCTGAGCAAATTTTAGAGCTAGAGTCACCAAATTTGGCAGACAGCTTTCTGAAAACGTCCTCTAAAGATCGAGCCGAAAAATGTATATACTTTATGCCTGCCTGTGGCATACATTTGCACAAAACCAATATACGCTTTGACCCATAGCAATGGGTTCACGAGCCTGGGGCTCGAGCCCAAGTCCTCGTTGTTCAATTGTCTGAATGCCTAAACACTTAGACAACTCAAACTAATAATTGTAATAATATTCAACAACTTTTGACAGCTTGAATGCATTGCAAACGTCATTGGGTAATCAATATGCCCACTAATTAGCGGTTTTACACGGCTTATGCGCATTTATGTGACTGTTTCCCATTGTCTGGCTGTCATGACTATACTACTAGTACATACATATATGCTAAGTCGGCAGTTTGTACGGTCGCCGAATCGAATTTTCAGCTTGCTGAGCTTGCGGTTTCCTCAACTCGCCGCCGACTCGCGCGACCACACAAATTGATAGTCAAAGCGCGATTTGCCCGCTGGCAGCGGGTTGGTTGTGGTTGCGCCTCTGTTTTTGTTTTATGTTTGTATTTGTGCGACTTATCAGCGTGAAATTTCATTCATTCATGTAAGTCAAATTAGTTTAGCTACTGCTCTGCATCGTTTAAAAGTAAGTTTAATTTTAAACTGCTGAGCGCGCGCTTCACGTGTTCGAGTGACGCAATAAATGCTACGAATTGCGTGTAGCATTTCAGTGGGTGCAACCGCTGACCCACCCAAGTGGCCACAGCCAATGGGCACAAAGTACGACGCATACTTAAAATACCGCTTCGATCCGCTATTTGCCCTCTGTCACGTGTGATTGCTGCTGTCCGCAGTTGAATCGGTTTGTTTTGTCAGCGATGCACGTGTTAAATGATTGCCAGATTTGGCAGTAGCGATCCCAAATAAATATGTTAAAAATGAGATTTTTATCATATCAAACGTGTTGTAAATAAGGAATATGTGCGATGTCATTATCTTATCTATGCATGTATGTGTGCGCTGGCTGCCAATTAGCTTGTCAAATTTTACCACACGCTTTCTTTAATGACTTGTGTATTTCTTAATTGATCTTGATATCTTTTTGCAATCGATTTTTTAAGTGCTTTAGTATATACAAATATTTATAATCTACGAAATAAGCTCAAAAAATTGAAGATTTTGGTCGATTTTAGGAAAACGCTGTGGGTTATCAACCATTTGAAATATACAGACAGACAGACATGACTAAATCGACTCAGCTACTTATGCTAACCAATAATATACATATTTTTTGGGTTCGGAGATGCTTCCTTTTGACTGTTACATACATTTGCATAAACCATTAAACCCTTTTTACCCGATTTCAATGGGTTCAGGGTATACAAAAATATATATCAATTATGTTGTACAATTTTGTTTTTCGTTTCCGATCGTTTTCCGATAGAGGTTGTGCAAAGCAGACACAAGGAATATGTGAAATTTAATTCGCCTATCTACAAATATAAATTTATATATTGATTTATATATAGGGAGCTATTAAACAGCTTTGCCAGGGACAAGTTTCTTTCAGTTTCAATTTTGAACAGTTCTTTATCCGATATCCGCCTAAAGAGAGTGTTTTTTTAAAATCGGTTATGTATTTTTAGTTAGATCTATGAAAATGATTTTAAATTGGAAGAAATAAAACAAAAATGTGTGCAAAAAATGACTTTGGTGTTGCATGCCCTTTGATCTCAATTAGTTGATTCTGTGATTTTGTATGTATGGCAATTATTATCATTTATTTACTGTAACTTTTTTTGTTTTAATATAAATAATTTTTTTATATTTCACAATTTGTGCAATCGTCAAATTCCATAAATTATCAGCGCCATAACATGGTATCATAATTTACACATTTAAAGTAAGCTTCTATTCAGATCTCCCATTTGTTTGCCGCTATGTTTTCCAAATGAATTGCACAAAAAGCCCGACAATAGCAGAAGCAACAGCAACCAGTGAAGCCAACAGAATCTGCGGCCAAATTTGCACGTTCCAAGTGTCACTGACAGCAGCGACATCGTCCGCTGTCCGAATGTTTGACACTGCTGTCCAATTCGCCTCACCACTCAGATCCAGATTCAGTAGCAGCTCCAGCTCCAACTCTAGCTCCGACAGAAGCTCGTGTGTTTATTAAACGACACTTTCGCTGTTGCCGCAGAGCCAGAAAGCCAACAGCAATAACAATTGTTGTGGTTTGCCACGGTTTTTGTAAATGTTTTGGCGTTTGTAGCGATTGAAATTGTTGTTCATACTGTTGCTGTTGTTGTTGATTTGTTTACCTAACTGCCAACAGCTGTCCGAGAGCTTGTCTGTTATTGTAAGCGGCTTCATTGTTATGCCTTTAAAAGAATGACCACACACAATATAAATATGCTCACATTTGTTCAGATTGCCATTTGCAAACACAAAACCGAAACACGTGCCAAATTTCACAGGCCACTTGAAAAGTTATTTTGTGAATAAACACAAAGCGAAACATTAAATTAGCCCTATATGTGCATAATGTTAATCAAAATAGGCGAACATGTTCATAATTATTTAACATCCGAATGAGTTTGAACAAATGCTTTAATATAGATAAGAAAATCGCGTGGCATTAATTGTGTGAGATGACCAGTTCACGACAAAGGTTAGTTAAATAATTGCAATCTTAATTGGACAGATTGTAAGCTTAATATGTACACTAGCTGACAAAACAAGTAAAAGTGATCTAGTCGGCAACGCCCGACTAGCAGACACCCTGAACCCAGCAGCGAGGTGTCGTTACATACATTTCAACCCCATTGCATTCATACATACATACACAACATCACACACACACACCCAAACACACGCAGCAAGCCGCACACTTTACTCAGCGGCTGCTCTTTGACACTATTAAAACTAAATTATTGATTAACTTCTAAACTCCAAGTATGATCTTTATGAAATTTTCAGGACTTAACAGGAGTTTTCAAATCTATGTACAAACCAAAGTGCCTGTTTGTAGTACTTGAATTGGGGTTTTTTTTTACATTTGGGGCGAGTGTGGAGAGGTCTACTTTACAAAATCAAAATAACTCAAATTTTTAAGCTTAAAAAAATTAAATCGATATTTGTCAATAAAAACGAAACGGAGCAAGATATTGAAAAAAATTATAAGCTTGTTCTGCGTTTGGAAGAATCTATAGACGGACAGACGGGCTTGGCTAAATCGACTCAGCCCGTCATCCTGATCAAGAATAAATATACTTTTTTATACCCTTTCTACCAACTTTCAATGGGTTCAGGGTATAAAAACAGAGGTGGTCATCGATATTGTTCGATTTAAGTGGTTAATAAAATAAGTGAATAAAATTACTCTGCGTATGCTTTATGAGAATATTCTAATTTGAACAAGAAATAATAGGGGGAATGTGGATGTGGATGCTCGGCAAAGTACCCAAAAGTAACATATATTGTGACAAAATTAAAAAATCTTCTACTGGGATATAAAAATCAGCAGATTCGACTACTACACAGAAAAAGCATTATCCAATTTTGTCAAATATTTCAGTATTTAAAAATAAAAAACAATTTAACAAAGTTGTTAAGCACTCAAACGGCTGCTACTGGTACAATAGTTACGTAAAGGGAATTATGTGTGTGTGTTTATGTGTCTTTGACAGCGATTGCAATAAAACAAGAGTAAAACAGCAGCAGCGAGCATTAAATGATGATAGCGACATAAACACCGATATTTTGCTGGCTTCATATGCGCCGGTCAGTTGATTAATAATGTTGCCGAGTATGTGTGCGTGTATATGTGTGTATGTACATATTGACTTAATTGCACCATATGAACAAACGAGCTTTTGAAGCCCGAAACGTGCTTGAGAGCAAAAGTTAAATGCTTGTTGCCATCTTTAATTGCAATTTGCACAGTGCGCCCAAAAGTAGGCAAGCGTTTCGTATTTTCGCGTTTGCATATTTACAGTGTCCCTCAAAAAAAATATTAATAATAACTCGGCATACAATTTTAATTAGTTTTGCAATGTCTGCTACCATCGAAATTAAAATCTGACAGCACAGCGCCAAGTCACGCAAACGGGTTCAGCGTGTTTATCCTGATGATGGCGTCATCAGCTGATTTTAAAGTCAGGTTAAAGAGCAACATTCAAGAATAAATATGTACGCGGATGTAACATATACATATACATATAAATATATATATTTATATATATCTCTGATGCCTGCTCATGTTGGCAAACATATGAGAAGTGACGTCGCGACGTCAGCGACGGCGTTGATTATTGTCAAACATTGGGCTAAGAAAGCAGCTGGAACACCAGATGTAGTTGTTGTTGTTCTTTTTGTCCTTGCTTGTCCTGCTTTTTAACAATAACGATCGTTGAGTGGAAGTCAACAATAAGTAAACCAAATAGACAACCAGGAAAACTGTTACAATAAAATGTAGTAGACCATGAAGCACCCTAAATGATTTATAAGAATTACTTTTATTAGCAATCAACCTTAAATTATAAATTTCCTTAACCTAAAATCAATCATTTAAACTATCTAGTATATTCTAAAAAGTTTTAAAACTGATCTGTATTACTTTCGTTAACAATCAACCTAAAATTATAAAGTTCTTTAGCCTCAAATCGATAACTTAACAATATCAATATTCTTTTTGACATAATATTCAGAGATGTACCCTATGTGTATTAATTGCTCGATTATTGTTATAATTATTACCATTTTATGATACGCGCTTACAAGCTACTGCATATCAAAAAACTGTTAATCAATTGACCAAGAACATGTATTGAAAATAATACTTACAATTGTATTATATTAAAATTGTAATATTTGTTTTTCCTTTTCTTTAAATTTCAGACAACCAAGTATAACTATAATTATACATTTAATGGTAGCTCGTATTAATTCGTTATTAAAGATAATTAAATTATTAAATAAATAATTATAAACTAGAAAAGAGAACAGTTTTTATTTAACAATATTTCAGCAGAATTCTTATTGTTTTTCATATACATATATATACATATACATATATATTTGTATATATTAAATGACACTCTAAGATTTGGTACCTGGTTTGAATTAAAAAACAAAACTCTTTCTGATGCAATAAAAAATGTTTATAAAAAAAAGCTTATCAGAGATGTTCTACCGGCAGTTAGCTCTAGTTTATAATGCTAGTATTAGACAAAAATACCCGAAGGGTATAGAGTGTAAATAGGGACACAGACAGACAGATGGTCCACGGACACACAGACGGACCACTAGCTCCGGCTCGTAAATTCAAACGATGCGAAGAAGCTGCTCGACAAACATACACACACCAGCACACACTCGCACCTACACATGTGGCTTTATGTGACTGTCAGTAAGGCTGGCATTCGCCAGCCAACAGCTGTCCTGCTGCCCCTTTGCACCCAACTGGGCGCTATCTACAAAATTTTATCGCCAAAGCTCTCACTGTGGCTTTTATTTGTCAAACAAAGTATTTTTATTGGCTTTTTTAGCAGCTCAACCGCCTGACAGTGGAACCGAGACATGGTACGGGGTCAGCAGCTGGAGCCGGGCCGAAGTGAAGAAGAGCTCGGCGCGTGTTTGTTGTCTGCTAAATACTCGACACTTGGTATGTGATTGAAATAATGCCAGGCGATAATCCGTGTCTTATTAAAACGGCTCTGGCAAACGCGTCAGCGAGCTAGGATTTGGGTCTGGCAGGTGCGCCCCGCTAGCATATATCACAACTCACATATCCACATAATATACACTGTATATATATACATATATATGGGAGAATGAGTATGTACCGGATTGACCCAAAACCAAATGAAAATCAGTTGCTGTGACATTTTGACAGCCGTTTGAATCTCTTCCTAGAGTCGCCCTTTTTTCGGTTTATTAATTGAACAGGGTATTTGTGACATATATTGAATGCTTTAAGAAAACACCATATACCAACTGTGAAGCTAAGAATATTGAATACGCTTACAATTTTTTATACCCAAATTTTAATTTTGACATAAAAATACACAAAATTATGCAACTACTTGGAATATGATTAACACATACGATTATGAGATTTAGGTCTTATTGCAATTTGTAACTTATATTTTCTTAACAATTAATTTTGATTATTTACCTATAGTATTTAACTTTATTAATTTTTAAATATTTTTGCTGCCAATTGCTAAAAGTAAATTTCGTCGAATTTGCCCAAACTATTTAAAATCAAGTTTATTTTAAATACTTGTTTTTCTACAGACAGGATAAATCCAATAAAATATAATCACATTGTTTTTTTATAAATAATTTCTTAGTGTTTAAGATACAAGAAGTGTCCATTATTTAAAGCTAACAATATGCTTCATTTTAAGCTCAGTATATTATTAATTTTAATGTATTTCTCTTTCAGAAATACCATTTACTTCTAACCATGACAAGTTTGATTCAAAAAGTACTATGCACAATTTTTATACGCTTGCCAATACTTTCACTAGCACATAGATTAAGGAGGCTCAAATATTGATAAGGGTCACCAATGAAGTCTATTAAACTATCAAACGCAGCTATCAGCGCACACAACTGACCTTTGAATATATACATGCGAAAATGTTAATAAGCCAGCGAGCTATCTGCCAAATCTCATCACAGTACCCAGCCTCAAAAATCTACTACCACAAATCGCAATTTTGCCTGGCAGGACGGGCAAAAAAAAGATAAAAAAATTGACTGGTACACAAACAAGTTGAAAGCCACAAAGAAGCATCATTAACGAATGTTACCAAGCTACTGCGATATCTCATCTGAAATGCATAATTTTAGATTGTTTACTCAAGTTTTCCCAAACTTGTGTTATGTCCTGATATTAGTGGCAGAAGTGGGAATGACAGGCAAGCATCGAAGGTGGGGGAGTTGGTAATGTTTGTTATTAAAATGCGTTACCATATTGAAAGGCGCATTCGATTTAATCGCGTGTTACTCGCGAGAGTCGCAGAGGCAAACTCGAAAAACCAATCAGCTCTATCTGCGCTGCCAACAACAAAGAGGCTGTGGGCGTAACTCCCGAAAATTAGGTAAATTACCGCATGTGTCGGTTAGCGACTGCGGGCACACACCGTCTACGCCAATTTTGGAACCCAGAACACTTGCAGTCTCACACTCGTATACTTTTACCCGCTGCTCCCTGTGTGCCAAAAACAAAACCGACAAAAACGCGACACGCCGCAAATTTAGACGGCGCCGACAACCCGATGGTGGCTAACTGGGGGTTACAAGGGGGGCCATCGCCTGAGTAATGTGGCCCATTTTGGACCAGCGCAAACAAATATCGCGGGCGTGGCATTAAAATTTCGATTATCCAATGCAAAATGGCAGCACAATTTAATGACTGATTTGTGTATTGTTTGCCAAGCTGTCAGTTGTAAAATGAACGCTTTAAATTTGCCCGCAATTCGTGTTCATTTTGTTAAGAAACAACAGGAACAACAAACAATGCACACAAAAAATGTCGGCGTCAAGTTTACTTTTCATTTCGGGGTTTCCATGTTTATACATACTTATATATACATATATAATATGCTGGCGGCTATAAACTTAATTTGCTGATTACAAAGTAACCTCATCGTCATTATTTATGGACCTAGGTGATAAGGGGCAAATGCGGCGATGTCGCTTGACCAGTTCTCAGCACTCCCGCTATACTCTATACCAAGTGACACAAGGCATGAACGGTTTTCAGTAAAATAGTAAAGCGAACTGCATAGATAACATCCATATACCAGATTTTATATCAAGATAAAATTACTTGACTTAAAAATATACAAATCACCTTATTGATAAATTATATAATTGAGTTAAAAATATTTGCCTAAAAATAATTGTCATGGTAAAATAACATGTTCAGTTATTATTACTTATTCGCTTCTGTGTGCTTACTATGATAAAATATGTTTTTATTCCACATATATATTTATCAACACGCCTTCAACAACAGCAATAATATATTAAATATTTATAACAAAAATAAGTTAAAATAAAAAACTAAAAGTAGTCTGACTCGCTGAATGTCTTGTCTTTACTCCGTAAATCATATTGGGTATGCCTAGATTAAAAATTTTATAAACTTAAAGTTTTTCTCAATTTCGAAACATTTATTTTTAAAAACAAATGGTTAAGAAGGCTTTCAAAAATTCCATATTTTAAAGAATTTAATTTCCAAAGATAATAAAAATATATTTTTCCTAATAAAAATTCGTTAGAAGCAGAAACTTGTTCACACACCTTATTCGGAATATATTGTCTTTAGGTTTTAAAGTATCTGAGATCAACACTATTTACGATAAAAAGACAAATATATGTATGTATATGGCCTCACTTATTATCTATATGTAATGTACGATACCCGATGCGAGCAATTTAATAAGTAAGGAGTATTCTACAAAAAAGACTAGCCCCAAAAGTAATCGTTGGCCAAGTGGCTCTGCGCCATTTTCTTTAGCTGCGGGGCATGTGGTGGCAAAGGACAACAGAGACATATAATTACTCCGGAACGGGTCTGTTTAGTTATTGTGAAGTCATGAGAGCATTTCACGCACACAGGGGTCACAATCACGAAATATTAAACAAGTAAAAATTGCTTTAGTCGGGAGTGCCCGACTAGGAGGTACCCTGAACTCAGCTGCGAACTGTCGTTTCATACATTTCAACCCATTTGCATCGTACATACGTATAAAAAATCACACATACAGATACAAATACACGCCGCATGCTGCGCACTTTATTCACCGGCTGAGCTTAGTCCCCACTTTGAAAACTAAATTCTTGAAAAACTTATAAACATTATGAGATTTTCAGGACTTAATTCAAATCTATTTACAAACCAAAGCGCGGGACTGAAGTACTTAATTGAAAAACCAAACTTCAACTTTCGAGTTCTTATTGCTGCACTTGCTGCCAATTGGCTTGTAAAATTTGTCAAATTTTCTATTATGTCTATATTTGAAAAGTGTAAGTCTCTAGCTCCTATAGGTTCCGAGCTCGACTCGTTCAAACGGAAGGACAGACAGACAGACGAACATGTCTAGATCAACTCGGCTGTTTATCCTGCTTAAGAATATATATACTTAAGGGGGTCGAGGTTGCCTCCTGTCTCCTGTTACATAAATTTGCACAAAACCATTATACCCTTTCTATCCATTTTCAATGGGTCCATGGTATAGAAAAGTGCCATAAGGCACACATGAACGGACACTATGCATTTTAAACTACCAAATTAGCGAGACGCCCAAATATGATATACTAGTATGAGCGTGTATAAAACGTGTGTATGAGTGTGTGTGTGTGTGTGTGTGCGTGTGTATGCATGTAATTTAAAGTGTATTCACAACACTATTTATATGCTGTACTTTAACGCCCGCCCCATTACAGTTTTCAATTAAAAGAGCCAAAGCAATTTTGAAAAAGCGCACGCGCCATTTGTATTCTTATGCTTTAAAACAGGGTATACAAACTGTGTACGAATGTTTGCAACGAGCGACTGACAACACTTGATATGGGTTTTGTTACATTTAATTCCTTTCAAATGGTTTTCAATTATATTCAGTTCAAATTAACTTTGAAAGCTTATTTAATTATTGTATATAATTTTAAAAAATAAATTAAAAATTTAAAGTAAAAGTGTGTACTATGTATATTTTTATTATTTTCTTGTTTTTTACATTTATAAATAAAAGCTTGTTAAGTGTATGTCATATTCGTCGTTTTGTTATTAGTTTTTGCGCTCTGCTTTTCCATTTATTTATTTACGCTAGATCCCAGGCGACCGTTGGCTTCACCTGAACCTTTCCATAACCCCAGCTGGCGCTGTTTTTTTTTATTTTTTTTTTATTTTATATAAAAACGTAGCACTCTCGAACGACAACAACAACAATAACAAGCTGAACAGCAACAACTGCCACTAAACTGCTAAAAAATGCAAGCACAAATATTTGTTTCTTGCTTTGTTTGTTTGCTTGTTTGTAAAACTAATGAAATTTTTGCAATATTAGCAAACCGGCTGCTGACCCGCAAAAGACAACAAGAAACCAAAGAAAACTTGACCCCGCAACGACAACAAAAGCAAAAATTAAAAGAAAATACAACAAAAGGCGGCAAAAAAATTAACGCCACCTTTGATGCCAACCCCAACACACAAAAAAATTTTTATACACATACATATATACAAAGAAATATGTATACGTGAGCAACAAGACAAGCCAAAAGACAAAGCCAGCGGCCGCACTCTGAGCGCCAGTCAGAGATTATTATGTCAAGTCACGTTTATGAGCGTAATTTCGACAAGGCGCCCGGCCACAGAGCAGCTGTAGCTGCATGGTATATGTCTGTATGTATATATTCATGTATGTATGTAGGTATTTTTTTATAGAACACCCGATGCCCCCAAGACCCACGTAGTAACTGTGTCCGGATGCTGCTTGTTAGGGCGACATTGCAGCAGTTAAGTCACAGCCCGCGGCCAGTCAATAAACCGTTAAAAAACAACTTAAACGACGAAGTGTATATATATATATATATATATATATATATATATATATATATTTGGGCAGGCTTTGCTAATCTACTACAAAGCACACTGTACAATTATTTCTACCAGTATCTAGCAGTAGCTGGCATCCTATCATAAATTTACAGAAGGTACCTTAATTATTTAGAAATAACTATAACGATCTTTGGCGAAATGTGAACTGTCTTTTTGTTTACATAAATACAAATAAATATAAAATATACATCAACACGCTTTACCAAGTAATCATTGCCAATGCCTTAAATATTTGCGGGTTATAAAAAGTGAAATATATAAATCGATGAATTTATATAAAAATAAAATAAAATTAAACTATCTTGGAATATCTATACGTTTATACACTAATATAAAACACATAAGTATTGACAGTCAAATCCATTCGCATTATAATAAAAAATAAGTTTTCACTTTTAAATAGGGTTTTAGGTTAAAAAAAAATATATATATATATATATATAAAAAAAACAAACAATAAATAACAGTTATCTTCGGGTTGCCGAAGATTAAATACCTTTGCAGGCATTAAGTAAACCGCGAAAATCCATATCTCCCACAATTTTAAAACTAAAGTTACCAAATTTGGCAAAACGTTTTTTGATAACCTTCTCTAAAGACCGACCCAAAAAAAATTTACTCCCACGCCCTGAAAATATTCTATATATTCTATACTTATCCAATATAACAATAATAATTAAAACCTTTGTTGACAGCTTTAAGCTTTTCTTATTTGTACAAAAAAGAAATAAAAGAAAAAAATAAAAGAAATGAAAAGAAATAAAAATAGCTGGGTAATTGGGTGTAAGATTTAATAATACATTTTAAAATAGCGATTTAATTCAAATTATTTACATTCTTTTTTTTATAAGTTGAATGCAGCCACTTAATGCCATTTTCTTTCGTAGTCTTATAAACTGACAACCTGGTCGAATGGTACCCAAGCCGCCGGTTTAGTTGTTCGAACCAGTACTTCGTATTTACTGAATTGTCGAAGGGGGAAATTCTCGTAACGGATGAAGCACGTCTTTTGCGCAAGATAAAGAGTGCCAATGAAAATACCGTTATCAGTTCTGGCCCTGCAGACGTAAACGCGTTCGTTAAGAGCACTTGTACCCACAGAAACGGCATTTCTTTCCCTGTATCCATCATAGCTGCGCACCCAGTTATAGTTGACGGTCTCATTGGCAACCAACAGCTCGTAAGAGGTCGCCTGATTGGCGACAGAGTCGGTGTTATAGGTGCAATATCCAGTTTCGGCCCGAACACGCGCCGGCAGAATCGAGCTTAAATAAGCGACACGTCCCACGAAGTTGTCGTAGCCGTATGAATCCATGCCGCCCAGAACAGCATCATCGGGGAAATTTTTCGTCTTGTCGGAAACGATCCAGCGATCCGTATTATCGTAAACTCCGCAATTAATTGCGCCCAGGAGCTGGGCCAAAATCAACGCACCAGCAATGAATTTCGTAGAAGAATTCATTGTTTAAACTGTCCCGTAACTGATCAAAGACTGTTGTGTAGATTGTGGGTGTGTTTGGAGCTTATATATGCCTCAGATGGTTGCTTGAGGGAATCACTTGCTGATAAGCGGTAGAATATATATTTTAGGAAAATATATACTGATTAGATATACTAAAATTAGTTTAGTGATTAATTTCGTCATACTTTTATTGACACTTAAGAAAAGAAAATAAATTGAAAACAAATAAAAATACTATTAAACGGAACTAAATATTCATAATTGTTTGTACGGAATGACAGTAGAATATGCGAGCCCTTCAAGTCTATTTATATGCAAAGTATTCTCTTAGTATTAAGCCGCATTGGGCTACAATGTTCACACATGTATCGTAGGATTCGCATAGAAGCAATGAATACTAATTCCAGTTTTGGTGTAATATAATTTTTAATTTTTATTATAGACCACATTCCTTCGAGGCTCTCTTACCTAATCACTTTCAGTAAGGACTATATTTATATAGTTTTCATATGTGAACTATTTATATCAAGCGGGCAGTAGAGCAACTTAATTATGCGATTGAACTGCTTAGGTTAGGGCAATCTATGTTCCATGTTTTCCTATAATAAAAAGTAAGCAGTTTTCTATGTGCAATGATTCCATGATTTTTTGTGCTATGTTCTACGTTCCATGTAATTCAAGTTGAAAGTTTTTCCATGTTCCACGTTCTATGTTTTAAATGTTCCATGTTTTTCCATGTTCTATGTTTTTAAATGTTCCATGTTTTTCCATGTTCTATGTTTTTCTGTGTTCTAAAGTTTTATTCTTCAATGTTTTTTCATATTCTATGTAATTATTAAGATGTTCCACATTTTAGAATTTTGTACAGATTGTTGCACTGCTTACTTCACGCACTGCTTGACTGGCTCCTGTGCTTTAAGTTTATAAATAAAAGCTTTTGATAAAGCTCTGACAAAGCTGGAGCAGCTAAAAAACTTTGTGTAAAACCTATAATAACTTACAGCAAATATGAACTTTATTCTAGAGAATAGCGGGAAAGAACAAAAGGCATTTGGCATGAAATGCCTTGCAGATGTCAATTCAAGTCCAGAGCACTACAGTTTGCACCAGACCATGAACGGCATGCAATAAAAAACAACAACAACAAAATTGCATAGCATACATAAGAGAGCCAAATTTAATTCTTTATTGAATATCTTAAAACAGTCGCCTGAGAGAATAGCGCGACCAGCAAAATCGGGGCACATCGACCAAACCAAAATAGCAAACCTCTAGTAAACTAATAATAGAGCAGCCTAAACAGAGCTGACAAATAGCGCCAAACGAAACTGCAAACATAAAGAGCAAAAAATCGTTTTTATTTTATTTTTATAAGAATTAGGGATTTTATTCGAATATTTGTGCCACTGTTAATATAGTAAAGCATCAATCGTGAGACATTTTTCTTCTGAATTTCTAACACTTTTAAACAAATCTGTTTTATAATAAACTTTTATTTTCATTCTAATGATAAATTAAAGATATTCCAATGTGAAATCCTAAACAAATTACAATTATATAAGGCTCCGCAGGTGATGTTAAAAACCCTGGAACACCCTTTTTTACGATACTTAACTTTCATTTACAACGGACCCGGACCCGTTTTATTTATTATTGTTATTTTGGAAAAATAAAGATTTTTGTACACGAAATTTGTTGGCTCAATATTTAGAAGAGATCATCAGAAATCTGCCAACCAAATATGGTAATCTAGTTCTAAAATTGCATAGTAGTAGTAACTTTTAGGACACAACATGTTTCTCTTTATAATTTAAAATTATTTTATTTATTGTAAACCACTTGATCGTTTTGAACCGCTTGATGCTTTAATCGGTTTAGATCATATGCTAATAATGCTGCCTTCTTTTTCTGCTCGAAACTAATTTATGGGGAAATTGATTCTTTCGAATTAATCAGCCATATTAGTTGTGCAGTTCCGAGCAGAGGTACTAGGAATATTCTACCGCTGGCTCTTCAAATCTGTAATACTAACTAACCCCAGGAATATTCTGACACATTTTAAGATATTCAAAGGAAGGTCACGAACAAAATGTATTTATATATACAATGATGATTTGTTTTAAAAATCCACATACCAATTAAGTCCAGCCAGCTGTATATTAGGCTAGTCTTGTAGACCAGAATAACGGATTTCGTGTAGTAAATATTGAGCGAGATTGATCGGTTAGTCCTGTGCGGAAATCTATTCAAACTGACATTGTCCACTTGCCAGGGACGTTGAAAACTTTTGGTGACATCGGTTAGCAGCGTCAGCGACTTGCAGTTGTGCAGACAATCGCAGATAAGTCCCGATTCATTCTGGGCTACATATGGATGCTCGCCGGCTTGCTCAAAGTTCTGCAGCAGATTGTTGTGGGCCGCCAGGCAAGGCAGATCTTTTAGCCGGCAGGCCACATGATCGGAGGGTGGAAAAAACAAATCCAATGTGCAGTTACAATAGCGTAGCATGAAAAGCTGCTGGCATTCGGCCAAACAGTTCTCCAACATATACTTGAAGCCCTGCAGGGTCTGAAAGTGATCACTCTCATGCTCGTAATCCATGAGGCATTGACGTTGCGCGCTGGGCAGTGCATAGGTGGCATCATCGTAGAAATGATAGACAGCCCTGAGGCCGATGTCAGTGTCTCTATCAGGCAGCAAATTTATGGGAATACCGAACCAAACATTGGGCTCCACAATGTCGATCTATATGATTTATTAATAATAAATATTATTGATTACTCCATCGATCTTTGGCAAAATGCGGCTCTATTCACCAAAAAATTGTATTAAATTTTATATAAAAATCAAAGTATTGACCACGGTGTTATTTAGCTTGATAAGAATTTGTATTCTATTCGGTCCAACTAGACATTATAAGCAGTTTTATATTCCTTAGACTAATAAGGCGCAGTAAAAATTCTTCAGTAGCATTGACTCAAGTAACATTTTTTTTATCATTGGCTTTTCTTATGATGCAAGTTGAACTTTTGTAAAACATTTGTATGCTAACTATTTTGAATTGGCTTAAATAAATAAGAAGAAGTGCTCTAGTCGGGAGCGCCCGACTTGCAGATTCCCTGAACCCAGCTACGAGCTGTTGTTACAGTATAAAAATAAAAAATAAAAACTTATACACATATTATTAAAAAAATTAAATAAAATAAACGATTCAATACATTATAATACTTCAGGCCACCCCAGAAAGTGTATCACCGGTGCATTTCCATTTTCTGTCACTTCACAAATTTAAAATTCACTAAATAAAAAAAACTTAAACTTGAACTTATATTTAAGATCTGTAAAAGGAGTATATAATGGCAACGAACTTTCAATATTTATAATATATCTCAAGAAAGGAAACCCAAATAATTACCTCATCGGCTAAGCAACTCTTTATACGCACCACAAAACCCTTCGACTCCCGATTGCCAGGCGCGTGCAGTTCTTCATTTAGCATTAGGCGAACTACAATACCCGTATTCCTGCCCGTCTCTGCACTGGCACGCTGCTCCAGCTCGTTGAAGGCGAGACAGGGGCCCTGGGGCAGGCGTCGTGGTCGAAAGAGATCACAGCAATTACGTGTCCGTGTCTGCCAGCTGCATTCGCCGAGCAGTTCATCGCATCGCCAGGCCATCTCGCTCACAATCTGGGTGAAATTGAGATGATTGAGCGTTTCCAGAGACTGCTCGCCGAACGTCTCAAAGACATCAAAGTGTGAAACGGTGAGTGCATCGTATGCCGTGAGCACACGCTCCAGTAGGGGCTGCTGTTCATCGCTGATATTATAGCGTCGGCTTATCTCGGGCAAACGGGACCAGTTCAAGCGGTTCTTGTTGCACACGAGGATCACGGGAAAGGCAATGTTCTGGATGGGCCAATGTGAGTCTGCGACGACTGTCTGGAAATGCTTGCGCTGATGTCGCTCAGCCAGTAGATAGGTAATAAAGATGAGCACTGTGAGGGCACAGGCTAGCGCCAGCGTCCAAAGTAAACTGTTCATGCAATCGAAACCGATCAATTGATCTGAACAGGCAAACGACTTTCCCCGCTTTCACTCACCGCATGCGACGACGCATTGTGGGCCAAAATAGCTGATAGAATCCATGTATGTGCGATCCAATGGTATAGCGGCTGAGCAACTGCATCCAGGCGGCCTTAAAATTCGATAGCTGGTTCTGCTGCCATGCTCCGACTGGCCGTCGATTCCGTTTCACTTTTTTAACTTGGCTGATGCGCATTTTGTGCTCGCAAGGTTAGTAGGTCATGCCTTTTATATCTTTCCTTCTGGTATGAAAACTGCATACCCTTGCTGTGAGGGTCATAACACCAAAACTAAAGCGCTTGATACACTTCAATATCAAATGTAAAAAAAATACTACTTCCCAACCACTTGATTTGAGCCCAGTCAAATAAATTCTGATTTTAGTCAAGTTAAATTTTTTCATTAATTATTTGTTTTTTGAAACTTAAAGTAAAAATAATACTTACTTCGTAAGTAAAACGAAGTTAAGCAAATTTAAGAAAAGTATATTAAAATAATCGATCAGACTATTATTTTTTCAACAAAATTCCTACAATTACAATATTTAATTGTATTTTTATACTTAAATTGACTGTGCGAGCATTCTCTAAATGTTAAATTTATTAAATAATTCTACTAATTATGACTAAAATGCTATTAACTAATATCAATTTATATCGACTCAGCCATTAGTCCTCATCAATAAAATATATAGTTAATGGGGTCGGAGATGCCTTCTTATGCCAGCAGCATAAATTTGCACAAAACAAATTTACCCTTTTTTTTATCCATTTTCAAGGTTCAGATAAAAGAAATAATAATAATAAATAATTTTACACAAAAAAATTTCTATCTTAATATTAAATAAAGCGTATATTAAGGTCTTTATGCAATAATCCAAAACATAGGTATTTTGCACACCTTTGTCGGAATATCTTTTTATGTAATTTTATGAAGGAGAGCAGCATTAAAGGGCGAATATTCCCAAAATAATTTACCTTTAAAATTTTAGCATTATTATTCATTTACATATAGAAATTACAAAAAGTTGTTGATTTACATTCATTATATGAGCTCATATATTAAAAAGAAAAACCCTTTTTAGATTTTCCGGTAGAGCATGCGTTATTTCGTATTTAAAACGTACTTTTTTTCACTTATCTCTGTTTGCAAATCATTTGGCATTGATTGCATTCAATTGAACGGACAAACAGTTTGTCCAATTAGCTTGACATATATCAGGACGAATATAGGGTACGAATAACTAATGCAAATCATGTCAAGTCCCCTGGGTGGGCGACAAACACTTTGTCATCGATTGTGTCTGACTTTACCGCTGTGGCAAGTTGTCGCCAACGAGTTTAATAGGCGTTAAACACGTTACCGCCCAGTATACGGCCAAGTATCTAATTAGCCAAAGCATTCCGGCACGCAGAGCCGAGAGTAGCGCTATAAAAGACCCGAAATGAATTTACAGTTGATTCAGTTGTTAATCGGCCATGACGCTGGCCTATTATCAGCCGGCGCGTTCACTGCAATTGCAATCGCGCAAATTACCGCGTCGCTATACACAGCTACGTCAGCTGGGCCAGGCCGCCTGGCAGCTGGCGCAGCGTTTTGGCAAGCGGACCACGATCCACGGGCTGGACAAGCTGCTCGCCGCACGCGCCAGTCGCTGGGAACGCTTCGTCTGGCTGTGCACGTTTGTTTGCGCTTTTTTGGGCGCCGTCTATGTGTGCCTGATACTGTCGCAGCGCTACAGCGATGGCAACTTTCAAACTGTGGTGGATAGCACGCGTTTTCCGGTTTATCGCATTCCATTTCCGGTCATCACCATATGCAATCGGAATCGCCTCAACTGGCAGCGTTTGGACCTGGCCAAGAGCCGGTTTATGGCCAATGTCAGCGATGTCGGGCAGCTAAAGTTGTTTGAACGCATTGTCAGCAGCTACGATGCGATGGCTTTTGGCCACTTTGAGGACTTTGCCCAGTTGGAAAATGAGCCAACACAGCAGCTGAGCCATATAAACTTTAGTCTTGTCGTTGACCTTATGACCTGGACGTGTGATGAATTATTGACCGATTGCAAGTGGCGTCATTTCCCACACAATTGCTGTGAGATCTTCTCGAAACGACGCACCAAGAACGGTCTTTGCTGGGCTTTCAATTCCCTGGAGACCGTCGAGGGCAAGCGTATGCAGCTCCTGGATCCTCTTTGGCCGTGGCGCACCGGCTCGGCTGGTCCCATGAGTGCCCTGTACGTGCGGGTGCTCATGCACCCGGATAAACACTGGCCGGCCCAGCGCAACGAGAAGGGTATCGATGTTATGGTCACGGAACCGTATGTCTGGCATAAGGATCCTTTTAGCATACCTGCCGACACGCAAACCACCATCGAAATCGAGCCAATGATTTATTTTTACGATAACGAAACACGTTCCGTGAGCTCGGATCAGCGTCAGTGTGTGTTTGATGTAAGTTAACTTACATTTAATGAAAATATTGTTTATATTTTAAAAATTTTATACTGTGTTTGTGAAAATAAAATATCTCAACTGTTATTGTACTAAAGATATTTGCCATAAAAACTACAACAGTCGAGTCGATCTAGCATTGTCCGTCCGTCTATCTATTTTATATATAGGGCATCGCATATAAAATACAGCCAATTCTCATTTTACACGAATTTTGCTTACACGTTTTCGAAATAACTAGTGTAACTAAAAAAGTTAACATTTTTCAATTTTTACACGAATTGTTTTGTCTTAACACAATTTTAAATATTCTATGAACGCTTTTTTTGTGAACGTATCTATCATGTAAAACGAGAGGACAACCAACTCACAACAGCGCAAAATTAAGAAAAACAAATTTGAGATGAATAGAGTCGGATTTTTTCTTAGAGAATGAAAACGAAAAAAACAGATATTTAAGTCTAAAATCACCAAAGTGTGAAGCAAAGGGAAAAAGATTCACATCCGCCGGCTTAAGCGATAAGCATGGGTTTGTGTGTGTTTTGTGCATGTATCTGTGCGTATCCTACAACAACTATAATACTCACATTAATTCCCATTTTTCGGAGATTTTTTTCAACATATTTATGTTTATATGTATTCTTAGGCAATTTACATTTTTGGTAATTGCGATATTGTTAAATCAGTCTTATCAATCAACATGATTTAATTGTTGCTGCAATTTAAATGCATGCACTATTTGATTTATATTCAAATTAACATTTGGGTAAAGTTCATGACACTTTATACGTATGTATTATTCAATATTGAAAAATTAAAATTAATTTCTTTTTAATTATCTATAGTTTTTTGTATATTTTTAAATTTTTCTGTCCGATCTGCTTGCAGGACGAGCGCAATAGCCGTGACTTTAAGTCGTTGCTGGGCTATATTTACATGATTGAGAATTGCCAATCGGAGTGTCATCAGGAGTACTTGGTGCGCTACTGTAATTGCACAATGGACCTGCTTTTTCCGCCGGGTAAGCACGTTCCGTTCAACCGCAATACAGAGTTGAAATTATGCTTTACTTGCAGGCCAGTATCGGTCCTGCCGCTCTCAGGACTTGGCCTGCTTGGCAAAATATAATGGTGCGTAGCAAACTTGACTGACTATCCTAGCAAACAGAGCGACTTCTAAACATTTGTACCACACATACACACACACAGATAGGCTATACTATTACTATCAGCCCGGCGAGGAGCGATTTGTGCGCAACAATTATGAGGGCATGGTTTGCAAATGCTTTCGCAACTGTTACTCCCTCAACTACATCAACGATGTGCGACCATCTTTTCTGCCGCCGGAAGTGCTCGGCAATTCATCATATGTGGATTTGGACGTGCATTTCCGCTTTGAGACCATGATGGTCTATCGGACCAGTTTGGTGTTTGGCTGGGTCGACTTAATGGGTTAGTAAATGGCAAACAAAACAAGCAAAGCACAAACGAAGATCACTGATTGAATGACCCACTAAATAGTGCTACAGTTTCAATTACAGTTTTTGGCTTGCGGTTCAATTTATATTAACTTAAATTTCTTTTTATTTTTTGCAGTTTTAATATTCTTTTCCATTCAAAGTTTTTAAAGTATATCTTATAATATATATCAATTAAGATAGATTAAAAAATGTGCTTTTGTTGAACATTTTTAATTTGAATAATTGGATTTCCATTCAATTAAATTTGACGGACCATTTTTTCCTAGTTTCAATATTATTTTAACCATTATGTAAATCTCATACATTTGAATTGAGCTTTATTTATTACTCATTCAAATTTAAATAAGTAAATACAAATATCATTTGTATTATTAGAGTTCAACAATAATTATATTGTAATAAAAATAATAATATCTATATATATATATATAAAATAATAATATTTATAATATATATATATATATATATATAATAAAAATATAAATAATTATAAAATGTACGCAATAATTATCTCTTCTAAATTTATTTAAAGTTGTTTAGACTTAATATATTAAAAATTATTTACTTCTTACCTTAACTAGATTAAATTAAAGAAAATAAATACCATTTCCCCATTTTTGCCACTACATACTAATATTTTTGTTTAACATTACCTGCTGATCTGAATTCAAATCAATAACATATGAATATATTATTTTGCATGTTATTTAATTACATACTTACTATAACTTATTTTAAGCTAAGTATTTCGCTTTCAATACTTAATTGTATGTAATTCGCAGTTAGCCATTAAATATTGACAAGTATCTCCCATTATTTTACAGTTAGTTTCGGTGGCATTGCTGGTCTTTTTCTGGGCTGTTCGCTAATTAGCGGCATTGAGCTGGCCTATTTTCTGATCATCGAAGTGCCCGCCTTCGGCATGAGGGGACTGCATCAGCGTTTGCGTGCCAAGCGTCGCATGGACACGGCACCTAACACGCCCACATTGAAACTGCGACAGAATGTGCCCAGTCAGCTGGAGCATTATATAATGCAACTGAAGTTGGAACAGGGCCCCCAGAAGTCGACGGCTCAATTCAAAAAGTGGCAACGTCAAACTTTCGCCCATAAACATGTTATTAGCAAATGAATAATGTGCACAAATAAAATATATATTTGCGTTTAGCAGGTTGTGAGGTCGAGGTCTGTCCAAGTGGCTGCCAGCAGCCGCAGCTGGGAAGCCAGCAAACAAATTGTGCTCATTTTTCAGGCTCGCAGTGTGCCCACATAGACACAACAGCCCCAGGACAACCTGGCTGATTGTCTTGCCGTTGCCGAGGGGGTTGGAGTTGAGTTGAGGTTGTCGGTTAGGGGTTAGGTGTTCGGGGTTCGTTCTGGCCGCACGTTGACAGCTTCATTGCCAGACATTGTTAATCAAAATTGAGGTTAAGTCGTGCTCCCAAGCGATGCGTCTGGGCGACTTTTGCAGTTTATTGAGACATTTACTTGACTTTCTGAGAGCCCAGTCGGGGCTCCAGAACCCCTTTGCAATTAAGCATAGTTTGTTTGCTTGTGGCTGTTGGTGTCGTTTTTGTTGCTGTTGTTGTCTGTAGGGGTTGTGGTAGGTCAGGCAGCCATGAAAGCCACTCTCAGGGGATCGTTGAGGCACCGTGTAGCTTTAAGTTCACATTATTTACTTTGTTATATGTCAGCGGGTGCGTATGCGTAATTTTATTTATACAACCAATGCAATAAAGCGTTCTTTAAATGTACTATATACAACGTGGATTGTGAATTGTGAATTGTGTATTGTGCACCCAAAAAGGCACAGCAGGCAATCATTTTTCATTTCAATGTCGCGACAGCATTATTATATGCTACGCGGGAGGTTTGTGCGGAGAAGTGGGGAGCGTGTAAGCTGCTTGACGCATACCTGCGACATTCAAATGTTAGATGCGGGCTGCACGTTGCTTGAATACGCTGCAAATTAAATGCTAGATAGCTTAATAGAATGTTGAAGCTTGACTTCAAGAATGTTATTTACGAATATGTTTATATATCCAGGCAACTAATAATATATATATCTCAGTAAAAAAAAAAAACATTATTCAATCGTTTTATTTAGATAAAATTATTTGACCAGTCTATTTCTTTAAAAATTTGTATATGTTTAAAAAAATATATAAAAAAGCAAGCTGCTTAAATAAATTTGCTACAAACCACAATTTTAGTATATAAAAGATAATTACAGATCAAGTAGAGATCTGAAGTGATTGCACCTGCCAATAAGTCGATATATTTTATTTGGCAATTTAGCAAACGTTTTGTGTATTTTAATTGACTGTATGGGTCACCTTGACAAACAGTAGTCTATCTTAGTAATTATCATATTAATTGAAGGCTTGTACATTTTCAATTGATAAGCATGTGAGAAAGTTGTATGTACTTATTATTAATATGTAGAAAAAGCCCGCTGCGGTTGTGTGGTTTCTGAATTAGGCCGCTAGATGGCGATATATTGAGATATATTAATTAAATCGAATTAAAAGAATTGTACTCTTAAATTCAGAAATTATATTCCTTTTTCTTTATATTCTAATTGCAATTTTAATAAAAAAAATAAAATTAGAATACTATTTACATGGAAATTCAAATTAAATTACATATTTTAAGCCTTGATACGTTTATTTCTTGTGTTATTCTAGATATAACAAAAAAGTTGACAGTGACAAGCTCTATTGAAATACCCAAATGTTATAGGGTACACACAAATATTACACATACGCCCTGTACCACCATCTCCAATAACAGGTCACAAAATTTTCGCTGCGCGATCAAGCAAAAAAAAAATAATAAAATATAAATTTATAAATGTAACCACATCGGGCTTATTGAAATTCAATGTCTGCGTATATGTGGAAATAACTGTAATTGATTACCAAATTAGTTGCGCACGAGTAGTCAAAAATCAAAAGAAACAGAAAAAAATGGCCAACGACTCTTGAATATATACTATAGAATATTATCACATTTGATTTATGTCGAGCGTGCAAAATTTACTCAATGGCAACAAAGGAAAATACTGAAGTCAGCTGCCACCCAGGTGAGCCAAATATCAGTCAGTTAGTCGGTTGTCGAGGTAAGTTGAAGTTGTTAAAATATTTGCGCTGTCAGTCGTTATTTGGCGTAGTTACACTCAACTTGTCAAATTGTGTTTGGCTGCAATTGAAGGGAATGCAACGCAGTGGCAAGAAGAAGTTTGCCAAAGGCCGCCTAATAAATGTCAGAAGAGACTTCAAGTTGGCTCAACGCCAACAGTGACTGTCAAAGTAGCAAACGTTTAACATATTCATGCCACAATCTGACAGGGTGACAACACATGTGCCACAAGGCATGACACAGCTGTTGCCTGCACAACTTTTGACAGTTTACCCTTGACGAATGGGTCTTAATTTGATAAAAATGTGCGGTAATGTTTAGCAATTAAAGTGATTAAAATATGAAATGTAACATGCAAATGACACTCATTCAAAGGGGCCAGTCAAGAGCTTGGTAGGCGGGTAATTTATGCCAAGTACAGTTGCTACAAAATACATTTACGGCTAATTGATTTACGGCAAGCATCTAGCAGCATTGGACCCACAGCTGCTATTATGCACATGCTTATGAATATGGTAATGGTGCTCTGGACTTGGGCCGCCCATAATTGCAGGCACTTGTTAGTTAATTAAAAATGCAAATAAGCCTGGCTTGTCCATTGAAAGTTTTGCAGTCACTGGCTCATATGTGGACCCCATCCAAACGTTAATCGAGCGCGACACATTTTGCAATTTAAACTTTACCCAGGGCTAGATAGCATGAAAATTTCGATGCGAAACAAACATATTTTCTGTTTCATATCACATGGCGCAGATTTTGAAGTAAAGTGGACTTAAAGTTATGCAATGTGATCAGACTTAAAAGCGAATGTAGAAACTAACTTACAGTTAAGTCTAAATATGAAGTAGTAGTAGTTTTTGTATTACTAAAAGAGTTTTTCTTTTGTATTTAATACTTTGAAATTTAAGTTAACATGTTTATTATTTTAGCAATTTAATAGCATTGGCATATTAAAGCGGAACTACAACAAATAAATAATAACATGAAAAATTAATTTAAAAAATTAGTTGATAGAAAATTCATTAGTGAGATATTTGAATATATACAATACAGAAATACAATAACGGATATAAAAAAAAGGCTCACAAAGTTTTAGTCGTCTTTACCTATAATTCAAAAAAGTCAACAAAATTCAATAAACGACATTTGTTCATTCATCTTATAATATAATTACAATTGATAAGTCAGAAAGACTTTGAATTATGACCAAAGGCTAAATTGGAAATGAAATAAGTGATAAGTAATAACAGCGCCAATAAGTCTAATGGAGAAAATGCAACTTGAAAATAATCCAATTGGAATATAAGTGGCATAAGTATAGAAATAACTAATTTATGGCTGCTGTAAGAATACAATTAGTTTTGGACAATGCCAATAGCCGTTATAGTTTTAAATAAACTGGAATAATTAAAACAAAACAACCAAAATGTAAATTATATTATCACTTAATCTAATACGATTTGTGTGCTTTCTTCAACAAACTAAAAGCCTTCAAACCAAAGCTCCAAATCTAAACATGAACATCAGCATTGTTATTTTAGGCCACAACAATTGAACGATGTTTTAAGGCAGCTCACAAAGCCAACAAGCGACACTCTAATATAGCTAGCTAACGGTCTTTTGTTGGCCCAGAAGCCATTTTGAAAAATCGCAACTTACAAAATGTTCACCGTAAGTTGTCAGCCAACACGTTGACGCGCACCAGAGGTCAATTTTAATAGCGACTATTTTAAAACAGGCAGATCCGAGTTAATTACCTCGAGACACGAAGTGAAGGAAATGAATAATCTGACTAAAGGTAGCAGCTGAAATTCCAGCTGACTCATGGCCAGGCAACTTGTTATGCCCGAACCTTGTCGCATCTTTTAGGCAAGTCATCTGAATGAAACTTTTAATTAAAAATGTCCTCAAAATATATGTTAGATATATTTGTAATATACACATATTTCCCCTGAGGTACTTACGAGCCAAAATCAATACATTTAAGGCAAGCTAACAAGGCTAAATTGGCCTCTCGAACCAAGAAGTAACAAGCCAAAGACCCAGCCAAGCAACGCGAATTTGACCCTAGCAATGATAGCGTATATAAGACCTTCTACTTACCTGGGCAACTTGGCCCAATTATTTTGCTTCACTGAAGCTGAAAATACACCACACGCACAGCCGCAACATTTAATAAGCCACACGACACCAGACGCTGAGGGTGTCCATGGATACGGACAAGTCGTGTGTCATGTCACGAGTGTCATGAATAATTATGCAACAAGAAAGATATAATACGTGTTCTTGAAAAAAAGAACCGAAATTTGTATACTCTATGGTAATATTAAAATTTAGATGTTAAGAAAGAAAAGCAGACTTGTTTACAGACAATGATTTTTATATGAAATATTCGTAAAAAAAAATCAAAATTTAATTACTTTCTGTTAATTTAGTACATACTGTTAAAAATGACATTAAATATAAAACTCAACTTGAAGAGTTTTTCTGAATATTTGTGTGACAAAAATACTTTCTCTTAAACAAAGTCTATTAAAAATCGAAGTCCAGAAAGTTTTTTTTGCTAAGACACTTACCAAAGCGCTTCCTAAAGCTGATCTACTATGTAATAACAAGCACACATGATTTATGATACATAAGCTTTGGACGAAAAGAACTTTACTTATGCTTGTGTATATCCAACCATCCATCAAAACAACTCCAGCTGCTTGAGAACCGGCGCACACAGCCGACATCAAAAGCAACCACCGGCCACAAAGTAGTCTTGGCGAAATGTGCGCTTTTGCTGTTTCTATTAAAATATTATTAAAAGCATAAAGAAGGGAGCGCTGTCGCGTTGACAATTCGATTGTGACAATATTATTGCATACTTTGTGGCATATTTGGCTTGTGAGCGGGCACTTTTCCTGCCTTATCGGCTTTGAGGCCAAAAGATTTACTTGATGAAGCTGCACTTTGATGTCGCACAAAAGAAAATTGCAGTCAAACCTGAAGCAGACGGCATTTGCCTTTGAAATATCGCAAGCAATGCTGCCAGCAAATGAAATATCAAGGACATCTGTTACATAGACGAAAGAGATGCTGGCGATTCAGCTTACATGTGTGTGTGTGAGTGTTCCCAGTGGACGCAAGATTAACTCTTATTTCATGCAGACACAGTCTGAGGCAAGAAAGTGGAAGAGCATGATAAGAGGATGAGAGGCAGCAACAGCAGCTAGGAAATTGCACAATAAGCCAAAGAGCGGAAAGTTGGCGTTGTAATGCCCGGCATTCAACAATAAAATGCAAATGTCACTTTGAATGTTTCTTATGGCAAATCTAAACAGGGTCACCCTCTTGGTTTAATCTACAACAATATCACAAAGGCGCAAATATATATAATAAAATATATACAATATTAGGTTAACGCACAAACACTGACGGTATTTATTTATTTTGTATAATTACACTTCATATTATTCATTTAATCTTGTTGTATATCAATTATAAAATGGCAACTTCAAATTAGACTAACAGGAACAGAAAAAAAGAATTGAGCAATATCTTTGGAGACATATACTCATTGAATTATATTATATATTTTGACTAGTTTTATGCAACTATTAATTTAGGAATGTTGTTGCCCTTTTAATATATTATAAACTAAGTGACGAATATTTATCGTTATCCTTTATCGGGAATATACATATTTATGTATCGAATTTTTTGAGAGTTCACAATATTTCAAAATAAAATTAATTGTTTTTTTACTTTGAAAAATGTTTCTTAAATTATAATTTTCTTTAAGCCTTGTTGTTTATATATTTTTTAAGATATTCTAAATGCACAAAATGTCATGGAAAACTTTATTGCAATTATTTTCATTATCTATTTTAAAACCGATAGCTCTAAATTTGTGTTGTAACCGTCACTGCCAAATTTAATTTATTAATATGGACCAATTAAATTTAAGTAATTAAGAATAATTAATCACAATTACAGCAAAAAACACTAATCAAAATACCAAATGCTTACTGTATAAAAATAAATGCTAAATATCCTATTGGTGATTTCAAATATATAAAACATTTAAAACATTCAGTCGTATCACCCTCTATGTTGCATAAAGAAAACTGTGCACCAGCAATTTCCTTGAACAATTTTTCTCAACTTTTTAGCCGGACAGCGATTAAAGGCTTAGAGCACTTCAATGCCATGGCAAAATGATAAAATTCAAATACGATTTCCATTGCATAAATCAAACACCTACGCCAGCAAAAGTTTTTACCTCTATATGAACGTTGCCCTTGACATTTTTGCTAAATGATGATGATGACGATGAAGGCTAACCAGTCGAAGACATTCGCTAACATTCTGAGCGTGCCTGGCAGCCAGACAAACTTTGATCCACTCAAATGTTGAAGTAGTCGAATGCAACAGCTATTAATTTTGCATTGCTGCATTCGTGCGGATTTTGTGGCATTTGTGACTGCCATGCAATGAAGTTATGTGCTGGCTACCTGTTCTCCTTCTTCTATGTTCCCTCTGTTCGTACCCCTGTTAGCCAGCTCTACTGTTGCCACCTTTCACTCCGGTCTCAAATGTCAGCTGTATGTGCGCTTTGTCTAGACAATGTCTGGCTGGCATTATCAACACATTTATATGAAATTTAATCTAATAAAATTGTCAAATATGCACGCATACTCTTCGACTTCCCCTCGCTGATGCATGTCATTGTTGTGGTTTATCTTAAAGCGTAATGTGGTCGCCAAATTTGACCTTAAACTTGAGCGCGCAGAAAAGTATGCTAAGCTTGTGAATAATTCATAAATGTATATAGTCAGCAAAAAAAAAAATGAATAAAAAACAGTGCTGACATTGCCGCCAACGTTGGGACCGACATTAATACATAATAAAATTTATGATTTTTATAGCTGGCGCACTGAGATTTCGCCTACCTCACTTTCTTCGTCACCTCTCCCTTTACCATAACGGCCACGCCTGTCAACTTAACGCGTGCGTTGACAGTTTCTTTTTGACTTTCTCTCATTTTTTCAGCCATTTTTTGTTTGCTTTTAGCACCTTAAAAGCAAAAACCGTAACCAAAACCAAAACCAACGCTGCACGCTTCCAACTTTCAATGTGCTTTGCATTTCTAAATAGTTGACGCCAGTCCAGGTAAGATGCCGAAAAAAACATGTTGCAGTCAGCAACTCCCGACTAAGCAATGCTCTGTAAAAAGCAAAAGCTGCACAGAATTGGTGTAGAAAAAGTTTTTAATTATAAGATAAGAGCAGCATGAATCTGTGTAGAAGTTACAATTTTAAACTTCGACTTTGAAACAATATTTCTCAATAAGCTGAGGTGAGAATTTTTATTTTGATCTGGCAGAAAAGTTACTTATAAATATAGGTTTTCATGATTTGTGATTTGACAAAAATTTAATATTGATCTGATGTGGCTTATATATAGGGCACGTCAACCAAATTTGTGGTTGCACGGACATTCCTCAGAATCAATATATACTTTATTTAAGAACAGGGTATAAATAAAAAAAAAAAAAAAAAACGGCCCGCAGTGTTGGTTTTTAAGTCTAGTCTAGGGCGGGGATACACACCGGGCAGGCACGTGGAGCACGACTGTCGCCGGAAAGTTAATTTCGCGTTGTATTTATTATTTATGTGCATTACTTGGGCGCTCTTAAAAGATTTTCACTTAGCGCCACCGCCTGTGGCAGCTTTTCGAGCGGCAAATGATTTACGACCGGTTCTGAATAGATTTTAATATAAAGATTAGCTTTCGACTGTTACGAAAAGTCTAAAATAGTATATCTAATCAAAATTAGTTTATAAAAAAAATATGTTGAGGAAAGGAGCAGATGGATAAAATATAAAAAACAGGAACTGGACTTTAAATACTTTTTATACCCCAGTAAAGGGTATTATTAGTTTGTGATTATATTTTTATACCCAGAGCTCATTGAAAATGGGTAGAAAGGGTATAATGGGTTCATTATCAATAAAAATCCATTTTATGACCGTTTATCGTTTATTGTCACATTATTAAAATTCTATAACAATAGCTCAATACAAGCTAAGATTTTAGGACTTAAACATATTTTGTCTCTGTGGATGGAGCCTATAAATTAGGCACATTTAGTTGACAATGAAAATCTGGGCCGTTTCCTAAGGCCTAATTAAGCATAAATTGAATTAATGCCTTGTTGCAGGCACACTCGAATCGAATTTTCAATTTGCCAATGTGCGGCTTAAAATTTTGTTGAACGCCTTTGCCTAATTGGATTTGCACCTTAAATGGGTTAATGATGGCTGCCAGGCAGTAGACAATGCTCTGAAGCCTTATTCGATTGTCTGCTGCTTAAAATCGTATTAATTAACACTCATTTGGCTGCTGAGCAAAGCGCTTTCCAATCAAAGACAATGGCCATGGCGATGGCAATAGCAACGGCGGTTGGCCCAAAACTCAACGTTGCTCATACGCCCCGTCGGATCGTATTGCGAGGCGTTTGTGCGCTTAATCATTTGG
Organism: Drosophila colorata; assembly: GCA_035041545.1. Taxonomy (NCBI): domain Eukaryota; kingdom Metazoa; phylum Arthropoda; class Insecta; order Diptera; family Drosophilidae; genus Drosophila; species Drosophila colorata. The sequence goes on from JAWNLD010000013.1 coordinate 4,775,052, forward strand.
CAAATTTGTGCGTCTGTCCCTTGGAGTGTGGCCTGTAGCTGGAGTTCGAGTATGCTTAAATTTGCTTTTAATTAGTGCTCAAGTCGACGGGGGTCTGCGGAGTGCGGTAAAAGCAGCAGCAGCAGCGGCAGCAGTTGGCACGGCATGTGCTTCTGATGCCTCCCACTGGCTTGCAAGAACAATGCGTCAAAGTGTTATATGCAAATAAGCAGCAACTCGACAGTTGTGAGGTCCACTCAGTTCCCGGCAGCATCGTCTTCGATTGCGTCTCCAGCTGCAGAGCTACCCCCACAACAGCGAATGTTGCAAAATGGCGCGCGCTCGGCGGACATGTTTGATTGCGAGTGCATGTTATGCATGCATCATGGCGAATGACCGGCCACAGACGCGGCTGCAGTCGGAGCCGTAGCCCTGGCGATGCCTGTCTGAACATGTGCTGCATATTGAATGCGCATATTCACAAATGAGTGAAGGGCGGCAACGGGAAGTGCATCTCGAGTGCAGCTCAAAGTGCGGTCAGAATGCGCAAATGTTGGGGATTTGTTTAATGTTTACTGAGGCCTCGAATATGATGCAAATTGTACAATCTTCAAGAGATAAATCTCTATGAATGCCTAAGTAATCAGCGTTCTATTTATGGGATAGATTAATTAAATTAATTGACTTAAATATAATGGCACAATGTGCAACTTATAGTATATATGTAATTTCGTTAATTACATTATTCACATATACATAAATACTTATTACATATCAATCTACATATAATCTAGAATATAGTTCCACAAATCTTTCAACCCATCAACTATCTTTCATTTTACGTTCCACGATGTTTTACCACAAGTTTTGCATTTTAAAAGCAACTTTCTTAGTTAAGCTGCACAATTACATTAAGCTGCATATTTATTTATCTTCAATATTCATTCACAACATAGTAAATCCCCATATAGAGCCCTTTCATGGCAACCCATTGTGTGTCTTACCCCACAGACCAATTTCATTTAATGTCGTCCATTTACAATGGCATTCAAAGGCAAGTTAAAATGTTTAAAAACTGTAATTAAACTGCAATTTTGCACTGACGACTCCGTTGACATTTACTAAAATGAACTCCCCAAATGTGCCAGTGAAGTTTACGTTGACGTCTACGACGACCTTAACCGACGCAAAGTCACAAGTACTGAGTGCAAAGCCACCGAGGGTAAACTTCACTAAAGTTAGTCAGTTTTAAAAGAAAATTACTTAAGTACAATCTAATTGCGGATAGAAGCTTGAATTTTAAAACTTAATTCGAAACAATCGTAAAACATTAAAGATTACAAAGTGTTAAGGAGCATGATTTTGCATTTCAAAGACTTTATCGTTGCTTTTCAGCTCCTGTTAGAAATTGGTAAATTTTTTACCTTTACCAAAACAGCAGACACTCTGATATACAAAATCAAATAAAAAAGTGATATTTTTAAAAGGATATATTTTAAACAAATTTCTATTTTTAAATTAGGGCATGCCACATATCTAAATATATTTGTTGGTGGTTCCGTTTATTTTTCGAATGTCTCGACTTGAGATTCGTTTTGAGAACCTAAGTTTCGTCAATTTATTTGTTTGTTTGGATTTCAATCAAAAAGAAAAATATGTTTCACAAAATTCCTATTCAAGTTGGCAAAAGTTGCTATGGTCAGACAAATTTTATTGCGAACTACTGCATATATAAAATGTTTATTCATATTCATATACAATTAATAATAATTGTATTACAAATCAAAACTTTCCCACAAAGTTGTTTTAACCAAACCTTTTTTCGAAAAAATTAGGTTTTAGGTACCGTTTTCTTTACAAAAAAAGGTTATAGTTCAGGTTCGACAGTTTAAAAAAAATGTAGGAATTTGTTAACTTGTTAATACAGCTTGTTAAAAAGGTTTTCAGATTTATTTTTAATCTTATTTCTGATATTATCATTACTAAAAAAAAACATTTATTGTAACCTTACCTAACAAAAAATTGTATATACCTTTTTTTTGCCAAGAGCATAATAGACTGAGTGCGAGAGTCAGTGAACGCTTGCGCTTGTATTTTCATTAAAATCAAAAGTATAATTAAATTCTTGGAACTCAGCAGAGCTGACCAAGCGGACGTCCGCCCCGGGTCATGCCCCCGCCGAGGCGAGCGCCAACGCTGCACACATGCTGGGAATTTGTTTGTTATGACAGCACAAAAACTGTAAATGGAATACGTTTTTCTCTACCCAGAGCACATGTCAGGGGACATGGACGGGCGGACAAGGGACAACACAACGAGGGCTGAGCTGTGGAAGCCGGTAGTATAACTCTGACCATTAGACAAATACATGGCACATGTTTGTTGTGTTTATTTTGTTTTTAAATTACTCCTAAAAGTCATTTGCTTTAGTGCAAGTTTTTGTTATTTTTAATGAAGTGCACTGATTAATGTACATAAAGCGGACACCAGAGGCAAACGGCAATGAAAAACTTCCGCCAGTAACTGGGCGAACTTAACGCAGTTGAACTGTGGCCAAGTTTCACAATAATCAATAATTTAAGCAATTGCACTAAGGGGCAACACACACGCTTACACACAGCGGCAGTCAGTCAATAACACTTGTACAGATTTATGAGCCAAGTCAACAGCAGAAATAGCAGCAGCAGCAGCAGCAGGCAGAGCACAGAATTTTGTTCAGTCAATAACATTGTTTAAACTTCACTAACGGCATTTTTTATCTGCACACACTTTTGTTGCACACTCAAACAATTCATATACAGACACATACGTTGACTATGTGCTTACACATGTACATATAAAGAAATTCCATTGTTCTGTTGATAATTTAACGTGGGTTGCAAGAAAAATATTAAACTTTCTTTAAAATTTAAAAAACTCTATGTATGCTTCAAATGATTTTTTGGTTTAGTTTAAATAATTGGTATTTCAATAATTACATCTAACATATTATTTCTTTTAAATTTGTTTTATTTATTAAATTATTGAAATTGATTTACTGGACATTTATTATTTATAATGATAAGTAAGTAAAAGAAAACTTACCTGGCAAATGTTTTTTATAGAATAAATGTTTTAATAGAATTAAGTTTAGACACATTAAAAGCTGGAAAGAAAAAGAAAAGAATTCAATGAAATTAAATAATTTTAATTTAAATGTTAAGAGTTTAATAATTAGTCAACATGACTTTTACTTCCTTGAATAACACAATTGCACGAAAATTATAATTTTGAAATTAAGCAATTAATAAAAATAGGTACAAAAAAAATTGAAAACTTGTGTAATGCAATATGATAAAAATTAATCAGCAGTTGGCATAGTTGAATAACTGTTAGATAATATTACATTTTTCTAGAGAGAAAAAAAATATTTTTTGTAAAGATGTTATTCACAACTATTGCTTAAATATTGAAGAGTTTTATTGAATGTTTCACACTACTGCTATAAAGTTGTCAACCCACCCTCGCTTATCTGACAGCTATTGATAATTGCATGTACATATATACTCGCCCTTTTATGTACCATTGCATTGTTTTATTTGTGCTTCAAATGCTAAAAAACAGACACACTTAATATTGTTTGCCAAATGTGGCATTGCCTTGCTGCCCTTATCCCGCAGAGTTGCCACTCTGTGTTGCAGTTTAGCAACCGTTTAAGTTGAACTGATGTCCTATGCAGCAACAGCAGTAGCCGCATGTCCTGCAGCCAATTGCTGTGTCCATTGTATTGTGCTAACTGTATTGGGCTTATCTCTTGCCTTACCCAAGCTCATACCGCCACTGACAAGATTTATTTACTGTTGCCAAACGGAACTACTATTAGAAAAGAGCATGTCCATCTAAATCTACACACAAATATATATATATATATATATGCATAAACATGCTTTAGCAATGGATGCCAAAAAAAAAACGGGGTCTGCCAACAAATGTCTTTCAAGTTAAATTTTAATATATTGCCACAATAACCACAAGCATTTCATTTTATTTCATTTCATTCCATTTCCTCGTCTGTTGTATTTAGTTTAGATACAATTTCATACTCTAGGCAATTATGGGAAATTGTAAATCTCAACAACGCAAATAAATCAGCTTTATTACTGGGCCAGCCATATTTACAGCTGTGCAGAGCATTTCATTTGACTTATTGTTGACAAGCTTTTAAATAAATTGAATTTACTGACAGATCTGCAGCAACAAACCTGCCAGAGAGACCTGGCCTGGACCTACGACGACCTGAGCTCGCACTTGGCAAACATTTGCTGAGGATTTACGAGTGCGGCCTGGCCCCAACCGCCACTTAGCTCCACTCTCCTGCCCCACTCACCTGTTCTTATAATGCCAACAAACTGCAAATTGCTACAAAATCACTTAACTGTAAATTTTTATAGCATCTTTTTCGCCATGTTCGAAATGCAAAGGAAAACAATGCCAGTGGGCAAGCGGCGAAAAGCATGTAATCTGAAAAACGCTTTAGCCACAATATCTTCTTTTATTTTTAAGAGAAATTTAAAAAAGGAAAAATTTTTAAGAAGTTAATTACTTTAATATCTTAATAAAGCACTAAAGATTAAAAATAAAAACAAAAAAACTTATTTATTGACATTGAATAGAGCAGAGAAAAAAGAATTAAAAAATGGTTTATATGTTTCTAAAATTACCCAAAAAAAAATAAACAAATATTCTCACGAAGAACTCTGAGTAATCATTGCCAATAATCAATATCAATACAAATTTTAAGAAACTCAAGAATTTTTGTTTTTATATTAAATTTTCTTATGTTTGGAGTTAAGGTTCTCGAAATATTTATATAAATATTTTCTAAAAATCAGAAAATAGCTGGAGACTAAAATTTTTGCAAAGTAAAAAACATTTTATTTGAGAGCTGCAGGTAAAAATATTATCTAGAATGTGCTTGATAAAAATTACTTTCTCCCACTCACACTTCCTCTTCTTTCTCGCTCTGTCTCTCCCTTTACGATACTCTCTCTAGGGCAAGCGGAAACAATTGTCAGCGCCATCGTCACTCAGCGCAGCCGTTTTGTTGTTGGCAGTTAAGAGCTCCATTGCGTTTTATGATATTGTGAGGATTGTAAAGCGTTTGACTGTTTCGTTGCTTCGTTGTTTCGCTGCTTTACCAGGCTTGGTCGCTTGGCCTTTTTGTGGCTTTACGGCTATTTTGCATTAAATTGCAAATGAAATGGCAAAGTGGGGCCTAACCAAATGTGAAGGGGGGTGAGTGTCATCTCCATTGTGCATTGTTACGCTGGCATTTTAATTGAAGTTTTTATACACACACACACAAACACACACATGTGTGCGTGTGTGCACATTAAAGTGTTAAATGGCATTTGCCGGTTTGTTTGTTTTTGCTTTTGTTTTTGTTATTTTTCTTTTCTTTTTTTTTATCGTTGTAACATGCATATCAAACGAATGAGGGTCGTTTTTTTTTTTATTTTAAGTCTACATCATTACATGTGGAATATGACACCTGAGATTGGCCGAAATGAGCTCGGCAAATGGACAAAGCAATGAACCTGGTTAACGTTATGTGGCTTTATCAGCAAAAAAAAAGGGATATATTTGTAGCCAGGTTGATGTGGGCTAGCAGATTGAGACCGCTTGCCATCGAGAGATGTAGCTATAGCAGCTGAAAAACACGAATAAATTGCACCCATATACCATATCCTCAGTATCGCTCAATTCTTCGATATTCTGCAATTATTCAACTAATCAGTCAAGAAATTGTTATTACCTTAAATATTTACGCAGCAAACAATCTACTGTCATATATATCATATCATATCATATATGACATATATCAACCATTTATCATTTTTATTTACCCATTTAAAACTATCAACAAGCAATTAAACACATATCTTTAATTTCAATTAATAAATAAATATATTAATCGAAAAATGTTTAAAAAAAATAACAAATAAATAATATAAAATATATAATATAATATAATAAAAAATAAAATTCAATCATTTAATATGAAGATGTTCATCTTCGTCTACCTGGGCTGTCTACATTAAACAGCTAACTATTAAATAAGAAATTCGTATACTTTTATTGAACTAGAGTACATCATCCTGGGTTAAATGATTAGTTAATCTTTAACAAAATTACCAAAATTAATAACGTTTCTCACACAAGCAAATCTTAACACGTCTTTACTACATTTTATTGATTTACGTATCATCACGGACATATTTAATACTTTTCAATCAATCAATAGAAAACTCAAACACCGCGTAGACCTTTGAGAGCTATCGGCCACTATTTCAACTCACATCTCCCTTACCAGCAGCAACAAACCTAAGCTTTAATTTAAGCCAAGGGTTTACTACACCTCCAGGTGCCTCGATTGGCCACTTCATAAATAAACAATTAGGCACCACGCATCGAGCAACATTTGTGTGGGTTCACAGGCAGCTATTAAGAGCCACTAACTGTCCCTTGCCGTAAACCTTTGCTAATCGTCTAAGCTTGTGAAGTTGTTTTGGCCCTTTTTTTGTATTTGTTCTAACTGAGCAAGCTTTTTAATATGCTCTTTTGCATGGTAAATCTTTTTGCAGCTGCCCACATGATAAGCGTTTAATAATCACATGGAACTGAGAAATGTCTGTCTACCTGTCGGGGCTTAGTTTCCTTTTGCCCTTTTGCACGCTTACATATCAAATTTGCCAATGTACAAAACAGTTTCCGCTTCCGGCCATTTTGTCTGAGCTCGCTTGCGCTCAACCTAAATTCGAAACGTTAGCAACTTTTGTTTGGACCAAAACTTACGCGTTATTGTTGTTGGCCTTAACCCTTGTATGAACGTGTGTGTATGTGTGTGTTTGTGTGTGTCAAGCCCCGCGGGCGCGTTTGTCTGCAAAGTTTGGCTTGCAAATATCATTGCCTACCTAGAGGCAGCTTAATCAAATATGCATGCAATGGCGTTTCTTTTTGTTTACCACCGCACAGCTGCTTCAGTAATAAGTGTCATAGGTTTTGCTTATCCGTGGCACGGGTTGCCATCGTGCCACTTGCCCCGTGGCAACAGCCACTTCAAATGTCAGTTAATAAATTGCAAAACGTTTTTCTGCGAATCGACAAACCGACAACCCAACAGCCCAGCAACCAACTGCACTTAATGTCAGTGACACACACACACATACACACACACTGACACCCACACTCCAACCCAACAGCTGAGGTGCTGAGGAGAAGCGGGCAACAGGAGGGGCCCAGTGCAGACAATGAAGTTGCCGCTGTTGACATGAAGCGTGACGAGAACAAGGACTGCGACCCTGCAACTCGATCCTGTGCCGCGACAGACATTTACAAATAAACAGCGCTAAATTATAGGTGCCTCATGGGCGAATGCCAGGCGCTGCACCAACCTGCAACGCCCTGCACCCAGGCGCCCCTTCTACCACTTGTAAATAATATGGCAGGCTACACCTGCAGACGACGTCGTTGCCAGCGTCTAACTTTTAACTACAACAACAGCAACAACAGGCACTCGCATACCAATTACAGCAGCAACAACCAACACGACTAAAAAACAAACTTTATAACATCGAAACTTGTATGATCTAACATAGTTACGAGACATGATTCGATTTCTCTAAAATGGTTAAGTATCATAAAGAAGCATATAAGACTAAGGTCAAACTATTGCACTCTATAAATACACTGTAAATATACTATATATATAAGTAATATAAAGCATATAAACTTACAATTACAGAAAAAAAATTGTTTAATTCAAATTTGAATGCAACGTTAATAATTCTACAAACTTCTAAAATTAAATACAAAAATATATAGGTGCTTTTTGATCAATCAAAAACTAACCGAAAACAAAATTTATATTTTAATATAAACCACTCAAAAGAAAATGAATTTGATCAGTTGAATAAAATAATATTTAAAATTATTTGTGAAGTAAAATAATAAAAGTAAGATTTTTTAGATTTAGGTGAGGTCTTGAAAAATCAAATACTCTCAGTACTTTACGGGAATCTTTAAGAACCAAAAACATTTGTTTTTCAAAAGATTACGAAAGAGAAAATGCAAGTTATATTTAAAGGTCACAGGTAAAGTCGTTCAAAGAGCTATGAGAATAGTAATAGTACGTAACATAACTAAAGCAACCAATAATTGTAATATTATATTGTAAGAACAAGAATATCTAAAAAGCAAAAAAAAATAATGTATTGAAATCAATTTTTAACAATGAATGTGCTAACCAAAGATTATTTGATCTACACCTAAGAATATCCCCCATTTATTTATGTTAAGTTTAAACAAAAAGCTATTTCTATTCTAAAATAAATGATGCCATATTTCCTTATCTAACTAGAATTTATTAATCTGTTGTATTTTCGGCTTCTGCATTGCGTGGCAAAGCACATGACCAAGTCAGAAGTAATGCTCCGCAGGGGCAAAGCAAACTTCCCCAGCACGTTACAAAACACAAAGTTCAAGTTGACGACGCTGAATTGCACTTTGGTAAGAAGCGCAGGTAAAGTTATTCAGGTGCGACTCCAGCCCCAGTTAGTAGCTCAGAGTTCGCAACAGTTTGCAGTTTGCAACTATTAGGCTGACATTGTTGCAATTTTTATTGATGATGCAACTGCCAAGGCCAACGGCAATAAACGACTACAACTAACGGTAATTACAATACACGTTTACGTACATTGCGAACGCATTTCGATCTTCAGAAAAAGTTTTTCAATTAAATTTATGCTGCAATCAAAGCCGAAGCTGTAAATACTTGGAAGATGCGTTGACAATTAATTGCATTGCATTCATTTCAATCGCATTTCATCGCAAAATGTGTGGGCGTGCCAGTGTGGGCGATTGGAGGCGTGGCAGGTAACTGAAACGTGTTCAAAGTTGTTTTCACAAGTTTTCTTTCGCCGGTCACGTTGTTGCCCAGCGCGAAAACTTTTCACACAAACTTGTTTCTCTTTATGTTTAGCTGCGAAATTATCTCTTTGTATTTGGTTTCTTGGTTTTTGGATGCGTCCGCTCGCTTTTGGACATGGTCACATTTTTTTTCTGGCTGTGTTAGGGAGAGGACTATAAATTTAAACTTTACCGACACGACGGTATATATATATATATATTTTTTTTTTCTGTGGTTAACAAGAATACAATTTCAAAACGAGTTTTTAGTGCGAAACAATGAACCTCCTAGTTGGTTTGGTATAGTTATGTAGATAGCGTTTGACTGAGATTAGTGCATGCAGATATGATTGCAAATAAGGATACTGCGATTTTTAGAGAGTGCGTGAATGTGAAAAAACAAGGCATTTGGCTTCACCCTAAAGTATTTCAATAACGGCTTTAATGTATTATAGACAAACAAATACAGTCATCCTGAGCTATATATTCTATGTGACGCACTTAGAATAATAACGAATGTCTAAATTTGCGTTAAGTTTATTTTTGTTGTTGTTATTATTCAAATAATAATAAATAATACTAATTTAAAATATAAAAAAATAATAATAATAATAATATTAACAATAATAATAAAATTGATACATAATAATTCATAATAATAATTCATTACAATAATTCAAAAAATAATTTATAATTATAAATCTTATAATGCGATAAATACGTTTCTATGTGCTCAAAACTCCTTATGTGACTTAAAATTAAAAGAGGGTATTATCTTAATTGATTAAACAAGAAAAATAAATAAAAAGGACCGTAAAGTAGAAGTACTTATCTGGTAACTCACTCTCGACAATAATACTATTGCTTGTGCGCTAACATTGAACCCATTTTTAAAGTCATTTATCCATTAATTTAAGCAGTTATTCAGCTATAAATCTCTCAGATGTATACGGGATAAACTATAGTCTCAATTCCGCCTTGATCACTTTTTATTGCAGCTTTTTTAATATTTAGCTTGCTAGCAATTTTGTTGGACATTTATTTTAGCTGCACGCTTCGTCTCAAGTCCACTCTTGGCCAACTCAACTTGTAGCTGCAGCAGCAGCTTCAAATTGGCCGCCCTTCATGTCTTGTGACATTGCATGTCCCGATGCCAGTGGCAGTTGGTATCGCATGCGTCTGGCCTGAAATCCCCGATTTAATGGCGTGGAAAATTAGAAAACGTTTGCATTGGCCTAGCCTGGGCCGGAGTGCAATCGTCTGGCAGCTGTCAAACCGACTGCCCTCGATTTTCCAGGGTCGCCGTTCAAATGTTTGGCATTGGGACAATTGCAGCAATGTTGAACGTTTGCCAAATTGCCGGCTTTGGGAAGCGACTGCTCAGGTGCTCGAAAATAGCATCTAATGACTTCATAAATTAAAGCCAGCATACGCCACACACACATGCAAAAGAAATGTGTGTGTGTGTGTGTGTCTGGTTTGTCGTAACTTTATTCAAATGAAGTTGGCTGCTTCCGTGTGCATTTTTAATGAAGTTTTCCGCTGCGGTTTTTTGTTTCTACACGCTCACAGCTGCGCCCACATCTTTAGCGGTCGGCATTTACCAAAAGGCTCAACTTTCGCAGCACGCCCCGCTTCGTAAAAGCCTCTGCAGCTGCGTCTCACTAATAAATGTGTCTACCGGCAAGTCTACAAAGTGCTTTTAATTAGTTGTGTTAGCTTTCGGCAATAAGAACATGCAGAAAGAATAAAGAAAATCCAAAAGAAAAAACGGAAACCCGTTTGTTTTGCGATGCCATTGTTTAACAAGTTGGGTGTTAATTTTTATTAAAAGGTTTTTTAGTTTCCCATTTACTACATAAATATTTTACAAATGGCGCTTTAGTTTAGGCAGTAATGGATCATAATTTCAAGTCGCCTATCTATTTATTTCTGCATCTTTATCATATCTCAAACAAAAAACCTTTTAATCTTATTGACTGTCTGAATGATCAGCAGCAAAAAACGTAAGACCTAGTAGGCTGAACTTCCTTGGAAAATTCCCACACTCAAGTTGGTAACGAGTTTAATGTAATTTGTATGTCTTTCTTAACAGGTCTTTGTGAACCATCTCCTCCTGCGATTGAAAATGATGTGCGTGAATCTTAAGCGTCATTTCGAATAATGTACGATTGCTAATACATAATCTAATGATCAATAATAATAATAGAAATTTCTAATTAAATTTAATTACTACATTAAAAGACATGCTTAGTGGTTTAATTCGATTCTTATTTTGATTTCACTCAATTAATCAGACTATTAGCCATACAATTTCTTAGTAGGGATGCATGTCACCATTTAATTTCGTTATCTTATCAATTGATTTCATTGGCGAATGGTGTCCACGCTGCCGGTATAATTTCCCGAACTAGTACCTCATATTTACTGATCTGTCTCATTGGTGAATTCTCGTACCGGATGAAGCACATCTTTTGCGCCAGATACAGGGTGCCAATGAAAATACCGTTATCAGTTCTGGCCCGGCAGACGTAAACGCGTTCGTTTGAAACACTTGTGCCCACAGAAACGGCATTTCTTTCCCTGAATCCATCATAGCTGCGCACCCAGTGATAGCTGACGGTCTCATTGGCAACCAACAGGTCGTAGTAGTTCGACTGATTGGCGACAGAGTCGGTATTATAGGTGCAATATCCAGTTTCGGCCCGAACACGCGCCGGCAAAATCGAGCTGGAATAAATCACGCGTCCCACGAAGTTGTCGTAGCCATATGAATCAATGCCGCCCAGAACAGCGTTTTCGGGGAAATTCTGCGTCTTGTCGGAAACGACCCAGCGATCCGTATTGTCATAAGCTCCGCAGTGGATTGCGCCCAGCAGCTGGGCAAAAATCAGCGCACAAGCAATGAGTTTCGCAGAAGAATTCATTGTTTAAACTGTCCGGTAACTGATCAAAGACTGTAGTGTAAATTATAATCACTTTCGATCTTATATGCGCCCTGATTATTGTTTCAGGGAATCACTGGTTGATAAGCGTCGGTGTTGTATATCATTTTGTAAGGCGGGTTAACCCTTTGAACTAATCACTGATAAGATATGCCAAAATTAGTACTTAATTTCGTCACGGTCTTCATGATACTTAACTTAACGATTCAAAGAATTGATAAGAGCTATTACTAATATTAGTATGATAAGTCTTAAGTAAAATCAATTCAAAGCCAAGAAGAAATCAATTCGAAGGCATACAAAACATTTAAAATACATAAAATGTGTATTTGCATTAAAAATACACACATACACAAAATCACACACATACATTAAGACTACGCAAGCTGCGCACTTTACTCAGCGACTGTGCTTAGCCCCTATTAAAACTGGAAACTAAACTCTTGAATAACTTCTAAGCTAAAAGTATGATCAAAGACATTTTCAGGACTTAAGAAGAGCATTCAAATCTATATAGAAAACAGAGCGAAAATATGTCGTACTTGAGTGGGGGGAAGTATCCAAAATCGCAAATATGCCTGTCCTGCGTTCGTTATACGAAAACATAATTGGTGGATCTAGCTTTTATTATCTCTGAGATATGCTAAGAAAACTAAGTCAAACAGGACAAAATATCCAAAAATAAATTATAAACTTGTTCTTCGTATGGTTTAGCAGAATCTATAGTCGAAAAGATTATACATATATATATATATATATTTTATAGGGACGGAGAAGCTACTTCTGCCTGATTTTACCCATTTTCAATGGGTTCAGGGATTTAAAAACTAGGGAAATCCTCTTGATGCGGCAACTCAAATTTTGAAAGAGGGTATCTACTGGTCGGTTAAGAAATTAAACAAAATTATTCATTTATCTGTGGATTTGTTTTTGTTAAATACAAGTATTAAAATACAGTTTGTAACCTCTTCCACAACGAATGCAATTAGAAAAATGTCTGGCAATTACATTCGCTTGAGCAATATGATAAATATTCATTGAATCTGTTTTAAACACGCATCGCATTGAAGACTTCGCAAGCTTTGCCGCAAGGCTCTTTTGTGTGTGCGTAACCACATGTGTAAAATGTGTCATAAACATTTGTTCTATGTGCTGCGATGCATGCTGTAAATGGCTCAAAAACTCACACATAACAGGTGCCAGTTGACAGGTGAGCAGGCGGAAGCCATTTTAGCCGGGCAAATGTCAAGCAAAAGTCAAAACCATAAGTCAAACCACAACACACGGCTCAAGGTGGTTGCATCTCTCACTGTGTTGGTTTTTGTGGCCTGCAAGCCACATGAATATGCCACAAAGACTCTAATCCACTTCAAGCCAGGCAACTTTAAGCGGCCTTAAAGTGGCCAGACATTTTTTTGTTGTTAGTTACATTAGGCGGAGTGACTGGCGTTTAGGCCATTTAATTTATGCAAAATAAGACCAAAAAGTGACATCGTCTTTTGCTTTGGTGCCTTTGATCTTATGCGTTGAGCTAAGTGAGGGCGTTGTCTATAGGGGGAGCCGGATTAACTGCCCTAGCTAGACTTTAGTCTATTGGCGCTGTTAGCATCTCGTTTATTTCCAAGTTTGCTTGAATAGCAATGATTTTTTTATACAATTGCGGAGGGCATTAGATTTTGGCCACAAAATATGTAACGCTTTAAAGAAGACATCGAAGTTTTTCAAACGTAAATACATAAGTATATATAAATATTGTGAATAAAGTAGTTAGCTAAACTGATTGGTCAGGCTCTATTAAATCATACATAATATATTTTTATATGTATATATTTTTAAATAGTCGAAAGGTATTAGTTTTTAGCACCGATCTAACTATTTTACTTTTTGAATACCTCGCCCCATTTCCTTCGAAATGGAAATAAATGCTTTTATAGATATTTATTATATGCACACTATTAATATTATTATATTAATTAATGGTATTAATACCATCTTTATATCAAATAACAAAAACATAAGTTATCTGAGAATAAACTTTCCAAATTCGAAGTCTAAGGAACAGCAGATGCTGAGTACTAGATAACTCAAAGTCGGGCACTCTCAAGCCTTGATTTTTTGTATTTTCACGCGCCTTCTTTTAAATTTACATACTTTTTGCATGTGATTTTTTTTTCTTTATTCCTAAGACTCTCGAGGCAATCAAAATCAGAGCTTAGATTACACACGCACGCGTCACACCGGAAACGGAAATGGCAACCAGCAGACGGAAGTGTTTCTCTCTGTGTTTGTTTGTATTTGTGTGGCCCTGGCAGGGGCTCGCCATTCAATTTAAATGCCGCACGCGTGACTTTAAAGCCATTTTCCTGCGTAACGTGCTAACCAGATTTGTGGCAATCGCTGGAGTTTGGTTAATTATAATCCTCTCAAGCCCTACCTTTTTGTCACGCCAAGGGATGACCATCCGTATCTTCGCTTATCGCCACTGCAGTGCTGTCAAAATCTTCGTTGCAGATATTTGCAAAATTTACGAAATTTATTCAAGAGTAATGCAGTCGAATACATTGACATGGCGTAACTAGCCGGGAGGTTATTCATTAATAAATTCAATAACTTGAATAACTTGAAATGGGAGGAAATATAGTCGAAAAGTTAAAATCTCCAGTTTTTTTATTTTCCGAGATCATCTTACAGACGGACATCGCTAAATCGACTCAACTCGATGTCCTGATCAAGAATATATATACATATATATTTTATGGGGTCGCACTTGCGATTTCAAATATATATTCTTTTCACTTGTTGAGAAATCCGTCGCGATTACGAAAATATTTGTTATTTAATTTTATTTTTTTAAATATTGATAAGTTATTAAAAATAAATCTAACATATAAATTAAGATATTGATGTAGAAAAATATTTAAATTTAACGATTCATAGACATTATTAAGTTTCTTAATAAAAGCATCGTTGTATGGCTAAGTAGAAAAATCTATATATTGCAAATCTCTTATATTTGTTAGCAAGAGTCTTTAATTTTCGACACACCGAAGATAACAAATCTTCCCCTTACTTTGTTCTTACCCTACTGTGTCGCTTGCTCCCAATCGTATGATCATGTTTTCCAATCAAATGCCTTTAGGAAATTAAGGGTAATGTAAGCTTTTTAATGACCAACGGCATAGAACACACCCCCATTGACAGTCATGAACCAAACAATGCGCCGATTTATGACACCTTGAAATGCAAAGGCAAATCGCATGTTAATTACCTTATGGCCCCATGCGACACACACTCAAACACACACATACACACACACAAAGCAACATAAAGGGGTAGAAAGAAAAAAAAGAAAAAGACAACGCGCAACGCGCATCGCCACAAGCTATGCAACGAAATGTTGCAACTACTGCCCCCGTATAGTGTTACACATTAATATTGGCTTGTCAAAACTGTTAGCCATAAGAAACTAGAAACCGTTTGCAACAAGCTGGCCAACGTAACGCCCTCTCTCTCTCTCTCGTCCCCTCGTGTGTTTGCCACAGAAACCACATGCAATATACTCGCTGCCAAAAGGCAGCCAGGCAGCAGGACAGGCTGAAATGCAACACCGCCAGGCAATCAACTGGTGTTTCAGTTTCCATTAAGCTAGCGCCGCACACACAACCTCCCTGACAACACACACACACACACACATACACACGCGCACCTGACAACGTCTTCAGCTTAGTGCCAGTTACAACCAAGAGTAAAACTCCATAGGATTTGCCGCCAAAGCGTAACAAAAAATATCCCAAAACAAATGGAAAGCATTTGTGAGAACCAAATACCGGCGCTCACTGGAAGCACACTGGAAGGCGTGGAAATCAAGTGAAATGTAAACAGCCCCTCAAGCTGTGACATCATATGGGATGTTTTCTACTACCCCTGTTTATGCGAGGGAATTGCTCTGCGTGCCACATAGCCGAACTTAATTGCCATCTGACATTTATTGCTGTCCAGCGTGTCGTTCAGGCGCATCCCCATCATGCACTCCTCGCCAGGAGCACAGACGGCCAACGTCCGCGCATGCATCAGGACCTAACAAAACGGTGAGCTGGCAGCCCAGACATTGATATGAAGCACCAAACAAATCTTCTGCCGATAACTGGCGTGTCACTGGCAGCAACAGCGATTTCAGATTGAGATTGAAATTGAGTCTGAAATTCTATAGTGATTTAGGTGCACGTTAAAGAAATCAAGCAGTCAAGGGTAAAATAATTTAAGAGATATAGAAGAGCCTGAGCTGTAGTTGTCGAAGTTTATATGGATTGTGATGCAAGTTAGTTAGTTAAGTTAAGTGGTTAAGTTAGTTGAGAGGCAATAGTAATTTAAGAATTGAATAAGGAAACAGTGGATAAATTATAAAGAAAGTTTCACTTTTTCGTTAAATTATATTATTAAGTTGTGAGTAATTTACATAAATTAATAATTTTAATAATTAAATTAATATTAAAGTCTTGAATTCAAGATCAGGTAGTAATAAGTCATCAGTGAGCTATTTACCAAAAGGACAATCGAGTGTGATGAAAAATGTTTTCACCATAAAAGGGCCTACATTTCGAATTTGGTATCTCTAGCTGGCATTGTGTCTGTGTTTTATTCATATGATATAATTTTAGAAATTGTTAAAATTAGAAAATTAAAAAAAAAAATATTTTTTATTTTAATTTTCTGGTTTAATGGTGTGTTATTCTGGGAATTAAATTGTAGAAGTTTAAATATTTTAAATGATTTGAATCATATTACGAGGGATAATAGGATTATTATTTATAAGATTTATTGGAGGTGTATATTAAATTGATCCTTTTTCCAATTCCTTTTATAATTTGATTTGCTTAAAAAAACTGAGACTGAAATTAGATTTTTATCGATGTCAACAAAAAAAAGCGGGCTATCGATTATGTTAAATAAACTTGATGTGCGTTTGGTATCAGAAAATGTATATTGCTAATTTCTTTCAATTTCTGAGATTGTCAAATTTAAACGGATTAACGGACATGGCAAGATCGATGGCTATTGATGCGGACCAACAATATATACAATTTATCGGATTGGAAATGCCTCCTTCTGCCTCATGCCTGTTACATGCACAAAGCCATTTTATCCACCCCGTGCAGGGTATAAAAAGCATACAAATTGTACAGTTCATGTAAAAAATATATTAATATTAAAAAATAAAATATTTTTATTTATATTATCGCGAAAAAAGCTAAAAAATAAAATAAAAAATTAATTAATATAACAAATTATTCCTTTTAATATAAAGTAAAATATGGCAAAGTACATTTTTTATGAGAGGATATTATTAAGAATATTTCTTCATATTCTTGATATTTAACATATTTTGGTGCTCCAATAAAATTATAAATAAAGCCCAAGATTTTTTTACTTGTTTCCAACTCCAGTCTGAGTGCATAAAATAAACGACAGTTAAGTGGCAACTGCTTATTAACAAAACTGACAACAATCAGGTATTGTAAATTGAGCAGTATATAAAATAAGTTATTATCATTTAGGAGGGGCCACACCTAACAGCTAGGTACATAGATATATTACAGTTCAAGCTATAGTAATTGCCAGTGTTATATGGACAACATTCATTTTAATAATTTGTGTATAAAAAGCAAGTTTTACCCGGCATTGTTCGGGAAAATAGATTTGTTTTTAAATTGTAACGTATTACCAGACATTTTTCGTCACATTTTTTTCACACATTTGACATTTTAAACAGCTTTGAATATAGAATTAAAAGTCGATTAAATGAAAACTAAAAATTTGCAATCAATTTAAATACATTTTTCATGTAGAGCTTTGAATTCAGTGGTTTATATAGAGAGATAGTCATAGTCAAAAAAAATATGAACAACAAATAAGCTGCAATAAAATATCCTGAAAGCAAACCGAAAAGTTAGCCATAAATGAGTTCAAATTCGTTGGCCTCCAGTTAAGCCAGACCATGCGAGTCATGGCAACGTAATGCGTTGGCCGGGATTAAAAGCAGAACACGCAACCAGACCAAAACATATGCCAATAAAATGTGTGGCAGAGGGGCAGACGGTAGCCGTAGACGGATCAGCAACAGTAGCACGCAAAGGGTATGCACAAAAATAAACTGATAAGCGACAGGCTGAAAAAAAACAATGGGACTTTTGAAAACGGGAGAATGGGTGGCGAATTATGCAAGAGCCGAGCAAAAATATGTTGCATGCGACGACAGCGACAAACAAATAAACAACAATCCCAGCCCAACGAACGAACAAACAAACAAACAGACAAATAAACTGACGCTCATTTTTGAGTTCGGGGGAAACAACTGACAAATGAATGCGAGACGTTGGCAGAGTGAGCATGTGACACAGAGGAAGAGCGAGAGAGACACTATAGCCGAAGAGTGAGTGAAATGGCCAAGCATTTGGGCAATGGAAATCAATTATTCATGCGCTTGGCCACGCAGCTAAAAAGTATGCTAGGCATGCGACTGTCCAACGCCGCCGCCCAACGGTATGCAACAGTTTTTGCAACTGCCAACAGACAATCGCAAACCAGCGCCAAACCATTGAACCACCCACTGAAACGCATCCCATATACGAGCCCCCCGCCCGCCTATGACGACGGCATTTGTTTGTGTTTGATTTGCGCCAACTGTGATTAAAGGGCAGCCGACAACGAGCGGGCAGCGAGTAGGGGGTGCTGGGTGGGGGGTGGGGGGTAGTGGTTGAGCTGCAGCCCCCGTGCTACGTGCAAATGAAGTTTAATTTAACAGTAGCCAAACAACGAGAACATCTTAACAGGTTGACTTACAACGAAAGCTGTACACTCTTCAAAACTCTGATCAAAACGGAAAAAAATATTGTTTCATCATCACTAGTTAAAGTTAATCCGAACTGAATATCGATTTTTTACATCAAATTAGAAAATCGTGTTGATAATCTTCGATGTGTCGATATATCGAAAAAAAAAAATGATTATCGAGTTAAAATTGAAAATTATTATAACTTTTTTCAACTTCTTGTTCTCGTTCTTTTTGGCAGTTTCAGCTTTAGCTTAAAATGCCCAAAACGCCGATGTATTTAAAAGAATCGATCGAAGTCCATCGTAATACGGTAAAAAAGATTATCGAGTTCAAATTGGAAAAAATCGATTCTGTTAATATCGATACATCGATGTTTCAATTTTTTTTTAAAAATACTAGTTTCAACTGATATAATTATAAGTTAGAATTAGAGTGTTATCTAGTCATAGTGTAAATATAATTGTAAGCTTTAAGTCAGAAGAGTAAATTAACAAAGCTCTAGGTTTTCAGTGCAATTTAGAGCGTGTAACTGCGATTAAAACTTAAATTAAAACAGTTGTTTTGAAAAAAAACCAAAAGAAATTACTCTCAAGCCCTATACACTTTATATATACTATATACATCGACATCAACACGACTTTATGAATAATAGTTGAAAATTAATCGCCGGGTTTTCCTTAAGATTAACTTAAGAAAAACTTTGCGATTTATATAATAAATGAAGCATTCAACTTTTTTCAGCAAAATTATACAATTTACGTAAGTAATTAATGTAACTTTAAGATTTTACATGCACGTGTTGTAAGTGTAAATTGAAGCAGAAGCACATAAATTATCTTTTCTTTTTATAACTGTCACTGACACGCCCGTTGCTCTTTTTATACTCGTTACAATTTAGCTCTTTTCCAGCTAATCTAACTTTTAATTAGCTTAAGTTGCTTGGATTCACTTCTCACTTTTATTTTTAGTCTGACACCTCTTGTCAAACGATCAACCATTGCAAGCAGCAGTTAATAATTGGATGTATACTAGATTACTAAAATCTCGTGATACTGCGGTTACAAACATAATTACAAAATTGAAAGAGCCCTACAAAAATTGATTCCTAACTAGGGGACTCCATTGGAGGGTACTAATTAAATTTGGCCACCGGCGACGGCTACTTTGATGCACACAGATAGAGCGACCGAATCTATAACCAGCCGCATGCAGCTTAGGCAACTGCTTTCTTCAACGGCAAGAGAATGGAATGGCATGCCTGGCATGCTTTCAGGCGTAAAGTGTTTGATTATGGTCATTTATTCAGTACTGTCTGCATCCCAATTTGGCTGTTGTGTCTACTTTTTGGTGTGTGCACAACACGCATCTCCCCAAAGCTGGCCACCCTATTATCTTTTGTCCCGTCCATGGGGTTGCCATGGATTTTGGTTTTTCGGCATTTGTTGGGGCTCGCATCATGTTTGTGTCTGAGCGTACGATTAAAATCGCATACATCAGCGCTGCTCAGTGGCTGCCAAAAGGGGGCGACGGTGTGTCGGCCTCTCCTGCGGTTGGTTTGCGACGGGCTAAGTTAAGGGTAGAAGTGGGCGATGGCGAACGAGGCGTGGCGTTGCCAGACATCCGAAGCCACGGTCCCTAATTTGTGTGCAATCGCGCATTTAAACGCTGTTGTTTATTAATGCATTTCGTTTAACGTGTAATACAAAATTTATGCTACGGAAAAACGAACGGAAAGCTCAACCCAGCTCTGGAAAAATCTCAAAAGCATCAAACGGGCATCCCACAAAAAAACAAAAAAAAATTAAATTGCAAAGGAGAGAGAAAAACTAACATGCGACTTAATTAAGCCGTCATGAACTGCAAAAACACGTGACATGCACAGATCTGCGTGTTTGTGTGGGAGTGTGTGTGAGTGTGTGTTTGCCCGCTGGCATCTCAAAGGCAAAGCGCCAAACATAGCAAATATGGCGAACTGGCCTTTCATGTAGCCCCCCTCACTCCCCCTCCCCCTTACCATCCCCCTGGCTGGCCTGAACGCAAAAAAGCAACTGGTGATGCGTATCGTAAGGCACAGCTGCAAAAAAATGCATTTCTCGAGAGTTGGGGCAAAGCTCGCTCAACTCACAACTTGTTTAAGTTGTTGTTGTTGTTGTACATTTTTTTTAAAAGGACTACAAATACGTACAATATGATGCCACGAGCTTCTCGATAGATCCAATCATTCACACAGACAACAACAAAAGTCTGGTAAACTGAGAAATAACAAAAAAAAAATGTGTACTTCGATATAAAAATGAATACATATTAGCTATGAAGCGCCCATAATTTTAATATTAATCAACTCCAGTAGCAAATATGCGCTTTTTATGTACAAAGCATCTACTAACCGGGTTTCCCCCACGTCAAATTGTTTGTGTAATTTAAAAAAAAAAATTATTCCAATCTGCTTCAGCCCGATCGAAACAAAATTACATTTTCATTCATAAACATTTGACGCATATTCTCCTTAAGTGGAAATAATTTTATTTCGGTTGCAACCGACATCATAATACTCTGCTGAAATCAAACTTGTAGCAAATTCATTTTTAAAGTAAACAAAAAAACACCTCTTTTTATTGAATAATATTAGGGATATAACGAAAACAAAAACAAACAAAAAAATGGGGAGACATCCATTCTGAAATGCACCTGTCATGTATCAAGTCTAACTTGGATAGCGTGGGAAATTATGCCCTTCTACGGACAACCGGACAGGAAGATCCTTTAAACCAATATACGCTTTTTTCGCTTTGTGAGTAGAGTAAAACAAGTTTTAGATCAGCAAAATTGATATGTTCTTTGTGTTAGTGGACAATCTGTCAGCCTATCTGATGACGTACATAAAATAAAATAAAAATAAAATATATTTAATAGGAGCGCAATCAACGCTTGAATTGTGAATTAGAAAATAGTTCTGTATGTACTAACATACTTAAGGTCATGAAAATCTACTGGAAAAGCTATTTTTATTAAAGAAGAAAATAATAAGAATGCAGGACAAATATATTTATTAAAAGCCACCTTTCAAGACAACACTTTAGCGGACAAAAATGTAAGTCTATTTTAAACATGACTTAAACATGGACTTAATTAAAAAAGAACCAGTCTGAAATATTTTGTTTTAGGGCATCATTTTGTATTTCGCACACTTTAGTTCATATTGCAACCTTAAATCTGGGTTTGATAAAACCACATTTCCCCTTATAAAAAAAACAATATAATATTTCCTGACAAACGTGAGCATAAAAATAAAACCCAGTAATTTGTGTCTAGATTAAGGCATAAAGTACCGCGTACTCTGGCAAACTTACTCCGAAATAAAATAAGGGTGAAATCAAACTAAATAAGGGTGTAACTTTTAACTTGTGTAGGGAACAGAATGTCGCTTTAGCCTGAACAAACTTAAGCGGAAAACAGCACCAGAAATTGCCAAGCCAAGAAAAGAAAAATAAAATAAATTAGATTGTTTGTCCTCGCTTTGTGTTTAAGCTAAGAATCGGAATTTTGTCCAAATGATTTTAAGTCTTTGAAAAAAAAAATTTACTTAGCATGAATTAATTTTTTAAGTTTAAAAAACTTAATATATAAAAAAGTCTAAAGGTTAGTTAGTTAACTCTATTAAACGTTTGTCTGATTCATTATTTTTCAGCATTTAGTACGTTTCCAATTCAATCTTTTAATGATCTAAATGGGAATTTCCCTTCCGATCAAATCTTTGTTCTGTAGTTGCTTTAGTTTCAACTTATTGTGCACTCTGATAATACCTCTTAATCACAAAAATTTGCTAAGCACTCATCACATTTTAAATTGTACACAGTTGAGAGCAATAAAGCTATTCTATATTAACAAATATGACTTTGCTTTTGTCGCAAAAGATAAAGAGATAAGAAATTAAAGATATTCTACATAGATACTTTTTGTGCTTCAACACGCGCCAGAATTCATTAAATTTGTGACAACACCCAATTTTTACTCTTTACCCCTGTATTTTTCCCGTAGTTCCCGTCATAACAAACAGATATAAAATAATAATGTGGATATAGTATGCATATCACATATGAATGCACTAAGTATATACATATTTATATATACAATACTAGTATAATAATAAATATCACATAGTTGCTAATCACATAGGTACGTCTAGCTACGAATGTTTCGCTGACCTATTCACAGGCGGTGCTTCAGAAGCGACACACTTCCCATCTCGCAATCTCATTAGAAATTTGTTTTAGTTCTCAATACTAAATAGCAGATGTTTGCGTCAAGTGGAAGAATATATACTCTTTCAGAAAAGCACTTACTATAAAATATACAAATAGGAATTTAATTAAATCAACTTAGAATAATGGATTATAAAATAAAGGTAAACAACACTGAGAATATCTGAGATCCGCAGACGAATTTGCATATCGGATCGATATCCAAATTAAATATAATAAATTAATTACACCCTTAAACAATAAACAATAAACAAATTCGCATTCAGAGAGACAAACGTTCTCAGATTTATATTCTCAACTGAATATATACCTCCTTTTATTAGATTCACCATCAATTCCATTTCACCCTATGCTAGAGTATGTAAGTAGACAATGACTGGCCGAAAATTTAATTGATAATACACTCAACATGGCCGAGAAGATTCGCAAACCTGTTTGTGATGTCATGAAGTGCACACTGTCCTAAAATATAAAAAAAAAAAACTGTGTGAAATTCAATAAAATCACACAGTTTAAAGGTGTAAAATTAAATTTAAAATAAGTCAATACGTCTTTATAAATTATAAACTTTATATATGTAAGGGATATAAATTATTAATTACAATATAAATTAAAACAAATATTATAAGCTAACGAGTTACCAATTGCCAAAAAAAAAAATAAATTTCGATATTTATTAACATAACTTGTTTCCCTTTCCTTTTTTTGATATTACAAACTTTAATTTATTTAAAAACTTAAGTTTTCGCTCATATTTGAGTCACTTTGCGCTGTTATCGCTTTGTTTGTATTCATGATGACATCGCAACTGGAGAGCGCCAAAATGTCGTAAAGAGCACGAAACACCACAACAAACTAATCAGTATATAACGTCAAGTCTCTAACATTAATAAAATCAGTTGTAGTCGAAAAGTTAACACGTCGCGTTCCAAGGCGCCTCTCAAACTAGATTCGGCAATATGGTGACAATAAAGAACTTGCAAAATATATCAGTACCTGAGTATCTAAACGAAGAATTCTTTGTGGAAACTTTAGAGGATGGCTTACGTGAATCGAAAATAGCTTTGCGCGAGATCAATTTCGAGTGGGGCAGCAATCCGGGTGATAACTACTGCTCGGCCATTTATCGAGTACTGGTAACCTTTGCCCGATGGAGCGATGGCAAAGAGTCTTCGAAAATTGAGAAACTTTCGCTTATAGTGAAAACTATTCCAATCACTGAAGAGACAAAGTTTCTAGAAGATGTCAGGGTGTTTATCAAGGAGAAACAAACCTATACAGATGTCTTGCCCAGATTGGAAATTATCAGCAATGGCGAAAAATTTGGTGCCAAGTGAGTTCCCAAAGAGAAAGTAAAGAGCGAGTGCTAATTAAAAATTCCTTATAGATACTACTATTCCATAAAGACACCCGTGCAGACCATTGTCTTTAATGATCTTAAGGTCGATGGATTTAAATTAGCCTCACGTGAAGCAGGTTTGGACTGGGCGCATGCCTCACTCAT
Source organism: Drosophila colorata (assembly GCA_035041545.1). Taxonomy (NCBI): domain Eukaryota; kingdom Metazoa; phylum Arthropoda; class Insecta; order Diptera; family Drosophilidae; genus Drosophila; species Drosophila colorata. The sequence continues at coordinate 4,799,520 of JAWNLD010000013.1, forward strand.
CCTTCAGCAGGTGGGCAAATTGCATGCGACCTCCATGGTGCTAGCCAAGAAGGTAAAAAGTAGAGCATTGTATAGAGTAAAAACAGCTACTTAAAAAAATTCCATACTCCACACAGGATCCGGAAATCGTTCAGCAATTCCAGCGCGGCATGCTGAGTGAAGAAACTTTGCTGAAATCTGATACATTTGAGAATATGTTTGGCGGCTTTCTCAAAGGCCTAATCAGCTCCTCATCCAAATGGTCCGGCTACGAGAAAATTACAGAGCATCTGCAACGTTTCTTGGCCAACTTCAGAAAGGTTTGTGTAGCTGCTGCCAAACCAAAGCCGGGGGATCGGTTTTTGGTACTCAATCACGGTGATTTATGGACCAATAACTTTATGTATGCCTATGATAATGACACTCAGCCTGAGGTGCCCACCCGCGCCATCTTTGTGGACTTCCAGCTTAGCTTTTATGGCAGTCCCGGCTGCGATCTGAACTTCTTTTTGAATACAAGCGTCAAATTGGAGCTGCTGCAGCAACGCCGAGAGGACCTGATTAAGGTCTATTACAAAGCATTCAGAGATGCCCTGGAGTATGCACGCTATGAGCAAATTCCCAGCTATGAAGATTTATTGTGGGAACTGCGAAGCCGTGAGATCTACGGTGTCTTTGGCCTTTTCGCTTTTCTGCCCATGATTACCTTGCCCAAAGAGCTGTCCGAGGGCAATAGCATTGAGAATATGCAGGATGAAAGCTTCAAGCAAAAGCAAATGGATATCATCTTCTCCCAAAAGTTTCTCAATGACTATCACAAATGGGCTCTAAAGCGCGCCGAGGAACTGGGTGTCTTTAATGATTACTAGACAGAGGCTCAACTTGGCGCTATAGGTTCAGCAACCTGAATAAAAAGGTCAGACGGCAAAAAGAGGAACACACACACAACAATACGCGGACAGCTGTCTAGCTGCATGTAAAGGGCTAATTCTTATGTCATACTTGATTTAGCTTTTTATAGACCAGAGTTCAATTAAAATGATCTAACGTAGCTGTGGAACTTGAATGAATTTAATGGAATTTTTAAGTGGGTGGCGTATTTTTATCGACTTGTCGACGGAAGCGATACATGGGAAAAAATTCAAATGGACCTGTTAAATCAACTAGCCCGAATAAATCGGTGTTTGATAAAAGTGCAGATAAAAAAATCAATAAGGAATAACTATTTTTTACCGAAACGCAAACTATGATAACATGAATTTCTTAAGTCAACTAAATGAATTAATAATAATAAATTCCAATTTTATTCAAATCAAATCATTATTTGTATATACATGTTTGTCATGGCACAATCATAATTTCTGTATTACTGTCTGATATCATCAAGTAAACACAACAATTTGTCTCTGCTCAATATTTGTACTAACAAGTTGTTGCTATGTTAAATAAGAAATATATATACATATGTATATATATATATATATATATATATATATATATATATATATATATATATATATATATGTATATATTTAGTTTTAACACTTTATAAGAAAATAAGGAAAAGACAAGCAACGAAACTAGATTGTGACGTCTTAAGTGCACAGTGAAGCAAGATATAAGTAAACTTTCTTGAAAATATATTATATCTGAAGACCATTCAAAGCATACATGATTATATATCTTTTAAATATTTAAGGGACCTTTTGAACTTTCAGTCTGCTATTGAAGCTACAAATTTGGTCCGTTTTCCAATTGTAACTCGATAATCTTTTTTAGATATATTAACACATTAATGATTATCAACACGATTTTCTAATCTGATGTAAAAACTCGATGTTCATTTCGGATTAACATCCCTAATATTTATGAACACAGCGACCTGGGAATCTAGAAAAGGCCTAAACTTTTCGATTATAGAGAGCTAGAGCCACCAAATTTGGTTTCTTATGTTCTCGTATATTAGGCGCAGATAAGGAATATTTCGGATTTTGGTTACCTCCCCCATTCGCCTCATATATTAGTTTAAAAAAAACACAATTTATGTACTACAGAATTGCGCTTTGGTTTGTACATCGATTTGAATGCCCTTGTTAAGTCCTGAAAATTTAGGGGCCAAGCGCAGCCGCTGAGTAAAGTGCGCAGCTTAGGGAGTATCTTTGTGTGTGTTTGCGCAGTTGTGATTTTGTGTATGTCTGTAAAAATGCAAGGGGGTTGAAATTTAGGTAACGACAGCTCGCAGCTGGGTTCAGGGTATCTGCTAGTCAGGTGCTTCCGACTAGAACACTTTTACTTGTTTAATTCATGAATGTGGCCGTGCAGAACATGCTGTGAAAGAGAGCTAGTTGTTGTAGACAGCGAACAAAAACACCAAGAGAAACAAGGCAACAATATTGATTAGCTATTAAAAACCGAAGCAGTCGCATTCGAATTGTAAACAGTCACGTATCACTTAAGCTCCAAAATTATCGGTAAAAGTAAATTCGACATTATGGTGATTATAAAGAACTTGCAAAATATATCAGTACCTGAGTATCTAAACGAAGAATTCTTTGTGGAAACTTTAGAGGATGGCTTACGTGAATCGAAAATAGCTTTGCGCGAGATCAATTTCGAGTGGGGCAGTAATCCGGGTGAAAACTACTGCTCGGTCATTTATCGGGTGATTTTAACCTTTGCGCGAAGGAGCGATGACCAAGGGTCTTCGACAAATGAATCAGTTTCGCTTATAGTAAAAACTATTCCAATCACAGAAGTGACACAGTTTCTTGAGGATGTCAGGGTGTTTATCAAGGAGAAACAAACCTATACAGATGTCTTGCCCAGATTGGAAATTATCGGCAATGGCGAAAAATTTGGTGCCAAGTGAGTTCCCAAAGAGAAAGAAAGGAGCGAGTGCTAATTAAAAATTCCTTATAGATACTACTATTCCATAAAGACACCCGTGCAGACCATTGTCTTTAATGATCTTAAGGTCGATGGATTTAAATTAGCCTCACGTGAAGCAGGTTTGGACTGGGCGCATGCCTCACTCATCCTTCAGCAGCTGGGCAAATTGCATGCCAGCTCCATGGTGCTAGCCAAAAAGGTGACAAGAACGAGTTTAAAGCGTTTAAAAGTGCACTACAAAATTTTTATACTTCACGCAGGATCCAGAAATCATTCAGCAATACCAATGCGGCATGCTGAGTGAAGCAAATGTGGTTAAAACAGATACTTTTAAGAACATGTTTGGTGGCTTTCTCAAAGGCCTAATCACAGCCTCATCCAAATGGTCCGGCTACGAGAAGATTACAGAACATCTGCAACGTTTCTTGGCCAACTTCAGAAAGGTTTGTGTAGCTGCTGCCAAACCAAAGCCGGGGGATCGATATGTTGTACTCAATCACGGTGATTTATGGACCAATAACTTTATGTATGCCTACGATAATGACACTCAGCCTGAGGTGCCCACCCGCGCCATCTTTGTGGACTTCCAGCTTAGCTTTTATGGCAGTCCCGGCTGCGATCTGAACTTCTTTTTGAATACAAGCGTCAAATTGGAACTGCTGCAGCAACGCCGAGAGGACCTGATTAAGGTCTATTACAAAGCATTCAGAGATGCCCTGGAGTATGCACGCTATGAGCAAATTCCCAGCTATGAAGATTTATTGTGGGAACTGCGAAGCCGGGAGATCTACGGTGTTTTTGGCCTTTTCGCTTTTCTGCCCATGATTACCTTGCCCAAAGAGCTGTCCGAGGGCAATAGCATTGAGAATATGCAGGATGAAAGCTTCAAGCAAAAGCAAATGGATATCATCTTCTCCCAAAAGTTTCTCAATGACTATCACAAATGGGCTCTAAAGCGCGCCGAGGAACTGGGTGTCTTTAATGATTACTAGACAGAGGCTCCACTTGGCGTATGGGTATATCAACCTGAACGACAAATTCAGGCGGCTAAACGAGGCATACACAATTCTAATTCCTATATCGTACTTGATTTAGCTTTTTATAGACCAGAGTTCAATTAAAATGATCTATCGTAGCAGTGATACTTGCATGAATTCAATGGATTTGCTAATTGCGTGGCGCGTTTTTAGCGACTTTAGACGCAAGCTATAAAACCAAAGAAATATAATCCAAATGGACCTATAAAAGCAGTCAAACATGGGTTATCAGCGTTTGATAAGAGTATACAGAAAACAATAAGGAAAAACTATTTACGGACGAAACGCTAGTAAATGTTCACGATAACTAAATGGGATGATGATTTGATTGTCATAAAAATATGCCAAACATATATAAAATAATCATTTATTATAAATATATATGTATATATAATAAATGTATATTTGCTCTTCCACACATATATATATATATATCATTTTGATCACTTAATAAACAAAAAAAACAACTAAACTAAATTGTGGTCTCTTAATCTCTTCCAGAGACTATAAGATGTAAAGACATGAAGTGTTTGGTTTTTTCAGTGAGTGTAAACCAATCCGAAGGATATTTGTTTCGAAGGGTACAGGATTTTCCCTAGTCGAATACTGCGGACTAGAGGCACTCTTACTCGTTAATTCATAAATGTATTCGTGCAAAATATGCTGTCAAAGAGAGCTGAATTCATTTAAATAGCAACAAAACAATATTACTATTAAATAATATTAAGTAACTATCAACCAGCGCAGCAGTCGCAATCGAATTGTTAACAGCTCGTGTAATACTTAAGCTCCAAAAAACTAAATTCGTTACTATAAGGAACGTGCTAAATATATCAATGCCAGAGTATTTAAAAGAAACTAAAATAACTTGAGCGAGATAAGTTATAAGTGGGGCAGTAATCCGGATGATAACTTCTGTTTGGTCATTTGTCTGGTGATTTTAATCTTCGAAAATTGAAATACTTTCGCTCATAGTGAAAACAATTGCCATCACAGAGGTGACAAAGTTTCTAGAGGATGTCAGAGAGTTTATCAAACAGAGAGTTTATCAGCAATGATGACAAATTTGGCGCCAAGTAAGATCTAAAGTGGCCTGATCCAATTGAACATAAGCGTTAAATTGGAGCTGCTGCAGCAACGCCGAGAAAAGCTTATTAAGGTAATATAACTTTATAATAACAAGATTTGAGAGCTGTAATATTTGTTGTGTATTTGGCTTATTATTACCAGGCCCAAGGAGCTGTCAATCGACAATGGTCATAACGGCGAGGATGAAGCAATAAACAAATGCAATTATAAGCCTTCTTCTCCCAAAAATTGTCTGTATTTGCTGATTAGTGATAAGCTATTTACAAAACATAATCCTAGCTGAAATATTGAATAAATAAAATCTGAAAAAAAAGAGCAATACAATTTTGGGCTGATCAATAACATGCAAATAGAGTGCATCAAAGCAGCCACCGCTAATCCAATGTCGAGTCAAGAAATGCACTTCCATTAAGACAATCAAGCCGCAGACCGATGCACCCAAGGGGTCAATTGAAGCCCAACTGGCGATGACTTTGATTTCCCATATAAAGCGTTCAGCCACGCCGTCGAACTCAATTCATAGCCGAACATAATGTCGGGCACAACGGAGACGCTGCCGCTTTACTTAACGCCGCAGTTTTTCAGGCGCTCTTTGGAGCATGGCCTGCAGCAGCAGGATCTCAAAGTGCTGGGCGTTCAGCTAACGGATCTGACGCGTGGTGGCGAGAACTACTGCAGTAATATTTATAGGGCCCATGTCAAGTACCAGACAGCGGAACGGAAATCGGTGGAGACCTCGCTCATTGTCAAGTGTATGCCGGCAGAGAAACAGGCTATACTGGCTCGCCTCCATATCTATAACAAGGAGTCTGTTTTCTATATGCACATTAAGCCAAAGCTGGAGGCGCTCATGTGGCGGGCCAATGTTGGCGAAGAACCCTGGATATTGGGCGCCAGGTAAGCGGACATATGAGTTGATAGAAAATGTAAATTTAAATTAAATCTTGATAAATTAGAAGTGTTTGGTGTGATAGCCTTGCAAGGATTCTGATGAAGTTTTTTTGGAGACAAGAGTCTCTTAAAACGCTGCAAGGCTGGAAACCAGGTTTAAACCAAACAAGTTTGAACTCGGAATCTCCATCGTTTTAAAAAAAGGTAGACCAACGGACGGACAGACGAACATGGCACGGACTCGGATCGACTCGGATTTCCTGACCTGCCTGTTACATACATTTCCACAAAACCATTATACCCATTTGCAATGGGTTCAGATTTCCTGAGAGAGAGGGAAGGGAGAGAGAGAGAGAGAGAGAGAGAGAGAGAGAGAGAGAGAGATAGCGATATGGGGAGAAAGAGAGAGAGTGAGAGGGAGAGAGAGCGAGATGGGGAGAGAGGACAAATGGAGAGAGAGAGAGAGAGAGAGAGAGAGTGGGGAGAGAGAGATGTGGGGAGAAACAGATATGGGGAGAGAGTGAGCTATGGGGAGGGAGAGATAGGGAGAGAGAGAGAGAGAGGGGGAGAGAGAGAGATGGAGAGATAGAGGGGGAGAGAGAGAGATGGAGAGATAGAGGGGGAGAGAGAAAGAGAGTGGAAAAGTCAGTCAATAAAAAATAATGCTAATAAAATTATGATGATGCACTATAAAACACTCTAAACACTTAACTAAAGATAATGCCAAAACATATAAACCTTACCAGAACTCTTGAAAATCGCATAGAAGGACGTTGTTGCAATTAACCAGACTCAGAAACAACAAGTAAAACGGCTCTAGTGGAGAGTGCCCGACTAGAACTCTGCGGCGATCTGTCGTTACAAACATTTCAACCACCTTGCCTTCTTACATACATACTCAAAATCAGACACACACACACACACACACAAACCTACGCACTTTACTCAGCGGTTGCGCTTGGCCCCCACTATGGAAAATGAATTCCGGAATAACTTCTAAACTAAGAGTATGATCGTTCTGAAATTTTCAGCAGTTAAATCTATGTATGTATAAACTAAAGCCCAAGTCTATACGAAACATTTTTTTTTTGGGTTTGCAGCCCTGCTTAAAACCACCTAATGTCAAATCAATCAGAACCCCTACATCTTATTATTATATAATGTAGTTATAAACTATCAAGCTAACTATTATTAAATGGCTGCTATGGCCTTCGGCTAAGACAAACACTATATACATACACTAGCCAGGGATTCGAGCCCGGACTGCACCCGTACATCTTCAAATAGTGTTATCCCGAGAAACCGGGTGGATCCTTACAAAATTTTTTCACTTTGCCTATTTCACATTTCTCAGGCACTTCTACTCAACCACTCAACCGGAGCAGACCATTATCTTCGAGGACCTCTGCTGTGAGGGCTATCAGCTGAAGTGCCGACAGTTGGGCCTGGATGCCGCTCATGCGACGCTGGTGATGCGCAAGTTGGCCGAGTACCATGCCCTGACCATGATCATGGCCGAGCATGAGCCCCAAACGATTATAGATCGTTATCCGTTTGGACTGCTGCACATGGATGCCATTAAATCGGAGCCCTTTAAGTTGCTCTTTGGCACCCAGCTGCTTAAGCTGGCGGCGTTGATCAACGACTGCGACGGATTTGGTTCGATAACGCAGAAATTGTATCGCTATCACGAGCATTTTACGGTGCGAGTGCTGCAATCGGTTTATCCGCTGCGTGGAGCGTTCAATGTGCTCAACCATGGCGATTTGTGGATAAACAACATATTCTTCAAGTACGACGAACACTGCAAGGTGCAGCAAACAAGAATTGTAAGTGTTCGGCAACAGGGCTTATAGATGGACCTTTCTCTATGTTCAATGTTTTTGCCAGATTGACTTTCAGCTGTGCTTTTATGGCAGCCTGGGCTTCGATGTGAATTACTTTTTAAATACGAGCCTGGAACTGGATGTGCTCAGGACCCAGCGCCAGCAGCTAATTGATGCGTATTATGATGCACTCGTTGGCTGTTTGAAGCAGCTGCCCTGGGCCAAACCGCTGCCGACGTATGAGGATATCATGGCTGAGATACGTGCCCGGGAGGCATATGGATTTTTTGTGGCCTTTGGCTTTTTTCCGCTGATGAGCATGATTGGCATTGATTCGGAAGATAACTCGCTGAAGAATTTCCATGATGAGGAGTTCGCCAGACAGAAGGTTCAACTCATGTTCGAAGGCAATGCACGCACCCTCGAGAGTCTCAAGTTCACGTTGAAGCGTTTAGATGACTTGCAAGTCTTCGATTGAAGGCAGTGAGAAACAAGTGCACGTTGTTGTTCTAACGGTTCAAGTTGAATATAAAAAAATTGCATAACTTTTGATTGCCCCCCAATTGAGTCAACAGTTATTTCATTACTTATGGCCCGAGTACAAATAATGCAAATTCCCTATAGTATTAACACTCGGAGAAAAATGGGGTTCTAAGTTCAATTGCCAGCAGCGTAGAATACGTAACGTTTCACTTTTTAAATTTCAGAAACAATAAACATTGTATAAATAAGAATAAAACTGTTAAAATAAATATTCATTAAAAATATTTTTGTAATTGGCATAAGTATCTTACTCAAAGTACACCTTGCTTATTTTAAATACTATACTCGAGTCTTATATTTGAGGATAACAAAACGTTCTTGAACAAATCATTTTATACTCAAATTAAGTGAAAACTGTTTCGTTTTTCTTCTGTGTGTAGAATTGCATGACTGAATTTCATTTTGATCATATAGACTTTTTTAAACGCAAGCAAGTGGGCTGAAGGAAACTTTGGCTACGTTTACGTATTACGATAATCATACAGCAAATACAATTTTATAAATGTATTTAATGCAGCCATAAAATACAATTACACACTATTAACTTTTATTGTTATACAGGGATAATTTAAACGGTTTTCTGGTTCTCAACATCTTTTCATTAAATTAAATTTCATTGTTAAATTTGTCGCTTAAATATCGTTTCAGAAGCTTTAAATATTTTGCTAATCAATTTGTGCCTTTTGTATATCTTCTTAACAAACTTAATATATATTTTTATGCTCTATTATAATTTTGTCACGATCCCCTACGGTGTGTACAAATTCTTGATTTGTTATAACAACAAATTATTGTCATGTGCGTCAGACTGTTTATATGTCTGTTTGATTATATGCGAACTTCCACTTAAAACCAGAGTTTTTAATACAACGTGCTCCTAGCATATTGGCGAAATCTTATCAACTGCGGACCACTATGTCATATTCTTTCTTATTATCTTTTTATTTTCTTTACCTATGAAATCTATAACAAGGGTACATAAAATATATATTATAAGTATGTTATATATTAAATGTAGATAATGTGTTTTGCTGCTAAATGTAACAGAATAAGCTGTAACATTGAATTTATAGTTATTTTATAGTTAACATAACTATGTAAATTCGTATTACTTTTTAAATATTTTATGAAATTTTCAGGACTTAAAAAGAGCATTGAAATCAATGTACAATTCAAAGCGCAAATCTGTTGTACTTGAATATTGTTATTCGATATTTAGGACGAGTGCGGGGAGGTATTCAAAATCCGAAATATTCTTAATCTGCGTGTGAACATATTAAGCCAACTTTGGTGGTGGTGGTGGTGGTTATAGCTTCAGAGATATGCTCAAAAAAAAACCGGGTAAGAAACCGATAATTATCGGTAATAAGAAAACGGGCGGGTTATCGATAATTTGAAAAAAACTTGATCTGCGTATGGTAAACACGAACTTAAAAATCAAAGATCAACTCTCTAGCTCTTGTAGTCTTTGAGATCGACGCGTTCATACAGACGGACGGACGGACAGACAAGCCGACAGACAGACAGACAGCTGCTTAAAAACTGCTTCCTAAATTATTATCTCTTGCTATATGTTAATTATGCTTATTATTATTATTGGTTTACACTTATCTGTTACATATGTATGTACATATTTTAAATGTATACACACATATATATATATATTAAATCTGAAAATATAATTCTTTATATTAATTGGCCCTCACTAATTAATGTGTCATTTGGAATTAAGATGGCACTAAAAATTAATTAATAGTTATTAAATTCTAAATAATTACAAAAACAAAATTTGAATAATTGTGAGAAATGTCAAGTTGAAATGTTTTAACAAAGAAACGTCAATGAAATTAAAATATAAACAAATATTGTGCCAAAGCCAGACAGAGATAGACAAGTATTATATCAATAAATTAGCTGAGATTTTGCGCGTTAATCGTGAGCGTATCGACCACAGAGATGTAGGAAACGTAAATGCTCAGAGTAATATGAAACGAGCGGAAGAAAGGGAGATTAGAGAAAGAGACGTGAGAAACACACACAGCTTAAGGCTGGCAAATCTGTCTGTCTATCTGGCGCGCCCCACAACTGAGCAACTAGCTGAATATCAATTGGGTTCAGCCGGTTAAGCAATCGTCGACATAATTGAAAAGTGGGTGGACCTTGACAAGATAATGCCGGAGTGTCGGAGCGTCTGTCAAACAGACAAGTCAACGCGACGCTATTAAAAAGAGATGTAAGCAAAGCGAAATTACGAAAATAAAATAACTAGTTTAAAGAATATCAAGTGTGTGTGTGAAGTATATATACATATGTGAATTAAAAAAATTTTTTAAAAAGGTTGCGTGCTTGTTTATATTGAACAAAAAAATACAAATAGCCTCTGTTGTCGCCTATTAAATGAAATTATATGCATATATGTACATAGCCGTATATATTATTAATTACGCCTAATCAAACAAAAAACAAAAGCAACAACAACAAAAATACAACAATGGCACGTTTGTGTAGCACATATAAAATGCCAAACACTTCGTTCCAGCTTTTCAAACCACTTGAGATCACAATATGTGCAGCATTGTGTACGATCAGGAACTGCAGGGCTCGCCGCCCAAGCATCTGGATGTGCCCTTCTTCGAGGAGGTGCTGGAGACGGCGCTGCGCACGACCCGCGTTCAACTCACGGGAATTCACTGTAGCATGGGCAGCAGCACCGGCGAGAACTACTGCAGTCTAATCTATCGCGTGCGTTTGAATTACAAGCGACAAAATATGAACACTCATAATGCGAAAGAGCATCAAATGGCCGTCATTGTGAAGAGCATACCGCGAATTAATTCGGTGGAATTCATAGAGGATCTGCAGGTGTATTTAAAGGAGAAGGTCACTTACCACGAGGTGCTGCCACGCCTCGAACTACTAATGAAATGCAAACGACGCTTTGGGCCCAAGTGAGAATATCAGTTTTCGAGTTTAAATAAACCGAGTCGCTAAAGCGTTACGTTTTCAGACTTTATCAGTGTATGAAACAGCCGGAGAAGTCATTGGTCTTTGAGGATCTTGGCCAGCTGGGCTATGTCATGGGCTCACGCGAAAAGGGTCTGGATGAGATACATTGTCGTTTGGTTATGGAACGCCTGGCGGAATTTCATGCCGCCTCCATGGTGCTGGCAACGCTGGTAAGTTGAAAATGTGAATAAAGGTGAGGGGAAAATTAAAAGGACTTGCAACGGTGTTAAAAAGAATTTAGAAATTATTTTAAGAAATCTATTTTTTGTTTGAATATATTCAATGGGTATGATCGGATCACAAACAATCAAGAAAAATACGATTGCTCTTATTTATTAGGATATTAATCGCAAACTGAGCTTTCAATTTGTTTATTTATTTATTTTATTCGAATGGGTCAATTACTTGTATAGAGTAGTAGTTAAAGAGTATATTTTAAGCACATAATAATTTTATGAAAATGTATTAATGGGTATAATCAAGAAAAATACGATTGCTCTTATTTATTAGCATATTAATCCCAACTGAGCTTTCAATTTTATTTATCTATTTATTTTATTCGAATGGGTCAATTAATTTTATATACTTAAAGAGTATATTTTAAACACATATTAATTTTAAGAAAATGTGTTAATTAAACAAAAAGGTTATTCTTACTTGGCATTTAAATCTAAGTCAACTCTCAGGTCCCAAAACAATTTTTATATTACTGTAAAAAGTTTTATTTATTTGAATTAAATTATATTGAATATATATCTCGGTTTTTGTCACAGAGAGTTTTTGTCAAAGAGAAATATTATTTTATAATGATCTCTCATAAACTTAATGTTTATAAATTCAAAATTGCATTTCAAAATAACCAGATTTTGTGATTTTTCAGCATTTTTAAAATTGTCTGATTGTCCATAAAATGCAAATATATATATATAAATATATGTGGTCTCCTTTTTATGAAATAGAATTCCATTCTTTAAGAAAAGGTAAATGTTAATAATGAATTTATCATTTTTTTTTAGCGTTTTTTAAATTGACCTAATTTTGTAGCTAAACAGATTTTGTATATTTTTTAGAAAGCTTTAAATAAAAACAATATAATAATAATATTTTCCTAATCAGTTAAACAGTTGATCAAGAATTTTTATAAAAAGGATAAATATATTTTTCTCAACATTCTTGAGCACTTATTTTACACACAGAAACGAGCCAATTTTCACAATAAAAAAAATTCTGCCCTACAACCAATTGTACAACTTTTTACATTTTTCAACAATTTCTATTTCAGGATCCCGAAATCATGGAAGCCTATGGCGATGGCATGCTTTCGCCCCAGGGCCTGGCCAAGGACGACGGCTTGCTGATGCGCTTCTTTGCCGGCAATGGAGCGGAGCTGCACAAACTGGTCAACAGCTGGCCGGGGTTTGAGCGCATTGCCGGCAAGATAGGCAAATATTTGGAGCAACAGCGCGCGAAATTGGTGTTTGCCCAGGCGCCCATCGAAAAGGAGCTCAAAGTGCTGAATCACGGTGACCTGTGGGTGAACAACATGCTGTTCAAATACAATGGAGCGCAGCAGCTGCAGGATGTGATCTTCATAGACTTTCAGCTGAGCATTTGGGGCAGTCCCGGCATTGATCTAAACTACTTTTTCTACACCAGCCTGCGCCTGGACGTGCTGAAGCACAAGCGGCCGCAGCTGCTGAAAGTCTATCACACCCGCCTGGCGGAGACGCTGGACACGCTGGACATGGGCGTGCCGGTGCCCAGCTACGATCAGCTGCTGGCCGAGGTGCATCGACGCGAGGGCTACGGCTTCTTTGCCAACTATGGCATTTTGCCGACGGTGAGCCAGGACAAGGCCCAAACCGCTGACAACAATCTGGAGAATTTCACCGATGCCGACTTTGCCAAACAGAAAACGCAGCAAATGTTCACCTCCAGCCGATTGGCCGAAACATTGCGCTATACGCTGCCCCATTTCGAGCGCGCGGGCGTGTTTGATTGAACCGTAATTACAAGAGGCAGCAGCATACAAGAAGTTGCACTCACCTGGCTTAATTCACGAATATTGCACACACATATATATACATATATATATATATATATATATATATATATATATATATATATATATTTAGTTGATTTAAAGGCTTATTTTCGTATATTAATAAAATGTTAAAACAATTACGCGCACTTTTCGCAGACTTGTTGCTTTGCTTTCGCATTTACCGTTGCAATGCAGCGTTGCCAACGTTTGAAACATCGGGCTCGTGTTCTTCGATGGCCAACTATCGATTGCCAAAAGAAGCTTAGTCGATTATTTAAAAAAGAGCTAAAAATGCATTTTAACAAAATTTGATCTAAAAAAACATAAAAACAAAGGCTTAAATTGATCTGTTTTTTACAGCGTTGATGTTATATTGCTATCAACGTTTGGATTAATTTTTAGCATGGTATAAAGGAAGCAATTTTTAACAGGGGCTCTTCTGTTAAACAGATGACGAGCGAACACTGTTAAATTTAACATTGTATTTTTTTAACAGAAAAGTGGTCTACTCAATAATGTCTGACGAGCAGCTACCCTGTACTATTTACTCTATTTTTATTTTATTGTATTAAAAATTACATTCTTTATTGGAACAACATACAATATGCTATGCTATTTCAACCCAACGCTCTATATAAAATATAAATTTTAATGTTAGAGCATAGATATTGTATAAAATTTCTGCATCGACCAAAATTCACGGAGTTCCGCTAAGAATTGATTTCAATCTTTTCTATTTTAAGCAAAACAGGCTGAGCATTAAAACAACATCCCAGATCAAAGCCTTCGAACAGCTGTTGAAATACCATATTATTTTTCAAATTAAAGTTTTTAACTTTTATATAAAGCAAAAACTTAACCAATTTCAATTTTTTAACATTTATTTTTCGTTTACGTTTGGACAAAAAAAAATACAATTTTTTATTGTTTAAAATTGCACAAATTATTTCATTTGTCTTTATGAAATCACCAAAGCAAAATACGCAAGCTAAGTAAAAATGTAGCGTTAGAACATTTCAATTAATTGCGTACTTGCAAAGCTACTTACAATACAATTACAATCATTATTATCATAATTAACATCAGCATCAAATTATATCGCACAACAATCAAAAGGCATCATATATATGTATGTATATATGTGTTTATAAAATCAATCAATTTAACACTAGATTTAGGCATAAACGCTACTTAAACGCTGTTTGTTGAACCGCAGCTGAAGTTCCCAAACCGATTTATATAAGTAATTTATATAGCTTAATTAACTAAAACGACTTTACGCTTATGTAAATGTGTGGCTTCTAGTTTCTTTTAGTTTTTCTTTTCATTGCTTTCTTTGTTCCGCGACTGTGACTCAGAGAGAGAGAGAAAGGGCGAGCGAATAATATGTCGCTGCGATTAGCTCCAAACATCGGCCGAATAGCGTTTCTGGGCCTCCATCTTTTTCAGATACTGCACAGCCTCCGCCTCGCTCATGTTGCCCTTGGTGGACAGAATTTTCGTCAGAATATTTCTAACATCCACGGCCATGTTCTTCGCATCGCTGAAAGAGCAAAAATACAAAAAATTCATAAGTGATTCGAGTTGGATGTAAAGACAGCGATAAAACTCACCCGCAGATGTAAAAGTGTCCCTTCTTTTCGCCAATCACATCCCATATCAGGTCCGCATCCTGTTCGAGCAAGTGCTGCACATAAATCTTCTTGGCCTGGTCGCGCGAAAAGGCCGTCTTCAGGGTGAGCGTGCCCTTTTTGGCCCACTCCTCCAGCTCGGCCTCGTAGATGTAGTCCTCGCTGCGCTTGCGGCAGCCAAAGTACAGCACCGATTCGCCGACCGTTTTGCCCTCGTCGCGCAGATGCTGGCGCTCCTGGATGAAGCCGCGGAATGGCGCCAGACCAGTGCCCGGACCCACCATAATGATGGGCGTCTCCGGTTTGGTGGGCAGTCGGAATTGCGATTTGCGTATGAACACAGGCACCTTCACCTCCTCGGCGCCATCCTTGGGCTGTTTGTGCTTCAGATATGTGGTGGCCACGCCCCTATTGACACGACCCGTGGGCGTCTTGTACTCGACCAGCACGGCAGTAACATGCACATCCGTCGGATGCAGCTTGGCCGACGATGATATGGAATAGTAGCGCGGCTGCAGGCGCGGCAACAGCTCACAGACATGATCCAAGGGCGGCCTGCATGACTTAATGTCCTCCAGTATGTGGACGACATTGCGACAGGCATCCTGTATCCAGCTCTGATACTTCTCCTTGCCCTCGGGCGCCAGCGAGGCCATGCTGCGCAGCAGCTGCTTATCCGTCTCATCCGTGCAGTACTCGGCCAGCTCCTTGAGTATGTGCGTGCGCGGTATGGCAGTTATTTCCAGATAGTGCGTCAACGCGGTGCGATAGGTGGTGGGGCAGGGGAACGGATGCTTCTTGCTGCTGTCCGTGTCGGTGTTAATCAACGAGAATATCGTATCCAAATCCGCATTGCACAACTGGCCAAGTTTCTCCACCAGCGATTTGTCGTTGATGGGATACATGGCCACATGATCGCCGGCATCGTAGCGCATCTTGGAGCCGTCAATGCTCAGCTCGATGTGCATGCACGAACGGCCGCCGCCCTTGTGCAGCTCACGGTTGACGCGTATGGGCGCCAGGAATGGATTTTTGGCATCGAACGGTGGCCGTTGATTTTGCATCGAGTGCAGGCGGGCAATTTCGCCCGTATAGATGCGATCCGGCTGCGCATCGGGCTGTTCGAGCATACGATATTGGCGTATCAGCACCTCCTCGCCGCTGCCCTCAATGCCGAAGTGATCGCAGACGGCGGGCCAGAAACGATCCTTCCACGTAATGAAGTCATCCTCAATGCTAGCAGAGAGATTTGAAATAAGTACGAAGTTAAATGCAGGCTTAATTAAATACTCAAGTCTCTTTTTATGCGATTTTTTTTTAA
The DNA here is from genome assembly GCA_035041545.1 of Drosophila colorata. Lineage (NCBI taxonomy): Eukaryota > Metazoa > Arthropoda > Insecta > Diptera > Drosophilidae > Drosophila > Drosophila colorata. The sequence goes on from JAWNLD010000013.1 coordinate 4,815,776, forward strand.
GAGATTTCGAAGATATGCGATTTTTTTTTGGTTCTGCATTTTGAATGGGATTTCACTTATTAAAAATTTGTTCTATACAGAAGAAGCAATACAAAAGCGTAACTTAGGAATGCTCAATAGTTTAGTAAGAATAAATTATCATTGGAGCTAATGCTCTCTAATAAAGACAAGTGTTTGGTTGATTAAGAAGATACATTTTTTTAGTTTTAAAATAAAAATGTATTTTTTTACATTGGGATAAAAAGCGGCAACGAAAAGTTTATATTGAGTTTTCTATACGATTTGTTGGTCTTATGAGCTTTTCGGAAATTTTTGAACGTAACCCTAACTCAACAAAGTAAATCATGTATTTTTTAAAATTTTGCTTTTTGTTTTGTTATAAAATTTTTACCACAAAAGTCGTTTTTTTATGCGATTTGTTTTGTGCAGTTTTCTGTGGAACGCATCTACAGCATAAAAAGAGAATTGCGTGTGATATCACTTACTTGGCATCATCGTCGCCCAGGCCCAGCTCGAACACGCGATTGGCGCCCAGCTCCTCCAGACGCTTGTCCACATAGATGGCCACTTTGTTGTAGTGCTCGTAGGTTTTGTTGCCCAGACCGAAGACCTGCAAAGCGTAGAAAACAATTGAAATTAGTACAACGATAATTAGCCACTTAACCACTATATTACCCCATGCAGGGTTTGTCTGGCTACGCGTGTTGCTGCTCTATTGTTATATAAATATAAATTATTTAATAGGCAGATCAAAGTGCGCCCCGTCCACTGCCAGCGACGCGTGCCAAGGCCAGCAGCGAACGTGGCTAACATTGTTGTTGCCGCGCAGTTGCCTGTTCCGCTTATGCGCCTCACATGGCAAGAGTTTTTCATTCAGCAAAGTCGAATAATTGTGATTGACAAAACATTTCGCATCGCAAATAGTAAACAGAATTGCGCAACAGTTGTGCTAGCTGCGTGTGCACGTGTTGATAACAGCTGTTACGTGGCAGTGTGACCAACTAACACGACGAACAGAATCTGCGACGCAGTTAACAGCACGGTTGCGAGGGCCACAGGTTATGCACAGACTTCTGAGCTCTTCCAAATGTGACGTCACAACATCGGAATTTTGAGTGCGCACAGCGCATTTGTATGGAAATAACGACAATTTGACTCTTAAAGTTAACAACATGGCCATGCAAGGTAAACGAGAGCCAATAGTAACGAAGCAAATGTTGTGACGTCACTAACGGGCATGTCAAGTGGAAATTGAATTTTTGTTCTATGAAAATATTGTAACTAACTTTAAAAAAAATTTGCTACTAAAACAAGAAAGAAAGTAAAAACTAAGTAATAATAATGTCTGATTAAAACTGCGAAAAAGAGGGTAATAAAATAACAAATTAAAACAATTTGCAAAAACTTAGTTTTAGTATAAAATATTTGCAATATGTTCAAATAATTTGATCTTGCTAAAAACAATCGCATGCTTCAAGATTGCATACATCTAACACAAGGTGTAATTATAATTGCCTCAGATATTAGAATGAGTCAGTTAAAGTCTAAAATTAACATTTCAGCATACATTTGTTCAGTATATATCAATTTTTGTTTTTTTAACACTTTTGAGCTAATAATTGTGGAATAACTGATTTTTATTTTATTTTATTGTTGCTCGATAACTACAATGTTTCAATTGCAGATAAAGTTTGAAATCGAGTAAAATTTAAATTCTATTTTAAAACAAAATTATTGTATACAATTCTAGTTCATTTGTAAAACCAAATGATATAATAAATAAAAGATAATAAAAATTGACGAAAATTATTATTTATATACATGGTGTTAATTTCTGAAAAATTCGAATTAGCAAAGGTCAAAAGTTACGCACAATAATTTTGCCTAGTTTCTATCTCTTTCGCTCTCTTCTCACTCTAAAACATCGAGAATTGCCTTGATTAGCTCTAATTGATGCCCTCCAAGCACGAATAATCAGACCTGTTGCGCTTGACAGTTCCCACTTCCCGCTACGTAACCGCAAATCAATTTCACTAGCACTTCATATAGAGTCGAACGATTTTACTATTAAATTTATTATTAGTATACCCTGAGCCCATTGAAAATGAGTAAAAAGGGTAAAATGGTTTTGTGCAAATGTATGTAACAGAAAATAGAAGGTAGCTAGAGACTTGAACTTTTCAGTTATATTTTTTTCTTTTGCCATAAGCAGAATATGTTAATCCTTTTTTTTTTTTTTTTTTGATATGTTTGTCTGTTTTTGCCATATGTCGGAGCTATAAGTGCTATAGCCACTAAATTTTATGAAGTGTGTTTTCGTAAAGCATACGCAGGTCAAGAATATTTCACTTTCTGGATACCACTGCCAACTCGCCCCAATATTGAAAAAAACGCAATTTAAGTAGTACAGACATGCGCTTAAGTTTGTACATACATTTGGATGCTCTTTTCAAGTCCTGAAAATTTCATTACGATCATTCGATTAATTTGGAAGTTATTCAAGAATTTATTGAATTATTGGGGGTTGAAATGTGTGAATTTAGGATATCTCCTAGTCAGGCACTCCCGACTAGTTTTTTTTGTTGTTGATAGTAAGGGAAAAAAATGTTACGCTTACTACACAGTCGGTACAAGAGTGCAGTAAATAGATAAGTGATCTTATCTGCATATGCCATTGCTTGATAAGCGCGACACCCGCCAATTTTTCGGACGGCCATGAAATTCATGTAATCGACGCGACGCGACGCGACGCTTAGATAGGGGCAGACGGGCGCCTTATCAGTTATATTGTTGTTGTTGGGACTAGGTACTCACCGCGTAATTGAGACCCGATAGATCGACATCGCCGTTGGTGATCCACTCGTAGAACTCCATGGCATTATCGGTGGGATCACCCTCACCGTAGGTGGCCAAACAGAAGACGGCCAATGAGTTCTCGATATCCTTGAGCTGCAGCAGTTCCTCCATATCGCACTCCTCGGGATCGGCGACCATGCCCTTGAGCCGATACCGTATACCCTCCTTGGCCAAACGGCCGGCAAACTCCTCGCCGGTGCCAGTCTGCGAGCCATAAAAGACAACCAGACTGCGACCGGAGGTCTTCAATTTCTTGATAAACGAATTATCTGTCGCCGTTGTGGTGCTCACTGTGGTGGGCCTAAACGGATGAGAGGTTCAAAGGTATCAATTGGCGCTGCTGGACTCGAAGAATTTCGTACTCACTGTATGGAATAGCTGCGCACGGGCTCCTCCTCCTTCTTGCGGCTGCGCAGAAAGTAAAAGGCCGCACCGCCGATCAGCACCGCCAGCAGCGCAACGTCCAGCAGGCCCAGAAACGGTTCATCCCCGCCAGCAGCGGCAGCTGCTCCAACTCCATCAAGTGGTGGCTGCTCACTGGCCATGGTTTAAAGTCTGACTGCAAAATACAAAAAAAACAAAAGAAAAAAAAATAGCGCGTGTTAGTTTCAGTTTTGCATACACTTTACACACAGCACGAGTAGATCAAGGGGTGGGGAAGGTAAAGAGGGGGGATGGGGAGGTTTGGGGGCCTGCAGATTTGCATATCGCACTTTGAGCACGCACTTAATGTATGCCACGTAGGCCACAAATCGAATAGAACTCTCTAATGCGAGTACAGTCTGGAACTGTTTTGCATGCGACCGGAGGCGCCTAACGGCAAACGAGCTTCCGCACTTGCTCTAACGGTAAACGAACGCTTGCGTACTATCACTCTCTCTGTCCCTCTCACTCGCGCTTTGGCTCACGCGCTTGCATTGACATTGACACCAAATAATGCGCACACACTTTATATATAAAATATATACATATATATATATATATCTATATATATCTGATGTATTTAATAATTGAATTACATTTTGCCTTTTTAATTTATTCCCCCACACGAACTAACGGTTGATTCAATGCGAAATGCCCGCTCACCTTCGTCTGTTCGATTTAACAGCGCGCTGTTAACTAACAGCCGCAGCCATAGACGGCAACAGTTTTTATGCCTTATCAACAGCTGCGATTCATTGCGTGCAATCGCACAGTGCACAGCAACAATAAATCGACGCCGCTTAGTTAACAATGATTGAGAGATTAGAGTTCGTTCAACACTCGTTGGTCATGATGAAAATATCAATTTACTTTTGGCAACCCAATGTTGAGCGTAAACAATAGATGATTTCTTGACCGCAAGAGTTCTATTTCAAAATGTCGAGTTATATTTACGTTTTTGTTTACATTGCTTGTTGCCTCAATACATATACATAGCATGACGGTGTTCATTGCGTCAGAATAGTATATATATACTATATGTATGTTAGTTTTGTTTTCACATATAATGTATGTAGACTGTTGTTCGCTTGAAAGCTCAATCACCTTAGATTTTCTTTTTGTATTTTTACAGGCTTTTCGTCACCATTTTTTTTTTTTTTGTTTCCATTCAGACTTGACATGCACGTGGCTTTTTTTAAATCACATACTGCATATAGAATTTTGCTAAATATATTAGTTAAACCCTAAGTAAGCATATTATTATATTATTCTAGTTTTCGCGTAACTCATTATGCTAATTAATGTTAATAAAGAAAAATATATACAACTGTTTTAAAAATAAGCCACTGGCAAAGATTATAAAGATTTTGTTTCGGACCAGCAAATGTTATATATCATATGGTATCTTGAAAATTGTAACCGGTTTAACCTTTAGGAATTAGAATTGCAATTTTGAATACATTTAAAGCCTTAAATTTAAAATTCTAAATTCTTGGAATTACTTAAAAATTTGTTCTATTTTTTTCTCTTTGAACATTAATGAATATATTTGAATTTTTTTTTTTTTGTATAGTGTACAATATTTGCTCGAAAATTAAAACGTCACGATTTTAGAGGTTATTCCATATAGTAAACAATTTCGACTTTTGGAATTGGTTTATTTTATAAAGCTAGCTGCAGTATATATACCTCAATTGTTTATACATTCCTAATGATTTTAAAATGTGAAGCATTTTTCTATAGGTGCATTTTATTTGATTTTATGTTTTTCTAAAATGAAAGATTCACACTTCTTTATTCGAAGAATTCATTTCATTAATTTCATTTCATAATTTTTATGTAAGAAATAAATTTAATAAAAAAATAAAATTAAATAAAATATGCGTAAATTTTAAAAATGGCATAGAATAATTTAATTAAATGTTCTTTGTCCACAATTATTTAATGACGTAATATTATTTATATTAACAGCTGACAATTTGTACCTGATCACCTAAAACGTTGATCTCCGCCCCAGACATTTTCTGTGTTAAATATATAAAAGTAAAAAGAAAAACAGACGAAAAAAGTAAGCTAACAGTCAATTATAAAAAACACGTTGACGTTGCACCTTGAATTTTGAGCAGGTGATTTAATGTCTAATGTGTTTCGTCTACGTGCGTTTGAATTTTTGCATAGAAAATACTCGTGCAACATTTAGTTCTTGTTGCTGTGGTCAGCAAATGGCAAAAAAATAAATATTAAACATTTGCCAGCGTCGTCGACGACAACGCGTATGCAAATCGAACCGTAGTCGTAATGCCGTAGCCGCAGCCGTAGCCGTCTTCCACGAGCTGCTATTAGGAAAGGTGCTCAGTGGTCAATCAAGTGAGGTGCAAATAATACAAATGCGATCGCAGACAACGGCGACGTCGAGTCGATGTCGATTTCGACGACAAGTGACAACAGCGGAAAAACTACTCAACTTTTGTAGGTCAGAATTGGCAAGGTGTGTGACGCCATCAGGTTCAGAATTGTGGCTATATATATAAAAAGGGTTACTTTTTTATCTGGTTTTGTATTGAATTGGGTGGAAAGCTTTTAAATAATTTTTTTAATTTAAATATTTTACGTCATGATTTGTTTTTATTGACATCTTCATAGCTTGTTCACATTTCTCCACAAAAGGTAGTTTTTTACACTTGGGTTAAGTTAAAAAATATGTTTTTAAATAAAAATGTTTACTTCTCAACATAGGAAATTGTTTTTAAAAATATTATAAATCTTTCTTAAAAATAAGAATGTTTTTTAATAAGGGAAAAAATTTTAAAACATTGAATAACTTTCGTTTTTCCTTAGTTTTAGTTTTTTCTTTCAACCATAAACCACTATTTATGTGGTTGGTAATTGAAGTAGGTGTTGGCTTATAACTTTTCATGAAATTTTAATAAGTGATTAGTTGTCTATATAATGTAAACACGTTTCTTAAAGAAAATTAGAAAATATATATATATATATATATATATTTTTTCTAAAGTTTTGGCTTACTTTCTCATTTTTCGTAATTTAATTTTGTACTTTTTCTGATTTGTAATTTGATTTGATATTAAATATCAGTTCCGGAAGTTTACACTTATTCAACAAACTCAAATAATATATATTTTGTCGTCTTTAGTGTCTACTGTCTAAGCTATAAACTTATCGCAAAAAAACAAAAACAAAAAAATTTTAAACAAAATTCTAGTGTACTTTTTTTAATTTATAAAAGTATATCTGACGTTGTAGATAACGTTTGTAGTTTTTATAAGTTTTGTTGTTCTCTTTAGATATCATATTATTACAACTTTATTTTTGTTTTCTTCGCCTTATTTAGCAACCTGTTTACTTATTCTAATTTGTCTTTTTGCTTTCTTGTCTTGTATTTCGTATCTGACGTAAGCCTTTTGCATATTTCATTACCAAACTAAAGAAGCTTTCCGCATTTCAAATCTTTTTCTTAAAAATATATACTTCTATCTGAAATTATTTTCGTTTGCCCTTATAAAATTATAGTACACAACACAAATTAAGTTATTCTACATAAATACATAAAATAGATAAAAAGCGTGAGATAAGATTGGAACAACTTGAACACTGTAAGCAACAGGTAGCCAATTTATTTAAAAATAAGGAATATTTGAAAGTTACATACAACAAAATGTTAAATCTTTCGACCTTTTATTTTTTTATAATTGTTTTACTTTTACGCAAAGCTATTAGCACTCACCTTTCTCTAAAACGGGCAAAATCCCTCAACACATTCAATTTATAACATTTTTTATAATTTAATTTCCATTTTGACAAGTTTTTCTGACAACTCGCCTAGAGATTCCTATCAACCGCCGACCTCAATTCAGATACAATCTTAACTCCAGCCAAAACAAAACCCTTGCGAATTAGACAATATTTAATGTGTACGCGAATGGCGAGTAGACGCATTTCGAACCCGTGCCGATGCCGAGGGTTACTCATAAAGTCACAGACCCGATCGCTTGGTCAAACAGAGCGGAAAACTTTGCGCTCAGATTGTGTATACGTGCCTATTTATCGCATCATTAAACCAAATAGTAAGCATGAATGGGCAAAATTTGTGTTTGTTTGAGTTTGAATTTTGTTATCGCCGTGAAAAGTTGTTGGCATTTAAAAAAAAATAGTTTGCCTCCACTGTGGGGTAATTCAAGTATTAAAACTACCGCTGAGCAATAGTAAATGCTAATTGGAGAAAATCAAGTTTGCAGACAAACTCACAAAAAAAAAAATAAAAAATATATATATATATATATATATATATATATATATAAATATATAAATTAAGCCCAATCGCTTTTATTTGGTTCAATGTCAAAGGTAGCAGCAAAATATTTGTGTTTTTTTTTCAATATTTTTTTTAATTTTTATTTTTGGTTTGGTCAACAGCACAAAAGTGCAAAGTTAAAACTCAAAAGTTTAAACACGCACACTCGAATAAAAAAAAAACGTATACAAGCCATAAAAGAGTTAAACAAAATTTGATCATTTAAATTTGTATAGATATGATTCAAATTCAAACGATTTTATGGGTATAGTCTGTTAAGAAATAAAATGAAAAAATGGTTGTTTTTACTATCGGGACAAACATATTTCTTCAATATATAATGTAGATAAACAAATTATTTCTAAATTAAGTAATTAATTTACTCTTGATAAAAAAGAATGTTTTCCACAGTAAAAAAAAATAATATTTAATATATCAATTTTGAAATTAGTAAATAGTTTGCTCTCAATAGATAAAAACAAACTTTTCCACAATAAATAAAGTAAAATAAAAATAAAAAAAATTTGATATTAGTCAAAAAAAATTGCTCTCATTAAATAAAAAAGTTTACTGCAATAAACAAATAAATTTTTTAAATAAGTAAAGTAAATAGAAAGAGTACACCACAGTAAAAAAAGTAATAAGCCAATAATTACTTAAATTAGTAATCAATTAATTCTCAGTAGAACTATTTTTAGTACAACCTAGAAAACTAGAATTAATTTTAAACCTTTTATGTAATAACTGGCTATAATTAGAAAATAGTAAGTTAGTTAATTACACGTAACTAATCAAATGAGTGCTTTCAATGATTTCTCTAATAAAGCTGTAGACCTTAGATACATCTAATATGGAAATTATGTCGATATCGACACTCAAGTGTGACACTTGATAAGAAATACAAAAACAGCTGACAGACAAAAAGCGACAAACGAGTTTTTTTCAAGGCAATCAGACATTATTCGGCTTAGAGATTACATCAGAAACAAAAAGATTAATTCAGCAGATTTTTATGTTTTCTGGTAAAGGCGCGCCCTCACATTAATATTTCGCAAGAACAACAGAAATGTATTAAATTAAATTGCATATTTCGCTGATAACGCTTATAAATCAGGCAAAGAGGGAAAGCAGCAGTGAGAGTGCAAGCGGTCAAATGTAACCTCAAATATTTACAACCTGTTTAATAGGAAAAGAAAAAAAAACGACAGTAAAAGCAATAGCAAAAGCAACAGCAACATCAACAGGTAATGAACTTTACACATCGTCCGTAGCCATTGCTTGTCTCGCTCGCACACACGTAGGCACACAGCCAGTGTGTACACACTAGTGTGTGTGCGCGTGCATGTTATGTATTGATCTCTTGTTCCCTCTTGTTGTTGCTGCTGTAACCTTGACCATCAAATGCCGCAATTGGTTCACGATATTAAATTTGTGTATCTATAATGCGTACTCCTACTTACACTGTATTCGTTGTCGAATGTGAGTGTTGCCCCCGCCCCCGTTGAGACGTTTGTGCATGCGCCTTGTGCGGTTTTTCTTACACCGTTTTTTATTTCAGCGTGTGCGTTGTTGTCTTCTTTCTTTTTCGGTTTCGGCTTTCCTCGTTTTCGTACACGTTTCGCGTTGAGCGTTGCGCGAGCGCTTAATTTGTTTTATTTAGTTAAAGTGGAAGCCACGACGACTGCAACAGCAACAACGACGACGACGACGACGACAACGGAGACGCAGCACAACTACACATACACATGCGCATATGTATGAATGTAGTATATGAACATATATATATAAATATATAGATATATATGTGTGTATGCTTATTTGACTAATCACTGTGTAGCACGCCTACGTCTTCGTCCAGCTGTTGCTCGTGAACTGAACCCGTCTCGGTCTGCAGTTCGAGTTAAACTAAACCAATTGATAAATAATTTGCGCTTAATTCGTTGCAATTATCGGCAGTGCAAAAAAACACGTCCGATCAGCAGCTTGAACAAAGTGATACTGTTGTTATTGTTACTCAAGTGGTGCTGCCTGACCGTCGTTGGGTGCGAAAACTTAACGAAACTTACGCTGCTAAGCTGGGTATGCAGATCGCAGCGGAACAAGCAAAATGCTGTAACAGAGCTGTAACATGCCAGTACTGTTAACTCATTCACTGAAAAGTTTTTAATATTAAATCTTTTTTCTTTAGCAACTTATGAACTATAGCAATTAAATTAAGCTTGTTGCTTATATAAAGAAGCAAATACAAATATATTTCTATTATAATACCAACGATTGCCAAAAATACCAAATTTAGTACTTTAGCTGAAAGGCATAAGAATTGAAAAAACAAACCCAATTCAATACTATAGCTAGAACTTATTTTATGATGTATGCAATTATTCCTTAGTTGCAATTGTTCCCAAGGATTTATTCTATATATATTATTATTACAATACCAAGAATTTTGAAAATAAAATTACTTAATGAATTATAATTTCAGTATTTTAATTGATTTGTTTACATATTGCATGGCTAATAAGCATGTTAGCTTAACAGCTTGCTGTTAGCACGTTGAGCATCGATAACATTGCCCATCTCTAACTGCCAGCCATTGTATTCACTCGCTCACTCGATACCACACTACCAAACTACTCTTTCGTTTTAGTTTTTTTTAAGTTAACTTTATTTATTATTTTGCAACGCCTGTAAATTAGCTTTAATTATTCAATTTTAAACACTAAACGTGTTCACGACTGTGTTCGATTCAAAGTGCCTTAAAAGCTGTGCGCAAGCAGCTTGAAAAAAAAACAACAAAAAACCAATTGTGTAATTTACATGCAAATGTCGTTGGTACCTGCTGGCCAACAACAACAACAACAACAGCAACAACAAGGGGCAAGGCAACAACAGCAGCGGAAATGCCTTTGAAATTCTTTAAGAAATGTCGACAATATAATGTGACGTCCAAAAATCTGTTTGTTATAAATGTGCATCATTTGCTAGGTGAGTGTGTGTGAAAGAGAGAGTGTGCGTGTGTGTGAGTGTTTATGTGTGGGGGCGTATCAGCCTAACACCAACAACAAGTGCAAGAAGAAGACTATCAATAACAACGGTTTTCAATTGCACGAGTCTGAGTTGCCGTTAACAGCAACAGCAACAGCAACAACAACAACAGCAACAGCAACAGCGTCTCCAACAACAAAAACGCAGCTGTCGCCAAGTTTTTTACACTTGTTGATTTATTTACTCATTAATTGGAAACATATAATTGTGTGTTATTTTTATATGGCCAACAACGGCAGATAAGCAGAGTGCGCGTTTATCTGGCCTCACGTTATGACCAGTTTTCTGTGGAATTCGCTTGTTGCCAAAAACATATCAGCAACAACAAATACGGCAGTTTGGTGTTGTTGTTTTTCAATTGAACTTGTTGCGCCCCTGTTAGGCAGGTAACAGGCGCGTCCTATGTTAACAGCTAACAGCGACAGTGCCTTATGCTTGGTGCACATTTGCTTAAAGTGACATCCTGGCTTAATATATATTAACTGCATTGTTTTGTAATATATACTTGCTAAGTTGCTAGACCAACAGTTAATTATATTTTTTTTCCGTATTTTTGAATACCTTTCACGCATACTCTTGTCCGATTTCAATTTATTAGTTATACATTTTTTGAAATATTCCATTAATTGCAGACAAGCTTTTAATTTATAAGCACAGAAAAGACTTTCAAACTTAATTAATAAATAAAACCATAATTCTGACTTCCCTTGTATATTGCTATTAAAATATATTAAATTTGTATATAAAAAAAAACGTAATATAAAATCTTTAAAAATTATTGCTGATGATTTAGCTGGCACGAGGTAAAAAATTCGAAGAATTCAAAACAAATAATTGTTTTATAATTTATATTTACGTCAGCTGTAGGGCCTAAATTATTTTACACTTATTCTATTGATCCATCAGATTTTATGTTATATTTGTAAGATTCAAATAAATCGAAAATTGATTTTAATTTGATTGATTGAACATAGTCTATCAGTATCTCAAATATTAATGTATTTACTAATCAGATTAGTCTCACTGTAAGCAAGTGTCATCAGGCTGTTAACAGGCGCACACTGTTAATTAACAGCGAGCGCGCGCTTAAACAACAAATATCCAACGATTTCCGTTGGCTTGTTGGGCTCAATAAAACGTATAAGGCCGTCCAAAAGACGATTAGACAACAAAAATATATCTCTGTGTGTAAATATCTGTGTGTGCGTGTGTGTGTGTGTGTGTGTACATTAGCATATTTGCGCGTGCTCTGTTGCCAAGCGTTGTTGTTATGCTTTTCAGCTGTATCTGCGCACGTTTTTATCTATTGTACACCGCTATATATGTGTATTATATATATCTCTCTACTTGGCAGACACCTCGAGCACCGTTGACTGCACCATCAGCTCGGAGAGCAAGGGCCAGGAGTGCCTGGACAATGTCTGCCAGCGTCTGTTCATCCAGCAGCCGGAATTCTTTGGGCTGCGCTACTTGGTCAAGGACAAGGAGGACGAATACAAATGGCTCGATCTGGAGCGTTCGCTCAGCCGCCAGCTGGCCAAATACGGTGCCGACAACAAGATGTATTTGCGTGTCCGGCACTATGTGACGACCGGAGTCCGGCATCTGAACGATGAGGCGACACGTTTCTACTATTTCCTGCAGCTGAAGAGCGACATCTACGAGGGACGCATCGCGTGCGACATAAGGACGGCCATACTCCTGGCGCTCTACTGCCGCCAGGCGGAATACGACAGCTACCAGGGCGATAAGCAGTCAAAGGAGTATCTAAAGAAATCGCTCGTCCTGCCGCGCAATATGCAGGGCCTGGCCAACGATGACAGCATGCTCGACGGCCTCATTGTGGAGGTGCTGCAGCAGCACGCGAGCATGGCGCATCTCAGCCAAAGTCAGGCGGAGGAGATGTACATACAGTGCTGCCAGCAGCTGGACGGCTATGGCGAGGAACGTTTCGCCGCCAAGGATACGCTCGGCAATGATCTGTTGCTCGGTTTGGCCATCAATGGCATGGTCGTCATCGCGGACAATGGACGGCAATACTTTCCGTGGAAGGAGTTCCATACGGTGACCATCGACAAGCGTACCATTAAAATCGAACAGAATAAGCTGGATGGCGATGGCAGCATTGTCGGCAGCTTCATCTTCAGCGAGGCGGATATTGCGCGCTATTTCTGGAAGTTGTGCATCATGCAGCACAAGTTCTTCAAGCGCTACATTGACACGGACACGCCCTCCAGCCTGGGCAGCAGCGTTGGCGCCGACATGGAGAGCAACAATGGGCACACGTTGGGCGCCGACAGCGTCGGCTATGTGGAGTATGATTATGTGGCCGCCGCTGAGCAGCAACAGCAGCAGCAGCAGCAACAGTTGCAACAACATCAACAGCAGCAGCAACAGCAGCACTTGCAACAGCAGCAGCAGCAGCATTTGCAACAGCAGCAGCAGCAGCAACATCTGCTCTCGTCCAACATTTCGCTGGCCGCCAGCCACAGCCAGTTGTTGGGCCAGAGCAGCAGCTGTTTGGATTTGAGCAACAACAATTTGCACAGCAGCAACAGCATGTTGCATAATCACAACAACAACAACGGCAGCAACAACAATACGGATACACACGAACGCGAGCGCTTGAAGGCCATGCTGCCCACATATCGTCCCGCTCCGGACTATGAGACCGCCGTGCAGCTGAAATATCGCACGCCCTCCGCCGAGCTGCATAATGTGGCCCTGGCAATGGCCACGCCCGGCAATGCGGGCGTCTACTATGCCGGCTCACAGCCGGACGTGCACAATCCGGCCGTCTACGGCGAGAGTCTGTTCCTCGGCCATCATCTGACGGCGGCGCACCGTTATCCGGACGTGGCACAGCCAGCCGCCGCCTTGCATGCGCATCATCATCATCTCAACTTCTACCAGACACAGCAGCAGCAGCAGCAACAACAGCAGCAGCAACATCAGCAGCAGCAGCATCAGCATTTGGAGCTTTCGCAGCGCATGCACATGATGCGTCACAAGGCGCCGCCGCCGTATCCCGTGAATCGTCTGAGCTCCTCGTCCACGCCGGATTTGGCTGTGGCCACGCCCCGGCCGCTGCAGGGCTATCGCAACTATGTGTCGGGCTCATCGCCCGATCTGGTCTCCAATCGTAATCTGCTCAATGGCGGCCAGTTTGTGGCCCTGGCGGCCGGCGGCGGTGTCCATGGCAATGTGCCCACCTCCTCGGGCGCCACGATGCTGCACCAGTATCCGTACATTGGCCACATGGGGCACTCGCAGCCGTACCTGCCGCCGCACGGCACCTTCGAGAACCTCAACATGATCGAGGAGCAGCCCTCCATTATGTCCCAGCTGCGCCAGTCGGCGATGAGTCAAGCGGCCGCCGCCGCAGCAGCCGTGCAGAGGTAAATTGCAATTGCAGCTAATCTTTTATTAATTAATGAATTACACAAAAACCACAGAAAACCGCACACAAAAAAATCGCAAAAAAAGACGCTACTTATATTGTTAAAATCGGGATGTGTTCCATAATTTTCAAAGATTGCATAAAACCAAAAAAATGGCATAGACACTTGGAAGGAAATTGCAGATTATCTTATTGAATCTTCATTATTTTTAAACCGCTTCAGATAAAAAGTTAAGAATTTTCGTGGCAATTCGATCAAATCGATATATCTTCCTCAGCTTGAAAACTAGATGCATACATTTTTTTGAGACAGATTACTGATGAGCTTCTCTGAAGATCGCTTAAAAATGATTTAGATACGCCCATGGGGGGCGTAGCAATTTGATAAAATCGATATTTTTCCAAAATAACTATAATAATGAAGACCTTTCTGTTCAAAGCTGTTAAATCATTTGGAAAAAACGCACAAAAAAAGCGAGTTGAGTGTAAAATAAATTATTTATTCTTACAAAAATATTTAGCATACCTAAGATGCACTTTTGTATTGCTTTTCTGTACAGAAAAAATATTTAAAAAATGAAATCCCATACAAAGTATAATAAGCATAACTTGGAAATCTTGTAAAAAAAAAATGACAAAAAAATTGTATGGGAAAAAGTAATTAAAAAAATAACTTCAAAACTGCATACAAAATTCGCAAAAAATAGAAATAATTGTACTTAATTCCAATCTCTCTTGCAGTTCGCCCACTTTGCCGCCCAGTGGCTATCGCAGTTCGGCGCCACCGCCGGCGAGCAGCCCGCAGCCGCCGCCGGCGACGACGCCGACGCCGTTGCAGCGCAGCGCGATGAACGGCTCCATCGAGCCGATCTATGAGAATGTGCCGCTGCCGCTGCCGCAGCGCGCCAGCGGCGGCAGCAGCGGCCATGCGACCACAGCGGATGCCATGCGGCAACGCGCCTCCTCCATACAGTCAGCGCCGCCGGGCGTGGCGCCAGTGCCCGCTGCACGCCATGCCAACAGCAACAACAACAACAACAATGTGGTTACGCTTACTGTAAATGCGCAGCCGGACGATGAGATTACCAGAAATATTAAGAAGTTCGGGGCCGATCGTGCGGCCAGCACGGAACTGCAGTTCCTGGAGCCGCAGGCACCACAACGAGCGGCACGCGCCGCCAGCGCAGCGCCCGCCATTGGGGCGACGGCGCCGCCGCGTCAACATCGATCGACGGCCAGCCTGAACAAGTCGACGGTGGATGTGATTTCGCCGGCGGGCGACTCGCTGCATCAGCAATTCAGTGCCATGAATCTGTCCGCCAATACGTCGGCGTCCACATCGTCCATGTTCAGCTCGACGCTGGACACCACCGGCTCCTCGTCGGCCAGCAAGGATGTGAAGCGTCGCCGGCGTTGGAACATTTTGTCGCGCAGCAAAACGCCCGATAAACAAAAGTCGGCCACGCTCGG
Organism: Drosophila colorata; assembly: GCA_035041545.1. Lineage (NCBI taxonomy): Eukaryota > Metazoa > Arthropoda > Insecta > Diptera > Drosophilidae > Drosophila > Drosophila colorata. The sequence continues at coordinate 4,831,282 of JAWNLD010000013.1, forward strand.
CAGAGAGAAGGCCAGCACCTCGGCCGCCCAGCACGCCAAGCTGGCAACGAAAATGAAGCTGGCCCAGGACGATCTCAATCTGCCGCATCGTTGGTCGACGGGCGTCAGCAAACCGCAGCCCATATCGGGACAGTATTCCAAGGATAAATTGGTAAGAAATTCTATTTATGTTCACATTAACTAACGTTAAAGATAACGTTCCCAAAAATAAACCAAACAAAGTTATAAATTCTAGAAAAAATTTTGCAATCGGCAAAATGTTTCTAAAAAAATTAGACAAAATTTTACAAAAAAAAATTTTAAACAATAAACTACAAAAAAATTGGTAGTTCTAATATGATTCTACAATATGCAAAACGTTTGATATTAACTAAAACATTTTTTTGTAAATATTTCAAAACATAGACTAAAAGAAGTTGGAAATTATAAAAAAGTTTCTAAAATCGTTAAAATTTGTTGTCAAAATTTAATTTAAATTAAAAAAAACTCTAAAATAGAGCAAAGAATGTATTTATTCTTGAAAAGTTTATTCAAATATTTCTACAATCGAAAAAACTAAATAAACTAAAGAGTAAAAAAAAATTTAACAAAAAAAAAAAAACGAAAAAAAGTTTTCAGCTCTAAAAATGTTCTACAATCGGCAAAACGTTTCTAAAAACTGTTTACAAATTTCATTAATACATTTTTTACAGTAAATTATATATTGTATTCATCGAATATAGTTATCGTTTTTTAAGTGCGAATTTTCAGTTAAATAATAAATTATTTAAGTTCTTCCTTTGCAATTTCAATGATCAAGTACACTTTACACCTTTTAAGTTAATTTTTTAACTGGTATATATATTATCCCCTCTATTATCTCTTGCAGTGCCAGATATTAAATGATAAGCTGCAGGATGCCCAGCTCTTTATGGAGTTCGAGCGCATACCGAAGAGACGCGAGCATGCGCAATACGATTGTGCGCTGCTTGAGGAGAACGAACTAAAGAATCATGATCCCAACTTTCTGCCATACGATGATAATCGCGTGCGTCTAACGCCATCGATGGACAATCGCCATGGCTATGTGAATGCCTCATATATATCGGTGGGTTAACAATGTTTTTCATATATAATCTGCAATTTGACTTGAGCTCTATTTGTATTTTTTCTTTGTTTAGGCCACTGTTGGCACCAAACAGCGATTTTATATTGTCGCCCAATCACCACAGGTGTCGCAAACGATGCTCATCTTCTGGCAGTGCGTGTGGGAGGCGGACGTTTATCTGGTGGTGCAGCTGACGGAGGACATGAGCTATATACCACTCAGCAGTGAACGGCACATGGAGTTTGGACATGTGAGTAGCCATCAAATGCAGACCTTATCAAGAACTAACCATATTTGTATTTGTATTTTTATTTGCCTACCAGTTCCAGGTCTATCAGGAATTCTCTCAAACCACAGATCGCTGCACCACCAGCAAACTGCGTTTGTATCATGCCCCGTCGCGTCGCTATCGATCTATGTGGCATTTACAGTACGCCGACTGGGCGGAACAGAATTGTCCACGTGATGTCAATCACTTTCTCGACTTTCTCGAGGAGCTCAATTCGGTTAGATTGGCATCCACGGACGAGGTGCCACCGGGACACAATACCAATCCGCCAGTGCTCATACACTGTCTGGAAGGTGGCGGACGTTCGGGAGTTACTCTGACAGCCGATCTATTGCTCTACACTCTAGATCACAATGAGGTAAGGCTTTTTTGATATACATATATATATATATATATACAACTTATATTTGAAAAACTAAATTGTTTAATTTGTTGCAGGACTTGGACATACCGCGTGTTATTGGACAGCTGCGGCATCAGCGGGACAGCATTATACCATCGCTAGCGCAATATAAGTTCATCTACAATCTGCTCATTACCTATTTGAAGCGCACGAGGTTAATCTAAAGCAATGATAAAACTGTTTCCCAACACTGGCTCACTTGCTAACACTAGTATTTAATGTTTAAGCATTAACAAAAGATAAAAAACGAACAACTTTTGGTATATAAATATTACTTATAGACTTGGTTGCATATGCTCCATGTATTTATAAGTACCACAAACTGTTCTTCCAACGGGGCAGCTATAAACCACAATCAACCATCATACGATCATTTTGTCCATTTACTTTGTGATCCTAACGTTTTTTTAACACTTAAGTTCAGAATTTGTTACCAAATTTTAAGCGCTCCACCCCACAATGCAAAACGAATTTTGTGTTAATCATATAGTGCTTAGGTTTAAAGCCAAATTATTTATACATTTTTTTAATGAACCAATTGATATGCATTACGCAACGCAAAGCAATAAAAAAACTATAAATTTTCCAAAAAATTTCGGCGTTTTCTTCTCAAATTTAAAAAAAAACACAGTTTTTGGATATTTGTTTTTAAATACTGTATGTATTTTGTTTTCTTTTCCAAAGTAATTTGTAATATATATCTATATTATATATATATTTATGATATATATATATATATATATAATATACATGCATATCAGAGCTTAAATGAATTACATATATAAAGTTTTTAATTAAAATGATTTGTAAATATTTTATTTAACGGTCAAGCAGAAATTACATTTTAATATTCTTGATTGTTTTTGCTTTGTTCTTTTCTAAAGTTGGAGTCAAGCTATTGCTAAATTTGATGAAGAATGTTTAGACAATTAAATGCGTTTAAGAGATTGAAACTAAAGAAATTACAAAACAAGAAATTTCTTTAGCTTGTATAAAGTTTATAAAAAAGATTGGAAACCGTTTCCCTTCAAATACTATGATTAAAGTTTAGATTTCAGTATTGGTTAAATGGTAAATGCTTTAATGAAAAGTTCCTAAATCATATTACCAATAAAATGTGGTAAGAAATGGAAACGAAAGTAAAGTAAATTCTTTAAAGCATTGCCAAAGCAGATAGTTGTAACGTATTCGTACAGATCATGGAATCTAGGTTTTCTTCGCTTTCTTTACCACTAACCTTAATTCAAGAGACAAATTTCTCTCGCGTTAGCTCGTCCCCAACTTTAGAGAAGAGCATTTAAAATTCGCATTTAGTCGCTATGAGATTTTTACTTTAATTGAAAGTTAATTCGAGCGAAAGAGCACAAACATTTGTTTCTTTACATTTAATTCACTTGTAAGCCATAAAAAGCAAAGGTTTCTGTTAATCTTAACTTAAACATAAAAGAGCACAAGTATACATTAAACATTTAGCATTTTGTTTGATTTGTTTTGTTGGGTTTTTTCTTTCTTCATTTAGGCAAACACAAATTGATGTTGCACACAAATTAGGCTAATTGGGCTGCATTTTGTTCAGGTTTGTATATAGACACAATGTATATATATATATATAGAGATTTCTTGTATATAGTCGTATGTATATATTTATATAATGTATAACTATGTATATAACAGGCAATCGCATATATATACACACACACAAAAATATTGGAGTCTTTAACGTGTGAGAAAAATATGTTTACAAAAAATTATTAATATTATTATTACATTTGTTGATGTTCAAGTCTCAGGTTTTTGTTTTGTTTTGTTTTCTTGTTATTTTTTCTGGTTGTTTTCGATTTGCTTGTACTTTCATTTTTCCTCTTGTCTAGGTTTCTGTCTTTTCTTGTTCTTGGGTTTTTCTTGTTTTTTTTTTTTTACATAAATTGCATTTGTCTTTGTTTGTGTAAATTAAATAAGAGTAAATACAACGTTTGGAAAAATATTCGAAAAGATCTCCCGGCTTACAAACTAAATATTTGGAATCGGAGCGAAGGTTTTATCATTACTTTGCATATGTATACGTATGTGTATGTATAGATAAAACTAACTTGTATATATATATATATATTTGTAGAGCTAAAGTATACATAAATGGAATACAATAGATTGAGTCGGCCTCGTTTCTTTCTTTTCATTATTATTATTATTATTATTCTTTTTAGTGTTGTGCTGGACAAAAATTTTTTTTTTATGTTATTTTTTTTAAACCGACTGAAAGTCTTCAAAAGAGTTTTTGATTGCAAATATTTTTGATTGGGTCTGCTGCTTTGGTCTGCCTGCAGACGTTTCTTTTTATGCATGTGAGAAGGCAATAAATTTGTGGATAATTCTTTTTGTTTTCTTTTCTTTTGAGTTAATTTTTGAGGAAAATGTTTACAAAGAATTGTGCTAAATTAAAATTAATTGTAAGCAACTTAAAACATAGACCAAAACTAAACTTTAGGCGCTTAATCTAAGAATACGTGACAATGGGGTTTCGAACGTTGACGCTGATAAATGATAAATGGGATATGAACATGTGTGTATGTGGGGGCAACATCTATTCAATGGGCGTGCCACATTGTAGCATATATATACATATATATGTATGTGTGTATATGACGTGTTTGTTTGCTGGTGACGACAATGGAAACCACAACCATTAACAATTTTGGCATATATATATATATATGCTATAAGAAGAAAGAAGGACAAATTAGTATTTATTTGCAGTTGTTTTTTAAAGGATGATTGTACTCACAACTAATTAAATTAACATTTAGTAGTTAAAACAGCACAGTTTGATTTATTGATTCATGGGTGGCATGGGACATATGGTACACTTGGTGCTATCCATAAAATTTGGCGGGCCACCTGCAGTTGAATAAAATATGAAATGAAATTTTTAGTAAATTGCTTAGCTGTGTGGGTGTAAAATTTAAGATTAAGCTTAGACATACGTACGATGTAATTAAAAACTAAAATTATTGGAATAATTGATCTTAAAAGTCACAATTTAATAATTAGAATTCAATACTTATAAATTATTAATTTCTTTATCTCGACATTTAGACGAGAGCTGTTAGAAAATTTAACCAACCTACCAAATTAAAGGCCTTACTAAAATATGTAAAATTATTGTGTATGTTAAAGTTAAAATAACATAAATTTTGTTTTTACATTTTGCATTTGCATTTTATCAAAATTAGAAATATTAAATTTTTGGCCCCAGGTTTTTACGCATTTTTAAAATTGTACTTATACAATTAAATAATATATTTTGACAATTATATACCAATCGGACAAGAAAAAGATAATTCAGTTAGGAAATAACATGTTCACAGTGTGGGCCTAAGAAAAAAAGAAGCCCAGCCTCAGTCCTTCTACTTGCCTCCTTCTATGCGTTGGGCACTCTCATAATACTCTCTATTTGTAATATATAATATTTACCCGTCTGCCGTAAGGTTTAAACTGCCAGCTTTTGGTTTTATTAGACACTCATCACATCATGTTGCTAAAGCACCTATTTATATATATATATATAAATATTGCAATTTTATAACTAAATGTTTTCATAAAAATATTGAGCCCAATTTTTCCAGTCTACGGATCACTTTTGCTCTAAAAGGAAGCTTCTGTTCCGTCATCCATACTAATATTGAGCACAGTTTTTCCTGCCTAGGTGATCACTTTTGCTCCATCATACGTAATCAGACTTCAGGACATCTTCGAGTCTCAATTGCAATTATAAAATCAACATTAAATGACTCTCGTATACAAAAAACCTTTCTGTCATGCTACTTATACACTATGATACTTATATTAAAGTTTTCCGAGTATTAGAGTAGATAATATTAACTACTACCCTTACTCCCTACTGCCTATCTATACACATACACTCAATTCTGTTTTTATGCGAATTTGTTTTATGTGGTTTTGAAGTTATGCGATTTTTTCCTACGATTTTTATTTTGAAAGATTTTGAAGTATGGATTTGTTTTTGTTGTTTTGCTTTAGGTAAAGTTTTAGGTATTCACTGCTTTAATTTTTTCTGAGTTAATATTGAATTTTCTATGCGAATTTTTGGTAGTATGAGCTTTTGAAAATTTTACAACGTATCCCTAAGTAAACAACGTAAATCGTGTGTTTTTCGATCCCCATTTTTGCAGTAACGCATAAAAAGAGAATTGAGTGTATATACATATCATAAGAGCAACAACTTTAAATTGACTCCTAAATCGCCTGCCCCCTCGTTGGCCTTGCGCTGCATTTTGTTGCCGTTGCTTTGGTGGTTATCGTTTCCAGTCTCTGCTCGATTCGGACTTACCGTGCATGTGGTTCAAGTGTCTGCTGGTTGCATTGCTGTGATGATGATTGTACAGGCTGCTGGTGTAGACCGGTGGCGGTGGTGGTGGCATGGCCAATTGTTGTTGTATTTGCTGCAGTTGCTGGTGACTGCGCATATGCAAATAAGGCGCTGGCGGTGCAGGAAGCTGTGGTGGCTGTATGGATGCTGATGTAGGTGGTGGTGGTGGCAATAGTTGTGATTGCTGTAGTGTTGGTGGTGCTGGTGGTGGTGGTGTGGGTGTGCTGGGTGGTGTGCTGGTGTTCTGGCAGGGACTATTCAAATTCCGTGTGACGGCGTTGTTCGAAATCTGCTGCAAGAGACGGCAATCAGCGGCCGTATAAACGGGCGGCGATGGTTCATTGTGTACTAGTTGTTGCTGTTGTTGTTGTTGTTGTTGGTATGTCAAGTGGTGCTGTTGATGGTGCGACTGTTGTTGCTGCTGCTGTTGCTGGGCGTAGGAGCCATGGCCGCTGTCACACGATGAAACTGAACCTGTTGGGTGTTTGTTTGTGGCAATGAGAGTAGAGTAAAAGTAGCGTAAAGTGTGTCACAGTTTGTGTGTGAGTGTGTGTGGGTGTGTGTAAAGCAATGTGAGAGACCAACAACCAAAGCAGCGATAACCAACCACCAATACATATACATATAAATATATATATATCTATTTTTTTTTGTATATATTCAGCCCAAATGCAAGCAAGGAGCGGGATTTACTAAAGCGCAACCAACAATTTTAGCTAAAGGCCAACTAAAGTTAAGCTACAATTATGGCACTATTATTATGAACTATGAACTAAAATGGCGCTTAGGTTTTAGTAGGCAGCGCTAAGTGTTTGGTTTATGACAGGTGGGAGACTTAATTAAAAAACAAAAAATTTAAAGCTGCACTTACCGGAAGTCACGGATTTGCGCAACGGCAAATCACGAAAAGTCGTCACACTACTGCTCTCCAGCGAAAGGTCCACGGAAGGCAGCGGCGGCGGCGGTGCGGGCGTATCCGAATGGGAACGCTCGTGTATCGCTCGAGTGGGCATTATGTTGCCTGACAAAAAAAAAATAGAAGTGAAAGAAATTAAATGAAATTTATTTTGGTTTTCCTTTCAGAGAATATGTTAGAAAAGAAATAGCATATAATAAATAAAAGGTATCTTTTAAGTTTCTTTTTCTAATATTTTTCTTTGTTTTACAAAACTGTTAATTATTTGTCTTAATTCCACATTGGTAAAGCTATAGTCTTTAAGCTAAACTTTTTAAGAACAACAATCTAATAGATTGCTGGGCTAAATTGGCAGCTAAATCAAATTAATTAAAAAGGTTAAAAGTGCGCTCTGATCAATTATATATTTGCATTCCCCACAAGACAAATTGCCAGCGTTTTATGGAAATATTAAATTTAAAAAAGTGGAAAAATCACTAACTTGACCAATCAGTCACAATTATATAAACATGTAATATAGTGTGTATAAATAGATTTATATACAGTATATACCGCTTATATGCATTGCTGATTATATGAAATTATTGTATAAATATAGTGCTTGATAAGTCCGGTGTATTTTATAGGAAATTACACAACTATTGCAATTTACAAAGTATTTACATATATTCAAAAAAGTGAGTTATCCACTGTTTTCAGTTTTTCTAAGTTGATATTGACTTTTCCATGCGATTTTTTGGTTTTATGCGAATAAATAATATAGATATTCTCGTATAAATTTAAGGCAAAGAACTTTAAACAATGTATTTTAAGACGATCGGCAGAAAAACTTTCGCTTCCACTTTGGTTTGATTAAAAAATATATATGCCTATATAAAGCCGAATTATTTAAGCTCATTTTCCAACATTGTGCTCTGCTGCAGTCAAGTCAGACAGAACAGTTGTATATATGCGTAAAGAATTATCTTTCTTAAGAGATTTCTATGAACATAAAGCTTAAATAAAATCTGACTAAAGATCTCGGAGTTTGGCTTAAATATTTAAGTCCGACTTTGTTGATCCTTTTACTAAGTTGTTTGTTTTCTTAAAAACTACACTAATCCGGCTGCACGTTTCTGGAATGCTAATCCAGCAACTTTAAAGATTACTGATTGAAATTCAACTTGGACTCACCTCCAGATGCCAAACGTCGATGTGCACACGGACTGGGACTGGGCGTACATTGAGCATTGGCCACGCCCGCCGGGACGCCCGCAGCAGTGGCAGTCACGGCCACGCCCCCGCCGCCGACGGGCGGCGTGCTAAAGCCGTGCGCGGCATGCAAATGATGCAGCGGCGGAATGACGCCGGGCAGCGCCGAGCTGTGACGCGGCACGAACGGCTGATGCGGCCGTATCTTTGAGGATTCGGATAGCGAGAGCATCTTTTTGACCGCCTGCGGCGAGGCGGTGCCAAATTTGGGACCATTATTGTGCATCTGCTGGCGACGCTGATGATCGCTGGTGGAGCTCGTCGAGCTGGTGGTGGACAGGGTCGGTGAGCTGGGATGTCGCTTGCGCAGCGACAGCGACGAATTGGGCGCCGAACTGGAGCTGGTGTGCGAATAAATGCTGAGCTGATCGCCGCCGGCATTGATGCTACCAGTGCCGGCGTTGCCAGCGCCGATGCTGCCGCTGCCCGCGCTCCGATGCGAGCTGTTCCCATGCGAAATGCTGCCCGAATATGTGGAGCCGTGCGGTGGCTCGCACTCGAGCGACAGCTTATGGAGCAGATCCTCGTCGCTGAGTATTTTGAGGCTGTTCAAATACGCCTTGACGCGACGCACCATTTGCGCCTCCTCGAACATTTTCTTCGGATTGGGGGCCGCTGTTGATTTCTTGCGCCGTTTGATTGTCGCCTGGCCGGCGTTGGCCGCGATCACGGTGCCGGCGGCAGCGTTGCTCTGCGAGGCGGACATTTGATTGAGCGAGAAGAGCGCATTCGAGGGCGTTTGACCCTTCAGCTCCAGTATGGCCAGCAGATCGTACGGGGAGCTGCACATGTGCGTCAACAGACGCACCTCCTTGGACAGCATGCGAAGTTTCTCAAAGTTGATCAGGCCGTCGACGCGGGTATCGTTGCCCAGGTGTATGAACGTCAAATCCTTTTTGACAATCGGATAGAAGGGTATAATCGGATGCTGGGCGAGCAGCTCCGCCGAGACGAGCTGCCGGTATTTGGACATGTTGCGCGACGGATCCATTAGATCCTGCAGATCGTTGAACAGACGCTGATATTTCGAGGGCAGCTTCTCCCAGGTGAGACGCAGGCGCGACACGGCGCCATGGCCCAAACCCGAAATGATGGCAAACATGGAGTTGAAATTGCGGCATTCCTTGCAGTGCCGGGCGATCTTGATGAACTGCTTGACGATCTTCATGCGTCGGACGATATTGTGCTCGGCGCAGATTTCGCTGACCACCCAAAACATCTCACGGTTGACCAGCTCCGAGAATTTGCTCAGCATGGGCACACCATATTTGGAGCGCAGCTCGAACAGCTCATCGATATATTCCGTGGACTCGATTTGACGAAAGTTGGCAAAGTCCTGCAGGGTCAGCTGTATGGCCAGTTCGTAGGCATTCAGCTGCAGGAAATGCACGCCCGATTCGCGCACCAGCTCCAGAGCCAGTTCGTCCGGCACAAGCGGTTCGGTGCTGTCGTTTAGCTTGAGATAATAGCGTGCCGCAAAGCTGATGCGCTCGGCCAGATTTTGTAGCTGATCGGGCAGACGACGCTGCTTCACCATGCCGCCCTCGCCGACGCTCACCTCACACAGCGAGAAATTCGAGCTGGGATCGTGGATGCCAAACTCCTGCAGCGTCAACATGACCACCTCGTGCGCCGTCGTCTCCTTATAGATGAGCACGTGCTTGCAGGTCTGATCCGACTTGTAGACCTTGAGCACATGCTCCGGATAGTCCGGCGGCAGCATTGAGCTGCTCGTTAGCGTGCTGGCGGCGGATGGACGATGCAGATGCGCCTGCAAATAGTTGACCTGCAATGTGGCGCTCGGCTCGCTGCCGTTGTCGTAGTTGAGGCTGCTCAGATCCGGATTCGATTGCGACTGATAGAGGCGACCGGCGTTGGTGCAGCCACCATTGGCGGAGTTGCAGCTGCTGCTGCCCGAGCTGGCCGTGGACAGCTTGGGCTTGGACTGCGGCTCGTTGAGCAGCGTATCGGAGCTGTCGTTGAGGCTGCCCGCATGCGACGGCTGCTGCAGCGACTGCTTGTTGAGTAGATTCATTTTGGCCAGGGCTTTTTGCAGCCGTCGCTTCGGTCCCAGTGTCATGAAGCCACCCGGTTTGCCGCCGCCGTCCTCGGCGCTGCACTTTTTCGCCGAATTCGAGTTGACGCTCTGCAGCAGCTGCTGCATGAAATTGGAGGCCATGCTGCCGCCGCTGCCCGCACTCACCGGCGGCGTCTGGGGCGGCGCACAGTCCGGCTGATCGAGCAGCATGTCCACGGAGCTGAGACGCAACATGTGCGTACGATTTGGTAGCTCATCGTTGGTGCTGTCGCTGCGTCCGTGCAGCTTGGCAATGTCGTTGGCGCAAATGCGACGCGGACTGCGCAAACTTTTGAAGCTGCCGTTGCCGCTGGAGCTGATGCCACCGCCGGCGGAGTTGCTGCCGCTGCAATGTTCGAGTGCCTGCATAATCTCCTTGAAGCCCAGCAAATTGCTCTTCACCTGTATGCTCAGGTGCGTGGTGCCCGTGAGCAGCTCCAGCGCACGTTTGCTGGTCACATGATCCAGCGATTGGCCGTTCACCTCGTGTATTTGATCGCCCCGCTTGAGGCCGACATCCTGCGCCTTGGAGCCCGGCTCCACGTGCGATATGTAAATGCCCACCGAGGCATTCCCCGTGGCAGCGGCAACGCCGCGCAGCTCGTAGCCGCCAATGATTTGGAAATTTAGCGGTTCGTCACGTGAGGATCGGGTCAAGATGCAGCTGCGCATGCGCGCTTTGGCGGCGCAGGCGATGTGCAGTAAACGCAGCTGGCTGAGCAGCTTTTTGCGTTCCAGGCCAGCCTCAAAGATCTCGAGGAACTCCATCATCTCGTGATCAGCCTCAAAGTCGGTGAAATGATTGTTCACCCAGAGGAGAACGACACGCGTGACACGATCGCGCAACTCCTGGGTCTTGTGCGTGTCCAGCTGCTCCAGATCGAACCAGTGCAATAGCTTTCTGGTCACCTCCTGCGAGTTCTGTATGAATATCCGATGGGTTAGCAAGAAATCCTCCACATATGTGGGATCCGTCATTGAGTTCTCCTCGACCAACTGCTGCAACAGTCGCTCGGGCGTGCCTCTAATGACCACATGACCGCGCTTCATATTCAAATTTGCCGTCGCCGCTGAACCGCTGGTGCTTGTGGCACTCTCCGCACCGCTGCCACCGATGGAGCGCAGTTCGGTGACCATTATAATCCGTCCCTGTTCGTCCTCGTGCCGGCGCGTATTCTCCTCGCCCTGATGCTGTATGCGATAGTAATCGGTTTGCGTAATGCACACAAATTGACAATCATCGCACTTGGTGCGCATCACGCCGCGATGATACAATTTGTCCATGGTTGGCAAAATGCCAAATGAATCGCCCATTTGCAGTTCTTCGCGCGTTCCGTTCGCATGTTCGATTTCCACGGCGCCGTTGATTAGCACCGACCAGGAGTCGAGCTCCTCGCCATCGGACATGACCACAGTGCCGGCCTTGTCCACCACCGCGAAGACCATCACCGAGCAGAGGGCGCGTCGAACCGCCAGCGTTATGTTTGTGAATGCCTTGAGGCCCTGCGTGAACTCCAGCAGTATTTCCACATCATCTTCGCTGCGCTCAGACGGATCCTTCTCGAGGCAATCACGCACCGCATCGCGCACATTGAGGCTCTGTGGAAACGGAATAATTATGGATTAGATATAGCAGTCAGAAATCTTAAACAATTTAATTTTTTTTTGTTTTTTGTTTACGATATGACCAACTCACATCCATGCTTTCGGCCAGATCCTCCTCGTCGGAGTCGACCACAGACTCGACGAGGCCGGAGAGATCAATCTCCTCGGCCTCCAGCGATGATCCGTAGACAGAGGCCATTGTATCGCTGCCGCTGTACGCTGAACTTGTGTCACTCGAGTGCGAGCCGCGATTGCATTTTTGATGCAATTCTGGTCGATTGATGGAGCTGGTGGTGCCGCTGCCAACCACCGTTGTGCCGGCTGTACTAGTGGGTGGATACTGGTGGAGATCGGGCGAGTGGGGGGTTTCAAAGAAGATCATGTTCAAAAGGAAGTTCTCAATAAGCATACAATGGACTTTAAAGATTCAAGATGACACTCACATGATGTCTGATATGATGATATGGATCCATTAAGACGCTGCTAATGCCGCTGCTGCTGCGGCTACTGCTGCTGCTGCTACTGCTGCTTTTGCTACTGCAGCTACGGCATGCCAATCAGTTGGGTGATATGTGCTGAACTTTAGACCTTGTGATTAAGCTGAAAATAAATACAAATAAATTAACTATTTGTTTATTGGTCAAAAGGAAGCTGGGCGGGGCGCGGCAGCTATAAGTGTGCATTTGGAAAGGTGCTCAAAAATTGCTAAACAATACACATACAGTGGGGACACCTACAATGGTCGTATATTTCAGTTTCCAGTTTTCTTCTATTAAAAATTCTTGCAAGTTCTCAACAAAGTTAAAAAACAGACGAATATTAATAATGAAATTAAATGGATGATTGCTCTTTAATAAACAAATATTACAAAAAATTCATACTTTTTGTATGATTTTTCAATATACTTCAATATATGAATATTTAACTAATTATAATACAATTAATTATTTTAAATTTTTACAATATGTTCGCATTTTTTTAAATACTCTAATAGAATGGAACATACTCTTATCAAGCTGTGAAAAAAAAAAATATGTATATAAAATATTTACTTATTTATTTTTTTTAAGATTTAAGAAAACAAAACCTTTTTTTAGCTAAATAAAGTGTGTTCTTCTAATTATGTGGACCCTACTGTATATACCATATACAATTTATTTTATATATATTTATTTATGGTTATAAATCAGCAGACATTTGAGTTAAGATAATTTAATGTGGGATGTGAACTTTACTATATAGAATTAATATCACAAATTTTAAAACTGGTTTAAAATGTTATTAAGTTGTTTGCTTAATTTTGTATAACTCCTTTAAAAGGTATTTCTATAACCATACTTATAAATATAAATATATATAAGTTTTTAAACTCTTACAAAAGTTGTCTCTGTTCAACAAAATTCACCTAATTAAGCTGCAAAAAATAATCTCTTAAATCTCTCGTAAAAAAAATTGCTGTGAGATTTTATTGGTCAATTTTGTTTGTTTGTTTGTTTTTTGCTTTTGTTTCGCTGGGCGCACAATTTGCGGTACATACACACTCACAAAACAGGCACGCATACATACACACATAACACACTTTCATTTTCAGCAGGCGCAGCAGCAACAACAATGCTGCTAATAAATTAAGTCAACGCCGACGACAACAAAACAAAAAGTAAAACAAAAACACACAAGAGATATAAAAAAAATTCTCATGCAATTGAGTCTGCGCTGCTGACGCTGACGTCGACGTCGCTGTTGGACCGTGTGGGTATATGTATGTATGTATGTATACATGTGTATTTGTGTATGTATGCGTGCCTGCTTGATTGTTTTGTGTGTGGGGGGAGCGTAATATAATAAAATAAAAAACACGAAAATTGTAGGCGACGACTTCCGTTCGCTGGATAAGCGCTCGTTGCAAAATCAAAGTGTAATAAATAAACACTGTTCCACACACACACACACACGCAAGCAAATCTGGCGTTGCACACACACACTAAATATGGGCGTGTTTGTACAGTTCAATGATTTGATGTAGGCTGTCTTTAAAATACATAGATATGCATATGTATGTATGTATTTGTCTGTACACAGCTCTTGTTGTTGCACTTGCTAATTATACGCACTTTTATACAACACACACACGCAAACATAATTTTTCCCTGGCTTTTGTGCTCTTCTTCGTTTCTGTTGCGTACGCTTTGCATAAAGAAATTTCAGCCAGCTCGCTGCCTGCGCATTGTTGGAATTTCACTCACACACACACACACTTACATGGGCACACGCGCATAGTTTTTTGAGCAGAAAAGCTGCTACTTTGAGACTTGAAAATTCCAGTTTCCGTTATTCAATTGATTTGCAGCATTGCTGCAAGCACTTTTGTACACCGTATTGCACTTTATTTAACAAACTTTGGGCTTGCATTTGCCATATTAATTTAGAAGAAAATGCACAATGGGTCCCGTCGCGACAGTGTTGCCCTAGCCGATAAATAACTATGACTGGTTGGGGTGGCATGTCGATATACTAGCCATGCAAGTTGGCATGTCTTCTGCCAGCAGACGCAAAGTTGCGTTAACAGTCTCATATTGCGTTAGAGCTGTTAACAGTGGCGGCAAAATAAAATTCAAAACTAAAGTACACCAAAGCGAACAACCCCAAGCAACGACAGCCCGTCTATTTATATTAGCAAAAAAAAGTTAAGTCCACCTGATCTGCCACCCACAAAATACAAAAAAAAAACTGTCCACAATGTACAAACAAATTTTTATTGAAAGTAGTGAGTCTCCAGGGAGCTAGCCTAGTAAAAGCCTAAAAAGGGGAGCGAAAAAGGGCTCAGGATGCGTACCAATTTCAATAAGCCGCTTCTTCTTAATGTAAAGCAAGCGACTTAAATGCATGTTTGCGCCATTATTGATGACCTGAGACGGCAGCCATCTCAACCCCTAACCCCCTGGCTCTGGTAGGCCACATAAAAAACGCAACATGTTTCGTTTGCGGCTTGCTTGCGCGTTTCTCAAGGGGCGAGACAGGGGCTGGGTGCGCAAGGGTGTGAAACTAGCACGTCGAATTGGCGAAGGGTGCCAGCCACGTGGCTATCAACACACACGCACACACACACACACACATACGTGCGGGGCAAAGAAAATAATAAACATAAAAAGCAAATCCTTAAGGTGCAGTGGGCTATTTTTTTTACTTCTGATCAGCACCCGCAAGGTTCACGCTGGGGTGATGGCGTGTTGGGTTGACGGGGGGCGGGGGTGTGGCTGATGACTTCATGTCCCCCAAGATGTGCAGCGGGCAATGCAACGGCTTAACCGTTACCCACTGACATCGTCTGAACTTTTATGGCCTGCACTGTGCGCCAGCTTTATGGCATTAAAAAAATATTAAATTTGAATTTTATGTATGTCAAGAGTGGAGAACAAAAATGATTTTTTTAAAGCTTTGATATTTAGCACTGCTTTTTAATTAAACATTCAAGTCTTGAATGAACGTTTTAAAAGGACTGATATCGATTACGCCGGTGTTTATTTATCGATAAGATTTGCTTGGCTGTGGATCGCACTGTTAAAGTAGCAGCGCGTTAATATTAACAGAGTGCGCCAAAAATGTATAATAGTTGCAAATAGTGGGTGGTGTTGTACTTTAAATTTGTACTGTTTCATGTCTCCAAGTGATCGTAAAAAGGGACATCCATGTACATATCTGTAAAAACTTGTCTATTTAAAATGCATTATGAACTTTTTCAATAATCGGCTATTGGTTTGCACTGGTGAATATAACGGCGCTCCTTGCATTAGCAGGAAATTAGTTGCATATTTGTTTATGAAGCTGTGGTAGTTATTTTATTTAATGTGAAAAAAAAAGAAAAAAATACTTGAAAAGGTATGTGCACATATATATATCAAAACTCACATATGTATTAGTTATGCCTTACGCACTTTGGCAATTTGTGCATTGGGGGGGCCGCAAACACGTTTGCTTCTGTTGCTCTTCGCCCTTTCATTCGTTCTCCTTGAGGCATTCGGCTAGCTGTTGTTTTTGTTTTTCTAACCTAACGGAAATCTCTGAGCGCATTTGTTGCTGCCGGCACTGGCGCCCATGCTGTTTGTTCTTTTTGCGTTTGCTTTGTTTTCGTTTGCTTACAATAAAATCAAAGATTGCGTCTGGGATTTTGTTTTCGCAAACCTTAAAAGAAAAGCCAACTGGCCAATCCCAGCCCCATCCCCGTGAGAGGCGAAAGCAAAAGTGAGTTGGGCCCGAGGGCTTGCTGCAAATAATAACTTATTGATTTCGATTGCATTGGAAATGTTACTTTAAATTAAAGTAGCTGTTGGCACTTGTGACTATTGAGACTTTGTCGCCGCATTTCTTCCAATTAGCAGGATTCACCGAATCCCAGTTCCGGGCAAAGCGCTGCAAAACCGCACAAATAATTACGCAACCATTTTCTCTGTTTCGCAGTGGGTGGGCAGAGTCCCAAACATACACACACACACACACGCATACAAGAAACAAGCAATAACAATTCCCGAGCACAGTCCAAGAAGCTGAGCAGCAAAAGGAGTGGTAAAAATATGTAACTTCCGTTAGAGGCATAGCATGTAAAAGTTAGAGATGAGAAAAAATATTCTACTCAATAGGAGTGAACATATTTTTTTGGGATGATGAAGAAATTACCATATTTTTAATTTAATTTTTATTTTGTAATTTTTGATTTTTAAGTGAGCATTTTAATAACATTCAAGAAATAATCATCATCGGTTAATTTTTATGAAAAAATTTATAATGTCAGCGATTCCTGATAGTTTCTATATACATGTGTGAATAAATGTATGGAATGATTACTTCATCTAATGTATCGCACTCTTGCACTTAACATTTTTTTTATGTAGGAGATATATTTTTATTATAATAGCCTTATTAACAGTTTCCCTTTCGTCTTCTTATTTGTCTGTTAAAATGTTAAAGCAAAAACTTTAATATAACAAAACATATGCATTTTGTAAAGGATTAATTAATAAATTACTTATAAATAAATTACTAATTAATAAATTCAGTTGTTGAACAGCTCGATCTTTACAATGGTTGGCATAAGTATAAGTATTCAAATTAAGGAACTTATTCTTGTTCTTACATGAAAACCATTAAAATGAAAAAATACAAAAACAATAGATATGAAATGCTTATATTATTATGAACAAGTAGGAGTATTTTGACAAATTCAAATTGTAAATTGTATATTCATCTGATGCGAAACAGAACTATTTATTAGCACAAAAAACCGGGCGACATATGTATTTAAGTATTTTTCATGTTGAGTAACCGGAAAAGGGTTAAATATTATTGTTTGTTAAGAACTTATGAGATTATACTTTTCAACCAAGCTTAGGTAGAAATTTCTGAATTTATAAATTGTATGCAAGTTGTCTTGAAGTTAGAGCATAACTAAAAAGTCAACATATGAACCAATAAAGTAAAATTTAGTCTGTCTGCTTTTTGGTATTTATATAAAAGCCAAAAAAAAAAATGTATAGTATGTTATGTAGTCTTGTAAAAAAAAACTTATGAGAAATTAAATCATGTTGATTTTTTATATAAGAATTGGTTTAGTAACAAATTTTGTGCTTTGGACTGTCGTCGTATAAGATAACTAATATGAATCAAAACTAAATTAAAATTAAAAACTTTAGAGATAAATTAAAAACAAAGCAATATTTTTTAATTTCATTTTAAAACTGCACTGCTAAAAAATGTGGCCAGTTGTGTTTTATTGAGCAACACGTGAGCCTGCTGAATCTGTTTTTATATTTTAAAAGTTTTATTTGGACTCGATAATAAATAAAAGACTAAATAGAATGGGGATTTAAACTCCCATTTTTTTAATTGAAAATTTTTTTATCAAAGTAAAGTCAATTTCAAAAAAGATGAAACTTCGTGCTTTACATGACTAAATGATGCTCACGTGCTCATCTCTGGCCGATGCCTGGGCGCAGCATCAGCAAGGGCGCAAGTCGTGTTGGACAGGACAATCTGTCTGTAATTGAGCTCGAGAGTCACAGCTGTTTTGAGGATTTAACAATGCGACAATGATGAGCAAGCCGCTGGCTGTTGAGCCAAGTCCTGCGCCGGTCGCTGCTGTCCGTGTCGAGGCCAGCAATTTGAATTAATAAGTTTATTATTTTCTAGTTGGCCTTCGGATTTGTAGCGGATTTGCCCAGGCGCAGCCAATAATAGCTGGCCACCTTGGGGGCCCCATTGCCACCAAGCAGGTGGCTGTGTTTTTCGTTTTGAGCCCAAGGACTTGCCTGGTCTCAGCTGTTTGGCCTGCCTGCTGCGGCTCAAAGTCTCATTTAGTTTAGCTACAGCTTTACAAGCGACACTCTTCCCCAACACTCTAGCAACCAGTAAAATGCGTTTGAGAAATGT
This sequence comes from Drosophila colorata, assembly GCA_035041545.1. Lineage (NCBI taxonomy): Eukaryota > Metazoa > Arthropoda > Insecta > Diptera > Drosophilidae > Drosophila > Drosophila colorata. The sequence goes on from JAWNLD010000013.1 coordinate 4,849,717, forward strand.
TCTCTGAAGTAATTTTTATTTGTATTTCATTTTATTTTTGCATTTTGTGTACTTAGGATTTTCATATATTTTTTGTTTTTGTTTTTGTTTTTAGCTGCATTCTGGCTTAAGCTACATATTCGTAATTTCTTTACCTTTTTGTATTCTTTTTCTTTAATGCCATTTTCAATGCGATAAAAATTTAAAACTTTTATTCAACATGATTGTGCTCAACGTTTTTTCTTTGTTTTCTAAATGCGTTAATGCTTTTTTTATATATATTTTTTTTTAATTTTTGTATAATGTTTTGAAATGAATTAATGAATATAATTTTCCGTAACTTGATTCGTTGCAATGAAACTTTTATCTTTTATTTTTGACAGATTTTTTCAAATAATTGTGTACGTGTTTATTTTTATTTATGTTTATTAGTAGTTTTAATTGCATTTATGTAAATCTACAATACAAAATCAGCATTTATGATTGGAATATTCTACAAAATAAATTTAATTAAATCAATTGCACAATTACATAAGTTTTCTAAATGCACTTTCCAAGATAATAATCGTAATTTTTTACTGTTTTTTTCTGCAATATTTCATCACTTGGAAAGACATTTAAGATTCAATCTGCCATACTTAAAATTTTGTTGCTATAGTTTTTAGTTTTTATGTATTTTTTTAATAGTATTTTCTTGCTACAGCGAAACCTTTTTAAAGCTTATTCATAAAACACAAATTGCCAAATTAGCAATTAATTTAATTGTCACTTAAATATGAGTATGAAATAAAGCGAGGAAAAAGGCACAGGAAAATGTTTTTATTAATTTAAAAAAAATAGATGAAAGATAATTGATATTTAAGCCTGAATAAAAGAAATATTTTGATATGCGTCTAATTGACTTTGTCATGATTCGAAGTTCGAGCTTTGGTTTGAAAACAAATTGTTATCTTAGCTGTGAATATTTACGCTTAGCATATGAGTTTTATATAGCACACTTCTCTAGCAGGCAGTTCTAGAAGCATTTGCATAAATTGAAATTCTAATTTTTAGTTGCTCAAACATTTATTGTCAAAATTATACGCAGGTTTTTGGATTTTTTTTGTTCATTCGTATCCATCAAAATTCAATTTTGAGTTGTAGTTGATAGAGTTCATTATAGAATTGAGAAGGGGATTGCATAGAACTACGTTTTTTATTTATAAATATATAGAGTTCCATTTATGGGTATATACATTTAAAGCCAAATTATTAGATAGAGAGCGTTCAGGTGGAGGAGCGATAGGTACACACATATGTCAATGTTTACTTTTTTAGATTCTATTTCATAGAATACGCGTACAGTACTACAATTACTTATTCCTATCATATGTCCAAATCAATTGTGTATAATCTGTTGAAATATATTTACAATACTATTTTATTTATGTTGAATGCAAAAAACTTAAGCTATTGACTGGAAATTGAACTTAAAACTAAGCTAATACTAAGCATCTCCTGTGTTTGACCAAAAAATCACGTATAGATATTATAGAGTTATGTGCACTTTGCCCTAACCAAAAGATGTGAACCCTTATATATGTCAGAAGATATTTGAATTTTGAAGGATATATGATCTGTGTTTCTTATTTATAACTGGGGTTTAATTTATATTCCTAAAAATAAGTTGGAAAATCTGAGAAAATTACAGAAATCTTTATCTCACTAAATTTCCTATTTAATGTCGTTTGGAGTTCGATAGTACATTATATCCAATATTCTGCCTAAAAATAATGTTAATTTACATAAGTGAATCTAAAGGTTACTGCCCATATAACTTATTTCAGTATTGAAAAAGGGGTCATTAATAATCCAAATCTGATAGATAGTCAGTTTAAAACAAAACAGTTTAACAACAAAACAGTATTGGAAAAAAATATGAAAAAATGAAAAGGGCCATATAATCTGAGCATGAAATGAAACAGCTCTGTCTTAAAAATCGTTTAATCTTATTCTATCAATATTTTTTTCAGTATTACAAACAAATTTTGGAATGTTTATGTGAAAATATGAACGTGCTGAGTAGAAAGCAAACAGACTTTGAAATTTAACCGGTAAGTACAGTAAAAGTATTTGTTTTTTAGAAAATATTTTCATTTAGAGCATAATTTAAAAATCTGTGACATTATATGGGTTCCTTTAATTTACTTTTGGTTAGAGCACTCTCAACTACGACTAGCCGCAGTTTTGCGTAGTTTTATATGTAATTTAATTTTAAATGCATTTTTTGTAAATGCATAAAATTCGCATTGTGTTTTGTTTTTGTGTATTTTTATTTTAAATTTACCATATAATATTTGATATATATGTTTTTTCAAATGTGTGCTAAAATCGCGAGTATTTTTTTCTTATGTTTTTACTTGTTTTATTTTTTTTTTACAATTTCAATACATCAGCGTTTGGGTGTTGGGCCTAAAACCTAAATTCTTGCGCTGCAGAAACAAATGTATTTCCCGGAAATTGGGACGACTTGATTCGTTGCGTTGCCAACATTCACACATGAGATCGTAAATTTCGCGCGGACAGTTGAGTGGCATTGGCAAGAGTTCCTGCAAATATATATACGAATATATATATATATATACATGTCTATAATATTGATTCCATGCTTTGCTACTTACATGCATTTTATCGTCCTGATAGATATGTCCAATGTTTTCAATAACATTCGCATCGGTCATGTGCTCATAGGGCTGCTCACGGGCGAATGTCAATATCTCCCAAAGAGCGACGGCAAAGGACCAAACATCCGATTTCGTGCTGAATTTGGCCTGCAATTAAATGGTTTTTATTTTTTTTGTTTATTAATATAAAAAGTCGGATATGGCCAAAAGGGCTTTCGTTTATTTTTGTTTGCATGGCTTTTGGCTTAAGGATTTTGCGGTTGTTGTTTTTGTCGGCACAAAAGCCATTCATGTGCATACATATCCTTTAAGGCAACTTTTGCGCTTTTTAATAAACATATGTATAAATACCATAGAGCATCTCAACCCCTTTGTCACCCCTTTGGCCTTTGCCACTGTAGCCGCTCATTTGGCCCAAAGGCAATGGCAAAACTCTAAAAGCAGCTTGTACATCGTTGTCTAAAACACACACATACTCGTACACACACACACGCACACAAACAGAAGAAGAACAACAACCATAATAACAACAACAACAACAAGGAAGCTCCATATGCCAGATCTAGTGCTATATGCGTGGGCTTATCCATGGATTTTATCCTTGCCGTTTCCCCTCCCCCCTCGCAGCACAGAAAACTTCATACATGTCCTTTTGTCTGTACGGCTGTTTTGTGTTGTCTGCGCCGTTTTTCATGTAGTTAATTAATTTATTTAGTGCGGTTTTTCGCTCGGGGATTTATAAAATATTTTCCTCCGTTTCGGTTATATTTTCGTTTATTTTATTTTTTCCCCTTTTTTTTACTTTTAATTTTTTGGCTTTTTTTTGTTGTTGCTTTGTTTGTTTACTCGGTAATAAAAATCGTGCTCTATGCCGTTTTCAGCGCAAATTAAAGTGTTCCGTTGGCATTTCAGATGAACGTAGAGCTCTGTTATTTCTGGGCTATTGCGCTCAGAAAATGTGTAAGTTAATTGAATAGCTACATACCAAAATGAAACCTAATATGCCTATAAGTTCATATACCTATGATGTATAAATGGTTTTTTCGCTAAATGCCAAGTATTTTTATTAAACATTAACTTGATATTTAGATGAGGCTTTTTCGGGAAGTTCTCTTTAAAGCGGGAATATAATTACAGAATTTAATGACCTTTTTTATACTAAAGTTTAGATCGTGTTAAAAATAACCGTTCCATTTTATTTAACTGATCGCTTGCAATTAAATTTCAATAGTATTTGTAATCATTCGTATTGCCCTTAATTTTTGGAGTTTGTTAAATTTCTTTTTAATTATCTGTTTGTAAATATTTAAGCTGGTGCTTAATCTCAATATCACAGCAGTTTGTAAATTGAATTACACTCTGCATTATCCCTCTTCATGTATTATAACATAAGCCAAAAATTAAGCAGGTTAGGTTTAAAGGGATCTTAACATTTTGACCTTAGGCATTTTAAAAATAAATACTTTACTTCTGATAGGTCAGATTGAAAAAAAATTGCATTTACATGCTTTTACTGTGACAAGTGGGGCCCTTTTGTGGCAAGTACTTTGTTGAATAAGAATAAAAATAAGAATAAGTTGTAAAATTCTATATTTTTCCAACTTGTATCCAACTATGTATTTAAATTTGTTAACTAGAGAAACTTAACTTATTAAAACTGATTTAAATGGCTTCCAACCCTTATTTGATATCCGATAAGGTTACTCAACTATTAACTTCATTTTCTTTGACATTATAATTTGTTGAATTAACTAGCGATTCTTTGAAGTTGCCCCGAGTTGAGTAAAATATGAATTATAATTTTCAAAATATTAGCGTATTTTGCTTATTCAAGTTGCCGTAATAGACTTATCGTAACGTGGCTCGCAATACTTCAAGACCGGAAAAGGTAACTGACATAAATCGCCAGCTTAAAGAGGCAACAGAAAAAGCAAATTAAAAATAATTAACACAATTACAACTCATTTTGCTGTCAAGCTGCCTGAAGGATCGACTACCCCACTGCCTAACTCTGGCTCCTTGGAATAAACCAAAAGGGCAGGGCTGAGCACTGAGGCTAGTGGTGAAAAGGCGAAGAGAAAGAGAATGAACACTGTTCATTAATTTATAATTATAAACTTGTGCCTCGGCGCACAATTCATGCTGCAAATGAGCAAAGCAGAAATAAGAATAAAAAAAAATTGTCAACAAGGTGCATTTGTTGGACTTAAACATGGATGCAATGGAGTGTAGAATGGGTATACTACTTACCAGCAAGACACTCTCCCAGGCCATCCAGCGTATGGGCATTGGCTGCGTCTGCCGGCCCGTGGTGCCCTCCAGCTGGCAATAGTCCGACGCATAGGCCGAACGGTTTATCACAGTGCCAATGGAGCAGACCTTGACGCTCAGCTCGGGTCCAATGATGCAGCTTCTGTAATGAAAATGTAAGAAAGAGAGCGGGATTCAGTTGAGATTTTGCATCAGAAATCTGTGGCAGCATTGAAAATTCAATTAAAAATACCAGAAATTAAATAAACAAACACTTCCGCAGGCCAAAAAGGCAACCAGAGTCAGCGTCAGCGTCAGTCAGGATATGCTCCTTGCTGACACGAGTTGATTGCTTCGTCGTCGCCGTCGTCGTCGTATCCACATTTTCGTACCACCACACACCCAGTCCCAGTCGCAGTCTCATTCCCATTCTTGTCGTCGCATGCATTTCAAATGAGCGTCGCTGTCAAACAATCTCCCCCGACTCCACGCCCATCGCCGACCTCTGACATTTTGCCATTGCCTGCTGTGTGCTTCACTTGAAGGGGTTGCATGTGTAGCTATTGTTGTTGTTGTTGTCATTTAAGAAGGCATTTGCAACTTGATCAAGGGGTTTGCAACAGTTTAGTTTAGTTTTAGCAAATATGTATTTGCCAAGCACAGGATTTACTTTTTTTTGTTGGTCAAATTATACATTGGCGATCAATTTTGTGTAAATTTTATTTTTTTGTAAAAACAAATTGTTAATTTTGAGTTATGAGTACAACTCGGGTAATAATATTTATATTTAATCAAAACTTTTCCTGAGGTGCATAATAAAATTTTAAATTAATTGTTGTTCTTGCGAAAAATCTTTAAAACTAAAAAATATAAGGCAGTGATATGCATAAATTATCAGAAATATTATCAAAGACGCCTAGCGGCATAATTATTCTTCATTTCTTAAAACTTAAAGCGGACTGCAAAAAAAAATGTCGAATAGATTTTTAGTAATTTTCTTTCGATTCATTAACAATTAGTAATATTATAGAATAATATTAATTAATATCAATATATCACTAATAATTAATATATTATATATATATATATATATAAATATATATATAATATTAATATATTGCGTATTGAAAAAAAACGGAACTTTTTAACGAAAGAACGAAATTCTTGATCTGTACTAAATAATAATATAATATTAATTGTTTTGTTAATTATTTCCATTATGAAGAGTTGATGCTTCATCTGGTAGTGCTGCATAATTGTTAAATGTGCTCTATTAACCATAATCGATACCATCCCTAATTTTTTATTATAGCCACAAAACTAAATAGCTTTTGTAGCTTAAATATATAAAATTAAGGATGAAACTATGAAAAATTATTTATTTTAATTTTTTTTAATTGTCAGGCCCAACTCATATTTAGCCAATTAATAATTGCATTGTTATCATATTGTTAGTATACTATAAGGCATACATAGCGGCTGAATTAATTTTCAGAGAGTATACCAAATTTAAAAGAGTTTAACGCAAATCTCTTTAGGGTATCCACAATTCAGTTTTGTTCGTTGCTGTTGTTGTTTCTTTATCTCGCTGGAGGGCACTGCCGGTGCAAAACAGATTTTACGTTACGTTTGGAAGCTGGCAAGCAAGTGGTCAGTCCGCCGAGTACTGAGCGCCCCGAGGGCAGCAACAGCAGCAGAAGCACCAGTAACAGCAGTTGGCAGCTTTATATTTTTGTATTATTGTTTCAGTCGCAACCCCGACTACTCGAGCAGGAAGCAAAGAGATGAGTCTGAGGCGGTACAACAAAAACTGGGGGATCAACAAACGTTGAAGCATGACTGAAAATGACAATATAAGGAAAGGGGAGGAGAAAGAATGAGAAGTGGTAGGGGATTGGTTTGGCCTGCAAAGGGGGAGTGCAGTAAATGAAACCATGAAATGGTAAACACAATCAACATTTGATATTGAGCAAAACGGAGTGTGCCAAAGTTAAGTAAATACGGCGTCAGTTTGAGGTTATGACTGATGATATACCTTAGAGGACAATTGAGAACTTGAAAATATGCGAATGGATGCTAAAAATTGATGATGAATACGAAAAAATGTTCAACGGGGAATGATAGAATAACTGAATGACAGATTTTAAATGAGCAAAATAATTAAACTTTAATTTTTGTCATGAAATTGTCGGTAAAAAGGGTGTTATAGAAATACAAAGTGAAGGACAACAGTAAAGTATTGCGAAATATTAGATCTTGAAAATATAATTATAATAAGAATATTTATTTTATTTTACATAAAATATCTGTAAAGGAAAAGATAATAGATATTTATAAGAGTTCGTTATAAAACAAAAACAATTTGGGAAAATATATTCAATATATGAATATAGTAATTTAATATAATCAAACAACAAATATAACATATGAATTAAATATGAAGAAAACATTTTCGCTAGATATTAGGAAAAAAATAAAGATCTGGATTTATGGGAATTTGTCAGTCCAGTAATATATTAACCACAAAAACCACAAAACCAAACAAAAAAAAAAGGAAATTTTCGATATAATGAAAAAAAGTATTATATTACATACAACAATCCAGAAAAACGGTGATGTTAGAATGTCTGGTTTTCATAAGGCCAGTTAATTTACTTAAAATGGTTTTTCGAAACCGAGTCAATCAGAAATTTGTTGCTTAAATCTCGAGTCAGTCGTTAGCGGAACTATCGCACATCTGTTTCATCATCGACAACAACAATTCATTAACGGAAATGCAATCAAGTATGCAAAGACCCAGCAAAACCTGACAAACATGACGGGGGGCTAACCAAATAACTGACGAAGGGCCAGCAGGCAAAATGAACTCCCCCACCCTCGCTAGCCCCATTTACCAACCAACTGGCCATGGGTATTACACATAAGCAGACAGGTCTGACGTGCATAATTTCCTGTTGTTCGCCTGCCTCTTAATATCATTGAAAAAGGATATGAAGTGCTGTCATATTACAAATAAAATGTCTGCCTCAAGTGCGTTATCGTCAGAGGCTCGTGACTCGTGGCCGCTCGTCATGTAATGCGTTTAGACCAAATCTCAAACCACACCGCAACACACACACGTTAGCTGGATTTAGAACCACCCCATTTGGCGAACAGTTTCTGATTTCGTGCGTTATAGATTTCGATTTCGAAGACGAGCTATGGCAAACAACAACAACGACAACAACAACAATAGCAACAACAATTGAATTTGAGCTGAGTGAAAGGTTTAATTTTCAACTGACATGCGATGTGTGGGTATCGCGCGTAGGGTGGACAAGAAGGCGCGTTATGAAAGTCCCATATGACGCAGTTGCAACATGGATCGAGTGTCGCTTGTTGAGTGAGTAGTTAAGTAGGCTTGTCTAGGCAGTTTACGTACAGGCTAGGATTTCCATTTCTATGCTCTTGACATCTATTGACAGCGACACTGACACGTGTCGAGGTTTCGCCGAGGGTTGAAACAGAACCTGCTCTCGCTCTCCCCTATCAGGCTTTTGTATTAGAAGTATCTGCTGGCTGTCTTCAAATTGGCCGATTGATATGTGCGTCTTCATATTAGCTATCTTTATTTTAAAGTGGATTGTGGTTGCTTGAAATACAACCATCAGCTTTAAAGCATAATACAAAAGACCGCACTATTGACCCAAATAACCTGCTCTACACACAAACACACACACACACACACACATATCCACCACACTCGACCATAAATTTGGTTAAGAAAAATATTCCGTAAAATAAAACGCTGCCATGTGCCATGTGGACAATGCTGCAGAATCAGCGTCAATTAAAATGCGCCATAACAGTTTTTAAGCTGACCAACAAATTAAAGCGACCAAATGGTGGAAGAGCTAAAAGAGCTAAAAATAAAACAATACAAAAATTAAAATCTTTTTCGCACGAATAATATATACTCTGCGAATAAGTATATTTGTTATTGTATTTTGGCATAAAAAATGGCTTTAAAGTTTCCTCCTTTTTTTATATCGCTTACATTTTTATGAAGAATATTTAAATTTATTGTGCGATTTAATTTAAAAGTACAGAAAATAGTATAAATAGAATACATCTAGCTAGCGTGTTTTTTTTTTGCAATTATTCTCCATACCATCTTTTGGATATATAATATTTTGGAATACGAAAGACAAAAAGTTACTATTCAACTTTTATTAATTTGTGAAAACTATATCAAAATTTGAGACGGTCAGAAAAAATCATTAAAAATAGTAAAAATATTAATGTTTAAAAAATGCAATTCTACGGATTTATGTACTTTACACTACTACATTTCACTAAAAAATAGAATATCGCCCTTGTTTTGAATTCCACATTGAAATCGACTGCACTGCAAAAGATGTAGCATACTTTTTAGAGCAGATTAGAACAAGCTTAATTTATTTTATTATGGATTTTATAAATCGTATTTCATGCAGGTGCATGTTTTTTTACACATTTTAAGGCTAAAAGAATTAATATTGCTTAAAATCTTTTGCAAAGTTGGCAATTAGTAATTCAAATTAAAAATAGATTTATCGATTCAATGAAAAACGTTTTATATTTAAAACTCATTAAAAGTTATAGTTCATTATTAATTAATTATTAATAAACACTTTTATTAACAAAAAAGGTATATTTCTATGCATTCATTAAGTTATGAATTAAAGTTTTTTCTTGGTAAATTTGGTTAATCATTAATCAAAATATCAAAATAATCAAAAAATAATCATTAATCAGTTATTTATGTTAAAATGTACTTAACTTGGTCATATTGAATATGAATGAATTGATCAATATTTTGTTATACATATATATTTTGCTTTGCTAAATATGACAACAAAATGGACATTACCCATTTTGGTTAGTATACTTTTTTTAAATAAAAGGACAGAGAATGGACAATAGCGTTGCTAGTTTGGGTCCTTGTTTTCGCAACTTTCACTAACAAGCTGTGTGCCAGAAACAGCAGCAGCACCAACAAGAGCACCAGCAACGAAAACAACAACAATAGACCCTACAACAAACAACAACAAAACCATACATTGTTCCAGATTTTAGTTCTGTAATTTTTTTATGTTGTTGTTTTAGCTGGCAATTACAAGCATATTAGGTTAACACAAATGCACAACAAAATGTCCTTGGATTTGCGAAAAAACGCAGAGATAGAGAGCAAAAATACAAACAAGAAAAAAAAATAGGAAAAAGAGGAAAAAATAAAGAAAAACGAGTACAAAACGCAATAACAATAAATTGCATGCGACTTGCGGCGCACTTTTAAAATGTGTCAGAAAAACATATAGTTATGGGTTTTTAGTTGCCCAGAGCCTGAGCTGAAACACCCCACAATCCCCACCATACATTGTCGCTGTGTGGCAGCGCACTAGCCTGTATTTTTCACAAGACGCGACACGAGCTAAATAAATAAAATGGCTGGCAGCAAGGACAAATAAACAACTTTGGGATTTGCTTTGGCGTTGGACGCGACGGCAACGGCGGCAACGCGTCTTCCCAGTTGGTTATAAATTAGAAAAGCAGAACCATGTGCCGGCCACTGGGCTTAAAGCGAGTTAATTAAAGTCCCAGACAAAATGATGGCCATTAAAAACACGCCATGGACATTAAGTGCATCAACTGAAGTGCCCACTGACCAGTTGTCAGTCGAACGTCTGCCACAGTTCAATAAACTAAGAAAACAAACAATTAAACTCAAGTCTGATGAGTTGCTCGAGGTCAAAGGGTGTCGTGAGTTTGTGGCGAGAGGCTCGCAATCAACCACCAATAAAGTCAAATGCCGCCAGGCGTTGTCTCAAAGCATATTGAAGTACTGCCTGAAATCGATTGCTGCGCTAAGAAGTTATTACAAAAGGGGGAGCTGAGGCTAAGAAAAGGCGGCTTATATGGGTCATATGGTTCATATGGTTGTATAGCATACTTTCCAATTTACTTTGCGGGCAGTTGTAGTCATAGTTTTTATTTGTTTAGCTTTCAGACACAGCTACGGAACGACTCTAAAGCAGGAGACAGAGACGCGTTACCTGGGTGTCACATTGGACAAGCGATTAACTTTCCTTAGCCACATCAAAGGAACTGTTCAACGCTGCCGCAACAGAATCGCGAAACTAAATTGGTTGCTCAACCACCGCAGCAAACTTTCACTGGCTTGCAAGCGGACAATCTATCTTCTGTGTGTGGCCCCTATCTGGAGATACGCAATCCAAATCTGGGGACTGGCCGCACCCTCAAACCGAAAGAAGCTGCAATGCCTTCAAAGCTTGACACTACGCAAGATGACAGGAGCTCCATTTTACGTGCGCAACAGTGTCCTCCATAGAGACCTTAAAATTCCTTGGATAGAAGACCAAATTCTGACCCACAGCGTCAATTACAATCGGCGCCTAACGTCTCACGCCAACAGGCTCGCCAGAGCGCTCCAAACGGCTCGACCAATCAGGCGTTTAAAGAAAAGGTCTTTTAACCATCTACTTCCCCCATAATATTGATACATAATAACATAGTTTCCTCAATCCTGAGTGAAACCTGGCGAATTAATAACCTATTGTTCATAAGGCATTGTGACCTTGAAAAACAATAAAGAATTATAATTTTAAAAAAAAAAAAAAAAAAAAAAAAAAAGACACAGCTTGCTACGATAAACTGATTATACGCTGGGAGCCACTTAAAAAAAAACAGTTCTAACTTTAAAATTTTTTATCTAAATATCATGCCTGATATGCCTTTTTTTGTTGTTGTTATTTTTCAATTTATTCTTTGTTTTTTCTTTAAAAACATCTTAAATTGATACAATATAATTTGCTTACATGTTTTTTTGTAAACGTTTTTTTTTTATTGTTAAAAACACATATATAAAAGCACTATTTGAAATGGATAGCACAACTTCTGCACTCTTTCTTTTCGCTCCTTCTCTCTGTTTTTATAATTTTAATTTTCATTAAATAACTTATAGGGTTTGTTCATAGGCAAAATAAATGCTTAATTTATATTATCTTTGGTTTGATGAGATTAGTAGGTTAGTTTGGTTTTTATAAGAATCATTGCTGGAAGCTTACAAAAAATTATCGGTTGTTCAGTGAACGTTTCGAAATACTGCCTCACTTGGACGTTCGGTTAGTGAACCTGATTTTGCAATACCAGAGCCCAGATTTTGGTTCTATTTATTTTTTATAACGCTGCCACTGCGCTAATGCAATATTATTTATGTGGCTAACATTTTGCAAAGTTAAAACCATTTTTAACATAAAAATGGATCGCTTCGCGTTCTGGTTCGCTTTGATATTTAGGCGATTGTTTCGATTTATGGTTCGGTTCATGATTTATTATTTTTATTGGAGTTCCGGGTTCGAGCCGGTTCGGTTTGTTTGTCACACTCATTTATGTTAAATTAAACAAATTAGTTATTTTATTAAAACAAAACCAATAGTAAAAATTGTTATAGCTATCTCAAGAAGTTTGAGGTAATTTTCGAAAAAGTAATATTTTACTTGTAGTTAAGTTTATTTTTTAATCTTCTGAAAAAACTCACGGCTGTTTTGTAAAACACAGTATAAATTTTTTTTTGTAAATATTACAAAGTAAGAAAAATTGATATTTGCCCTATAAAATCCATTTCAACTACTTATTAAAATGATCCATTGACACACTTTTGCAACTCGCCATCTGACCCCCGCCTTCTTTGTAACTCAATAATAAAGAAAAACCACAAAGCAACTGCAATCAGTATGAAAAACAAAACCAAAGCACCAGCTCTCGACTATCCTTGAAATCAATGCGAATACACAAGCGACAAACGCCAAACACTGGACATAACCATTACTCGTCGTAGCGAAGACTAGAACATATTGTCAAAGGACATCATCAACATAATAGACATGCTGTAGCCACAAAAACGGATGTTAAATTGAAAAAAAAAAAATATCGGAGAGAAGATGAAAACCAAACCAAAACGAAACTATGAGAAGGAAATATATGGTTCGGGGCCAAACGAGCTTATGAGCTTATGAAGGGCCAGGACACGGTTCCGGGCTGGAGTGGACCGCGTAGCCTTAGCTTTCCACTCAATTGAAACGGTTGAATGAATGAACCCATGAATGAAGGACGCCAGCGAAACAACTACAATACAACACACAAGCTAAACTAAGCTTTTTTTATCACTTGAACGGCATCAGGCGAGGGTTCCGCTTCTCATGCATTGTGTGTGTGTGTGTGCCCAACAACTATTATCATTTGCTCTGGTCACACACACACACACATGCACACTCAGTTATTACTGAACAGAGACCCAGAGACACATATACGAGCAAGAGCGCTGGCCGATGGACCTTTGCTATTGACAACAGCAAAAAACAGCAAAAAACAGGAAAAAAAATGAGTTAGGAAGCCAATGGAGCAACCAGCTACAATCACATAATAGGCCATTTGGACAGCACTTGAGGGTCAAGCCGTAATGTATGCTAATGATTACGATGAAGAGTTGTGCCCCAGCATCGAGGGCCAAAGGTTACGACTGGGCCTCATTTTGCATTTATGATTTGTTCTTTTTTTTAGTTTATGATTGATTTTTTATACGAGTCAAAGCTTTGATTTAAGTTTGGCCTATGGCATTAAGTAAAAAATAAAACAGTTTTATGTAATCTATGGAGTTGGTTAATTCTTATTAAAGGCAGTCTAAGTCGACTTAGACTATTAAAAGAAAGTTATAAGTCCTTAAAGTCCTAGGTGCACACATTTTTATTTACTTAGGTATTTACAAAATTTTTTAAATGCCATTTTATAGAAGAAGATAGGTAGCAAGATATCAAGAGCATATAAGCTTTTATGCTGGGCGGACAAGTTTTTAATAAAACACTTCAGCTTAAGTTGATTTTCAAAAAAAGCATCAGTTTATTTGTGGTATATTTCAGAATAATCAAAATCAAAATACAAGCCAGACCATTTTAGAGCTAGCAAAAAAAAAGAGTGCGTGCTTGGAATTTTTTTTTATTAATAATCATTCACTTGTTCTCTCGCCTTCCTATGCGATTTTCATAAATTCAAGTAATATGAGTCAGTATGAGGGCGGAAGTGAGAGAGAAACAATTATTTATCTTAAAACTACATATTACTAAAATAATATTTACACATTAATACTGCTTAAGGGCATACAAAGGTTGATACAAATTTGTTAAGAAGAAGGGAGACTTAAGTGCATATTAGTTATACAGTTCTGACAAGAAGAGCCAATTTTGAATATCATAATTGTGCAATGTGAGCTATCGAAAGATTTAACTAAACTTATGCGTATGATATAATTATAACCTGTATGTAGGTTGGTATCTTTAGCCAAGAAATGAAACTGATATGAAACTCTTGATTGTACAAGTTCAGTATTTACATATATGTAAATTCTCCGATTGAATAAACGAATCAGCATCTCAACATCAGCCTCAATTTAAATCAATAGTTGTTCGAGTGCTTTTTGGTTATATTTACACGGAAATTGGCACCCTTTTAACCTATTTGTATGGAGTTGACATATGGCCATTAATTAAAATATCAACACCATTCCCCCAAACAAGGGAGCTACAATAAATACAACAACAACAAAAACAACAACGGCAACAAATACAAGACAAGTACAAACAGCAGCAAAACATCGCCTGGAGACTTGCGCAACAATTTCACATGTCAACGCATGCAAAAATTGTTACGAGAATGGAAAAAAGACAGGAGGAGAGGAGAGGAGAGGAGAGGGTAGGGTGACTGCGTTGTGCCACTGTGTGAAATGTGATCAGGTGGAAGCAAATGGCTGCCATTGCCAATAAAGGTCAAATGGGGCAGGATCGGGGGTATATGCATTTAACCCTTGACAGCGCGACGCGTGCAAATAAAATGAAATGAAGTTGATGTTTTTCTCTCTCTTCGTTGTCGTTGTTGTTGTTGGACGTTGCCATGACACTGGCGGACACTTGGGTGGCGACTACGCTGCGGACTGCGGAGCTCTGGCGCAGACGGGCAGGAAATAATGTGCAGCCAAGCGGAAGTAGTTGCTATATCCAAACGTATTGATTGACTTTGAATGCAACTCGTTGGCCGTCGAATGGGGCCCATAAATGGAATCAAACTTGGCTAACAAAAGTCAAAAACTTTTCATTCGACTCTGCAAGGCTAATGAGTTGAGTGAGTGTAAAATTGGATCTAGGTGTAAAGGTGTAACGGAATTGGCATATAGATTGCTAGATTACGTAATTATATCCATGCAGAAGGAGCTAATGTTTGGTTTCCAAATGGTATATGACACATGTGGACATTCAGGACATTAAATAACATAATTATTATAAGACATTAGTTTTTTTTAACTGAAAACAGACGATTTGATGAGTCCTGTCTTTACGTTTGTCTATCTGTTACTCTCGGTTTTAAAGCTGATTAGTTGAAACTAGTTTAATTAGCTTAGCTTAAGTTAATATTTTGAAATTGGCCGGATCGGATCACTATATTATATAAAGGTCATAGAAATCAGCAGTCGAAAACACGAAAAACTATTTTGTTTCTTAAAAAAAAGATTACGCTTAATCCACTTGGGAATTAAAATACAATGTAAAAACTGCACATTGGCCAGATTATGTTGTATACTTTAAGGCATTTTTTTTTACGGCATGCACAATGGTTTTTACTTTAACTTGTTGATGAATCAATTAAAAATCAGCGCTTTTGTCAGTGAGCTTATCTGAATTAAAAGTTTACAGATCTTTTTACAGGTCTATACAAAAAAACTTGTGTTCAAATTACAAATTTGATTAAAGTCCGGCAAATATCCTTTGTTTCAATGCACTTAAAACAACTTCAATTCAAGTTTTGTGCACTGAAATATTTTGTAAACTTTTAAAAATTGTATAATTTTTTACTAAAAACTACTTTATTTGGCTTGGAAATTTTATAATAGTGTTAGCTACATGTTAAAGTAAAAAATGGTACTGTAATACAATTTTCGTGTGTATAAAGAATGGAAATATATTTGCTACAATTAAGTTTTATATAAAATCAAAGAATTATAACTGCCATTAATTACTGTTGAGTTTCGTGTTTGTTTTTATGCCTTTTATAACTTGAGGCTCCTAAGCCATTAGGTTTATAGGTTGGGCGTTTTATCAAATCAGTGCACGCTGCTTAAACGCAACGCCCTCTATTTTTTTTCTCTTCCCAACTGCCACGCCCCTTTTGTTGCTTCATTAGTGCGTCGACGTCATTTTGAGTGATGTGCCCGGGCTCTTAACTGCGACTCTTGCACAACTCGCTATAAATTTGCATTTATGCAAATCGTCTGCATTTGAGAGCTTTCACTTTAACTACTTTCACTGCAAGGCCTGAGGTTCGCGAGTGACTGCGTCTAAGCTAAGTACCCGCCTGCCGGCGCCCCCATCTCCCCCGTCGCCACCGTCACCTGCTATGAAACTAACTAACTACCGTAAACTCCAGTTCTGAGCAGCGTTACACTTGGCAACATTTTATGTTTAATTTATGCGCATTTTTCTAGTATTTTTCTTTGGGATCTTGACTGGAAATTTATTGCAATTCTCACTGCGCGCGCAACAATTTTCGTTTTTTTCAAATTTAGTGACTTTCACTTTTTCACCTTCCCAAAACAATTTTTGCATGTTTCTCGGCAATTTTTTTGTTTGTGTTTTTTGTTTTTCATTGTTGCAAGCTGATTTTTAATTAAAACTTCGCTGGACTGAGTTTTTCTCTGTTGTGGTTGGAGGTCGCCGCCGTTTTAATGTTGATTTTATGCAAATGACAATTGATTGAAATTTTTAGCTGTATGTGTGTGCCTCTGTGTATGAGGGTGTGTGAGTGTATCTGTGTGAAGCTGCCGTTCGTGTGTGTTGATTGAAGGCATATTAAAATAAATGAAGGCATGCACCATAATGGCCATAATATGCCATAAACAATTACCATTTAATAAATTATTGCCTGTAAATCTGCAGCCATTGAATGGCTCTGGCCTATGCATATAGGTATTTTGCATATTTATAGTTCTGCATTTATAAACAATTATCTCGCTTACACACAGTAAATACACACATACAAATATCGTGACAAAAATGCAAGATAAACATTTAAATGATCAGGGGGGTAAAGGGTTACCATTAACAGAAAGGGGGTTTGTTAGGCAGACACATGTTAAAAAGTAAATCTGTGTTAAAGATATTTGCTGAATAATATAAAAGTAACTTTGCATATTAAATGATCAAATGTATTTGTAAATGTTTAATTAAAAGTTGTTTTTTTACGAAATTAGTTTTGAGAAATCCTTTTATTTTTAAACTATATGCATTTAAAACATCCCTCTTTATATTATAAATTAAATATAATACTTTTTTTATATATCTTAGAAATGATTCAACTCATTAATTTTATAAATATTTAATTCGTTAATTATACAATAATGGCATTCAGCATAAAACCCCCACCTACGTCCATGTTAATAAACCGCATTAATCTTTGTCATTGTTTGATTAAATCAATTAAATTGGCCAATACAATACAGCATGACACAGGCGTAGTAATATACAATGGCACATCCCACACATATACTCATACACACACACCCACACACACTCACACACACACACCCACACCCACATACAAACATACAGGCTCCCATAATTATTCTTGGCCATAATTGCGTTGGTCATTTAAACGCAAATCCCGTGGAGTTGGCCCTCGCCCCCACACAAATGTCAGGCAACATTTGGCCCCGTACGCTTTTTGTCAATTGCAAATCGATCCAATTGAAATTTCAAGCTTCCTTCATATTGTTGATATTGTGGTTGTTGCTGTTGTTGTTGTTGTTGTTGCTGTTGCTGTGTTGTCGCCTGGCAGCCTTTGAATTGAATTTCCCTGTCATTGATTTGCAATTATTACTAAGAGCGCCTGCCAGGCAAACCAGACCCAACTGTTCAGCTAATCTACACAAATCTGACGCACAGCTGACCACGACCCCGCAGTTCTAGTGGTTGCTATAACAGTGCCACCAGGCTACAGCTCCAATAGCCATTCACCCCACCGGTTGCCCCCAATACCCGCCAGACTTTAGTCGTTGGGGGTTTAACTTGTCGCGCGACATGAAACGATTAAGGCTGAAATGCTTTTAGCCATGCCATTGGCTTCTGGCTTTGACTCTAAGGTGTTTGCCGGCTTGGTCATTATGCAGGGGCTGCGTGGCTGCGTAGCTGCGGGGGTGGCTACGTCAATGGTAACGTGCTGCATTTGTATATATCTATATACATATATATATCGTGTGATTGATCACAATTTTCGAAAGTAATTAGAGGAGCATGTGGCCAGCGTCAGACCCAACAGACGGCAGACTTTAGTATTGGGAAAAGCATTAGACGTAATTACTCTGTAAATAATTCGACGTGCTCAGTGTCCAGAAGTGTCCAGCTATAAGGGGGGCCAATAGCAGAAAAAGGCTTTAATCGCCAATCAAAATATTGACTTGTATGCAGATAAGCTGCGTGAATCAGAATAAAACCATAATTTCAATAAATATTTATTTAATTTGGGAGATTTGGCTGTGCGTTAAACTAAATTAGTTTTCTCCAATTATATAAATTGAATATTTCGGAATTAATGAGTGGATTCAAATTTTGTGTATACAAAAGATTTTAAACTAAGAAATACACAAAACTCAGTCAGACTATAGTTATAAATATCATTAGGAGTTTACAACAGTATAAATATATATAAATAGTTATTAAAACTAACTTTACACACTTTATCAAAGACATTTAAAATAATATATGCTGTGTCAATTTGCTGTACGTGCTTAAATGTTAAATGTTTATATTTGGAGCTTTAGTATTTACTTCAATTTGAAAAAACATCTTATATTTAAATAACGTCATTTAAAAACCAAAACTTTTAACGAAGTCAGAGTTATGAAAGCCAAACAAACACACACAAAGCATTATCTTGGCTTGCTAACGCACTTACGAAACTGATTTAAAATGTAAGTCTTAAAAATAGCTATTAGGGTGGATAAAGCTGACAAGTCTGATCATTACTACCTTATTAGGCCGCCTAAGTGGTCACTGATTTGGATACAAAGAGAAATTAAACACAAAATATATAATTTAAATGGTAAATCTTTTTGTATGTGTGCATAACATTTGCCTATTAGTTAAAATACGCATTAAATTATGTTTCGAAAACTTAACTCCAACCAATAGACATTATCTGCTAAAGCTTGTTTCATGATCAGAATTCTCTTTTAAACGCGATCACCCATTATTGGAATTTTCTGATTTTGTTTTACAATCTTCAGCAATAAAATATGCCTTGTTTTATTTTGTATTAAGAGATGTAAAGGTGATTCATAAGTTAAATTCTCATGAAATAATTTATAATTTTCTTTGAATTGTTAAAGATTATAAATATTTATTGAAATATTTTTTTGAATTATTAAAATTAAAAGAAAAATGTACAACGAGTTGATAAGCCTTATTTGTATATGCCCCTAAGCGGTTTTGTCTTTTCTTGTTTTTCAGCCATTTAATGAAAGGTTGCAAGTTCTTTGAGCTGTGTCAAAATACCTTTCGCATTAATTTGAATTATTTATTATTTATCTGTTATCCCAAGACACAGCTGCTATATTTAAACCTGACTGAGTTATACTATTTTCTATAAATCAAGTCCAGTCCCATTTACTTGGGATCAACACAATCATATTCATTATGAGCTTGATACACACATTAAAATTCAACATTGAATTTAATTAACCTTGCAAATGTCCTGGATACTGTGCTTGCTCCCTCTTGACACGTTGCCAACGTCTAAGTTGTCGTCTGTCAAGTAATCAGTTTTCTTTATGGGCTCTGTAATTTCAATGCTTAATATCCAACCCCAAGAGGGCGAGGCAGAGGCATTAAGGCGCAACGCCATCCATTACAAACCACACGCACGCGAGTTGCCGCTTCGAAGCTGGAGAAGATTGCCGCCGTCGTCGCCTTGGTCTTTGGGTGCCAATAATGACAGCAAACATATGCACGGGCGGAGGAAAACAATAAGCAGTCCAAACTTAACGACAACTAAATCCAATTATAAGCACTGAGCGCAACAGGAGCTGCAGTAGCCGGCAGGACTAAATGGAACACGTGTGCGCAACGAATTCTGAACAGATATACTCGTCTATATATATATATATATATAAATTCATATGTATATGTATGTGTGCGCTTGCGTGTGTGTGGCTTTGGGGGTTGCTTCGGGGGGTTGGCTTTGAATGCGGTTCTGCGTCTGGTTTTGGTCTGCATTGCATTGCATCCCGCAGCGTTGCATAAAGGTTTACTTTTCATTTATGTGCCAGACAAAGGAACAACCCTTACAACTGCATCGGACAAAAGAGCTCCTGCGTGTGTGTGTGTGTGTGTTGGTGGGTGGGACACCAAGAGCGAAAAATTGTAATTAAACTTAATCCGCTCAATTTGAAACGCACGCCAAGCCAAAAGTGCCTCTCTCAACGTGCTTCTTTCGCTCTGGATTGAATATTATTTATATACCATGTAACGAGGGGGGTACGGAGCATACACAACTAGTATAGGACTGGGTAATGCAAACTTTTTACTTTTTAAATAACTCGGAATACGCCTACAACAGATATGATAATATATGACCTACATTTAAATTAAATTAATTTAAATAAGTTAAAAGCTGCATGTCATTGAAAAAAATATGTGATCAAATTAATCAAGCAATTTCAGACAGTTAAAATAAATAATTAAAATATTTTAGGAAGACGTGATTTTTTTCTACAGTGTCCATTATATTCGCAACTTTATGTTCGGAGATTTTCGCAAGATTTCTAAACTCATATGGTAAGCCACTTTAAAAAAATATTAACAATTTAAACCAGGAAAAATTTTGTAATTTTAAAACTTAAAATATTTCTTTAATCAGTTTTTATTTGGAAATTTGGAGCTGATAATAAATAAAATGTTTGTGGAGCTTTTTCTTTAAGAACTATCTCAGGGTTTTATGTGACAAAATTAATAAGAAAAGAAAGTTGCAAATTTGCCTACTACAGGGTATGCACAAATTGAGAACTTTGTATTGCCCCTTACTTAATTTTAATTGAAAGTGTCAGAAAAAGGATTTGGGAATCCTTACAGTTGCCCAAATGCGTTCATGTGTTAAAAAATGTGCATAAATTATTGAATTAGTGCGTTTGCAACAAATTTCACTTTTTCTCTCTGCCCTTTCTCTTTTTTCGCTGCTATACTGTGTCTCTGATGCTTCGAGCCAATTTTCATGCTGTGCGTTATTAATATAAAAATTGTAAAGCATAAATTAAGGCGCCATCGCCACACTTGCTTATAATTTATGCATGGCGTTGACTTTGGTTCGGTTCAGTTCGGTTTGGTTTTCATTTATTTATTTATAACACTCGCTGCCAACTGCCAAAGGGTTGCGGCAATTAGTTCCGAGCTCCTTGGGGATGTTTTAATTATCGTATTGTATATATAAATATATAAATATATATATATATGTATTTTTGTGTTATTTCATTATTGTATTTGTTGCTGCTGCTCTGCGATTTATGCGAACGATTTAATAATGCAAATTAATTCAAGCGTTTCCTTTATTTTTTCGGTTCTTTTTGTAGGGTTATCATTTGGGCGGCAATTTTTTGGTAGCTTTTGTTATTGTTGGGTTAGGTTTATGGCTGTGATTTGATTTATATATTTCTGAGGTGGGCATTGCAGAGCATCGCCTGCTTAATTGATTTATGTGAGAGATGCACAAGCTGTACATTTGGCATGGCTGGCAATCATTTAAAGGGGGTGTAGAGGGGGCAGGGAGAAGGGCTAAAATGCCTATTGCGTTTGAATTTTCCTGACAGACAAATTGTTGTAGATAGCTTTTATAACAGGGTTTTATGCCACAGATTATTATTGAATAAACCGCAATTTATACATATATATATGACTAAAAAATATATATATACTTTTTTTATCACTTGAATGAACAATTTTTTTTTATTTATTTACATTTAGTTATTATATATATATATTCGTAAACAGTTTTGATACTAAGTCATTTTAACCTTGTGAAAGCTTTTGTTAAGATAACAAAACAAATGTTGTTTTTTATTAAAGTATCATTCCAAGAATTTCATAAACTCGGTGCACAAAATTTGGATTGTTTTTAAATTTATACTCTCCTTTAAAAAAAATGCTTAACCAGGCGCAAGATTGGAAAACTGTGGATTTTCAACAGTTTTAGGGCAATATTAGACAATTCCAGGGAGTTCCCATTACAACATTGTTAATTGGTTTTCTTTCGACAACAATCAAAACTTATCATACAAGCATTACTAATACTTATCAATTCTGCTAATCGTCTCACTTTCCTAAGAAACGTTTAGTTGAGTGTCATTAGAAGTATTATGTAATCAAATACTAATTTTGGCATATCTAATCAAGGTGTAGTTCAAAGGGTTAACCCCCCCTGTTTTCCTTAAAATTTATAACACCTGCGCTTATCAGCAAGTGATTCCCTCAAGTAACCAACTGAAGCATATATAAGTGGCGAACTCACCCACAATCTACACTTCAGTTCGTGATCAGTTACCGGACGGTCTAAACAATGAATTCTTCTACGAAACTCATTGCTTGCGCATTGATTTTGGCCCAGCTGCTGGGCGCAATCCACTGCGGTGTGTACGACTATACGGATCGCTGGATCGTTTCCGACAAAACGCAGAATTTCCCCGATGACGCTGTTCTGGGCGGGATTGATTCCTACGGTTACGACAACTTCGTGGGACGCGTGATTTACTCCAGCTCGATTTTGCCAGCGCGTGTTCGGGCCGAAACTGGATATTGTACCTATAACACCGACTCCATTGCCAATCAGGCGACCTCTTACGAGCTTTTGGTTGCCAATGAGACCGTCAGCTATCATTGGGTGCGCAGCTATGATGGATTCAGGGAAAGAAATGCCGTTTCTGTGGGTACAAGCTCTATAAACGAACGCGTTTACGTCTGCCGGGCCAGAACTGACAGTGGTATTTTCATTGGCACCCTGTATCTTGCGCAAAAGATTTGCTTTATTCGTTACGAGAATTTCCCTCTCCGGCAATTCAGTAAATACGAGGTGTTGGTTCGAAAAGTTACACCTGCAGCGTGGGCACCATTCAACAATCAAATTAATTGATAAGATTGTAAAATAAAATGCTTACATGCATACGAACAGTCATAAATAAATTGTTTTGCTAACAGATTAGCAAATTTGATTGAACTTAAAATACCAGTGGAATTAAATGAACATGTTTCGCTTGACGGTGTTTTTAAAGTATTTTCCCAAGAGGCTTAAAAGTTTTTTATGCGAAAGATACATAACATAAACCAGTTCATAAAATCATTATTATATTATAGCCCGTTATTAGTTTTTCTTCAAATCATACCAAAAATTAAAATATTGTACAAAAATTACGCCTTATGTAAGTCGACCAATAATATTAAAAAAACCTTTGTCATATATACGCACATGTGAATGCCATTTAATGTGTGCAAATTTTTAAATGAATATTAAATGTAATTTAAAACCTACTTTAAATATTTATTTATTTAATCAAAAATTGGAGACGTTATCTCCTGATTTAGCAAGATAAATTAAATATAATATAACCCATTCCAACTCATACTATTATATATTGCACTCACATTTCGTTTACTCTCTATAAATATTTCGAATGTGTTACAAATTGCCGCAACAAACAAACAAAGTGAATTTTCCTACATCTTGCTGTCTTCAATTGCCTGCGATGCACTTTACACGTCCCCCAACAAAAGCAACAACAACAATAATAAACTGACTGTACTCGTAAGTCTCGAGCTCCCCAGTCAATATTCCTGTTGGCTGCTCTCGAGTCTGCTCTGTCCTGGTCTAGTCTGGTCTGGTCTGGTCGCCTTGGAACGTTTTGTAGCACAAGTGTTTTGCAGTTTTGCAGTGATTTCATTAAAATTTTACTGTCATAGTAAAAGTTTTATTATGAGCACGAGTTGTTTTTGTTTTTGCTTGTTGTTGTTGTTGTTGCCATCACAAACGTGAGCCAAAAACAATTCCCGGCACATGCCAAAAATAATATAAGCACAACGAGAACGAGAACGAGACTGCGACTGCAACAGAGACTGAGACACACAGCCAAAAGTCAGCCGAGCTCGTTCAGTTTATATAGTAATTATGTTGTTGTTGTTGTTGTGCTGTCCAGACTTCACGCATTACGCCTAGGCATGCATATGCAACAAGCTGCAGCAACAGCAGCAGCAGTGGCAGTTACATAAAAAAAAACTGCTGCATGCACAGAGGGGCGTCTTTGCTTTTATTCACTGTACCCATTTAAATGGGAGGAAAAAGGGGTATAATAAAGTTGTGGGAAAGTATGGTTTCAAACTCATTGCGTATTTGTATAATAAATATGTGTATATATTTACTTGATCAATCCAATGAATTGAGTCGATATAGCTATGTGTGTTCTTGTTTAAAATTAAACTCTCAATTTTAAAGCGAACTTATTAAAAGTAAGTCTAAACATATGTTGAACTGGGTTAAAACAACCAATTTTGTATGTATTTGTTTTATTTATTTTTTTAATATTCTAACCAATCTACTACGAGCGGAATTAAGTAAAAACTCATCAATATCGGACTGCTTTATCAAATTTAAAAAAATTAAGAATTCACAAAATAGTTGTTTTTTAAGTTTTTGAAAATTCAATCCAACACAAACTTAACAAATAGAGCTTGGCCTTGCTCCTAAGATCTGAGTACTATATCATAAAGTTTTATATTAATAGTCGGCTTAAAATTGGGCTCTTATATAAAAAAACCTATTTGTAATTCAATATATCTCAATCAAACTCAGCACTTCAATATGCTGCTATGATATGAACAAAATTTTATAACTATCTGACTACTATATCTTTAAGTTTAAGTTAAGTTATTTTTGCTTTAAATAGAAAAATTCGGTTAAAAATTATAGGCATATAAACTTGTATGGTTCACATATTATAAAATATTATATATTACTAAATGCCCTATATACGCGAGGGTATTTACTCTTCAGCAACGTAAAGCTCTTCTTCTTCCCTGTTTTATTTATATCTTTGCTCAGTCCGACGCCTGCTGCTCCCGGTGATGGCGGAGTTTCGCATAGTTTATGCTGCCTGCTTTTAGGCTAATGTGCTCATTTTATGCAAGTGTCTCCCTTGCTGCACGCTGCAAAGTGTGCAAAGAGATTTTTATGCGAACGCCAAGCCGCCACCTCGCTTTCCACCGCTTGCCCGGCGGCAACTTTTCATTGTTTGTTGTTATTGTTGTTGTTGTTGTTGCTGTGGCGCACTGCCAAATGCAACAGCTTGTGTTTATAATTGAAATAATTGCAGAAAGCAGACATAATTATATTCTTATTTTTATTGTTGTTGTTGTCGCTGTTGTTGCATTCTCTTGTGTTTTTTTTTGTGCTCATCATCATCATTGTTGTCGCCTGGGAATGCGTTTGAGACTGAGCATCAGCCCCAAGCTGTAAGTTTATAAAGCATAGTTTTTATGCCATCAACCTAACCATTTCAAACTTAAACTAGACATATGCACCATGGGCAAAGCAATGTAACATTTAATATGCAGTATATAAAGTTTGGGTTTTCATTGTTGTTGGACGAAATATCCAACATCTTAAACTTATTTTGAGAGACCATTATTTTTTATATTTATGATTTCACTTAGATTTCATTCAGGCAACTGAGTAATAGGGATCCGGCTTGGAATTGCAGGCTAATGTATGGATGTAGTATTATCTAAGCCGTAGTAAAAGTTGGGAAAAGTTAGGTTTATAGTCATAATAGTAATCGAGAAACTAAACCCGCATATTTGCAGTTACGAAGACAACTTATGGAAACCAAAAAATTGTGCTTCTATTAAACATTTATATGAAATATTTGGCAATGTCATCAACATTATTTTTGGTAAAAAATTTTCTTGTATCCATTTTGACTTTTTGGATTACTTAAAATCCTAAAAAAAAACAACAAAAAATATTTGTACCGAATGTTTTCAGAGTGACCGTTTATCTAATTGTAGAAAATTAAAATCCTGAATTCAATAAATAAAAAAGATAAATAATTATATATTCAAACACCATTTAAGTACAAGTAGAAAATAGTATAAGTTTTGATGGCTTATGTCCATAGACTCATATGCATTTGTTCAAATATTGTATAGTTCGACTAGTTCTACCTCATTGAAAATTTATTTATTTATGTTTAAATTTATATATGTTAATTTTTATATATTATATATGTATGTATATTTATTTATGTATGAAAATATATGATTTATATGTGTATATTTATATTTCAGTTCTCAGTGTTTCTCAGTTTTAGTTCTCTCAGTTTCTCAAATTTGCTACCCGTTTAATGCTCTACCTATACCAGGATATGCAAAGGTCGCTCACACCTTTTAATCCAAGTGTTTCTTTTATGTAGCCTACTTTAAGGCTTTCCGTTTTAATTGCGCAACATGTACATCAAAAGCTGGGCTCATTTCCAAGCAATTACTTTAAGGCCACGTCAGGTTGCGGACTTAATCGCTAAGCCGCCTTTGGGCGCATTAGCTGCAACAATTTTCGGGAGGATGGAGGCTAGGCTAGACTAGGCTACAGTGCCTAATAATCAACCCTTCTACAGCTAAACAAATATGTTTGCTAGCGGGTGTTTAACTGCATGCATGCCCAGGTAATGCCATGGGGTTTTGCTCTGACCGAACTTGCCAAGCGGGCAGATAAACTTCAAAAAGCGTCTTGAAAAGCGGCTTAAAACTTCTTCAGGCGGAACGGTCCTTGGCCAAACGAAACTCTATGACAACATTGACAAAGGCGGCGCCAGCTGCGCGGTCGGAGCTAAAGCAGAAATTAAGCATTGCCATGGAGGCGCCATCTCTGTGAGATGATTGATTGAGCTTTTAGTTAAATTGCGCAAGCGGCCAGCCGAAGCGCATGCAAGTACAAGCATCTTAGTGAAAAGTTCTTCCACCGACCCCCTACTCTCATTATATCCCTGTTGCCCCCATACTCTGTATAAACTTTTGAAGTCGTTGGCAAAGCAACAGCTTCGGGCTTATGTCTGCCGTGTACTAAAAATTATTTGTTCATCACCTGTGCTGGGACCTCATTTTCTATCTAATCTCCTGTACCATATATTGCTTATACCCTAACCAATGATATGCAGAATCATGTAATTTTCAATAGGTTCTTGGATAGTTGATATTAGCTAGCCTCTAAATACAATTTAAGATTGCTTAAATAATTCTTAGTTATAAGACATAATTCATATATATAAAATATATATTTTTTAATATTATTTATATTAAGGTGTAAATTTGAAATAATTATATGTGTTTATGAGAATGTTTCTTCAAGACAAATTTTGGTTTTAAGAAATCTGACGAAAATTTACTATTATTATTATTTTTTATTTATTTATTATCAAAATAGTCGTAAAAATATACCAAAAAAATTAGATATTTTCTAAAATAGTAATGATAATAAAATAATAAAAAAAGACTCAAAATTTTCCCCCGAAAATTCATTAATTATAAAAGATTTATATTATTTAAAAATTACACAAAGAATTTATTTCTTAAACTAAAATATTTACAAATTTCAAATTAATATAAATGTTCTTTAGATATAATAATTTTGTTTCAGTCTAATAACTAGAAAATCCAAGTCACTATCACAATATATGAATGTTTTGTCAAAACTTAAATTCACTAGGATTTACAGATCTGAAATCTATTAGGTGTCCAAAATTGTAGCAATTATCTCAATG
Source organism: Drosophila colorata (assembly GCA_035041545.1). Lineage (NCBI taxonomy): Eukaryota > Metazoa > Arthropoda > Insecta > Diptera > Drosophilidae > Drosophila > Drosophila colorata. The sequence goes on from JAWNLD010000013.1 coordinate 4,877,536, forward strand.
CCCACAATTTTAAGTGTACTATATTACCGTCTGCGCTTGGTCTTTATAAGTCCTTTGTATGTCCTACCTGGCCCAACTACTAAAATGTTGCTACTTTTTGTTAGTTTCAACATAGTCCCGCGCTAAAAGTTCAACTTTGCTTGGGCTAAAAATAATAAGCGGGCATAAAGTGCGCCTAATATTTATCTTGATAGGCCGCAGAGCCTCCAACTTGCAAAGCCCTCTCCTCCTTCTCCCTCTCTCTCTCTGCACCCTATATCAACCGTCGTCAGCAGTATTTGTCTTAAGTTTTATGTGCGTGGGCTGCCAGTAATAATCAAAAGTTTTGTTTGCCAATCTCACGTATGGTACTTTGCGGTTAGCTTTAAGCATTTGTATATCATCATCGTATACAAATATTTTGTAGAGAAATCTATTAGTGATTTAATCCAAAGCAACAATAAGAACTAAGTCCAAACATTGACATTTAATTCCCCGCGCAACAACTTCATGAACTGCCGCATAATCCAGCAAATTTTTTAGCACTTAAATTTGTACATGACCTGAAACTTTTCTTCTTTATTATTTTTTTTTTGTTTGCTGTTGCCTACTTCGGGACTGCTAATCCCTAAACTGTCGCAAAACTTTTGTGGCAGCAACAAACAAAAAAAACCAAAAAAAAAAAAAGGAAAAAGCAAAAAAGGCCAACAAAAGTTTTGCAACAGATAAAAGTGCAAAGTTTGAGGGAAAGCAAGACAACAAAAAGGAAAGCCAGGCGAAAATTACAAACATTTTCAATTATCAAGCCAAACAAGGACGTTGACGTATTGTCTGGGCTCTCATTATGCCATTACCATCATATAATTACAGCCTGATTATTGTTTATTAAGTTAAAATGGCGCCGCGGCACGTTGATAAATGGCTGGGCACGGCTTTTGTCCGGACTGTACCTGTACCCGGCATGTCCATCAAAAGCGGCGACCGCTGCTCACCTGGTGTCAGTTATCAAAGGGTTGCCCTCACAGCATTCAGGCTCTTCATTTCGTATTAATTTTTCAGAAGCACCTTGCGGTAGGCAACATTAAAATATCGTTAATGTTTCTTTTTGTTTTTGTTTTTTTTTTGTTTTTGTTGTGTTTCTTCTCTTTGTTTCTCAAATTTTTCAAGTGTCACTGTCAACGCGTCTTATGAAAGGTTCTCGTTTGATTGAAGGCAATTAGAGCAACTATGCTTAAATGTTTTGTTGTAGCTTTTAAATAACATTGTGAAACCAGATGATATCTACATACATCTCCCTGGGGACTTTAAATTAATTAATCACATTAAATGCTTTGCGGGCTAGCCCCTAAAGTAAAAACATTGTCAAAGCAAACTATTAAGATCAAAGATAATGCGCAAAAATAATGATGCTAAATGTTGGCACAATTATGCCTCGCTGGCCCACTAATGGATGATGTAAGTTGGAGCAAAAGCACTCCATAGCGAACCGTGGACGATGCCAAGACGGCATTTCAATTAATTAAATATATACTCTTATAATGTTGGCGCATGTATGATGATAATTATGCTGTAGCAAGGCGAGGTGTACTTAAAAAGTTTTGCGAAAAAAATAACTCATTAATTATTCTCTTTTGTGCATCTATAATAAAGTGCACAACAGTTTATTTTTAGTACACAACCTTTTTTTTTTTTTTAAATAAATAACTTTGTTAATGTTTATAAAAGTGTAGGGTTGCCCCCTAGAAAGTCCCATGGTATTAATTTTGAAACAAAAGTTAATCAATTGCCAATAATAAGTTATTTAACCAAAACTTTTATTTTTGCAACAAACACATTTAGTGTTTACAAAAGGAAAAATTACCGAATTTCTTACATGTTAATACTGAGACTGAAACTATAATTAATTCAGAAAATCAACTCTGAATCTACGAATATAATTGTTCAATTAAAGTGATTTAGTATATTAAAAATGCTCCTAATATTTATTTCAGAAAATCTTTATGCTAGCTCAAACAAATTTAAAAATTGTAAAATTTAATTTTGTTGTTCATATTTTTTTATTTTTTGATTTTTTTTTTTTATAAATTTGTGTTTACGCTAACGTTTCAAGCTGACTCCTTCAAATTATTTCGGTATTTATTTAAATAAATGCTACCAGCCTGTGCTAGGCCCAAATAAATCAGTGTAGTCGTGCAGAATTTTCTTTTGAAAAACAACACAATGTGAACAAAAATGAAATTAATTCAAAACTTTATCCCATTGAATTAGAACCCACTGTCAAGTTTCGTGAAGCAAGTGAAGAAAACAAAATTGCCACAAAGAAAATGCATTCGAGTGTTAATAAACTTGAATATAATGTTGTGTTTTGTACCCTTTTTTTTACTAGGCTGCCGCTTGGCCAAGTTATCATTGGTTCATTTCAGTCTTGATTTGATTTCAATGCTAAAATGAGAGAAAGCGGGTCTGTGAAGTGCAATATGGTGAGATGGCGCTTTTATCTAAAGGCATTGAGCATTACATTCCACCTCGCCTTCAATTAGCGATAATAATATAAATGATACGAATGAGTTTTTCACATTTAACTTTTTGACAGCTTGATGCGGGTACGCTGTTTCAGCCAATTGCTAATTGACAGTGGGATTGGCCTAAGGACAGTCGGCCAGGCTGCCAGGTTGCCAGGCAGGCAGTCAGACAGGTCGACAGCACTCTCGATCTCGCTTTCGCTTCGTTTGTGTGTTATTTAATGGCTTCACTTGTTTTTTAAAAACCGCAATCCCAAAAGTGTCAAATTGGCAGAAAAAGCATAAACAGTAAATTTAAAAAAAAAATAACATTTTCGGTCAAGTTAATTGTAAGCATAGCAAAAATTGTTATCATGCTAACCAAGGGCAAAGTACCCTGGTACCAAAATTATATAAAATTGCCAAATTTTTGGAAAAATATATATATTTAATAAAAATTAATGTTTAAAATTAAAATAAAAAAATACCTATAGCCTTCCTTTTAAATATTTTTTATTTTGTAGAAGTATGTAAAGAAGTGAAATTGTTTTTATGGTGTAAGTTGAATGAAATATTAAAAATATTTAATTAAGAAAAATATCCTTTCTAAGAAATTATTTTCGTCTTACTAAAATATTCATAAAAATTGGCCTAAGTAACAGGTGCGACTCAGTGTTTAATCAAAATCTATAGGATTTCGATTTCGAGGAGTTACTGTGAATAGGTATGAAATAATTTATTGGCTCTATTTAAGAGTTTAAGTAATAAAATTATTATTCTCAGGATGTACATTACAGATTACAATTTAATACATTTATTCTATTTGGGATCGTTCAGAATTTTGCTGCTTAGTTACCAATATTGTGCCACTGTGCGAACTTGTACAGAAAATGAAAACTAAACACAATTAAAACTAACGAACCTGGCAAAATTTGCACAAAATAAATTTTGTTTTAAATGTTATAAGGCTCATATTAAACGCCTGGGGTGAGTGCGTATGGAAGTATGCGTGTGTGTGTGGAAAGGTTATTTTTTGGGTTGAGCTGAGTTCGCTGCTGATGCTGCTGCATTTTCCTGTTGGTTCTAGTTGATTTAATTAAATGCATTTGAATGCAAATGCCTGACAATGCGTAGCGCCGGCTCTAGAAACCATCAGCATATGCGGTTTACATACTACTGCATAAATGTTTTGATATATGTATGTATATGCATACAAGTTTCAAATACATACATTTCTCATATATACATAGACGCTCGTCGACATGTGCAGTTAGTTGTAACTAAAACAAAAACGGAAATGCTGAGCTTATGTTACTGACAGCGCCCTCTGGTGTTATTTTATGGCAAAATATATTTAGGCAGCCAACTCACGGGGCACATTGGCAAGGGGCTCACAGGAGACTGCCACATTTTCATAATACGAAGCTCAACGGAGTGGGAGATTATTTTACTCATATCACGGGTATTCCGTAAACTCGCTGCGGGCCACATTTAATCAAAAATGGCAATGCTATCAACAACAGTGCGTAGCTTTTGCCTCCAGCCGTTCTTTAAACAAAAGCATCAAATTGACTTTTAGCTTGCATGATATCCTGTATTGTTTTAACTACCAGTTGCAGGAAATTTTTGATGATTTTTTTCCAAAGAATTTGGCATCTATGACAAATTTTATTTGTGTGAATATATTTATTATGTTTTTTATGAAAATATTTACTTCTTTAAATACTTTTCGGCTTATGACAACATAAAAATATTGAAAACAGATTTTAAGTAAATTTTTCTATCTCCTAAAATTCCAATTTTATTTATAGAGCTTTTAGGGAAAGCAAAATGTATTCCCTTTCATTACCTTTCATATTTCTTGACAAATTTCTAAAAAAAAACTGCACACTACTCAATCGCAAATAGCACAAAAAAATTTCTGCAACACAATCTATAAATAGATAAATAAATAATATATAACTGATCTTGATGAAACTTTTTCCAATAGATTCTTTAATTGCTATCGTGTATTAAAATGTTCATATGAAGCAAATTTGGTGTCTGTAGCTCTCATAACCGACGAAATAAGCTTAACAAATTCGAGTTTATAGCTTTTTATCGTTTCTAGAAAAACAGGAAGGGGTATCGACGAGTATTCGAAAATATTGTCTCGTTCTTATAGTTTCCGAGATGGACGCATTCATACAGAGGTTCATACTGACAGACAGAAATACGGACGTGGCTTTATCGATTCGGCTGTTGATCCTGACCAAGAGGATTTGTACTTTATGGGGTTGAAAATGGCTTCTTCAGCCTGTTACATACATTTGCACAAAACCATTATACCCTTTTTACCCAAATACACCCATTTAATTTCATGCCTTTATAAATTAAAACGTCATGAATCGTTATAAAAACAGTAGTTCAAAATTAATTTTAATTTATTACATCAAAGGGAATTGAAATAAACAATAGAACGAAACACAAATAAACATTTTTCGTAATATGAGAAAATTTATCTACATTTTAGAATGCTTATCAAGAAGTATAAACAATTGCATTAAAATACAGTAATTATCTATACGATAATATATTGACCCTTCTTAGAATTTTCTATATGAGTAATTGTTAATTCTTGAAAATAAAGATACCCAGTAGTTGAGTTCAAATATTTGACTGCAAACTTTGCACATGAACTGTAAAATAGAATTAAAATTGAATTGAATATTCTATTACTAGCTATCTCTTTCAATGCACTGCAAGTGCGGCTATCAAAGTGGACAATGTTGTCGGTTCGGGCAGCCTGGCATAACTAATTGAATACATAATTTACAATTAAGTACGTAAGCTACTTTAATATTTATGTCTATAAATGGGCAGAGACACACACACACACACACACACAAACACACACTGAGAAAATCTCAAATGGCACGCCTACTTTAGAGTGGGCGTTCGGTCGTCCATTATCGACCATCACTTGTGCCAACTGCAATAAATGTCAATTATTCATGAATTTTCAATAACTTTAGCTATGGCAAAATAGAAAACTTTGCTGCTCGTCGTTGTCTGAGCTTGAAAAACTTTTTAATAATATGTAAATATGGCCAATAGAGAGCCAGGCAGAGAAAGACAGAAACCAAGAGAATGAGAGCGAGAAAATGAGACGAGACGAACAGGCGTTAACTAAGAAGCACATAAAATATGATGCCGAACAATATGAAAAGAGAATTTACTTGAGCGGCAAAGTACATAGAGCATTGTGGAGTAGTAAGTGGGCGGGTGAGCGGGGGAGGAACGCGCGAACAGACGACAAACAAGAACGTGCTCTCAAGCATAGTTATAATGGTGAATAATTAACAGTTATTAATAATGACAAAAGCAGCTGCCACCAAAGGCAGCTAACAAAACAGTGGTACTTTTTTTTTCCTTTTGTTTTTGAGTGAGGGGAGTCGCAATTTGGGCAACAGCATTTGTGCGCTTTTTGATTTAAAATTCACCGCCAATAATAATAAAAATAAATCATTCGCCGCAGCACAAGGCGACATGGTCCAGCATTGCGTATACGCAATGTACTCGCAAGTTTCGTTTTGGAGCGTGCGGTGCAAAACTTTTTTGACTCTTGCTTAATAATTTGCTATAATTTATGAGCGTCAAGCGCCGCCATCGCCCTCGCCATCGTTGTCGTTGACTTTGGCTTTATTATTGGATTTTCGTAGCCAGCTGTACAGTGTGCGGGTATCAGGCCCATGTCCACAGACAATTTAAACTTTATGCCAAAACGTTTTTGAATGCTTAATTAGTTCTTGGGCAACATCGGACGCACACAAAGCAGACGTCGGCGTTTCTGTCTAGGTTTTGGGTTTTGTAAAGTTTCTGGGGCTAACGATTTAATTTGTTTTGCCTATTTGCCGAAGGAATCGGCTTACACAAACATATTTCATTTAATTGGCATTATTAAATTTAATGCGTAGCTTTGGTGTATTATTTGTTGACAAAGGAGTAGAAAACTTGAAAGACTTCATAGAAAAGGAAAATCTGTGCAGAAAGTTAAGTATTTAAGATATTCGAATACATCAAACATATATAAGAAACTAAAATAAATTAGTTTAAATTTTTAACTAGCTTAAGGGATCTTAAGATAAGAAAAGCTAAAATTAAAAAAAAATGAGGGAGCGAGTGAGGGAGAGGTTTAAAAGAGGATATATTGGAGCTAAATTTTGGTAAATTTTGGCTCGACTTTTTACAAAAAATTGTATTCTATCAGAACATGTTTTAATGTTTTTTTTTTTTTGTTAACTAATTGTGACGACAAACACTTAATATTTTGCAATAATAAATTTAAAAAACAAATTCAGATTCAATCTGGAACAAACTTGAATTGTTGATTTTTTAAAAAGCCGTAAAGGGAAAATCTACCAAGAGTAAATATCTTTGTACTTCAATCACACCAATTGATAGTACACTATCTACTTATAATTTCTAATTGCACATTAAACACTTTTCCCTGGACCTGACGTTTTGCGACTTGAAATTTATTGGAATTTAATATTCCAATGACTCTGAAACCCGGATTCATTTTATGAACAGTGTTTGTGGCATCTTCGAATACCATTCATCCCCGTTCAAACGTAATACATTTGCCAGTGCGCTCAGTCAGGCATAACAAAGCGCCAATGGGCCACCAGTTCCCATCCTTCACCCTGCCTGCACAGCTCTTATGCCCATTCCCTCCCCCAATCACCCCTCTCTGCGCTCACCAGCCCCAACCTTTCACCTTTGAAAGGCGCTGGCAACAACTGCGCCCACATTAAACTCAATAAAATAAATGTGCAGCCATAAATTACATAAAGTGCGTCAGTTACACACACCGAATGGCATAGAACCACCTTCCCCTCCCCATATTCGCCCCCCTTCATATCAGCCCAACCTCTTGGCTAACAGCTGCTACTGGTGATGTGCCCAAAAGCAGACTATGCAAAATCGACAAGTGCCACAATTTTTTATGCAAAATAATCCTTTGCCTGGGTCCATTGATGAATTATAGCAAATTAATTTTACACTAAAAAGCGACAAAGCTAGGCACAATGACAGCCTACACAGCACCACAGGCCCCACTGCACTCTCATGCCCACCTCATGCTACTCTTATCAAACCATTTGCATGGCTGACGTTGCCTAGGCAAACAGTTTAACCATATCAAATTCAAATTCGCATAAATTTTGGTAGCATCGCAGTTTGGGGAAATGTATAAAAATCGATTCCCAGCAGGAAGTGCCAGAGCTCCATTTCTTTCTCTTTTTTTTTTTGTGGGGCGGCTCAGATGAGTTGTGGGCTTTTCAACTAAAAAAAAGAAAAAAAAACTCAAACCAAAGTCAAATCGATTATTATTTTATCGTCTGGCGGGTAGGTTGTGTGTTGAGCAGCACACGTTTGCCGGGGGGGTTGTAAAAATAAATTTAAATGTACCAGCAAAATGTATCAAAAATTGAATATTTTGCACAGTCTTTTGCACTCTGCAAAACATTGAATGTCGAATTGGTACGTGACTGTTGAATGTTTGAGCTGTTGCTATTATTGAGTGAAAAGTTTGCCCTTTTAGTGGGTTGTTGCTGAATTATATGGTAGAAGTTTATATAGAAGATGTCAGTTAATATATAAACGGAAATAAACTGTTGCCTATAATTCAATCTTCATTGGTTTTTTTTAGGTAGTTTTCTCAGTTAATAATGAAGAGCTTTAATAAAAATAAAATTGCACCAGTACGCATCCCAAAAAGGTTATTAAATATTATAGTATACTATTATTATTAAAGCCATTAAAGTCCTAATTTTAAATGAATAAATGGGAAATTTCGAATTTTACCAATCTATGATAGCAAGCGATATATATATTTCGTACATTTTGTTATGGTTTTTCGATATATATTAATAAAACATAAAAAAACCTATTTTTCTTTCTTTCAGGCCATCTTTATTTGGTCTTATAAATACAAATTATTTACAACATTTGCAAACTTTTCACTTGTGAGTTACACACTCATTAAGAATACGGCCTGTGGAAACGGTATATTGTACAAAAGACAGAGCAGTGACGATTACCGTCAGAAAGAAGTCAAAGGCGAACTCGCGATCACAGGTGGTATCCAAAATGATCACATTAAGCAACGGCTCAAGTTTTTGATGCACAATTAAGGAAGTGTGCTATAAATAATTGACAAAAATAAACAATTGCTTGTATAAACTGCATTCCTCAATTCCTCACCTCATTGTTGAGCACTTTGAGGGTGCAATCGTGTGAAAATGTCTTACGGACATATAGGATATTTACAAGTACGATTTGTTGCTGAAGCGTCAACTCTTCGCTGCGTAATCGATCTGTGCACAAGCCAATAATAAACACGTTCAGCATGGGTATAATAGCCGGGCCTAGACAGCCATCCGACATGATATACACTTTGTTCTCAATCTCGTCCGCAGCATAGACAATGCACTCGATCATTAACGTCATGTTGAAAATGCTGGTGAATATGGCCAAATATATAGATGAGGGCAGCCAGGAGACTTTCTCCTTGATAGATTGATGTAGATTATTGATCCGTAAATGCAGTTTGAAAAGCCACAACAGACGACGATGGTAACGACCAGATATAAAACTTTTACTCTCATGATATTCGATAAAGCGTTGCAGAAAGTAGCCAAGATTTCGATACCAATTGAGCAAAATTAACTGATAGATTAAGTAGCCTATAATACAGTACTCTAAGAGAATCCAATATAAGAAGTTCATCCAGAGAAAGTAGGGCTTATGCCACATGGAGTCCAGCATTACATACGTCAAGCACAGCTTGAAAAAGTAAACACACAACAAATACAGCTCACAATGATAAATTATGCCAAACTTGGTTTCAATCGTGCGTGTAATGTAGAAGATTTCGTTGACCAAATGCATGATCAAATTGCGATCTGCTTGCGAATGCAAAAAAATGGATATACGACGAACAACATTCATGGAATGCCCTTGCGTAACCAGGCCGATCACGAAATTCTGTCCCGCGCTGTCCTCGACCCTGAACATATGTATCCACACAACAAAGCCAATCACCATATAATCCACTGCATCGCCTAGCAAAAACAAACACTTAAGCAACACAACTATCTTGGAGATGATACGATGATACTGCATCTCCTCCATTCGCTTATGTTGTGAATTGTAGCGCAACTTAAAGAAATGACAGCCCCGTGCGATCCCATACAGCAGCCAGGCGCTATACTGGAAAAATCGCCGATAGACAGCCTGGGCAAGTCCGCTACGCAGCAATCGGATGTCCTCTGTATTCCACATGGCAGCAAATGAACGAATGAAAGCCAGGAATAATATACATTTTGGTCAGTTCGATTGAGTTTTTGTTATTTATGTGCTGGCCATTAACAAGCGAATTAATCGAAATGACCTGCGCAATTTGCACACAATGTTTGGCTATATACACAACATTCTGTGTAGGACGAAATGGAGTGAGGGAAATAAAATGAACGCAATTTACATGGAGTGGAAGAGATATGTGACTGCTACCACAATAAAACTATATATTACTAAATATATTTCAAGAGAGAAAGCAGTTTGTTCGACATATCTTGACCAGCTCTGGCTAAGAGCATTCCAAAATATATGTTAATCAATTGCAACGTCGTGTCACAACAAATATCTACGCTGGACTTATGTTCTTATGCTAAATATACCAAGTGTTTTAAAAAAAGTATATAATTGAATTTGCAATAATCTACAATCGTATAAACATAAAAATTATGGTAAGTGCAGCATTCAATTTTGTATTATTGTTCTGTGAAAATTGAATGAAAGTTAATATATATGTACATATGCTATGTTCCACTCATTTAAACCACTCAGCTCGCAGTTCGACTCTTCTTTGAATTCATTTACAATCTCAAAAAGCTTTTCGTTTGCTTTTTTAACTAAAAATTATTTTCGTTCTACAAAGCAAAAAATGCCTCAAATTACACACACAGTTTGCCTCAAAAATATATTCCCCCAAAAGGAAAGTCTCACAGCAAGTGAACCGCATACACAGACAAATCCAAGTGAGAGAAGGTTCAATGCACCAAAACGAGAGGCAGAGCACACAAACAGACAGGCAGACGAGCATCCTAGCCGTGTAAAATACTTGGCAGTGCTATTTCCCCAATGGAAATGCGAGTGCCGGAAAATGCAACTCTGACGTTGCCATGTTGTTGGTGTAAATAATAAAAAAAAAGAAAAAAAAAGTGCACTGAGCCGTTGCCTAGGCAACAAAAAAAAAAAAGAAGAAAAAACCCACAGATAGTCAGACACACAAGCCAAGCCCACTCAAACCAATGCAATCTCCTCCCGTCTAAGTCTCCTGCCTCATTACGCACGGCACGGGAAAATCGTAAATATATATCTAAAATATATGCATGTACTTATTTCTATGTCGGCGCATTCGTATTCATATATGAAAAATACTCCTCAAAATGCTCATGTTTCAATGAAATGAAAAACCTTAATGAATCCACAACCCGCATATTTCATTCCGCAAAGGCTCAGAGAGGTTGGGTTGTCTGGTCGCGGCTTGGCACTTTAATGCCCTGTAGCATTGTGTGCATGGGGTGTTTAGAGTTTCCTAAAATAAAATATTACAAATATTTCAAATAATACATTTTAAATTGTCTCATGCTTCTACTGTATTTATTTTTTTTTAAATACAAATCATCACCTGCTATTGTGTTGGTCGGGTCGGATACACATTTCTCCCGTGTTGCATTATTTTTTAAATACAATTTTTTTTTTTTTTTTACAAAATCTGATCAATGGATAAGTTAGGCTATTTTAAAATTCCGTTCATTTAAATTAGAGATATAAAAGATAAAATATTTTTGACATCTGACAATTAAGTATATAATATTCTTTTGACTACAATGGAAAGACTTTTGTAGTGAAGAAGATTGTATCTTAATGTTTAAATCATAATATTATTATTTCTTATAAAGTTTGGTCAATTCATCTTAAACAGTTTTTCTTACCTGCTTAGGTCTAAATTGATTTAAAAGGTATGTTATGGTCGTGCAATCCCCATCATTACAGTGTTTCTTGTTATTTATGTATCAATTAAGGCGCATTTTCATTCACTCAGGTTCGTTTATGCGGTGCCTGTGAAAGTGCATGGCACGTTTTTTTGGGAGTTGCATTTTGAAAATTTGCTCCGCTGACAGCTGTTTTGTGTCCCGTGGACGAGGACGGAATTGCAGTTGTGACACCCTAAGCGCATTTGGATAGCAAGCTACCCCCTTTTGCCGGGGGGAAGGGAACGCCATGAGGCTTAAGCTTTGCATACAACGCCACCCACTGAATGAATTGCGCGGGCTTGTGTGGGGTTGGTTGGGTGATTAAATGGTCCTGTAGCAACCCACCCCTTTGTCAAAGCATTCATTCAATTTCAGATTGTCTTTCATTCTTACCGCAATATGGCAACCCCTCCCACTGCATTGTTACATTTTTGCAATTATAACTCGCTTTCCAAAATTGGGGTTGTCGTAGTCGCAGCTCTCTGAGTCTTTACTGTGCTGCTGCTGAGTCTGTTTCTGAAATTCTGTAAGCATTTCTCAAGTACTTGCATAGACAATGGTCTTTAAATAACAATGGAACATGCGACGTTGCCGAAATGTTGAAAGTAGGCTAATAACTGCGGCTAGAGCAATGAACGAAATGTGAACTCTAGTGAATCTAGACTGTACTTTATAAGAATTTTAAGAATTTTGGATAGTCCGTGTCAGTTTTTAGTTCAAATTTTTATTATTGATAACGCATAAACTCTTAATTTGAGTATTTACTCAAAACATCGGCCATTTGAGTCATGTACGATAGTCAATATGATTAACAATTAAGTACTTTACGCATAAAAATTAATAAAAATTAAAAAAATTCTGCCCCTTTTTCATATAAAGAGGCCGCTTTCGAGCAACACTTTAAATGCAACTAAATCATATTCTAAAGCTTAATAGCCATTAAACTTTAATATATTTAAATATATATTGTAAACTACTACAGATAGACAGACACAGATAGACAATGTGTTATCGATTCTGATTGGGTTTTGTTTGTTGATGACTAGCTGAAATACCTTGTTTTGATTTGTTTTTAAATCTATACAAAAATAAACTTAGCAAGTCTTTGAATAATCGAAAGTCTTTTCAAATCGAAATTTCCCAAGACCAATTGTTATGATTATTGAAGATTGTCTTGATTGCCGTGAATAAAAAATGCCAAACTTATATTTTATTATTTTCTTGATATACGCCAATTTCACAGTTGCTTGTAATTCTTGGAATTTTAAAATATTTTATATCTTTTATAAACTAAATAAGTGGACTTTTGTAAATATGTTTGATAAATTACAGCAATTCAAATGGTAAATTATAAATATCAAGTTTCACCACAAAGCCGTATGTATCCCAATACAATATACAGAGATATACTTTCATTTCATTGCATATAAATGCGTTAATCACCGAATAAGAAAGCTCGCGTTTGTCATCTTAAGTTTGATTCTAGACTATAGGAAGACGCTGATCCATTTTCGTGGACTGAGCTTGCTTGGAATTATTTTTCTTGAGTTTTCTGCAAAGAAATCAGCATTTAAATTTGCAATTCATAAAGTGTAACCTTTTAAGCCCCATTGGCAACAGCCAATCACTGGGAAAAAACAAAAAAAAACATAACTAAAGTAAGCTTCAAGGCTAATTTCAAATCAAGTCATGACCTTCATTACCCCACATAGCAGCCCCGGCAAAAGACAGCCAATATATGTATATATATTATATAGCGTTTGTGGGAAAATAGCTGGCGGCTATTTGTGAAAAATCAACAGCAGGCAATACACAGACCAACGAAAGCAAGAATTTTATAAAATTTAGCACAAAATGTGAAGGAGGCAAAAATAAAAGATATGATTTATTAAATATTTCGAGCCTGTGGCCATGTTCAAAGCAAACACACATGCCAACAGTCGACCATTTTTCATGTGGCTGGAGGTGGTACGTGGCGTATGAGTAATTGAATTTAAAGCGCGCTGCAACTTCGATAGCAACTGTTAAAAAAGAAATCTGCTAATGACATTGTGGCGAAATTTCTGCGACTTCAAATCGGCAGCCACTTGAGACAGTCTAAGAGCGTTTCAAGTCAGGCAAATGCATTTGATGTTGCGCGAGCCTTAAACTTCATCACCCACTCAATAGATCAATGACAAGCGGCTCTCTAGCGATTCTCCCAGTGCTGTGGTCCCGCCAATAAACTGTCTAAGGAGTTATCAAAGTCGTTGCTGTGCATGTTATACCCAATATCCGTATTTAAATCCAAATCCAGATCATCATCCTGATAGTTGTACATATTCACAGGCTGAATATTCTGCCATTTGGCTACCTTATATAGCAACCAAGCAAGAAGGCCCATAACCCAACCACAGACAGCACCGAACGCTATGCAAGTGGCCGCCTTGAGTAGCAGTCCATAATCGGAGTGCAAATGATAATTGAATATGGTCAGTTGTTTGTGCAAATACTCCTGAAAATCCATGATAATGCAGAGAATTTATTTCCGAAGAATTTTGTATATTGTTTAACTGTCTTCAAATGTGAAATTTACTAACTGATTTTGAATAGAAAAGCTTAATGTCAGTGTATTTACGATCACAAAGGCTTTGACTCATAAAGTTTCACTCATTTATTTGTATAAATTGTGCCAAAACTGTAAAAATGATATTAAATCCGATTGAAATTGTTTGTATTTACGTGGTGCAGCCTATTATAGATTTTTTGGCATATTTGCTAAATGATGTGCACTATATGGCCTTTCTACTTGCCATTGCTATAATTGGAGTATTTGTTGGTCTTTTCCTGGGCATCCTATCAGTTATATGGTATAAGTTAGGACGTCGGCAGGATTCGAAGAACAAATTAAAAGCTGACAAAATAAATGGAGGAGACTTTGCCAATGTCAAAGTGAAGAACGAATGAGCTAATTTCTGGAGAAAGTTAAAAATTTATTTAAGTGAAGTAATGTCACAAGAGTAAAATAAATTTAAATTTACAATTGATGTTAAATTGCAAAAAGTAACAATTCATATGTTGCAGTATTGTCATTTCATCAATGCTCTTCTATCATCAGCTCAGTGAACTCCAGAGGATTCTCCACTCTCTTTAAGTACTTCATTAGCATTGATACGTTTGACAAATCATCGCGAATTGTGCAGACGTCAATCGTTTGATGTTTTTCTTTGGCACTTGCTCAATGTGTGCACTTAAAAAACATAACGCTCGATAAATTGAAAAAGTCAATGAAACGTTATTTGTCGTGCACAAATAGAGCCAGCAATGAAGGTTCTACAGGAAAAAAGTTTAAATGGATGATGGATGTTCACTACTGAGATTGAAGCAAAAGGTTTTATTTAAACTTGCTGTCGACTTTATAGAAGTCCAAAGAAGCATTATATATAAAATTCCCTGCGTAAATAAAAGATAAAAGGCATGCCTTTTAAGTAACGTTTAATAGATTAGTAAGATATGCAGGAAAAGTTTTTTAATATCATAAATCTCTAGATTTTGTGTATGTTTACCTATTTGAGAACACTAGTTGAGAACTAATTTTTTATTGTTACTATTATTTTTTATATTATTCTCATGAATATTATTTTAGTTCTTACAGCTTTTAATTTATTTTATGCCACTATAACCATTGTTCCCGAAATTAAGAAAATATTGTCCACATTAAAAAAGACTTTTGATTTAGTTTTTAATTTGTAAAATTTAGTGTACCCATATCGAAATTCGTAGAAATTATTTACGCCCTTGTGCCTATCTTTTAAACAGAGGCCTGTCGAATATTTTTTTGCAGTAAAATAATGACGAATATAACTGGTATTTTAAAGGATTTATACAATCAATAGATTGGAACATTGTATGCTTTGCAGTACTGCCATAAATACCCTTTGTGCACCCCTATTACAGGGCATAAAAACGCAGTAGCCAAATGTACTCAAATTACTCTCTAAGCACATTTTAATTTCCCCCAGGAAACGACGGCAAAGTATACAGTCAGCAGACCAAAGTAGATCCGAAGCACATAAAACTAAATTTAAGCAAAATTTTCGGCGCTCTGTTCGCTCACCCAAAGGATGTCATTTTGCCAAAACGCAAAATATTAGCAAAGAAAAAAAAAACATTGAAAAAATAAGTTGAAGGAAAGTAAAACAGCGACCAGGCTGAGTCAAAGGACAACGTCTAAGTGGCATGCAGTTGGCCCATGGCATTAAGACAATTTAAGGGCGAGCAGTTCATAAACGGGGCGCTCGATGAAATGAAAAACGATGCCGAGAAACCAAAAACCGAGCGAAATAAAATTTATTTTAGTAACAAAATTGCGTGACACAGAGCATGGGACGCTGTAAATGGCAGTGAGCCAATGGCGGCATCCACAAGTATATTAAAATGTTGCCCTCTTTGTAAGACATCCGCTGAGAGATAGTGAAGGAGTCGCCGCCGTCGTCGTCGTTGTCGTCGTCGTCGACGTTGTCGTCGGCAGGCGATGGTCTGAGAATAAAGGAAATGATTGGTTTTGGGCGACATTTTCGTTGATGTCGCCGTCGTCTGGCCCAGCGAAGCAACAAATAGCCTCGTTCTAGAAATTGTTGCAAAAACAACAAATGGCCAAAGTTTTAGCGACTCGCAAACTTTGCACTGCAATGCAAAAACGCAAGTCAACAAAAACAACAAAAACAGCTACAGTGGGAAAATTAAGTTTCTGCGCCGCTGCGTTGGCAAAGGAAAGGACGCCAAAGTCGTCGTCATCGCCCTCGTTGCCGCCAGACGCGGTCAAATTAAAAGCGCATTGCAAACAGAGAAGGCATTGTAAATGCAAATTGTGATAGGCTGTGTAAATACCCTCTATATTGAGACATCATTTGAATGCATGTTAAGATAACATTTAGAGAACTAGAGTTTATTTCCCAAATTTGTTTATAGACGACGTGCAATTAGCAGAAGAGCTTGTCGTTTCGCAATATATTTGAATTCTTTTATCTTCTGTCCTTATTTAAATTATAATTTTTTTTGGCGACAGGAATATATTTTGTTGTAGACTTATTTTCTATGATTTTTGTCATTTTCACATATTTATGTGGCGCATTTTTATGACTATCAGTATTGAATTTGACACATTCTGGATGAATATTTTTTTAAATATAATAAAAGAGAGTGTCATCAGTTTTCAGGAATAAAAAAAAATATTTTAGATACCAAAAATCTCAAATTCTTCATATTTTTGAATTTTATTTTTTATATTTAATTATATTGTATGAAATTTAATATATCTTATAATGATTTAATTCTTTTATTGTTTTGATTAATTCACAACTTTTTGTTGGTTCAGGTTTTATATTTTCGTGATGGTAAAATATGTATTATGAAATGTTTTCAACGTATGTATTCCCGTTACACTCCATTTTCGTAGAGCATCAAAAGAAACGCAGCCAAGTCCTTTTCGCAGGACTAATGCAAAGCGGCGACAACGCAATGGCTGCGGCGATATCGGCTGCCTTTTTATTGCATACTTTTAGGCCGCAGGTGCAGCCCTGGCTGAGCTGGTCCTCAGCTCGGGCTCTGTCAGTATTTGCTCTATTTGTTGACATCGTCTATGGTCGTAAAGCGTTGTACTCGTCCCTCTCGATGTCGTCAATGTTGCCAACTTGACGGTTTTTATTGCTTTTCCTCAGTCCCTTATCTTGGCCGTCGCCGTCATACACTGCGTATGCGTGTTTTTCCTTTTATATTTATATGTTTGTATGTCTTTGCATTAATTTTCAAATATTTTTGCCGTTTGTTGCCTTTTGTGTATTGCTTTTGACTTGGCTATGGCAAATTTATTTATAGGTTTCGATAGGCATCTCATTGTTGTTCTTTGTCGTTGTAATTGTTGTTATTGTTGTATCGTGCAAATGCACAGGGGTTGTTTGGGCCTTTGTGTGGGACCATCTATTAAGGCACAGAAACCGAAACGAATTGTAGCTTAATATCAACGGGCTACGATGTACGGAGATTGAGGTATATTTATATACATACATATCTCTTAAGCAATCGGTTCTGTACACGTTGAGGTTTTT
Organism: Drosophila colorata; assembly: GCA_035041545.1. Classification (NCBI taxonomy): domain Eukaryota; kingdom Metazoa; phylum Arthropoda; class Insecta; order Diptera; family Drosophilidae; genus Drosophila; species Drosophila colorata. The sequence goes on from JAWNLD010000013.1 coordinate 4,895,185, forward strand.
TAAATATATTTAAATATGTGTTCGATGGGTGTGATGTATGGATTTGAGGTCCCGGACAGATAATATTAAAAACGAGTTTTTAAACCGATTTTTCATTTATGAAAACATACTTTTATTGCATTTAAAGCAATTTAAATCGAAAATTGTGCTTTACCACAAATCAATTTGGATAACATCGTTGTAAGAAATTCTTGGCAAAAGACCATCTTTACTTTGATTGCCCAACCAGAAAATACAAGTATTTTGAAATAAAGGTGTATATATATCATATATATTTTTGGCATGTAACGCTTTAATAATATTTATTTATTATATAATTAAAGTTTTATCTTAATGTTATTTTTATATTAATCGAACAGCATTATTATTTATTTAAAATGTTTTATTGTTTATCAATCGATTGTTGTTTACTGTACCAACATTTAAAATATAAAATTAGTAAGGCTTTTGTATTAATTTGATTATTTTTTTATATACCTTAATTTGGGCAAGATTTTTTAAAGGGAATGGTTGATTAATATTTGATTTTATTCGATTAATATATTTATTTTTCCGATTCTCTTATTTTTCTATCTCGGTTAATGTCGACCTTCACAAAATGTTGGATAAATACATTGAGAAACATAATGTGCCAATTGCCTAGCTCATTTCGATTAATTCGCTTGTTAATGGTCAACACATAAATAACAAAAACTCGCACTCAAACTGACCAGAAACACATTATTTCATTTGTTCATTTGCCGCCATGTGGAATACAGAGGCTTACCCAGGCTGTCTATCGATAATTTTTCCAGTCATTTCTTTAAGTTGCGCTACAATTCACAACATAAGCGAATGGAGGAGATGCAATATCATCGTATCATCTCCAAGATAGTTGTGTTGCTTAAATGTCTTTTTCTGGTGCAAGATGCGGTTAAATATATGGTCCTCGTGCTTGCCGTGTGGATTTGTGTCTTTCGTGTGGAGAACAGTAGCGGCCAGAACTTTTTGATGAGCGTGACCATACAAGGTATTACTATATACGTCTTACGACGCCTGCTGATATTTTTGCATTGGCAGAAAGATCGAAAAGTGATTATGGATTTGGTCAACGAGATCTTGTTTATCTCACGCACCATTGAGAGCAAGTTTGGTTTGATTTATCACTGTTGTTTGTTTTTGTTGGGCGTTAACTTTATCAAGCTGTATTTGGTATACTTAAGGGTGGACTCAATGTGGCATAAAGATTCGTTTCTTTGGATATATTTCTTCTATTGGGTGCTTTTAGAGTACTGTAGTCTTGGCTTCTTTATCTATCTTTTGATATTGCTTAATTGGTTTCGAAATATCGGCTACTTTCTGCAACGCTTTATCGAATATCATGAGAGTAAAAGTTTTATATCTGGTCGTTACCATCGTCGTCTGTTGTGGCTTTTCAAACTGCATTTACGGATCAATAATCTACATCAATGTATCAAGGAGAAAGTCTCCTGGCTGCCCTCATTTATATATTTGGCCATATTCACCAGCATTTTCAACATGACGTTGATGATTGAATGTATAGTCTTTGCTGAAGATGAGATCGATAACAAGGTGTATATCATAGCAGATGGCAGTCTAGGGCCAGCTTTTATACCAATACTCAATGTGTTTATAATTGGTTTGTGCACGGACCGATTACGCAACGAGGTGTTGACCCAACATCAACAAATCGTAATCATAAATATGTTATATCTACGCAAGGGCTTTCCACAAGATTATAAACTACAGCTGGTGAGCAATGAGGTGGGTGGCAGAACAAATTGCAGAACATTTTTGCAAATATCTTATGTTTTCAATTGCTTTTAGAACACTTCCCTGATTGTTCATTAAAAACTGCAACCTTTGCATAATGTGATTATTTTGGATACCACCTTTGATCGCGAATTCGCCTTTAACTACTTTTTGACAGTAATCCTAACTGCATTATCTTTTATACAATATACTGTTTGATCAGGTCATGTTCTAAAGGAGTGCGTGACACACAAGTAAAGCTTACAAAAGTCTTAAAAATAGATTATTTTAAAGATCAGTTAAATCAATGCTTTAAGGTAAATAAGAACAGGATTTTTATTTGGAAGGAAAGTAGAAAGATAAATATCTTCCTTTTTACGTTTTAAAATAAATTTTTAAATTTGGATTGCAGCATCATATTGTATTTTTATAGTAGTTGCACGACATTTGGATTTCAGTGTTTCAATTTAGAGTGGTTACATCGTATCCAAACATTGCCAAATATTCTTGATTATAGGGCGTCAGCATTCTACTTTAAAAAAACTGTAAGTTACTTTATGGCCATCAAATGTAAAGCTTATTAAAGCATAAATGTTATTATCTACGAGTTATCGTTCTTCAACACTCCAACTAGAAAATGTATTATCATATATGAAAGAAAGCGTATAGCTTATTGATAACAGAATTTATTTATTTAATTTATTTTTTTAAATTAGTATTTTTTTTTACTTTTGTGCAGCAAAACAAAATTTAAAATGACTTTTAAAAAATTCAAAATGTATATTTACTCATCATAGGTATTATCTGAAGAATTGAAATAGTCTGTCTTTTTGGTTGCAAACTCGTCTTAGCTGTATCGGTACATATCATTCTAAAGGCTGCTCATATATCGAAGAAAGCTGGATCGGATCACAAGATCATATATCCAAAAACGGAGTTTCTTGGCAATCATAAACTGCTAAATGCTTCTAAAATATGAACAACATTTGAATATCCTTGCTCCACTATAATAGTAATAACATTGCTTTATATCCGCAAATTAAATTAAAATTAAATTAGCGTGTTTGCTTGTTTTATAAATTAGCCATAAATTTCTTTTATTTTTCCCAGTAAAAGATATTGCTTTCTGATATTTTGAAGCTTTTGTTCATTCTTATATTCAAATTCAACTTTTTCCTGTCCATTATTTCATGCCTTTCCTATCAATTACTTAGAGCAACCCATTGTTTTTGCCATTTTATTGCATTTCTATAAATATCTTTATTTCGACTTACACTCAAAAATGACAGTCGCGCAACAACATGGCAGTCGTCGCCGCATTGCTGCCACTACCAACACAATCCATCACAATCACAAAGCCAACGCGACCAGACAGAGGCGCACACACTCAATCACACACACACACACTCGCACACACAGCAACACACCAGGAACTCAAACATAGAGTCATCCGGCAGTCATTCAGTCAGTCAGTCAGGTTGTCATTCGGCAATAATACCGCAAACCGAAAATGCCTCAACTTCAGTGCAAGCCGGCAACGATCTCCACACCATAGTCGCAGTCGTAGAGGCACAGACCCAGACCCAGACCCCCTTCCATCCCGAGAGAGGCAACTGGCCCCAGACGACGGCTTACCAACCACATTTGTCATTTAAGCTCAACCAAATGTAATATGAAAATCGGCATGAGCGAAAATGTCAACGTGCATTGTGGCAGCCAGAGTTTTGGGCGGTGCACTGGGCACATGGTTAAATGGATGGTGGCTGTTGGGTAAATGGGTGGTGGGTGGTCTTGGTGGTTTCGCGGCCTCGTCGCAGCAATGTTGTGGAATTTCCTGTCAAGCTAATTTCCTTTGGGTGCAACGTTGGCTGCCATTTGGTTAGCTGACTGAATGCCAGCTTGGCTGTTTGGCTGGTTCGTTGGCAGCTCGTTGAATCAATTCACCTGCATGCATAAAATATTTTCGTTGAAAAAATATTCAAACATTGCATATTTTATAGTTTATTGACTGCTGCTGCTGCTGCTGCTGTGTGTATGTTGTTCTTGTTGTTGCTTTTTCCACTGCACAACTTTTTAACTTGTCAACGGGCGCGACTTTGTTGTTGGCTCATGTTGTTGCTGTTGTTCTTGGCTGCCCTTTTGGCAATTTACGTGGCGCAGTTGACACAAAATGAGCGCCATGTAGGTCGTCCCCGTTGGATACACCCCCATATCCTCTACCTTCAACCAGCCCAAACCAACTACTACGACTACTACTCTCTGTTCCATTTGCTATTTACCACCTTGACTTGTTTGCCAATTGCAACAGCAGCAACAGCAGCAGCGTTTTTCAGCGTTACGTGTCGCTACATTTGGGAATTGTTTTGTGTGTTGCGCACATACACAATATATATATATATATATTTATATATATATATATGTACATGCACAACATACATGTACATATGTACCTATTATGGTCATGTGAGCGTATCGTGTGGGTGCAATTTACATGCACTGCGTTTCTGGAATGTGTTATTAAAATTTATGTGCGAAAAAGGTGTCGAAATGCGGGCCAACAACAACAACAGCAATAACGGACATGGCACCCGAATCCCGTGCACCCAAAAGGATCCCACCGACAACAACAAACACAACACGTCGAATGAAATATATTTTTATCACACACAAACACTAATTTTTTGTTTTTTTTCTCAACAAATTGTTGAATATGTTGCTACAAAAATTGAAGGACATGCTGGTTCAGTTCTGAGAAATGTCCAGTGGAGACGGGAAATACCTAGGGAAATGGAAAATAGGAAAATGGCAAATAATAATGCTACACTATTTATGATACACTTTTTTTGGTCGCTCTTAAATTGTCTTTAGTTAAAAAGTTATACACGGTGGTTTTTCACATAATAGCGTTGGGTATACAAAAGGATAAATAAATTGGGTCCGTACGTTCGGACGGATGGCAAATATTGGTCAAAACCAAATGACAATTGAATTTTTGAAAATTCTATGGACAAATATTTTTCTATGCCAAAATATATCTTAAAAATATGAAATTTAGCTTTTTTTTTCGATATAAATTTTTACTTTTTTTATATCAAAAACATTAAAATTTCTGTGAATTCCGATTTTTGCCTTTATTTGCATAGTCCACGCCATGCAAGTGGTAAATAAATAGGATATACGTAAAAACCAAATATTGCGCATACGCTGAGTTGTCCAAGGTTTTCTGTCATGCAACGCGAGCGCAGAAAGGCTGCACTGAGAAATACCAAGGCTACAGCTGAGTTGTTGTTGTTGTACATACAATTAAAATACATTTTAGTTGTTGGGTAGCTTGACTATAGCGAGAGATATGTGACGTATATGAAAAATTAATTATACCTTTCTGAAGATTGTATAAATACATAAATATATACTCTTTTAATAATTTAGATAACATTTTTTTTATTGAGCCAAAGACTTTTCAAATTTGCTGACTGTACACAATTTGGTTCTAAGCAAAGTTTTGCTGTAAGTTTAAGCTCCTTTAGCTTACCCTTCTCGTCAACTGTTATTTTAGCATTGCGAAGCACCTCGGGGGTTGCGGTTATTTGCGTGTCTGCAATTTTGTTGGGCACTGCTGCACTTTCGAGCCATTTTTCGAGTGGTGTAATTAAGAAAGCAAAAAGCGAAAGCTCGAGGGTCTGCAACGAGCCAAGGAAAACGTCACTTGAGCTAAGCCAAACAGAAAACTGAAAACCATTGCCGCCCCATGACAGAGTTTAAAAAAAAAAAAAAAAAAAATCATTAGCTGACAGATTCAAAGATGCAGACTTGAAATTGTGGTTGGCTGGCTCTCGAGCTCGTTTGCTACAACTACAACTCGCTTATCAGTTGTACAACAGCAAGCGGCAGTTTGCTGCTCTATTCTGGCCAAAAGTTAAACTTGGCTTAGCAAACTTACAAATACAAACACACACATATATAGTGTGTGTGTGTGTGTTCCGTGCGTGCGAGATTTACACCTGCTGCATATTGTTGACGTGCCACATCAGAGCTGGCTGTTTTGAAATTATAAACCTTTTGACGCCGAGTGGTCGTAGCAGCTTTTAGCTCTCAGCAGGATCAACGTATACCTGCTGCCCCCCTCTCCATCTCACCTACACTTGGCTGATACTTTTTAGCAAAGCTGTCAGTGTCAAAGTGACTGTCAACATGCCATTCAAAATGGAAATTAATAACAATATGCAAACAGCAGCAGCAGCAGCGACGGCAATCGCATTGCCGCAGACACAGACTCACATAGATAAACACATATATATAGACGAATATAAATATGTGTGTGTGTATGGGTGTGTGTGTGTGTGTGTGTTGTAACCTAACCACATGTAGGTACAGCTTTTAGTAGGTTTAGTTTTGGATAGCTGCCAGAATTTAGTTTTTAATGCAAAGTTGTCAAGTTCAAACATCGATGGAACTGGTACATATGTGAGTACTTAATATTTGCCCAAAACGTAATGGAAACGGTGGTTTCTGTGGTTGGTAAATGATAAAAGTTATTTTTCTATCTAGCTTAACATAGAAACATATATATTTTGTTTTTTAGCAGTCCTCGGTAGATAAGCTGCCTAAATGCTCAGGTATTTAGGCAACTCAATAACGAAGATACGGGTTCGAATCCCCGGCTACTGTGTTTGTCATATCTGAAGCGCCCAGCAGCCAGTGTTATTCAAAAATAGTTATGTTTATAGTTTATAATTAAAACCTGTACCTTAAATAATAATAATAATAATAATTTTAAGTTTTTTGACAAACTAATCTTATTTTTGTTTTATTTTTTTAAAATCCTGTATGCCATATGCATATCAAGGTTATTTCAAATCGACGATAAACCGTTTATTTTCTAAAAATCGGTAAATATAGGTTTTTACTAGAGTTTTTTTGATTATAATAAAAAACTATATGAGCTAGAGACAACGAATTTCGTATGCCAGTCCTAATTTATGCACATAGAAAGAATATTTGGATACCTCTCCGGTACCCTCAGAATAATATTTGTGTACGTGTGAAAAAATAATTTCTGCTCGCAGCTGGGTACAGGGTATCTCCTAGTCGGGCTCTCCAGACTAGAGCACGTTTACTTATTATAAGCCTTGATTTTTAGTACATTATATTTCTTGATTGTAATTTTTCTGTGTTAATAAATTTGTTAAGGATCGAGCAATTATTACAGAAGTTTTTTTAGAATCAATTGGAACACAGGGAAGAAGAAGCACAGCTATGTCTTAAGGACGTAGTTTCTGGTGTGTGTTTTTGTGTGTAAAGACCAGTGTACGTTACAGCAGCTCTGAGCTGGCTACAGGGTATTTCCAAGCAAGCACTCGCAACTGCAGTGGTCTAACTTCTCTTTGGAGGGTCTTGTGCCAATCTCTTCTTTAAAACTGACCTCGCTTACATCTTTCGCTAACACTTTGCTAACCACAAGCCCAATGCGGTGGCTTTTCTTCTTTTTTTTTGTTCACACCAATTGAGCCCGCGACCTATTACACCCCCCATACCCTGCAATTGTAGTGGCCCCTTCGCAAAGTATTTGAACACACAAAATGCTTGGTTAGCACAAAACGTAAAACCGACAACTGTTCAACTAATTTCAAATTAAACTCAACGATAGCGAGGACGTTCAGCATGCTGGGCCCCCTCCCTTTCCTCACACGTCCTTCCTGCACGTTTGTGGCCGGGCCGCCGTTGTCCTGCCGAGGACTATCACGAACAATTTTTCAGCATTTAAACACTCAAGTGCCAAGCTAATAAACGATATTAGTGCCAAAGCTCATTTCAACAAATATTCTATATGTGTGTGTGTGTGCCAACTAGTATGTGTCTGTGTGTATCTGTGTGAGTATAGACTGCTGCTACTGTCGCTGCTGCTCTTACTGCTACTACTGCTGCTCTTACTGCTACTGCTACTGCTACTGCTGCTGGTGTGCAAACATTTTCCAAACAGTTACCAAATAAAAATGATTAGGAACGTGACTAAGAGTGCGAAAAATGTTATTTACTTAGCTGATGTGCGCTATGGGGCCAGACACAACGACAACGACGATGGGTTATGCACACACACACACACACTTACAGTATATACCCATGCACATGACAGATATACACACACACACTTACGCGTTGTGTGGGCGAATGACAAAAGTTTGCTGCATTGCGGCTGCCAGCACGGAGCATGAGAAATAAGTTAGAATATTGCACTGAAGGTCGTTTGACTATGAGATACTCTTTAAAACGAAAGAAATCTTTAAGTATTATAATCGCTTTTTTTTCTTTAAATATTTGTATTTCATTAAACACCCGTTTAATTATATCTGAACAGACCGTGTTTTAAAATTGAAATAAATAATTTGACTTTAATAAAAGTAATTAATATTTTAAAAATTTAAAATATATGAAAGAAAAAATTAAAATTAAACTATTTTAAAACGCAAAAAAAAAAGCAAATAGTTATCTAAAATTAAATTAAAATTTGTATTTATTGCAAATTCAAATAATAGAAATTATTTCAATACTGGTTAAAACGTAATATTTAATATTCAGCCAAATATACAAAGACTTAGCAATTCAATGATTTTCATTCAAGTAAAGTTTATTTCATTTATTTCAAGCAAAAAATTAATAATTAAATTCAGCTACTAAGCAATTTAATTTAATTTAACTGCACAAAACTTAAAAAAATTATTGCATATATGTATAGATCAGTCTAAATTGAAAAGTTTTTCAACTTAAAGCTTTGTACTCTAAACTTTATTAAAATTATCTATTTTTTATTTGTGGTATATTCCCTAAGAAAATCTTGGATTTGTAGAGGGTATATAAAGAAGTTTGGTGGTAGATGCAGAGACTGCACAGTTTTTTGGTGTTGAAAAAATACTTGAAAATTACATGAAAACTACGCACAGCAATGGCAATAAATGACAACACAGCCGGGGAACGCCCACTTGTTCGCCCTTCACTCAACACTCGGCGCAAAATTTCATATCTTTGGGGCTTTCATTCGAGTGTGTATGGGTGTGTGTGTGTGTATTTGTGGACGGTTTTTTTTTCATCATCTTCTTTACCACTTGCAAACTATTTTTAAACAATTTCTGGGTGCACGCAGTGCCACGCCCGGCCCACATGACGCCCACTCTTGGCCAAAAGGGAAATGGCGCTGATAAGAGTTTTGTAGCAGCGGCAAAAGCGGAAAAAATGCGTCGTTATACAATATGCACCAGTCGAGTGGGGTGAAAGGAAATGGATGGGTGCCTCCATGAGTGTGTGCTTGCATATGTGTATGAGTGTGTGTGTGTTCTGCATATTTGCACAGTGTAAACTTTCAGCAGAGCAAGAGGGCGAGCAAAAGAGGGCACATTGTTTTTGCTTCTGCAATTGCTGCCGCAGCTGCTTTGCCTCTCGAAAGTAGGCAAAACTATTTAAAGGCCGAAACTGAAATACATTGCACTTTTTGGCCAAGGATTCTGTTGCATGCTGCAGCAGCTGCTTGTTTTATTTTCATATCCTGTGGTTCCCAACTTCCTTCACATGCGTTCTCGCCTTGCCGGCAGGAAATGTTGATAAAAGTGTTGCCATAACGACAACGTCGTACCATTTAAATCATTTGTAGTTTACGAGTATGCAGCCGCCCCACAGCCAATAATACACATAAAATAACCCCAGATACTCCAAGGTTAATTGTGTAATTGATTGGAATTGATTGTAAAGTGAAGTTGTATGTGCAGAAAATACGAGTAGCATTAAAAGCAGGCTCAATGAAAATGTATGATAATACAATAGACTTTAGAGTTTGAAGATAGTAAACCTGAACAATTTTATGCGGGCTTGATAAGGCAGGGTCTAAACATATTTAAATGAAAATTAAATTTATCAAAGAGCACTCAATTTAGACTGACAGTTAGTTTAATTTCTATATTAAATTTGTTCTTATGCACATTGTGGAAATAAAATGAAAGCTTTTGTAAGAAAATATGTAAATATAAATTTACTATTTATAATTATAAATTAATATTCATTTAAATACTCAACATTTGTGAATGAATTTAGAGCATGTTTGCCGCTATTAATTCTTTTTTCGCTGGCTTTGAATTAAGTTTTTTGCAATTTATGTGGAATTGTTTTTAGACTTCGAAGTAGAATTGTATATTTAAAAATAATTTTACGAGACATTTTGTTTAGGTATGCTGTGTCTATAACCATAAATTCCAATTTTTGAGACTATCAGAGCTAAAGACTTGAAACATTTATTTTGAAAATCGGAATTTTTAAGTAAACGTGTGGTAAACTTTAGCAAATCTGACGAATTTGCACATACAAACTTATGTGTTTGCGTGTTCTATAATATTTTGAGATTTATTTTTTTATGGAAGTACCTACGTTGAGTTTTTTCACGATGTAACCAAGATAGTGTTTTATTGCTTAGTAAATGTGCACCTCGCAACTTTAATGTATTTAAATCTTTTATATGTAAAAAAATTGATAGGATGCAGGGTATCTCCTACTTGTTTAAGTTGTTACTACATTGTGAACTTATTTACTGAAACTATTTTTGTAGAACGAAATTTCAACATTTTCAGTATATATTTTTGCAAACCACACTCAACTTTTTCCGCAACACCTCACATTGATTGAAAAATCTGTCTGCAGACATTTAAAAGACAGCGTACTGAGATTGTGGCTCGGAACAAGCATTTAAATTATAAAATACAGCCTTATCTTATAAGCCAAAACTCTGAAATCAACGATACATGGCCACTCCGGCTGGTCGCCAGACGGAGCCAACCGCAGAAGCTGAGAGGATTTTAGCATTTTGTCGACAGCAACTAAAATTCAGGCTTAGCTTGTGTGGGAGAACTACAAAAAAATTTTTTTTGTTTTATTTTTGTGGTGTACACAAAACATTTTACAATATTTACAACAGCAATAAACTCATTTCCTACGTGGGCGTGACAAGCCAAAAAAATAAACATAAAAAAATGAATGTATCTGCAAAACAAACAGATCCAAAGACAATTCAGCATCATGTATGGGTGAGCTGCATGCAACTGTGTATCCACTTATTTACTGAATTTTCTCTTTTGTGGCACTGCTGTGCTGCGCTTACGTCAGCTGTTTGTCGTTGGAATCCGACCAGAAGCAAAATCCCAACCAACAGCACATTAGTTAAGTATAAAATTTTAATAGTGGCAGCCGTAGCATGAGTCTGAGTACCCAACATTGGCCAACAATTTGTATGCCTCCCAGGGCTGTGACAACTTCCCCACAGCCAAGGGCAGTCGGGGCAAGCGGGGGTGGTTAGCAAATTTGTGCAAATTTGGCTTGTGGCCAGAACTACTTTACAGTTGTGCGGGCAGGCGGCTGAAATTGTTGTGAAATTTTAACTAATATCAGCCACAGTGGCATGAGACGGTTGGTTCTGGCAGTTTGAGAAGTACTTTTGACCTTTTACAGAGCATCCGCTCTGAAATAGGATTTAAATCTTAATCACAATATTGTTACAAGTAATCATTTATACTTTGGATTCAAAATAATGTTAGGACTATATATTGTAGAATGTTGGGAATATGTACATATTCTTAATAGTAAATTGAGTTATGTCATGAGATTGGTGAACAGGCACGAGTTTCATTGATTATTAAAAGAAGTATACTTGCATTCTCGTTTTTAGAAAAACCAATGTAATTAAAAACTTGTTCGAAGTGTGTAGCTATTATTTATACATTTCTCTAATATTTACTTCAAACCTACATGCCAACTTAAATATATGCTTAGATTGCTTTATTCCTAATTTAAGTCTGTAGATCTCCTCTTCTTGTTTTTCTTTCTTTATTTTTAGTTACTATATGAGTTTAATTCTTAATCAAAATGATGAATTGCATAAAAAATATAATAGTAAATTCTGGAACACCTTCAATTTTAAAACTTTCTGAAACAAGTTTAATTTTAGATCATTAAACTAAGAACAAAGAACTTGAATCAATGACTCTTCTTTCGGTTAGTGAGCCAGGTTTTTAAAATCAATGTACTCAGCTTTCGGTTTAAACATTTGTTTGCCATATTTTTTCAAATTAAATAGAAAATATTATATTTATATTTTAGAAAAAAAATTAATTTTTCTTGTTTCTTTATTATCTTGCGAATTTTGATAAATTCTGCCTTGTGACGTAAGACAACATAAATTAAGAACGAAATTTTCCGGTGAATTGAATTTAAAAAAAACAAAACTTTGTTTTTCTAAAGTACATCGGTTTGGAATTTTTTTTTATATAAACTATGTATTTTACAAAAATATATATCGGCCTGCTTGACTGTACAGGAATGTCAAAATATCCTTGACCTTACTGGAATTGTCGTACCATTTGGTTTTAGCCTCTTGTTTCGTTGTGCAAATATCATTCAGAATTTTTTCCATCACTTCGTTGTGGTTTTTGCAGCTAATATTTGCTGTTTTTTTTTTGCCGAGTTTCTTGTCTGTTTGGTTGTCTGTGCGCTAGGTAAAATGGCAAATCAAACAATGCCAGAAATACGTTGCGCATATTTGTATGTGTATGTGTATGTGTATGTGTCTATGTCTGTGTATTTGTGTTTTGTGTGTATTGTGCTTGGGCCCTTTGTTTGCCTGGGCAAATGTAGCAGAAATCTTATTTAAGTGAATTCAGGCTGAAATCTTAGTTAATTTTTATGGCAAATATGTTAAGCTTACCAAAGGGAAGAGCATTGAGAGCCGCTTACAAGTGATTAAGCTAATGTCTTTGTTGATAGGCCTAAGCTCCCTGGCTTTGACATACTAATTGAAGCTATAAGTAACTCAAAGTGCTAGACAACGGGTCAGTTAACATGTCTGTAATTTGCTTAAGCTGATTCAAAAATAGAAAATATAATTGTTCTTCTTGGTAGATATTTACTGCAATTTTGAATTGATTAAGTATCAAAATTGATATAATCTGGCGTATGCTTAATGTGTTTCTACTATAGGGACATCATAAATATTGCAAACACTTGCGTAGCCAATATTTGTGGTCGTATTGCGTATACGTCGCATTGTCATGTCCAAAAATTTATGGCCAGCAATACATATGGCGCTGCGCAGAAACAACAATTTTTGCACATGGCCAACGAAAATATAGATAACTGATGGCGCACGTTGGGCGCCAGGGCCAATTGCTGTCAAATGATATGTTGCTTACCTATCTACTATATTCGCTTTTTCCCGTTCTATTCGTTTTATTATTATTATTGGATTGCATTGTTATGCAATGGAAGTCATTTGTGTGACAGCTCGGGTTGGGCGTGACAGACGATTGTGTTTGACAATTGCGTGCCCAAAAATAGCAAAAATGTCTTATTGGATTTCAAAGGCATTGAAGAAATATGGCCATGCCATGGCATGTTACATGCTCTACAAGTCTATTGATTTGTTATGACGACGGCGAAGACGAGAACGAGGACGTGGACGCGGGGACTGCTGCTATAACAACAATGTCTATCATTCATTTATATAAGCTAAAAGCAAAAAATTCGCCCATAAACGACAGCAAAGTCGTCAAGTGTTGCCATGGCCATTGTTGTTGCGCCTGTTATTGTTGCTGTTGCTGTTGCTGCTCTCCTTGTTGACATTTTCATTAGCAAATTAATTTTAATTGATTACATTTTATGCGCAAATGTGCAGACAGCAGTGTTCGGTCTCTTCGATATATTGAATTACCATTTTATTTATAACTTGGCTGGCATTTTCTTTACTTCCTACTACTTGTCGGCAAGTTGGTGGAGTAATAATGTGATATTATTAGTTAATTTCATTTGTGTGGAGGGTACGCAATTTCATTACAGTAACGCGAGAACGCAGCTGAAATTGGCAATGCAAAGTGTTCTCGATAAACCAATTTGCACTCTCTTTTTTCACGTGTTCTCAAATTATAACCATAATTTATTGAAAAAGAACCACAAGGAGAATATTTTTTTTTTAAAACATAGATATGATTGAAAAATGCTTAAATATTAATCATTTGTTTATTTGTTCATAAAATTCATAAAATCAAATACCATATTTTTTCGAATATCGCAATATCTCAGTTATAGCTTTCTGCTACCTAAGCTTCCATTTCTTGATTGCAATTTAATTTATAGTTTAAAGTTTTCAAACTTGAATTAGTCTTGTATACATTTAACAACAAGAAACAACATGTTGACTTAAATGAAAGTTCATATTGTTTTTTTCCATTTGATTCTTGTATATATAAATAAAAAGATGTCAAAATCTGAAATTATGTTCAAAAGTATGCATGCTATATTTATTTATCCACCTTTCTTTTATTTGTTCGTCTCAATTTAAGCGCATGTAATTTGCAAAACACCTTTTCTTATTTTCGATTGCCTCTCAACCGCAAGTTGAAAAAGTTTTTTAAGTTTTTGCCACATAGACAAAAAAAATAAAAAATAATAAAACACAAGTAGAAAAAGTTTTCAACATGTTAACTTTAAGTTCAATTTGCTGCAATGATGCGACAAAAATTCAAACCGAGGGGCAGCTGACAGTGGCGTAAGGTGTTCTTATCTCAAGTACTTACCTTGTTGCCAGATCCCGATGTACGAAATTCATTTGCTCCAAATGCTTCATGCCCGATGCAATTTGTGTGGCAATGTAGACTAAGCAGCCATAGCTACAAGCAGTTGCGTAAGTGGGGAATGGGCCACGAAACGGATGCCGGGTGGAGGATGCCAACGTCAAATGAGAATTTCAAAAGTTTTCGCGTGTGGCAAGGACGACAACGACGGCGACGGCGACGGCGACGTTAGCAGCAGCAGCAGCAGCAAAGTTAACGAAGTTTTTACATCCGTTTGCGCATGTTGTTGGTGGTTGTTCGGTGGTTGTTCGTTGGTGGATCGGCGTAATCATTGAACACGAGACCGGAAGTGTAGCGTCGGCAAATGGCGTCGGTACAGGAAACATGATAAAAACGCACCCAAAAACGCAGCCAGAAACCAAAAAGAGACAGCACATTAGAGTGGCATTCATTTAAGGACCAACACACACACACACAAACTTTCTTTCTCTCTCTACTACACGTACCTTAGACTTTTGTTGGCCATCAGTCCGCTTGTTTCAGCCACATGCTCCTGTAGAAATTGATTCAAGTCACCCAGACAATTCGAATAGTCCTGCACAATACATATGGGCTCGTCCCGCAGACAGGCGCCCACCAAGCGTGCTACATTCGGATCGTTGAGACGCGCCAGCTGCTTGGCCTTGCTACGGAATTCCTTTCTCAGATGATCACTCGCACCAGGACGAAGGGTGGCAACAGCGACAAGGGTGGCGCTGTTGGATATATTAAAAAAATTAAAGTTAATGTTATATATTTTCTCTAGCGTCAATAGCGGGAGAAAATGCGGTAATACGGATTTTTTACATCGGTTTAGAAAATCATGTTGATAGTCATCGATGCTTCGATATATCGAAAAAAAAGATTATCGTATTAAAATTGGAAAACATGGCTGATGTTAACATCGATACATCAAAAGACTGATTTATTTATAAGAATCGAACGATGTATATCGAAATATGTAAATAAGATTGATAAATAAGATCGATACATCGATGGTTCGATATTTTTTAACACCACTATTCTTTTCACTTTGTGAATAGAAGTAAATATTGTAATAATAATTCATTGAAAATTAATTTTTTCATAAAAGTTCAATCTAAAAGAATTTAAGAATTTAAAAAAAAAAACCCCCAGCAAATGTAAGAATCTACATATTTGAAAAAATATACGACAAAGAACTTTTCTGATTGCATAAATTAAATCATAGATTATTGAAAAAAATAAAGTGGAACTCCGGAACTGAACTTTAGTTACAAAAACATTATTTCCACGAATTTGTAGTGAGTGTTAGTTAACTTAACAATTGGGCAAAGGTTCTCATTACTCATTGCTTGAATTATATTGATTGAAAAACACAAATAGTATCAATCGAATGGATAGACAAGAGAACGGGGCAATTTATCTAGTACTCTTCTTTGCTTTAGAATAACTGTTTCCTCTGGTAGCTTACTTATGATTAACCACAGATCGTTCTACTACAATGCAGCCACAACTCCCGCTGTTCTGGCCCAGTTACCGCTCCGCTCCGCTCGCTCGTACAATGGCACCAGCATTTGCAATCTATATCAATTGAAATACGTATGCCCCTGACAATTGCTCTCCAGCGCAGAAATCAATTAGAGCAGCTCAACAATGTCCTGTTCGATGTCCTGGCGCTGCTGCTGTCAATGGTCGCTATGGCAATTTTGATACGTTTCGTAACAATTCGATTTGCCTGCTTGCTTTAATAGTTTTGCGGTTAGAAAGCCACAAAACGTATTACGTATACGTAATATTGCACTGCAGTGGCAGAAAAAGCAGCAGCAGCAGCAGCAGCAAGGTTGACCTCCGGCTGCAGGATCTGGGCAGCTGTATGCAAAATAATTAACACACACACACACGCACACATACATCGACGCATTCACACACTCACAACTGAAATGCTCGAAGGGTCTGCTGTGTGCTAAAACTTCAAGTGGCCGGCACCGAACGGGGTCGTCCGACTGACTGTCCGCCTGGCTGGCCGCCTGCCTCTCGTGTGGGGCGTGTCCGTCGGATAAAATATTAATAGACAGCTGGATAGACAGTTATCAGACAACAGATGGACTTTATTGTCCTAGACCACAGATGAAAATTATAATAGACATGCAAGTGGAAAATCAAACGCAGATACACACACACACACATACACACGGTTCGCATACGCCGTACTGTCTGCAAAAATGAAAACATTTCCCTGCAGCATATAGAAGAAGAAAATTGTGGCCGATGCATGACCACGCCCCATGCTCATATGTATAATGTGCAATAAAAAGCTTCAGTTAAATGGCAAAAATTAAATCAAAGGTAGCGAAGGAAACCCCCCGTAAAACTGCCCTACGCCCCCTACGCCATACACACACAATGCCAGTGTGCAGATCCCGACTTGTCTCGCCCACGTTTGCTTTTTCTGTCCTGTTACTGCTCCTGGTTCTGGCTGTTGACATTGCTGATGTTGTTGCCTTTTTTGGTTAAAGTTTTCATAATGGAATTTCTGATAAGCTTTTTTGTGGCCGGCATGTGCTTCTGTTGTTATTATTGTTGTTGCTGCTGTTGTTGTTACCGCAGACGTGGCATTATATCCCGCAAACCAGCATCCTGCATCCTGGATCCTGCAACCAGCTGCCTGCAACTACTACCTGCAGCAGCTCCAGACGAGCCATCTCACAGCCTCATATCGGTTTCGCTTTGCTTTATGCCTTTTCATCTAACCGTTTGATATACTCTTTCTATGTATTAATGTAATTGTATGTGTGGAATTAAAGTATTGTGGTTTTTATCATTGTCAACTATTGTTACACGAATTTTTGATTTTGCTTTCTATTTGGCAACGTTAGCAGCATTTTTACCGGTTTTTATACATTTTTTTTATATTGGTGAAGTATTTTTTTTCCTCGTATGTAAGGAAGCAATTTTGCGATATGTCAACATGGATGTTTTATTTGATGGAAACATTTCAATGGGTTTTGTAAATGAATATTGATTTGTTACAATTTCTTTTAATTGGCTTGTCACAGAGCTCGGGTTATTTATTCAAGAGATCATATGCAAGTGCTTCAAATTCGATTATATATAATATATAATAAAATACAATATTTTTGTCATTAAGTCTAGTGAGTGGCTCATGACAATAAAATATAGTCCATAATCATATTCAGCTAACAATAAAATTAGCAAAGTGTTTATATTAACTGTACATTATAAATGTATACATACATATATATTATATATATATACATTTATTTTTAGTAAACTTATAATTTAAAGTTAATTTTAAGTTATAAGTTAAATTAAATTTATATTTCTGGTACGCCTTTGTGCTTTCTGTGTATCTTATCTATGTAGAGAAACTTGACATGGACTTACATCTCTGAAGTATATATGTATTATATAAACGCGAGTGTGTTTAAATAAATACTATCAATTATATTTTTTTATTTTCTGCATGAACTTTGAAAAATTTTTAAAAAAACTTTAAATAAAATAGGATTACGAAAAAAATTGTTTAAATAAAATTGGATAAAACTTCCATTCGAATTAAAGAACTGCAATCATGCATTTGGATTAAGCTCTTTCTCTCTGCCAGTCAAAAGTCACCTTTCGGCTCATAAGCATAACAAGTACTCCTGCTGGCAATACCTGCTATGGCCTACTCTGCTGGTGTACATAAAGCTACCGCATTCGGGTAGTTAAACAAAATGCAATGAAGTGGGGCTCTTCAAACAGCAGTGCGCATAGAGAAGTGAAGCCGGAAAATAGCCCGTGAGCCTAATGCAGCTCATTTTGTGTTTTTGTGAATTTTAGTTTCATTTTCCGAATGTTTTTCGGCCGCTGGCAGCAGCCAACAACAACTTGGCTAAGTGTATTTGGCAGCAGCCGGGTAGAGTACGGTTGGAGTATGGAGTGGGATTTGGTAGGGTGGTCTACTTACTTCAACACATTTGTTTCGCACAAATGCAGTTCACCAAATACGCCAGAGCCAAGCTTCTCGACAATGACCAGCGACTGGCGCGGAAACTCCTGCACTTGGCAATTGGCCTGCTCCTCGTTGATGTCGGCAAAATTAGCGCTCATATCCAAATTGTAATGATGTGGTTTGCCGCCCGTTGGCGTGGGCGTGGTCGCTGCCGTGTTCGAGGAGCTCAAACTCAACGAGCCGCTGCTCTGCGAGCCCGGCGGCCCCGTCACTGGTTTACTGCAAATTGGTGTTGCTGCGTAATATTTCTCTGGTGGCGGCGGCACGGGTGGTGCTACTGCAGCACCAGCGCCAGCTGATGCTGATGCTGATGCTGCCACTGCTGAAACAACTGGAGCCGCAGCGATGGATGCGTTGAGTGAGTTGCGGGCGGTGCCGGTGCCGGCGGCATTCGGCAGCAGCTGCTGCATGTGAGGCACCGCATAGTCCTGGCACACAATGTCCGGCACATCTGTGCAAAGACAGAGAGAGAGAGGTACGAGAGTGAGAAAAGGAAAGTCTTGAGTTCAGCGAGTGTTAATTTTTGACCATAAAACAGGGTTGCAAAACTGCATCTCACCCAAAACAATAAACTTTTAAGCGCCATTTTACGTGCCAGGCAAAGTTTTGTCGGGCTAACGAATTATACAAAAGATGCCACAAAATTTTACGGAAATTCAAGTGAAATTTACACTCTGCTACACAAGTCGTAAATGAATGTGCGACGCCAGTGGCACGTTGCTCTTAAATTTATTTAGAAAAAATTTCCCAGGGCAAGAAAAGAGAAAGAAATGATGGAAAATAATAGATCGTGAATTTGTACTAAATTGTATTGTGCTTTAAGGGAAGATGCAATCACAAACTTCATTTGACTTCTTATTTTAAAATGAAAGAATTTAAAAAAAAAATAATAAAATGAATAAAAGTTTATCTCTAATAAATAATTAACTGCTCTACTTAACAAAGTAAATTATTAAGAATATAAACTATATAAAACATAACGTAAAATTTTGGTTCTGATAACTTTTCTTGCCAGCATAAATATACAATTGAACATTTTTTTTTAAAATAATTTCCTTTTATACAAATCATTGTGTTCGTATTTTTCCTGTATTTAGGAATATTTTCCAAACTTTTTCTAGCAATGCTACTTAGCTGATTTTAGTTAAAACAGAAGTTCCGAACATATGCCGCAAAGTTAAGTGTTGTAAAATACATTTATTTAGCAGCTCTCTCTTAAAGAAGGCGGGCGAACCCTAGGCCACTCATAAATTGAAACTACAAGGCACACCGAATGCAACTCTGCGCTGAGCATTTTGTCTGCTTTTCTGGCAATCCGGAGTTTAATATAATGCCATCTTGCTCTGGCAACTGGGTCCTTTTGTTTCTCGTTTTCATTTGTCTTGTCCAGGACTTTTGTGCCTTCTACTTCAAAGTTTTCCCATTTAGTCAACTCTCATTGCACATAGAGAAGAAAAATGGGTAGAGAGGAGAGCCGCGGGGCAAGGGAAAATGGCGTGTGGCAAAAAACTAAATGAAATTAATTGCAACTTGGCGTTGTGCCGTTTCGCTCGCACTCACATTAGCCCAATGGCAAGACAAGTTTTAATTTTATTGTTGTTGTAATAACATTATTTAGTTTGTGTGCGGCTCATTGTGTGTCTGGCTGTCTGTCTGTTTTTCGGCCTCTCTGCTGCCTGTCATTTTTGCATTCGTTGTGCCAAAAGTAGTGGGAAAACATAAAATAACAGAGCAAAAGAGACAGCCACACAGAGAGAGAGAGAGAGAGAGATAGACAAAGAGGCAGACAGCCAAAGAACGTTAATGACAAAACTTTTCGACGACTGTGCAAAATTCGTATGCAAGTTGCCTCAATGTACATGTGTGCGTGTGTGTGGTTGTATGTGTGTGTGTAAGCTTGTCCTTAGGTATATCTATGTATTTGAGCAATCAGTGCCTCAGTTTTGAAGTAGCACTGAAGTTTTGTGGCCTTACGTTTCCAACTCGAAAATGTAGAATTCTCAAATACTCTACTCCATTCGGAGTTCGTTGTATTGGCAATGAAAATTATGCTGTTAAAATGTGTATTTAAAAGAAATCTTTAAATTTTAAAATGCCGTGGAAACATCTTTGTAAATATTACTGAGCTTTCAAAATTAAAATATATGGCATTTGGAATTTTTTATCTATACCAAGTAAGTTCATTTTAAAATTTATGTGTGTGTAAGCTTGTCCTTAGGTATATCTATGTATTTGAGCAATCAGTGCCTCAGTTTTGAAGTAGCACTGAAGTTTTGTGGCCTTACGTTTCCAACTCGAAAATGTAGAATTCTCAAATACTCTACTCCATTCGGAGTTCGTTGTATTGGCAATGAAAATTATGCTGTTAAAATGTGTATTTAAAAGAAATCTTTAAATTTTAAAATGCCGTGGAAACATCTTTGTAAATATTACTGAGCTTTCAAAATTAAAATATATGGCATTTGGAATTTTTTATCTATACCAAGTAAGTTCATTTTAAAATTTATTAACTTATGAACAGCATTTTAAAATGCTGAATTAATAGGTGGATAAATATGCAAAATAATTTTTATAAAATATAAAATATGTAATATGTAGAAAACGTAATGAAAATAAAAATAAAATTATATTAATTATTTCTGCGAAATATGTTATCATATTCTTTAACGCATTTAGTAAAGTTAATCAGAATTATTAAATATTTAAAAATATTAAAAACTTGCTTTTTAAAAGGAAATTGAAGAAAGCGTAACAAATCAAAACGTTTTTTTTTTGTAATATCAGGGGGCATTTCATGAAATTTTCGTGTATTCTTTAAGGTTTTTGTTTAATCAAACTATAATCTTAAAACCTTTTCTAATTGAAAATTAAAAACATTTCAACGAATTTATTAATCTTCAAATATTTGAATTGATGTAAATTGAAAGTACTTCAACCACTAATATAGTAGTACTACTAGTACTACAAATTGCATTTTTACTAGCAGTATAAATGTAGGATTCGATTGTCTTATGTATGTTGTGCAATTTGCGACCCGCTTTTAAACGAGTTTCGTGCTTGAGCTCACGCTTATTGCCATGTTTATTTGCATGCAATGTTATTATGTGGAGTTTTTCGCCGTGATTTTGGTGTGGGGGAGCGTTGCCAGTGCAAATTAGCAGTTGACTTCAAAAATGGACTTTAATTTGAGTGTGTGTGTATGTGTGTGTGTGTGTTTGTGTGTGTGGGTGTGCGAGTAGTTGCGGCTGGCAGAAGTTTTCCGACGAAGTTTGAAGCACTCAATTTGAAGCGTGCGGTACGCGCGAGACTGTGACGAGTGCTGGAAATGGGAATGGTTCGGAAAATAGTCTGGAGACTGGTAGAGTTCCATAGCTAAAGTTATAATTTATTTGAGCTAAATTAAATTATTATGGCAACGGACAGACAAAGACACTAACGGACTGATGTGGGAAGTGGCGAGTACTTTGGATGGTGGGACGATGACAAATATTTGCTGCCCAGTTATAAAATGCACCCAAAGGCAACATCACAAAACTTTTTGGCAAATGACTCGAGCGCATGAAAGGCGTGCCATAAACGTTGATGATGACGATGACAATGGCTATGATGAGAATGATGATGATTATGATGATGTAAATGATGGCCCAGGAATGTGTGCAAACAATGTGCCTGTGTCCTGTCCTACAAGTTGTCGATTCTCTATTTCAGAGATAAGCAACAAAATATGTAGCATGATTTTAGGCGGCATCCACAAGGCATTCGAATTCATTACAAATTTTGTGGCTAAGCTTGTGAGCCCAAATTGAAAGGTCCACGTTCTTGTGGCAATTAAACAATGCTTACGGCACTCGACAAATACATGAAAAGTAGTCCAGGCTGGACACGATGACATTTAGTTACTCTTCAGCACCTTAAAAGGTGCCCGAAAGGATAAAGAGAGCGCTGCTAAGCGGCTTAGGAAGTCAAAACAGCTTTTACACATATGTCCTTTGATTGAGGTATTATACTGGCTTTAAGTTGCACTCAAGTGGATACTAATTTTTTTTGTATAATTTTATTTTCAACGAGTTAATCCTAGGAAAGGTTTTAGTTTTTTTTAGTTCTTATGGTTAAGCTGAATATATATTTCAGTAATTAAGTTTGTTCTTCTACGTGAAAAATAGGTTAGAATAAAATTAAAAGTCTTCTATAACACAATATTCCATTTAAATTCCTTTTAACACCCTGAACCCATTGAAAATGGGTAAAAAGGTATAATGGTTTTGTACAAATGTGTGTAACACGCAGAAGGAAGCATCTCCGACCCCATAAAGTATATATATTCTTAATCAGAACGACGAGCCGAGTCGATTAAGCCATCTGTCCGTCTGTATGAACGCAGCGATCTCGGAAACTACAAAAGCTAAAAATCTAAACTAAACGATTCTCCTAATCCATACGCAGTTTATAATTTTTTCCGATATTTAAAACTTGGTTTTCTTGGCATATCTCGGAGACTATAAAAGCTAGAACCAAATCACCAAATCACAATCAGAATCAAATTAAGTTTAATATGTACTCGTACAGGATACGCAGATTATGAATATTTCAGATTTTCCCCCCCATATCAAAAAAACGCAAATCAAATACTATAGGCTTGCGCTTTGGTTTGTACATAGATTTGGATGTTCTCATTAAGCACTGAAACGATCATACTCTTAGCTTAGAAGTTATTCAAGAATAAATTTTCCATAGTGGGGCCAAGCACAGCCAATGTGTAAAACGGGCACCTTGCTGCGTGCGTTTGTGTGTGTATGTATGTGTGACTTTGTGAATGTGTGTATAAATGCAAAGAGCTTTAAATGTACCTAACGACAGCTCGCCTCTGGGTTCAGGGTATCTCCTAGTCGGGGACACACGACTAGAGCCATCTTACTGATTTTGTGATTCTTTGGTTCTTATTGCTATTTGGTTCAAAATTAATTTATTATATATACTAAAGAATTTTTGAAGTATTTATAAAATGATGTTATACAATAAGTTTTTATTCCTTTGATTCTGCAATGTTTATAGATAAATGTATTAAGGTATCCAAAAATAAATATAGCCCTTAATACGCATTTAAATATACTTTATTCCAATAAAAAAAGGGGGATTGGGTGAAAAATTTAGAAAATATGTTAGCTTCGCAGTAAAAGTAAAATGATAAAAATTAGAAATTATCTTTGTTAAGTAGTATGCTATTATTATAAAGCCTTAAATTTGATAGTAAAAATATTAATATCAATATTAATAGGAATACGATAAGTTATAAAGAAATAATCGTAAAATGAAGTTTTTTATTTTTTCCAATAAATTAATGTGGTGCTTAGACAAGTAGAATAGAGTATATTTAAAAATAAATAACGTTATGGTAATTAGCCCACTGCCACCCTAACAAAATGAATTTTTTTAAATTGTTCGTAGACAAAGTTTTTTATTAATTTAAAAATTGTTTTTCCATTTCCCCAAAGCAATCAAAAAATATCGGTTTCATCAATCGCGGTAATATGCTGTTGCATAGTTTAATTTTATTGCAATATTTATAGAGCAACGATTTAATCTACATAAATAAAAAGCAAACATAATAATGTTACGGTTGTGTACCCGAAAGGGTTACCAAGTTCATAAGCCTCGCTGCATACCCTTTTCTATTTTTGGTCAATTTTGCCGGTCTGGCGACTAAGCAATTCAAAATTATGTCCTGCGGCGCGAACAACGTGCGTTATTTTTTGCCTTTTTCTCTTTTGATTGTTGCTGTTGCTCTTGTTCCTGCTGCTGCTTCAGCACCGCTGGCAAAGTCCATCACACTGGACTTTCATGTTGTGCGCTAAATTAAGCATTGCCTCGTACTTGCATTTTTCATTTTTTTTTTTTTTTTCTGTTGCAACGTTGCAGCAACATTTGCATGTCCTGTCACAGGCAGGACGCAAAACATCAAACTCATCAGCAGCGACAGCAGCAGGAGCAGAAACAGGAGTGGGAGCAGGAGCAGGAGTAGGTGGTGAAGCTAAAGCTTGAGCTTTGCTGTGAGCGCTTTTTATGGCCCATCATGGTGCAACTGGATGCCGGGACCTCTTGCCCCGTTGCGTGAACTCACCTGTGTAGTCCGGCGTTACATGCTGACGCTGCAGGTCATTCATGGAGCAGGCGCTGGCCGCGCTCGTGTACATGTTCACATTGAAGGGCTCATGGTACAGACTGTTCTTGTCAATGGACGACTCATTGTCATCCATTGTTGTGACCACCTGAGGGCGAAAGGTGAAAGAAAAGAACAAAAAAAAAATAAAAATAAAAATAAAAACAAATAGGTAAAAAACACACATACATATATAGGGGATAGTGTAAAAAAATTGACGCCTAACTCTTTTTGTTGTGCTCCGGCAGCCACGGTACAGTTTTTAATCATGATTTCTGCATATGGCGCCCGGGCTATGCCGAAAAACCTTTGTACGTTAGCAGCAGAAATTTTCAATTTTTTTCCCCTTACTCCTCTTTTTTTGTGTGTTGTGATGTTTGACATGCATTTTGGGTGGGCACTGCCCACAGTGCGACAGCAGTTTATGCACTTTTCATGTCAGCCGGTTAGTGGCCAAACTAGACGTTCTAGTTTGACATTTGTCTACCCGGTCGCCCTACCTTCAAGACACCATTGCCATTGAGCCGCTTATCAACGCCGCCGAGTGTGTCCGGATTGAAATTATGCTGAAATGCATCCAAAACATTGCCACGTCCACGTCCGCGCTTATTGCGAGCTATTATCAACAGGATAATAGCGACAAGGAAGAGTATAATTGTTGCCAGCACTGTGATTATGACGCCAACGAAACTTGTTTCCGGTTCCTGATGGTCAATGGGCTTTGGCGAGATAACTGAGAAAAACAAGAGCAAAAGAGAACTTTATGATGTGGTATGAAACAACGAGCTGACAGTTAAACCCAATGGTGAGCATCTGAAAAAGTAATGAGAAAAAAACCAAACAAAAACAACAATACAAGGAAGGAAAATGCAACGCTTTGCAAACTAAGTATTTAATGAAAAACTTTTGCAGTTTCTGTACATTTTCTTGTGGCGAATGAAGAAAATTATTTATGAGAAACATCTATGGAAATATTCGAGGCGTGGTGTAGTTTATTGTTGAGCTTTCAATTGCCAACACTCTTTTGTTTGTTAACTCATTGAAAATGATGAAACCGCGTAATCAAAGAGCTAATTCTTTGAGTTTTCTGGCGCCCAACGTAGGCTGATGTAGCAAATCATTAAGCTTTAGGTTGTGATTTTGTATAAATTTGATGGTGGCTGTTTTGAAGTATATCAACTCATAATTTAAAATGTTAAACTTGTATGTTTAACTTAAATATTTTTTAAGCGGTTCTCGGTATATAAGTTGTTGAAATGTTTGTGCAACTGAACTATATACTTTAAATTATAATAATTATGTGTAATCTTTTCTAAGTAGGCACAGGGAACAAAATTTTGTTTAAGTAGAGTTTTTAATGGCGAGCTAGTTTTGTTCTACACAAATTGATAACTATGTGAAGTAATAAAATATCTTAATACAGCTGCCTAACTCAAAAGTGCGTCCAGTTATGTTTAGTAAAGTTCGGTTAAGTTTGTTAGATTGAAGAGTTCTTGCATATTACATCAAAGACATAAATACTTGTAATAAAGATTTTTTGATAATTAAATTTAAAAAAATATACTTTAGTTTTGGAGAATTTTTCTATCCTTGCAGAGGGATTAAATCGTTGTCTTGAAATGTGTAGCGCATAGAAGGACACATCACCAACTCTATTAAGAATATATAATTTGTATAACATATTTTCAAATTTATTTTATACCCCTGTCATATAAGCAAAACATTACCAACTACTGTATAATATAGCCTACAAACAAAACATATAAGTTGCTTTTGCTGTGAACTCAAAATGAACTTTTAATTTATATTTCCCAAAATAGATTATAGATTTATGCGCCAACTATAATTGGTTATAATTAAAAACTCGTTAAAGACAAAAAATAAATTATTTTATCAAGCAACTAGTAAGTAAACCAGTCGCTGGCAATTCCCAAATTTTCCGCTTTTTATCTGTCGATCTCAATTCACATTGCACTTACCTTGGGTGGTATGTTGGCTCCTCTCGCCGCCGCTGCTGACGGCTCGACCCACCTCATCGCGTTGCAGTGGATATTCGGATGTATTTGGCACAGCGGCCCCATTTGAAGGCGGCACATTGAGCAGCTCCTCATCTGTGAAATTGCCCACCACGGGTGCTGCAAACAAAGATAGAGACAGATGGTGAGCGAGAGCTGGAGAGAGCAATAGAGTGGCTAGAGACGAAAATGTGGGTTAGAATGCAATGAAAATTTCGCTCATTTGCAAGCTAAATAGGCTGCATAAAGATTGCGGGGAACGAAGCGGTTGGGTGGGTTCTAGACTGGGTGGAAACTGTTGCCTGTCAGCTGCCCGTCTTGATAAACCAAACGAGCTAATGGCTCCCAGCCAGCAATTAGCGAGAGAGAGAGAGAGAGTAAGAGAGAATCGCTATTATTATGATAAATGAGCTGCTCTTCAGTTGATGTCAACGCTGACGCTGAGTGAAACGTTCCGTTGAGTGCCAATTAGTGTTGCATACTTTTAGGTGTTGCCACGCCCAAGCACTCGAGGGAGGCGTTGAAGCGTGTGCATTGTTTGCTGTTGACCTTTCGCAGCCAGACAATAAACAGAAGCGACGAAAATGCCATCATCCAACCCAGACAGTCGTCAATAACAACAGTAAGCGCCCTCTACACCCATATACACCTTACTGGCCAGAAGTGTACCCAGTGTTTACCCAGCGGACTGCTGACTTTGTTTTGTTAGCCAGTATGGTTATCCTGGTTCGGAGCACAATTTCCAAATGCATTTCCGCTTCGAGCGTTTGTTGAACTCCGCTCGATATTTAAAAACAAAAGGGCGAACATTTTCCAGGAAATTTCGAAAAACAGCACAAAACCCGTTGAGGGAAATGCAAATTTTTACAGCACTTGGCATTGATTTTGAACTTGTTTGCTTGATGTTATTGTTGTTATTGTTGTTATTGTTGTTGTTGCCGCCGCCGCCGTTGCTGCCGCCGCCACCGCTGCCGCCAACGCCGCGTGTCGTCTATTTTCTTTGGCGTCAACTTTTTTGTTGGCACAAAAGTTTTTTGTTTACTTTCGTGTGTTTGAATTTGCCATGCAAATAGCGAAGGCAACAACATTTTTGCCATTCTGTTGTTGGTTTGGGCAATGCTTGTGGCATCAAACTTGGTCCGCCACAGCAAAAGTAGCGCTGGGAATTTGTTGGGGAGCCATCGGACTCCCTAAAGCAGCGTCATATGTTCTGTGAACCTAAACGAACCTAAAATATGTTAATTTGTTGCGCTGCCAGAGACAAAATGTTAATAGCACCTCTTGAAATATTTGAGTGGTGCATGCGGAGGGACACAGATCGATGGGATCGAAAATATACAAGATTTATGTTGCGAAAGTTTGTCAGCTAACTTTATTTATAGCATGATATGAAAATTTATAATAAACACTATACAAAAAAAAATCTGTTGTATGTTAGTTGCTTTGGGGACAAATGGTCAAAAATTGAGAGCCAGTTTCCTTATATCTTATTTTCAAACTACAGTTCATTTAATTTTATAGAAATAAAAAGGCTGTAATTATATTGAAAGCTTACGTAATTTTATAGAACACTGAATGATTTTACGCTAAAGCGATACTTTTATTTTATTTCTTTACTAAATAATCGGTAGTAGATATAGATATTGTAGTAGATTATTTCAATAATCAACAGCTAACGGGACTTATGCTCTTAATATATTTATCAAATTAAAATTTAATGGGGATAATGTGAATATTTGGTGTTAACAAAATCTAAATTGGACGGTGTTGTCATATTTATTATTCTTAATGCTAATAATTTTATTTTATTGTATATGTTCAAAAGCAACACTATAAGTATATTTTGTATAGCTTTGCAGCACTTTTATAAACATTTAAGTTAACCCTTGTGTATATTTGGTATTGAACATTTTATTCATGTGTAATCAATATTTTCGACAAGCTGGCCTTATTTTAAGTCCAATACAATTTTTTGATAAATAATATTCTGCCATTTATTTCATTAATATTCTGCAGTTTCAGATGCGGCTGACATGAAAATTACATTTTTTGAAACAAAGCCCGAAAGAGCTAAACGTATAATAAGCAGCTAAATAAATATGGTGAGTAGCTTTCAATTCATTTTATAAAGGTATATGCCATGTTTTGCAGCAAACAAAATTCTGATGCAAATTTATGTTTAATTTCCGGTGGCATAAATCCTCATCAACTTTTCGTACTACTATATATATATATATATAAAATATATATATAAGCATATACCTGCTCGTACATAGTATATATCATAATCAGTTGGAATGCACGTGACCTCCATTAACATCGCATTGTTTGCCTGTCTCGGTTTCCTTCCTTTTCTGACGTATGTATATGCATTGATTGCATTATGCACTCGGCAATTTAATGCTTTCAATATCAATGCACTTTGGCTTGGCACTTCAACTCAACCATTAAGCAAATTACGAGCCAAAATTCCAAATACATGAAAATGACGTACATTGTTGCAATTTGCTCGAATGCTCAAGGCCAGACAGGAGAGGCAGGCTACAATGCAGCAAATCAACTGCATCATATGCTGATGCAATTCATGTAGCACCAACTACACACAGTTATCCGCATTACCATCCAACGCAATATGACACACACACACACATACACATATTCCCCCCGCACACTCACACACACTGAAAGCACTCTCAAATCTCGAATACAAAACGATTTTCAATTAGAAAGGATTAAGCGAGGGAAATTGCAGAAGGATTTAAAGCGCAACAGCGAAGCGAAGTTATTGAAATGAATTTGTATGCAGCGAATGCTTGACTGAGTCACCGACTAACTGTCTGAGTGAATGAATGAATGAGCGAGTGTTTCAGCGACTGACTGAACGACTGACTGAACAGAATGCATCAAAATCCAAGCATACAAACAACGAAAACAAAGTCGAGTACGGGGCTTCAGCATGCAAAAATATATTGGAATGTTATTGATTTATAAAGCAAAGCACTTGCAAAGCTTAAATACGCTCCGGTTAAAAGACAACCAAGTAAAGAGTGATCCAATCGTGTGGGACCGACGATGAGATACCCTGTACTCTGCTGGAAGCAAACAACTGACCTTCTAGGCATTTATACATGCATAAAATCACATACACACACACAAACACATACTGATCTTCTTTGCTTCTTTCCTTAGTCCTTACTATTGGTAAAATTCTTAAATAATTTCTAATTTTATGGTGTTCCTAAGCTGTTAATACTAAATGAGAATATGTATACTAAATTTGACACTAGCTCTTAAAATATTCAAGATTTCCAAGATAAAAAAAGCTTGTCCTAAAATCGATATACATGCTAATGTTGTGGAAATGGGGTCAGATATCGAAATAAATAATTAATTGCGTATGGTTTATGGGAATATATGTACAATTCGAAATGCTTTCTACTGCCTGTGACAGACATTCACACGAAACCATTAAACCCTTGTTTATCAATTTTCATTGGGTAATGGGTAAAAAAAGAGTGCTGAAATAAATCTATAAAAGGGACAGCAAAAAACAAATCTGTAAGCAAGACGAACTAACACACAGCCAGTGCCAATGGCAAATGCAACAAAAGAGAATCACAAATGAGGCATGACGATGATTATATTCCCTTTCCAATCATTTAAGGGGCGTAATGATAAACTATAATTATGACTAAAAAATAAAAAATTAATTTGTAAGAAAATATCAATCAATTATTGATAAAAACTAAACAATTTTTGAAAAATAAGATTCCTATATATTTTTTTCGTCATTTTTATTTAAGGACAAATAAAAAAATTAATTATACAAAAAACAATACATTAAAATTAAAAAAAAAAATGTATTCGTAATAATATTTAGATGAGCTAAAATCTGGTTTTACTTTGATGAAAAAACCATTTTTTTTTTACTTTAACTTCATATATTTCCACTGCTTATTGGCAGTTTTCTTTCAGCTGAAATTTATTTGGAGAATACCTTTTTTTTTTAGTTACAGGATTGGCGGAAAAAGTTTTAAGGATCACAACTTCTTAGACTTTTTTTAAATCATAAAAGATAATAGTAAAAAAATTATATTTTTCTGAACACTAAAACAATTAAAGCAAGATAATAATTAAAAACTATTTTTTGGAGAAAAGCACGCTGATTATATATATATATATATATATTGTATATGTTCTATATTATTCAGCTTATAAATTAACTGTTAAAAATACAGTGTTACCGTAAAAAAAAAATAAATTACTTTTAATTAACATTTCTTAACTATGTAATGCCAACGTTATTGCGAAGTCATATATTTTCTGAAAATTCTTAAAATTAACAAGTGCATGCTAGAAACAGGTGTTTGATCTATGTACATATGTAGATTTAACTATATTTTGTCCAATCTACTGTAAAGTGTCCATGCCTTATCTGACATAGGGCATTAAAAAGCTGTGCGGTGCTTTATTATGCAACGTGTAAAAAGAGGAAGCTAGAGACAGGAAGGCACGATGTTGCCGTTACCATTGCCATCGAGCTGAGCTCTCCTTGGGCACCCCTGGCTCTGGCTGCCACTGTGCTCCGTGCACTGTGTGCTCATTGAGTTGCAAATTTCAAATGCACAAAAGTAATGCAACTCATTTAATTTTCACAATATCCTTGTGCTTTGCTTCTGGTTGTAGTCGAGCATATGCCAGGGCTGATGTTGCTGCCCCTCTAAGCTAAGGCGCTCTCCCTCTCTCTCGCACTCTCTATCTCTCTTTGTCGCTGTGTATATGTGCTTCCGTTTCCTATGCTTGTTACAATGCCTGACTCGGTACCCAGTTCGGTACCCCCTCTGGTCCACTCTTAGGCAGCCTGCTTTGTATCACTCTATGCACAATTGCACACAGCACACACATCTCTCACACACACACACACGCACACACACACGGCACACTCGTACAAAAACAAAGCTCCCAGCTGGTTTAGTTGCGATGTGAGTTAAGTAAAAATTGGTTCATAGCCTGCCTCTCAGTTTGTAATATATTTTGCACCATCGACACAGAGTCGCGTCGGATTCAAGTCGAGTGGAGAGCGGAGAGTCGAGCCGCTTCAGTTGAAGTCGTTTGCCAGAGGTTTTAATGAAATGCGCAACGAATTTTTAGTGTCAGTGGATTTTTCAATTGCTCAAAGTTCTTGCTGCTGTTGTTGTTGCTGTGCTCGTTGTTGCCAGTGCAGTTGCAGTTGCAGTTTATGTTTGTAGAGCCGCTACCGTTAGGCGCACTGAGTTTCGTAGTTTGCCTGGGTAAATTATGTTTACTGTTTGGTTTATTCGTTGTATGTTATAGCACTTGCTCTAAACAAGCCGTATGAGTGTATTTAAGAGAGTTCTTTCTACGTTTCCCTACCTTCTGCAAATGAAAATTAAACAGTTGGCCAGGTAAATAGGGGCTTGACTGTTTGTTGTTGCACTATTTAAGCCTTTAAAATGCTGACTTCTAATTTTTGAATGAAATATTTTTTTTTCGTTAGAAAAATGCAATTGGCTTATGTTTGGATTTAGGTTTCGGCTTAATTTGGTAGGGAAAATATTATTTTATTTTCTCTTACAGATTTTCCTTTTTTGTTTTTAAACAACAAAGGTAAATTTTTAACTGTTTTATAACAAAAGTGTTTAGTAAATAAATTTACATAAGCATTTGAGCTTGAACTGACTTAGAGGGCTAAGTGTAGGTCACTTTTAAATGAAATATAAAATGATATTAATGTTTAAAGAAAAAATGTATTATGTTATTATATTATTAATATAGTATTCGATATTTATGTTTTCGCTAGTTTGGAGAAGCAGAATATAAACCTGTTTGACAAAGGGATGCAAATTATTAAGGTATCGCCTGAACCTTGAATTCAATTTTATTAAAATCAAGTACATTAAAATTTGATTCTTTGTAATAAATCTCATTTCTCATTTTTATTTTTAGTAAATCACGACTTTATTGATTATGCTTAAAAATTTGTGAATGAGAAAATTTTACAACCAAATCGGTTTCGATTAAAAAAATAGATTGAAAAAAGTTATACCAGATTATTGAGGATTTAGGCTATTCTATATGTTTTCAATCATCGCTTAATTGGTATGGTATGTTATCTAAGCTACGAGGTAAAGTATTTTTGAGTGTTAGAAGTCAAGAGCTTTTGTTGCTATTTCGGCCTTATACAGGCTTATCGAAAAATCCAAAAACTGAAAATACTGCTCTCGTATAGGTCTATAATGTAGACAAGGTTAATTTAGAAGGTGTTGCAATGTGAAATCAACTCTTAACTATAAATGAATTTTGGTTTAGCATGTTCTAATATTATTATGTGAAATTCATTAATATTACTATTGCCTACTATATAAATGAAATAAAATACATGTTACACATAGCACCAGCTGTTAGTTTTAACGACCACTCTTAACTGCACACTTGTATTGTGCTCGTTTAGTCGATAATAACTAACGAACTTACTTGGGCGACCTGTCGCCTTTTATCAACGCTTTAAATCCACTAACAAGCCAACGAGAGTGAGCATAACAAATTAATTTAAACAACAAACAACAGAGGCACATCAACTGTTTGCACCCATCGTGGCTGCCGCCAACAGCCGTTGGCGTTGACAACGAATGCATTCGCATTTATTGCAAGTGGCGCTCCATGTGGCCAACAGCAAGGAAGGTGGCAACCCAGTTAACCCTTTTTTTCTTCTTCTTCTTCTGCTGTCCCACTCGCAACTTTTACGGTTTGCGTGTTCGTGTTACATTTTTTAATAAAATAATTTTTGCTGCAACAGTTTTTGGCCCAGCGGGCGTTACGTTGCCAGTTGGTAGACTCTGGGCCCTTTCTCTCACCTGATATAAATGTAATCTCGCTGAGCATCATCCAGCGGGCGGCGAAATACAAATGCAACTGCAGATAACGCCCCAGGCGATGATGTAATTTGATTGTCACGTCGCGTGCATGATCCAGCACTTGGTCGGGCATATAGGAGAACTGAACCGGCTCCCCAACAAACTGGCGTCCGCCGATGCTGAAGAAAACTTTGGCGTGCACAAACACCTGCGAGGAAGAAAGGTAGAGGAAGTTGTGGAGAGGTGGTAGACAGAGATGAGTAACAGTTGGACAGCGCCTACTATGTGTGTGCGAGTGTGTTTGTGTGTGTGTCTGTCTGTGAGTGGCATAATAATTAAAGTAATCACATTTATTTTCTTTTTTACGACACGTTTGTTCTTCGTTTTGTTTGCGCGCGAATTGTACTCGCATATTTGTTAGCCCCCGCTGACAGTTTTGGTCAAGCGACAGTGCAAGGTTCAGTTATGGACGCGCCACGGAAGTGCCTCGTAATAAAAAAGAAAAAAAGTAAACAAATAATAAGAGTCAAGAAAGCACAGAACACTTGGTATGACCGATGAAGAAATACCCTTGCAGACGGATATCTGTGTGTTTTTTTTAAATATTTTTAATGCTCATTTCAGACGATTGATTTTAGTAATAACTATTTGATAGTCGGATGTTGAATAATTTGCATTCAAGTGTAATTAGCTCTGATATATTAGTTTTGATTCAGATTTCTGGAAACAAAACGATTTTTTCCACAAAAACTTGATGATTGACCACCAGTCGAACTACTGCCGCTATATAAAATAGCATACCGATTCGGCTGACTCTGATCAGATTCTGCCTGAAACAGCTAGAGAGCTTTATGTTTGGCTTTATCAGCCGATTTTTAAAACTGTATGACAAATTTCTAGAAAAGGCAGATACATATGTCCATATTGACGCGACTTTAGACACTCGTGAATATTTATATATATATAGATATGTATATATATACATATATACATATCTATATACATATACATATTGTAATACATATGTAGATATATGTAAATAAATATGTATCTTTTGTCTTCTTTAATGAGTTGCACATTTTGTGACAAACTTAGAATACCCCTCGCCGTTGTGGAATAAATATTGGTATATATACAACATTTACTTTGGCTCTGCTGCTGACTACTTTTTGGGTCCGGCCGGATGTGTAAGTGTTGTATTTCCCATTGCCAATTGGGCTGAGCATGGCTAATGAGCTGTCGTTGACGTTAAGAGGTGTTGCTTGGACTTTGTATGCTCGCTGAGTGCATTGAATATCAATAGAAAATGTGGGATTGGTGATTGATATTAGTAAAGCTTGCCGATCATTTAGCTTATGAATTTCTATTGTGGACACTTGCTGTGACACACTTTTGGGCTCTATGAATATATATTTATATATTTTGCAAATTTTTGTGTTAGAGAGTTATGAGAACTTAATTGAAGATTTGCAATTACCTTGAGAAAGACAAACAGATAATGCCAATAAACAATATATAATAATTAAAATTGTATTTGCTATTTTAACGAGCAAGAACAGTTATCTTCATGTTGCCGAAGATTAAATACCGTAGCAGACAAATAGAAGATGTGCTATGTATATGTATATTATGTTTTCACACAAACATTCAATTTGTGACCAATTGGTATTATATAATATAATAGTCTGATGTTAGTGATATTTTGCTCATGTGTTAAGAGAATGTGACGCTCACAATTGCCAAGTTTTGGGTGAGATATCTTGAAAAACAGAAAAATTTCTCATACAGAAACTAATTTTCCAACTGATCCTTTTACTTGGAGCTATATGACATAGTAGCCCATTCGGCCAACTTCGATATATGTTCTGTTTGTAACTGAAGACGCAAGAAAACTGAGAGTTTACCGTTAATAGAAACATACAGCGGATAATTATTAGTGCATACAATGCATTTAATAATCTATTAGTTTTCAACTTTGGAAATTTTAATGAGCACTTCCGGTTTTATCTTTTTATTACTTCGCTTCCTATTACATTTAAAAAATATTATTTTGTTAGTGCATATGCAATACTTTCAGCCGTTTATAGCATTTTCTGCCATTGGCTTCATTCTGTCGTATTCCCTATTGCCTTGATAGTATCCTTTTGGATTATCCAGCATATGTCGTAGTATGTTTTTAAGATAATTACTTGCTTCTTCGAGAGGACCTATAAATATGACTTTTGTTTAAATTATGCAATCTATATTTCGACCTAATTATCTTTTCTTATTGGTATTCGTGGTCGTTGTCGTCGTTGTTCTCGTTATTGTTAGTGTGGACAAAGGCGGAGGATCATAACAATTTGTTTTAGCAAAAATCACGGCAGTAAAATAAGCGTCCAACTGGAGATCATGATTTTTCACTTTGCACAATACCAACTAAATTTATGATTTTAAGTAAAGGCATTCAAAAGTGAATTGATTTATAATGTTGAGCTTAGTTAATTTACCTAATGTGTAGCTAAAAGACTGAATCGAAAAGTTAAGTACCGGATTTCATGAATATATATTTTCTTCGAAGTTTAGTTCCATGCTTAGAAATGGTTGAGGTCGAGGTCTTTTAATACTCAATTTGGAATATATATATATTTAAAATGTGCAAGTGGTAGTATTAATATATTTTTGAAATATTTATTTTATTACGGCTTTAATTGTATATATTTTGTAAAAGTCCACGCAATCTGTAGCAATAATAACCTATTGTGCAGCTCGAAAAAAGTTTATTGCCTCGTACACCAACAACATCCTTTTTCGAAATCCACCTGTCAAAGTATTTTCCAACAAACTTTCCCATCACCTGCTGCCACAGAGCTGCAGCCAACGGAAGTCAGCCACTTATAGAGACAAACAATCTGAAGAGTCTAAGCCCCCCGCACTAATTAATAAGACCACACGTAGCCGTTGACCCCACGACAATGTCTTAATCGGAGCTATAAATCTGGGCACGCATTTTAAAGAGTACACGAGCAGTGGGGGTAGCAGGGGAGACAGAGAGAAAGAGAGAGAGAGAGAAAGAGAGAGAGAAGAGAGGTCGTTGCTCATTAGAAATGCTAAAGACAAAGTCAAACAAGCAGACGCTAGCCGACAACACAAGAGCTCAAGAGGCTTATCGAACATCTGACATGTAATGACTTGGGCTTTGACTTTGCCTTGGACCTGGTGCATGTGGCCTGGTGCGGTGTGGGGCTCAGGTGCGGTGAAAGGTGCAACAGCCACACGCGTGTCATAATTAAAAGGCAATTAGCATAATTTGGGGCTTATCAATGCATCACAAATGGCATTTTGAGTATTTATTGCACGACCGCAAATTGTCCCATGGCTATGTCTTTGCGTCCAGAGCTGTCCGAAAAGCCGCTCTAAGTAATTTTATGACTTATGGGCCATTGCGAATGGCGCTGGCCAAGCAAATGGTAATGAAAAATCATAAAAATGAGAATTATAGCGACTGGGCAAGAGACGACGACAACATCGTCGTTGATTCTGTGTAAATTATGGCGACCATAAAGCGAATGGTCAAGTCTCAGAGATGAGGCCGCAAACCAGGTAGGCCGCCACCCCAGACTCTCTGCACTCGACTCTGACTCTGACTGGGTCCAGGCCAGTCCAGTTCAGTTTAGTTCACGTACAAATGGCGGCAACAAATCAAAGCCCAAGAAAATTTGTGGTAATTGAAATTTTATGTGCCGCTTGAAGCTGCTGCCAATTGGCTGCATACTTTGTGGTTAATTACGTCAGCAGAATTGTCGAGAAAGACGACGACTTTTAAGCCGGCCTGCAATGTACGCTATCTAGAGTGGCATCGCTAACGACTGATTGACCGGATCCGTCTAAGTCCGAGAAAAGCATGTGGAAATTACTCGTATATTTCAAAAGCATCATAAATTTCAGTGTTAGCAAAGAAGTTGAGAATCCTCAGTGAAGTTCATGGGTTTCGAAAGCGATAAGCAATGTAACCATAATTGCAAAGTAGTTCAGTTTTTGAAGAGAAACATTGGAGAGCTCTTGATTAGTGTAAGTTAAGCAGTGGCTTAAAAATATCTACTCTGCTTAATAAATCATATTTTATAGGTAACTTTTCAAAAGACCTTTGAGAAAAGGTGTGTAGTGAAGAAAGTTCTTAAATATGGATTCTTTGTGTATATTTAGAGAGTAAATTTATATTCAAAATGTAAATTATATTCTTGGTGCCGATTCTATTTGATTAAATCATGTCCGCCTGCCTACATCTAGTCAGACTGATCTCTTAGAAATGTGTCATAGATACGACTATTTGCTGCTCGAATAATGAAGCATTTTTATTTATTTATATAAAGCTCACTTAAAGTTTATGCTTTAAAGCGAACTAGAAGCCACTAGATTTTAATCTTGTAACAGTATGGCAATATTTAATAAACATTAAATACATTTAATTTAAAACTGATATGTGAATATTATGTCAGAATTTGGGCTCTTGTAGGAAAATCAATTTTTTTTTAAACGTATCTTTACAAAATAAATTTATTACGAAGCCTACATTTCTTGTTTCACTCTGTACATTTTTGTATATTAGATAACTATGTCATATAGCTGATATAGATTATTATATATAGATTATATTATATATTATATATATATTATATTAGTATGCATTAATTAAATGTACGTAAATGTACCTCATATCATCTCTGAAAATATTTGTTCCGTCCTAAATTTAATTTAAAGTCTTGTTTCTTGTTTTCTTTTCTTCACTGTTTTCCGTATATATTTTATTCTGATTGAGTAACTGAATAAAAAAACATTGCAGTTATTTGAAAAATCATTCAAATTTTCTAGGGCCTACTGCGGTAGGAAAACTTTTGTACATAATAAATTTATTGAATATTAGAAGGCAACATATATTTGTACACTATATTCATCTATTAAAAAATGGAGCACCGAATAGTGTAATATTTTTAGCGGATCATGTTTATTTATAATTGCTGCCCTAGAACCTACACCTGTGATAAGGGGCGTTGCCCCTTAGGTGTGTTCAATATCTGGAAAAACATGTAGAGCTATCACTAATTAAAGGTACATACAAAATACATAATTATAACAATATACCAAACGACTAAGTGGACCCACTGTTATCTAACTTTTTAGCCCCCAAAAGGAGTCAAGCTTAATTTGACACAAATTTGACAAGCATATGGAACTGAACGGTGCAGGGGGATATATTACTAGAAATATACATGACTAACAATGATAAGATCAAACAGGGCGCATATAAAAAATAATTAAACTGTCGTACGATACTCGAAGCTGTCAGATGAAGAAATTTACAAGAAATTTATGACACGTGATTGGGGTGTGAGAAAATGCAATCATATTGAGTTGTCCTAAGGCAGGCTTTAATTAATGATAGTGCTAAGGGTTCTCTGGGTCTGTGGCCCAGCTGCCGAGCTACCTTTAAACAATTTTAGTATTTTTATCAGTCAACAAGCACATAGCTATCTCAATCTAGCATTTAACACATTGCCACTATAATTTGGGTCAATGGACTTGAAAAAATTCTGTTAGGTTGTATTCTGTTCTGTTTAATGGCCAGATTATGGGCCAGCCTGCGCCTGCTATCAGTTCCCCCCGTCCACGGCCCTTTCCTCATGTTGGGGGTAAGCAAAACAATACAGTGCCCAATCATTATATGATTGTATTCGTGCACTTAAAGAAAAACGTCGTATAAAACTCACGGAAAAGCTGAATAGATTTCGCACTCAAAATATAAAGTGTTCATTAAAGGGTTGATTTCATAATCTACGAGTAATGCATTAATTAAGAATAAAATTCAATAATCTGCTTCAAAAATCTCATTATAAGAACTTTCGCACTTGCCATAAACTCAAAACGCTGTTTATGAAAACTCAACATATCTTTGATTTAGTTTAAATTTAAATCTAAAAATTAAGAAACGCGCGAAAAAACAACAATGTTCTTGAAATAAAAATTGAAATTTCAAGTTGATTTAAGTACAACATTTTTGGTGAATTTTTCCGAGTGTTCTTGTGTTTGGTTGGCTATGGTCTCGCATTGTTTACTTTCGATAAAGACCATGAGTAAGTAAGGAAATTGACTATATAATGCTTTGCCATATATGTATATAGTACGAGTACATCTACCCGATTTCAAGTGCCACCTGAGTCAGATCGGGTGCGGGTGGGGGCTGTGCGTTCGTATCAATAGCGGTTTGTTTAGGTTCGATTTCGTGTTTGGTTTGTTTATAAAAATCATTCGTATTTTGTATTTTTTCTCCCTCTCTACCTCTGTCTGTCCCTCTTACTGACAATTTTATTTTATTACCGCACTGTGGTTGTTGTTGGAACTGTTTAGCATTTATTTGCTCAGTTTGCCGCCGCCAGTTTGTCTGGCCCGGGAACTGGGAGTGGGGCATGGAGCGATTGCGGACTGGCCTCGCGGCGACCGTTGGTTTTTTTTTCTTTTACGATTTCCAAACAAAAGGCGCAGCGCATTTTGTTTATATAATTTGCTGTTGTTATTGCTGTTGCTGCTGTTGTTGTTTATTTTATTTTTTATATTTTTAAAGAGCCAATTTATCTGTCCGCAAATGACAGTATCGTGTTATCTTATATGCAATTGGAGTATTCACAATAAAAATGTGACGAAATGCAGTTGCAGTTGACAGTTATGGGGTTTGAGTACTATTATGTTCCTTAGTGTATATGCAGTTTGTTCTTTAGTATGTATGCTTCTATTCGATTTACCTGAACATCCTTGGAGAACATATTGTTCGTATGTATAATGACAGCACTAAAATTGCGTACAGTTTCAAATTCAAAGGTGATTTCCACTGGACGACCAAAAAGAGTATCATTACGCCAGCCAACCCATTCATAGCCTAAAATGGAAATAAGATTTTAAAACTTACTGAAAATAATTATTATGGTTATAGCAATAAATTCTCTAAATAGTCGAAGAAATGAAATATTTTAAAACAAATTATGAAGCTAATTTTGATGCTGTTCTGTTCAAGCTTCACCTAATGTCTTATTTGTATACTATTTGAGGAAGAGAAAAGAGTGCTTGATAGCTATAACCTAAACTTATATACAAAAATATTATTTATGAAATAATCTAAACGCTTTTAAAATCCGATTAAACATTTGATTTTAATTACAAAACACGTTCTATGATCAGACAAGTAAATATTCCATATTTTTTCCGTTTTTCTTGATAATTTGTAAAGCCTGTTTAGTTTTAATTTTTTTGTATTTTGTTTTATATAAAGAAAATGTTATTTTTTATTTCAATATAGATATACATGTGCTCTGAAAATAGCAGTCGTTCTCCTTGGATTCTGTTTAATTAATTTATCATTGTCTAAATTGTACTCCCAAACATGCTTGCTTATTTATTATATTTAATTTTATTGCAAGTAAGTGGATATGCTTGACAGTCCTCTATCCCTCTAACTTGACCACATGTATAACAACTAAATGCCCAAGTTCTGTAATCTCCATTGCATATGATATCCAACGACTCTGGGGCCAGTTTAGCGCAATTTTATGTGACATTTATGTGCAGCTACAACATGAAAAGCAGAGCAAAGACTGAAATCGTCT
This sequence comes from Drosophila colorata, assembly GCA_035041545.1. Taxonomy (NCBI): domain Eukaryota; kingdom Metazoa; phylum Arthropoda; class Insecta; order Diptera; family Drosophilidae; genus Drosophila; species Drosophila colorata. The sequence goes on from JAWNLD010000013.1 coordinate 4,936,250, forward strand.
AGACTTAAATACTTTATGTGACAAGTACATGGACTACCATAAAAAGACTTTATGCAATGGTCAACTTTTGAACTAAGCCGTCTTTGCATTTAAAGAACCAGTCTAGCATTTTTTATTTTTTTTTTACCTTTACCAAAGCCATTGATATCCATACGAAAGTTATCCTTGCCGCGCTGCCCGTCCACTAGCTGGCCCAGACCATTAACAAAGCGATCGCCCTCCTCGTGCCCGTCGTAGGTCTTATCGGATAGATCGATTTCCATGCCGCGCTGCACACCCTTCGGAATGCTGTAGGCGACAATGCCCTCTGCAAATAAGTCAAGATAGTTCAGATATACGAGTTAGTGAAAGGCAACATTGTGCTTATGTGTATCAAAATATCAATGTAAGGCGATTTGTGGCGTCATATTTTCTGGCTTGAGCCGTGTGCAGGTTCTCGTAATTATAATCCTATTTAATAGCCCAGCACTGGCTCATGTACAAATTATATAAAAATGCGCAAATTGTTGGACTAAAAAACGTAATAAATTCACTTAAAAACTGTAAATTAAATATGCGGCATGCAATGTGCCCACAGCAGAGCCACAACGAGACCTTTAATAAAACAATAAAAGAAACTAACTAACTTTTAGCTTGCGGTCGCTCGCAAATGCAAAACAAAGTCATCAAAACCGGTCGCACGCTTGATTGCATGTTTACAGATACTTTTCATACACTCGCAGGAACAAGGTACCTATGATTTTGGTATATTGTTTGTAAGACATTGAAAAGAGAGACCTAGGAATTTTTAAATGCCAGTTAATGACAGAGTTAAGGCACTTTACCAAGCTTATTTACGTTTATTTAATATATGTATAGTTTTAAATAAAAAAATAAAATACGTTCTTAATTTCCTATCCTCTTAAAATGTTTAAGTGTCACTCATTGGATTACCACTGCTAAAAATAATATATAAATTAATAGCTTTTGATAAAATAAAATATTTGTTCAACATTTATATAAACAAAAAACATATAATAAAAAGAGTAATCAATAAAAAACTAAAATTTTTTTAAATTTTGATCTTAAAAATATACAGCTTATAAAAATAACTAAACTAATATATTTAAAAACTTTCTGATATACGACTTACAACAATAAACATTTTTAAGGTAATATATATTTAAAAAAATAGTCTGTATGTAAAAATCATATATATATATAATATGTTTTTATAATGCGCCGTACTTTTCAAACTGCCCTAAAAATTCTGACCAGAAATTAAAAAAATAAAACAGGTATGTAAATCCATACGTACTTATCTGATATTTATGAATCCTTAATTTTTTAAATTTATTTTAAAAGAGCTTTTTGACACGACATTTATTGAAATTCTGCATGATTTCGGTCTGGCCATATTTTTATGTACTAAGTTAAGCGATAAAATAGTTAAGAATTTTTATTTTCTAATGTCTTTGTCTCATATTAATCCTAGAACCAAGAAATCAATTTTTAGTATTCTACAATTACTTTAAAAAAATATATGCTAGGGTATGATAGCTTCGATTTGTCTTTAGATTACTTAGCTCTCCGCTCACCAAAGCTAAAAGATAGTTTAGCTGTTTGCCAGCCGCTGGGCATGAACAAGTGCGACCACGATGCTTGGCAGTGGTAGAGTGGCAGGGGCAATGTTTAATTTAATTCATGGCTATGGCTTTGGACCACTTACCTTCCCAGGCGCAGCCAACGATCTCGGCGCGCAGGCAAACGGTGCGATCGTATTGACTGTAGGGATAGATGCGCACCTTGGCCGCAAAGATGCTGGGCTGCAGCACGTTCTCCACCTCGCTGTAGGTGTTTATATTGCCAGGAAGTATCTGCAAGATGCATCCCAAAAAAAGAAAACGTTATTAATGCCGGAGCTGTGTGCGCGTGTAGGTGGGGGAATTTGAGCTCTTTGGCCGAAAAAAACAAAAGCGTTCAAATTGATTTTCTTAGCCTGCACACAATAAATCGATGGAACGGGCTCGGGCACAGGCTGGGTCTGCACAATCGAGGGACACCTACGCAATTTTCGCTCACCTCGCGATAATTCGCACGTAAATTGTACAGCCTAAAGATGTAGATACATTTTGTATCTGTTTGTGGCTTGGGGTTATTGCGATGCTTATCGCCGCCCGGCCCGTTCGTGATTAATGTGTGAATGCAGAGTGAAAACAAGAGAGAAGGGAAGAGAGAGAGAGAGAGAGAGAGAGGCGTTTGGCACTCACCTCTTTGCCCTGTGTGTTCTTCCAGCGCAACCATTTCTCAAAGCCCGGCCTCCAGTATTCGAGCACATAGGCCTCTGTGTATTCCTGGCCCTGACCTTTGCCAAAGCGACCCTGTGTGCGTATGGCGCTCACCAAATGCACCTGCAGCAGATCAATTTGAAGATATTCCTTCAGACCCCGTGAGACCATATGCTTGGGACACCAGGCACCTCCATTGTTATCCACCTTAAGTCTGCAAATATACATATGATGAGGTAAAAAAATTGGTACAAGTTATTGGATAGAAGGATAAGCATAAATTAATGATTATGGTATATAATAAGAGAAATATTTTCATTATTTTACAATTCTATTCAACTTTTTAATACGTGTTAAGATTTCTTTTGAGATTAATCATATAAAAAATGAATGATTATTATATATATATTATATATTATATATATTTTAAACAATTAATATATTAAAGTATTAATATTGATAAACAGAACAGTCAAATTTTTTGTTTTTATTTACATTTTAACTAATAATTTTAATTAATAGAATTAATTCTGACAACTTTTTTTCTATTTATCGATATATTGACACAAAACGCCGGATTTTTAAAAAATATAAATAGCTGGATTATGAGATATTAGCGTTCGTCGTTTTTTATACGATTTATAAGAGTTAAAAATTAAAAACAAAATTGTACATTGTTTTTCCTATTCTGCCGCTTTTTTTTTCAAAATTGATTTCAATAATTTTAATGGCTGAATTTGTATTGTTATTTATACAAGTGTCCCCACTTTCGGTGGCCGCATGTTTCGTTTTTTCTCCGTTGATTATAAACAATGTTGATCAATAATTAATTTGAATTTGCATTGATTGACTCAGAGCAAGTCCTCGCCCACTTGACTTGCAACGCCCAACGCATGTTTATTGCCAGCCGCTTCTCTTTCCTTTTAATTTTTTGCTGTTTACTGAATTTTATTTTCGCAATATGCATCATGGTCATGTTTTTTACACTCACTTGCATTGGCGTTAACTATTTAATTAAATTTAAAATTGGCTCCTTTTTTTGTTGAATGTGCGTAATTGAGCTGCACGTCGAGTGTGCATGTGCTGCTTGTAATTAAATGTTGTTAACTGTGCGTGGACACCAATAAGTATGATCCTTTTGTAAAAAACACACTGATTGGCAATTGTGTGCACAACTTTAGTGTTGCGCCCACTTCAAAGCCGTGCTTGAAAGCAAATATTTACGAGTTGAACATAATATATACGAAGTAAAGTGCATTTAGACTGGGTAAAGATTCAAACTAACAAGAGCTTAATCTGTTGGTGGATGTGTAATGTTAATATATTAGGTCAATAGGAATTTGTACATTTTTTCCTTGTGATTTTTGTATAATATCAATGCTGAAAATAGTTGGAAATATTGTGTATGATACTTATCGATTTAAATTCATTTCAATATCAACGCTTTTCAAAGCTTTTTTTTTCTATTATAACTATTCCCATTCTATTAAGTTGAGACATGTTACACTGATTTCTAGAGCCCTAATTAAAAAATGGAAAATTATTTAAAAAAAAAACAGATTGTAAAAAAAAATTTTCCCAAGTAAACCTAGTTAATGCCGCCAAGCACTTTTTAAATTATTAAAACGTTTTGCCATAAAAACATTCAGATTTGTTTTGTTAATTTGCTTTAAATATATTTCGCTTAATAATCAATTCGCTGAATGTGCCAATAACGATTTTTATGTGTCAGGCCCTCAATTTGCATACTTAATCATTATTTGGATCTTGAATGACTTTCAAGCATTTTTTTTTTATTTTGCCGCAACATTCGCGCTCAATTTATGAATTATTTTCACAACAGCTGCGGCATTTTGGCACTTTCAATTTTCAAACTGGCGTAAAGCAGCCGAAAAACAAAAAGTTAACCACACGCCGCGCTGCGTCCGCAAACTTTCGGCCCTGGGAAAATGGAAAACTCAACTCGACTCGAAACTCAAACGCCAACTTTTTCGCCAAACTCAAAAACTGCAACTGCATTGCGACAATTTCTTTATACACACACTCAGCCACACAGATGTAGTGTATATGCGTTTGTGTGTGTGTGTTTGTGTGCGTATGGCATACGTTATATGTTCATATTCACATTTTATCTTGTTTGCAGTTTGTTTGTATTAGAATAAAGCGCACTGCGAGGGGACTTCAAAGGGCAGTAAATCATGCAAGTTATTGACTCATACAAAGTCATTTAAGCAATTTGCACAGTTTTCTATGGACTACACAATAAAGGCATACATAGAAAGATATCCAGCAAAGGGGAAATGTTTATGGAATTGTTTCATGGATATTTTGTTTGCGGAACATGTTGCTTGCCACTGAGTATTTTATTGTTGCCCCAGTTCAAGTTGTTGAGAAGTCTCGAAAAAGTTTTTAAGAAAAATGTATTTGCATAGCACATTGTTTAAGTTTAATTGAGTGGGATAAATCTTCTCAACGATTACACTAGCCTGCTTATAGCGGTATGGACTATCTAAATTGTTTTTAAATTAAAGTAGCTTTAACAAATCTTAGCTTCAACTGATTGAAATTTAGCTTTTATTTAGCCAACTTTATGATAATATTTTCGTTTAATGTTTCTTTTCTTCATATTCTAGACTTTAGCTTAGAAGGATATTGTGAAACTTTATGAACTCTTTCTACCCAACTCAACTCACGTTAAGCTGTAACGTGTGAGAAAACCATAAACAAATGAACATTTAAATATATTTATGAACATACCCTAAGCTAAACCGAATCAAGCATTAAGATCATCTTTAATGTATAATAATATAGAGAAGGAATTTTTTTTTCTATATTAAACAGTACCAGGAAAGGAGGTTTGTGTTTTAGTAACATAAGAGAACTTTGTTTCATTAAGATATAACTTTAAACCAAATCTCTGTTATTTTAAAACTAAGGTTCCCAGTTTCGAATTTATAAAATTTAATTATTTTATTTATTTTATATTTATTTTGAATAAAAAAAGCTGTAAACTCTTATATTGTTAACATATTTTTTTAAAACTTGTAATTGCAAAACAAATGTTTCTAGACCCGACTGAGTTGAGATTCTGTATATGAGTAGATATTGACAGTTACAAGATAAACTCATTTCCTCTCATCTCTCTCAGAGTCCCATTTTCTATTCGCTTTTTCGTAACTACCGCAATCCCATAAGAAGCTAATCGCCAATCTAATAAAAAAAAAACTTCAACTGCTAATTAACTGATGCTGCTGCAACAGTAAGCAGTAGCAGTAGCGGTAATCGCAACATCAACATCAACAGCGGCCGCATCAGCAGTTGCCTCGTTCTGTGAAAATTGCTACAAATTTTCCGCATGGCAGGCGCTATACAAACATATGAGCGCATAACGTTGCCAGGCAGGGGGCAACGAGGCTGCTGGAAGGATTTGCAGAGCGGGTATCTCCACTGGAGTTAACTCGCACATATCCCACCATGACCTACATTATGTTCTGGCTTTGGCTTTGGCTCTGGCTCTGGCTCTGCTGCTGTGGCACATTCAGTTTTTTCCGTTTCGGTCACATTCGCTGCCAGTATTTTTTACACCTATGTGTGTGCGTGCATGTGTGCCTGTCTATCTGTGCCATATTTTTGCTGCCACTGTGCGCCATTTTTTGCGCTATTTACGTTAATCGCGGTTTACAACACGCCGAGACAGCAGGCTGAGGGCCAAGGGAACGGATCTCGTATGCAAAATAGGCAGAGGAAGCCACCAAGTTGACTGCCTGCCAAGCTTCCATATTGTCCCCATGCTGCAACACCCAGTACCTAGTAGCCCCTATTTGCCAGCTTGCACCGAGTTTTCTACATTAATATCAATTTTGTTGTCATAAATCCAATGAGATGTGTGGTCTGCGCTCTGCGGCTGTGGGGGGGCTTGACATTTGCCGTTGCCGTTGACTTTTACTTTTTGTTTGCCAGCAAACACTCTCTCTGTTTGTTTGTACCATAGGGTACATCGATATTGTCATGTAGTATGACTGTTATTGTAAGTATTAGATGCGAGATTTTTTAAATAAATTACACTAATATAACGCTTGAAATTATTTCATTGCTAATAATGGGAGGAATAATTTTATATTTTTGTTTTATACGAACTACTCTCAAATTGTTATATTATATTATCTGCTGTGGTCGGGTATATAAACTTGTCTCTCGAATATTTTCAATGGTAAAATATTTAAATAACTAGAAAAAGTCTGAAAATACCGAATCTATTTTACAAACAAATGTTTCGTAAATACGAATGTTATCTAAATTTTCTATATTAATGATTTCAAAAAGTTTTTGTTGATTTTAAATATATGTTTAATTTGGTTATAAATACCAGGAATAGAAAATAATAAAACTTTAATTTGTACTAGTACAACTTTTAAATATCTTGCATTTTTTAAAATTGGAATCAACAATTAACCAGAAATAAAATACAATTAATTTTATTCGTCATATTTTATAAACTTTCTCTATTTTTAAATTTTCTAAAATTACTTAATAAACCGATTTGTTTAAGTGCAAGGCATTGCATCTTAATTCATCTTGCATGTCTATTTTTAGGATATTTCTTATTCGTAGACTCGAACAAAAACACAATTCCTCACTTTGTACTCTTTGTTTGAACTTCTCACGGTTGTGAAGCTGTTTATTGCCGTTAACATATGGGTCACCTGGGATGGCACTTTAGCATCATTTGCATGACAAGGCTGCAAATGTTTTCTCAATGCGCATTCAAATTGGGCAAATAATGGGCAAAAAGGAGCCCTGCCATGATGCCTACTTGCCAAATGGTAGAATGCCTAAAAGCGTGCTCCACTTACATAATGCAGGCCCGAAAGATGTGCTTGGCTGTGCTTGTTATGCAGGCGCCCGATAAGTATGCTATACTATGCTCGTTTTGAGGCAGCATCATTTTGCATCGGATTCAGCTAAAGGCTTTCATTAGCTTCGTTTTAAGCATTGCGACGCCTTCTCATTTGCGCCTAACGAGACGGTTACTTGGATTCTTGTATACTGCCGGGCTAAAGAACACCCGAAACTTTTTCACGTATTTACCACCCCCAACCTTACTAACCTCCAGGATGCAGGGTGTCGAACAAAAAGTATGCAATGCAAAAATGAGTCCGAAATATGCCGTGCGAAAATTTTATGGTTGGCACAAAAATATTTTCACTAGCTTTTACTTCGAAGCGCTTTAGCTGAGGAGCTGAGGTTTCGTTTTACAGCAAATTGTTGCATTCTTTGCGGCGTTTCACCAGTCACTGTGTGTATGTGTGTGTGTGTGTGTGTGTGTGTGTGTGTGTATTATCCGGTCAGTAGCAGGAAATGGCACCTAGCGCCACTTTTATTTAGGCAAAGCTACTAAAATATGCCATAAAAGGCTGCAGCTATCGCATAACTGCAGCACACAGAGCAGCTACGAGGTGCCCAACCACGAAACCAACACAACTAAGTGGCAATAATGTTGCATTTGCACACACACACACACACACACATATACATATACTACTAACATATACATACAACAAACTCACACTGGGCACATTTAGCTGGCCGGGAAGTCTAACTAGGTCTTGTGTTACTTTATGCGCCCAATGCCTATGCCTGGAATGGCTGTAAACGTGGCTGAAATAAGAGTCAACCAACAGATACACACAAATGCACACACATACACACGTATCTTAGAGATACATTTATGGGGTACTAGGTTCCAGGCACTGTGGCAAAGTTCTGCTCGTTTTTAATATAAATTCATGTCGCTTTCACTTGTGTACTGTGCTAAGTGTGTGTGAGCGTGTGTATTTGCGTGTTGTGGCCTTACACACATTTATTTAGATAATTATGAAAATATATGCATGAATATGTGGCTCGATGGCGGCGTCATGTGGCACGTAACAGCGGCGCATTTGCTGTGGGTGCTGCTTGTGGGCACTGCAATAAACCGCTGCTCTTAAATTGTTAAAAAAAAATGTTGATAATATTTGCCAAAGTCAGGCAAAACTTTTCAATTCACATAAGTTGTTATGCTAAAATATTACACAACTAAAAATTTGGCGAAATATTATAGAAAGTTTGCAACCCCGAGAGAAAAGTATAAGAGGACGTTTTAGTAGATGAAATTGAAACCTAATTTCAAATGATTAATTTATTAACAATTTCATAAATGATCGAACAATTAAATGCTATATAATATTTAGCCAACAGCTTGGTTTATAAAAAATTTTTTATAATATATGTGATCACACTACTTAAAAAAAATATATATATATATATAAAATAAAAAATCTAGTGTAATAAATCAAATGTTTATATTATGTTGTCTGCCAAAAAACACTCGTTGTTTCTTAAGAAGTAGTACTTTAATAATATCTGTTTTGGAATTGGTAAATTAATATCAAAATATGGTTAATATCCGAACAATGTGATATAAACCTTAATGCCTATAATTTTATTTATTTATGTGACTAATTCTGTTGATGCATCCCTTTTTTTAAGCTTACAATTTTTATATCAGACATTTGGCAAAATTTATGTATCAATCATTTTCGAAATAATCACCTTTCAAATTGTGTATGTGTATATAGGTAATTTTGTGTATAAAATGAATTCATTTGTGTTACCGTCGGTGGTAAAATATTAAATATAATATCAACAACTCTCTCAACAGTTTTGTAAAGCCAACGTAAAAATAAAATGGGAATTAAGAAATTTTACATTTGCTTTTGTCAAAATAAATGATGATTTATTTTGTATGCAAATATCAAATTTAATTTAAATTCTGTTTCAATGACTTGCGAAATTTTTTTTATAATGTGATAAAATTGTATTAAAGCACTTGTGCATTTAAATTTTTCGTATAAATTTTGTTGAATGTACTTAATATTGTGTATATATCTTTTTGAGCCTTAGCATTAGTTGTATTATTTTTTATGCAAATATTTCAATGGTTGCGTAAGAACTATACACACTTTCTTACTTTAAACTATTTTAACATTTTCAAAACTTGAATAACAGAACCAAATTCTTCAATACAAATTCTCTCTGTTTTCATACGGGCATTGAAGTCCACTCTGTTAATTTGTCCATTGACATTATGACAAAGAAGAAAACAGTTCGGGTCCATTATTTATTTAAATGCTCTTATACAATACATTTCTAGTCCTTTTGGCATATTTATTGTGCGTTTTGCTCTATGCAAAATCGAATTTGCATATAGAGGAAGTATCCTGTAGCTTAAATGCCCAATTGGTTTGTTGTGCTAAGCACAATGCAAACTTTTACAGACTAAGACGACCCTTTTACCGACATAGCTTTGCCCCTAGGCTGATATGTGTGTGTATTCTTTTTTCCATTTTTTTCTATATCCTTTGCCTTTGCATTTGCGTATCCTTTTTTGTGGGTCCATGCATATGAAGCAGAGTCTTTATCAAGTTTCGTTTGCAGCTTGTTTGTTGGATGTTTTCCTATTTTTAATGAGGTTGTCTAGATTTCTATTCTTTTTTTTTTTACATTTTTAGAGGGGGCCATTCTTTAAGAATGCCTGCCCGCACACATAAGATGGGCCTTCAAAATATGCTACAGTTTATGGCGTAAAAAGTTAAGCTGATTTGCACTGTGTGAAGTTCGTTTGGTTGGGCAACTTAACTTTTGCCTTGTGGGGGTCCGAGACAAAACTTAAGCGGCTTACTACTCCGAGTCTACGGCCACATATGTTTGAGTGTCCCCAACATGCTTGGGGGCTGTCTAATAAGTAGCACATGTAGAAGGGTTGCTGTCCTTTCTCTTTCTCTCACTCTATTCTCTGTCGCTATCTCTCACTTTTAGCTCCCGTGAGAATCTCATTGCACGTGTGCAAATTGTGGAAAGTGTAAGAAAAACACAGGTGACGGCAAAATATTTGCGTTTTCAATTTCGCCCGTATATGAACGCGAGTGTGCATGTGTGAGTGTGTGTGAGTGTGTGCATGTGTGTGCATTGCTTAAGGCTTGCCCCTCTTTTAACTCTTTCTCTTGCCTATTTGCCTGCGCTCTCTTTTGCCCGCTGCCACACATATTTATTTTTCATTTAATTTCCAATTTTTCTTTCAACGTTTTTAATGGCACTTGATGCAATTAAAATGCCAAGGCAACGGGCTTTACTTCTGCGGCGCCCTCTCCAACTGCCTCCTGCCAACGGCTTGTAAGCTACTAAAAATTATTTTTTACGATTGTCATAAAGACGTCGCCGTCGCCGTCGACGTTTGTTAAGGCCACCCTTTCCTCCACTCCGACAGACCGACCCAATAGCTTAACAATAGCTGCTGCTTTTGTTTCTATCGCTCAGCTCGGCTCAGTGTAGTGCGCCCCCTAGCGCCCGACAGCGGCAACAGCAGCAGCAGCTTCAGTTCGCCGAGTTTTTAATTAAATTCCTTTTTTAATTTTTTTTTTTGGCACTTCTTACCAAAATATTTTGCTAAGCTTGAAGAGTTTGACGCTGGCCTTGGTGGCAAGAGTTGAGCCAAGACTGCCGAGCAATCCTTTAACAAATTAATTTTTAGCCTCAAAATGAGCGTCAGATGTCTTTAATTGGCTGTTGCCACGTACCTAAGCACAGTACCTAGATATTATTATAGCATCCAAATGGATTGACATTGAAGTTCAGATGAAAGTCGCGTTAGGGGTTGGCATTTAGTGAGATATTAAAGAAAAGTGTGAATTATTAGAAACAAAAGGAAATAAGTGAGCCAACTAAATTTTATTTTTATTTATTTATTTACATGAAGCTAGCTTAAGTTTAAATTTGCGTCATAGTAAATCATAATTTTATGTTTATAAATTTCTTTATAACAATTTGTATATGATGTGGCTAAAGTACGCGATAAATTAAAAAGAGGTTGCTCTATTAATTTACTCATTTTCAATCAGTAAATTATGTTACCTGAATTTATAATAATGTGCTTATAATGAGCTTTGATTACAGATTGATAACTAACAATTTAACAAACAAGTCAAATTTGCAGGCCGGACCCAAACAAATATATAAATGTATATAAAACAAGTAAAATTGCTCTAGGAGATACGACTAGGAGATACCCTGAACCCAGCGGCGAGCTGTCGTTATACACATTTAAAGCTCTTTGCATACATACTCACATTCACAAAGTCACACATACATACACACACAAACGCACGAAGGTGCGCACTTTACACATCGGCTGCGCTTGGCCCCACTATGGAAAATGAATTCTTGAATAACTTCGAAGCTAAGAGTATGATCGTTTCAGAGAACATCCAAATCTATGTACAAACCAAAGCGCAAGTCTGTAGTATGTGATTTGCGTTTTCTGGATATGGGGGGCTATGGGGGAGGTATCCAAAATCCGAAATATTCATAATCTGCGTATCTTTTACAAGCACATAAGAAACCGATTTTGATGGCTCTAGCTCTTATAGTCTCAGAGATATGCCAAGAATACCAAGTCTTAAAATCGATTTTTATCGCTAATAATGAAACGGAGCAAGATATATATAAAATAGATATATATAGATATATATAAAAAAACTGATAAACTTGTTCTGCGTATGGATTAGGAGAATCTATAGTCGTTTAGTTTAGGTTTTTAGCTTTTGTAGTTTCCGAGATCGCTGCGTTCATACAGACGGACAGACGGACGGACGGACGGACGGCAATGGCTAAATCGATTCGGCTCGTCGTCTTGATCAAGAATATATATACTTTATGGGGTCGGAGATGCTTCCTTCTGCCTGTTACATACCTTTGCACAAAACCATTAAACCCTTTTTGCCCATTTTCAATGGGGTCAGGGTATAAATATACTTGAGATATGTCCTTCGAAATAATACATATAATATAAATATAAATTTATATTTACTTTAAAGTCAAAAGTTTTCTTTAAGTCAAAAGTCACATGAACACACATTAAATAAATTACCAATATAATATATTTTGCATATTGCCCACTTTTTAAATTGCGCATCAAAACATTATTTCGTAGTCATATGTCTTTTTCAAGCTAAGCTAACACAATATCGGATAAGCTCAATCTGCGTCTCCTGTTTCAAGGTTCAGTTGGCAAGACTTTAAAAACTGCATGTGCCATAGATAATATTTTTGCCCTTTTCCGCTTTCTCTTTCTGTTTCTCTTTTGCTATCTGTCGCTTTCCCTGTCGCTCTGTTGGAGCTCAGGTATATAACTCAAATTAGAGGCTACTTTAGTGATATCTTCTGGCCTATGGCTGTGCTGGGCATACAGCATAATGGCTTTTGTGTTATGCTTTTATGATTACAGTAAAAACAAAAAGGCCAACACGGTGCCTGCTGAGGCTCAGGCTGCTGGTTGGCGTTAACCCTTGTACAGCACAAATTGCACAGGAAGCGAACGGACACACAGGAGCAGCAGCAGCAACAACAGCGGTAATAATAACAACAACAAACACATGTGCGTCTTTTTATCGATTTTCTTTGGGCTGTGCCATAAAACGCTAATGGCTGCCAGCACGTCTCAGCACGTCCCTGGCATCTCAGAGGCAGCTTGTCGCCATTTTGCTTTTTCATATTTTCCATTGAACTTTAAGCCGTTGATGTTGCTGCTTTTGCTGCTTCTATTGTTGTTGTTTTTTTTTTGTTATTGTTCTTGTTGTTTCGCCTAAGCCTTAGCCGCCATTTTTATTGTCATCTTTTCCGTTGTCATCGCTCCGGCGTGTTTGCCATTTTTCTAGGTTTTCGCCATCGTCGTCGTCTCCGTGCAATTTCCACTTGACACAATGGCACACAAAATGCAAAACTCTTTTGCAGTTTTTCCACTTTTTCTTTAACCCACCACACCCGCCCCGTTCTCCCTCGCCGTTGGCTGCGTGGCTTCTGTAAAGTGTTGCCGGCATTTGGATTGTATGCTTTTATATTTTTGCGGCCTGTTGGCAGAACGAACCCAAGCAAAACTTGTCCCACCCCAAAACCGTCGCATGTCATTTTCCATTTGCCATTTACTTTTCTTTTGGCAGCTGTTTTTCTTTCTTTCTCGCCCCGTCGCTAGTTACGAGTCGGCTTTAGCTTTTCTTGCGCCTGCAGTTTCTTTGGCTGCGGTCTGTCATGTTTGTTGTTGTTATTGTTGTTGATGCAGCTTTCTCAAGTCATTATTGCCAGGGCGCAATAACTGTGACAAAGTCATCTTTTATAGGACGTGCCCTCCGCAGTTCCGTTTCGAGTCCACTGCGGTTGCACCCTTTTCCTTTGAGGTCACGCCTTCAGTGGGTCGCGCCTGACTTTTGTGTTAATGGCTTGTCATATTTTCAAAATGGTGACAGCCCAAGTGATGAAAACATTTTAGGGCACTAAATGATGTCTGCTGCATAAGAAAAAAAAGACAATTGGACTCAAACCACCAAACACAACCAAATTGTTGGGTTTGCCTTTGTTCTTTGTAAAACTATATTTTTAAGTGCAAGCGAATTCACAAATCAACGAAGGCTATCTGAAGTCCTTAATTTCGATTATAAAATGTTTTTATATTGAAATCACATCAAATAAAATAAGATAATCTTGGAATTTTTCACATAAATCATTGCGAAAATAATAATTGTATTATATATTATATTATATTAGAGAAAAATATTTCTGCAATTACATAAACTGTTTTTTCTGCTCAATCGATATTTTTTATACCATAAATAATCGTTCTATACATCGAAATATAACTTCGGGATTTTTGCATATTTTAAATAGTTTTAATCAATAAAAAAAGGTAAGTGTCAAATTAAAAACTAAACATAACATAAATATAAAAAATTCCCAAATAGCATTAAATCATATCACACAAAATGCATTGAATTTAGTGCAAGATTAAATATAACGTTATAATACAGTAATATATCAGGTGCCTATAAACATTGAAATTTATTTAATATTTTAATTTAATATTTAATATTTATGTTCATCTGATTCATTAGGTAATATCATTTAAAACCATTTTATTATATTTTGTTATAAGACAATTTTGAATTTTTTCATCATAAGGAGATAAGTTTACATTTATTATTTAAAAGGGCTGTGTTTATATTTTATTTACATTCCCTTGCAATATATATGTTCTCTTACAAAGTATAAATACTTCTGTCTGTATTCTAAGATTTCTTTAAATCTCTACTAACATTTCTGCTTTTTTTATCTTTACGAGAAACCAATATTTGTATTACGTGAAACCATTCTATTGTTTAAGATTTAATTTACATAGAGAAATCAACATCAACTCTTTATATAATTTTGCTCTCCTCCTCGGTTTGCGAATGCTTTCTTTATTAGGCAGTTTCCACTCATTTAAAATTAATACTCAACCCCGTCAATGCAATTAAGAAAACTAACAAAAGTGCACTGCACATTCCTAAACTCCTTTACTTAACCTTGATAACCCCTTCCGGTTAGCTTTCCCAAGCACCAACTAAATACTTTATTTGGCTCTAAGCCTGCCGGCTATACTATAAGAGTTTCTACCAACTGTTGCCTATTCGCATACCTTTTCTAATCTTGCATTTTCCACACTTATCGTATTGTATTTAGTGAATACCGCTACAGCTGCCCAAATACGCATTTAGGCAGTTGGGGCCCTAACGTCACTCTTGATCAAACAAAAATAGACAAGAAGCTGTAACTGTTTATTTTCTCTTCTTTGTATCTACTCAGCTCAAAGTTGCAGTTGCAGTTGTCGGAGTGAAAACGTTTTGAGCAAACAGGCAACTCTATAGCTATACGTGGTCAAATAGCCTTGGGCCCGGACCAGAGTTACAGACTGGGCCCAGCAGCGCTACTCACACTCGATTGAGTTGTCCCGGGTCGCTTCGGTCGCATTGTTGTCGGCTGCACATGCGCAGTCTTCTAGTCTTCTGGCCACTTGTCAACTTGTTGTCGGCATTGCCCCATGTTTGTCTTTCAATTATCGCAGCAAACATTTCCATGGTATTTGCTGTGCGTATTTAAATTTAACTGGCATTGCCAATGCTGCTGCTGCTGTTGCTGTTGCTGATGTTGCTGCTGCTGCTGTTGTTGCTGTTGCTGCTGCTGGCCCTGCTATTGCTGCCGCTACTCGTTACGCATGCGCGCCGCACAATTTGCTGCCTGAAAGCGTCTCAATTGTGTTGACCTGTTAATGGTCGGAGGGTCTGGCTGGGTCTGTGGCCAAGCTGATTAGTTATTTCGCATTGCTATTTGTTGGGCAAACTATGATAAAGTATTGTGAAAGAGCCGATTGCCAATGGTTAGTAGCCACATAAGCTAAACTTAACATTTTTACAATAATCCTCATTCTATAAAGCTTATAAAATGTGGTTAGCGCTCTTATTTTGAGTATTTACATTCTAGTATAACCTAGCCTGTCAAGTCCTTAAAATATGTTAAAATTATGTCGAAATTAGTACCTTGGTAACTACAGTTAAATTTAATCAAAATGTGTTCTTAAATTTGTCGATTTGATTGTCGATTTATAAACAAATAAATAAATCTTTCACTTAATTGTCTCGTAATGTTATAAATTATTAGGTATTTTGTTGGTGGTCTTAAGAAAAACGGTGTAGATTTCCATTCTAAAACGATTTCGTAGTTTTAATTTAGTTTGTTTTATATTTTTTATTGTTAACTCAAAAACTCAATTTAAAACGATTTTGTATATTGAAAGTTATATATTATATATATATATGTATATAGTAGTTCGAGGCTAATAATATTTGGCTTATATGTTATCATAAGAACCATAAGAACGCTTATAATTGCTTAGTGTAGTTAAGCTACTTAAAAACACAAATGAATTCTTCAAAAGCAAACTCGTTGTCTTTTGACAAAATTATTAAACCCTCCGAAAGCGCATAAAAATCTAAACGAGTTTTTAAATAATCATTTTAAACTGTTAAAAATTTAATTTCAATTATAAAAATACTATTTTCATAATATTGTTTATTCGGAAAATTGTCTATTTTATTTTAATGATTAACAATCAAGTAGCGAACTTATTAAGATATAACATCTAACATAAACCAGCTTATTTTATCAGTTCCGAAAATTTTATAAAGATCATACTCTTAGTTTAGAAGTAAAGAGTTTGGTTTCCAAGTTTCAAGAATTTAGTGGAGGCCAAGCATAGCCGCTGAGTAAAGTGCTTGTGTGTGAGTGTATGTGTGGTTCTGTAGATGTATGTATGACTGCAAGGGGGTTGCATTGTATGTAACAACAGCTCGCAGCTGAGTTCAGGGCATCTCCTAGTCGGGCGCACTCTTACTTGTTTTTGCAAAAAAACTCAAATGTATAAAATCAAAATTTTTTAATATACAATATATTTGAAAAAATTAAACGAATCTCCTTTGCTTACATACTGTAAATTATTTAAAAGCCTAGCTTTAATTTGTATTTTCGTTCAAGTAATATGCTATTTGTTTTCAAAATTAGTATTGCTAAAATTTTTTTTTCTCACTAACATATATAAATATGCGAGTTGGTTTACATAGACCTCCTAACTTCCATAACAAGTTTTTTTAAACACTTTCATAGATTTCATTGTAATACTTAAAGCTTTGCTTCAGCCCATCAACTGCTACCTTTGCAGGTATGCCAGCTTCACAGCTCACACCTAATTTCGTAGCTCTTGACGTTGTAATTTTCTTGGAATTTTCCGGTACACGCCCGAGCGACAAGTATTTGTTTGCCGAACTGTATGAACGGCGGCATTCCAAGCAGAACGACGACGGAGCCTGACAAAATCTAATGAAGATAACCTACGGTGTGTGTATTTTTAATAAATAAAATTAATAAAACATGTTTTCTCCCTTGATGCCAGGCATTTTCCAAGTACCGTCGGTTGCCTTGGCTTTAGTTAGGTTGCTGGAAGCGAAAAACGAAAATCTTTGCAGCAAAGTTTGAGGCAAACGGAAAACGCTTTTAAATTGCAGCGGGGCCTATCAATTTTTTAAGGCCAGTAACCCAAATCAATGCCAAAGTTGCGAAAAATAATGCGCGGCAATGAAGGAATTCAATAAAATGTTATAAATAATTCAATAAGCAAAGCAAATTTATGCTTTCGCCGGCTCGTACTGTGGCCCCATATTTTTTTTGGGGGTAATCAATGGAAGAGAAATGCCAAACCGTTATCAAAATTGGAATTGGACGAGGCACTGGGTAACATTAAATCATAAAAATTGACTCATTTGTAACATAAAAAGCACATTAACACATTAGGCAGCATGCGAAGTGCGTGAAGTGGTCGTTGGTTGGGGGCGTGGGGTGAGGGGTAGGTGGTGGGAAGTGGGCTTGGCGCTTGATACTGCTGACAGCTGAAGCGAAACGAAACCAAGTCGAAATCGAAATTCAGTGCGCACAAGTGGCAAAAGAACTAACAGCAAGAACACAACACAAAGATACAGATACACACACACACACACACACCCAGCATAAGATACGGATACATGGGCTATACGCAGCAATCAATTCAATCGGACCGACATTAAGCGGCGCGTGGAGCGTTGGTAAACAGGTTTTTTGGGGGGGAGGGAGGGCAGCATGGTTAAAGCAAAACCGAATCAAACATTAATGCAATAAAATGGAAAACGCGTTAACAACAATTGCTTCAGTGGCCAAAACCTGGCAGCTGGCTGCCGTAATCAGTGCCCATGCCCATGCCCATGCCCTGGCACGAATGCGGCCGCGTGACGTGCCCTGCGCCTAAAAGTAGACTATGCTAAAAGCGAAAATCAATGCCACAGACAGAGAAACAGACAAAACGACAGACAGACAGATAGACAAACGGACAGACTGACAACGATTAAGTGAGCGACGGCCGCAGACAAAGCTGAATTGAACTCTTGAATGGTTTGGGCCAGTGCCAAAGCACAGGTTGTTATCATTGTTCTTGTTGATGTAGCATAATGTGGCGTGGCAACGAGTCTGACTTCTAACACAACCAAATGCAACGTCTAATGCGGCAATTAAGGGATGAAGGGGGGCGGCTCCACCAATACGAAATTGTTCGTAACATGAAATGCGAGCTGTAAGCTGTTTCCAATTTGTGGCCAAAATATATCCAAATTACAGGCGCACAAAACATGCACGTAACTAACAATGGCTTTTGCTTTAGTTTTCACGAATAAATATATACGGAAAATATATATATGGCTTAACTTGATATTAATTACGAATAGCGTTATGAGCATACGACTATAGGCAGCATTCCATATATATATCTGTATATATAGTATATTCATAGCGCTATTCGTAATTAATATCAGGCTAAACCACAACAGCAATAATATGCCTAGAGCGATGGCAATGTACAAATCGTAACTGTGTATCTTATTTGAAATTTACAATTGACTGACAGCTTTCTACATCAGTGAGGGTCTGGGATTCGGTAGCAGATGCTGTCAAACTTGAAATAACAGAGCAACTGAGAAATAGTTTCGTTGCATACACAATTATTTGCATAACTCCCAATAAGTTATTATAATTACGACATCTTTTTGTGTAAGAATCCATTTCAGCTATTAAATTGCATATTACAAATTCTGAAATATTTGTACTTTAATATAAACATTTCCATAAATTATAAAAATTATATATACCATAAAATTAAACTAATTATCGGGAACGAAATAATAAATTTATTATATCATATAACAGGCTTTCGTTTAATCTAAATCTGTTGCACTTTTGTATATCTCTTTTCTGACTTTTAACTCTATGCCCTTTGCCAAGTCTTTCTTATTTTTTTATAGTTTTAGTTTTGTCTTTTAATTTAAATTTTAAATAGATGTAAACAATGTTAAATTCAGATATTTTTGTTTTGTTTTGGTAATTAACAAAATAAGTTTAATGAGCATATTTTCAAAAAAACTAAAATTACTTATAAATAAACTCATAAAAGATTTGTTGATTATTTGTTTTTATGTAAAATAAACCAATATATGTAATAAATTTGCTTTATAAGTTTTACTGAAAACATGTTCGCTTTTATAACGATTAATTATTTTTATTTAATTTAATTTTGTGTTGAACAAAGCTTTGTCTACTATTAAGATTAAAGTTGTTCGTTAGATGGCAGTAATATTCAATTTCCTGTTGATCAGAATTGAAAATGACCTTAAAGTTCATCGTGCACATTTTTTACAAATTTCACAGCTAGTCGCAATTCACCACTAGCCCAATTCGAACAGCAATTTGGCACTTTATCAACTAGACATTTAGACAAGAATAAAAACTCACAAAGTTGCCAGTCAGCATTGCTCATACGCAGCGTGGGCTGCACTGTGTCAGTACCGTTTGACTGCCAAGGAGACTGTTGCAGACATTATCCTGAGCCGACATTGACATTTGGTCGCATTCACATTGACTTTGACATTACCCCATAATGTTAGAGCTTCGACCCCAGACTAACCCCAACCTTTATCTGCACCGAACAACTGCTCTCTAACCGCAATCGAAGTTCCATTGATTGCAAAACGTTGTAAGTTTTGTGCAGAAAACTTGTTCCTTGTGGTTTTGTGCGTTCGGGCATATGAAATGCAGCTTTCGGTTCCCACTGCCAACAGCGAGAAGAGCTTCAAATGAAAATGCGTTGATTTTGATTCGATGCTGTCAATATAATGTGAAAACAATACGAACCAGGCACAAAAACCCAACGCCTTTGCATTTACCATGTGATGGCATTCAGCGATGGGGTCGCCCGCCCTTTGTTTCCAGTACATAAACCAAATGGGTCAATTGATTTCTGCTTATTGCATGCTAAGCTGCCATAAGATTTTACGTAGTTCACTTCATTCCTTCTTTTTTCTTTCTTTTTCTCTGTTCTTCTTTTTGCTAGCTCGATTGTTTAGCTGCCCTTTGGTTGTGTATTGGAAAATGTTTGCAATTGTTTTCCGTTCTGGTTTCCCGTTTGTTATGTTATGTGTAAGTATTTCCATCAGCTGCAGACGTGAAAAGTTTTTCGGGCATTTTTTTTTTGTTCTGCCTTGGTTCGCTAATTTCTTTGGCATTTTTACTTTACGCTAGAATGAAGAAGTTTGCTTAATGGACTTATAAGTCATTTAACTTTATTAATCAGTGCCGCTTGAATGCTGCCTGGGAATAATCAACAGACTGGCATCAGGAGCTGTTCTCCTAGTTTTGAGTTCAAGGAACGATAATGCTTCGAGCAACTGCATGAAATCTATTGGGGCTTTCAATTAGGCTCATAACAGTGTTTATTTTGCAGCATACATTCGATTTTAACTAATCTGTGCTTCTCTTAAATGTGTTCTCGATAACTGTCAACAAAAAAAAGTGCGTGCTTGGCAAAATTAAAATTTTTGATGTTTATACCAGAACTTAAGAAGGCAAGTAAAAACAAATATTTTGTAAACATTTAAATTCTTTACGGATCTCACGAATTTAAATTTTCAGAAAGTGAAAATTACCCGATTGCTAACCTTTTGTATAAAAAATGTATAGTTTTTTGTGTGTTCACACAAATATGGAAATTTTGACCCACATACAAAGCCTTTATATTAGTTTAGAATTCTTACGGTAACGAAAGCTCGCGCCTCTCTATACAATTCTCAATTTCTGGCACAGTTTTCTGACGTGCCAACCTTCCATCCATCCATATTTCAGTGCATATGAGCGTATTGGAGCTCCCCTAGACCATTTCTTAAATTGCTTCAATTATCAAGGCAACTGCCACAACAGCCGAAACATCAAAAGCAACGAAACAAATTTATGTGTAGCCTACATTTGAGCGACCCAAACGTGGTCTAACCGTATACAAAAAGCGAATGAGAACGGGGGAGTGAAAGAGAGGCATAGAGTCCCACGGCAGGCTGTCGAAAATAACTCAACTGTCAAAAATTTATGCCAAACACATACGACCTAAAGCTCTCCAGAGCGTGAAACAGAGAGAAAGTGTATATTCGATAGACTGGCCGAGTGAGAGAGATGGAGAGAGGAAGGTTGAGAAACGGTGGTATGACAGTAAAAGCGTCGCATATTTTCATTAGGCGACATCCATCAAAATTTACGCATGAATATGGACTTTTCATGTTGCTGACACGCGGTGCTCACATTGTCATTTCCCAGCCCGAAAAGCTCACACTAAATTTAGCCGGCACTGGCACACAAATCAAGTCAATTTCTTTAGTGCGCAAAGTGAAAAACTATGCAGCTAAAGTTTATTAGCTCGAAGCACCTGAAAATCCGCCAAAGAAAAGGGCATAACTGAAATAGGCAAAGAGTTTCTGGTCACGTAAGGCTCATAAAGAATGCTTCAATGGCATCATTTGCAGTATGCCCGCCTTTTGTTTTATTTTCTTTGTTGTTTTTTTTCGGTTGCTTACGGCTGAAACTAGGCTACGCTAATAAGTTGCCTTGTTGGTTATCCTTGGCAAGTCGCCCAAATGCAGGCCGTATATCTTGAAAGTTGGCTTTTAGAGGAGCAGAAAATGTTGCTTTAACCCTTCAATAGGCGGCGCGCTTTCATTTATCATATTTTGAGCGTTTTCTTGCGCCTCTCTCGGCGCTTCTCAGTGTTTGACTGCGTGGCAACCTTTTCATTTGTAATAAAATTCATATGACTTTGGCGCATGTTTAACGTAAAACTGCCCGTTCAGCTACCCGCTGGCCCCCCAGCCGACTGCGGGGCATCATTAGGCCTGGGCACGCACATTCCCGAGTCAGCTACGTTTTCGCGCCGCACTTCCTCGCTTTTCCCCTAGCTCTTCCTGTGGGCGCCACATGCAAAACGCCATGTGTGACATTTTTACTACCAAACATTTGTTAGCGCACCGTGGACCTTCTGTCTCTTACTCTTTGTCTCTTTCTCTTTCCTGTTCACATGGGTACAGCTGGAACCTCGCCGTCAACACGTACCAGGGCACCGTCATCCTCATCCTCTACCCCATGCACTTCGTTTTCGTCGTCCACATCCTCAATGTTGTTGTTGGCATCCTCGCCTGTCGCTGGTCGTTTTTCTGTTGACTTTGCATAATTTTATTGCTTTTCTTTTATTTTTATGCGCTTTGCCTCGGCTCGATTCGCCTGCTGTTCCACTTTTACAGTCGCCCCAATCCCCGCCTCTCAGCGCTACCAGCTATCCTATGCCTCTCCCCAATTCCCTTTAGGCGACATTGACATTACAATCAATATTTTTGTTACTTCACTCATACATTTTGTGTCCGCTTGTTGTTGTTGCTTTTCTTTTGGTTATGTCGCATTTGTAGCTTTTGCTTACATTTTTGTTTGTCGTCTATGCATGTCATTTGGCCAACGAATGCTCCCCATTACCGACTGACCTTTGGGGTCATTTGTTAATGCTAGCGTGTATCTTTGCATGGTCGAGCTATAATGATACTTTTAATGCTTTTTGCGTACTGAGGAAGGGCAGCTAGTTGTATCAAAAATAGTGAACAAAATTGGCTCTTTCTAAATGAAGTTGTTTATATTTGAATTTCGAACTATGATACTTATACAAAAGAAAATCCTTTTAATGTAAAATTTATAGATAGAATATAGTTCAACAAATAAATTCTTGAATATTTTTTATGCATATTACGATACTGAAATTAATTATATTTTGCTTTCCGATGCTGCATTGGGTATATTCAAGTGGAGATTTTTTTTATCAACATACCAACATACTATATCAACAATAAACTTAAATTTTTATTTATAATCTCTTACTAATATTTTCTTTCATTTAACTGGATTACACTTCATCATTTTATGATAATAAGATTGTAATAGACTTTGATGCATTACATTATAATCTATATAAGGATATTTATATATAAACTTCGGTGTATATAATTTCATCTTGTGGAGCTGATTATCAGAATTCTAATTTTTAGCTTCATCGAAAGCGATTCTCTTCTGATTGCACTTTTCTCACAGAAAACTACTATATTCTAATGGAGATTTTAAAATACCATTATGATATTAAAAGTAACTTCCTTTTTGTGTCTTTGCAATATAGATATATCTGACCGCATTTAATGTATATAGTCTGGAAGACACGCTGTCTTTTATTTGCTTACATCTTTTTAAACAAACTAGTTTTTCAGTTACGAGAATTCTGGTACATTTTATTCATACATGATTTATGTCATGATGGGTATTTAAAGTTCGAAAAAGATTTTACCTTTAAATTGAAGAGTTTGGTAACTGTGTTGTCAATTAAAATAATTATTTCTCTTTTTAACTTTCTCACTTACACTTAATACTTAGTTTATCTTACGTTTTGTATTATTTGTATTTCACAATAATACACAACTTTCAAATACACATTCTATTGATATTTGCGTATGCTACATCGATGATAATAATCACTTCCTTTCAAAGGTCATCCATCTTGCAATGAGACTTAAAACTTTCTATCAATGCGGATGTTTCTATGGATACTACCAAAAAGCTAAATTTTATAGCTTGTTTTCTTTCCGGCAAGGAGAAACTTTTGCAAGTTATTTAGCTTGACATTTTGTGGGTGTGTTTGGGTTTTTATACTGTGGTGACCATCCAGAGTTGTTTGTTTTTGTGGCACATTGTGCAAATGATTTTAGTGCGTCATAAAAATGTTTATTCTTGTATGAATATGTGGGGCGAGCGGCGGAGTTTATTACGGGCAACAACATTATGCATTATGTATTCATGATCTCAGAGGGTCAGCCTTGGGCATTCTAAATAATTACCAAAGAATTTCATTTTTATTTAAGCGCGTCGCGAATTTGTCATGTGTGCCCAGAAGATAAATCATCAAATGCTTTTGGCCAACTTCACAACAGGCAAATAAATGTCAGCAAAATATAAAGCGGTCATAAGTTGTATCATTATTCTCCATAATTTACATAAGTATGTGCGTGGGTGTGTGCTCGTTTGTTGTGTGTCTGTGTGCGTATTTTAATTTATATCATTTGTGTGTTTGCCTTGTTTTTGGCAGAAATGACATAAAGGCATTTAAACACGCCATAAAATAATTCATAATAATTTCCATGTACACAGGATACAGAAATATTCCTCGCTTGCCATTTGGTACCGTACGCCCTCCCCCCCGGCCCTGCCCATCGCTCATCAATGTAACCGTTTTTATGTGGCAGATTTTAATGCATGTTTCTTGTTTATCATTTTGAGTTAACATAAATAACATGTGTGTTGCTTTTGTTGTTGTTGCTGCCATTCGTATGGTTGTTCCTGGATTAAATAATGTATTACCTAACGACACGTGTTAGACAAAGTCATGAAGCTGTTTGGCGTAATTAAAATCCTTTTTACTTTAGCTTGTAGCCTTTTTACGTCGTGAAGGAGTTTGAAAATACTTTCATTCCATATTCGAAGGCATGTTTCATGTATAATAAACATAACTTTCAGAATTGATATTCCATGTTTTAATTTTTGATTGTGTATTTGAGAGTGATATTTAAGTAATTTTGTTAAGATTATTATAAATTGTTATAAATTGTTAGGTTTGTAAATAAATTGGGACTTTACCAAGATGTAACACGTTCAGAACTTTCAATATTTCATTGTACTAAATAAATTTGAATTTGAGTGCAAAGAGTATATTGGGTTTGTGCAATGAAGTTTTTTCGTAATATATATTTGTGTATATCCGCGTCAGATAAATTATTAAGAATTTTCGGCTTTGCCCACTTGGGGCGTGGCTATTCGATAAAAGAGAAAATCCGTATCTCCCTTAATTTTAAAGCTAGATTCACTAAAACAACAACAGCAACCTTCTCATTTGTTTTAATTTGTATTTTGTATATATAAAACTGTCTGTCACTTTTATTGACCTTTACTCTAATGTTTTATTGTATCAAATTTATGTTTTCACTGCTTTGATTATTGATTAACACATTTTTGTGCAATTTTCATTATATATAATTTGTATACGCCTGCAAAGGCTTGTAAGCTTATATCTGATATATATATTATAGATATCTTATTGAAATATATATTTATTTTCTATTTAAACAATAATTTTGACTATTTTTATTAAGTTTATTTAAATCTGACTTACCTGGCATGTTGTGGGCCCACATTGCCCATATCATGGGCCGAACTAGCCGTAATCTGAAAGTCCGCTATGGCGCCAGATTCCATGCCCAAAGCCTGTTTGCAGGTGCCTGAAAATGATATCAAAATTTGTAAATCAGTCAGATGCGGTTAGGCAGTGTCACTCTTAATTAGACCAAATCTCTCTTTCTCACATTCTCTTTGTGTCTCTCTCTCTCTCACTCTAATTACTTATGTTAATTAATTATATGATGCATTTTGGCCTGCAGCGCATTGCATAACGAGCGAGGCAACAATTTCCACACTAACACGCCCACAAAAACAGGCAACTGACACTTGAAAAATGGCACCCAATTAAAATGAAATATGTGGAAATATTATACAAAATAAGCATAAATCTAGGGGCGAACAACAAAAAAAAGCTTGATTCGGAAATCAAATTAAAACAAATCAAAAACGCTATGCAACAGAATTTCTCACCTGTCAGGCGAACGCATAAATTAATTAAACGAGAAACAAAGCAAATCAAATTAGAGCCAAGACAAGAGCCCAGAAAGAAAGAAGATACAATCGTCAGACTCAATTTCCATTTGCCATCAATCTGTGAGAATGCATGAAAAGCGCAATTATCATTTGGGCTCCACTTGTCGAATGGAGCAGCAGCTGACGCTTCAAATGAAATTCCACTCAAGCGGCCAGCGGCCCCCAAGAGACCGCGAAAGGGTCATGAATAGGTCGTTGAGACGCCGTCATCAGCATCATCAACATGCCTTTAGCTAGTGCGGCTGCTGCTGCTGCTGCTGTTCTTCTTGGCAGCTCCAGCCAGGCAGACAGAAATATCAACAATATTATCATTCAGTGAATAATTAGATGCAATCAGTCAACGCTTAAGCACCATAAGTCAAAGCCAGCTGAGCCAAAGCAGGAAACTAGACAAAGGTCAGGCGAGAAGAGCCCATTCTCGGAGCACTCAGTGAGCAGCCAGTGAGCTTGCCTGCTCGCATACCCACTTGACAGCCCTATCGCGCCATCTGCAGTTATAGATACTTTTACATCTTGTCGTAGTTTCATTTTACTTGCAACACTGTTAGCAGCGCTCTTAACATTTGGTCGTGTCTTCGGTTCATTTTGGTCTAGGTCTTGCTCTTTCACTTTGGTGTTGGCCATTTCCAAGTGCTTAAAATGGCTGGGTAGTCACTAAAGTTTATTGTTTACAAAGTCTGGTACAAAAGATCTCAGATACTTCTGGTAGACACCGTAACTGACCTTGATAATAATGTAAAGTAAACAATTTGTAATCATGGATAGGGCAGATTATTAAAAATTTTTATGTACTATATATATAGTCTTAATATTAAGTCAACTTTTTTTTTTTTTATCGTATTTTACTTATAAATAATGTCTTTATTTTTGATACATGAACGAAAGGAAAATTAAACAAATTTAATTTAATGAAGTTATTTGCTTACCAATAAACCGATTTAATTTTATACAGAAAGAACTTCATGAATTTCTTAGTAATACAATAGCTTGAATTTTATATAAATTAAATATAAATAATATTTGAGGGCCCGATTTCGAATATAAAATGTAGATTTATTGCTTGTCTTATCAGATGGCTTTGTAGCTGTTTAAAAAGGACTGAAGTAAGGTTGAAACTCTAGAATACAATACTTTTGAATAGTATACAACTAAGAAGAACAATTGAATATCTAAATACTATTATAATAATATACAAAATATTTGATTTATTATTATGTATTACGCTGTATGTCTATACCCAACTTTATTCTTACTCTTTTCTGTTCTGTTTCACTTCTCAGATATTTTACCTTAGTTGTTGCAATCTTTATTTCTACTTATATTCGTATATTTGTTCAGCAACTGAAAAATTAATATTGTTTTTGGGCATTCCATTTCATTTACTCTTTACACACGGTCAAACGTTCTTACTTGTTTAAATATTATGTTAAGTATTTTTAACATATAATGAAAATCAAATATCAGTTCTACTTTTTTTATTATTATTATTTATTTTATTTTTGGTTTCCCTTATTTTACTTCTTTTGCTCTTTACATTTTCTATTTCTGATTTTATAATCCCTCTATTACTGCTACTACTGCTAATATCTCCTCGAATATAAATAAACTTCTCATAAACTGTTCCAACTCTCCTCTAGTTATATCCACTGAAAGTACTCATGTGCCGGTTCTTGAACATGTTCTGCCTTTTGCCCAGCCCATCATCGACGCACTGCACTGAAAACTCATTTAGCCAAAACGCAATTGCTTAATTATCTACAGACAGCAAAACTTTTCCAGTGCCCGTAAATTGTTGCAATCATTCAAGAGACCCCCTAAGAACCGCCTACCAGCGGAGAGGCCACAACTTACAGTTGGTAATATTTACATTACTCCCTGACATATTGCCGCTCATAAATTATTTTTAATTATTGAAAAAAATAAGTTTGAAGAAAAACTATGTTAAGAGAATTGTTGTTTGGTCTCCGTCTGATAGATGGTCGCGTAGTTTTCTAGCTTTTCAGTATAATGTGTGGGTAATCAATTATGTTAGAAGAAACTTCCCCTTTCCATTACCGCTGCCAGAAGTGATGATTACACAGTTATGGAAACTATGCCAAATCAGTGGCACTTTTGCTCGAAATGGAGAAGCATTTTATTTATTGCATAAACAATGAATTCGCCCCATAGAATACAACTGGTAATTGCGCTCCCTCTATCCAGCATGTGGAAAACTATTTTGCAAAACTCTGACGGCAAAATGCAAAAACTACAAAGTGAAAAGTAAACAACGCACGGCAGTTGTTGTTGTTATTGTTGTTAAAGTTGTTGTTGCTGGTAAAGTTTTGCGCAAAATAAATTGCACAAAATTTAATTAACTGTACTTGAGTGCGTGGTATGTCCGCTGCAGTGCGTCCAAGCTGGCATCCGCCCGTTTTTAGTTCGTATGCGTGTGTGTGTGCGCGTGTGTGTGCGTGTGTGTGTGTGCGTGTGTGTGTTTTTGCGATAATCATAATTCAAAGTTCTTTGGGGCCCGGGCGTAAAACAACACAAACAAACACCGCGCAACTTTATGAAATTGAAAATTGCACAAATTTTACAGTTCAATGCAAGTCAAAGCAAGGAGCAAGTGGTTAAGCGGGCGTAGGGGAAGTAAGATTGGTTGGGTCGTGAAATCGCTTTTCGGCAGGCGTAATCCATGGCAAATTGTAAGCATACATTTCAGATACACTTGAGAGCACAAAGGGGAAAGAGAACGGTGATATAAATAGATGCTGTGGTTGCCAAAAAAACGACAAAGATGGATAAATACACATACAGACTTTATTAGAGCAGATCTGTGGGAGTTTGCTAATGCATTGGTATATGCAAAATCAGTGCAATAAGTTTTTAACCACTTGATTAAAACTGGCAGGCAATAGACTTTCTCAATATGTTATGTTAGGAATGCGAATTATTGACACGACACTTAGGATATTATTGGAAAATACTATATCAGTAATTAAATAAATGATCAAAAACTGCATAGTTTATACATATTATATATAAGTTTTTAAAAAAAGTTTTCTATTTATAAATTTTTTTCTGAATAGTTGTTTCTGTTAGCCTGTACTTATTTGAATAAAATGCTGTGATGTTTTATAATGTATTTATCTAAGATTTTCGTGTTAGATTTAACGCTAGAAACAATTTTGGTATGATTTAATTCTTTTTAAATATATATTAGGTACTCTAAATAAATTATTTATAATATAATATATATTTTAGAATATTGTTTAATTTATATTTATTTATGCTTGTTAAAAGCTTGTTTTTTATTTCGTTTTTTGTACATTGATTCATTTATATTTTTTAACTTTGTACGTATTTAGTTTAGTTTGAAGATCTTGCATATTCATAGAAACAATTAAACATTTGCTTTGAGATAAATGATAAACCAAACTTGTTATATTATATTAATTTTAAAACAATACCATATTATTTACACTTAATCTTTTTATATAAATTACATTAATAATACCATATTTTATGTAAAAAAAACTTTCTAACTCCCATCGTTAACAGTGTAGTTAATTGTCGGCATTGCCAAAGTTCGCGTATATTTCATTGTTTAAGCTATAGGTCGGTACTCAAAGGCGCCAAAAAGTTTGGGGCGCAGGCATCAGTGAAAAACGGCGGGCAAACAGCGCAGAAACCGCGCGAGAAACGCGTTCAATGACGCGTATCTGTTGCCGGCGCTCATAAACAACAAAAGCAACAAGGCGTGCTTTATGAGCAGCGAACCCCCGTTCAAAACCGTAGCCAAACAGAACTTTTGGCTATGCTTCGTTAGGGCTGAAAGTGAGCGAGAGATGCGTGTAAAGCAATTTACGCACGCGTTTTAATTGGGTTTCAATAAGCAAAACGTATCTGACGGATGCAACGGAAGTTACAGCCATAAACAAAAGGCTTGGCTCGAATGCAGTGCGCTGATTAATTGTAATCAGCCAAAAAAACAAAAAAAATGAATAAATAAATATAACCAAAAATACAAACGAGCTGTGGAAACGAAAATGAACGTGACAAGCATCTAACACGCAACATTAGGCAACAGCAACAACTACCGATAGATACATATATGTAAACTATATATGTACAACATTTTGTACAGTTCAGGCGAGATATGGCTATAAATTAACATAATTTATAAGCAAAGTATCTTAAATGCATGTCACCACATTTCGAACATTCACTTTTACGCTCTATCGAGGCACACATAAATCCCAACCAAAAAAACGAAAAAAAAAAAATAGCAAGACGAAGAAGTAAGAAAAATTATACTATAAGGAAAACATGTTCCATGTCGCGGTGCCTTGTCTCCTAATCGTCGCCAAGTTATCAGCGCGCGTTTGCACAGCCTTTTAATTTATCGACTGACCGTGCAAAATCTGTTCGCTGTTGTGGGTGCCTGGCCTGGGTGACTGGGACGAGGCCTGAGTCGCGGCCTGGCCTCAAAGTGTTACTGGTGCTAGGCTATTAATTGTTATTTAATTTTTTTACACACATACATGCCCTGACAGGCATGTTCGCTCGGTTGGTTTCTTATCACAGCTCAGCCATCGGCTATCGGTGTGCAGCTGCAGGTCTGCAGTCTGGAAGCCACATTTACTGTGGTCATAGGCCTGCGAACCGCCAACTGGTGAGCTGTCAAAATATGTTTATCGCTAGATCTCTATATAAGTAACATTAAATGTATCTCAAAAGACTGTCTTGTTATTTTTTTTCCTAAGCGCTAAAACGGCGAAATGTTGTTGCTGCATACGGTAGCTAACTAACTTTAAATTAGCTCTAGCCTTTATTGAGAAGCGAAAGTATGCAACTCGCATGTTCTCAAGCTTTTCTTAAAGTGTTGAATTTCAGAAGTACTTACCAACAATTTAAATTTACCAAAGCATTAGTAAACTTAGAATTTCAAAAATATAATACACTATTGTAACAGCGTTCTTATGAATTCAAAAATGATATTTAAATCAAAAATAATTGTTGGCTTTTATTTCATACATGTCGTTATTATAATATATTATTTAAGTTAAATTGACAATTTCAAAAAACACAGACTCTTTAAAGCTCCCATTTAAAAGTTATTCTAAATTAATCGACGTAGATAAATATACGTATATTTATAATAATATAAAATATTTAAATTTAAATAGCATAGCAATTTTTGTTGTATTTAAAACGTAAATTAGGCTTTTTATGGCTGACAGCAACATTATCTAAATGATAACTACAATTGTTAAATGAAAATTAAAACATTTCGGCACCGAAAATTGATTTTAATTTAAGAAGAATATAATAATATAATAGTTTATTAAGAATATGCAATTCTGTTCACAGTGTAATAGCAGTCAATGTCTAATTGGTGAATGGCTAATAACTGTTATCCTAAGTGAGTCCCTTTAAAATTGTGCCTTTAGAAAATATTTGCCTTGATCTCCTGCGGTAATCCTTAGTAATCTAATGCGCTATAAATGCCAATAAAAAATTGTATACAATTATATTTTTTTTATTTGTATTTATGTATTCATTTTGGTTTTTTATATATTTGACTTTGATAAAAGTCTTTTATTAAAATAGATTGTAAAATAAATTAAATAAATAAATAAACATTTAAGGCGCTGCTCTTACAATTTTATTAATGTGAAATTTGCTTTCTTTGCTTCAGTTATTTACATTTTGTTATTCCTCTTGTGCCTAATCATGGACATTGATAAAACAAAAATTTGTAAGTGTTTTTTTCTGTGTTTTCAATGACTAATAAAACTATTGCATTTGTAATTATTCATTATCCAATATAGTTTTAAAAATCAAATATTTTCTTTTTACATGTACATTTTATATTTATTTTAGAAACCGTACATGTATAGTATCTCTCTGGCACTTGTATGCAATATATCTATACTATCGTATATATATGGTGCAAATGCCAAAAAAATATCTTAGATTATTTACATTGGAGTCTTGCAAGGAATTCTGTTTTATTTTGTTATTTATTTATTTATTTTCTGGTATATTTTCACTCTGTAATTTCCGCTGACTGCTCCCCAACTTGAAGTGGACGCATTAAAGCCTCCAGTCGCTATCGACTATACCTCTTTTCCCCGCCACCTACTTCACCACGACAGCTTAGTGTTGCATTTAGTTTTGATTGCCACCGTTGCGGTGGCTAGTCGGTGGCTGCATTTTACATACATAAATATTTTCTTGAATTGCCTGCAAGCTGGCGGCCAGTGGGGCAAATTACATGGATTTCAGCATTTGCCGCTTGGCGTTTAGTTTATCGCGTTTGGCCACTGTTTTAGGCCGTCGTATCGTATCGCTGCCAGAGATGCCAAGAGACAACCGACAACTGACAACATCTAAAACGAATCCATATCAGGTTTTTTTTGTTGTTTTTTTTTTGTTTTTTGTGTTACTGTGCGCGTTTGTTGTTGAAAGTGGTTTTTTGAGAGATTCCGCTGCAGCGGCGTGTGTGGGATTTTCATAGTGTGGTGGCTATTATAAGTCGCCCATCTGAGGCTAGAAAGTAAAAGTGCCTGGGTGTATATTGTATATTGTGTAAATGGGCTATGGGGCTGGCTAAGCAATTAATTCGGAAATTGCTTTCGAGAGCTTAAAGAAGCCAAATTGTCTGTTAGTTAGGTGCGTTTTCATTGCACCAAATTGTTAGCCATATGTGGCCTAAAAGTTTGTGTGTGTTCGGGTGTGGGTTTTGACTGAGCTGGAGCATTGAAATCACAGGCAGTTAAAAGATTTTTGCAAGTGGCTAAGACAGCGTGTATTAACTTGTTCACAAAGATTTTAGTAATTCCAATTGAAGTTGATAAGGTAAATTATATTTATCTGGTTTTAATTAAAAAATTATTGTGAACTGCCTCGTTTATGTCGGAGTGTAGATCAGCGCTAAATACAAAATTCACTTAAATTATATTACAATTTATAGAATGTATATTATTAGCTCTACCTCAACCATCACTCAGACATTTTCATGGTTATGTTTCAATGTATTTATTTGTCAAGTAATGTGCCAGGCAATTTGTACTTAATTGATATTATTGTTTGTTTAATTAATTGGGGATTTTAATTTCATTTTACATCACATTCCAGCTGTGTATTATATTTTGCAATAGTTACATTATTAAATATTAATATTAAACAATTATTCTATTGCTTTAAATTCTTATATGTATTATCATAATTATATTCATTATTATATTATCATTATTATATATACTAGATTAAATTACTTAATCTATTTTCAAATTTGTTCAAAAAACCTTATTAAATTAATCGAAAACAAAAAAGTATCGTGTTTAAAAATATGAATTCTGGATAATTTCAGAATTTAAGAATCCACGCTTTCAGTTTTTAGGCCGCATGCAGAATATTAGGAATTTTTTTAAAAATATATTTTAAATAAAATAAAATATTTGATGTATAAAAAATACTAAGTACCTTAAAAGTATAAATATTTTAAGTATATTTTTAGAACGTTTTTAGGTACTGTTAAGAAATGACATATGTATTTCTTAACAGTACTTAAAATAGTTTCGTGCTGAAAGTTCTCTGCAGATTGACCTTAAATTGTTAACTGTCACACATTTATCATTGGGGGCAGTCGATATACAATGCACACTACAACATATTATGTGTTCACCATTTTTCGACAGTGCATTCGATTTCAATGCCAATTTATACAAGCATTTAAAAAGGCAACGGCAACGCTTTAACATTATCAATTTAAATAATATATGTACGTTTATATGCTATGGTCATTTTTTATTTGCTCGCCACGAAGCAATTCGAGCAACATTTCAACGCGCCTACGGTCAAATGAAATATGTCAGACATGCAGATATTTACGCATTTAAATAAATACTCGCTGCAGATACAGCCAACCGATTCGTAATCGAGAAAACAGACCAAGTTAACCGAACAACCGACCGAATAACTAACATGATTTTCATTCAGCTTCATTCATTTCCTGCTACTGATCTGGCCTGGTTATACTCTACACTGGTGTAGTCTAGCTATGTGTGGATATTTGCTTTAATATAAAAATAAAATGTAGTTCATATTTAAGTATATGAATTATTTAATAAATATCAAATTGAACTTGAGCAACTCTATTAAGCAAATAAGAATATTTAAGTCTTAAGTTCTTGATGTCAATTATTCTACTACGCGGCGTTTATAGAAAAATATGTTTAACTTAGACGCTGTTTTTTTTATTTTTTTATTTTATATTCATAGTATAAAGCAATGGCTAGGAAATCTTGAATATATTTTTATTATTATATTACTTTTTTTTTACATATATATTAGAAAATAATGGAATAAAATAAATAAAAAATTAGTACAAAATTCCAAGTCAAACATAATCAATTTTTGATTAAACTAATTAGTTAATTAATTTAAAATTTGAATTTTTTTTAATAGATTAATTTAAGACGTCATGTCGTTATTTGTGTTAATAATTTAAAAATAACAATATTTTGAAAGAAAATTTGAGTAAACAACAAGAAGAGTGATGAAGATAAGTGAACTAGGTCTCAAAAACGAAGAATTTTTGCAGTAATAAATATACTTTTTAAATAAATGATTTAAAATTAAAAAAAAAACTCAAGTTAATAGATACATAATTTGAGTAAACTTTAAAGCCAGGAGTAGTGAACTGCATCCTTAAATAAGCACACATTTAATTAAATTCTTAGTTAGATATCCCAAACCAACTCCGAATTGATCCAAAATTTATATCCAAGTTACCAAGTGTATATTAACTTCGATGATCCTTAATTGGTTATATCTTTGGCTTAAGCAAACAAGTTGGTCGCTAACGAGCCAGAGGCCCACAACAAGATAATTTGTTATGCTCCGCAGACGAATGGCACAGAAAGCTACAGCAGCAACAATAACAGGCAGCTGAGCGGGGAATGAAACAAAGCCATAGCCAAAGCCAAAGCTTCGCCAGCTGGGCTGTGATGGACGCGACCACACACGTGAGCACTGGGAGCCACCGCCACGACGGAGCCAATCAGCAATGGTAATGAGCAGCGTCCAAGTTTAAGACCAAGACGCAGGCAGGCGGGCAGGCGGGCTGGCAGAGTCATCTATCAAAAGCACCGCTGGGTCTTCGATTTGGCCGGACCAA
Source organism: Drosophila colorata (assembly GCA_035041545.1). Taxonomy (NCBI): domain Eukaryota; kingdom Metazoa; phylum Arthropoda; class Insecta; order Diptera; family Drosophilidae; genus Drosophila; species Drosophila colorata. Next base: position 4,971,269 of record JAWNLD010000013.1, read on the forward strand.
CTCAGCACCTAGCTAAGTATGTGTGGGTATATGTATCTATATATATATTTGTATATATACGGGTAACCTGGCTATGCCCTACCCACCCGGCTACCCATCATTTTTGCACCGCCTTTAGCCAGGCCTAGACCTAGGCTCATGTTTATTAATGACGTCGTCGCCGTCGTCTTCGTCGTTGTCGGCGCATCCTGGCGCTTTGCGTAAATTTCTGTAATTGGTTGTGGTTGAATGCGTGCCGGGTAGAAAGCGGTTCCTGTTCCCGCTCCTGCTCCCGTTCCTCGTGCCGTTCCTGCTTAACAGTTATTAGTTACGGTTTGCGTTATTGGGAAACACTTGAGCGTAAGGATGTTTAGATTCTGTCTTGTTTCGGTCCTGTGCGCCCCCATTCTGTCCCGTTACGGTTGATTGATTTCTATGTTGATTGCTGAATGCAAATGCAAATTTGTGGACTGCGGCTCTAGATGCCCCACCTCAACTAAGAGTATTTAGTGCAATGGTAAATTCAACTGTCCTGAGCTGTTGCATCACATGCAATGAAGCTTGACGAGGGACGCATTGTCAATAGGGTAATGTTTGCAGTTAGCTCTGAGGGTCTCGAACTCTATCAAGGGCCTTGCTCAAGCTCTACTTTCCCAAAGTTCATTAGAGCATAACAAAATATACATGATACGTATGTGTATATATATCTTTTTTTTATATATATAGATGTATTGTTGTTGAAATTTTAGACCTTTTAACTAAGTAAAGCAACAAATTCATTTCCAATTGGCTTTGTTACATATGCACAAAATATTTTCCATAATATTTCGGTGTGCCTTTTTGTACCTTTTTTATATTTCGAACAAGTTTCTTTTTTGCCGCTTTTGCTGTGTGTGTAAGTGAGTTTTATCGAAATAAAAATGCATAAATTTTATGTCATGGGAACTGAACAGACGGTATTTTTTACAACGGCCATGTGAGAAGCCCGCAGTGGGGTCTGGGGATCAAAGTTGGTCAAAACGGTTAAATTGTGTATCAATGTGAAAGTTTTGTATATATATATATATATATATATATATATATATATATATATATATATATATATACCAACATCAGTGATAAATATTTAATAAACAAATGCGAAAAATATCGTTTTAGATTTCATACATAAATACTTAATGAGTCAAATGTGAAGTATTCTTTTTTTTTAAATTTATTTTTAGAAATTTCTGTATATGAAACTATAAACTCGTCGACATTTGTATGAGGTAATAAAATAAAACGGGTATTGTTTTTTTTTTTTTTTTAAATCCGAGCACAGGGTATTAGAAACTTCTAATGTAATTTGGAACGCGTTTAGGTATCTGACCCAATATAAATCGTTTTTCTAAAATTAAAATTAAATTAAGTAAATTATTTTTTTTTATATATTTGTTAACATTTTTTTATGGTACATATTTTTAAATTTATAAAATTTGCTGGTTCATTTAGCGTGCTTTTTAATTAAAAGTTACACAGGGTATTGTATGTGTTTTTAAAATTCGTTGGGCATCTGTGATATATATCTTTTAGCTTTTATTTTGTTAATATCAATGCATTAACGGAAGATCCTAACTGAGCAATTCTCTGTAACCAGTGTAAAAAGCTGATAATAAGCAGACTTTAAAACATTATCCCTTCAATTATAAATACAAATATATACAACAAATTTATACAAATTTAAATAGCACAAATAAAGTAAATGTAATTAACTAATATACAAGTCTGCCAGTTGCCAATCTGTCATATTATTTATAAAAACAGAAATCCAAATTCAAAGACCTCAGTGAGAACACTCTCTTCGTTCACTTACCAATTTCCAGAGCTGCCACGCCCACAGCTGAGCTTGCTGGGCTAGTAACAGCTGTTTCCACTGCAGCAATGCCAATGCCACTGGGTGCGCTCAATAAAATCAAACTCAATGTCAGCCAGCATAAAGTTTTACTGTTATTAACACCATGACGCTGAATGCGGCAATAACTTTTTAAATAATTTGTTGCAAAATGCCAGCAGCTGTACTCGAGCTGACTTCCATTGGATACGGGCCTCTCAATTTCGCCGGGCCAATCAATAGACAAATGTTGTCGCCTCGATTCGTGCTCCGAATGAACCGAATTCAATTGTTGTAATTTTATCGCAGGCATTTTGACTTTTGTTTGGTTTTATTTGTTTTACTCTGATTTTTTTTTTTTTATTCTCACACGTTCCGAGATTTTATCCAGGCTTCTCGCATTTTACGCTGCAAAGATAGAAAATGCAAGAGAATGTGTTGAACAATTTTGAAAAATGATGCATAATTGTTGAGACATTTTTTAAATTTTGCAACTTAATTGGCGTGGCTTTAAGAATGTCAGACAGGCAGGCTCAAAGGGCGTTCGGCTGGCTGACTCTTTTTTGCCCCGTCCTCTGGGCCCCACTAAATACATCATTGTCAGCAAATTAATGTGACGTGACCTTGCAAACTGTCGCGTTTTTGTCACATGACAGCAAGTCATGTGGCAGTTGTTGGCAGCAGTCGCTGGCAACGTTGCGCAGTTCCCCAGCACGATTTCTGAGCTCTGAGCAAGCAAAATTTATGTAAAATGTCAGACACACAGCTCCTAACCTAAGCCCCCGTCCCCCGTCCCCCTTCCCAATCCTCAGCAACATGCCAAAACGTGTCAAAATACAAAAATATAAACAGCGCGAAAAACTGTACGCTGGGCCCTGGCAAGGGGACGACGCGTCGGGCGGCCTTAGTCTGATGTTTGCCCTTTAGGCAGCCGGAAATGAGACAAAAACAACAACGATTGCTACAACAACAACTTAGGACCGTGCCGAGTTTTAAACAGCCAAAAAATTTAAGTTGGCAAAAACCGATAGTCAGATTTATGGCAGACAATGTAGCTGTTGACAATAGGAGAAACCAGTGAAAGTTGCTAAAGGAAGTTGCATTATTTTAAAAGTAAAATCTAATTCGTACAAATTGGTTAAGGATTAAAATACTTTAATATACTAAGTGGTGAAATATTTAATAATGCATTTTAATTTTATAAATGTTGGGGATAATTTTAAGAAATCGGTCTTTTTGAGGTTCTTTTATCGAAAGGTAATTTTAAAAAGATTCCCCTTCGAAAAGATAATTTTGAAAGATAAAACGAGAGCCGGATCCTATTTGCAATTTTATTAAGTATGCAGTTTTTCTTTGGGCTTAATTTATTGAAGTATTTTGTGAATACTACAAAACTGCACAAAGATTTTTTGGAAACTAAGCTTTATTATTAACAGTTTGATTATAACTATTAATACTACAATTTTTTTTTTTATTATTTTTAGTACAATCAATATTATTATTATAAACACAATTAAAAACAAGTAAGAACGTTGAAGTCGGATGTAACCGACTTCTTGATACTCGTTCATTGTATAACAACAGCTATTAACAGACGAAAACGGTTTTAATTATTATTGTCATTTTGTAAAAATATCAACTTTCCGATGTACCGAACATTTTTAAATGTAAATATTTTTATTACTTTTAAATTTTAATTTAAATTTTTAATTAAAACTTCCTCTTCAATTGTAATACGTTTTTATTAATTGACTTATAAAAGTTTGCTCTTAAATTATAATATTGTAAAATGTTTGATTTAATGGCTGTAATTCTTAAACCCTAAGAATTTGTATATTAGTAGTTAACCATTTTCAAGATTTTAAATTTACAAAAATCAGCCTTGTAACACCTCAAATAGCTCATGAAACGGCTATAACAAATTTATACCTAACACATCTCACACACCGCAACACTTATTTGTACTGTCACTTAAGATATTCACATCAGTGCAATCTCTATATAAAGCACTTATTAATTTCTATCACGATAGTTTCCATATTCGCCATATTCAGAGTCTATGCTAAAGTGTCTCGAAAAAGATCAAAAGCGAGAAAACACAAAGGAAACTTCGCAGGCAACCGGCAAATGCCGACGCGAATTTACTCAAGCAATTAATAAAATGCAAAAAGAAAAGCAAAGTAAAAAAATTAAAAAAACAAAAAAAATCAAATAAAGAAGAAAACTAAACGACAAACGTTGAGGCCGTTTTGCGGCTGTGGCCTGGGATCCGTTATGGTATTTGGTGCTGCAAGATAGAGAGGTGGTGAGGGAGAAAGATAGATACGGAGAAGGGAGGTGAGGGCCACACTGGCGCCCACACTTCCTTTCATATGCGAAATGAAAAATTTTACGCCAACTTGACAGTGGAAGTGGCAGCAAAGTTGCAAATGTGCCTTGTTGTTGTCGCACTCGTTGTTGTTATTGTCGCTATTCATGCTGTTGTTGTTGTTGTTGTTGTTGTTGTCGTCGGCGGCATAGTCCCAAATAAAAGGCATACAATTTGCCAGCCGCCACTTGAACACAGAGAGTCGCATAGTTTTTATGGCCATGGGTCGGCCTTTTAATGCGCTCCATGTTCGCAGTAGTTGCAATTGCAATGAAACAGCAGCTGGTCGCTTCGCTTAGGCTCCACTTTGTACACTGAGTAACTGGTAAGGGGTGAGGAGAGGGAGGGACAGGGGCAGGGGCAGGGACAGGGGATGGGGTTCCGCTATTGGACTGCTGGTTATCTGGCACTGGCACTGGCACCGTTTCTTCGGTAGCCGCAGTCAAATGCAAATTTTTTATGTGACGAAAGCAAAAAACAGATGCGTGAAAAGCGCCGTCGTTTTTCGACGTGACGCGAACTATGGGCGGGTTCAGAGAAGGCGTTGGAGGCGGACATTGGGTCAGACAAACACGCAGATCACAGAGGTCGTTGCGCGTAGCCTGGTAGCCATATGAATGTCATGGTAGGAAGCTAGAGAAGATTGCAGTTGAAAACAGCAAATGGGGTGAGACGAAATGAATGAAATGTAAAATGTGTGAAAGATCAAGTTGAGTTATGATCACTTAAAACGATTTAATTATAGTAACATTTTAGTTTAATAGTTTCTTAGATCTACGGTCTTTATATATAGCTAAGTTTATGGCAGACATAATTTAACAAAAATATTAATGCCTCACAATAATTGATGATATCTGCCATGCAAAGTTCTCAAAATTTTATTTATTTAGCAGAATTTTAATTTCAATGTATTTTATTATATTTACATGATTGATGATGATATATGCCAATTGGTCTTATCTCAATTTTGACAGCACATTTTATTTTAATATTTTAATATTGATTATATTTTTGTTGCCCGGAGCTTTGACATCTTAACCCTACTATATTTTGTGAATTTAGTTTCAACAACCACAATACTATATGTTCAAAAAAAGGTGGAGTTTACGCACAGCGGCTATAACAAGAATATAAAAGTTTTCTTTTAATCATGATTTGCAATGATATTTTATAAATTTATCATATCAAATGTCGAATACTTTAGGTAATCGCGTATATTTTATCTATTTTGTATTATTACAATCAATTTTGTTATATATATCATAGAAAATGATTGTTTTCATAGATTAAATTCCTTTTCAACAAACCATTTATCTTGATTGCAAATTTTAAACAAATAAGTACCTGCAGATTTTGTTCTTGCATTCACTTTTCCTTAGAGTCTGATTCAATTTATTTTATACTCTTTCGCATTATTTTTCCTTTGATTACAAAATGCTTGAATTTCTGATAAGAAATTAATATTACACATTTAATACAGTCTTTTCTCCTATCATATGAATAATTTTAATACTCCGTCTGTGCTTTTTTCTTGCTCCGCGCAGAAAATACAATCTCCCCGACAGACTATCATTTATTGTAGACTGCAACCGCAAGTAATTTAGGCAACAAATGCTACCAAAACACTTTACAACAACCAGTTGGCAATGGTTGGTGTGTCAACAGTAGCAGCAGCCGCCACATAACCCACAGCCTAAAGCAACTGCAGCTAAATTGCATACACCCAACAGTCGCAGCCTCAGCCTTAGCCCAGCTCCAGCTTCAGTTTCGGTTTCGGTTTCTCCTCTCGCGGCTCCGCTGATAACGCGCACCATTAACACCCGCAAACAATAACCAAGTCGAAAATTAATTGAAGCCAGCGCCGCAGACGGTTCTCTGGCAGGCGTTGGACCGCAAGTTGCCCAGCTCCCTGTTTTGCCCGTTGCCTCCCCTTTGGCGGCAGACGACGCGGACAGACATTGCAGACGCCCTGGCATGTCATTCATTTAGTTTTCTATGCCTGGGCTGGCCATTCTCGAGTCTAGCTGCCGCCCCCTGCCAGTTTTGCCAGCTGCTCGTTGAAGTACCGTCGCCTGCGGCCTGCCCATATTATTTTCGCACTCTCCAAACAGGCGGTCGACTGCCGCCAACTGAGTCACTAAAAAGCGGCATTTTATTTTCACTCCAAGACGCGAAACTCTGCGCCAAAAATTATTACGCGCCCAACAGGCAGCACCAGCAGCAGCAGCAGCAGCAACAACAGCGCCACGATGCAATCTAAGTGTTTGTTGTTGCTGTTGCAACATTTTGCTTTCTTTTTGCTGTGGCTGTTGTTGTGTATAGCCTGGCATTTAATTGCCACATGCAACACATGTTGACGACGCCAGCGCCAGCACCAGCGCAGAAAAAGGACAGCTTGGAAAATTAATAGAAAAATATATTTTTTAACCATTTTTTAATTTGGGCTTTGTGGGCGGCAACAACAACAGATATGGCAATTTTTTTCTCTTGCTTTTTGCAATTTTCTCTGGGTGTACAATTTCATCGTAATTGTGGTTAATGTTATGGATATTTTATGTGGGAACTCAAGCGAGACTAAGTAGTCGTGAAGGGGAGTAGGAGGAGTAGAGAACTGCTTAGCGAGGGTAAAGCAATGTGTGTAAATTGCAGACAAGATGGAAATAGTAATATTATAACGGATCATATAAATTTTGAAGTTTTTAATATAACGTAACAAAAGAATATATAAATTTCACATTAAACTTGAAAAAAAAATTAATTTAGAGTTTTTATATAAAAAAAACATAGTTTCATGGAAAAATAATTAACATTTGTAGCCCTAAAATATTAATTTTTTGAAAACGGTATAATTTGGGCATTTTTTAAAAACCCTGTATAGTTTATATTTAAAAACCAAATGGGACCTTTGTTTTTTATATCGCTAATTTATTGATAAAAGCTGTACAGTAAAGTTCTGACATACTAAAGAATTATGTTTAAGTCTTAAAATTGATATATTATAAGTTATTTTAAATTTGAATATTATTTGTTGATTAGGTTAGAGTTGAATAGAATAGAATATAATATATATATAGATATTTAACAATAATATCATCATAGTATTGTGCATTGTTAACCAAATTTTATTTTTGAATTTATATACTTAGTCTCTTGAAAACTTTAAATAATCTCTTAAATCGCTGAAAATTTCTTTTAAACACATCCTTGTCTGTCTCAACGGCAAACACTTTGTGCAAGTCACATTCTCAATGTGCTCAAGACACGCAGTTCCTAACCAGCTAAAATGACATCCAAGCAAAGTTCAATGCCATCTTCTGCTACATAACAAAAAAAAAACAACCAAAAAAACAAAAAATGCCATAATTTAGCCAAAGCGCAGCGTCAGGGCCAAAAGCTGCCCTTGGCCAGCCCTGCCATGCAGCTCCGGCCTGCTCCCTTGGGGCCTTGGCTTGCATACCCATTCAATGTCGGGCATAAATTTTCTACCGTGCGCCTCTGTGCAGAGCTAAAAATGTAATAAACAATTTTTTGCCTGGCATTTTTTACTGCAGCGCGTCTGTAAATATGCAGGCAGTGGCCACAGAACAATAGAAAAACCATTTTTAGCAATTTTTAACATTTTCTTTAATATATTTTCCGTGCCAGGCGATGGCGGCAGCGACACAAAAAACACTTTATCATTGAAATGCTGCAAAGTGACGACGACCAAAGAACTGGCAAAAATATTTTTGTATAATGGACGCAGTTTTTACCACACGAAAATTAAAAGGGAACACAGGAAAAAAATATTTGAAAGCACCGAAAGTTGTGTGCCCTTTTAAATATATAAAAAAAAATATAAATATTTTAATGGGAAACAATTTTATTTTTTGGATTATTAAAATTATATATAAAATGTTATAAACTATAATATTAGGATTGAGTTTAACTAACAAATTTTAACAAATCATATAATAAAGCCGTTTTTTGGTATATTATTTTTTAAAATGTTGTCTATCAGTTTTATTATTACTAATTCGTCATCATCATTCTTAATTTTTTTCTTTCTTTACTTCAATAGTTGCAACTAATAAAGTTAATTTAATTAAGAAATTATAATACAATTTTTTTGGACTCAAATAATGCAAAATATGACTTTTAAAACAACAACACTTTTAAAAAAACAATTTAAATTCTCATTATTTGTTTTTATACTTTCTACTCTACTTTATTATATTCTGTTCCCTATTTTTAAAATAGATAAAATAGCCATCATTAATAAATATGTTTCAATCTTAAATTAGTACATTTTAATATTTATTTATCTTTATTTTTTGCGAACTGTGTGCATTTTCAATATGTTCAGCACAAAAAAATTATACCCCACTAAAAGCTGTGAACAGAGAGCATCTCATGGTCAAAGCCGACAGACAAGGCTGACGACGTCGACAACAACAACTCCGAATACAACGGAAAGTGCAAAATGTTGTACTCACAAATTTTTGCATTGTGTTTTTTGTTAATTGCATACAAAAGTCGCACAAGTCGCCTGGGTCGCAGAGGTCGTTTTGGGAGCTAAAGAAAATGACAACAAAAAAGAAAAGAAAAAATCGTCACATGCGAATGTGGCAAACAATTCAAAGCTTTTCGGTTTAGACTGTTGCTGTCTGTCGGACATATTACACTCCCCCAACCAAACGTCTGTTGACCGGCTGCAGTTTGTTGGGTCACTTCTTGGCTAAGGTTAAGGCTTAGAGAGGGCGCCGTAGCTAGACGTTGAAATTAAATGCTCAAAAATTACGCTGCAATTATGCGGCGTCAGAGACGTTTTGTGAAAAATTATGGCTCTGGGAATTTTCGCTGTGCCAGCGAAAGTTTTCCGTTTGCCGCCCCGCCTGGCTTATATTTTATGGCCATGTAAATGGCAAAGCTGAAGCCCCATCGTACACATCCTCAACATCGCTGTGCCTGGGGTATAATAATCGCCCTGTGCCTGCGAGTGTGAAGTGTTTGCTTTTTGCGTAGGTTGTAGGGGCCCATAGAAATTGCAGTTGATGATTAGGCGTGAAATATGTGGCGACCATGCCTGCAAAAAAGTGTCCGAAATGTGTCCGGGGGAGTGGCGCATGTGAGTGGTGTTTCAGCTTTTGAGTTGTGTATGTTCAGCTGATTGGTCAAGGGGAAATGTGAGATGGCAAAAAAGTTGCGAGCACGTAGGGGAATTATAAAACATATTTTTATATGCATATATGTATGTCTATGCCAAAGATAATTCATTTATTCGGGAGCATCAGTGTAAGAGTATAAATTAGTAGTAATTACTAGTATGCCATCATTTTACATGCCGTCTAAAACTTATTCTACAGTGAAATTATTTAAATTAATAGCATTATTTGCTAGTGAGGATTTTAGTTTCAAAGCAAAAAAACTGTGTATAAAACATGTGAATATTAAGCAAAAGTTTTTCTATTTTACTTTTAAGTTACACAGAAAATATGCGTTTAAATTTACGCATTAATTTTTAGAAAATACACTTTAAGAATTCAATACTTGACATGATACCAATTTTTATTTCTTTTAACCAACAGCATTTAATTCGTCACATTGAATACTGTTGGTGTTTCTGTACAAAATAATTTAATTTTCGACCGGTTATTCTCATGGGATTTTAATAATATATTGTATAGTACATTCGAAAATATTATTTAGGAAAAATATTTAAAAAACATATTAAGTTTTTGATGAAAAAACTTTCATTTGACCGATAGGTAATATGACAGAAACTTCCTTGATAACGAATTACGCAAATTAAATATAATATATGTGTTTGTTGATTAAATCTGCAACCAAACTATTTAACTTAGCAATTTTTATTTTCTGCAAATATATTTTATTTGCCTGATGAAAGATCTTCTTTTACTTAGCTAGTTTTTCATCGTTTATGAAACTGCATCAAATTTTAGGTGGACATTTAACTTAAATAACAACAAAAAATCAAAAGTTTTAATTTGCGACTTAAGTTGATTTTAAACATTTCAGAACGTATGCTTTAATAAAAAAATCTTCTTAATATTTATATTGCTCACATATATGTATATATAATTATAAATACCCCGACATTATTTTTATAATTTAAGATTCTTAAGAATTACTTAAATATTAAATAAATGATAGAACTGTATCTTTGTCAAAGCTGAAAGCTTGTGTGACATTTATATCATAAGCGAGATTCAAATATATTATTTTAATGATTAAATAGATAAAGGGATGTGTGGGACCTAATAAAATCTTAAACTAAGAGCTTTTTGGATATCTTTATAGTTCATCTGTATAAATACGGATTACTTTTTTACGACTATTGAATCATGACAATTACTTAAATATGTGTAGCTGTATTAAAAGTATAACTGTTAGTTACTAAAGTAGCTGAAGTTATCATTCCAGTTTCCTTATAAAATGCATACATATTTGTGTAACATTTTTGCGTACCCATCTGTGAGTTAGTCGTGCTTACTTTTAACAACCTGGGCTGGCATTACAATTCTGGTGCCATGTCGTTTGCTTTTTGCACAACAATTTGAGCTCATAAAACGCAAAACCTTTGGCCCTAACAGTCATAAATGTGAACGATTCGCCGGACGACTGGCAGACTGGCAGCCACTCACCGAAGAGCTGTCAAAATGGCTCGAGGCAGAGGCAGAGGCTGAGGCTGAGGCTGAGACTGGGGCTAACGCTAAAAGTGGGGCTAGGGCTGGGCCCGGGGCCGAGGCCGAGGAGTGGCGGGGCGAGGCGGGGCAAATCTCACGCCCCCACGCACATGGGGCCAAGAAAGAGAAGATGCCGCCTGGCTGCGGGCACATGAGGCCGAGTCGATGGCACCTTATGAAGTGGGTGGAGTCGCGACTAGTTACAAGAGCCAAGTGCTAGGCGAAATTAAAATAAAAATGCATAAATATGAATGATGAAGACATAAAAAGCAAAAACCAGAATGTCAGACAGACCACGGAGCAGAGCGATGTAGAGACCAAAGCGAGTGCTAAAAATTATTTCAATTTCTAGTTGAATGAGTTCGCTGTGAAGTTATAAATTTAACAGTCGTCATAATATTTTGAAATCAAAACTGCACTATAAACTAAAATACTAAATGGAAGTTGCAGCTTTTCCAACTTGCAACATGCAGCTGGAGCCGGAGCCGGAGTTGCGACCTGGGAACTGGGAACTGCGAACCGGGAATTTGAAGTCAAGACGCAGCTGGCGTTGACAGTGCCTAGCTGATGGTGGAGTAGGGGAGGGCTTGGCTTTGCTTGGCTGCGCTCTCAGTCTGTCTGTCTGTCTGTCTGCGTGCCTGCCTGTCGCTGTGCCAGGCCGTTTAATAGCTTTTCGGGGCAGAGTCGTACAAGAAACACAAGAAACACGCCCACAAAACCCAGTCAAGAGTACTAGTTGCTGTTGTTGTTGTTGCTATTGTTATTGTTGTTGCTGTTGTTGCTGGAAACGCCTACCTAATCATTTTGGCGTTGACACTTGACACTTGCAAAAGAAATGCGACAACAACGGCAATGTCTTTGTCTTTGGGTTTTGGTCTACGTCTTGGTTTTGGTTACAGCCTCCCCCCATTCCGCATACGACATGTTGTACGAGAGCTGCTTTAAAATTACTTTTTTTTTTTGTATTTTGCCACTTGCCAGATGTGTTTGTAAATGTGGTTGTGCGTGCTTCGCTTTGAAGATTGCGACTAACAAAGTAGCAGCTGAATAGAGTTAACCGCTCTCTATAGCGGAGTAAGTAGTTTAGTTTTATAGATACGTTTGTAATGGTGCGATAAGATTGTTAAATTAGATTTAGTGTTGCTAAGTGGACGTTCTTTTAATGGCTGCGCATGGAATGTGCGATAAATAAGCGTATGTTAAAAAAATCACGTGCGGATTTTATTTAAATTTTGTGTTATGGGCTGATGTCGTATACATAAAAAATAATATACAATATATTTCTAAAGTATTAAAAACTGAATACATTAAAAATGTGAATAAAAAGTTGTTTATCAAAAATTTGCTTGTACTAGTTGCTCATAAAATTTAAAAATAATATACAATACATTTAAAAAGTAGTATAAGGAATTTAATGAATACAAATTTTAAATAAAAAATTGTTTATTTAAAATTTGTTAAAGTCGCTTATAAAAGTTAAATATTAGTTAAATTATATAAATATAAAGTCAGTTAAAACTAATAAATTAAACTAATTTAAAATAAAGTCACATTTTTTTTTTCTTAGTCTATGCAATTTGTCTATTAAATGCTTAGTATTTATTCTCAAATAATTAATATTAGTTTAATATATCAGTTTAGGATATCGTCTTTTGTTATTAAGACAAAGAATTTATGAAGTCTAAATAATGCCTGAAGTAATATTAAATTTATATATAAATTGAAATAGGTCCTTCAACCAAAAACTTTTTTCTAGGTTAACATATTTTAATATTTACTTATGTCTTTTAAAATATGTTTAACTAATAACTTTCGCTTCTGCTTTACCGTTGATATTTGTGAAAACAAATATTAAAGTGTACATTTGAAATTCGCATGAAGAAAACAGCTTCCCTTCATGCTTTAGCTGCTGCCACATCGCTGATGTCTTTGTCACAGATACCCTCCCACATCCGCACTGAAGCTCAGATGCTGAGTCGTTCTTTGACAGCGTTGTCTTCCTAGCCTCTCGTGTAATTGATTTGTTATTTTTAAAATGTAGCGCTCATTGCGCTAAACTCTATAAATTATGCACTCAAGACAGCCTCAATCTCTCGGTCGCCTCCGCTGCTGCCTCCATTGAGGCGTGGCAATTTGTGTGTGTTGCATGCAAAACGCTGCCAGTCAAATGGCGCATGAAAAACAAAATCAATAAGTAAAGCGCAAAAGGCAGGGGCTGGAAAACTTTTCAGAATTGCCAACTCAGAGCATTTTTGTGGTCGCTTCAACTCACAATGTCTTCCCATATACTATACAAAAAGGAAAAAAAACACGCTTATTTAAGCAATAATTTCTTAACGCTCTTTCCAGGTTCGCATTTTTGTTTTCGTTTCTTTTTTTTTGTGTTTTGATTAATGGTCCCGCTCATAAAGTGACACATTGAAAATTGGAAAGCAAATCAAGCACAAAAAGCAGCCGAAAAGTCGCAAGGCAAACGCATGAAATCAGCACAAAAATAAATAAATAAATAATAAAAGGGCAACGGGCCAAGGAAATTGTTCTAAAAGTGTAAAAAGTTGAGCCTCTTGCCCAAAAGGTCGTCAAAGTGAAAAATTCGATAAACGAAAATGGACAACGGCAGCAAAAGCAGCGGTAACTGCGACTGCGACTGCGATGTCGGGAGCAACAATGGCGCAGCGCACGAATTGAAACGGAAATCCTTATTGAACTAGAGTGATCCTGACGGGGGTATTGGGCTCAAGGCGCAGGAAGCAGGACGGCCAGCATGGAGCACGAATAGCAGGCCGCGCTGGCAAACCGGAAAAGCATGCTGCCGAAAATTTGTGCTGAGTGGCAGCTGAGAGGCTACTCCTGCTGCTGCTGCTTGGAGGCTCGGGCGTTGTCCTGCCGCTGTCCAGCGGCGGATGCTTAATGGCAACGCGACACAAAACACAGACGCACACACGTACCGCGCCGGAAATGGTTGAAAATGACTTTTTCCAAAGCGCTACGGCCATGTTGAGGCGGCAAATATCACTCAAGCAGCAGCTGCACAAATGTGGCCAATGGTCAATGGCAGAAATGATTTTAAAACACATACTTGGAGACTTCTAATCATAGTCATTCAATCATAACCTCTATGGCCGCACTTTTCTATGATTTTTCAAAGGTAAGTGGGTTGAATTTTATCAATACCTATATTATTGTATATTTATTAATTATTTTTCTACTATATATATACTCTACTACACTATATATTGCTCTTATAAAGAACTAAAGAACTATTATTGTTCACATGTCAGCTATATGATATAGTGGTCCAATCTGGGAGATTCCTGTCTTTTCTCTTGTCTACAACAAAAACACAGACCATGTCAAGTTTTTTTTATCAACATCAATTTTAAAACTTGCTGACGTGTTGGTTTGAGAACATAAATAGAAATGGAGATTCCCTTACCTTCATTTGCTTTATTCCTATACAAATTTGTAATAATTTTTTTTAATTCTATATTTATTGCAAATTTAATTATGTTTGCAACATGATTGTCAAACTTTTCACATTATATTTTATATAAATTTATGTGTTTATTTATTTTATTTTTATTTATTCAGCAATCAGGTTACAGAAAACCATTTTATGTGCCATTATGCTTATTTTCGGCACCATTAATAATTTTTATTTAATGGCAACATTTTTTGTAACACTATCACAAAAATTTAAGTGACTAGATTCAGAGCTCATCGAAAGTCAAAAATTTATATTTTCATTATAAAGAAAGCAGTTTTTTTAAGATAGCAAATCAAATAGCTGCAAATTTGTTTCTCTACTCTTTCTAAATCACATCCTACCCCAAGTTAACCTATTTGAGTCGAGCTGCATTTTATGCGTTATAACTGAGTCTTTATTCTTTTATCTGGGCCGAGACAATGGCTCTGGCAGACCTGCAGTGACCGCCTCCACTTTTCAGCAGATTAACACGTTCGGTTTTGGACGTAGCCACAACAACTTTAATTAAGAGCCAGACTGAAAGCACAGTTAGTGCCTGAACCTACCACAAAAATACTTGTTAGCCAAGTTGCTGTTGCTGTTGCTGTTGCTGCTGCCAAAACAAATGCAGAGCCCAATTGAGCTGAGGTTCTCTTGAGAACACCCACTTGTGTCCAGTCGTTGGCCAATCTGTCTTAACTGCCAATTTGCGTAAAAATGCTGGCACACATGCAAAATAGGCCTAGCCCGAAACGAACCCAGGCCCGGTCAGGTGCTGGATGTGCTGATTTTTCATTTAATATCGCAAAAAGGAAACTCTTACCGGCCCCCATTCTCCACTCTCCTCTTCACTCCTCTCTCTCTCTCTCTCTCTCTCTCCCTCTGTGTGGATTGGCACCTCATGAGGCAGCTGGACACATAGCGCCCGTAGTTTTAAGCATAACGAATTGGATTGTCATGCCAATCGATAAATATTTGCACATGGCCTGCTACAACGAGGCGCCTCTTAATGTGGGCTAAGTGGCTGGCCGGGTAGGAGGCAACTGCAGCTCAACAAAGCTACAACTCTGCCACATGACGTGGCAAGCGTATTAGGCCACATACAGCTACCGAAACAACAGCTAAAGAGAGAGACAGAGAGAGAGAGAGAGAGAGATAGTCTTTGGTCAATATTAAATGACGGCACTCGGAGCGTGCCTTGTGCGGGCCACCCAAAAGGATGTGCTCTCACAATCCTTGTTGCGTTTGCCAAATAGAATTTAAATCTGTTAAATCCTCGTACATGACAGTTTTCTGTGTTGAATTTGTCTTTGCTTCAATTGTTGCTATCTTTTTTATTTATTTTTGCTTATGGCTGCTGGCACAGTCGAAGAAAGAAAGAGTGATAGAGAGAGAGAGAGAGAGAGAGACAGAGGGCTCCAAGATTCTCGGCAGCAGTCCTTCAGCTTCCTGTGGATTTCATCTTTAAGCTTACGCTGGTGTCTGTGGTTAGGTCTCGAGGTGATTTTGATTGAGTGCGATTTGTACTTTGTGTTGCCTACGTGTTTTGGTTTTTTAAATAATATTTACCTCATGTGCTGGGCTGTACTTTTTTTGCCTTTCCACTTTTTGTGTATCTAGGATTTATTGTTGCCTCTGGTTTCTGATTGCACAGGATGATGGCGACTTTCACTTTTATTACTCGTACGGCAACGGATATTGTTTGATATTATTTGCTGTTTGCCATTTACTTTTTAGTTGGTAAGGTTTTCGACATTGCCAGGGCATCGCCAAGTATGTATTTATTCAGCCGTAAGAAAGGAAATGGATTTATTATAGGTATAACGTCGAAGGAAATTGTTATTGGACTCACAGCTGGAACATACGATGATAGACCACTTAATGATGGGGTTGGTTAAATGAGAATGCGACTATTAAAGTATTGCAACTAATTTCTAGGAATGGTATAAGAAAATATATAAAAATACCATTTATCATTCGAGGACGGTAATTTTAAAGATAATTACATAGTTATTTATTTCATTATGCATTGAATAATTTAGAACTCGTGGGAAAGAAAACAATATGAATATGATGAAGAAAAAAAGTAACTATGTCAATTAAATAATAGCTTAACTGGTGAATATAAAACGCTGCAAATGCAAAACTCATTAAAAATTCTAGGTTTTCAGTATTTAAAACTGTTTCCACTTGTTTTAAGTACAATGGTTTTAAGTTTCTTAATTTAATAATAAATGTTTTCACAAACAGGGTAAAGATATTCTAGGTTCAAAACAATGAGATCTTATAAGATACCAATGCGCTTTAGATTAGAAGGAACTTTGCTATTATATATTTTAAAACTGTAATATCTTAATTAATTATTTGTTATTTTGTTTTATTTAATATTATTTATTAATTATAATTAAATATAAATAATATAACAATGGATTAGAATAAAATGTTAAAGTGAACAAAAAAACAATTATATTGAAAATACTAGCGTTCTTATGAATATTTATAGCTCCAGTAGTAAGAAAACTTCTCCTAGTTAGAAATCCTTCTACCTTCTACTGGGAAAAGGTTGATTAATAGAAAATGTAAAAGTAACAATCAAATATGTTGCACGATTTAAAAGCCCCTTATTTTGTGAAATATATTAACCCCGCTATAACCAATAGCACTCTATAGACCATGGATAATCTGCCTACACCCAACCCTAAATCTTCTTTAACTATCATCACACAAATTCGCATAATTTCCAACATTTTAATACCAGTCAATCTGCCGCTTTCACATTTACGATTGGCATGTGTCATGGACTCGCCCCAAGCTCATCTATGATAAACATTGAAGCATCTGATTTGGATCACACGTGTGCAAAACTTACGCACCTCTCCAAAAAGTCCAGATGAGACACAGAATTTCTCAAGTTCAATGTAGTATACAGCGCATCGTTGAGGCTAATGGCCTTTGGCTGGCCTGCAAAAATCCAGGCGGCCTAGAATTGCAGGCCATAAATATCTGATCTACTCGTAAACTAAACAAATTAGCGCCTGCCATAGGCCCGCGGCAGGCACACATCTAAAAATCATTTCGTTGTGGCAATCAACTTAATGCTTAATCGATCATGAAAGCGGGTGAAGGCAAATGCAAAACATGAACATAAACTCGGTCAAAGAGTTGCGCTAAAAGAAACAAAAACAAAACAAAAGACAAAAAAGACAGTCCAGTTCCGAAACTTTTTACGATTGCAATAAACAGACGAGCAAGCAATGCTTGCTATTGCTTTGAAATTGATTTACGAGGCGATAATATATCCAAGCATTCGGCCCAGTAGATCATCTATCGTATTAGTATTTGACGCACGGGCGAAATTACAGCGAAATGGCACTTAAAACTGGGAACACTTAGAAAGCAGCTAGCTAGCTAGGGTTCTACTACTTACAGCAACAGGTGCTATATAAACTAGTCGTGATCGCAACTTGAAGCACAGTCATCACCCACTGAAGCTTCCAAGATGTTCAAGCATTGTATTCCAAGTTTGTTGCTCTTAACTGCCTGTTTGGCCATCGCCGCTGCTCGCAGCTCCGGACCAGCAGCTGGATATAGAGCAGGTGAGTAAAAGGGACTAAGCAATTGGTATCGAAGTCAAGGAAAACTTTAAAAGGATCGAAAATTATTCACAATCATTTTAAAGAACTTGACTTGGCTTCAAATTCTGATTTTCTTGGAGTGTTAAATACAATTTAGAAAATAGAGGATTGGTTGAGATGGATTGAAAGCGATCAAATTTTATTTGGTTTGAAAAAATACGGAATATTATTCTAACTCATCATTCATAATACGCCATGTCCTCATCGGGCAAAGGGGCTTAAAGGACTCTTATTTTCCTATAGGATTTGCCGTAGATCAGAAAGTGACGAAAATCATTCAAAACAAGCAAAATGTTTAATAAATACATAGGACCTCATATAGGGAATTTGAAAAACTATTACGATTGGTCAGTTATTAAGAGAAAAAAAATATTGTTGTTATTGTTTAATTATCCTCATAAATTTATAATCTATATATTCGTTAGATTGAAGGCTTGTCTCTGTTTCAGTTTACTATATAATACTTGTAGTTAAAAAAGTTATCAGCATCTGATTCGACTCTTATTAAATAACATCATTCAATTTGTAATAATTCCCATTATTTGTTATAATTTTACTTTTCCCCAAATCACAGTACTCCCTGAGATCCAACCACGCCTGCTCCTTTGGAATAGGCGTACTGATAACAACCCGCAACAACCCATCGTCATTGTGCAGCCCAACACGGCTAATGATAACGATAGACATCGCCATAATTGGCCAGAATATTATCCATACCCACAATATCCGACAATACCGCAGCGTCCAACCTACCCAAACTTCCCAACCTACCCATCCTTTCCTGGATTAAGCGAGTATCTGAATGGCAGTGGTGGCGGCTCGGTTATCATCGTCAATCCGAACAATGCGCAGAACCTCAGTTTTTCGGCTGCTTTAGCGCCTAATTCTACTGCAAGAAGCTTTGGATTTAGTCGCAATGCGATTCCCTTTTTTGAGCTGCTGCAGGGTCTTAACGCCCAGGAGGATGATGCCGATCTGAATGCTGCCGTAGAGAATGAGTCGGAGGCAGCCGTGCCTGCCCCAGCACCACAGGCCCAATATGGTGGTGTTGTTGAGCATGACGAGGATCTCGCTGAGGATGAGCTGGCCCTGCTGGAGCGTCAGGCGGCACGCGGACTGAGCACCAAGCACTTGCTCTCGTTCCTGATGCAGGATAAGCGACGCAGGCGCTTCCAGGAGGCCGTCGCCAGCATCTACTTGAGGAACTACAATCAGAATCGAAAGTGAGCCGCATGAATTTTGTATGAAACACACAGTTGAGAATCGAAGTCAAATAAATTGAAATTATCCGAGGCAAAAGCCAAGCCAACAAGCAAAACTAAACCAAACTCTCTTCTCTATTTGTCTTCATTATGCCGTTTGCCATGGTGCACACTTTATCATAGTCCCCGGGAGAAATCTAAGCTGAGTTGTTTCTCGTTGCCGTTGCGCTGTTTCTCCTTGTCTCAGCAGTTTGGCTTTGTTTGCTCCGTTTCACGTATTCTATTTTATGTACATACTATACTACATATATTTTTCTACTCTTCAGTTTTTTGTTTTTTTTGTTTTTTTTTTCGTTGGGCCAACATTTGGAGAATTTTGCATTTTAGTTTCGAAGCAGTCGCAGCACTAAAATAATCTGCAACTGCAGTTGAAATATTTATTTGCAATTCCCCAAACTAACGTGTGCTTCTCCAGCTGTCTCTATTTTCAGCTCGCCCTTTCTCTTTCGCTGCTCCCAAAATGTAACCACACGGCAGCAGGTAGCCAAGTTATGGAATGGGTCAACATTGAGTTAGTTTCACTTTGACGGGGTTGTGGGTTTCGAGCTGTACTAGCTGCATTCATTGTTGCAGGCTCAAAACTTTTAGATTAATATCTAAAAACGAAGTTAGCTTTACAAACTTGTTGCGCATGATTCGTATACAATTTCAGTTTGTAGTTTTATTTTTTCTTTAAGTAAAAACGAACAAAAGTCCATCATAAATATTCAAATAAATATGTGAAATTAGGTTTTGTATTTTAATAAAGCCTCCTATATTATTTTATTATTTGTACAAATGAGACGTCAATCATACAATGAAACTTGAATTAAAATTTCTTCTAATTAGCTTAAAGCCTTATGAATTATAAAAGGTATTTTTAAGACATTGCTTTCTTTGTCTCTCTACGTACTCCATTATATTATTTTGCCATTTGCTCGTTTGCTTTTCGCACAAACTTTGTAGACTTTGTTAAAAGAACGTTAAAGCTGAGGCATATTTTGCAGACGGCATAAACTTTTCACAAGTTGTGATAGTGGGTAGAAGTAGTATTGGATGCAGTAGCTCCCAAACTATGCCCGTCTCGAATTCCTTTAGCTCAGTAGTTGCCCATTTCATTGTAGCTTTGCTTTGCATCGCAATGTTATCGCCGAGCAAACTGAAGAACGCTAACAAAAACAAAGTGGAGCAAAAAAAAAAATTTTAAAAAAGGATATAAATGGCAGCCCACCTGCTGCACCGCAGGCTTTAAACCTATAGCTAGTCTGTGAGTTTAGAAAATTCTTTCGCAGACTTTTTATGCAGACTGTGCACAGGGATACGGACACGGACACAGTAGCTCGTTGCTGCCTGCTGTCGTTTGTTGCATGTCCTGCGGCGACCGAACTTGTTTGAAATTTGACGTGTGTAGTTTGCTGTCCTGGCGGATGCAGGCGCTGCTGGGAGCTGGTAGCTGTTAGCTGGTAGCTCTTAGCTGGAAGGAGCCGCTTCGGAGCTGCACTTATTTTCGCAAATTTATATGCAAGCTGCACGAAAAATGTTCGTTTCAATTTCGCTTTTTTGCTCGGCTTCGCTTAACAAATTGATGAATGTCGCTCTCTCTCCCTCTCCCTCTCTCTCACTCTCCCTGTCTCTCTCTTGTCGCTGTGCTTGGCTGGGCCCTGTAGAAGGTGCGTCAGTAGCTTGAGGTGCCTTTGGGCCTGCTGACTGGCCAACTTTAGTAAGATGAATGTTTGGCCAGGCAAATGACAGGCAGCGAGTGCCTTCCATCTTGATTTTTGAGTGCATAATGACAGGAGGAGCCACCGGCGCACTGGCCAGCCATGTAATTGCTTAGCCCAGACGCAGCGGCCATGTCGTATACCGCTCTTAAAGTGCGCCCCGAAATTCTTTCAGTGTCGGGCAAAAGAGCAGTGCGAACATATAAAAAAAAAGAAATAAAGGGAGAAGCATCAAAGGCAACTGGATAAGCGTTGCTGGTGGAGGCGTCAACATCGTCTCCATCGTCGTGGTTTGTCTCGGTTTGCAATTTCACAAATGGATTTGTTGTAATTTCTTTTGCCACAGCACCTGATGCTCACACAGCGACAGATAGATAGACAGACAAACAGACGGACGGAGGGACATTCAGACAGTGCAAACAGAAATACACAAAGCACAAACAATGTGGAAATAGGAAATAACAAAAACGACGAACAGTTCGCGCTGCAAACGGTACAAACTTTTACACTTTACACATTTTCACATATGAAAATATTTTTTGCAAGTTTTTATCACTACTCCAAAGACCCCAACTCGCTCCAACAACAGTGTGGTGGGGGTACACAAAACATTTATGGGATTTGTGTTTGCCAGACATGTTTGCATTTTGTATATGCGATATGTTTGAAAATCCCATTTCTGCCATTGCGAGGTGTGCAAAGTGGCGGTGGGTAGGGATTAGGGTTCGAGCTTGGGTTTGGATGCTGGGCACAAGCTTCTCGTTTGGGATATGCACAACATAGAGACTGGGATTTTTTTTTTTTTTTTTACTTTTTGTTATTCGCTGAAGAATCGGCGGAAGTTTAAAGTTAACAATGCACTGTGGGAATGGGAAATATGGTATGGAAAATGGTAGAAATTATGATGAACATTCCGAATTATCGGTTTTAAAAATTCATGTAGTTTTTTTTTATTTATATTTTTATACAAACATATGTTATTTACAAATTTACAATCCTTTTGAAGATAAAAAATGTTTATTTATATACTTTGATAGTATATATATATATTGATTTCACGGTTGGTTTTTTCATTATTTTATTGTTATTATATAATATATATATATATATATATATATATATACATTTGTAAAAAACACAGAATGGTGAAAGCAAATATTTTGTATGAGAAGTGCTAAAATAATGAGCAAAAAATGCTTGTGGCATTAGTGATTAAGTAGATTATACGAGAATAAAATATGTACGCAATTCGTAAAAAAATTATTTTTCATATCTAAATTATAGTGATTGACAAAAAAAAAATAAAGTCATAATCTTAGGCAATTAAACCGGACTATTATGATTATAATGTTGAAGTAAACCTTACTTAAATCAGAGCTAATAACTTATTTAACACTGTTTTTTCTGGAAACCATTTACATAATATATTGTAAAATATTTAAAAAGCGGCTTATATTACAATATTTAACATTAATTTAAATATTACGGATTTGTTATTTTGATAATTTACTCAATAACAATAAATTTTAGCAAATAATAAGCTAAATTAAAATGATATAGGTCATATTGAGAGTTTATACGAGTGTTTCACAAATTTTGGGAACAAAATATTTAATTTGTTCATGTGAAGTATTGCATAATTGCGATGATAATAACATTTATTTCTCCCAATCAATAAAGAGCTTCTACCCGTCAATTTATCATCACTGACGCCCCCTTCTTTTGGTAATGACTGTTACACAAAAACCGAGCTAATCGTTACGGTACTATCTTTTTAAAAGTCCTACCAATTTCGATGATAATCCACTGTCTGCCAGATGAAAAATTAACAATTTGCGTGCCAGTTGAATTTCGCACATTTTCAATGGCTGCGTGCTTGTCACGAGGAAAACTTGGAAAATGTTGAATATATATTTATTATTAATATGGGACCCCGAAAAACTTTCCAGCCATAATGACCACAGCTGACCATAGCAAACACTTGGCCCCCAGAGCTGTTGTTGTTGTTGTCGTTTGTTTCGCTTTACAAATGACTTTCGTTCACGTTAGCGTTGTCGACGACGTCGCCAACTTAAGTCATAATTTTCCATCATAATTTTCTATTTCTCTATTTATTATGTCCGAGTTTGTTGTTCTGCCACGTCCTTATTGTAGTTCAGCTTGATTAGTTGTTCGCTCTTTTTCTTGTTTTCGCTGCCCTCCTCTCTCTCCCCCCTTTTATCTCTTTCTGGCTAGGTCTGCCTGTCGCCATATTATATTGTATTTAGCTTGCCAAGTTAATGCCGCTTTAAGCAAATTGAGGTTATGTTGACTTTGCTTAGTGTTTTCGCTTTGTTGTTGCTTTATCGTTTTAGCTGTGATTTCCCTTCGTTCCACTATTTGCCTGATTGATGCGCCCGATAGATTGTTGATTGAGTGCGGAATGTTACAGTTTGAGACATGAAATGTATTTCTTTTATTTTGTAGGGTTTACTTTGCCATTTGGAATGGCTGCGATTGTGTTGAGCAATATGCATCTATTCTAATATTTACGTCTATTAAATTAATAAAATTCTGTAGAAAACTGGCAAAGTTGATGTGGGTTAAAGGCGTTAAAAGTGTATCGCTCTGCTTTGAAATGTGGGAAGTTGGTGTTTTTAGATTATTTCTGGGCTCTTCGATTTTAAAATGAATTGTTAGCATAAGCTTTATGAAATTGAAATTCGGATATTTATATATTGCAAGTTATTTCGAGTTGCAAGTTTTTCTTATTTATCCATAAATATTCATAAAAAATATGTAATTAATATAATAAATATTAATAGGTATATTTTAATGATATACAACATTTTAATAAAAATGCTTTTTTATACCTTTGCTGATGTACTCTAACTTTTGCCACGAAATATTTAACGCTTAGAAGGATCCCAAGTCTATAAACTAAATATATTTTCTTTGTATAGCCTATTATCTCTATAGAAGATAGCCATTCTTTCTTTTTTTTGTTTTTAGAATAATTTTGTATTCAAAACTTTAGTTAGTAATTGAAAGAAAATAAATATTTATAATATTTAAGTTACATTGGAACTGTTAAAATAACCATACAACAATATTTAAAACATTTTTGCATAGTTTTTTTTATATATTTATAAATCATATATTTATTTAACCCAAGGTACTTAAACTATATTACTTGTTCTGTAATAGGTATTAAATCCACATGTATAGTCCAACTCTTTCATTTCGCAACACTATTACCATAAATAAGAAAAAAAAATATGCATAAGAAACCATAACCGAATGCACGCCCACACAATGGCAATAAAATTATATAGAAATCACCGAGGGCGCACAATAAATTCCAAAATGAAATGAAATGTGCCGCCAACTGGCAACAACATTATGTCAAGTGGGCATGCAGGCGACACCTGCAACAGAAATCGGGAGGGAAACACTAAAAAAATATATATACATATATATATATATATATATATATATATATATCAACGCTCAACTGCGGAAGCAATGTATTTGGGTGGACATATGCTGGGTAGTTCCCGCGCTTTGTAGGCTGCTCCGATTACAGGCAAAAATACAAAAAATAAAAAATAAACCAAGTAAAATAAAATAAAAGTGAAAAAATCGAACAATGTTTGGCGCATTTTATACTTTGATGTGCCCATGGCGCACTATGTGTGCTATTTTTAAATGTTTGCAGCGTTCGCACAGCAGGTGGCGTGAGACTGTGCCTATGCCTGGGCTCTCGGGTCTGTGAAGTACCGACCCGGGAACGTGACCAACTAGCCAAGTTGACAAAGTTAAGGCGAACATTGGTTGCGTCCACTTGAAACTGTCAATAAATCAATGAACATTTGTCATGCACACGCCCGAAACGTTGCCTCAAGATTTGCCAATTCACATGCCCAGATCCATAGCCATCCCATACCCAAAACCATAACCATGTCCATGTCCATGCCTTAGCCAGAGTTTCAGGCAAGTGCTGAAAGACCTTGCACAGTCTCTCTTTTGTCTTTTACCTGTTGCGCAGGCGCCGCTCAGCGCTGTTTATGAGGGTGTTGTTGTTGTTCTTGAAGTCAGCTCAATTGATTAGATTAACGGCCTGAGATAACAACCGGCAACTGGCGGCCGGGCAACAACTGCTACATTTTACTGTTACTGACCACAGAGCACAGCGGACACTGGAGCAGCCCGGATAGTTTCCAGTCCCATTCTTAGTTTGCACAGCCTCCATGTTGTCCACTGCAGACACATAAATCATTTTTGTTTATTAATATCTTTTGGTTTTGCCTTTGCCGCCTGCCCTCTTTTTGTTATTTTTTTTTTGGTTTTATTTTGGCAAGTTTGTTTTGTTAGTTTTCAAAATCGATTTACAAATTTATATGCAAGTGGAGTTGGGCCTCTGCAGCTCTTTATATAGACGCTGCGCAGTTTTATTATCGTGGCTCTTGTCTGATGTTCTTGTAGTTTCTCTTGTAGCACATAAAAATGTTTAAAGTGAAAAGAACAACTGACAGAGATTTCCAGTAAAATTATTAGCATATGCCTATTTTTTGTAATTTATTTCGAAGCGTTTTATGATTTAAATGCACATTTTGATATTTATTTCTTTATAGTTAAAATTGTTTAATACATTTATTTGGTTTTTTAAATTTTATATAACTCAACTCAACATTTTTTATACGTAACAAAAATAAATGTATAATATCAACAATGTGACAACAATTTTTAAAAGTATTTAAGTAAAATAATTGTTATGATTTTTACTTTGTCAAACAGATTGCTGTCAAATGGTTTTTTCTAATAAATGGCACTTAATATAAAAAGTAATAATGAAAATAAATTACACTGTGAGTGGAGAGTAAGGTAAGTCCAATTATTTTAAAAATTGCTTAATAAAATTTATAAAAGTTTGTTTGCAAATTTTCGTATGAAAATTGGGTATAATAATAAGTTTAATAACATTTGGAAAGTAGTTTTACCCAAAACTTTTGTGTTTACTGAATACTGCGTGAAAATTTTAGTACAAAATTCAATTCAATATTTTTAATGGAAAGTTTTTTTTAGCTCCAACATATCAATGTTATTAGAAGTGAAATTAAAAAAAGAAAAAATATATTTTCCATCGAAAATTATTTTAATTTATGCTTTTTGGCCGGGTCTTTTAATCTAAATGACTAATTTAAAATGTTTTTAAGCTTAAAGAAGTCAAACGAAATAATTCTTTGAACAAGAAATATACAAGCTGCGGAGTATCTAAGTTGCTGTTCATGAGAATCAATTTCAAATTCTAATATTGTATGTAGAGGAATTGAATTAATTCAGATTGCAAACGCCCATATTTATGTTATTTATGACATTTTGCAACGCACTTTTTATCATATTAATTTGACCATTTGATACATTTGAAAATAATCTCTTAAAAATGCAAAGTAAATAAACAAACTGAAGAAAATGTTGATTGAAAAAAGAAAACAAAAATAAGCATAAATAATGCCCCACACAGACTCACATGTTTTTTTTTATAAATATTCATACAAAAGGAAAAAAAGAAAAATATAAATATACAAGAGCGAGTCGGCTACGCGACTGACCACTTGAAAGAAAATCAGATAAACGAATTGAATTGAATTTAGTTAGTCAGTAGGCAGCTGGGAATCATTATAATGCGTTACACATTGTGTAGGCTGGGGCAGCGGACCCTCCGGCCCCGAACACTTGCATTAGCTCTGCTCTGCCCATTTTCAATAGGTTATTTCTTGATTCGACTTTTCTTAACTAATTAACGTAGCACAAATTAGCGGGACGCCCTGGCAGAGATGTTTCTTACGGTATGGTAAACAAAAGATTTCGAAACTAGCATCGCGTAGACCCGGGCACCACCCGCGGTGCTTACTTCCAGGGTCGCACAAGAAAATGGTTTAATAAATTAATTACCTACGATATCATCGAAATCAAGTGGCACAAGTAGCAGTTGTATGAGGCATTCTCGAGCTCAAAATTGTATATTTAGTTCCATTGAGTAAAGTTCAAAGTTGATGCCAGGTTTTCATTAGCTTGAACTGTTTTTTGATTGTATTTTTTTCATTTTTTTATTTTTCTGTATAGCACTCTTGATGAGTTATATCGCATGTAAAATAGGTTGAGAAGCTTAAAAAACATTTTAGAATTGTAATATTTTTAGCACAAAATGTAATAAAATTATTAATAATAACACATCTTGTTTAATATTTCCATTATTAATAGAGAGCAGAGACTGCTATGCATTTTTCCATTATTTAATTTGATATATAATAATCTCATTTAAATTTTTAGTGTATTGAATTAATATTGTGTCACTTAATTTGAATACTACACTCATAAATAATATTACTTCTAAAATGTGATCAGGGTATTTATTTCTAGAGTTATTTCTTAATTAAATTTCTTTGTACATTTTTTTACAATCACAAACGTATAGGAATTATAAAATATGAAAAAAATTGTATAAGCCTTTTGTTTTTTCATAAACTATCAAAACGTTATGATGATATGATATTATAAAAGGTACGGTTTTTATTGAAATTTATTTTAATATTGTATATTTGATATACTTTGAATTTACTCAAAGTTATTTTTTTTTATGAGAAATTTCTAATTTCGTATCACTTTCATTTCATTTCACATTTATATGAATAGCGTTATAGTATCAGACTTTTGTTTTTTTCTAGATAGTGCATTCAGTGTTCGTCATAGCCTAGGTTGCCTATCTTTTATATTCTATTGTCATTTTCATATCGCGCTCGAAATCTGAGTCAATGAAAATGATTTGATTAAATTATTTATTTGATTCTGTGTGCCCAGCACACACCAAGGCATTGTTGTCATCTTCATCAGTAGGTTACTGAGTCGGTCACATCTGGGATCGTTTGTCGCTCTTGTCTTCGTTAGTGCGTCATCATGTTCGGTTTTCTTTTCATTTTTTTAATATTTTAAAATGGAACCAAAAGAGAAGACTTTAGGCAGAACTTATCACCGGACAACACTTGTTTTAAATTAATCTTCATTAGGGTCAGCCAGTTAATAATACATTGATGTGGAGAGGCTTTCGAGGTCGCTGCGCCACAGCTGGGCATATGTTGCAAGTTTTGAGTACACAACCGTGCCTCTGCCTCCGCCCCCGCAACCGCACCCGCACCCGGCCGTGACCCTGCTTATTATACGCGCTTCTGTTCGCTGGCGCAAACTTTGATTGAATTTTCATTAATTTCTGCTGCGGTCGCAACTTTTTCAGCAAATGTGCGCCATAAATCATAGGACTATAAAAGCAACGTATGGTGGGGCAAAAGAAAAAACAAATATATATATATATATATATAAGAATTTTCAACTGGAGAATGTTGTCAACTTTTCACTTTTAATTAGTTGGCAACCTGCTAAAAATTTGGGTCACGTTGCACGAGCATAAATCAAAAATGCACTTGTGCAAATATTTGAGCCAACAATTTTGCGTCGTGCATGCCACCTAAAAGTATGCAACAGTGCGCTGCAGCTGGGCGTGGCATGAGTGGGGGCCACAGGCTGTTCATGCTTGTGGTCTAGCATATAATTTTTTGAACAATACCAAAAAGTGCGACACAGAAGCTAATAAAAATTAATTTAAAAACCGCACACAATTTATTTCAATCAGCAGCACGCAAATCATCTCCCAGCAAACAGCTAAACGAACGTATAATTTTTGATTAACTTTGATAAACTTGCGCCCAGACAAATTGAAGCAACTCGACTTTAAAGCACCTGACAACGACACGATGCAACAGCAACTTTAGCAAAAACAACAACAGCAACAAACAACAACAACTGTAACTAGTCTGGCATAACATGGCCAACAGACTGTTTAGTCTGTCCAGACTGGCCCAGGTCCAGTCTGACCGCCCTACCTTCTTCGCCGCCTCCCCCTTTAGAACACTCTACCAGTTTCTCTCTGTCGAACTTATCCAGCAGACATGTAAATTATGTTGGTTTTGTTCAGTTTGTGAATTTGCCAGAATTCCGAACGGCAGACAGCCTCACACCCATTCAAAAGTTCTCTATTTTTTGGTTATCTGTTCCTCTGTTATTGTGGCTGCTTAAAGCGTTTCTAATTTTGGGTTTTTGTCTGTAGAGCTACCAGAGAGAGAGAGAGAGAGAGAGAGAGAGAGAGAGAGGGAGAGAGAGAAGGAGTGAGAGACAAAGGAAAAGAGCAAGAATGATACAAGTTGGAGAAAATATTTCCTCCAACTGCTTAAAGCTTGCACTCAATGAGTTAAGTTTTTGAGTTCTTCTGATGTCGGGTAAAGTCTTAGATGTATTCTGGTTTATCATCAATACACAAACGCTTTAAGTATATGCAATTGCTTTGAATAAAAGTTATTGTACCTATTTTCAACAATAATAAACAGACAGTATACTTCTTATAACCTTGACTTTGTTTTTGTTTACGTCAAAAGCGAAAGTGGACTATGTCAATGTTATAAAATATTATAGAGAGATTTTAGAATGCTGACAGTTTTTTTGTGATGCGTAGATAGTTTTTTTTTTTTTTAAAGTTATGTAACAAATTGGTTTGTAAACTCACGCACACTGCTTGCACTTTTTGTAACTCTCACATTCACTAATACACCTCTTACTTTTTATTTTATCAAAGGAGGAACGATTTCGTACTTTACATTTCTTAAAATTTGTTAATGATCAATGATATGTAAATATTGTAAATTTTGCATAAGAAATAAACTCATCTCTCATCTCAAATTTGTTCCTATGCTATCTTTTCTCTTTCGTTACCCGTCTTATTATATTCCTTTAGAAAGTGAAAAGAGTGTATTGGGTTTGTGCCGGTTTCAGAGTCCGAGTCCTTCAATAATTCGCCCAAAAAAAATGCCCTAACTACTATGTCTAACCTAACTGTTTATGTCAATTCCTTCTACCTACTATAAAAAAATGATGAGACTTTGATAGACTCTTACTAGATTAAACCAGGTTCATATTTAATTTGTTGGATGGTGTACCTAAACTAGGACAAACAAATTGGATTTAGCAGTAACAAATAAATTTAGTAAATTTAGCAAAACGTTATAGAACACTGACAATTGACCGTTAATATACAAATTATCCTAAGTGCTAATGTTAATGGAAACCGTTGCCAAGTGAAATTAATTAAAAATTCAGTGATTATTATATTAATTATGTATACTCGTGTTGAAATTGGGTGTACGTCATTTCAAGTGTCGATTGCAATAAGATAAGAGCGAAAACCGCAAACAAGTCAATTGTCGTACTATATACAAGTATTTGTGAACGTAAATGCAGTGATAAGAGAACAAGTGGGTAACCGACAATATAAATAGTTGCACTACGCGGAAAGCTTTTTCATTATTACGGTGAATAGCGAATACTCAACATGCCAACGGAACTGGGATCAAAGGATGGCATCCTCATCCGCATCATGACGGCCGCAGACTACCAGCAAGTCAAAATCTTTATGGGCGGCAATTTCTATAATGGCGAGCCCCTTTGCGCATCTTCTGGAGAGGATGTGCAGAAATGCCACGAGCAGGAGAACGATGAGTATCATCTCTCCATGATTGCGCAGGGTACCTGCCTATTAGCTTTGGATGAAAACAATGGCGGAGCCATTGTGGGCCTGGTTCTGGCAGGTGGCCAGATCCCCAGCGATTTGGAGAAGCATCAAAAGGAGGCCGCTGCCATGGAGCCAAATACCTGGGGACGAATTGCAGTGTTCCTATCCAAAGTCGAAATCGAAATCAATCTCTTTAAGCGATATGGCATCTCCAAGCTGCTCTACTCCCACATAACCAACGTGGCTGCCTCGATGCGTGGCAAGGGGCTGGGCTCACGTCTGGCCGCCGCTCTCATAGAAGTGGGTCGCAGCAAGGGGTTCCCCCTCATGATAGCTTACTGCTCGAGCTTCTACTCGGCGCGCCAGAAGCAAGCCCTGGGCATGGAGTGCGTCCATGCTGTGGCCTATGCGGATTACAAGGATGCCAGTGGCCAAGTGGTGTTCAAACCACCCGCACCACACACACATTTACGCGTTATGGTGATCAAACTCTAAACAGGTAGAACTTCTACTGCGTTGACTGTGCGTAAATTCAACAACAATATTTGTTATCTAGTTGTAAACATAATTCTCTCTTATATAATAATGCCAAAACCTGTTCAATTTTAATTGTTGGTCTTACTTCTATACCAGCTATTTTTTTGTACTCAATTATAAAGTGATAAGATTATATTTGTTTTGTGCAATGTCCGTCATGCTGACCGTATTATTAGACAGTGAATTAAAGTTCGTACTTGCTTAAAGATAAGCCAACTATTTTGGTAAGCTTTTTAATTCGATGACTGGTTCAAATTAATTATACTACATTTTGTAAGCTCACATCAGATACTACATAATGCAAATAAATCAAAATAATTTAATTTAATTTGTGCTCACTGACAGATTAACTAATTGGAGGTAAGGGAACACAAATTCTTAAATAAGGAGCCTGGTTTGCCTTCCAGGCGAGGGGATGAAGTATTGTTTTAAATGAAGTCCGTAGTGGCCAGTTCTAAGAAAAATGTATAGTTTTTAATTATCCCATATTCCGTACAAATAATTAAAATTATTTTGAAATATGCCATTCATTGTTTTGCCCATTTTTAAAAAGTATCAATACGCGTGGAAAATAAGCTAAAAGATTATAGTTTAATTCTAAAAGTAAATATTGACCCGTGAATTGCCTTATAGTACTAGTACTTACATATTAAATATATTTTATATAATTATATTCACTTAAAATTTTAATTTTCTTAAAAGAATTTAAGTTTAAGTAAATTTGTTTTTTATTTTAATACACAAATGCTCAAACTCATTTTATGATCAAGGAGATCTTTTGCAAATTCTGTCAGCACGAGAAAACGAAATTTCAGAAGGAAAAATCTCTTAGATAGGTAAAGTGAAAATGTCTTTTTAATTAGTCAAAATTGAAAGCAAAATATTGCATTTCCAAAGAATTAGTGAATATATAATAAAACTATAGGTAAGAAAACATAAAAGTATCAGACTCTACATAAATAAATATCACCAATTGAGAAGAAAATATTGACTTTGTTCAAGATACTTGACACTTGAAACAGGTGCTCGTAAATATCCACCTTAGATAAAGTGATAAGATTTTTTGACATGCCCACTGAACTATATATATTGATCCTAAGCGGTTTTCATTGTCGGATATTTAATACACTTTCAGGGATTAAAGAAATTGTTGAAAAATAAATTTTAATTAATTTATTTACTTTATTTATTTATTCAAGATTGTAAGTATATAGTTTATATATTTTCCGCGTTCAAAGAGACGGACATGGCTAAATCCACCAGGCTCGCCGCCTTGACAAGGAATATATCGGAAATTCTTCATTTTGCCTGTTACATTAATTTGCATACAATTATTATACCATGGCAGCCCAGTTTTACAAAGTATAAATATCTGACAGTGGATGCTTGAATGCGTCGTCAAGGTATATTTTTGTATAGGGACTCCATGGGAAACTACCGTTATACTTGTTTATACCACGTAACACATCTGCTGTATGTATGCAAGGATATTTAACCCACTAACTGAAGGCAACTGATCAGCTGAGTCTATTAGCACTTTCATCGGTACCGCATAATTAATTAGTTTCATGAATTACCATTTTTGATAACACTCATTTAATAGCTTCTCAAATTTCTAACAGATTTGATATGTTTGATATGTTTATTTTTGCAAAATCGTATACGTGTATATAGCATACGCATAAAGCTGCATATAAAGAATAATAGGTAGGAATAATGGATGGAAACATTTATGGTTGAGATAAGACTATACAACTTAGAGGTACCAAAGTTTAAACTGGTTGCAAATATAACGGGCTTGGGTCTTAAAATACTAAAAATACTCGAATTAGATAAGATATGAGAGTACATTTGTAATCGTATAAATGGTTGAATTTGGCCGAAAACATTTGCAGTCTTTAGTAAACATCAAATTCTCAACATGTCAGCCAAACTGGATTCACTGGAGGGCATTGTCATCCGCATCATGACGGTGGCGGACTTCCAGCAAGCAAAGATCTTTTTAACCAAGAATTTCTTTAAAGACGAGCCGCTCTGTGCATCTTCTGGAGAGGATGTGCTGAAAAACAACGAGGTGGAGATGGATAAGTTATTAACCTCCTTGATCGAGGAGGGTAACTGCCTATTAGCTTTGGATGAGAACAATGGCGGACGAGTTGTGGGCTTGGTCCTGGCATATGCTAAGATCCCCAGCGATTTGGAGAAGCATCAGAAGGAGGCCGCTGCCATGGAGCCCGGCATCTGGAGGCGCATTGCAGTCTTCATGTCCAAAGTCGAAACCGAAGTCAATCTCTTCAAGCGTTATGGCGTTTCCAAGTTGCTCTACTCCTACGTAACGAATGTGGATGCCTCAATGCGTGGCAAGGGACTGGGCACACGTCTGGCCGCCGCTCTCATGGAATTGGGCCGCAGCAAGGGATATCCCCTCTTGTCAGCCAACTGCACCAGCTTTTACTCAGCGCGCCAAAAGGAAGCCTTGGGCATGGAGTGCGTGTATTCTGTGGCTTATACGGATTACAAGGATGCCAGTGGCCAAGTGGTGTTCAAACCACCTGCACCACACACACATTTACGTGTTGTGGCTATCAAACTCTAAGCATCATTCATTGTTCCTAACAACAGCAATAATATATGCTATGTTGTCATCTGTGGTTTAAATAATTACCCAGTCAGGTTTGATCGATCTTAATGATTATTAATAGTCACCTTCAAAGTGTAGATTTAGGAAAATATTGGACTTTTTAATTATAGGAGGACAGTGATCTGACAGTTTATTCTTTAACGCGTCGTCAAGGCCTCGTTTGCCGTCTATTTACTTTAATAAGGACCTCTCACACACATTGTCTTTAAATGGTGATCAAACTCAAAGCTGGTATAAATTATGCTGCGTGGATTTTATAAATTCAATAATTATATTTGTTATCTAGTTGTAAATATATTTTACCAATACTAACTAAATCTCTTACGCAATTATATTTAAGCACGAAAAATAATAGTTTTATCTGGAGTTCCGATGAATAAATATCCTTGCAGACGTGAAGCAGATTTGCGATACGATTTTTCGTTTTTAAACAAACTTTTAAATATGACTCTGCAAATTACCTTAATGATAAACAATTGTGTTAGCAGTCATCAGATAATGCATTATGCGAATTACACAAAATAATTTAAACAGTTTTAAATATATTAACGTTTTTTCCTATCTGACCGATTGTCGGGTTGGTGATCCGAAAATGCTCGGAAGCTTTGTTAGTATGTTTCGTTTAGAACTAGAAGATTTTTTAAGAACCATACCTAGTCTAAGAGTTCTATTGTTATGTCATCTTTCTAATTGTTCGCGATTTTTTTTGTGCGATTTCGAAGCTATGCGGTTTTTTTCCATATGATTTTTATGCGGATTTTTACACAAGATTTCGAAGTTATGCGATTTTTTGTTTGATTCAGTTTTTTGTATGGGATTCCCCTTTTTAAATATTTCTCTATACAGAATAAGCAAGACAAAACCGCAACTTAGGTATGATCAATATTTTTTTAAGAATAAATTATCACTAGAGCTTTCATTTTGTAAAGACAATTGTTTGGTTAATGAAGAAGATTAATGTTTTCAGTTTCAAGATACAAATCTTGGAAAAATGCTGCAGCAATGAAAACTTGATATAGACTTTTCAATGCGATTTTTTGGTCTTATGAGCTTTTTGAAAATTTTGAAACATATCCCTAATTATGCAGTGCAAGTAATTTTTTTTATGCGATTTTTTTATTTTTATCCTATAAATAGTATCTTTTTTATGCGATTTTTCTATGCGGTTTTCTGTGGAACGTATCTGCCGAATAAAAAGAGAACTGAGTGTATATTGTAAATCCGCTTTAATGTACTGCGCTTGTGGATTGCACAGGGTCAACTCGATTTAAGCGCACAAATGATAAGAAACGTAAAGCCGTAAAAAAGTCGACGACGGCGCTCAGTTGAACGCTGAAGCTGGCAACATGACGACGATCGTGCGCGAAATGAAGCCGACAGATATTGAAGAGGCCAGTCGCTTCTTACGTGAACATTTCAACAAGCATGAACCGCTTTTGCAGACCCATGACGAAGTCCCCCAAGTGAACAACGATTCGAACAGAAGAGAGTATCACGAATCGATTATTCGGCAGGGCACTTCATTGGTTGCCGTCGACCAAGGTGCAGGTGATCGCATTGTGGGCGTGGCATATGTTGGCAAACTGAATGCAAAGGAAATGGAAGAGAATTGGATTGCATTAAATGCAACGAAACGTACGCAATTTATGGAATCCTACTCCGATTTTAAAGATGATGCTGGTAATATTGTTTTCGAAACGCTAGCACCACACACAAAGGCCAGTGTTATGGCCTTGAAATTGTAGAGTATCTTAAATGAAGCTTTTGCAGCTTTAAAACAAGTAAAAACGTCGGTTACACCCGACAGCGCAATACTCGTTCACAGTGTAATGACAGCTTATTTTCGAAAAATCTCGATTTTTGTAATTTGTGGGGGTTGAAGTGGGCGTGGTCCAAAATTTTCTTAGCAAACGTCTGTCAAATTTTTTAACTCGAGCTCTAAAATTGTGAGAGATCTAGACTTTCGCGGCTTACCCGACCCGAGAGTTTCTCGCTTTGCCAAGCCGAAAAATTTTGTTGCGATCTTTATAGAAGATGATCAATAATGTGTTTTCAAAAATGTCATGTATTTAGCTTTACAACTGAGGGAGGTTTAGAGATGAAATCAATTTGCCCCGCCCCCAGTTGGCATTGGGAAAAAATCTTTACACTTTATCTGACTCGTGTTTACACTAGAATATATTCCAAGATTTATTTCTAGTTTCGAAAGCTTTTTACTTTGTGAACGAGTATTAAAATAATAATCCTGAACCGTTCTTTTGTACTTATTATGTACTTAATTTTGAGAAAGTTCTCATAATTATTAAGCCCTGTATATGAGTAAAAGATATACAGATTAACTCAAAGTATACCTTTTGATTTTTAGAACCATTCACTGTATACTTTCAATAGGCAATTGTGTCCCAACAACGAAAATCGTAGCGTAGGTACGGGGTATCGAGTACACTCGACTAGCGGCTTCTTCCGTGTTGTTTTTATCAGTTAAGTTTCTTGATATTGAAAAAGCCGCATTGCGATCACATGAAAATGCTCATGTCTGAGAGTTTGTAAAACTCAAGTTCAAGTTGAAGTAATTTATTTTTTGCGATAAGCGCACTTGAGTAGTGCACCTAGAAAGCTCACATAAAACTCTGAAAGACCCTTCAACTGCATTGAGTTAGTCGCCGTCGCTTGCAACATGACGACGATTGTGCGCGAAATGAAACTGGAGGATATCGATGAGGCTAGCCTCTTTTTACGCAATCATTTCTACGGCCATGAGCCACTTTTGCTGACGCCGGGCGATCATCCGTTGATCAATGACGATCCGAAAAAGCGAGAGTATCGCCTCTCGCTGATACGGCAGGGCACCTCGTTGGTGGCAGTTGATCAGAGCAATGGCGATCGCATTGTGGGCGTGGCATTTGCGGGAATAATGCATCCCAGCGATCTGGAGCAGAATTGGAACGAGGTCAGCGGACGAAAGCCAAAGCTGTTAATCGAACACATTCATTATTTTCTGTGCAACATTAAGAGGCACGCTCAATTCTTTGAACATTACGAAGTCACGGACGCTCTGTACTTGAAAACTCTGGCCGTCGATTCAACGATGCGTCGCCAAGGACTCGCACGACGCCTGGTGGCCACCCTAATGGAGCTGGGTCGCACCAGGGGCTACCCATTGATGGTGGCCACCTGCACGGGACTCTACGTGACGCGTCTGATGGCCTCGCTGGGCATGGAGTGCGTGCACTCGGAGGCTTATGCGGATTACAAGGGTGAGGATGGCAATGTGGTGATCCGACCGCCAGAGCCGCATACAGAAGCGAGCGTAATGGCTATAAGGCTGCAGGAGATGCCCTCGTATAACCCGGGTCTTTATAAGACATTTTTCTAATTTTAGCAAATATTATTAAATTTTATTTTTAACTTTTCTGCAAGATTTTACTTGGGCTCTGGCGAAAAATATCTATAACACTCATTTCTCTTTTGATGCGGTAGATACGTTCCACAGAAAATCGCACAAAAAAAAATTACATAAAAAAAACTACTCATATTGTAAAAATAGGCATGTGCTCCATAATTATTAAAAGTGCACGCTACATAAAAATCGCATAGTAAAAGACATGACTTACATTGTATAACTAGGTATACGTTCCAAAATTTTCAAAAAGCTCATAAGACCAAACAAAAAAAAAAAAAACCCATGAAAAAGTCAGTACCAACTCAGAAATAATTAAAGCAGTGAAGAAACGAGGAGTTACTGCAAAAATTAATCTTCTTAATTAACCAAACAATTGTCTTTACACAAATATTGTCGTACAAAAATATTGTGCACACCTAAGTTGTGCTTTTGTATTGCTGTTCTGTATAGAATAAATATTAAAAAGCTGAATCTCTTGCAAAATACAGAAACAAAAAATAGTCGAAATCTTGTAAAACAAATCGCATAAAAATCGTAACAGAAACCTCATAACTGCATAAAAAAATTCGCCTAAAAAGAGAACTGAGTGCATATGTGTTTCCCTGGGTTTAAAACGTGACTATTGTATTTTACATCTATATATATATATATATATATATATATATATATATATATATATATATATGTTTTTTTTTGTTGTCTTATCAGTTAAAGTTCCTTGCCTCTTGAGTGTGTTTATATCAAAGCAGGGCATTATCGCATCGCAAGCTTTTTGCGATAAGCTCACTCAAAGAGCTTTCAATGAGTTTGTTGGGTCAGTCGTGGAAGATCGCAACATGACGACGATTGTGCGCGTAATAAAAGAGGATGATATCGAGGAGGCTACACTTTTTTTACGTGATCATTTCTACGGGCATGAGCCGCTGATGCAGACGCCCGGAGCTCATCCGATAAGCCATGACGATCCGAAGAGGAGAGAGTATCGCCTATCGCTAATACGGCAGGGCACTTGCCTCGCTGCCCTTGACGGAGATCGCTTTGTGGGCCTGGCACTTGCCGGCCTAATGCATCCCAGCGATTTGCAGCAGAAGTGGAACGAGGTCCATGAGCAGGCGCCGAAGTTACTTATCGAACATATTCATTACTTTTTGTCCAACCTTGAGCTCAAGGCGCGATTCTTCGATCATTACGACGTATCAACTGCTCTATATCTAAGCATTCTGGCAGTGGATGCGTCCGTGCGGCGTCAGGGTCTGGGACGCCAACTGGTTACCGCGTTGATGGACCTGGGTCGGGCCAAGGGACTTCCTCTGATGGTAACCACCTGCACTAGTCTCTACTCGTCGCGTGTGATGCTCGCTTTGGGCATGGAGTGTGTCCTTTCTGAGGACTATGCGGACTACAAGGATGAGGAGGGGAAGGTGGTAATTCAACCGCCTGCGCCACACACAAATGCGAGTGTGATGGCAATACAATTGTAGCGAAAAAGCTGACTTAAATCTGAAATATAATACTTTAAGAATCAAAAATGTAGATTAAAGATTATTATCTTAAACTTGTTTGGCTTTTGTATTCTATGTGCTGATCAGGTTTATTTTACACTGTCCGAGATATTGATTTCAGCATATGTTTTTCCATTCAAGAGTTTTGCTCTTATTTAACATAACCGGTAGATATAAAGTATCAAAAATTATCACAATTAATTAAAACGTGAATTAACGGAAATCTATGTGTTTATATACTTGTAATTAACTATGCTTGCACACAAAAACGTATTTTTTTGGTAGATTTCTTCGTTCGGAAGCTAAAACTATAGTGGGCTAATGTTGATATGTTTGAACATTATTGACACTCTCAATTGAAAAGTTTGCTTTAGGTAATTTAAAAATATAAAAAAGTTTTTTATATAAAATAGTAATTATTCGACCAACTGATAAGTAATATATATACTGATAAGTAATATATATACTATATAGGGTCTCTTTGTGTACGTTACACAATTTGAAACAAAATTATAATAACTTTTGCATACGATACGATACGATTTTAATACGGTGGTAGTTCTCAAAATGTAAATCACTTTAAACTCGACCGAGAATTTCCAAAAATTGTAATATAAGAAATAATATTTTGTTTTTTAAATCTAGTGTTGTGAAAATCTTTCTAAATTTAAGAAATAAGTTTTCTAATAGTAGAGAATTGTTCCATTTTTAATTAATGTTTTCGTTTCCTTTCTTAAGCATTAAGACCTTTTTAAAGCGTTTGGACATTTTTAGTATACCCTTTCCATATCAAATTCTTAGTTTCCATATCTTATTAGGCAATATTATCATATTATTATGGAGTATTCAAACTTCAAGCCCCAACACACAACTTTTATCACAGCTTTTTATAATCGTTGTCGTATAGACTTGTGTATACCCGCATCAGATAAAGCTTTGCGATTGTTAGGTATGCTAAGTATATATGGGCGTGGCAATTTGATTTAATCTATATATTCCCTCAGTTTTAAGGCTAAATGCTTCAAATTTTACAGGCTGATTAAAAAATTACACAAATTCCACTGAGCGTGGCAAATCAATCATTTCTTCACATTGTTAAAATCGTAATCTCTCACAACTTTAGAGCGCAAAAATTTCGGCAACTCCCTCCCCGCTACCACAAATTACAAAAATCTATATTTTTCCAAAATAACAATAATAAATACGGTCGTTTTCGACCGATTTAAGCTACTGTGAATGAGTATTGCGCAGTCGGTTACACCCGACTGCAAAGTTCTTGGTTTGTTAGGTCCCTTATCTTTTATTATTACTTTGTATATATTTGTTGCGATAATCCCCAGCTCTAACAATCTCTAGCTTGCTACCTCTGTCTCGCGTATCTCAATCTATAAATAACGCTTGTGAAGAGACACTGCTTCGGCTAGAATAAAAAGCTATTCCAGTTTTGGAACTGCTTTCATTTCGTCTGTTGCTGCGCACAACATGACAGCGATTATACGTGAATTAAAACTGGAGGATTTCGAGAAAGTAAAGGCATTTCTACGAGATCATTTCTACCCAGATGAACCACTCTTTCAAAGGTATCCGGCGGAACAGCAACCATGCATTGAGGATCCAAAGAGGACAGAATATCGTCTGGGGCTTATTCGTCAGGGCACCTCGTTGGTCGCCGTCGACCCAAACAACGGCCGCTTGTGGGCCTGGCCTTGGCTGGAGCCCTGTTGCATCCCGTTGACAGTGAGCAAATTAATACCGATACGGTATTGGGGAAAGTTCTGTGCTTACTCGCCGATATTGAAATTCGCGCCAAAGTCTTCGAGCACCCGAATGCAATTTACTTAAATATTCTTGGTGTGGATGCGTCAGTACGTCGCCAAGGATTGGGACGTCGACTGTTGAAGGCCCTCATGAAAGTTGGTCGCTCCAAAGGATATACCATGCTAGTTGCAACTTGCACTAGCCTCTACTCGACGCGCCTGATGGCCGCCCTCGGCATGGAATGTTTAGTTGCACAAGCGTATGCGGACTACAAGGATAAGGATGGAAACGTGGTGTTTAAGCCACAAGCGCCACACACAAAAGCCAGTGTCATGGCTATTAGGCTATAAATACTATATAAATAAATAAATCACAGCGATGCTTTTTTCTTTCAGAATATACTTTTCTGATATTAATAAGATCGAGGTCGATTAAACCTAAAAATCGCATAATAAAATCATTACTAGCTATTTTTATTGTAACAATCAAGTTAAATAAATCAATTCAGAGTTCACTTAATATTTTAAATAAAATCTTGAGATGTTTTACTGGAATATACGATTAGAGAAAAATTAAATATGCTGTATTTTAATCAGGTGCAAAGGTTTTGAAAACCCGACCAAGGTAATATATTCTTAACTTAAGATCAAAACTCCAAATTTCGGAATGTGTTTTTATAATCCCAAATGTGTTACCTTAAAACTCAAATGCAGAACTTAATCTAAGCATTAATCTAAGCATTATTTCAATTTCTGAAATTCTTTCTTTGAGTATTTTATGCTTAAACTTATTTAAAGAACTGTGTTCTTACTTATGCAATATAAACGGACAATTATAAAACTAAAAATTAGGCATATGCAATTTAAAGATATTCAAGAATAATATGCGAATGCTCGTATTTAGATTTGGATCGGGGTATTT
Organism: Drosophila colorata; assembly: GCA_035041545.1. Classification (NCBI taxonomy): domain Eukaryota; kingdom Metazoa; phylum Arthropoda; class Insecta; order Diptera; family Drosophilidae; genus Drosophila; species Drosophila colorata. The sequence goes on from JAWNLD010000013.1 coordinate 5,012,592, forward strand.
CTGTAAGGATATCTATACTTTTAGAGTTCTAACAAATAGAAAAATTTTTTCTTATCAGCTTTAAAGTAATTTAAATAATGTATGCTTTATGCATATGCGTATTAATAAACATATATACATATTTATATTTCAAATATTTATTTCACATGCTGTTTTCTCAAGCCACCCGCACCCCTCGCTTTCTCTCCAACCCTTTCATGCACTTCCATTTAAAACGGCTCGCTGCTCACATGCAAAATGCAGGTCATTAGTGCAGTGATCCCGTTTAGCCGCACCCCCGACTGAATGCCCCGACTCTCGGCGCAACCCTTTCATGTCAGACGCACGCACTCATTAACCATTTGACAGTAACAAAGTGCAGTCGCAATCGCAGCTCCCATCCCCTACCCCGCTCCTACCAACCCAACCGCCTTGACCGTTGACAACTTTGTAGTCTGTTTGTTTTGTTTTGTTTTGTTGTCCCTTTCAGTCTTTTCGAAATGTATATTGCTGACTTTAAAGTGCGTAATTTTGTAATACTCGTTCACGAACTGAAAAGAGCATATAGGGTTCGTCTTAATACTTGAGACTTGAAACCTTGAATATATACTCGCGTCAGATAAAGTGTTATATTTTTTAGTCACGCCCGCAGCGAGTGTGCAAATTCGATTTTATTTATATATCTCCGTCAGTTTTAAGGCTAGATAAAACAACATTTGTGTGGACCACTAAATTTTTGTGGCCTGGACCCAGCTTCAAGCGCTGCCTACATTTGACACAAGAGCTGGAAGGTTAGAAAAGAGGAGCCGATTGATTTGTGATAAGGGAAAGCTCTCAACCCAACACATTGTCACAGGCAACACGACCCAAATGTTTCAATTCAGCCAATTATCGATAAATATCGATTGCTGCCGTGGATCGATCAACCATGAGAATTTGAGTCGACTACTGCTTCTTCGTTTGAAATCAATTTGAGCCGTTGTAAATAACCTTATTTTGATTTCTAAAATTTTCAAAATTTTTATTGTAATCCTTATTATATCTTCCATAATAATGATCTTTTTCAAACGAGTATTGCGCCATCGGTTACACCCGACTGCAACGTTCTTACTTTTTTTTTATTTTATTTATTTACTTTTTTTTTTCTCACAGCCGTTTTTGTTTTCCGTTGGCTTCGTTTTTTTATGGCAATTTAATTAGATTAAAAAGCCATAAAAATTCTTTAAAAATCATTTGGCCTTGGGATTTGGTGCTAAACGCTCTTTTATTAACTTTTTCGATAATTATTTTAAATTATTGACATTTAATTTGTTGCGTCATTTGCCAAGTTTTACGCGTGGACAGGCCTTTAAAGTCTTCGCCCATAAAGCAGCCCAGTGAAATAAAAAATTAAACTTTATTGAAATCGATTTGCGGATGGGTGTTGATTCAATCGGTGGGGGTGGGGGGGTTCAACAAAAGTTGTTGCCATTTTCAGCGAGTTTAATTCTCGATTTTTATTTTCGTGTTGATGACAACACACACACACACACACACACATACACAAACACAACGGAAGAGGCCTGTGTGGCACTTGGGTTGGCCAATGGGGTTGGTTCGTACGTGACCCGCTTAACAAATTGACGCGTGTGCGTCCCCAACGCTATACAAGCCCAATTTAAACCAGCTAGCCCGACCCCAACCCCAACCACCAACCCCCAATCACCCGTCGATCGTCAATTCCGTTTTAAACTGCTCTTTATAGTTATTGCAGTTTTATCTCTTGACCATTTCAAAAGTCACTTTTGCTCTTTTAATTAAAACCAAATGCATTTGCCTTGTTGCACGTGAGTTTTGGGCGTGTTCGTCGCCTCATGCTGACCTTGTCGCGTTGTTTTTTTTTTTATCTTTTTCTGTTACCATTTTTCCCACGCAACCCGTTTAGCTATTTCTGGTACTTTCCACAACTTGACTTTTAATATTGATCGACAACTATTTTTTCCTCGTAATTTTCACGCTTATTTGCTTGGGTCAACAGTTGCTGACTGTAAATTTTACAGCTGCCGTTGGTTTGTTTTATTTTTGAATTTTTTTCGACTTTGGCTTCACATATTTCTCAAAGTTTTAAAGACGCAAATTAGCATGATCCGAAGGCTAGACTAAGGCAACAATATAAGATGAAGTAACTGCTGAATAGAGCTCATTTGGTTTTGAGCTGTTTGGATTAGCTCCAGCACATAGCTCATAAAGCTAATCTTGAATGGGTTTCAGTTTGATTGTCCGCGTCTCAGTGCTAATTAATTTATTGTATTTTGTATCAAGATTATATTTTTTATTATTTCAATTAAGGTGTAATATATATTTTATTTTTTGTGTTACGTTTTTTAAATTAAATAGTTATAATATTTTATTTATATTATTACAACGATAATAAGTAATGTGTATATATAATATAAAATATTATAATATAATATAACATAATGTAATATAATATAATATAATATAATATAATAAAATATACCATAATATAATATATAATATAAATCACAAAATCTACTTTTTTTCGTATAAATGCGGTATATCCATCAAATATAATTTTATTCAGTTAAGTCCGTAGTCGAAAGTGGACAATAATTGTGCCATTGATAGTCGAAGAGATTTTTAAGTCCTTATTTTGGGGTTTTAAAATGTAACGAGTACTCAAACTCAAACTACTCATTCAAAATCAAATTTGATTCATTTCATTTAAAGGCATTATAATGTTGCATATCAAAGAACAAATATTAACTATCTATGGTGTCTGATATAGTTGACGATGAAACTATCAATAGTTTTTTTTATTTATTTGTTAAAGGTCATGTCATAATCGATCTTAAGCAATACAATTAGGTCTACAAAACAAGCATTTAAACGCTTAAACAAAGTTTAATTCCATTTTGAATTTTAAACTATTTACGGGCACATTGAAAGTTTTAAGGCACGATACTGAAGATATTCTTGTTCTAACGATAAGCTTAACCTGACCTTAATTCTCCTTCTAACATGTTGAAATTTTTAAAGGAAAAGTTTTTGCCGATGATGACTATCATTAACGCTAAACTGTTTATAATATACCATCGGTTTATATAGAAAGTTTGATACAAGAAAGTTTTTGTTAAAAAATGCGCTGGTTTTAAGAGAATAATATTGTATTCATGAAAATTATTGTTACTTGTGTATTTAAGATTGGGCATGTATATACTTTTGCCTTCACGTTGTAAAACAAAGGTTTTTATTAACAAATCAATACAATGCTTTCCACTATTAACGAAAGCCCTTATCGAACACACCCCCAAATTAGTTTAAATTAGTCGCAACCTATTTATTTATTTTTTCTTTTTTTATCACAATTTTTGGTACACTTTCGTATCAGTTCCCAGACTTCCCAGCCTGAAGAGAGGGAAGGGAGAAGAAAAGGGCTTAGTCTCGCACCCCCGAGTTTTATTTTCACATACTTAAATTGACATTAGACATCGTTTAACTTATCTAATTCAGTTTAATGACCATAAGCGTGCGTTGTGGGTTGCCTGTTCATTTCTCTGGCTGGCAATTTCCAGGGGCCCAGTCAAAATTGAATTTAGATAAAGTTTTCGAGCGGATAAATAAACAAAAAAAAGAGAAGAAATATAAAATAACAACAAAAAGAAAAAAAATCCTTGGGACCTTCCCCGTTGGGGCAGGCTGGCAAAGTGAATTAAAAGCTCGTTACAAGTTTGTTTTTCGGGTTAGGCTTACCTAGGTAAAGTTATATGATTGAACGCGCCGCTGCAGCATGTATATATATTTATATTTGTTTATACATGTATATATATATATTTCTATGTATCTGCATATTATTATTGTATAGTATGTGCCATAAATTTTTTATTTATTTTTTTTCTTTTTTTTTAATAAATATTTGTTGCTCTGTCGGCGGCGGCGCCCCACGCACACAAGTGCAGCATGGGGCACACACACACACAGACACGCACACACGCGCACGCACACGCGCACACGCACACGAGACTGTTGCACAAATGTAACACACTAATTGGCAGCCCCACTCACTCACACACACACACACACACACACACACACACTGAGACACAGACACACACGGACGCGTTTAAAAAGTCGCGAGTACGTGAATTGAAGACGAACGCTGGCGCTGGACGATGAAAACGCCGCCAATTTCAATTGCGCGACACGTTACTCCAGCAAAAGTTTCGCAACGACTACCGTTAGCCGACAACTGGCGCTGCCCCAACGAGCGCCGCAATGTCATCCACAGACACACACACGCACACACTCACACTCACACACATACACATACACGTACACACACTTGCATAGGGCTCGCACACATGCGAAGGCGAATGGACGTTGAACATTTTGCCATTTCCTTACGACGTTTCCTGCTGCCAACACAGAGCGCCCTCGAGAGAGAGCAGGAAAGAGCGAAGAGCATGTCGTGTAATGCACATATGCGTGTGTGTGTGTATGTGTATGTGTGTGTGTGTAGGTGCCAAGAGCGAGGGAGTCGCTGGCTTGCACCTGTGTTCCACTCTTTTTATCGTTTGCAAGCGCGCAACTCAACGAAGGCTGCAGAGAGAGAGAGAGAGAGAGAGACCCAAAGAGCGCGACATAAGTTGTTGCATGTGGAACGCAATTCACGTGTGGATGCCAAGTTAGGGAGAACAGTGCAGGTGCCTGTGCACAGGTAAGTTTCAGCTTTGTTTGTTTTTAATATAAGCAGTAAATAAAATTTGCAAAATATCATTTTTTTTTAAATATCATTAAATTTATGAAAAAAATATTATAATATTTTTCACACTAGCACATATTTTTCCGTTCACATTTGCAACGTTTTTCCACCTGCCACATTAAATATTTAATATTATTGATTACATTTAGCGCCCCACACAAAAACAAACAACTTAACGTTACATTGTATTAACTTCAAATTGAGTAAACCCACGGCAAGAGCAAAACACGCTCTTTTAAAGTAATTCGTACTCTGCGTTATCTCTCTTTACGTTCTCGTTGCGGTGCTGTTTTGTTTCATTGCCAAAGCGTTGCGTATAAGACGGAACGTTGTGGTAAACGGCACATGTTGTGCGACTAGTCGAATTAAGAGAGAACACTTGATAAGAGTTCTCTGCTCGTAACATATGGGCAGCTGCCTGTTGATGAGATGAGTTCATATGTACCTGAGAGAGGGCTGCGGGGGAGTGTTTCCCTCTTTGGCATAAATTAATGTGCTCATTTAATAATTTATTTTATTTTTATAAATCAAATAAAGCTTTGAAAAAAATTTATAAATAATATCACAAATGAACAAATACCATAAACAACTTTTTTATAGTATTTACATATTTATATTTACCTTTATTTATTTTGAAAAACTTGCATATTGACTTGTTAACGACTTGATTAAAATATACATTTTTAATTGACAGAAAATAGATTTTTGATGTTATGAAAAAATATTCAATTTTTCACCAAATATTATTTTTTTCCATTGTTTATATATTAAAGTAAAACAAATGTTGATGCTATTGTAGCTATTCTTATTTATAAGCTTTGAAGTATGAATATGAATAATATTTAATAAAAAAATGTTGGTTATCAGTATATAGTCCTGTAAGTACAAATTCATTTATTGGAATTTACTTATTATTATAAAGTCAAACTTTATATCTTCGTGTACATTAATGGTACTCCACTTAAAACTGTGCCAAGATTTACTCATTTAAATTAATATCTATACTTTAGTCTGTACATATTAATAGTATTTTTGGCACTATTGCATTATGGAGTGAATTCTTTCAAGATAATATTAAGATTTAAATCTCCTAAGCGTTACACAGACTATCAACATTTTTTGTTATATTGTATTATATTATAAATTTGCTATTACTATTATTTAGCTTAAACCATTATTTAAGTCTAATAAAGTAAAATAAATATTTCCCGTTTTGTTTAAGCCGATTTAGTTTACTTAATACATAGTATTTAATGTCTTTATGTTGCAAATTCTAATTTAATAATTCTATTATATTATTATATTGCGTGACTTAAGTTTTCGAAACATAATTTTTAAATAACTTGAGATATTTAAAAAAAAACATCCATTATTGATAATACATTTTTAATAATTATTTCAAGTTAAATAATTGTTTTCAAGAGGCATTTGTTTTTTGGGTCATGACGCTTTGTCAGCTTTATTTCTCGTTCTTACTTACTATACAGTATTGATTTTTTCAAATTTAAGGAATTGGGAATCCTCGTAACAATGTCTGTACGATGTTGAAATCATACTTCTACGCATCTATTCTGTGTTCTCAGAAATCCGATGTCACACACTCATCAATTTGACACACACCTCACTGAATAGTAAGTAACTCTTTGCACCTGCTCCACTCGCTCTGCACTTGTCGAAGACCTAGGCGAGCAATTAGGGCCAACTGGGTCCAAGGGGTGTCTAGGTGCCCCCGCTTGTAAAAAGATAACTGTGCATAGCACTCATTCTGGTAATCCCCTGCATAGCGATGACGACGACGTCGAAGACGTTGGCAGACATTCAATCAAATGCTGTCAAAAGTTGCAGCGAAAACAGCTTACAAACTCGAAATTCCCAGACAAACACAAAATATTTCAAATTGTTTTCAAAGCAAACAAGAGCTTGAAAACAAAAACAAAATCAAAGTAAAAACAAAAACAAAAAACGAAGCAACAAAAACAAAAAAGTGCATATCAATTTGTTGACTTAATAATAAGAACGAAATATTATCAATGAAAAATTGAAATACGACAAATCACAATGGAACGCAGTCGAAATGCGGAGGCCCCATCACCAGGGGGCGTGTGAGTGCTGACAGTTGCTTTTCTTGGCAATTGCCCCAGCTTGAACTTTTTTTTTGTTGGCTCGCTTATCGCTGCTCCACTTGTGTTTTCACAAATGTGTTTCGTTCGATGGATGAGTTTTGCGTACGATCTGTATCTGATAACGGTTTATTATCATATGTAAAATGCTGTCGGATAAGTCTGTAAAGTTTCATAATTGGATAATTTTGTTTATATATTTGGATTTGATATTTTATTTGTTATACAAAAGAATAATTGAAAGAAATAAAACGTGTTTTCTGTAAACTTATAAATTTATAAAACAATACAATTTATTAAACTTTTTTATTATCTACCATTTAAATACGAATTTATAGAAATAGTTTTCTCAAGAAAATTGTATGTACTTTTCAAAAGTTGAAGCCAATGTATTAACATTATGATTGCTAACAAATATTTATTAAGCCCAATAAGCTTTAAATAACAAAAAAAACAAGTAAGATTGGCTCTAGTCGGAAGCTCCCGACTAGGAGATACCCTGAACACAGCGGCGAGCATTTAAATACATTGAAACCTCTTTCCAATCATACACACATTCACAAAGTCACACATACACACACACACACACACAAACTCACGCAGCAAGCTGCGCACTTTACACATCGGCTACGTTTGGCCCCACTATGGAAACTGAATTCTTGAATAACTTTTAAAATAAGAGTATGATAGTTATGAAATTTTGGATCTAGCTTTTATAGTCTCCGAGATATGCTAATAAAACCAAGTCTTAAAATAGATTTTTATCGATAATAATGAAACGGAGCAAGATTATGGGGTCGGAGATGCTTTCTTCTGCCAGTTACATACATTTGCACAAAAACATTATACCCTCTTTCCCATTTTCAATGGGTTCAGGGAATAAAAAGATATACCATATGTTTGTATATTATATTATATTTTAATTAGAAAAATCCGTGTATAGTTTTTCTAGTCAAAATTAAAAATGTATCTATATAAAACACATCAAAATTACAAATTTTGTTTAAAATTAAATAATTTTATTTATTTTGTATAGTTTACATATGTATAGGTTATTAAGTTAAGAACTTAATAAACATGTAACGTACACTTATTACATAAAATACACAGTAATACAAATGTTTTATATTACATGTTTATTTAAGTTTAAATTTATGTTCATATATCAGAAATATATATTTTTATGTTTATTAATATGTGCTTATATATAAATATCTATAAACATAATGATATTTAAATTATTATTAGTTTAAGACATATTTTGATTTATATTTAAATATATATAATTTATTTGTGTTTATCTGAGTAACATTAACAAAAGTAAATTTGGTGATGAATAGCCAATTACACAAAATTAAATGATTTTTGAAAATCAAACTTTTCCTAACTAACCTCTTCCCCCGATATTTTGCTTTAAGTATTTCAAGTGCAACACACTCGCATCAAGTTTTTTCTTCTTCTTTCTTTTGGTGCCAACTTTTAAGTCTCGTTGCAAAAATACTTGAGCGCACACGAGTTTTGAATTTCAAATTAGTTCTTTGCACAGTGTCTTAACAGATAATTCCTTTTACTTGGGTTTTTTGTAACTGCCTGTCTATGGACTGTCTGATGCGTTGCCATTGAATTGGGCTGAGGTAAAATAGCAAAAATAGCAAATCGCAAAAAGTTGTGGGGGGCAAATGACCTTGGCTAAATCGGCTCTGGCTGACCTTAAAGGTTCAAGGACTTTTCAAATGTCTCGACGCTGGATCTTGCTTTTGTGTCCCAAAACAATTAGTCGAAATGATATTTAAAAATGCCCAAAATCCAGCATACAGTCAGCAACACCTACAACGAACCCTAAAAAGAAAAACCGATAACCGAAAACCTGGCCTGGGATTTAAAAGCCGTGACTTGACAAAAATCTGCCGCAAGCAGAACCACATCAAAGTGCCACATGTGACCAACAAAAAAAACTAAATATGAAAAAAAGGGAATACAATTCTTAAGAGCTCGTATCTGTCCATCTGTCTGCATGTGTGTGTGTGTGTCCGTGCTAGTGTGTGTCTGCGTGGGTGTAGGCAATCTTAAAGTCAAGACATCAAAGTAGTTTTCTGACATTTATGAAGAAATGCGCAATACGAAAAGTGTTGGAAAATCAATAAGTAAGCGGCAAAAAAAAACAAAAGCAAACTAGAAACGAAAAGACATAGAAAATAGAAAACGGACAACAAAAAAAAAACAAAGTACACCGCTGCCAACTGACGTGGCAAACTATTTTACACCTGAGCTGTCGCCCTGTCAGAGGCCTGAAAAATACAAAGTAGAAAAAAAGAAAGAGAAGAAAAAATACAAATAGAAAAGCGCTTAAAGTCGTGCAGGTTTCGAGGAACAAAGCGAACATTTCATGGCTCTCGAGCAGGCAGTCTAATGAAGAATATTAACCACCTACGCTCCGAGTGGGGGCAAAAAGGTTTCTAATAACCTGACAACCCTGACAGCTATAATAAGGCAACCTGTCATAAGCTGTTTTCAGGCTCGATTGAGTGGGCCCCACGCTCGCTAAAAACTCTTAAAGTTTTCACCACATTGCACATGAGCCACATTTCAGTTCAGTTTGTTTAGCGGGTGGCGTCGGTGGTGCTGCCATTGCTGGTGGGGCAGATCGACCTGGTAAACTTATCGCCAAACTATGCAAAAATTCCCGTCAATATTTCAATCAAAACTGACGCAGTTCCAATGTTTGTGCAGTGTGTGAACCCGTGTGTGAGAGAGAGAGACGCTTCCAGACGGAAGTTAAACGGCAGCTGCCACACAGCCTGCAGTCAGCATGTGGCGAGGGCCTGTCAAAGACTTACGTTTAAGAACTGTACAAATCTGTACTAGATAAAATCATAGCAAGAAATTAGGAATTTTGTATTTTTTAATGATGTGTGATTTAATAAAATAGCAGATGATTTAATTAACCGTTTCCGCTATGTTAATTTGTTATTTCCTATATCGCTTGTCTTTTGCTTTAATACTAAACAAATATTAATGTTATAAGTTCTTTACGAAATTCAAAGAAGAAGCCAAGTTTTGCAATTTAATTTGAAAAATAAATAACAACTCTTTACGGATTTGTCGGCTTATTAATAATCATAAATATTATCTTTATTATCGATCTTTTCAAATGACAAGTAAACTTAAATAGTTGGAAGTACCCTTGAATAAGTGATATACTGGAATGGGTTATTCATATTTTATAAAAGGGGTTCTAAAAAAAAGTAGAAAATGAATAATGTACGTTATGGTATGAATAGTATTGCGTATTTTTTTGTACTCTTCTCATTTCTATTCTATTATATTAATTTATGTTATCCAATATTTCTTTATATTTAATTATACTGTGAGATTTTATATTCAAATATATTATATTTGCTGACATTTTCTTCTATTTAATGTATGCTTCATTATAAGTAAAAAAAATAAACAACAAACATTTTATATTAACTTATATTGTAAAATATTCTGTCATATTCTAGATTTTGAATTAAATCCATAAATACTCTTAGTTTATCATTGACAAGGTTACTAAGACTTGTCATATTTATAAATTTGTAAGTGCAATATTTCATATATTAGATATAATATAAAATCATTAATTTAAAAATAACGAAATGTATTATAGAATTGAATATAATAAGCAAATAAATATAAATAATATAAAAATAAAACAAACACATACATACAATTAAGAGATATAAAAATAAAACAAATATACTTATTATATGTTATACATAAATTAGAATAGCTCAACGCCTTATTCTATATAAAACATATATGAACTACGTTTATGTATAATGTTATATATGGTACTAGACCTTTTATTATTTTGTTTAATTAATTATTACTTTAAAGTTTTTAATTTATGTAATTCTTTTTTTTATATTTTAATTATATAAAGTTGGTTTATTTATTTCTATTCATAGGCTATTCTCTACTCTTTCTTCATTTATTTACCGCAATTCCAATTCCGCATCTCGCCTGCCTGTTCGCCTTTAAATCCGAACAGCCGCAACATGCCAGTTGCGCCGAAAAAAGCAGGCGCAAATTCCACCACCAGCAACAACAACAACAGCAGAAACGCTTGCCAAGTTGTCAGCTGCCAGGTAGGCGCCAGGCTCAGGGCTCATGGCTCAGGTAACCACTTCTGCTCCCCCGCCTCCCACCTGCCGCCATGTCAAGCGCCTTGCCAATGCCATGTCTAGCAAAAATGGTGCTGGGAAACGAAATTCAAAGGCTGCCAATTGCCAATTGAAGCCGTAAAGTATGCTAAGCAATTTGCTGCGCAACGTGTCTGTGTGTGATCTGATACAACAGTGTGTGTGTGTCTAAGTGTGTGTGCCTAAGTGTGTGTGTGTGTGTGTGTGTGAATGTGGGCGATATTTATTGTTGTTTTTTGCCAAAATGTGACGCGGGACTTGTGAGCAAAGGTGTATGTGTGTGTGTGTGTGTGTTTGGAAGGGGGATCCGTAAGCTTTCTCGCCAGTAGCAGCGCCTGGCACCTGTCGCCTGTTTGTAGGACTTGTACCTGCACCAGCTGCATATCGAGTCCCTTTCATAAGTCGAACAGTGTGATTTGAATTTTTGGGCATTAGGCTGTAAATCGCTCTGGCCTCTGGCTATGTTAATACTCCTTTCGAATACCCTATAAATTCAGGAATGAAACTTTAATGAAAATTAAGTCTTGAAAATATCATTTCCCTACCATCGAAAGATACTTTCATATTATTAAAAAAAAGACAAGCTTTCTGATATATTAATTATACTATATTATAAATATCAAGTTAACGTAATAAATTTAAAAAAAAATAAACATTTTATTGTAAACACCTTTCAACAAATATCTAATTTATGTGCTTTTAGTCAAAAATGTTTTTTTTTGCCGCTATTATAACATACGACAAAAGAACTTACAAAATTATAATTATATAATATACCTAATCGAAAAAAATTAATAACAAAAAATAGTCACCTTATATTAAACTAGTCCAAAACAATTTATTGAATATTTAAAAGGAAAACAACTTAAATATTAATTATAATTAAAATTATTTAGCGTTTGCGAAACAATTAAAATTCCGAATGTGAATATTTATTTTTCGAGAGGTATTTTCCCTATAAGGAAAACGGTAAAGAAACTAAGCTTGAGAAATAAATATACAAGCTTATTTTTTTAAAAAAAATCTTTAGCAAACCTGGCACCTGGTAAGATAGTTACTTTTCATTTTAATTAATTTGTCGGAAAATTTTTTATAATGACTATTTTTTTTAGGGGAATAGAAAACTTTGTTATTTACGGATGTTCGCAGTATTACACTCAACTTAGTAATTAATTGCTTGGCTAGCAGGTCTTATATATCATTTTATAATATATACTTTCATTAAATATTTAAATACATTCCTTAGGACCATGCAGTTTTTAAACAAATAGATCAGATAACTCAGCGACATTTGGAAAAGTTTGAAATTTATGTTCGATATGCGGTAAAAAATTGGATATACAGTGTAAAAGGTGAGTCCTAAGTTTAGATAAAAATTACATTTGCGAGTCATATTAAAACCTTTGCCTGTTGCCATATTCCGACAATAGCCTTATTTACTATTGAATCTTAGCTCACATTTAAATGCTAAAGGATATCTGAAAGTCAAGTGCTCAGAAATTCATTTATTTTCTTGCTCTGGTTGCCTATATTGCCATTTCCGGCATATGTCCAGGCATAAAGCTAATCAAAATGTCCAACACACACACTTCACACAAAACTCTCACCATATACACACACACACACACACACACACACACATCACACACTCAAGTTCAATGCGTTTCGAGTGCAAACTTTTTGTCCGAGTGGCGTCTGATGGGCATGGAACAGGGGGCAGGGGGTTCTGATTTCTTTGTGTGAGTCAAAGGCACTTCATTTTGGGGCCAGCCTGAACATTGGTCAAGCGGAAGTGCTGGCTGTCAGTTTTCTGTATTTTTCCTTTTTTCTGTAGCCCATTATTATTAATATTTTATGGTGCGTTATTAGCGTCATTAGCCCCCTTCCCGCTTTTAAGCCCGCCATGCGCTCCATTATGACACGTAGCTTTGTGCAGCTTCCGGCAGCTTCCGTTTCCGCCAGCGAAAAATATTTGATAAATTGCAAAACCAATGAAGGGGGTTGCTAGGGGAGCTGTTGCAGCTGCTGCTGCGGCTGCTGCGGCTGCTGCACATGCAGATAATGGGAAATGTGTTTGGTTTTTGGGTAAAGTAAACAATATGTTAATAGCATAAATATGCAGTCTCGCAAGTTAGTTCAGGGCGGAGCGGTGCGGTAACTGTTTTTTAAAGATTACGTTCAAGATTTATGATAGAGTTTCGGCTATGCTGGCTTAATGGCAGTTTTATGATTGCCTTTTCCATCGCTTGATTGATAGATGAAACGATGCATGGCTCTACCAAGGTGTATGTGTGTGTGTGTGTGTGTGTGCGAGTGGAACTTTGAGCAATTGGTCTCAGCTGTTGTCAAATTTGTCACAAGGCACTTGGAAAACTTAAGCGCAACTTACACATGTAATAGAATACATCAGAAACAACACAACGAGACTACAGTTTGCTTAACACTCCTCGCCGTTACTACACTTAGAGAAAATATGTAGAATTTGATACACAAGCAATGTTTGGAACATTGTCAAAAGCTAAACAGGGTCAATTAAAAATTGAATTGAATAATGCCAAGATTCCTAAATACTTTATGCACTGGCTAAATACTAAGATACAGTACGATACCCTAGGAAAATTATTACCTTGGAAACGTCTATCGATTTGCTCTTTATTTAGACAAAAATGTATTTATTTAATTAATTTTTATTTCACACGCTTTAAATGCAAATATTTTAAAGCTTTAACTCTTAAAAATATAAATAACTTGTTTAAATATATAAGTATAAAAACAGACTCATTAAAATTAAAGAACATACAAATCTGAACATTAATATATATTTTTATAAGCACATTTAGTCATATTTTTATTATTATTATCTTACTTATTTTTGGTATATAAATATTTTATTTAAAAAACACATTTAATACTAAATTTAAGAGTATTCAGGATAGCGTATTTTCGTCGAGTGTAGTTGCAACTCTTAGCCAATCCATCAAGTGCTGCATGCATCATACAACTACTCGAATTACCAACAATAACAAGAACAACTAGAAAGATACACAAACCACCCAGACACACTTTCCCCCTGGCACATATGCAGCACGCACATCCCAATTTCATTCCGAGTCCCAATTTCAATCCCAATCCCAATCTCCACCCTGAATTCGGGACACATCCCTTTCGTTGCCGTGGCGTGTCGTCTCTGGGCGTCTCTGCTTCTGTGTGATCCGCTGCAGATGTTTGCATTTATTTTGTAATTACTGTCACGCAATGTGACCATCAAATCAAATAAAACAAATTCCCGTTGAGTGAAAGTGGAGAAAACTCAAGTTTCTTTAAATGGTTTCAAGTTTTTCCTGGGGTAGCTAGAGAAAGTTTCTTTTTAGTAGCCAACCCTCTAATTAATGAACATTGCTTGGATATACTCAAAAGTTCAATGATTCCAGTTTACGAAAAATTTAAATAGGTCTACATAATGAATTAACAATAAAGCGAATGCGTTGAGTGAACCAGTGACCCAATTTTTGTATAAACATATTCAAATTAAGTTGCTGATTGGCTTTCATGTGATATTAAAGTAAATATTAACACATTGAAACAAATGTAAGTCTCAAAATTTATATTTGTTGTATCTTTCAGCACGAAATGATGGATTGCAGTTATTTTAATTTATTATGTACTTGATTTCAGTCTTTTCGTAACAAAATATTTTTCAACTTACTTGATTACTTTATTTATTCGAGTTTTGAACGTATATTTAAATTTAAACTCATTTAAATTAGGTTAAATATGTTGACGATAAATAAATAAAAAATTTACTTTGTATTTCAAAATCAATACACCTCTCAACAATTTAATATAATTGAAAAAGAAATAAACGCACTTGATTAAAAATTGGTAAAACCAACTAAAGGCAGTATATATATAATGGTGTTTCATGTTTTTATAAGGATATTAATTATTAACACATTTTTTCATTTATATGCTTAAAAAATGTAACTAAAAAAAAACAATTTTTATTTAATTGAAAAAACAATGCTTACATTCAATAAACTATAACTTTATTTCCTATATGCAATATATATATATACAGTTAAATTAAACTTTTAAATCCGTTTAAGGAAATCTTAAACTCAGTACATAAACAATGTAAGCTTATACATATACATATATATTTTAACACTGCTTAGGCTAGTTAAAATATAAATGTATTTGCTAAAGTTTTTATTCGAAATTGAAAGACTCAGAACTATCGAAATTATTTCATTCCTTGCCAGATTTGAGCACATTTTCAATTAAAAAAGAAAAATATAAACTTTCCTTTATTAAACTTGAAATCATAAAAAACGTTGAGTGTTAATAATTGATAAGTATATAGATAATGTTTATTTAATATGTAGTCAGCACGCTTATAAAATAGACTCGCTTTATAAATGCGAGTTCTTTGCCCAAGCTATGCAAACAATTTGATACTTTCTTAGAGCTAAAGCAACAAAGTTATAAATACGCTCAGCATTTCGGAAGCACACAGACACGCTGAAATCCCCTTAAAAAATACAAAAAACCAAGAAAAAAAATAAAATAAAGCAGTCTGCCATTTAAAACTAAACACGTCTGCCAATATTAATATATATTGTATTTCCGGCTCTGCTGCAAAAAGAACTTCCATTAATGTCAAAATGCGCCAACGTTGCTGCTCTTCAGCTCGTCAGCCAGGCCCAGCCCAGCCCCGACCAACCCAACCCAACCCAACTCTCAACTGAACTGAACTCAACCCAAAAATTTAAGTTTTTGCAACCCATTTGAAGGCAACTCGACTGCGGCTCGGCAGTTTTTCAAAACTTTTCTCATGTTGCTGTCCGGGTGTAAAGTTCAATACGTTCCGATGCTTTTTAGCGAACAATTTCAAATGCAACACAACGCGGCAAGGATATTTTTCACTTTGCGCCATGCGAAAGGAGGCGACAGGAGGCCACGTCGAAAATTATATATGGAATTCACGGCCAGGGCCATTCGCTGCTCGCCGTCGTCTGCCACTTGTTGTTTGGGTTGGCACACTTCCCCCCCCCCCCCCTGCTCCACCTTCCGCGCCTGTACAGTCTCCCTTTGAGTGTTGCCAATGTTAATCGAAGTTGTGTGCACGAAAGGAAGAATACAAAAAAAATGTAGAAGAGGAAGCAAAAAGAACTCAGCTCGTCGCGTTATCTCACGTATATGGGCAGACATAAAAACAAATTACATGTCGTGAAGGGAGGGGGTGTGAGGGGGAGGGACCTGCGGGGCACACAGAGTGCTGCTTAAGCGGCTTTATGTACAAAAATTGTAAATGGCATTTGTCTTTTGGTTTATGTATGGGTGTGTGTGTGTGTGTGTGCGTGTTTGTATGTGTATGTGTGAGTGTGTGTGTGCCTGCATGCAGCTATTTCCGGTGCTATGGCGGCCAGCGGAAGCCGCTGCCGTTTGTTTTTCTTCTTCATTTTTCTGTTTTTTTTTTTATATTCTTCATTTTATGTCTTTTATTTGCTTTTTTTTGGCAGTGTGCAAAACTGCAGAAAAAGTTTATCAATATTGAAAAGTTTAGCTTGTATTTATTGTTGTTGGTCGGGGCCGGTTGTCTGTGCCTGTGCTTGTTCATGGGTCATAGTCATAACAATAAACTCGGTTCATAAATAAGTTATTAGTCAATGTCTTTCGGGTTTGTGTTCGTTCATGTTATGGCTTTGATGGCGCTTCAATTGCCGCTTATTCGATGTTGGATCCAAAGGTCTTGGCAGTTTCAGTTACTTTCGCGAACTCTCAATGAGCAATCCCAAGAAATTATGGGATTATGTGTCTGTAGCAAATTAAAAGTTGATTTACGCGAATTCAGTTTCAATCAACTCTATTAGAAATAGAGTATTTGAAATGGCATTTCTTTACATATTTTATTGTTGTATTCTTTTTATGTAAACACTTGTCTATATTGCGTAGATTATAATTATAGAACAGTTGTGCTTTGAGTAAAACAAACTTTACGACTTCTCATTATATTTATTCGATACAAATAAGTAACAGCTGTTTAAATAATGCAAATATTGTTTATGCTTTTCTATTCAAAAATATTTAAACAATATTTTTGTATTTATTTAATTTTTAGTTTTGTTAGGATTTTTTTAATAAAATGCAAAATCGATATTTTTATTGAAATGAGTATGAAATATGTTTACTTGCTTATTTATTTATTTGTATTATTCATGCATCACTATGGCTATCACTTTTGTTAAAATTTATTTTTAAACTCTGTTCGCAATGTCTGGAAGAGTTTCTTCGATTTGTGCAGTGTACCTTGACATTTTCCTTTTGTAATCTGGACCAGAAACCATAAACTAAAGATTTAAAATTTTCAATATAAAGTAAAATATTCTCGTGTCAATTTATTTGTTATGCTCACCAAGAGCGGGCGAAAAGTTTAAGCTTGTCAGAAGAAGTTTACTGAACTTTTACGCAATTTACCAAAAATTGATACTTCCTAAATTTTAAACATCAAGAATATTCTGTTGTTAGCATTTATTTAATGGCAAACAGAGTATTGTGCTGTTGGCTTTTTCTTAAAGCAACATTTACCTGTGCTTTATGCACACTTACTATAAAACAGTTACTCTTTTTTAAATTAATGTCAGGTGTAATTTAAATTAAATACATTTTATTTTTAATTTAAGCAAACTTAGCAAAATTTAGTTACTTATAAACATTAAAATTGTTATTTGAATTAATAATTAAATACTATTATTTCTTAATTTTGTTTTTCATCCACACTTAACCAAATTCCTGATTATATTAATCAGCTAACCATTAAATAATTATATTTGTCCCTTGGCAACAACTGATTAAACAAACAAATTTACCAAGTCACAGCTTTCAGTTATTAAAAAAAAAAAAAAGGTTTGTGACGTCTGCCGAAATTGCTAACAAATAATAATATTTGACAAATAAGAATCGATGACAGCTGTGTTGACTTACCAAAATTGTAGGGATGTTGCCAGTGCTTGAGGTGCTATAAAACTGCACGAAAAATGATGAATTTTATCATTCCCGAATTGGACAAACTTCGGCCAAGATGAGAACCCAAACCGTCTATCTGGGCTGTGCGCTTTTGGCCATTCTTGTTGCCTATCTTCCATGTGGAGGCGCGGTCACCTGCGCCGCGGACCCCACCAATGTCAATTGCATTGACTGCACTCTGCCAGCCAACGTGGCTAATGCCGAATGTACCGCTACTACCACTCCGGCACCCACGACCACGGTGGATCCCACAACCACTGAATCAGCCACCACCACTGTAGCACTCACTACCACTGAAGCTGTCATTACCACAACGGTAGCCAGCACCACGGTGGCAACCACCACAACAGAGTCCTGCGGTGGTCGTCATAGACATCGATATGGACATCGTCGCGGTGGCCGAGGCAGGCGCGGTCGCTGGGGCCGTGGTTGGGGCCGTGGCTGGGGCAGGAGAGGTGGCAGGAGAGGTGGCCGGAGAGGAGGCAGAAGTGGCGGTAGACGCGGCGACGGAGATCGCTGGTAGACAAGTCATTGCTACTCACAAAGAAATGAGCACATTGAATAAACTGGATCATTAAAATATTTGTATTTTTATACCCTGAACCCACGGAAAATGGGTAAGAAGGGTATAATGGTTTTGTGCAAATGTATGTAACAGGCAGAAGGAAGCATCTCCGACCCCATAAAGTACATATATTCTTGATCAGCACGACGAACTGAGTTGAATTAGCCATGTCCGTCTGTCCGTCCGTCCGTCCGTCCGTCCGTCTGTTCGTCTGTATAAACGCAGTTATCTCGGAAACTACAAAAGCTAGAGACCTAGACTAAACGAATATAGTTTCTCCTAATCCATACGCAGTACAAGTTTATAATTTTTTTTCGATATCTTGCTCCGTTTCAATATTATCGATTTTAAGACTTGGTTTTCTTGGCATATCTCGGAGATTTTAAGAGCTAGAGCCATCAAATTTAGTTATTTATGTGCTCGTAAAGGATACGCAGGAAATCTTACAGACTTGCGCTTTGGTTTGTACATAGATTTGGATGCACTTTCATAACGATCATACTCTTCGTTTAGAAGTTATTCAAGAATTCATTTCCATAGTGGGGCCAAGCGCATGTGCTGCTGCGTCCGTTTGTGTGTGTGTGTATGTGTGACTTTGTGAATGTGTGTATGAGTGCAAAGAGCTTTTAATGTATGTAACGACAGCTCGCCGCTGGGTTCAGGGTATCTCCGAGTCGGGGGCCCATGTCATCTTACATGTTTTAATTTGCATTTATTGTTCATCGGGTTGCCTATCCAACAGTTTCTTACTTTAACTATATTACATACTATGTATTTATTTATCTAGTTCTAATTGGCAACATTCTTGTTCTCTGGAATTACTAATGTCATTATTTTCTGCATGCTCAATTCAGAAGGAGAGATAGTTTTGGGGTATTCCTTTTTTCGCTTTCTAAATGAAATCCATTACTGCACTAAAATATATTTTTATTTATATATTTAAAATACAATTGCTTAAAGAAATTTTTTTGAATGTAGAAACCATTTTTAATGCAATTTTTCATAAACTGCAAAATTTTGTGGAATTAAATAAAATCGGTATTTTTATTCGCTGCGAGTAGACCTTTGAACCGATTCACATGAGCTCAAGTAAGGATTACAAATTTGCTTGCATTTTATTTAAAGTGTAAAGTGTCTGTTCGATGATCCAAAAAAGTATTGTGAGCCTCTTACTCATATACAGTGCCTCAATCGCTGACTGTCTCTATCTAACTCTCATTCGCTCTTTTTCCCCTTATTATATCTTATTGCTCTAATAAACAAACGTAACAAATAAAAGTCAGCATGCATTTAAACGAATGAATTCTTAGCATTGAATCATTCGAATGAATTCTTGTTAAAGTCGATCCAACTCAAATTTACCGTTAAGCATGCTCCTCTTACGCCCACAGACCAATTGGCTAAATGGCCTAATCAGTCTTCGAATATCAGTCAAATGACAGTCGAAAAATGCAATCACAGTTCAAAGTCGAAAAAATTGACATAATTACGAGTGTATGGCGCTTTGGCACGGTATATAAATTTCACGTAGCTGAATAAAAGAAAAAAACAACAAAAAAAAACGAAAGAAAAGAAAATAACAAGAAAAACAGCAAAAATGAAGTGAAATTTTAATAAGCTAAATAAAGCGGCAAGAGAAAAGACGCCGCCAGGTGAAAGCGGGGCAAAGAAAAACAGCACGCAAAAGAGAGCAGCGCAGCTACCGGAGGAGCCGACATCGCAGCGCATAATGCAAAGCCCCAGACAAATATGTGTGCCACTCCACCCGCACCACGCCTTGGCACACACCGCTCGCAGGCCGCAGACAACGCCGAGATGTGTGCTATGCTTTTCTTTATGCATATTTAAAAAGCCACCCACCCAATAAGTATGCTACAAATAATAAGCGTAGTGAAGCGGCGCGCATTATAAACCAGACTGGGGAGCACCACCCACCCCCTAACAAGCCGCCACCACTCAAGCGTCATGCCTCCGACCATTTTAGCCCAAAGTCTACATGGAATTATGCGAAGCTTCTGCTGGCTGTTGTTGTTTTTGTTAATGGAGCAAAGCTGGCTGCGTTGTTGGTGTTGTTATTATTATTGTTGTTGTTGTTGCTGTTGTTGGTTTTACTGTTGGTATTATCCTGCGACTGTGATTGTCTGTGCTGTTTGTAGTTAAAATGAGCACAGCAAGAACAACAACAATGGAAGCAACAACCACCAAAAAGAAGACAGGACACGGCGCGCCATTAAATGCGCAGCAGAAGCTAAAGCAAAGCCAGTAACAAGCACAAAGAGAATATGCTAAACGTTTGACGAGACTCAAAAATATGAAGAAAAAATATAAAATAAAAACATGATGAGCTTAAAAAAGAACCATTTTTTAGAAAAATATACATATATTTGAAGACAGAATATAAAGAAAAAATCACGACACGTTATACAGCATATCAAAAGTCAAGCTACAGCACATTGTAATGAATTCTTTGGAAATGTGATGCCATTGATTAAAGCCTAAAGCGGCAGAGGAGACACAAGGAAAAAAAATCTGATATGATTGTTAGGTTAACAAATACTCAAGTGTTAAGTGTGTGATTAAAAAGTCAATCGGAAAGGTATTTAAAAAAAATTACGGCTTAGGGAAAATCAATTTAAATAAAGGGATATGTTTTATTTATTTTCTTAAAGATCTCGTAAACAACAGTTATGTGTTTTGATTATCCTGAACGTAGTTTAAGCAAGGTTAAAGGTAAACAGTCTTACAGAGTCTTACAGGTTTTTTCTAGACACAATCTTGATAAACTAGTCTCAGCCAGAAAAGTTTAAATACTTTAAATTTATATAATTTATTATTCTGAATCGAATTATTTCCTGTATTAAATATACAAAATTAATTTTTAAAAATATTATAATGTCAATATTATAGAAAGTTGCTCAATAGAATCCGAAAGCATTATGTAAATATCTCTTTGAATTTACTTATTTTTGTGTGAAGAAATTACTTTTAACATTTAAAATACTAATTTGAAAAGAGTCTGCGCCATATGAAATTCAGTCTACCGTCAAAAACAAAACCCAAAAGCTCAAAACAAATTTGAATATATTTCTGAATTTATTTCGAAATAATTTATATTATATTTTATAGAACTTGTCTAAAAAATAAAACTAAAAGCTCGAATTAAATTTTAGAGCCCTGCCAGCAAAGAAAGAATGCTTGAACTAAAAATATTTAAACAATTTTTTTATTAAAATATTTTACATGTAAGATCGCACTTCTTTGCTATCTATCCCAGGTGTTATCAATCTCTGTTTTTAGTTCAAATTTTATTTCAGTAAATTTATGAATAAGTTCTCGATGAAAATCTTGTCTGAACCAGTTCCCATTTTAATGAATGTAAATGGTTTTTAAATTGCCGTCCATATTCATACAATCTCAAAAAAAAGTACACCCCAATCCAAGTATTTAAACTTTCCCCCATGTCTTCAAAGTCACCCACAAAGTGTTGTCTAATGATGTGTTTCGCCCTCCGGCTTTTTATTATATATATATATATCTGTTTTTTTTTTTGCTTCCTGGTTGCGCCCTCCCTAAAAGGTGTCAAAAAACAAAAAGGCATGAAAAGCAAATGCCAAATTAAAGCTCTGTGGTTTAGTTCAAGTGATTTGGCAAAAGAAGAAGAAAAGAATTAAAAGAAAGAAAAAAATAAACATTCAAACATGACATAAAAACTGAAACGATGAGCACTTTCAGCCCCTCATTTGAGATTCAGTCTCTCTGGAAACTGATAGAGCACAGCGTCCGGGCTGGGTTATTGAACTGCCAGGCTGGATTCGACACTAAAAATCGTACCTTATCGAAATGACAAACAAATTTTAATCAACACACAACAAGCCGCAGCTGCAACGCATTCTCGACTGCTGATGACATCCTTTTTACTCCTGCGGCAGGAGGCGTGCCAAACATCACGTCGATTTTAAGCACATTGATTAGAAGTACCCTGTGCAAAGCGGCAAATGGAGGGCGGCGAGGGTACGGACACCGGATAATAATAGCTGCTGCTCATGATGCCAACACAGAGAGAGAGCCTGTTTGATGTTGATTATGACAAAGTTGCTGCCTGCCGATAAGCCTTAAAACTCTCAAACGATGAGCGTGCAAATTTATATAAAAACCTGAATTTGAAAAAAAAAGAAGAAGAAAAAACTAAATGCGGCAAGCCGACATATCGATACGCTTACTTGAGTTTTTCAAGATGAAAAAGTTGAATAAAGGCAAGCTTAATTCAAATATAAAAATTAAAATAAGCAATTTTAAAATAGTAAAGTTAAAAAGTTTTATATTTAGACTTATTTCTCAATTAATGCGTATACATATACATATTCGTATATATATATATATATATTAAGAAAGTAGTCGTTATTTATTCAAGGATCCTTTAATATGTTGATAAAACTTTTTTTTCCTAACACATTAAGAAAATAGTCGTTATTCATTCATGTGTTAAATATTTTTTTTGGAATACTGAATAAGTTCTCAAGACGTACACATTTACTAAGACATACTTCCTCATATAGGTCAAATATTTGATTTTTAAATTAAGTTCGCAAAAATTTCTAATTTTTTCTGACTCTATAACAATTTACAATATCATCTTACTCGTAATACAAATGCAACCGAAAAATGTTTGAATCCCCTCTTGTGAGTGTATTTAAACGCGGTTCAAGAGGCGGAGTCGTGAAAACAAAACAGGATGCGAGGCGTTGCTGCCGCTGTTGCCTCCTGCATGCGACGCACGTGTCGCCCTAAAAAGCCGATCTAATCAAATGGAAGTAAAATGTGTAAAAGGTGGAAAATTTACGCTGAGAAAAAGGCAAGAACAGCAGCCGGAAAAATAGACAAAAAAAAAAATGAAAAAAAAAATTACTCAATGAGGAAAATGGAAAATCATAACTCGTCGACTTTTTCTATTTTCATGCACACTAAAGTTCGTGCCACATGACTAGACTCGAATTCGCAGTGACTTTAAGCTTAAAGTGTGTACTTTACGCCGGATGGTTTGAGTAGCCGGGATCAGGCCCCAACTCAGCCCACAAAATGGGTATCATATGCTAATTTCCATATGGTCAACCCTTTTCGAGCAACGACCCAACATGAGAAATTTTAATAATTTTCACTGAAGTTTTTGCCTGGCTTCCAGTGCGTTGCCTTTTGGGCTAATTGTATGCTAAACGTTTGAGGGGCGGGATTTTCGGCCGGGTGGCACTTTGGAGCGCGACTGGGGCTTTTCAAAGTTTTTGTGGCAGCTTAGAGTTGGGCCAACACTGGCGACACACACCGCACACACACCCACACACACACACAAACACACACAACGGACACATGAGACATTGCCGGAGCTTAGAGTTTCGCTCGACGGCGGCAGCGACCCGAACTATCAACATGATAGCCGGGTAATGACTTTAATTGGTGGGATGCTTGTGATATTTGAAAGCGAGGCGAGGTAAAGTTAATATCGCCTATGATGAAGCATCGTTTTTGTGTTATTGTTGTCATTTTCCTTGCTCTTCCTGTTTGCTGTGCTTATTTTAATGATACTAGCAAAAAGATGCGAGCGCACATCCGTTCCGTTCCAGAGCGTTCTGTGAAACGGAATGTAGAAAGTTGGGCAAAGGGGTTAAGTGAGTTAACACCATGAACCCGCTATGAAAATGAGCTGCTTTTAAAATGTGTTAACGGATTTCGTTGACAGAAATTGGAAAAATAAAAATGTGTAACCAAAGACAATATAAATTCTTTATTATTATTATTATATTATTTATTATTGCATATATTATCATTATTATTTACATTGTCTTTGGTAAAACCTACTTTAAAGATATATGAGCAAAGTTTCGAATATCGTCAACACTTTTTGAAGATACACACATATCCAACTGTGTTATTTTAATAAAGTCCCTTGAAAGCCCAGAGCTTTTCTTTTAGTCCACGATACTCGGCTGATAGGCTTTAAGTAAATACGTTATTTTATTTTCAGTTATATTTTAGTTTTTTTTTCTTTTTTTATATTGTTTTGCAAGGTCGCATTGCCTTACGAACATTAGCTTGGAATTAATCGACGGGTTTCGTTTAGGGTTAACTTAAGATATATTTTTATGGTTTAGATAGTGTAATTTCTATCATTTTTTTAGGGCATGTCTATTTATATAATAATTTATTCCTATTCCTTCATGTTTTTTTTCTGTGTTTTTTTTTTATTAGTTTTAAATTACCTATTTCATTTAAAAACGTAACTTCAAAAACGTTTTTAACTATTTCATTAAACTTCGGAATTTTATTATCTCATTTTAATTAACTTAAAAATTAAGACAGGGATAATACCTAATATAAACTAACTATCACATCACCTCTTTACATATTTCTTTATACATATGTTCGAATTGTCTACTCGAATAATGATTTTTGAATTTTTGTTAAAATATATTTACCCAACACTTATAAATTATTGTAAGCTTTTTTATTACTTATTTTTAGTATTACTTTTTTAAGTAACTACTGACTACTTTAATTGATATATCAGCTGATTCCTATTCATGAAAATGCCGAATTTAACTATTAATTATTGAGATGTATTTGGGTTTATATTTAATGATATTTTGCATTATAAAAATAAATCTGAAATTTCTCAAAGCTGCAAGAAATTCCCGTTCTCTCTACAGATCGTTCTTCAGATGGTCATATGCTAATTTCCCCACCCGCTCTCTCCCTTCTCTCAAGCCCATATTAATCTTAAAAATTGCAGTTATGCTTCAAAGACCAAACCAAACCTTACACCATCTCTCAACCTACCTAACTCGGGCACTCGCCCATTTCGCCCACCCAACAAAAACATCCTCAAGTAGCCGCGTGTCGCCTGCTTTCGTATCAGCTGAACTGCAATGTGGGGCCGGGTCGAGGCCATTATTTTCACGGTTCAACGATGCGCTAATGCAAGGACAACGTTTGCAGACTTTCTCCCGCCTGTTTTCCACTTTCGTACTCTCTAGGTTTTACACATTTGTGCCTCCCACGTGCTGGGCCATAATTAGGCGGACCGTGGCAAATCCAATAATTACCAAGCGTTAAAAAACTTTCAAGTGCGCCGTGCACACAACCGCAGAACACATGTCGGTCGGACGGACGGACAGATGGGCGGGCGGTCGGTGAGGTGGGCGTAACGGGATATGAAACATGAAAAACAAATTGAAGAGCCAACATCCGGCTGACGGGCTGCTGTTGCTGCTGCTGTTGCTGCTGTTTCTGTTGCAGCTCCTCTCCTTGCTGCTGCTGCTGCTGCTGATGACGTCGCCTGCGTCGTTGTCAATGCAACAATGACGACAATCAAATGACGTTTGCATCAATGAGCAATTGGCAAACAGAGCGGGCACCGAGCTGCAGGACGAGGGCGATAAAAAAGAGAAAGGCAGCGGGAAAATGATAGCGTGGATTAAACGATTTTTAATGAAAAGCCTTCAGACGGCCGCATGAATGAATGACAGCGGCTGACACACGCACACCCAACGACAAACAGGATGCCCAGGGATAGCATGCGGACGAGGGCGCTACACACACAGGACAAGGACACACACACACACACACATATGGTGCGAGTACAATGTGAAAAACGGAGCCTCAGCTGCAATTGCCAGCAAATGCAGGGCAAAAAATGGCAGGATTGAAAATTGCACTTGGGACCGATCGAGCGAGACAGGCGAAGTAGCAGCAAAGAAAGGCAAGGGGCAAGAGAATTGAAAATGGAAATGAAGATAGGGGGTGGGGTGTGGCATAGGCCAGACCCCCAGGACGAGGGCTGCCGCTGACGAGATGTAGTGAAAATCGAGTGCCCAAAAAGAAAACAGCGCTTCAATTGATATGAAAACGGTTTTCTTTACCGACCAACAAATGTTTGCTATGATGGAATACTTTCGCCTGCGTCTAGGTTAACCCTAACCCTTTGAGCCCGCCCCCTTTCCGTACTTTGTGCTGTTTTTGTCAAGGGTTCCGCTGATTGGGTTGCGCTGGCATTGTTCATCTTGTCCATCTTCAAAGCGGCCTTTTGTTGTCAAGGTGCGGGCGCTCTCAAAATAAAGTGAAAGCTGGTCAGCAGGAAAGTGGCCGGCGATATGAACGGGCTTTCTTCTTGAAGTCCCATGAAGTCCATGTTGTGCGGCTAACTTAATGAAGTGGACATATCAACCAAGAGATCCACAACGAGGGGCGGTAAAAGCCAGAAGCTTGCCTGCCCATTGATAAACAGTCGAGGGTAAATAGAACAAAGTTCGACTTAAACGGCGCAGGGCGATTGCTAAGCGATAGGAAGTCAAAAGCAGAAGCGAAGTTGTGGTTAAGAAAATGCTTAAAATGTGAAATGAAATAAAGCAGAGATAACATTGGATAACAAACAGAAAGGCACAAAACAAAACAGAAAGTTGTAAGACTTTATGTAAAGCACAACAAATTAAAGTAAAAAGTAGAAATATATTTTTTGGGCACTTGAGGTAAAAAAATATATATCTATATTAATATATACCTCCCACGGGTTAAAAGGTAAAATCGGAAAGTTTAACAAATAGTTTCCTTAAGAGCTTTTTTAAATGTGGGTTCTAAAATTTGCACGGCTAATTCTATATTAATTTAATATATTTGCATAGTGATGTTAAAAAAATCGAAACAGCGATGTATCGATTTTAATAGCTGCGATTTTTCCCAATTTAACTCAATAATCTTTTTTTACGATATTTCTTACAAATAAATCGGCCCTTTTGGAATCTTTAAGCTAAAGATAAAACCGCCTAAAAGATCGCGAACTTTACGTTATTAATGTTAAACAAAATCGAAACTTCGATGTATTGATGTTAACAACAACAGTATTTTCCAATTTAACTCGATAATCTTTTTTCGATATATCAACACAATGATGATTATCAACACTAATCCGATGTCAAAAATCTATGTTAATTTCGTATTAATATCACTATATTTGTATATACATATTTTCCAACTTCACAGTTTGACAATTACAGCATTTGGAATATAGCTTTACAGTCACATACATATTTACATGTTGAGGAATGCTTTCCAACAGAGTATGGCCCATTCGATTGTACCCGACAGCAAACAATTTTACCTCTGAAAATATAATGAACCCCGCTGGAACTGACTTTACATACATTCATTAATAGTACATACGAGCATTGATGATAAACAAACTTGCAGAAAATCAATATATCTGAACTTTAACGCACCCGCAAAAACACTTTAAACTAATCGACCCAGAATGAAGAGTGTATTTCCGTAATCAGCCGATCTACATATGACTATTCTCGGGCCACGGCCCCGACACGAGTGTCATATTTTATCAACTTGAAGGCGACATGTTGCTAAACAAACACAGCTGATAAGCGAACCCAAGTCCATTACCATTACCATTATCATTACCCGCGGTGCACACGCCATCCTTCGAATTGTGTCCAACTTTCTTTGTCCTTTGGGCCGTCCATATCAGCGTTGTGGAGGAGAATGTACAGCAATTTACCGCAGTGCGTGGCCCGAAATAAATAACCCAAAACGTCGACAGCACATTACACACAAACACACACACACACACACACACACACATATATTTACAAACAGAAAGTGAGGGGCAGTTGTCTAATTATGCAGCGTTGACAAAAACAAAGGGAGAACTCAGGCGCCAGGACATTGTTGGAATCTGACCCGCCGTGGGGCCTTGAAAACTATTAAGAAAACATATTTTTCTTTTTCAGAAAAATGGCGCACGCGGCGCGTTTAACACTAATCATTGTCATTATTATCGCTGGGCCCGCTTGGCTGTGTGCCAGGCGCAGGACTTAATGCCGGCCTGCCTGCCAGGATGCCTGCTAAGACCTCGGGTGCGGTACCATTAAAAATTCATGATCTCAAGTGGGTTGCTGTTGTCGTCGTGGCCCGTTTGGCTCTTTTGTTAGTTTGGGTGCCATATTTCACATTTGCCGAGCTATCCACAGTAGCGTCGCCCTCAAGTGTTTTTGTTTTGCCTATCTTTGGAACTGGCAAGTCGGGCGCTCGACATGTGGCTGAGTTCCCGAACCTCTCGCACAAATTGATCAAAGAATCAATAAAACGCCAATTAACATTAATTTTCACACGCGAGCCAGCTCGGGGTACCCCTTTCAATTTGTCAACTAATGTGAAACGCAGTAAAACAATTTAGAACTCTGCAAAGAGTTTTTCCATTGGGACAACAGACCCCATGAAATTTGAAACTTTGGCTTTGTTTTGTCAGCTCCCTAAAGCAGCAACAAAAAAATAGAATGAAATTTTAAGAATATATGTAATTAAAATTTAATGCAGCTATTTGAATTCGAGTTGCGTTCCAAGTTCAAGCAACTTGAGGCTCTCAATAAGTAACTAGATGGAAACGTGAGGCGTATTCAAGTAAACTATTTAAGCATTTGCCTTGAGGGTTTTTCCAAGAAATTGTCGCCACGCATGCAATGTCCTCTCTCTCTCTCTGTCTCTGCATCTCTGCAGCTCCATTTTGCAGCTCTCTATGCGTGTTTACAGTCGAGCACAATTAAACGACATTTGTTTTGGTGGACAGGGGAAGAAGAAGCTGGAGCAAGAGTAGTTGCTGCAAAGGAAAAATGTAGTCAAAGCATAATGTTTGATTTCCCCGAAGGGAATTATCTCATAGCAACTACAAAATGATGCATGACGACCTAATGGAGCAGCTGTAGAGCAACAGATTCTGAGTGCGATATTCAAGCGGGCACCTTTAATTTTACAACATATATTTTAACTTGGTAGCTCAAAACAAGAAATTCTTCTAGTGTACTAGTCTTAGAGAACAAAATGATTTTTCAACTAGAAATATTAGCATTAGATTTAAATAATTATATGTAATTATATACAGTGAAATTCCTCATAACCGGGCACTCACCGTCGCAATGTTTTTGTCCGCTTATGGGGATCACAAAAATTATATTTGAATTGCATCCAAGTGTGCAGTAATTTTATTTAATATTTTGTACGAATTCACATTTACATTACCTTACATTTTCACATCGATTAAGTAAATCCATTCATTGTACAAGTCTTTACTTTTCATTAATGTTTGGTTGAAAAAATTGTGTAATGGTTGATTGCTTTAACATCGAAATTCGCTGCGCTAATTTCGCCAATTTCATTTTTAACAACACATATGTATACAAATGGGATTTTTAAAAAGTTTGTTTGGGATTTGTTATAATTTTGTCTGTTTATGAGGGATTTTTTTTATCAAAATGGTTTGAAATATCCGGTTATTAGAGCGTCAGGTTATTGGAATGATATTTCTATGGAAAAATTAATGAAATAGCTGTGTCTACGAAATTTGTCAGGCTATTGTAGCTGTCCGGCTATAAGGGCTGTCCGTAATGGGAAATTTCACTGTATATTATTATATTTAATTATAAAAAATGTAATACGGTGAATTTATGCAGAGAAAGAGAAGTTTCTTTAGGGTGCAAAAATGAAATACCCTTCAAACAAATGAAAGGTTTATGTTATATATTTGTATTTATTTATTTATTATTTATAAACAGTCGACAAAGCGACTGTCAACGAAAATAAATATATATATTTTTAGTTAAGGGTTTGAGTGTTATATAGTGCATTATTTCTCTATCATTTTTTGTGCATTGGTTTTTATTGACTGACTTTTCCACTCTCTCTCTCTCTGTCTCCGCCCTCTATCTGTCCATCTCTCTCTCTCTCTCGCTCTCCATCTCTCTCTCTCCATTTCTCTCTCTCTCTCCATCTCTCTCTCCATCTCTCTCTCGGGCTCTCTCCCTTTCTCTTTCCATCTCTCCCTTTTTCTCTCTCCCTACTCTCTCCCCCCCTCTCTCTGCCCATCTCTCTCCCCATGTCTATCTCTCTCCCCATCTCTCTTTCTCCCTTTCCATCTCTCTTTCTCTCTCTCTATTCTCTCTCTCTCTCTATCTCTCTCTTTTTCTCTCTCTCTCTATTTATCTCTCCATCTCTCTCTCACTCCCCATCTCTCTCTCTCTCTTCAGCGCTCTCTCTCTCTGGAAATATTCAAATTTGTATACCCTGAACTCATTAAAAATGGGTATATTATATTCATATATAAATACGTGAACAGAGTGTAAAAACAATGCTATAATAAATAATAATTATTTTATAATATAAAGTATGTATTCGCTTATAATATACGAGAGATAAATAGTATTTGTTGAGTTAATGAAGTTAGGTGAGGCTGTTTGCACAAGTGTTAGATACCAATAGATAGATAGGAAGGATAATTAATTGAAATAATTAAACACAAAGTACATAACGGAAAGTTTTTTAAGTAATTGAAAACACTAATGCTGAAAGAAAAACTTTTCATTTGGAATTATTGAACTTTGTGTGTGTCAATAATCTTGTCTGCTGAAACTGTGGCCCATTTCCGTTCAGTGTTCGAAGCACATAAACCGAGCTGTCAATCATTCTGGCAACCAGCACTCACAGAGACATTCAATACACACATGACACCTATTCCCTCCCCCTCCCCTAGACCATGCACACTCTGGTATCCTCTGGGCGTACATTGACAAGCAAAAGTCAAGAAAATTAAAAGTGCATTGCAATTCAAGATACTCGCACTTGCAGCCAGTCGCACGACAAGGAAATGCCTGAGCCAAAACTGGAGCCCGGGCATAGATGTCAGCCATGGGCCAAACACCTGCCTAATGTCAGCAGCTGAGGTGAGCGACTGCTTAAATGGAGTGACATAAAATTAAAATTGAAAATCGAAAAATCGAAACTACACAAAGATACTTAATTCCTCGCTCGCACACATAAGTACTTCCGGCTTGAATAGTCCCAGTAAGTGCAGATAAGGCATGCCCCGAACGGTGGCAACTTGAAAAGCTGGCAAACATTTGGCCCTCGCCAAGCCCAAACGCAAACAAATTGCCGAGTGTGATAAAAAAAATATATATATAATATGAAATCTGTAGACCATAAAGCGTTAACCGTAAACACAATGCCGAATAATAAGTGTGTGGCTCCATTTTCCACTTAATTTATGGCAAATATGGGGCCATCGATAAAGCACTGGGCAAGACAAAAAAAAAAAAGGAACCGAAGGCATTGAACGTGAATTTTTAATAGACTTTTAATAACCCACACAGAGTCGGGGGCAATTCTGGTGGCTAAACAGAAAGTGTAATGAACCGCAGCCGCACATCGTGCAGACATTTTCCAAATGAAAAGCCATTGAAAGGCGTTGCCACTGGGCAAACAATGGCGGCAACAAAAAAAAAAAACAAGAAAAAAACACCAGCAGCAAAGCCAAAGCCACAGCCAAAGCCGGGATACAGCAGCAGGACGAGTCGGTGGCAGACAAACAACAATAAAGATAGAAATCAACGCAGACGTGTGCATAAAATATTAATTATCAGCAGTTTACTGGCAGCAGCAGCAGCAGCAGAGGCAGCTCGACATATTGGCAATGACTCTGAAAAGTCAGGCCAGAACAACAGCAACAACAACTACAGTAAAGGCAACAGACTTTGGCAGACGCGACACGCAATAGAAAATAGCGAAACGCTTGGCAATGGCATTGGCATTGCCTGCTTCTAAACGAAGGACGGGAGGTCCCTTGGTTGCATCGGGTTTGGTGCTTAAAATTAGTAAGCTTGCCAGTTAGGATCAGGCTGGTTGGCAGCAGTTGGCGCCATTGACAACTGACTCAATCTCTCTCTGTGGCTTTGTTTGAATTTGCTGGCTAGAACGGCTGCCGAACGCGGCTAGACAAAAGTGCATTAAACGCAGATGTGTACTCTGGGGAAAAAGGCATAGTAATAGACGACAAACAGTAGGCGTAAAAGGGTTGCCAACAAAGCCAGCTGCATCAGCACAGAGTCTAGGTAGCATGCACGTATATATAGGATAGGGTATCATTCAGGTGTGTAACACTGCACTAATTGCAGATAGTTTAGTCAATTTATCAGAGGACATCCGTGAAATCTAATATTAAAATGCGCAAATTATATGGAACATTTCAGGCACATAATATATAAGATATACATCGAAAAGGGTATAATTGCCTTCGTGTTTAATTGACAATTATTGTGGCCTTGCAAGGGATGTTCAAATTTTGTGAAAAACAGTTTTTGTGTTTCAAGATATCCAAACCAATTAAAAAAATATATATATAAGGTTATGAATATGCTAAATATTAAGCGCACTTTTCTTTTATGTCTGCAAGAGTATTTATTCTTCGGCAACCTGAAGATAACTACTTCGTCCTCCCTTGTTTCTCCCACGACCATATATTCTAGGGCAGAGTTATACTAGTAGATACTATAAAAGCTAGAGGCACTAAATTTGGCATTAAAGTTCTTTGTGTTTGTGTACCAAGTTTATTAACAATTTTCTATTGATTACTTCAGTAATTTTCTAGAAATCAATAAATTTGAATATTGCCACGGTTTTTTCAGTTTCGCAGATTACAAGAGATAGATGCACGGAATGCTAAGTTGGTCCCCACATTTGGTAAGTCGTGAAAATTATATTTTCTATATTCGTTAATTCCATAGTTTTTTTTTTTTTGCTGTATACTGAGAACTTTGCAGTCGTTTACTCCTGACTGCAGCGTTCTTAACTGTTTCAAATTAGATCAAATTAAATCAATGCACTTTTATATATATATATTAACCATTGGAACATCGGATAGAAATGAGATAGTTTTAAAAATGTAATTTATTTTTATTTTCTTATCTGCTCTATAATTCATTTAAAAATTTATTTTGGCATAGTCTTGCATCATATTATCGAACAGTCTGAAACATAATCAATATAGTGCGTATTACAATATAGTACGTTTTATATTGAAGAATTAAGTACGTTACCTTTTGGTTTTGATTTCTACTTCTTGATTTCTCCCACACTAATTGCCGAAGTCTATAGTAGACCAGTATTGTGGTTGATCTCGGTGAATGGAACAGAGTCCCGAACTCCTTAATTTTTAGTAATATATGAAATGTGTTTATTAAGCGTATTTTAAATAATAATAAATTAATTCTTTTTAATCCGGAATCCATTCATTTAGCCCTGTTTTAATCCGTTTATAATGATTATTTTCTTCTGCATGATCGCACCCAATATGGTCTTGGGTCTCGCCTGTCACCACGCCTATCTCCCCTCCTCCAGCTATGCCGACTGCCTCCCCTGGTTGGATATCTTCTCACATCGCCGACAGGCGCCAGAGTGGTGGCCACCTCATCGTCGTCTTCATCAATGCATTCGTCATCATCTGCATTTATAGCATTGGTGCAGTCGACACAATCTGCATTTTCGGGCTCCTCGGCACAGGTGACAGCATCGCCCACCGGCAGGTAAGCAATAAGTATTGCCAAAAGGGCACAGCTCAATATGATAAACTTTATTTTCATCTTAATTTAATTAAATTCAAGCCCTTTCAATAGTCAAATAATAAACTTTAACCAATTTGAGGGGGTTTATATAGCCACCTAGGTGCTAGAGATTGGCAAGTTTACTCAGCTGTTTGCAAATTATTTTTGCCAAATATTATTAGAGAGCGATTAACTAAGACATAAACAATAGTTAAATTCACATGGCTTTGTTTGCAGCTTGTTTGTTCTTAAATATTTAAGCAGTTGTCGTTTATTTGATTTATTGAAGGTATTTGGAATGTGACTAAGATTAAAGGAAACTAAATATTTCTATCAGAAAGTGGTAATTAAAAAAAAATATATTGAGTTTAAGCGAAAAAGGTTGACAAAGACTCAACTTTGCACAAACTAATTTAAATAAATTGGGAATCCCCATTACAAATGTTTTATTTGTTGAAGTAATTAGAAAAACATAATTTATTTTGATGTTGTATTAATTTTTTTTGTGTAGTAAGTGAGCGCAAATTGATATCCTATATATTCTAGATTATCGCTAATACTATTTATTAGTAATTATAATTTCACAGTAGTTTTTAGTAATTTTTTTTTTATCAAATATAAAAATCTCTGCACGTGGTAGCCATCTAATGACGAAATAAATATTAAAGCTTCAAAATTTTTGATTTCAAATTTTGTGGCGAAGAATATTTAATTTAATATATGAACAATTCAAAGTTATACAAATAATAAAAATAGTTGGGAATTCCGCGTTTTAAGCAAAAAGCTCGACCTTATTTGTAGCTAAATATAGCTTTTTGTTATGTGCCGGATTCCCAACTAA
This sequence comes from Drosophila colorata, assembly GCA_035041545.1. Classification (NCBI taxonomy): domain Eukaryota; kingdom Metazoa; phylum Arthropoda; class Insecta; order Diptera; family Drosophilidae; genus Drosophila; species Drosophila colorata. The sequence goes on from JAWNLD010000013.1 coordinate 5,047,491, forward strand.
TTTTATAATTTCGAATTTACGTTGCATATGCAAATGACGGTATTTTCCGAATAAAGTCAAGTACACTATCGTCTCGAACACTTCTTAAAATATTAGATGTAACAAATTTAATGCAGCAATTAGTATTTCTCAGAGCTGAGGTTAGTCTTATTATTGGAAATGTTACCTTAGTAATGAAATGTAAATGTCTTAGTTATATATAATTTTTTATAGATATTTTTAAATATGTTCTGCTTTTTTATCACCATTATTTGTCCGTCTTTTGTTGACTTATCAGTATGATTCTTCTTTTACCCACTTAAGCCTTGTATTTCATCTCTTAACAAGCTGCTTAATTATTTTTCTGTCCAGGCGTTACTAAGCAGCACCCACCCACTGTAAGACCCATCATACAGATCCAAATCAAGCGTGAACATTAATTCGATTTGCGCAGATGTGTGCCAATCGACGAAACCGTCAAACTACGTGCAGGATACACATGGCAGGAAGGACAATGAGACGGGCGTCGAGAGTCGCCGGCTTTAATTTCGCATATTGTTGACAACAACACAGAACAGAGCAGAGAAAATGATGTGAGTGCTGGCGAAGATATTCAATGGACTAACCCCTCACACACACGCGCGCACACACACACACACACATACACTATACACATGTACAACAATAACCTGAGGCAAATACTCGTACCTGGCAGTTCGCGTTATCTATATTGAGTGTACCCTGTAGCCGGGAATTGTCCACTTGGGTCTCGCTGTGTCACTAATTGTGCACAATATGGAGGATACCTGTGTGTGTGTGTGTGTTTGGGGGGTGGGGTAAACTGAGAACTCGTCGTGCTGCCCGCTGTTCGCCGCCTGCTGTTGACTGGTGGTTGCTGCCGCTGTTGTCTGATGGTTTTGCTGGTTCTGCTGGTCCTGCCACTCCTCCTTCTCTTCCTGCCCGCCCCCTGCCCCTACTGAATGACCTGATGCGGCTCTGGTTGACCATTAGCTGTGGAGTTTTTTGCCTTTTGATCTACGTTTCAGCGTGCGTATGTGTGTTTGCTGTGTTTAATGCAATTAATGTGATTTTTGGTTGCAAATTAAACGTATTTATCAGCGTTTATCAATTAATTTTCATTTTCATTTACGGTCGACCAATTCTCTGAGGCTTGACAAATTATCAAACAATGATTAAACATGGCACTTTTAATGCTTTTACATCGACTTTAATTAAATAGAAGTAAGTCCGTGTGTGTGTATATGCATGAGTGTATACATACGTGTGAGTGTGTGTGTGTGTGCTTGCAAACGGAAGCCGTCTCCAGGTCAAACATTGATCCATCTCGCAACTGCCAAAATCGCCAAAATCCCCATACCAAACCATAAATTTCATTACATGCCATTTCGGCTCACTTCTCCTTCTCTCTATATTTCGTGCTCTTTACCTCATCTACTACGCTGTCTGTATTTTACAATTTGTGTGGTAAATTTTGATATCCTTTATTACATATGTAGATTGGGTATACCAATTGTTTTTGCAAATTGTTTAATATATTGTTTTTCTTTAACTGAATCCAAACAATAAAAATACAACTTATTATTCTGTTCACAAGTTTTTTGTTATTAAACAAAATAAAGATTAAAACAGGAAAAGTATATAAACTTTTGTATATACTTTAGCCCTTTAAATTTTTATTTTTTGTATTTATGAATTTCTTAGCTGCATATTTAATCTTACAATAAAAAATAAAAAGTACTAGTCGTCCTACTTTTTACCATTTTTTTTCACAAAAATGTTTGCTTTTAACCTAATGATTTAAAAACTTATTTAGAAACTACCTAATTTTTAAATGTATTTAAAATATTATTAAAATTATAATTAATTAAATATTCCCTTGTCAATTCAGGCTGAATTCATTTTTTTTTTTTTTAATATTTAAAGTATACAGTACACAAATTTATATTTATTTATTTATTGAAAAGATTTCCTGCAACAATGAAATTATTTTTTTCCTTAACATAATTTTCCACCAATCGATTTTTTTCTAGGGCATCTCACAGTATAGTTCAGAGCATATTTGGCAATCGAACTTGTTTTTCGTAATTTATTTGATTTGGACATGGCTGTGGCCGCGCCTCCCCCCTCCCACCACACTGCCCTGCCGACACCGTCCATCGATCAACCCTGCTGGTCATGCTAATAATGTTTTGTAATTTATTTTCAACATGTTGACAGTCGACGCGCATTTTGAGCCGTAAATTTGTCGAATATGCCATTATTATTGCAGGCAGTTGTTGTCGATTCTCGTGATGTTTTTGCTGTGGATATTGATGTTGTTGTTGTTGAAGTTGCCGTTACACATAATTGATTAAAGGAAATTATATAAAAGGTGCAAACTGCCGCAATTTGATGATGCATTTTGATGGCATTCGGAGGTTTTTCGGATTTCCATTTCAGCCACTCATCAGAGTGTTAGAGGGATAAATGTTGTTGTTATTACATTGCAACATATTTTTACGTCCACTTAAATAAAAATTGCCTATTGGAATTATGTGCTTTGATATTACAACGGGGTCTAAACTCTCGGGTTGTTTTGAATTGCAATATTCCCTTTTGATTTACCGTTCTATTGGTACAAATAATATATCATAATGAAAATTCTTATAATATATTTATGGTTATGTGCCAAGTTCTTGAAAATTACTAAGAATGCAATACAGTATATATAAATGAATAATAAATATAAAAAATTGAATACGAAATTTATAAATAAAAGAAGTTTCTTTCCCTATCATGTCCACAAAATTTAAGAAAGATATCTCAATGCCAATCATCTTATTTTCGGAGAGATACGAAACATTTGATTTCTCAATAACGAACGAGTTACAGATTGGAATGAATGCGATACCATTAAACGCATTTTCAAATATTATGGTATGTTTTTCATCTAGTTTGATCTGATCTGATCGGACTATCGTAAAATCAAAACTTCAAAAGAATTTTTTTCCGACTATGTTCAACCAACATTAAACTAGAAATTCTGCTTACTTATAACATACTTCTGTCTATAATGCCAGAAATGTTTTGTTTGCATTTCAATATTTTCGATCCCTTCTATTAACGATTCTCGAACACATTTCTCACTTGAGTTTATACATTATGTACATTCCAAAATATCATGATTATTTGTATTTATCACACAAGCACAAGTACTCTTAACGCCCTCATACACACACATATTTTTCCAAAACACAAAACAATGAACCGGACTGAGTTGATTTTATAAAAAAAAAATAACAGCGACAATTTAAATGAAATACAACAAAAGACGAAAACAAACAATTCGACCACAGTGCACAGGAAAATACCAGCTTGAATTCCACGTGAATAACAGAGCGAATGCAAATATTCAATAAATGCAACCGCAGCAACAACAAAAAGCTACGAGCAAGTTTTAAAGTATTCCCATCGGCACCGCCACCCAACCACCAGCAATGCCACGCCCCCAGGCACTCGTATGCCACACACAGAATGCGAGGCAAACAGAAGAAAAATTAAATTAAGTTTATTGACATATTGCTAATTAGACAGAACATGACAGCGTATCAAGATTTATAGCGCCCGATAGGCAACAGCAACAGCAGCAGCAGCAGCAACGGCCCCAAACATTGGGACCCGCACTCTGTCCCGGCCCGAAGGCGGATCAATGAACGCATTCATTTTAATTGGAGACATGGAAAATATGCCAAACAAAGAACATGAACAAAAAAAATACTCTGCTCTCTAGCAAAGGCATAGGAAAGACGACGCTCTAATTAAATGCACTTGAGAATGCCACAACGGCAGCAGCAGCAACAACAACAAAAGCAGCGTATGCAATCGGGTGTGTGTGTGTGTGTTACGGTTCACTGGAATTTATGTGCTGCCCCTCAACTGTCTCGTAAATCTCACAAAAATCCAAATTTCGTCGTCTGCGAAAAACTATGAAAAAAGCGCATAAAAATTTTTCAGTTGTTGTCGAACATTTTTGGATTTTGGCTTTTCCGTTTTTTTATTGTTTTGCTTGGGCAATATTTACCTTTTAATAATGCTCGATGTCTAGTCGTCACCCCGCAATACCAGATATCGCAGGCACCGATAAAGGGAGGAAGCATTCTACGTTGCAGCTCCTCTTATTGTTGCTGTTGTTGTTGCTGTTGTTATTACACTGCTGCCACGCGATAGCAACAAATTTTTTTCGTGGCTCTTTTTGCTGTGTGCAGCACACAAATTGCTGGCGTGTGTCATAAATTTTGAGCATAGAGCACCGGAAAAAAAGATGGCAAAATAACTGAATATAACTGCCACTGAAAATGAAAATGAAAATGAAAAAATTTGATACTGGCAGAGTCGATAGTTAAATGCTCTTTTATAAAACTATAATAATAGATTAGATACAGTGAATTCTTATTCTACTCGACTGAATTTTTTACATTATCCATAAAATTATTTATAGATAAATATTTTCATAAGGGACTGATATAATATATCTGAACAGGTTAATAATGGTAAAAAATATAAATAATAACAATTGAAAAACTTATATTAAAAATATTAATAGTTATTATAATATTAATAATAATATAATAATAATATCAATAATTATTTTTCGCACTGAACACTTTACTTTCATGATTATTTAACAAAAAATTTAGATAAATATATATATTATATATTTAAACTATCAATTCAATTAAAATAATGATAGCAATAATTATAATAATATTGACAATTAAAATTTAAATTCAAATAAAAACTGTTTTACAGTCAAGCTTATCAAAACATTATAGAACCATGTTAAATTTACAAAGCTATACATTTAAAAGACCAATCAATAATAATAACAAAATACTTGCGAAAAGTGAATGGAAAAATTGCCAAAATATCAGTATTCTTTTTACTTGACCATAACACTTTTTTCACTTATGTCAGCTACAAGGATTATTATTTTACTTTTGCAGAGACTTTTACAATTTTATCAATAAAAGTGATGGACACTGACTGAAATTTCCGAATCCATAAAGATTTACTTTTGATTAGCATTTAAAATAATCAGTTTTAATAATTCGTCGGCTTGTTTATGTTCAAACTGTCTTGACTTTTTGCTTTGCTTCAGTAATTGTCTGAATGTCTTCTAAGTAATTACAATTAATTTGAGTACGAAATGCAATATGGAAATTATTAATTGACAACTGATGCCAGGTAGGCTCATGGAGCTCAATCAACTTCATAACACTCTTAAAGTGCCGCAAGTTCCACATAGAGCAAAAATTTCTGAAGCGCAAACATTGTCACATACTCGTAAAAGCACGACATCCATTGTCCATTGTTTTGACATATTTTTATAACTTTTTGTAGGACCGCTATGTGAGGTTGTATGGTAATGGTACAAGTGTATGGTGTTACGAGTATTTTGTTTCAACATTTCATTTACCTGCATTTGGCTTGCTTTGTTAACTGCCAAATGACATAAAGCACTGTAAAATTGTCTGGTATAAACTAAAATATGCATTACGAGTAAAATGGCATGCCATCTGGCTAGATCGACATTGGACATGGAGCGGTAATACTTAATGCACTTTCCGTGTCGCCAGTTCTATGCTTTGACCCACTCCTCACCCAAGCCCAGCGACTCAACCTGTAGCACAATTAAAACAAGAAATTACGTTGATTTATTTGCCTTTGTTCGGGCTGCAGCGCGTTGTAAATTTTCTTAATGCAACATAAATATTTAACTACAGGCATTAATAAATAGTCGCCTATTTGTGTATGTATATATACATATATGTAAATATATAAGACGCTTAGTTGCTATACTTACCATATTTTTCTCCCAAGCATAATCAGACTATTTGAATTGATTTATGAACTTAACACTTTGCCAGCCCCATTCACAATGGAAACAGACCACCAATAAATTATTGAAACAAGCAAAGGGAATGGGCCAGACATTGACTTTTTGGTCTATTGTTGTTGTTGTTTATAAAGCGCTTTTTAGTGTCTTAATTTGTGTGTTGAATTGTTAAAGTCTGGTTGATTGAAGTGTTGATAAAATAGCTGGAGGGGTCATTACAATGGATAAGAGGAAAACAGCAGTTCATTGGGTCAGCTTCTAATCTGCAGAATTTCAACCAATAACTGAAATAAAAACAATTTCTTGATTAATAATATTTATTACTTTTCATAGAATTATTGCTAAATTAATTAGCTAGTTTGAATACATTTTTTTATAACTAAACTAATTACTTAATATAAAAAAAAGTATATATTTTACCCATTTAAAATTGTTGCAGAATAAAGCATCTTCATACATCTTCATAATTTAATTAATTTAAAGGGTTTTAGCATTGATTAATTGGACCATCCTCCTTTTCCACATAAGATGTTAATTTGCTGAAGGAGTTAAACACGCTTCAATGAATTTTCACAATGATCTTTGAAAATAAGTTGAAAACCGATTGGCTGAAAAACAAAACAGTTTCAAACAATCGTTTTTAACGAAATTTCTACACCTGCTAAAGACAAACTGGTTGTTGTAAATAGATACATATCTCCAACTCCGTTTGTCTTTCGTCTGTATGATTAACTTGTAAGCCATGGACGATATCTTTATCAACAGCTCACACATTGGCCGTGTTTTCAAGTATTTTGTGAATCTGTCACGGATCCCAATGCCATAAAAGGCTGTCAGTTTCTGACATCATCGTGTCAGGCAACTACAATGCATTCTCTGCATTTGCAGCATTTGTCCGCTCAATCGCCTTCTGTAATCTTTTGAAGATCTCACTCACTGCCGCTTGGTAGAGCTCGCAAGCTGATCCGCTTTCGGTGCTCTGCTCAGCTTTAGGGGATATTGTAATGCCAGGCATTCATAATACCCATGCTAGGGGCCCTGGCTTATAGTGTAAATCTGTTTAGACACACCTTGACGTTTGCATCTACCGAAAAACCGAAGCGTAGCTGATTTAACAGCTAAATGCAAATCATTTGCAATTAGCACCCATCCTGCAGGGAAGCCAATTAGGACATCGGCAGGCGGGCAGAGCGGCATAAAAGCCGACGCACCTTTTGCCTGCTCGTGCTGTTCATGCCAATGGCAAATATGCCGGGCCAATGTAAACCATGCAAATCCTATAAAGAAACCAACGCCGACTGCGACTGCAGCCAATTTCCGTTTGACGTTGCGAAATGTGTCAACTTTGGCAGGATTACAAAACGAACACACGCACATATGGCACTCGCAGGATCTGCCCCTTTATTAGTTATCCTATCGCCTGCCTGACTGCCTGCCTGCCTGCCTGCCTGCTGGCTGGCTGGTTGCCTGCGAGCCTGCTGGTCCCTTTGGCTGCCTCTCCTCTGCAAATCCTGCGAGCCGGAAATTTTTCAACGCATATGCCAATTTTGCTGTCAAGTTTTGTGTGCAACTTCGCGATTCTTTGATTCGTAACTTTGATTGCCCCGCCCCTGGCCGCCCACGTTGGGCAACGGCATAGAATTGTCAATCGATGCATTTGGTGGCAAAGGCTTCAAAGGGTTAATTGCAATTTGATTGTGGGAACCGCCTGCAGTTGGTGTTTTAATTATCCACATTTAAGCGAAGGCTACTTTTCAAAATTCACGAAGGGTGTACAAATCGGGTTTGATTGAATTATAATTATGACTTATAAATTGCAAGAGCTTTGCATGCGGTTGACGTACGGCATAATAACTATTTTGCTTCTGTAGTGAAGCAATCACTCTGACAATTAATTAAAATAGTAAATTGAAAAAAGTACGGTCTAGTCAATCGACTAATTGTTGCCGGCTTAATATATTCAATATATAGCCATGCCTTGCTAAATTTAAACTACACTGAGTAAAAAATCATTTAGGCCATATCTAAATCGCACCTCAGTTGTGTCAGAAGTAATGAACATTTCTAAATCTATTTTTAAGCCAATTTTTAGGTTGATTTATAATATATATTAATCAACAAATTTTTAAATTTATAATATATATCATTCAACAAATTTTTATATTGGTACCTAAAGGGTTTTAAATTGGCTTTAAGGATATTATTAAAACGATAATATGCATAATTATAATCAAATTAAATAATAATAAAATTAATTTTAATAACATAGTTAAGTTTTGACTTAAACTTTTGAGTATCCTTATCATTGATATACATAAACATATATTTTATTTGTATTAAATATAAGAATTATTATTATAATGAATATTATTATTATTATGATATTACTATTACTATTATTGCTACGTTTTTTTTTTTTTGTATTATAATTAATCCGCTGAGCAAACCTGAACAAATACACTGTCGTGGGAATGGATACAATGTCGAGAATTGCTCGTTGCTCAGTTGCCTTTATGAATGGGGTCACTTGAACAGCTCATCTAGTCAGGTGTACTTTATATAAAAATATAGCTGTCGTATTTTTCTCAATTACGTCGACTTTAATCCATAATTTCGGAGGCCAATAAAATATATTATTTCTTATTGATGATTTTAAAGTCGCGTTTTTAGGTATTTATATTACTAAGATTAATCTTGAGTACTTTTGAAATCAGGCTGCATATATTTGCATATGTGTTTCACAATAGTTTCAATTGAAAGCCTTGCAATCTGCTGTATTTATTAAGCAAATAATAAATTTGATTTTTATATTCAAATGTTTACCGCATCCATAAATAAAGTAATAAATAAAGTAATGCCAAGTAATTCCAAGTCATATTTTGAAAAATTTTTGTAAATCAAGCGAGCATTTCCGAACTGACTTCGGTTTAGCTTAAGCTTACAAGCTTACAAGCGTTCTTTATAACCCTTTAGAGACCTTTAGCCGGTGCATCATTAGCATTAGCTGCCACACGCATCTCAAGCAGCAAGTCAATCCCAGCTGTGCTCTAATTTCCACCACCATTCTCATTTCCTTTTGGCATACTTTGGCTTAGTTACTGTGCCCAACCCTCGAATAGGTAGGTAGCACACCAGCTACGCCCACAACAACTGGTGCTCACCTCCCCCGCTAAAAGGAGGAAGCCCTGCAAACCCAACCCTCAAATCGCAGCCATGGTAATCATTTATCAAACAACAAGCGTAAAATTCAATATTTTTTTTCAAGACGTCGCCGTTGAGCTGATGTAAAAAATTAATTAAATTATGAAATTTTATACCCTAAAGCAAATATTTAATTTAATAACATTATTATGCAGCTCGGGTGGTAAGTTGGGCGTAGACGCACGCACCAGCACGCGGCAAAAAGGTGAATTTCGGGGGAAGTGGGCAAGAGATATGCAATGCCGAAATATATTTTTATATATTCCCGGTATTCACCAGTCCCTCAGGTTGCAGCAGCCAGCCCAGGATAATAAACCACGCGCGTGTCCTACGAAGTGGGAAGCAGGAAAAATGTTTTTTCTTTCGCCAGTCGCTTGGCCGCCTGCCTTGCTAATTGCCAAAAATCATTTTTCAAGCGTGCAGGTCTCTGTTATGTTTTTTTTTTTTTTTTTTTTGAATACTTTACAGCCAGTTTCTGTAGCCCGGGAGCACGTGGGTACGGCTGCCGCTCTCCGGCCGGTTCCGGGCTTCAGTGTGCTCCGTAAATTCGCTTAATCAAAAAATAAACAAACTTAATAAGCAGCGTGCGTGGCTCTGTGCCTCTGCCTCTGCCTCGGTCTCTGCCTCTGGTACTGCCTCGCTGTGCTCGCTTCGATGCAGTGCCACGCCCCTGCCCAACAAAATGCCACGCTGAAAGCCCCTGCCCGACTGCACCGGCTGGAATGAACGACATGGCGGTTTGGAAGTCCTCTTGTGGCCTCTGTTGCATGCCAAATACCAAAATTTCACCAACAAAAGAAACAACACAGCCCCAACTCGCTTGTGCCTACTGTACTTTCCTTTTATCAGGATTCCAGTAGTTTCATAAGGTATTCCTCACCAACACTAATCTTAGTTAACCCAAGGGCCACAAGATTCTTAATGAGAGTGTGGAAAAATGATAGAAATCAAGTAATAGTGCTCAGGTCGGAACTGCTTGCCTGGGGGATACCCAGTACCCAGCTCAAAGCCAAACATCCTTCTCTATGCATGTACACAATCAGAAACATACACACATACACACTCTTACACAGAGAACAATTTATTTAAATATTTATATAGTCATATGCCTTAAACATACTTTTTTCCTTCTTTAATGCAATCCTCTCTGCAATTGTCGATTTTAAAAATATATATAGTAATTTTCTTGTAATTCCTTTGTACATTTCATATTTTTATATTTTTTTCAGAAAATATCAAAAAATTGTGACTTTAAAATTATACTTATTTAAATTTGAAACTGCAAGAAAATGAATTTGCATGCAATTGAAAACTAAATTTTAAGGTAAGCGACAAAGATTTAAATATTCTAGTGCTATTAAAACAATGTTAAAAACAAACAATCAAACCAAGTTGAAAACGACTTGAATTCCTGTAAAATGATATTTTTGCTAACTGCTTTGAATTTAGTTTTATTTGTGCTGTTTAAATGTTTCTTCTTTTTATGATTATGTTCCAATTGTGCGCAACATTTTAAAACGCCGATCCCACGACTTTTTCCAATAATTCTCAACTATAAATCAAACTACACGCCCGCCAGTACATCCTTGTGTCCATACGCCCATTCAAAAACCAATACTTCACTAATTGCTAGGCTTAATAGGCATTAAAAGCAATGCCCAGCAGAGGGCCCGTGTCCAGGGCCGAACAATGCCCAGCTGGGCAGCTGCCCTGGGCCAGTGGGGCCGGGGTAAGCCGAGGGGATGGTGGGGGGCGCGGAGGAGAGCGCACGCACAGGATAATAAGCGCACGCCAGGATGCTTTTGTACAGTGCCTGGGCAAATAAAATTAGAAATTTTACGTTTTCAAAAGCGGCACTGAATGGAAAACGGGCCTTACTCTGCGCTTTAAATATGAATGCAAAGCGGATAGTGGCGGCCCTGGCCGGTGGGTGGGTAGAGGGTGGGTTTGTGGATTGTGGTGCTGCTGTTGCTGTAGCTGGAGGACGAAATGTGAGCCACGCCAAATTGCATAGAATGTGTAAAAGTTGCAGTTGCAGCTGCTGCCTGTCCCGCTTTGTGCCTAGTCCCAGACTCATTTCAAATCCCCTATCACACCCGCCCCCCTCGATTCCCCTCACTCCATGGTGCCCAAACAATTCCATGAAATTAGCTAAAAGTTCTTCTGGTGGGCCCCTAAAAGAGGAAGCCATTTTTAGGCTCAAGCCGCGAGCGATGAATGAGCACAAATTGTATAACAGATGAGAAAGCTGAAAAGGCGAAAGGAAAGGAATAGAAAATAAGTACAAGTAGCAAACAAAAAAAAAAAAAGAAAAGAAAAGTAGAAGAATGAGCATGAGCTAGAGAAAAAGAAGCAGAAGCAGTTGCCGTAAAGCTGTCAAGCTTTCCAGAAGAAGCACGTGAAATGTAAAGCTCACAATTCTATGCCAATTTTAATTGAGTGCAAACGGGAAGCGCAGTGGAAGTTAATAAGCTGAAAAGTTGACTTAACGAAGAAGCGCGAAGGGCGTAGGCGGTACTTGAGGAACAGGCGAAAAGTGGACAGTTTAGAACAATTGTTAGCAATTAAAAGGTGTGCAACTGCGAAAAGAAGTATCCAAGAAACTATAGGACAAAGTGAGTTTGAGTTCGGGGCGGGAAATCTTAAAACAAAATTTGCGTTTTTGTAAAGTTTCTTAAAAAATGATCAATCTGATAAAACATTAAAATTAAATAGAACGTTAATTTGTATAGTAATTAATTTTTTAATTATTATTTTATATTTTCATTTTAATTTATTTCAACCAATAATCAATTTTCACACAAAAAGTTAAAACTTTGAATATTTATAGAGTATTTCAGAGCTCGATATTCAATATTCGATCTGTAAGTTTTTTTTTAAAAGAAAATTACTAACAATTCTTAAGATTACAGTCGAAAATGTCCATGAAAAGTATGGATGTATTTAATTTGATTAAATTTAAATACGTTTATATGTATCCAATAACATTATTATTATTATTTTTTAAATTATTTTAAATAAATATTTAATTATTTTCATAAATCTTATATTTTACTATAATCGATTTCACATAAATAAACAATAACAATAACATACCACTAAAAAGTAATTTTTCGTTGATATAAAATTATTTCAACTGTCTTTAAACAACTTCATTACATATTAATTATCTATTATTACCTAATATATGTATACAATAACCATTTTATTGTTATTTTTGAAATTATTTTAAATATTTATTTAATTATAAATATAAATAAAAAAAATTTTATAACAATATATCTCACATAACTAAATTTATAAAAAGTAATTCCTTGTTGATACAAAATTATTTCATGTCTGTGAACAACTTCCTTGCATATTATTTACTTATTATTACCTATTAGATTTAAATTCTCAAAATTGTTGCACAAATTAATTTAATAAAAAAAAAAACCAAAGAAAAAATAAAACTATTCCCTCGCAGTCAATTGGAAATCATTTGCAGAACGTGAAAGCAGCCTGAAAATCTGTTTAAAAACACCACGGGTCACGCGATTTAAAAATGTCACCGCTCGCAAAATTGAAATTGAAATGCAAATCTCAAATACGAGCAGAGTTTTATTTTTATGCTTTTCTGCCCGTGGCAGCGGATGAAGTGCGTCTGTCATTTGGCAGCTGGTCCACTGAGGGGGCTCTTTCTAGTCAAAATGCTAGTCACGTCTGGCGATTTGTAATCGAAGCGAATCTTATGGCCATGACAGAAGTTTTGAATTTTGCATAGCAGAGAATCGCCTCAGAAATGAGGAACTGGAGTTGACAGAGAAATGCAACAGTGTTGAACGGTTTAAGTGCGGAATTGCCGGGCTCTCGCGTAGTCGAGTGGAAATTAAAGCGAGCCATACGATAAAGAAAATCGCATTTCCCAGCAGAAAATGTGTTAAAAATAAATATAAGTTTTTACAAGTTTTTGATATAATACATAAGAAAATTATAAAATTTCAATTTAAAAACATAGAGATGTTGTATGAAATGTCGGCTGACTACTATATAAAATAATTAAGCTTATGGCTTACAGCTATAGCTAAATTAACTTAGAACTATATCATACTACTACTAATAATAATAGGAATAAAAACAATACAAAATCAAAGAAGACAATTGCCAGAGATAAGATACAAATATATTGTAGTCCATATATGCGTGTTGTACAAATAATGTAGAGCCCGTTATACAAGTTTAATTCATTATATTATTTTACATTTTTTGTTTTCAATATTACATTCCTATTCAAATTTAATTCTTATATATTTGTTGGCAAAATTATTTGCATTTCAATGTTATATAAACCTTAAGCACATTTATTTTCTGTGCCATAAAAAGTATGTTATTAGTTACATGGGAACTGCAATTCTTTTTAATTACAATTTGGTTGGAAGTTTATGCAATGATTTCTAATTATGACTTTTTACAACAATCATTCCATTCATTTGGAAAGTTCAAGTTTTCAATTAGCTGACGGGCCATTTTCTCCTAGTGCTTTCCCACTCCCCAGCGCTTTCCTTCCCCCGTTTGTTCAATCTGCAGCAATGCGCATTGAATTCTCGTTTCGATAACAATTAAAAGTTTCGCATTTGAGAAATTAATTTAAAACAATTACAGAGCACAGAACAAAAGCAGATAAAGAGAACGAGAGCGAGAACGAGAGAGCTAGAGACGCTGAGAGTGAGAGAGAAGAGGTCGATTCTGCATTTGCTGTCATTGAAGCGACTTGCAAGTTGCAAGTTGCAACTAGCAACTTGGCAACATGGCAAAAATTGGCAAGCTTTAAAAGTTGCTGCCTGGGCTTCCAATGTGCCGCTTCTGGCTGGGGCTGAGAGCAATGCGCCTGTTTCCCTTTTGTGTGTCAAGTTTCATGGCGCTGACCCAATTTGCTCGTTGACTTTTCATTTTCACTCGCTGCAATAACTCTCAGTTGGGGGTCGAGTCCGCAAACCCGGCGACCATAAAGCGACAACAATCCCATCGATGGCTCTGGTTGCAAGTTGCCAGTTGCTAGTTGCCAGTGGCAAGTTGCAAGTTGCAAGCTTGGGTCTGGCATTGTCCCCTTTCTGGGATGCTGATGTGGCACATTTATGAGCGAACACTGAAAAATCAGCGTTTTCTCTCGTTTCCAAATCAAATCAATTATCGCCAAAATCAATTACGCCAGTGACAAAGACAGACAGACAAGAACAGAGCGAGAGTGAACGAGAAAAATGAGAACTAGAGTGAGCGTGAGGACGTCTGTTAGAGCAGTGCGGCAATGGTGTTCTGACAGCTTTTCTTCGAGGCTTGCTGCCAATTTCATTGCACACTCCTATTGTAGGGGGACGGGGAGGGGGAGGGGCAGTGGGGCAGGTGTACAATTCCGGAAACCACTCACTGTTGTTATTGTTGTTTTGTTGTTTCATGCATTCATTTGACGATGCCGCCCGGCGGCCACACGAGAAATGCATCCATCACGTGACTTGTTATGCCTGACATTTGATTTTTGCATGTGGCGCCTCCCAAGATGGAGTTGGGGCAGCAAGGCAAATAACTGAACAGGGGAGAGGGTGGGGGTCTCTGCTTGGCGACCGCCACATGACTTAAGCTGCAAATCACTGAAACGAGCGTGTCCAAAATGTCCACATGGCTGCGTTGCTCGTAGTTCTTGTTGTTTTTGTTGTGGTGCATGATTTGCAACAAACCAGCAACTGCTGCTACACTATTGAGGATCAAAGGAGCACCAACTTATCCAACTGCTGCCACTGACACGGGGGGTGCTTGGGAGCCTGAAGTTTGGCAGCTGGGGCTCTTCTGGGCGCCCGCCTGTGTAATTGAGCTTGGGCGTGAGTGAAACAAAGCCGTTTCTTGTTACTTTTCGATACCTTGGCACTGTTTTTGCGGCTTTCGGTGCTCGTTTTGCTGCACATTTTGGCCGACATGCAAAAGTTTTGCGCCAGCCATTAGTAATTTATGTGCCAGTTGGCTAAAAGCTACGCCAGAGCTTTTATTATCAATCCCTAGAAGTTGTTTGCGATGTTTTCAAACGAAATTGTTAGTCTTTAAATTGAAAAGATTTTTAATAGAAAAGAAACACAGAAAAATAGTCTACAATTTAACACTAATTATAATAGTAACTATTGTCAATCAAATATTAATTAATACTAGATGATTTGCGTGTAGCATACTTACGGATCAACATTATTGATGGAAGCATTTCTGTTTATTTTATTTCATGTGTCGTTGAATTTCTTGAAACACAATTAAAATTTGTTTGTGCGACTGTCAGTTCATCTTATATGGTATTTATATTAACATATGAATTATGTAAGATTATATGTTGCCGAATTAAAACACACATTTGTTCAGACAATCACTTTTTAGATCGCTTAGATAACGTAGTCCATATTTAAAACATTGCATATAGCCGTCTTTCAAGTCTACAACTAAATTATTTCCATCCTTCTAGCATAGTTTTCACCAAGCGCATAACTGTATTTTAACCTTAAATGGCGAAGAAATATTACTTTGCTTTTTTTATATGGTCGATTTGTGCGATCGGATGATCGATTAGGAAGAAATATAATCCAAAGAATTTAAATTAAATACATTTCGAGCTTTCCATTCCTAATCATGTATTTGTTGAATATAAAGTCAATGTATAAAATGTTATCATAATGTATGTAATAAATAAACGTTGACTTAAAAATACCTTGCAGATACATCGAATTTACGAAATACATTTCTAAAGTTTTCGATTTTTTTTTTGAGGCAACTGAACACCTATACTGCAAGTAATAATAACAATAGTTATATATTATAATACCCTCGAATAATATTTTTAAATGTTAAGATATTAAAAATTGGCTAAAACCAGAAACAAAGTATACTTATATTGCTTATTATATTTTATAACTGAGTAAACACTGTAATATTTGCATAATAGATATTGACAATTTAAATTTTGCATATAGTGACATTCCGGCGTATTTGAAATTATTCGTGCTATAGGTAATAATGTAGGATTGGGTATGTCACAATGTCATCCAGACTGTACTCTTGATTCAGGCAATTACTTTTCAGGTCACCTAAATAATGTAGTCCAAACGAAAAACAGTGCATGTGACTGCCTTGTGTGTTGATAACTTCACTCTTTCCATTCTTTTCACCAATGATTGTATAATTGGATGATATTATCTTTATGGTATTGTAATCAAAAAGTGATGATCGATAGAATGAGGCCAGGACAACTGAGTTATTTCCCCAAAGTGCATAATCAACTTCTTTGTGAAATGTCCGAATATCCCTGTTACGAAGGCGAATATTTTTGGTAACTCGAGCGGAGCAGATAAATGTGAGCTCCATGTCATCAGCATAACTGCAATTGCCGCTGTTTTTTAATATACGCCTCTGAGGGGAAAATACATAAAGAAAAAGAAGCTCAAACAACCAAAATATATTAAACAAATGCATTTCGCTCCTTTTTCAGTAATGTTTTCGTTTTCAAAAAATACAATTTTTTAATTTGTTGAATACAAAGTCAATGTTTTAGATGGAATGAAAGTCTACATTCAAATCTTATTGAGTTAAAAAGGCTCGAAATCCCCAGTTTCTTGTATAGTGCGCTGTTTCTCTCTCCTCCTTCGAATGGTATGGATTTTAAGCAGACTGGTCGATTTTATGCATTCCTTATGCACTTATTGAACCTTGAGAAATGTTTAAAATTTGTACGCGCCTACTTACTTTTACAACATGTATAAAAATACATGCACGATCTGGAACTCCCCGTAAAGTCGGCATTTGATGCCTGAGGGGTAACAATATGTCCAAAATGTTAGCGACCAAACCCAATATCATATATCAACAGCAGCCACAAATCTAAGCAGATGCCATCGTAAAAAACTCGTAGCGCAAACAAAAGATCAATGGAACTGACTTTGAATGCCGTTTCTGTGCGGACTGATCTGAAAACGTTTGTTGTTGTTTAATTTGTTGTTGCTGCTGCGCCTTAATTAAAAACCAAAACAGAATTTGTTAGGGGCATGCCATAAAAATGAGAATCTCTTGAAATGCAGCCAAAGAGTTATGTATGCAGCTACTTGGAACTGTTTTATGGCCCAGTGCATGCTGCATATGTCCGAGCTCTTTGGTGCTTTCATCCAAATTTATTGGCTCATTAGGCATTTTAGTTGTGGGCATGTTAACAACTTGGGATTTTAATGGCTGCCGCAACGCAAATTCACTAAATCCCCCCGCCCCCCACTTTTTAGCTGACCCCAACCCCAAGAAACTCTCTGTTTGGTTTTGCTGAAATTGCACTTTCACTTAACCCAAATTTAGCAAGAGCTTCGAGTTCTTAAACAATGCACAAAAAATTTAAGTACAAAACTAGAAACTTTCGACTTCTACAACTTGCCAAACAAATAGAGTAAATTTTGCATTTTCGCGTCTTCTTTCTCGCTCTATTTTTCGTAGCCCTCTCGAGGGTCTTTAGAGTCTCTCTAGAAGTTTGTCAGCAAATCTTTTGAATTGGAGTAACTTAAAATAATTCGAAATAATTTAAAAATTGACAATTGGTTGGAGTAATTATAAATAACTAAATAATGTTTAAAACAACTTTATTATTAGCTTGATTTAGCTACACACATAAAGTTATTTTAAATAAATTAGTCTATTAAAATAAATACTTATTAAAAAATAAATATATGTGTATTAAAATAAAATTTTGAAAATATTTTTGAATACTTAATTTAATTTTTGTAAATATGTGTATGCACATATTTTTTATTTTTAGTTTTTAACCAGATACAGTCTAAATCGATTTCAATTAATTCTAATTTTATTAATAACTAAATATATTATTAGCTTTTAATTACTTTAAATTTGTTTCCTAATGAAATTTCGATTTTGGCTATGTTTTTAGGGTATTTGCACTTCGTTATGTGCTGGGTAAATGTTGTTCTTATATATTTCACTCTTGTTCTTTGGCTGCTTGGTTCATTAAAAGTTGCTCCTGTGCCGTTTTCAATTAAGCCACAGCGCCTGAGGCCATGCGATGCATTGATTTCATTTCGGCTGGCCTAATTGCAAATTAGCTCACTGGAAAATGCAGTCTTGGCACCGCCACCCCACCCACACCCCATCCACACTCACACCAATGCCGTTGCTGGGCTGCAGGTCGTCAACTTTGCGTTAAGTATTTTGACAGCCAGCGGAAATCGCTTGGCAAGCAATTAGAAGCTGTCAAAAAAAAATGTAAAAAATAAATAAAGGGAACACGACTAAAGTGTTTAACCCCAGGAATGCAACATACAAATTTCTATGTCAATTTGGTTGCCATCAATGTCAAGCGGATTTTGGGTAAATCGACAGTCCGACGGTGGTGGAAGAGTTGGCCGTTTCGCCCAGCACATTTGAATGTAACAAGAGTTGTAGTTACATGGATCAGGGGGTGGGGAAGGGTGGGGGCTGCAGTGCACCCATGTCACTTGACAGCTTAGCGCATAATTAAATAACAGTTCAAGCAGCAGCAATAACAACAGCAACAACTAGAATCACTTGTAGTGCTCGAATACACACACACTCTCACACACACTCACCTATACCTTGTTTTTGTTGTTGTCTTTTTGACATTTGTCGCTTTTGATTTAAATTTAAATGCCACATCGAGGCAACTGGCAAATGCAGCTGAAATGTGTTTTAAATCGATTTCATTCCATGGCTGCTGTCAGACCAAAAGTATAGCCTTACAAGCGAGTTGAGGGCTTAGTTTTCAAATGTTAAAGCTGTGGACTTGGCTTTAAGGGGCAAAGAGAGGCGAGATTAGATTGGTAAATGCCATGAATAGAGACGTGACATAGCGTTGTCACTGTGGGTAAATAACTTCCTTATTATTTTAGATGTTCTTTTTTATTTTAAGGAACAATTAAGGTCTTAGGTTTCTTGCTATTTTGAACTTTTTCATATTTATTTGTTTTCTCTTCGATTCTCTTAAAAATTGATTGTCAGAAAACCTAAAAGAAAAATAAAATATGTAAATTATTTTTCAAATTCGCTACCCAATTACTCCTTTTCTATTGCTTAATTCTCTTCAAGTTAGTTTAGTATTTTATATTGAAAATTGTTTAGCTAAATACAATATTTTAATAGTATTAAATACATACATTCTAAAACAGAATTCAATAAAAAGACCTAAGGGAAAATTGATTGGACTGTCGAAATTAAAATTTTAAAAAGTGCATGGTGTATTAATTTGTATTTTGAATACAGCATTTTCAATCTTATTTTAAAATAAATGTATTATGTTCAATACTAATCGCATAGACTAAATTTACCAAAGCATATTTTATAAAGTATATAAGATATATAATTATATTTGCCAAATCTTTTATTATTTTAATTTGTACTGTAATTTCTTAAATTTAATTAAATCTTTTTTCATTCTCTCTGTCAAAAAGATTTAAAATTTCAACATTAAGCTCTTTTTAAAATTCCTCTTGATCTTTACCCAAAGATCTTGTTGATAATATTTTGTCATTTGAGATTAAATAGCTGAAGATATTTTTCAAATAATATATTAACACTCACAAGGAATTAACTCATACCCAGTCATTAATCCAACCTTACTCAATTATTGCTTCTGATACCCTTCGTGGAACTACACGATTCTCAGCCTTGTCACCTCACCATAAAGGATATGAAATCCACTTGCCTTGCCCAGGAAGCCACAATGAAAGCATCTGTTATAGAAACATTATTATTATCAGGACAAAGCAATGAACCATTAAATAATTACTAATGGGGCCCACATCAAAATTTATGATAACTGACACTTGACAAGAGCAAGAAGAAGCAACGAACTTTGCCATTTGGTAGGCTCCTTGGCGGCTGTCCATCAAAATGCCGCCAAAATGTCATAATCTGCGACATATGCCATGCACTCGAAACGAAACCGAAACAAAAACAAGAGAGAGCAATAAAAAATAAATATATATTATATATATAGAGACAGAGCGAAGAAAACCCAACAAAAAGTACTTGGCCACAAATAACAAATAAAAACGGAAGCTGACAATTGACGGCAACACAGCGAAGTAAATAGGTTTGGCCGTAAGGTATAAGAAAGGACAATGCTTTGAAAAATGACAGACATAGGATGCACGGCTGCTCCTACCCCTGTCTCTGCCTAAGCCTGCGGATGATGGCGCCCCGAGGCAACAGCTCGTCCTAAACTGAAAGTCAATTACATAATTACTTCAAAGCAATTTCCCAAGGAAAACTGCGCAGTGGCTACCTGAAGCCGCGGCCTGCGCCTACCCTTGTCCTTTTTCCTTTACGTCTGTCTTAGCCGCACATGTGACTTCTGACCGGTTGCCGTTCCCAATCGTCTTTCGGCCCGGCTGTGCCATGTGTGTGGGCCCCTATCGGCGGTACTCGACTACCGAGTCAGTGGCCGCACCTTAACCGCAATTCTCTCCCGGCTAATGATGCCTAATGTGACCTTTTCGGTGCTTGGGCTCTCTCAATGGGAAAATTTATGCGACCCAAAGCATCAAGAATTTGTCGGCTCAAATTATGGACCAAGTTGAATTTTTTTTTTTCAATGCGCATTTTATAGTTTCCACGTCGCCGTTGTAGCTGCCTCCCAACGTTGGATGAGACCAGCAGACCACAGGTGCTGTTTGTGTTCTGGGTTGCTGACTTTGAAGAGCGCAACATTTTTTTTGGTTTATTGTAGACTAGCGGGTACATTTAGTGTGATATTAAGTTTGTCACACGAGATAGAAAAGCCAAAAAGAAATAAAAAAAAATTGTTTCTTGTGGTTAGGTAAAGGCTGTTATGCAGAAAAAGCCTTCTCAGACGGTGTAAAATATATATTTGTATATATTCGTGTATCGGTTCTTCCGTACAATCAGGACAACCTTATGTACTATATAGAAAGGCTCTTGAAAGAGGTATCAAATTTGATAACAGTAAATTCTATGGCCTAATCACGGGATATTTGACCTGAATATGGTAGTCAAGCACTCTGAAATGTGGCTTTCATAATTTATTTTGGCTTTGCAGTGTCGTCTATTTGCTTTGCTTTTTATTTAAGTTCCTAGGCATTTCTATAACGTGATTAAAATTATTATTATTATGATTATTATTATTATTATTGTTATTATTATTATTATTATTATTATTATTATTATTATTATTATTATTATTATTATTATTATTATTATTATTATTTATTATTATTAAAAATAATATTGGCATTATTGTTACAATTATTAAAACCATAAATTGTATAATTATTAGATTTATTAGTATTTTAGTTTTATTATTTTGTATTATTAATTATAATATATTAATAACATAATATTTAAATAGATCGAAACATTATGGCCAACGGCTCAAATACTATAGGAAACAATGCAACGCTAGATATTCAGTTCAATATCAATACCTTCCAATACCCTTTTTAAAGTTACCAAGGATCGGCCTTTATATGGTGCATATAGTTGTATGTACTGAATCATAGGACATTTTGAGTTCGAGCTTAAACGGCTTGTAAAAAATTCTTAAATAAAACCCTGATCACACTCTGACAGTCTTATTGCAGTTAGTGAATATCCACTTCGGCTTTAAGGCCATATTCTATCTGATTTTTTCTCGTTTTTTGTTGGATACATTTTTATGGCCGGTTTTTATGTTCATTTTGTTTGGCCACAAAACTTTCAACTTTTAGCGCCACAAGTTGTCACCATTTGGTTTTTGGAAAAGTCATAAAATCATTTAAATAAACAAACCGTGGCGCATCGCAGAGTTACGTCTGTTGTTGTTGCCAGTTAAGCACCGGTTTTTCGCGACCCTTTCGCGTTGGGTCACTTTTGTATTTATTTACGGCTTTTGTGTTACTGACTGCGCACAGCCGGCCAGGACAACACCCACTTTGGCTCCAGCTGCAGCTACGTGCATCAACATATAAAATTTGCATTAAAATTACTTTGATTACAAATTGGTTGTCTCGTTCAACCGACAATGCTGGCGACAAAAAACGCAGAGCGCAAATCCCACGCGTTTTTCATTTACATTCTTTGTTTTTAATTTTTCTGTAGTTGTTGCTGAATTTCGACAGCCAGCATATTAAAAACGGAAGCTATTTATGCGTAAAGTATTGTATTTTTAAGGCTTATTGATTTTATTTGGCCAACACTTTTTGCCTCACAGATTTGTGAAGGGTTTTTTTTTTCCTTTGTGACCAACTATTGTGGGGAGGCGTTTGTAAATCGGTTTAAGGGGAAAGGCGCTTGGAATAACCATTCAGCAAAGTGTTGGAAAAATAATATATAAAACACCACAGCAATGTTTAATTATTCGTCTCGTGTCCAAATAAAGCTTAGCAAAGTGTTTTAAACAAAAATCACTCAAAACAAATAACAGCTGGTTTTTATTTTTTATTGTGCAAACTGCTCGGATTCAAGCTATTTCAAATTGAAAATAAATTAAATTTACTTCAAACTTGTACAGTCAAGGCCTGCAAAGAAAAGATTAATAGCAATGTGAACTTCTACATGAAGATTATGTTATTTCAATTTTTCATCTGGTTTGGAGAAAACATTTTTGTTTAAGAAAATAACTTTTATAATAAAAGAAAATAAAAGCAAGTAAGAGTGCTGTAGTCGGGAGCTCCCAACTAGGAGATCCCCTGAACTCAGCTGCCGTTACATACATTTCAAATCTCACACACACATGCACACAAACACATGCCGCAAGCTGCGCACTTTACTTAGTGACTGCGCTTGGCCTCCACTATGAAAACTAAATTCTTGAATAACGTATAAACTAAAAGTACTCGCTACTTGTTTCTCTTAGTGTTTGTATCTTATATTTCTAAGGGGTTCGCTTTATGTAGATGTTGTAATTTTTCACTGTAAATATTTAAAGGATAGTCCCATTAAACTCAACTATTTAATCTGTTATTAAATTCGATACTGTTATCTTATGTTCTTATATGCGTAACACGATTAAAATTTCTCTTTTTTTATCAGCTTAAAGGTAGAAATGTAATCCTTTCACCTTGCAGTAAATATATGTACAAATACATCCACAAATATATACGTTTTACAGAATTTTTTATTAATTAACATACACATATATATATATATATACTAGATATTTCGATATTAATAAATATTAATAAGTCGTTAAACAGTTAGCAGTTGCTGTCAGCGAATCGAAATATCTAGTTTTTACTGCATATCTAATCTATTGTTAACTGAACATGAACTTTGCTGGAATCCCAAAAAAATAGCATTCACTTATATTCATCATTAGTGCATAAATAATGCCTTACAAATTAGTTATCTATTTGTCTTTGTTTATTTATCTTCCGTTGATCTCTTAATAATTCAATGCTTACTTAAATAGAATCCGCCAAGAATACGCTATGCCCACAAAAAGCAACATCTTTAATAATGATGCAACCCAGAGCGTATTCAGTCATATTTTTAAACATATTTGGCTAATAAATAGTTACTGCATGCGATGTGGCAACCGCGGCCAATAAAATGGATTTGGCCCATGCCCAAAAACCGAATTCATGAAATTTGCAATGCATAATTCATTTGGCCAACAAATTGATTGGAATGTTTATGCGCTTTCGCAGCAATTCAATTTACGCAGCAACAAATTTGAATTACCTACAATCGCACCCCCGACCGAACCCACAAAGCAAAACAAATGAAATGCAATGCAGCCGGGGAGATCCTGGAGAGAGCCGAAGAGCTGGAGAACTGCGTGGCCAAACAATGCTAAAATTGTATATCCAGAGTTGGTCGCTGCAGCTGGGGCACGCGTCGCGGTCGCCGTCGCCGTTGCGTCGCTGCCGTCTCTTTGCCATAATTCACCACAGAACACATGAGAGTAATTTTAAATTGTGAAATTCACAGCCGCGACCACGCCCACAATAACAGCAACAACAGATGATCTTTGGCGAAAAAAAAGCTAAAAGGAAATTTTTGACAGTGAAACCGCAGCAAACGATTTTCCCACGCAACCTTCATATAATCGAAATTGAATTTGGGCAAAGTGCGCGAAAAAGTTTCGAACCCACGAACTGAAAATGCAGTTTCCCATCGTTAAAATGTTGAACTGAAAGTAATTGCAATTGCACGGGACACGTGCGGGGTGCAAATTGCTAGAGAAAGCGGCATCAGTAGGAAGTCCTGTCCTTGTCCTGATTGAGACATATCAGTTGCCGTTGCCACTTGAGGTTGAGGTTGTAGGGTAGGTTACGCATATCACACGCATCGTGAACTGAGCTGCGACCTGGGACAGGCACGGGCACAGGGGTAAGGGTAATGGTAATGGGAACTGTCGAGGTATGTGGTACGGGGATCTTCGTATCCCCTGCGGCTTTATGAATTATGCGTCGACTACTGCGTAAAATGTTTTCATTTGACAGTGCCCATGACGCGGCAAGTTTTTGTAGTTATTATTTTTTGCTATTCCACTCGACAGAGATTCCTGTTTTTTTTTTCAGCGTTGTTGGATATGTAAAGCACTTGAAAAGGTTTTCAATGGAAATGCGTTTTAATGTTTGTCGAAGGAACTGGGGATCGGCGGCATTTCTCGGCATTGTGTTGTTCCACATTTAATTAAACAAACTGCCAACAGCGACACATTAATGGGAACTGTTTTTTGTCTAAAGAGCCCAGAATGTTGAAACTAGTTTTTTTCAGGGGGTTGCAAACAGGATCGCAAATCAAATTAGTTGAATGGAACTCATATGCATGAGGTGATCCTGAAGGGCCGCATTATGCAATTAAATAAATTAAAGATAGATAAATATTTAGAAAACATATGCATGAATACGAATTTCCGATCTCAAAAGGGTCATTGGACAATGGAACTAGGGCTGCAAAGCATAGGCAATTGAGTGAAGAGGGAAGTCGTTCTTCCACAAATTCAAATTTGTATTTTGTATAAATACTTTATCGAATTCTTTTTAACTTTATTTTTGATAAACAGATATTAAACGCTTTTGATTGTGATGAAAAGAAGTTTATTTTATCAATTATACTTAGCTTTTTGCCAAAAACTAAACGAGCATAACGCAATCGGATAATGATAAAAGGCGGATTTTCTATCAATTGTTGTACTAAACTCTCAATAAATAATTTGAAAATCATAGTCAAATGTGCTTGTATACTCTTGCAAAGGGTATTCTAATCTTATAATAAAAATGTTTTGAAACTTCACAATAAAATGAAATATATGAAATGAAACATATTATTGATCAGAAATTTAAACGTAGTCAATATACTCTAATCAGTTTTGTCTGCTCTTCTTCCGACTATACATGAGCTCTGTTCTGAAATGATGATAATTTTATAAAGATTGTCAATAAAGATATATTTGTACCACTTAGTTCTTGAAATTAATAAAAACATTTTTATGTTGAATATTCATAAATTAAGTATGAAACAGTCTTGCTCTCAAAATACTTCAATTAGGTACAAAATCTCTTTGCAAGAATTTTTCCCTTAAAATATGGGTGAAACGTGTCTTAGATTCAGTACGTTTTAAGAGTCTTGGAATTTTTGGAAACAATTTCAAAAATAATAATTTTACTCTGAGTGTAGTTATAGAAAATATATATACATATACCGAGAGTATTCAATATTTGGCAATTCTTTCAATTGGACTTTTATCAATTTTTTTTTTTTCACTTTTCTCATGCAAATAACATTTCATCAAATGAAATTGTTTTCTGGATTTAGATAACAGAGTTAAAAAATACTTTCTTTTGCAATATTTTTTTTTTCATATTCGTTAGCCACTTGCTGCTAGTCATAAAAATGCCCAACTAAGTGTAAATCGTATTTTCATTTATAAATATTTTAAGAGTATTTCGTTGCTAAATGGAAAAAACCAAGTGCACATGGTATTTTCATATTTTACATTTTTAAACATATTTTCGCATGTGTGCACTCGAAATTTTGGATAAAAACATAATGAAATTTTTGCCTTCGCACCTGGCAGTTAATAAAAATGATTTGACGAGCGACCAATGAAACTACTGCACTGTGTATGCACAGTAACAGAAGCGTCCAATTTCAGCATTAATTACAAAATATTTCACGCGCTTTGCCATATTGTCTGCAAATGTTATGGGAGTATCCTCACCCTACGAACTTCAAGTCCTGCCACTCGTACCGCTTCATTGGCGGCCTGCTCTTCAATTGGCATTTGCATGCAGAAAAGCGCAACCAACTACACAAAACAATTGCACAGATTTCTGAGATACTTTTCCAATTTTTTTTTTTATTTTTCATTGTTTTTCCCTACTAACAAAAAGTAGCCGAAATGGTCGACGTTCCATCGACCACGTTGGGTGCATGGATTGAGTGTGGTTAAGAGAGGTGTTCGGCAACGGGGAGCGGTTTTTTCAGCATGCCTTTTCCGTTTGCTATTTCAATTGAAATTTGCTTATTGCAAAATGTTATTTTGTTTTCAGTGCGCACGTTGGATAGTTTGAAGAATTTCCAGTCTTTTTTTTTTTCTTGCAAATTGTACTATTCAAGTGTATGGGAAATATAAACCTAGACAACAACATTGCGATGTGCAAAAGTATTTTGTGAATTTATGTAATAAAGTTGCCAAGTATTTCAGCAGTAAGCGTCTTTCCATGAATGAGAGATACAATGCAAAACGGGACTTTGGCTTCTACGAGTTGGCCAAAAAATGTTCAAGAGCTATAAGCAATAAATTTATATGGTAAAGCAAAAACAACAATGGGTTTTGTGTGGTATGGGTGTGCTTGGGTAAAAGATTTAAGAAAAAACTGTTGTACAAACTAGCCTTAAAATTAGACATTACTTTTCTTTTTATTTATTTAAATATTTTTTTATTATAATTTTAATTATCAGTATTATTTCAATTCAAAATATTCTGTGGCTCGGTTTTTTATTTCTAATTTCAAAATAAGACCAAATAGATATCAATCGCTATTTTTTTCAAACCTGCTACTCCCCCGGCAGAACCAACAATGCTGGCTCTGCTATGATAATATAAATTTAAATGCGTTACTTTCTAAATGAGGCACGTACTTTAATCAATCTTATAGATAGTAAATATATGATTTAAGCACCCCACATGTGGCAACGAATAATTTAGAATTGTGAAATAAGTAAACTTACAATAACATTTTTATTTTGTTATTTTTATTTGTTTGTTTTCTTATTATTAATAATGCTATTATTTATTGTCATATATACAAAAAGAAAAAACAAATCGAATTGTCTTACGCTTAAGAAGTTTTTGTTTTCGGCGTTTTCTGCGCTTTGCCTCGCAACTTTCTGCATAAGAAAGTCAAAGCGAATTTGCTTACATATAGAAATACAACTAAGATGCTTAATAATAGCGCATAAACATCCAAATTGTTGGCTGATATGTAATTCATATGCACCAGAGAACTCTGCAAATGCGGTGCACCATTATAGCGCAGCACATACTCTGTCCAATAGAGCACAGTCTTGTGTGCTGACATTGGTCGATCGCGGTAGAGCGTGGAGAAACTCTTTACCTTCTGTGCGTACTGAGGGGTGCTCAAGACCTCCATAATGCCGTCATGGAAAGGCTGCTCCTCCAGTGTTAACAAACTCAAACTGAGTCCAAAGCCATCTTTCACCATCTTCGCAGCATTGGCAGGCTGATCACCAAACACTGGAAGTGCCAGCATAGGCTTTCCATGATACTGGGCCTCCGTAATGCCACCCTTGCCGGCATGTGTAATGAAGAGTTTAATTTCGGGCCGCGCCAGTATATCGTCCTGTGGCAGCCATTTGGAATAGAGTATATTATCCGATTTGCCAGGCGTCTTATCCAGATCCTCCCATTTCCAAATAACTCGCTGCTTCAGTTTGGACAACACATTAAACATATTTTGAACTGTGTCCGGCTTTAGGTGAGCTCCCTTTACATTGGAGCCCAGGCACAGGAGAATAGCGCCATCTGTCGCATTGCTTAGAAAATCGGCAAATGTTTTAGGCAAAGGATCGGGCGTGTCCTTAATTTGTATGCCGCCCACCTCGATTACAGCCGGGACATTGGCCCTGATAGGTCCCTCGCTGGGGGCATGCGAACTGAAGAAGGTGAGTGAAACGTTCTTAGCCACATCCTTATAATCTGGCATATCGGGATCGTCGCCATAGAGTTCTCTGCAAATATAAGTATATTTAGAGCGCTAAACGTTTATTTATGGGAATGCTTCTACTCACTTGTATGTCTTGGCATTATTGTTGTCCATTACCATCATGAATATATCCAGAGCAAAGCTTGTGATATAGTTTTTGAGTCTTTGTCCGAATGTCATTGGCTGACCTTTTTCAACGGTCACACCCATCGTGGGCACTTGTGAGGTCAATTGGGGATTGCCCAACATGTTGTTGAAAAAATCATTTGGTGGCATTGTTGCTGCTATTACCACAGGCACCTTCAGCTTGTGTGCGATGCCAATTTGATAGTTATTCATAAAGAATCCAACCACAGCCAGATCGAATTTATTGTCCTTGTTCTCGTACAAGTTCTTCACGCGCTGGTCCGTCATGACATCTCGCATCTTGTCGAACATGAATTGCATTTGTCCGAGCATTCGAAACATCGATGCTATCAAATTGCTGTTATCATTGGCCACCATTTTGCCAATTGCTTCGCTCATCAAACTCTGATCTTCCGCGGCGAGGGGCACATGCACAATGTTGAAATTCTTGTGGGTAACTGGCGGCTTGAGCGTTGTGACCACTGTTACATTGTGCCCATTCTCAGCCAGCACCTTGACCATGGACATCTGTATAATTAAATGCGATGGACTCAGGCTCGTAAATAAGCCCAATATGTTGGCGCTTTGGGTGCCGCTGATAAGCACGACGCCCGCTATCACAAGAAGCAGAGTTCGATTAGTGGAGCTGGCCATTGCAACGCTATGAATATTAAGCAAACACTGTTGACAATCTGAATTCGCAGCGCTTTATATAAGCTTTGATAAGGGGCTATCGCGAACCTGACTGATAGCACAGTCTAACGCAACAGCATTATCTCCTGGTGAAATTCTGAGCTATAACAACTAATGCAGTGACCAAGGTCAGTATTGCAAGCTTTCAATTGCTTGCATGTCCTGTTCTTAGCAATATTATGTAATAATGTACGGGCAACCGATCTGCATTTTTCTTTGAACTATCAATTTTCAACCTTATCAATGGGTTGTGCAACATACACATACTTCATATACTTTTCATAGTCATTGTGAACTCAACAATAAACAGTATCAAGTCGATTGTCATTGTGACTTCAACAAAATTCAATATCAGCTGGCACAGCTGATACAGTGTTTTTGGATCAGTATACGCCAAACATTCGAACTGCCAACATGTCTCCTCGTGTGCTGTTCTTGTCGTTGCTCGGAGCTCTTCTTATCAACGGCTCTCAGGCTGCAAATATTCTTGCAGTGTTTAGCTGCCCGGCTCCCTCGCATCTGATAGTGGAAATGTCGATGGCCAAGGTGCTGGCCGAGAATGGACACAATGTGACGGTGATCACCACGCTCAAACCGCATGTTACACACCCGAACCTGAACATCATTCAGGTGCCGCTTACCAAAGAGGAGCAGTTTTCATTGGACTCCAGCATGTCCGACATGGTTGCAAGAGACAATACCGACATGATTTCAGCGGTGTTTCGCATGCGCAGTCGTTTGTCGTTCATGTTCAACAAGAGCCGTGACGTGATGAGGGATCCGCGTGTCAAGGATCTCTACGAGAACAAGGATAACAACTTCGACCTGGTCATCCTCGGTTACTTCTTTAACAGCTTTCAAATGGGCATAGCCCAGAAGCTGAAGGTGCCCGTGGTGATAGCGACCTCAATGTTTCAATCGGAAGTATTTGACATCGTGTTTGGTAATATCCAAGCACATGCCTATGTACCGACAATGTCTATTACCGTCGAAAAGGGTCAAGCTATGAGCTTTTCACAACGATTGGCCAATTACATAACACTAAGTGCCTTTCGGACTTTTATGTATCTAACGGAGAAAGATAATGCAGAGATTTACAAGTAAGTGGTTCCCCAAAAATTGGTGTTGGAAAAGCATAAATGCGTATTTTCTTTTGCAGAGATCTCTACGGCAACGATCCCAACATGCCAGAATATGAAGATCTCAACAAGAATGTTTCCCTTGTACTCTTCAATTCTCACGCTCTTTCCGAGGGTCCTATCAGACCCAATTTTCCCGGGGCTATTGAGGTGGGAGGAATACAAATTAAAGAGAAGCCCGATCCCTTGCCCAAAGCCTTTGCCGATTTTCTAAACAATGCTACGGATGGAGCAATTCTCTTGAGCCTGGGCTCCCATATCAAGGGTGCCTTTTTGAAACCCAACACAGTCCAAAAGATGTTCAATGTGCTGTCCAAACTAAAACAGAGGGTCATTTGGAAGTGGGAGGATCTGGATAAGACTCCTGGCAAATCGGATAATATACTCTACTCAAAATGGGTACCGCAGGATGATATCCTAGCTCATCCCAATATTAAGCTCTTCATAAATCATGCCGGAAGAGGCGGAATCACAGAATCCCAGTTTCATGGGAAGCCCATGCTCTCTCTTCCCGTGTTTGGTGATCAGCCTGGCAATGCAGATAAAGTGGTCGCAGATGGATTTGGCCTAAGTATGGGTTTACTGACACTGGAGGAGCAGCCTTTCCATGATAATATTAAGGAAGTTCTCGAAAATCCCCAATATACCCAGAAAGTTCAAACTTTCTCCAAGCTCTTCCGCGATCGCCCATTGACTGCGCGCCAGAGCGTGCTCTATTGGACTGAGTATGTCCTGCGCCATCACGGAGCACCACATTTGCAGAGTCCCTTGATTCACATGAGCTTTATTGCAGCCAATAATTTAGATGTTTATGCGCTGCTATCAGCTGTCTTAGTTGTTATTTTATTTGTAAGTAAGGTTGTCCTCAGGTTGATATGTAGAAAACTTACAAGCTGTGCAAAAAAGGAGAAAAGTGCTCAGCCCAAAAAGTTAAAGACTAAATAAATTACTTCTGTTCTCTGTAAATTCCCGAGATTGTTCTGTTGTCAAGCCATTTTATCATTTATGCAAACGATTACGACGATTACGATTGCTTGAAAACATTTCATATCAAATATTAACTGTCTTTAATTCTTTTAAATAATAACTCTTATCAATCTTAATAGATATGGCTAATTTTTGGGAAACATATTAAAGCCCCCAAAATCGTTTCTTAAATAAACTTCTGATATGATAAATGCTGAAAATATTTGATAACAATTTCGTCTATTAAGATTAAGAAAGTATAACTTAGACTTTTTTTACATTACCTAAACCAAATGTGAGCACAGACACAGAAACTTTTGTTATCAATTAATATTTAAATTTGAAAAATAACATAAGACTTTAACACGTATGGTCTTTTGCTTTAATAATTCAGTTAGTTTACAAAAGTTATGTTATTAAGAGTGCAACCGATGTACCTTATTTTTTGATCATACAATTTTAAACAATATCAATGGGCTGTGCCAAACTGATTGCTCTAGAATGGTTCAGTAAGACTACCGAATATCAGCGATACGAAGACCTATCTTATCAGGCGTGTGAACTTATCGCACAGACTGTGGTCTTAAACAGTAGTTGTTAGGCGAACAACAGCTGGTTTAAATTTGTTATCAGCACAGCACACTTCCCATAATTTTGATAGTCACTGTGAACTCAACAATATATAATACCAAATCGAATGTTATTCTCAACTCAATAAAATTCAGTATCAGCTGGCAGAATTCCAAGCCTAGCCCATAGTGTTTATAGATCAGTAACCGCCAAACACTCGAACTGCCAACATGTTTACCCGCGTGCTATTCTTGTCGTTGCTCGGAGCTCTTCTTATCAACGGCTCTCAGGCTGCAAATATTCTTGCAGTGTTTAGCTGCCCGGCTCCCTCGCATCTGATAGTGGAAATGTCGATGGCCAAGGTGCTGGCCGAGAATGGACACAATGTGACGGTGATCACCACGCTGAAACCGCATGTTACCCATAAGAACATAAACCATATTTACATACCACTCACCGAAGAGGAGCGGCTTTCACAGGAAGCCAGCATAAGCAGCATGGCCGCAAGAGATAATTCGGCCATTATTACAGCGGTGTTTCGCTTGCGCAGGCAATTGTTGTTCATGTTCAACAAGAACCATGATGTGATGAGGGATCCACGTGTCAAGGATCTCTACGAGAACAAGGATAATAACTTCGACCTGGTCATCCTCGGTTACTTCTTTAACAGCTTTCAATTGGGCATAGCCCAAAAGCTGAAGGTGCCCGTGGTGATAGCGACCGCAATGTTTCAATCAGAACTATTTGACATGATATTTGGTAACATCCAAACACTTGCCTATGTACCAACAATGTCTGTTACCGTCGAAAAGGGTCAAGCTATGACCTTTTCCCAACGATTAGCCAATTACATAACACACAGTGCGTTTCGGATTTTTATGTACCTTACGCAGAAAGATAATGCAGGGGCTTACAAGTAAGTGGGTCCCCGAAAATCGTTGTAAGAAATGTTAAGATTTCTACTTTTTGCAGTGATCTGTATGGGAACGATCCCAACATGCCAGAATATGAAGAGCTCCACAAGAATGTTTCCCTTGTACTCTTCAATTCTCACGCTCTTTCCGAGGGTCCTATCAGACCCAATTTTCCCGGGGCTATTGAGGTGGGAGGAATACAAATTAAAGAGAAGCCCGATCCCTTGCCCAAAGCCATTGCCGATTTTCTAAACAATGCTACGGATGGCGCGATTCTCTTGAGCCTAGGCTCCAATTTAAAGGGAGTCTTTTTGAAACCCGACACAGTTCAAAAGATGTTCAATGTGCTGTCCAATCTAAATCAGAGGGTCATTTGGAAGTGGGAGGATCTTGATAAGACTCCTGGCAAATCGGATAATATACTCTACTCAAAATGGGTACCGCAGGATGATATCCTAGCTCATCCCAATATTAAGCTCTTCATAAATCATGCCGGAAGAGGCGGAATCACAGAATCCCAGTTTCATGGGAAGCCCATGCTCTCTCTTCCCGTGTTTGGTGATCAGCCTCGCAATGCTAATAAAATGGTCGCAGATGGATTTGGCCTAAGTATGGGTTTACTGACACTGGAGGAGCAGCCTTTCCATGATAATATTAAGGAAGTTCTCGAAAATCCCCAATATACCCAGAAAGTTCTAACTTTCTCCAAGCTCTTCCGCGATCGCCCATTGACTGCGCGCCAGAGCGTGCTCTATTGGACTGAGTATGTCCTGCGCCATCATGGAGCTCCACATTTGCAGAGTCCCTTGATTCACATGAGCTTTATTGCAGCCAATAATTTAGATGTTTATGCGCTGCTATCAGCTGTCTTAGTTGTTATTTTATTTGTAAGTAAGGTTGTCCTCAGGTTGATATGTAGAAAACTTACAAGCTGTGCAAAAAAGGAGAAAAGTGCTCAGCCCAAAAAGTTAAAGACTAAATAAATTACTCACTTCTGTCCTCTTTTAATTGCTCTATCTTTTTTATTTGTCAATCCATTTTATTATTTATAATTTATTTACTATTAAGACGATTACCGCGTCAGATCAAGTATTCAGATTTTTTGCCCATGCCCACTGTGGGTGCAATAATTCAATTTAATTTATATGTACATACATCTACCTCAGATTTAAAGATAGGTTTTTTCAGACAGAAAACCTTTTATGAGGATCACATAACAATTTTATTGTATATGCACAAAGGGGCACGCCCCCTCGATTCGAGTAAAATCTGTATTTTTTGGCGGACAATTTTGGCATACAGTTTTCTGATGACCTTCTCCAAAGACCGAGCCGAAATATTTTGGCCTCGCCTACTTCCGCCCCACAAATTATACAAATTCGAAGTTATTCCAAAATAATAATATTAGCTACCACCGTTTTCTAATGTTTTAAGCGGATATTATACCGTGAACGAGTATTGCGAAGTCGGGTACACCCGACTGTTACTTTATTACTTGCTTTAATATTTGCTTTAAAAATGTAATCAGGGGCCCAGACTCTTTATTGTTCAATTAATATTTAAGTTTAATAAAAACAAAAGTTTACTTTTCTTCAAACGCAGTTTCTAATCTCGTCAATTATTTTATAACAACAAGGTGTTTTCTTCTTTATTCATATGAATTTTAAAATTTTAAAAAAATCGAATAGCAATAAAATTTAATAAAAAAATAATATATTTAATTTTGCACAATTTTATCTTTATTTGATTTCTGTTAGTCTGAGGTTTTTCTCTACAAATCAAATGAACTCTATGATAACTTGCTATCTACGGTAAATTACAGCCCTTGGCGTAAAAAACACGAGTTTTGATAATATTGTCATGTTTGTAGACTTATCTGTCCGACTGTTTCTTTTTGGTGGTTGTCCATTGCTTACAGATAAACCGTAACTCGCATTATCGGCAATTACCCGTATATTAGAAAATGTAGAAGCGTAGCCAGCAGAGATCAGTATTTACCAAACGTTGAAGTCGTCGACATGTCTCCACAGAATTTATTCCCATCGCTGTTCGCAGCTCTACTAATCAGCTGTGCTCAGGGTGCAAACATTCTTGCAGTTTTCAGCTGCGCTTTTCCCTCGCATTTAATAGTGGAAATGTCAACGGCCAAGGTGCTGGCCGAGAATGGACACAATCTGAAGGTGATCACCACTCTGAAGCACAGGAACATAAGCCTTATATACATACCACTCACCGAAGAGGAGCGGCTATCACAGGATGCCAGCATAGGCAGCATTGTTCAGAGGGATAATTCCAACATGGTTTCTTCGCTATTTCGCTTGAGGGATCAATTGTTCGTTTTTGTTCGAGATGAATCGGAATGTGATGAGGGATCCACGTGTCAAGGATATTTACTAGAACAAGGATAACAAGTTCAATCTGGTGATGATAGGGTATTTCCTGAACGACTTCCAGTTGGCCATTGCCCAGAAGCTAAAAGTGCCCGTGGTGATAGCGACATCCATGTTCCAATAGGAGATATTTAAAAGCATGTTGGGTGTGGTCCAGGCGAAAGCTTCGACTTCGCTTTCAGAGGGATTAAACGACAGCCTTTTAAGCATGGCTCTTCGGCTATTTACGAAATCGATTGAAATCGGCAACGAAAACACCTACAACATGATATAATGGGATATGAAATATTAAAACTCCATTCTGCAGAAAAATCTATTGCAACGATCCCAGCATGCCAGAGTATAAAGATCTCAACAAGAGTGTGTCGCTTATTCTCTTTAACTCTCATTCTCTAAGCAAGGGTCCTATCAGAGCCAATCTACCGGCATTAATAGAAGTGGTTGGCATACCAATTAAGGAAACCCCCGAACCTTTGCCCAACGAAATCGCCGATTTCTTAAACAATGCCAAAGATGGCGCGATTCTCTTGTGCCTGGGGTCGAATGTGAAAGATGTTCAATGCGCTGTCCAAATTAAAACAGAGAGTCATTTGGAAGTGGGAGGATCTGGATAAGACTCCTGGCAAATCGGATAATATACTCTACTCAAAATGGGTACCGCAGGATGATATCCTAGCTCATCCCAATATTAAGCTCTTCATAAATCATGCCGGAAAAGGCGGAATCGCAGAGTCTCAGTTTCATGGGAAGCCCATGGGTTTGGTCTAAGTATGGGTTTACTAACACTAGAGGAACTGCCTTCCCATGATAACATTAGAAAAGTTCTCGGATTTCTCCAATATACCCTGAAAGTTCAAACTTTCTCCAAGCTCTTCCGCGATCGCCCATTGACTGCGCGCCAGAGCGTGCTCTTTTGGACTGAGTATGTCCTGCGCCATCATGGAACACCACATTTTCAGAGTACTTTGGTCCATATGGGCTTCATTGCAGCCAATAATTTAGATATTTATGTATTGATATCAGGTGTCTTAATTTCACTTTATTCGGGCTTCAGAACATATAAAGATTATGCAAATGCAAAGAATATTAAAAAGTTCAAGAATAAATAAAACCACAACCATTTTTTTTTTTTATACTATATTTTATTTAAATATTTTTATTTATTTATTGTTTATTTAGTTTATGGATCTGAAGTCAGACTTCAAAAATATAGCAACAATGTGAACACGGCTATTGATATTCGTTGCCGGCTAAAGAGATTTATCCAAATGAATCGCTGGCACTGCCGATTTTTATTTCATTTGCGTGTTCCATTAATTCATTCGATTATCGCCACCAACCCTTGCCCCGACCAGCGGAACTAATGGTCGTCCCTGCGTGTCCAGCACATCGGCGGGTTGGGAGCTGTAAGCAGGGGTAAAGGGCGGCACATTTTCGTACGCATTTAATCGTCTGCCAGCCTGCTGCAAATTCTTAATTAACACACACACACACACACACGCACACGCGCACGTATAGAAGCTCACGCTTACATACACATGCAAATAAATATTTATCGGCTTTCGTTCGCGCGTAACTCACATGGGCAGGTCCCGGCCTCGGCCTCGGGTTCGGTCTTGGTCTCGGCCTCCGTTTGGCTATGGTCAGCCAGCCGGTCAGCGAGGATGCGTCGACGCGTCGACAAAACCCGCATTAAACATTTCCACTTCCGTTTTTGTCTTTTTCATTTTCCTTTGCTCGTTTGTGTGCAAGCGCTTACACTTTAATTCCCCACGGTATCTACACTTTGGGCTATAAAGAAAATTAACGAAGGTTGTTATGTCCGTAACCCAAGTCAATACCTTGTTGAGAGAACATGTTGTCTTATTCTCATAAACTAAATGCAGTAATAGCATTTGATAAAAAAATTGTTTTAAACAAACAAAAAACAAACAGTGTAAGAATTGTTAATTAACATATTAAATACTACAAGAACGATTCTATACCCTATCATCTTTATCAATGTACAACTTTTAGCTTTTAATATTCCTTAGTGTCGCTTGCTAGTATTGTCAAATATTAATTACAACTAAAGATCGACTTAAATAGAATTCTTATATATTTTATATAATTTTATTTATTTAAGAAATATGAAAAATAAATTAAAAAATGTTGTTGAATACATTTTTATTTGTAATCAGACTCTATTGTAGTTACTAGCAACTAAGACTCGAAAACAAATACAATGTGCCTAATACAATTTAAAAAAATATATATATAAAGACATAAATATACAAATATATAATATAAATAAATATATATATATATACATATAATTAATTAATGAAATTAGATTGAAGAGAGCTTATACATTTCTGCTGATCAAAAATATTTACAGACATTCTTAAAAAATAATAATTATATAACATCGATAAGCAGCGAGGTATTATATTAATCGATAATTCATTAGAAGTATGCTAGAGTATTTCTATTAGGCGCAAACCTCAATGCTAATGTGCATCTGAAATCTGCCGCACCTATGGAGAGTGGATTATTTATTGCTTCTATTTTTTTTTTTTATATCTATGAATATATATGAATTTGCTACAAAATTGTTTCAAATCACAATATATAAATTTTAACTTTTGTGATACCATAAATTGTTCACCAATAATTTATTTGACTTTTTTCCACACAGTTATCAAATATTTTATTTATACGCAGGCCATTTAAATTTCCTGCTGGCCCAAATCAACTTATTGCACTCATATCACATCATTTAGTTCGCTTCTTTTTTTTGCTACTGCTGTTGCCGTCATTGTTAATGTGGCTGTTGATGTTGGTTGTTGATTGTTGGCCGGTTACTTTGGTTGCAGTTGCAATGTTGAGCCATTTAATGAAATATTTCGCTGCATACTGTACGGCGGGCAGTCCTTGTGTCTCTGTCCATCTTAACATTGAGAAGCGTTGCCAACAACGTACTGCAAATTCTAATGAGTTTTACACTGGACGAGAGCAGCTCAACAACAGCTCCACCCAAAAACAAATGTCAAATATTTGATTAGCCCCATTAAAGCAGCTCCCAAACCAGCTCTGACCCACATGTAGGGCCCCTTAAAGGGTGGTTTGCACTCGTCGAACATCGCAGCGACGCAAAACTTCATTATAATTTCGCTCATTAACTCGTTTCGTGTGTTTTCTACATTTTACTCATTTTCCTCGACGAGTAAAAGGAAAAAACACTTTTCATAATTAAGCGTTGTAATTTTTGTTTGTTTCGGGTTTCTTTTTTCCCTGATGGAAAAGCGCCTTCGCGGTAAAGGCTTCATTCTTCCCGTTGCTTCTCAATTACATTCTGTTTTCTTATACCCTCTTCTTGTGAAAACGAAGGGTATGAATGTTAAATAAAGAAGACAATTAATTTGTAGAAATATATACGTAAAATCGTTGTACAGGGTATGCTAAAGTCTTATTTTCAAGCATTCCGTCCTGTTTGGGTTTCTTTTGGATTTGACAAGGCTCTGCGCAAAGTTTTACTTGACGGACATATGATTGCTTTGGAGTGTGCGAAAGCGAGTTTGTCTATTCATATTTCAATATTTCATTAACCCGAACTCATTCATATTTACTGACGTGTGGATGGAGCGTGGAAGTGGGCGTGCTTTGCCATTAGAGGCCCAAATGCTTGGGCCCCAAAGGGAGCGATTGCCTGGATGGTGAAAATTTCTTCACACAACACTCGATTCGATTGGCATTGTTGTTCACGGAAAATTTGCGAGAAACTTGCCAGCTGCTTGACAGCTTTAACTTAACTTGAGGAATTTTCAATTAGTGGCTAAAAAATGTCAACTGGTTTCGAGGGAATTTTCATAATTATGCAGATGACTTGTCAAACTGTTTAATCCACATTCATTTTGCAGTAAATTTAATTGAAGCCCCCCGCACTTGCCGACCAGAATCTCATGTCAAGCTGCCATAGAACTTTGGCATAGCTCGCAAATACTGTCATTAAACGGCTAAAAACTACACACACAAAGCCCCAGACCAAAATGTCTATAATTTCTGTACATGGCAGCGACAACAACAAACAACAAACAGCAACCAGCAACTGGCAGCGGCAACAACCAACAACAGCAACTGCTCTCTGAGCATTAGTTATTACTGCGAACTATAATTTAAAATAAATGCCAAAGTAGCCGTTCCTCTAAACCGCAGCCCAGAGCACTGCCCGAGTGGGTTGAGTTGTGGCAGCGACGGGGGCGGCGGCTGGGGAAAATGGTAGCTATTAAGCCCATCCACTAGCCAAGAGTAGCTGTTGCTCTCACTGCTGCCACTGCCGCTGCTGCTGCTGCTGCTGCTGTTGCCGCTGCTGTTGGCTTTATAATAAATTTATAAATGAAAATATGAAAAATGGTCGCTGCGTGTTTTCGCCAAACTAAGCAAAATGTTCGCAGCTTAAAGAAGCGCTACAAAAAAAAAATCCTTGTTGCGGGTAAACTCGGGACTAGGACACGGGTTGGTTTTTCACTCATCAGTGCTCTGCGGTTGAGCTGTGCATTTTCTTTCTCCAGCATTTAAATTTTAATTCGCTTGATCAAACTTTAATACTCAAATGTGAATTATTGAAAGTCTTCTTTTTACACAGATATATATATAGTCCTTAACAAATTTTAAGCTTTATTGATCAATTAAAGGAGCAGTGTACTTATGTGTAATTATTTGACTTACATTATATTAGTTCTTTAACTTAGTAGAAAACTAATGTAATTTTAACAAATCATTTTTAATATATAAATATTTTTAATATTATATGATAACTATTCTTTTCAATAATGTACCTTGTCTCGACTATGACTGCTATATCCTATTTTCTTAAACTCAAGTAATCTTGAGATCCTATATAATTTCTTATTTAAATCGAAAAATAAAACATTTTTTATCGACTATAAATAAATATTGTTATTTATTTTAATTATTTTTATATATCTGTATTATTAATATGTATTTTTATTATTCATAGCACTGAGTTTCTAATTTAATTATTATGTTATTGGATCGCCCCTATCCCAGACTACCGTCCGCAGTGATAAAAATTTCCTATTCGTTTATACATATTATTTATTTATTTATACGAGCGAAAGCATATTCAAGCAAGACAATTTCTAATATCAAATTTTGTGACCAAGGATATTCAATTTAATAAATGAACAATTCCGAATTGTAATAAAACCCTTCCTGAGATGATACAAATTTTAATCGAAACTTATTTTACAATTTGATAAGAATTTAATTTGTGTACCTAATATATGAGTCATGGATGTTGCATTTGACTTATGTGATAAATGAAATTTTTTGTTATCAATTGTTAGCATTTCATTTTGCATTTCATGCACTAGTTCAAGATTTGCCTGCAGTTTTATTTCTGATGACATTTCAAAACTCATCCAACTCTGATAAGTAAACGTCCTCTAGCCAAATGCATGCACAAATTCTGCACATAAATATATAATATTTATTTATGCGATTCCAGTAAAAATGAAAGAAAAATAGAACAACAACAAACAAAAACCCAAACTAGTGACACATTTTCAACTTTTTGACTTGCACTGAAATGTTAAAAATCTAAACAAACTTTCACTCTGGGGCTATTCGCAGGACATGTGCATGTGTCAGGGAGCAAAACAGGGAAAAAGCGCAAATGGCCGGCAGCATCCTGACTGGAACACGTGGTCAATGTGTGGGTGGCTCCGGGCTGGTGACTTTTTGTACCAGTACAAGCGCCATTTTGATCAGTTTTTCATGCGTTGTGCGCTCTTGAAACTGACAAAGAAAATGAAATCAAATGTAACTTTAGGCGTTGTTGTTGTTATTGTTGCTGTTTTTGTAGTCTCTGTTGTCCTTGTTGTCCTCGACCAATTGCTGTGCTGCTGGCTCACATTTGTTTGCTGTTCATTTTGCGTGTCAGAGCCCGCTGGGCTGCTCCATGGAAATTAAAGTTGCAACTGCCAACATGCAACTAGCGGCAATGGCGGATATAAAATACAAAAGTGCAAAAAACTTTCACCATCTTCTTGGCCAACTTTCAGTTGCATTTGCAGAATATCCTGCCAAGTACGTACTGTACTATGGCAAATATAGATATATAAAATGATATACATATATATTTATATATATATGCAGTATATATAACTCAAGAGTAGCCCAACACCTGCAGCCAAGCAACGCCCCCTGGCGGCAGGTACAACAGCTGTGCTCCACTTCGTTCCACTCTGGCATTGTCGTTAGCTGAGCGTGAAAAAGAAACATTTGCATATCCTCTGACCCACTTATAATCATTTTTCATGAACGTGTCGTGTAGCATAGAGCTAAATAGCAGGCGAATGGCCAAGAGCACCCGCAGCAGCACCAGCATCAGCATCAGCAGGAACAACAGCGCCATCTAGCGTACTATATTGGAGGTGGGGCATGCGAAATGAGGTTGTGTTTGCTCAACCAGCATCATTTGCATAAATTGTGCAGCCGAAGGTGTGCTGAGCAGAAGGGAGGGCCAGTGCTTGGGTCGCTTGGCCACGAATTCGTATGCAAGAAATTCTTATAGACAGAAGTCAAATTATGGAAAAAAAATTCTATTTCGGTGCTCATTAGCGCAGGTCCAAAGTGTCAGCGTAATTAATAATCTAAAAAGGCAAAGAAGCTGAAATAAATTTCAAATACAACCAAAAGAAAACAATTAAGAATGATGTAGTCGACAGTGATTGTCTATCAGATACTCTGTACAGAGAGTTGGGTTACCCTGAGTTGCCCATATTACATATAAAAGCAGACACGATTTGAGATGTAATTTTTAATTTTGCTTTTTATACTCGTAATGTCAGTCCGTCTGTCTGTCGTATTAACGCAATTTTGTTCGCCGAAGCTAGATACTTGAAATTTGGAATATAGGCTCATTTTTATCGACGTCTGATAAAGTCTAATACATTTTTGGAGGCTTGGTAAATCGTTTTTATACCTGCCTCACTATTAAAACTTCACAAATTACAAAAATATATATTTTTCCAAAATAATAATAATAATTAAGACCCTTTTCGGTTATTTTAAGCTATTATTATATTTTATTGTTTATTATGTACTATACAATATATAAATATACGAGTCTTAAATAACTTAAATGATTTGGATTATATATTAAAATACTAATTTATGTAATCAATACATTGTTTACAATTCATACTTTAAAAAATTACCAGAAATTTATTTATGATCATTTAGCATACAATTATATACGATAGTTCTTATAAGATATCTATGTCTATCTACAACACTGAGTTACCAAAAAAATGTGTGATACCCTCTTTTAACCAATTTATGGATATAGGGTATTAAAAAAAATATGCTAACACAGTGCTAAGTATTTTTATCATTTCCACACATGACAAGAAAAGCGCGTTAAAGAGAGAAAGAGATAGGTGAAAATTTATTTGCCTGTAATTAATCAGTGCCGCTGAGATGCTCGTGTTAAACAAGAGAGAGAGAGAGAGATAGGGAGAAGTGCAATGTTATTTCTGTTGTTGCTGTTGCGTAGCCTGTCAATTGGGCTGCCTTGTAGATGGAGGGACAAATGTTGTGCCCCTCTTTGCAGCTTTCATTAGAGTTGCGGCTTGTGGCGTTAAGTTTTACAGCATTTAATTGACAGCATGTCGCTGGAGCGAACAGAATTCGTGCCAAAGATCTTTGCACACTGAGTC
Organism: Drosophila colorata; assembly: GCA_035041545.1. Classification (NCBI taxonomy): domain Eukaryota; kingdom Metazoa; phylum Arthropoda; class Insecta; order Diptera; family Drosophilidae; genus Drosophila; species Drosophila colorata. The sequence goes on from JAWNLD010000013.1 coordinate 5,090,279, forward strand.
AACTTCAGTGGTTGCGTATTAATTGTTTTGGGATATGCGCAAATAGTTGTAAAATTAATCAACAGATGCAACAACTGTGTCCAAAAGCAATTCACAGAAATATATTTTGTTTGCGTATTTGACAGAATTGGGTCAAATGCTATAACCCTTTTTGGCTATGCAAATAATCAGCTTAGTTCAAATCTATTTTGGCCAACAAAGCATTGCAATCTGTTATACTGTTTGTTGTTGTTGATTTTCTGCACACGCATCCCTGAACATTTTTCATTAAAAATGCGAATGGGAATCTCACCAAGCGTCAAAATGTATTTAAATATTCAAATAAACTCCGAGCTTTGCCACAAAACGCAAATACGTACAAATATAAACAATTATTGAGTAGCTGGTCAGTAAATTAATGAAAATTCCAACATACTGCCTAAATCCCAAAATATATATTCAGTCAAAAGCTTAAACATGCTGCTAAAGTTGTATCAGTATATTAATGAACTATAATGATACTATGATGTAATGACAGAACTAGAAGAGTATATATGTACTTTATATTTATATTAAGATTGATATTCATGTGTTTATTTTATTATATTTATTATTATTATTTTATTTATATTTATATATATATATATATATATATATATATTTATATTTATATTTATATTTATATTTATATTTATATTTATATTTATATTTATATTTATATTTATATTTATATTTATATTTATATTTATATTTATATTTATATTTATATTTATATTTATATTTATATTTATATTTATATTTATATTTATATTTATATTTATATTTATATTTATATTTATATTTATATTTATATTTATATTTATATTTATATTTATATTTATATTTATATTTATATTTATATTTATATTTATATTTATATTTATATTTATATTTATATTTATATTTATATTTATATTTATATTTATATTTATATATTTATATTTATATTTATATTTATATTTATATTTATATTTATATTTATATTTATATTTATATTTGTATTTGTATTTATATTTATATTTATATTTTATATAGTAAATAGAGCTTAATGAAGCTTGCTCTCACTTTTTTTAATTATCCATTTAGGATATTGTTCAGCCAACAAAACTTTAAAGGAACTTATTTCTAATATTACTTACAGTTCTACAAAAGAAATACATATTTAAGGAAACTTGATTTTGGCTCTACAATTATCAGCCGAGCAAAATCCCACTCGTCTGACAAACACAAGTCTTCTAACACTCAATTCTACGTTTAAAATTTATTTTTCTGTGTAAATGTATTATTTTACCAAAAAGCTGTTAATACATATAAAGAATATCTAACGGATTTATTCATTTTAATAATTGAATGAATATGCAATATATTCCATTTCAATAATGAATTAAATTTGGGTGCCGTTGCAAACGACCTTGACAATAGCATCAGAACATCATAAAAAGTGCACTTAAGTCTAGGCCAAATAGATTTATGCAAATGGCTTCAAGTTTATCAGCAATTGGCCAGCCATTCTGTCAGTTCATTTATCTCACACACACACACACAGCCACCAATAATTTTACACACACAGATAAATGACTGACATCGCATATATCAATCGCTTGTAAGTTTTGGGCTGCCCCCCGCGAACGTGACTTGAATTGCACTTAAGTGATTTTAATAGTTCACGTGCGCCTTTTGACAAAACGCCGACCGCTGACCGGAGCAGAGGGGTACAAGGAGTTGGAGCCAAGGCCTGGTCGCGTTTCCGCTTCCTACAACTCTAACCGGAGTTCAATAAGACAATAGAACAACAGTAGGCCGCAATATCCGCGCTGGCTAAGCAAATTTGCTGCGCCTGTAGATCAGATGTTTTGGTCGGGGGAATCATTGTTTTGTTTATGCCATGCACGGGATGTGCGTGCCTCAAAACTGTCAGTTTAGACAGACTCTCTCTCTCTCTCTCTCTCTGTTTCTCTTACTAGTTCTCTCTATCTGTATATTCTACCTGGATTCTATGCGGCTTTCGCTTTCTGGCCGCAATGCGTGTAATGGACACGCGCCACCTGACTTAATATCAATTTCGACTGCCGCCTGTCGAGTGCTGCTCAGTATTTTTTTTTTTTTTTTTTGTTGCCTACTTTGCTTTGGTTTTGTTTTTTTCTTTGTCTCTGAAAGTTTTTAAGTCAAATGAATTTTTTATGGCACCAGCACCGGCAACGGCTAGGTTGCAACCGTGGCCAAGTTCTTTGGTTGCCTTTACGTGTCTGGAGTTTTAAAATTGTCGGCCCAACTCTTCGTCGTCTTCATCGTGTGGGTCATTTGAAATAAATGGTTTTAAAATACTTTCAAGTGTGGCACATGCCAGGCCACAATTTGCAAATTGAGTTGATTGTGGGCGGTGGACAGTGGTGGGAGTGGCTATATCGACTTGTGCGGCCACCTGCTGAATTACTGTCCAAGCCTGCCTGGACAGCTAATGAAGGTGCTAATGGGTTTATAAAGCAATTGGGTTCTCTGCGAAGAAGTTAAGGTGCATGAAACTGGCCTGACGCAGTGCAAATTTATCTAATTGAGATTAGGTCTGAGTTTTTTTAAATTTTAAATTATGAAATATTTGTTAAGATATATAATTACCGTGCTACCAAGTTATAACTGAAATTATAGCAACTGTTACTTTTTGAAATTATTAAATAATTATTAAAAATAATTTAATTATTTAATAGCTTGTGATTACTGTAGTATAAAATTTAAAATGTTTGATTTTATTACATTTGTTTGCTGCACTTCAAGTACATATTTGTTTTCTAATGAACTCTTAATCACGATCATACATACTCTTATCAATGATACATAATTGTGTTTATTTTTTTTTATCATTATTGGACATCCTTCTGGGCTGTGAAAGAAATATATAGAAATAATAGTTTAAAAGTAAATAAAAGTTGGAAAAGTCTATTTCCAGAAAATTAAATTTTCACAAGTTCCGGCTATTATTATATATGTTTTATTTGACAACAGAGAGGTATTGCTGTTACGTCATTAATTTATCTTAGGTTTAAATATTTATGTTATACAAAGTACTAAAAGTGGCGAAATCTAAAAACACATTTATAATCGCCCATACTTTAATAGTTAAATAAGCTTTTGCTTTTGATAACAATACCATTATTAGTTTGATAAGAAAAAATATTTCTAAAATATTTTCAAAAAGGAATAGTCTCTTCTCAGTCATAAAGAGCATGTTTTTAGAATAATCTCTTTTCAGTCATCAAGAACATTTTTTTAGATCTGGCTTAGAAATTTATTTGTTGAGTGAACTACGACTAGAAAAACTTTGAATTGAATTAAGCTAGCTTTATGAATAACACTTCTATAAAGAATCCAAACTACTATACATTTTTCTTAATCCACTTATCCACTTCACTCCTCCAATTTGCACTCAAGAATGCTTCCAGTATAACAATTATTGCTGAACTTATCCCGTGACCTATACTTTATATGTCAAGTTAGGTCAGGTTAAAACGGATGTTTTCATATTTCGTATTTCATTTTTTTCATTCAGATACTTTTATAAAACTTGAGATGAACAAGTCAAAAATTAAATGTATTGTAGAAATTTAGTTAAAAAAAAGTGAAATGTTTGCCTTCTCTCTGCTCCCCTGCATATAAAGCAGGCGATAACTTGGTTCTAGCCTAAATTTTCCGTCTTTACTTTCTTTTGGGAACACTCTGACTCTGATAAAGGAACCTTGCCCTCGACTCATTTGACTGTTCGTGACTTTGGATCAGTTTTGTTGTCTCCGGCTGTAGTTGTTGTTGCCTGCCAGCAATATGCCAATCACAGTGAATTTTGGTCTTTCTCAGGCTGGCAAAAGGAAAGTCATTAGGTCATTAGGCAATAAATAATTAAAAGCCATTGTTGGCAGGCTAGGCACGAATCTGCCACACCTCCAGTGGCCCCAGACCTGCGGCATAGCGGGCTGGCCAAAATGCTGTGTGGAAAACAGTGGGTTGTGCGAGGAAAATGCGCTAATCATGCGCTTAACATGGCGCACCACAACTGAATTTATCACTCACACAAATTTCAATTACTCGGCTAAAAGTGAAGAGAAACTGCGTCGCATTTCCCCCGAGTAGCCGCCGGGGGCGTGTGGAAATTCTATATGCGCGCCAAATCCTAAAAAATGATGGCGAATAGTGCGTGCTCGAAAAGCGATCAGTGTGATTAATGAAAGGGGCAACAGGAAAAAAAAATATATATATATATAAAATAAAAAAGAAACCCCTTAAAAAATGCTGAAACCAAAGCAAAGCAAGTCCACGAGCTGCCACCGAAAATTAGTATGAGAAATTAACAAGTGGCTGCCATTGGTCATGTCAGCTTAGCCCGAGAAGATTTCCAGGCTTAGCTCCTGGCATTAGGCACACTTTATAAGAAAGAAAAAAAAAAACATATTCATGGAATAACCAACTGGACAGACAGAGCGGAACGAAGCGGAGCAGGGCAGGCCATATACGGCACACATATATACAATTTCCGGCTAATGTGTGGAATTAATCCCAGCCAAGGGCGCCGAGGCTGCGCTGGCGACAAGCGAAAGTCACTGAGCCGTGCCGGGGCCACAGCGGCCACCCTCGAGGGCTCAGTTACAGGATTAGCATGGCGGTGGAAACAACAACAATGCTCATGGTTTTTTGGCCAACAAAACGGAAGTGGTTAAGGCGAAGTAGAACGATGTCGCGGAGGTGGACTAAAGTGACATTCACATTTTACAAGGTCGTTTTTTTATACCCTTGCAAGAGGGCTACATAATTTTGTCACCAAATGTGTAACACGTTGAAGGACGAGTCGAAAAACCTTTTCTCTTTGCAACATATATATCCGACACACAAACTATCATCAAAAATGTATTTCAATATATAAAACTCAGCTGCAATTTTAGCTTCCACAGAAACAAACTATGGCTAAGATAAAAAAATTACACCATATATCTGTTATCAGCCGGCAAGAGTGTTTAATCTTCGGCACATTTGCGATAACTATTTCCTTTTCATTGGTTTATTTAATTTTTTTTTGTGCTTTTGTCAATTTTTTTATGGGACAATCCACTTGCAAATTGTTTGTCAGGACAACTCCCCTGCAGTGTTGGCACTTCATTTGTTGGCATTTGTTGTTTTTCCCGTCTCTGATGCAACTGCATACTGTTAACTCCAGAGTCTACAGTTTTTTTAGCTTCTACAGTTTCATCTGGGCATCTGACTCTTTACCAAAATTTGATTCAATCCATTATTTTTATTTGTTGTTTCACCCTACCCTCGCATTTTCATCAAATCGCATATAAATAAAATTTTCGTTCGCATTCGCTTTCCATTTCCATTTGGAGTTTCCCATTGTTTTGTTTGCCAACAGATTGTTTTTTTTTTCTCTCTCTGATGGTTTCTTCACGCTCGCGAGCCAAACATCCCCGGGTGCAGTTCCTGGGTAGTCCCAGGTGTATTTGTTTGATATATTGCGCAGTTATTGCACATTTCCTCTATAAAGGATGGCTGTTACCCCGCACCCCAAACGCACTCAGCGATCTGAGAATGCATCATGTGCGCGACGTATGTTGAAATTTCATGCGTTTTTGTTGCCATCCCATAATTAAAGTAATGCAATTTAATTGAGTGTTCGATTACGCGAAAATGCCAGAGGTTGTCGTTTGGCGGAGACATGTCTGAATATTTTCGTTTAACGAATCATTAGCTAAGCGAGCCAAAAATGCAACTCAAAGAAAATGAAAATCGAAAGGTAACGAGCAAGTAAATCTAGGACAGGTATATAGAGGTTAAGATATATATAAAGATATTAATTTATACTTATATTATATATTATATTTACTGCTCACAGCTTATTTAAAAAAAAAACTTCTTTTGTTTGCTTGAAAGAACATTTTAAAATTATTCCTTTCATATTTTTACGAAACATTTCATGCACAGAGCGAAAATATCAAAATTAAGTTCAAATGAACTAGTACTAGTCTGAAGAGCTGGGAATGAGTACAACAAATCTTAAAACAAATACTAAAAATACTTATCTTATGAACGTATAATATTTAATTAAGCTTACAAGGCCTTGATTGAAGTCCACAGTTTGCATGGATAAAGGGTCATCTACTTATTTTTAGGAAAAACATATTTTGCTCATTTTAAATGTTTTAAGAACTTAATTCAAATTTAATTGTAATTGAATCAGGAACATTTCTAATATCAAGTACGTTTTGATCCCAGCTTTTTAAGGTTGAAAATACTAAATTCCTAAAATACTTACATTTTGTGGACTTAATATTACTTGACATTAGTTCGAATTTCTCGACTTTACAAAGAAATCAAGTCTGAAATGTGGGGTTTTAAGTGTGAAGTACTTGATTTTATCCCTCTGTGTGAGCTATTTTTTATTATATATGTTTATATTAAGTTAAATTAATAAAATTAATTTTAAAAAAATATTTGTAACCTATAGTCAAATAACCTATAGTAAAAAAATAAAAGCCAACAAAAATTTTAAGATGTTATTTGTTATTCATTCTACCACAAGCTCGTTACGAGCAATAGTGGATGGTATTCTTTAGACTTTAACCTTTGTAACAGAACAACAAACAGAACATTTTTTAAAAGTACAGCTGGCCTTGATCTTTGAATAATATATATTTTCCTTCCAGTTCCTTTCTTCCATCAGGTTGCTATCATAATAATCATTAGTAGTTATCGATTTCAGTTCCTAATGGCAATCACCAATTCCATTTATAAATGACCTCTACTCACTGACCACGTCCACTGTGGAGTTTCCAACATATGTCGCCTCTAGCACGAGTAAACAAAGTTATATTACTGATATTTATATACCGTATATAAGGTTTCCCCTCATAGTGTTTGCCAAAACAAGTGAAAGAGTACCAAAAAAAACATCAAATATGTATATATATAAAATTATTGGCAAATATAAAACACCTAAATGGGAACGCGACGACGGCAACCCCTAAGCCGGAGAGAGCTGTGCGACACTTGCCGCAAATCAAACCGAGTTGCAAAATGACAGATCGAGGGACTGTTGTGCCGTCGACTGTGGCAACAATTAAGTTTCCACATGAACAGCATTTAATGTGCAACTGATTTTCAACATCTGTTTTCATTTTTGGACTTCCTCGTGCGGAGACCCAGCGCCGGCAGAAGCCAATGAAAAGGAAATGATTCAGACGACCCATCTAAATTTGGACTCGAAAAAGTGTCAGAAAACATAATTTTGATAGTCGGATCCAGGAGCACGTGACGGTGTCGCCGCACTTGGCTCGCTGCTCGCCGTCGACGTCAGCGTCAGCGTCGGCGTCGGGGTCTTTACAGCGGCGTTAATTAGCCGCAGCCACTTGATGTCTGGCCGTACAGCTGCCGAGGCTGGGAAGGGGAAATGGAGAAATGGGACTGCCATGCTATAAAATTCCCTACTTCAAATTGGCTACGTAACAAGCAGCAAGGGTTACGTCTAGGTAGGCTAGGTGCGTCTTTTATGAGGCACGCTTACAGCTGTTATTCGCTGGAAAAAGAATTCTTAAGCATGAAAAACAACAACAACCGAAATGAGAACAGCCTTCTGCTGGTCAGGGCTAATCCCTGATGCATGTCTGACACTTTCTGGTGTCGGCTGCGACGTCAGCGTCAGCGTCGTCGTCGGCGTCGGCGACAAGTCGCCAAAACACTTTGGCTGCTCATTAAAATTCATCCACGCAGATTATTAACATTTGCATCTAATTTGCATTTGTAAGATACATGGCCGACAATTATGTGGATGCCGCACATATTGAGAGTGGAGCAGTGCAATGGTAAGGGCGGAGGGGGGAATGGGGGCAGCGTTGAGCAAGAAAGGGTGAGTTAGGGGCAGAAAACGGCGTCGGGATGGCTCCTATGTATAACTTATTTATGCATGCGTTTCTACAAGCAAAATGTCGCCAACAACACTAACACCAACACCAACACACACATACACACTCGCACATACACCAACATATTAGCAGTTGCATAAATTATGCTAGTTTAGCAGGGGGCGGAGCGGGTTGGCTCGGTTCAACGAGGTTAAGTGTAATTAAATTATCAAATTATTGCCAAGTCTTAGGTTGCAGTTTATAATCTGGCACATCAGCCATTTGGCCCCTGCCGTTTCTTCTGCTACCCCCTTTTAACCAAGCGCTGTCTCTGGCTCAGTCTCCGTCTCCGTCCCCGCCTAAGTTTGTTTGTGCCATAAACAGGCATTAGGCAAAGTTTCAATTAGTTGGCGTTAAGTGGACTCTCCACGTTTTATAACTGGTCTCCAATCGATGCATACGAAAACTTTACTCTAATAAATTTTGGGCAGCTCAGCGCCTCAAAAGGATCTTAACTTCCTAAACCACTTGTGCTAACCACATGTCTGGCCAATTGTTTTGGTTTAGTTAACCTAAAGTGTATTTCCCACACACACACACACATACACACACACCCACTGCTTTATGCGCTTTAAAAGCTGCTTAAATTTTGCCATAGCTAACGCTATATGAGAGTTAATTGGATGGGACATACAATATGGTACAGAGATTAACTTACCTTAGGTATAATTAGAATAAATTACCAACGTAACCTTAACAAAATTGGAAGCACATTTTTTGAAAATATATTAATAGACTCTATGAAAAATATGTGAAGGTAGTTCTAATCGTAATATATCCTTTAGAGAATTAACCGTTGACATTACATGGGATAAACAAGAGTTATTGTCGCATAAACTCGGTTTAAATAATAAATATTTAGGCAACGGAATAAAATGTAAAGCATTTACTATAGATCAATATTAACAATAACAAAATTCAATTTTATAGCTGAGTTTAGACTATATATAACACATCCTTCTTTAATACCTTGAAGAATTCTAATTTTAGACACATAAATTATAATAAAAATACAACTTTTTAATCGTGAACAAAATCAATTACACAAAAAATCTGCTGAAACTAACACGTACCAAACCATGTTTTAAAATCAGGTTTGGTTTAATACAAAATATATATCTCTTAGATTTTCTTAATGGGATATTTTAAACTGTGAGAAACAGTGGAGCCTATAAAACAAGTAAATGTTCTTTAGTCTGATTTGTTGCTTAATATTATATATATAAGATGATTCCTTCTGCCTGTTATATACAAACCCATTTCTTACCTATTTTTAATGGACACAGGGTATAATAACTAAGTAACGATTTTATAATTTACGTCTTTCATTATTAACCCACTAAACATCTAAAATAAAAATAAATACAGCTTGTAATATTCTGATGAATATAATGAATAGGCTGTATAAAGGGCAACATGTTAGTTAAGGAACTGAATTAAGTAACTTAATATCCTAAACCAGGTGACTGAATTGCAAATTTATTTACCAATCAGCGACCGTTCTTAAGCAGCTTAGTAAGTAACAAATTGAAGATTCGTCTAGCACAAAACTGTTGAAATGAGTCGAGTACAGTACTTAATAAGTTCGTTATAAATTTGAACCCTGCGCATAGTCAAATCTAATCTCTTAACTTAAAATACTTGCAAATTAGTCTTGAACTAACTACAGCCAGAGAGCTGGGAGCCAACACATGATTTTTGCACATTTATCAGAGATGTGAGGCTAAATAATAGATTAGTCGACTAAAACTGCAATGGAAATGTTAACACTGTCCCGGGGACAAAGGATGCAGAGGACACTGGCCAGGGATGCAGCAGGGGTGGGGGAAGGGGGTCCGGAGGGTGGGAATGGAAGACCAGCAATTAACACACTCGAATCTCGAGTTATGCAAGCAGCACGCAGCACTTTGATAGTTAGATAAACAAATACACAAATACAAACACGGGCAGACAAAGGAAGCCGGCAAGGACGTGCGGCAGGAAGCAGCCGATGATAAGGACACACACAAACTAATAGTTGAGGGAGAGAAAGAGACGGAGAGAGAGAGTGAGAGAGAGACGGTGAGCGGGGCCAAGACAGAATGCAATTCAATGCCAATACAAATGGAAGGTAACATGCAAATTGACAGTGAGGACATTCGCCAGGACACGACAAACACAAACAAAAGCAAACAGAGTGAGAGTGAGAGCGAGACAGAATGGAAATGTGAGCGGGATAGACTATATGGCACAGTCAACACATGAATTGCATTAGTTGCAACGGCAAACGTCAGCGGGGCGACAATTTGACATTTTACTGGTAGTTTGTTTTTAGGCAAATCGTGGGTTGCAGCGGTTGCGAGGGCGGTTTTTAGGCTTTCGGAGTGTGCGGCGACGCCATGCAAATAGCCGAGAGCCTCTGGCATTGTCTTTGACAATGAGAATGCGACGATGGCTCCAACGATAAACTGTCAAATTGCTGCAATTTAACGCTTGATAAGCAACTTCTGGCAACTCTGCTGGACCTACGCAGTGGTTGACAACTCTGAATGATTGGGAGGTGGCCAGAAATAGGGCATAGCCATGGCCATTGTTCGACTGTGTTCATTGTCTTGATGCCTCTTTACAAAAGTCAAAAAGGGTACGACAGGCATCTATGTTTTAACAGAGGTGCATTCGATGTGCAAAGGGTTCGCTTTTGTCGAGGGGTGTATGAGGGGTGTGTTGCCCGGGCATTAAACGATTTAAAACATTTTCATTTGGCAGCGCTCCGACATTTGTAATTATTATTAGCAGCGAGTTTGCCTGCTCTGGCTGAGCTATTTAAGCGATTTGCTTTATTAAAATCCGTAAGCGGAAAAACAAACAAACATTTTGCGAAAAACAAGCAGCAACCACCACCAACCAATAAAAAAAAAAAAAAATTGCACAGGTCGCAACAAATCGTTGACTCGATCCGAAGTTCGTGACTGTCTGTCTGTCTCCCAATCTCTCATTTGTAGCGGCGAAAATCTGTTACTCTGTCACATTCGCAGCTTGCCGAAAATTTCATTCATTCATTCGTTCATTCATTCATTCCATTACGTTTCGTTTCGTTTATCCCTTTTATGGCTTGTTTGGGGATTTTCATTATTACAATGACGTCGTCATCATTCTGAGCACCAGATTCAGATCCACATCCAGACACAGTCCTAGTCGCAGTCCTGGCCCAGTTGGGCTTTGTTGTGCCGCCGGCTACTTTCTCCTTGTCCATGTTTATTTATAACTAGCAATTGTAATTAGGATTACTTTTTACTTATTTGCACAGTTGCTGGAGAGGCTTGCGCGGCATATAAAAAACATATTTCTGCATTTTTACGTCGTGGACTTTGTGCTGCAGCATTAAAGTATTTGTCCAGACGGCTTAGTAGGGAGCCGTTGTATCTAGTTAATAGGATGGCCATGATACCATGATACCCTGATATGGCATAAGCAGCTGGTGTCCTGAGCACTAGCAGCCGAAAACTAGATGGCAGATGAGCTCAAGTTCTTGAATGGAATGGAATATGATTTAAAAAAAAAAAGGAAGAAAGGAAAACAACAACAGTTGTGGTATTAGCGGGAATTATCTTAGATGAACTATGTAATGCCTTTTCTTTTCATGGTGGAAACTAACCTATGGTGTAATACATAGATTATAGAATAATTACTATATTCTACTGAAGATTGGCATCAAAAACTTTTGTGAACATGTTAAGAGCAAACGTGAGCGGTTAAAAAAATATAAGTTTTTTATTTCATACAAAAATTATTCGTCAACCCTCAACTTAAAGAACGATATTTACGTTCTGTTTATTGTCTGTAGAGTACTGAATTGTAAATAATTGACTTATTATTTATTATTAGTCTGTAGATATATTTATTTGCATATTATAGAATGGAGTACTGCTTCTTTAACTGATCGTAATAATTCGAACCAATGACTCGTCTATAGGTTCAGTTCGCGAACATGGTTTTCCATTTTAATGAATTAAATTTTTGTTTGGAGCCTGGTTGGTCACAACATTTTTAATTTAATAGGAAAATATTTGACTTATTGTTTATGGGAAATATACTTCGTTATCCTTACCATTTATTTTTTTTTAATCCGTTTTATTTTTAATTAATCTTCTAATGAGTTCTCAGCAGTCAAGCAGTACTCATATTGAGGCCTTAATCTTTCCGTTTTACCAAAAATTCAAATCTGCAGCTTTTTGAAATTTACCAAGCGCTAAAATCTTAATTGTAAAATAATTCGTATAACAAATTTTATGTTTTCGCTTGAAAACATGAAGCATATTTATTATATTCGATTTGTAAGAGCAAAACATTTAAAGTTTTCATATACATTTTATATATATTTTATATATTATATTTGATTAAATCATCATAGAAATTTGGGAAGTCTATTTATTTTACTTACTTAGTCCTTGGCATTGATGTAACGGTATATAATTTAATTTGTTGTTTTGATTTAGTTTCTACTGTTCCTTTTTCAGATAGCATACTTCATTCTTTGCTCTTCACAAATCATTCAAAGTATTTAATGTATTAATGTACATTAAAAGCAGTTCAATTCAATTGTTAGAAATTTGATGAATCAATTAATGATTTACAGATGATTTACGCATGAAATCAACTAAATCCAGTTTGCCACATAGCTTTTCGCTTCACGCCCGCTCTTAACGCGCATTTGTCACTGACAGTTGTCCCCTTTTATTATTTTTTTTTTTTTTTGGTCTGACAATAACCCTTGAGTTTGGCCAACATTTTTGCCGTATTGCCCATAATTATGATTATTTCACGGGTTTTTATCGCAACACTTCCCAACGCACAATTTCAAATAGATGGAGTGCGTGTCGCATCAAGCTGTCAGCTGGATAGAATTCGTTTGACCCTTTTTTGGCAATGTTTGCGATGGCCCACGCACATAATGCGATAAATAAAGTCATTCAGGCCAACAGAGAAAATAAAAGGACAAACGACGAGCGTCACAAATTGAAGTGTTGTAAAGTGAACAGCGCAAAACCGAAAAGTGCAGTGGAAAATAAATAGAATAAAATCGTTTAACACTCAACTGAAAAGCCAAATGACAATTTGACGAATTGAGAGAACTTTTCACGCATTTCCCAACCAAAAGAAAAAATAGAATAAAATAAATAAAGAACAGCTCGGGAAAAAAACAACGTTGCGCCCATTTCATGTGCTGTTTGGTTCGATTTTCGTAAATGGCTTTCAACTAATTTTCAACGTACGCCTGACAGGCAGGTGAAGGGCCGCCGCCCCAATCAGCGGATTGATGGACAGGCATTCAGCCAGCCCCAGCGTCATTTATTCAGTGGAACAATCGAAAGTGTCAATTAAAAGACAGCAACAAATAGCAAATGCCAAGTGCCTGGCACCGCAGCAGTCAACGTTATTATTTTATTATATTTGATTTAAACGTTTCGAAATCGACATGTGCGGACTTTCCCTCTGGCACAGCACACACCCACCTACCTCTCAACCCCGCAGTTCACCCCCAAAGCAGCGATTTGTGGCCTGCGTGTTGTTGGGCTTTGCAATCGAGTTATTGTCGCTGCTGTCGATTTTCCAATTCAATTGGAATATGCGAAATACGCGTGAATTAAAACAGATGTCAGTTGCCCACGGCGGTCATTGATCCCAGCTTCGTAAAGTGCTCCGATTAATGCCTTCGGGTGCATAATATCTTCTGGGCAAAAGTAAACAATGACTTATGCTTAACTTTCAGTTCCTTGTCCCCAGAGAAATAGCTCGTTGTGCCTGCTTTGTGTCGTGGTTGATCAAACCCGCGAGCTATTTACAAGACGTCTATCGTCTGGCTGCCAGAGTGCCAAAGTTTTGTTTATTTAACTAAATTTCTGTTTATGCAACGCCTTAAAATTAAGACTGCAATTCAATTGGCATTGAATTCGCAGCTACTTCCTGTAATGATAATCAATGCGAACTCAATAATATTGCTAATTAAAGTTGTTGTTGGCGACCTTTTTCTTGTGTGAATGTGGGTGCCAAGGCGGCTCGAGGTCGTCTGCACTAATTGACATGTAGTTATTGAGTCGAACACATCTATTATATTTTTTGAACTTTTATAAATTGAAGCGTAAATAAAAATATATGCTCAACAGTTACCTCTATTACAATCGTTATTATTAGAATTGGTTCGACATAATTGGTGAATGCGAAGATCAAAAACGAGTACCTTGAACCTAAGCGAGCTTGTCAGAAGTTAAAAAGTTGAGTTTCCGTTTGAAAACAACTTAATTTAATTTAAAATATTGCGCACATCTTTATCACATGCTCGTTAGTGTATTAAACTGCAACACCCTGATGGTTGTCGATGTTGGTTGTTTTGATAACAAAATAGAGAAATATTTGTTTTTTTTTTATTTGAATATTAATTTTGGATGGGATTACCAAATTCAGTGCCAGACATTATTTAAACTAGGCGAATAGCAGTTCAAAAGTGCTTGAAATGTTAACTTGGCAGCCTTTCTATCCTAGTCAAATCCGATGTCCGATTCTCTTTAAAGCTGTAGAGTGTTATATATATATATATATTGACCCACTTATTACAATCCACAACTCGATCAAAAGAAAACGACAGAAAAGTATTTACATTTTTTGTTTTGTTTTATATTTTTATTATATTTTTTACGATTTTGTTTTAGTTTTTTTTTTTTCTTTTATATTTTATATGAATTATTACCCAGTTTTTTTTTAAATTTTCATTTGTTTTTCTGTGTGTGTGTGTATTTCTTTTGTCTGCATTTTTCATCGATTTTCAGACGCACTGCTACTTGCTAGATTTTTTTCAATTAATTTTAAATATTTTTATTAATTATGTAAGCATTAATTATAATATTTGATGCTATTGTTGAAATGATTTCTATTCGATTTTACTTTTTTATACTTGCCAACAAATCTCAGCAGCTTGCATTGTTTGAAATTTAATTCAAATTGAACGCTGCTGTTTTAATAATAAATGCAAGAAATAAACAAATGCGTTGCGTTGATTTTTTTTGTTGTTTAAATAATTTAATACTATATTTTTGCCTTGAAATTTACACATACTCGTAATAAATGCGTTTAAATTAATTTAGAAATTAAACTAGTCTAGAAATGAAATGCGAAGCAACAGCAAATTATTAATTCGTCTGTGTAACTTTGCCATAATTTACAAATAAACATTACAAGTAGTATATAATTTTTTTACAGTGTACACTTACGCCTGGTTTATTAATTTTTACAAAATGTAATTTAAACTTAATTACTTATTTTTCAATTTTGCGTTTATTATTATAATTTATACAAGTCTTGTAGGTAGGTTCGTGAATTTTGTTTATTTTTTTTTTGTTTTTTTCATCATTATGTTTTGCTTTGATAGTGTCTCCAGTGTTGCAGAGCTGCATTTGCATGCGGAAAGTGTTGCAGTAAGTGTGAGTGTATGTTGTTGTCCTGGCCAGTATTGGCAAACGTTTTGTGCAATTGGAAAATTGGAAAGTTAAGAACTGTGCAGAAAGTCTGGAAATGTATATATATGTACTGATTAGTATACTTATATCGTTCGGCCCTTGACAGCTTATAATTGTAATTAACCTTTTAAATATGTTTTTAAAAATGTCTAGCTTAATGTTTAGCTTTTGTTATTTAAAAACTTTTCGAAAGTGTTGCACAAACATTTTAAATACTTTTCTGTGTATGTCTCTGTGGTGTTTGTTTGCTACTATTTAAACTACTTTTTGCTGGATGTTGTGTGTCGGGTGTTCGTGTCTGTGTGTTTATTATTATAAATATTATCTTTTCGTTTTTTGTTTTTTTTTTTGTTAATATTATTTTAACGCGCTTACTCAGTTGATATTTTTTAAATGCGGTGTTTACACTTGTGTTTTTACGTTTTTTTTACTTGCTGCTTTATTTTTATTAACTACTACGAAGCTACTACGATTTTAACTTTTAGTACTTGTTTCTTGTGATAATCTGTATGCGCATTAAACTAAAAAGGAACATATACATGATTATTTATTAATTATACAATACATTAATTTTACTCGTATATAGTTTATTTATATATATAATTTTATTCATAGTACTTTTTATAGTCAGAGTCATTTGTTGTCGGGTAAAACGTTTGCATAAATTATAATTAGCATTAAGAACTGAATATTCGTTTTGTTATAAGTAAATAGTTGAATATATATTTAATCACAAATCATTGATGAAAACTTCATATTAATTGGTTTTAGGCGACGACGCTCTGCACGCTCTCTTGGTCCGTTAAATTCCGTTACAATTTTATCATCATCAACGTCTCTACATAATTTTTTGACGCGGCATTTCCATCTGCTCGGTAAGCAAACAATCTATGTATCTCACGGATACCTCTCTAAATTTATACACAGAAATTTACAGTGGGGTTTAAATGGTAAGGGGGGTAATATAGTTTAGGGCTAGGGTTGTACAGGCATTTACAGTTAGTTTTGCAGTTTTCGTTTTTGTTTATTCGTTCGGAAAGGTACTAAAAATCAGTTGAACTCTATTATATGCTAGTTACTTCTTCTCCCTATTTCGTTTTTCTTCCTCATTTCATTTTGTTTCGTTACGTTTTATAAACAATAAGTGTCGCTAAATGCTAGACCTTAAATTCGTTTTTTGTTTTAATATTTCTTAAATGTTCTGCATGCATTGATTGCATTTGATCTATGAGAAACTAGTGCCCTTTTTTTTACGCGTTTTGTTTTTCTGTTTTTAAAAATTCAGCTCGCTTTACTATCATATGCATTTTTCACTACCTTCTTGCATGGTGATATACTAGGTATACATTTATATATATGTACAGATTGTATTCTATAAGTTGTATCTTTATCATTTCGTTGGCATATATTCGACGCTACATTTTGCTTAGATTTTCGACTTTTGCTAATTTATCTTTTCCATTTGCTCAGTGGGTTTAATTGTTCGACGCGTTGCGCTCTCCATTTAAGGGAGGGGCGGGTTCTAACACAATTTACTGTACGATTACGAGTACTTAACATTTGTATTTCGTTTTGTATTTTCTAGTTGCATGTCCGTGTAGAGTTTCCGAGCTGTGAATGAGCAGAGAACAAATTGGGGAAAGAGTTTGCTTTAGTACATACATTTTTTAAAAGATATTGGGATTGAAAAGATATGAATTTGAAAGGTATATTTAAATGCAATGAAATAGTACTTAGGCTTTTGTTATAAATAAATGTGTTTGGAGATTATGAAAACACGTACTATTTGTTTGGTATTTCTTAGGATGCATATTGACTAAGATTAAAGTAAATATTCTAGCAAGCTTCATGTATTGTACTAAACATATAAACTTTTCTAGTCCAAACTTAAAGGCGTGCAAATTAATTCAAATAAAAATAAATTGTCTAAGTAATATTTAAGCAATGAATAATAAAAATAAATATTATGTGCCGTATTGAACCATTAAAAGTACATTTAGCTAGATTACTCAAAACCAGAAAATGCTCTTAATCTCCCTAAAACTATTCTCCATTAAATTACTTTAAAAAAATATTTTTTTATCCTTAATGTAGATAAAATTGATATCAAGGATGCATTGGATTATCTACATACTAGATCACTTGTGCTTTATACATCTAATCTCCGGACAAAAATAACTTTAATATTTGATGATTCTAGAACTTACCTCAAATCCATTCAATATGGGGTTTTCATCAATGATACCACAGCCTGTTGTTTTGTGTTCTCAAAACACCATTCGCCAACGGATTTGCCGTTGCAGATGCCGTTGCCGTTGCGCTTGCATTTCCGTTTCCGTTCGCATTACCATTCAATTTCGTCGCATTTGTTGTCGTTATGTTTGTCGAAGCTTCACTGTTGACGGCAGCGGTGCCGATGCCGGACTTGATCGCCGCACTTCTGCTCAGATGAACGCCCACATCTTCGGCGGGCGAGAGACCCGTTAGCACCGGTCGCTTATAGTCTGGAGCGCAGCCGTTCGCATCTGTTGTGTTGGCCACGTCGCGTGTCAGGCGCAGCGCCTTCAAATGCTGCCTCTGCTGATGATTGTCGCGCATCGATGTGGGATTCTTGCCGTTGTTCGTGGCGTACTTGTTGTTGTGCAGCGTCAGGCTATATTTGGGCTTGGCGGCCAAGGTGTTGCCGCCGCTGCTGCCACTGCCACCGGCGCTGGCACTGGCGATGCTCAGATGCTGCGGCTTCTTGGGCATTGTGGTGGAGGCATTGCTGCGCCTGCTCGCTGGCAGATCGCTGCCAGCGCCAGCCGCCTCCGCTGCCGCCAACTTGAGCGAGGCTTCGAACTAGAGATTATCTGGATAGCTGCGGAAATTATAAGTTCTGGCGCGCTGAAACTCAGCGGCGGCCGCAGCGGCAGCGGCGCTATTGCCGCTGCTATACGGATTGATCATCGGGGCCGTCGACTGGGAGTTCATGGTGCCCATGCCGTCATCGTAGATACCGTTAAGCTGATCCTGGTTGCTGTGGCTGCTCTTGCCACCGCCGCTGCTCACCGTATTGGTGTTGCTGCCGCCGCTCGCCGAGCCTCCCTTGATGGGCTTAAATATGGCCGTGGTCGCATAGTATTTCTCCATGGGCGGCGGCGGCACCGTCGGCGGCCTGGGGAATATGCTGCTCAGCGGTGGCGGCGGCGTTCGTCGCACATTCACATAACCGCCACCGGCGTTGGCCATTTTCGAAGCCGGCATGTAGTCCTGCATATGGGGAACCGCATAGCCACCTTCGGGCACATCTGTGTGTGGCCGCGGGGGACCGAACGCAAAAGACGCAAAAGGATTTCGCTTAGTCAGGCAAATGGCAACGGTTGAAAGGTGAATGTGTGTGTTTGTGTGTTTGTGAGTTTGTGTGTGTGTGTGTGGGTGTGGGTGTGTGTGTGTGTATGTATTGGTGTATATGGCAATCGCCGCAAAAATTTATTTGCATTAGTTGCTGGCGGCGCCATATTTTATGGCTCGCAGCGGAAATGGGCGAGCCCAGGGAATTGGGGTTTGGGGTTAGGGCCTCAGGCGTCGGGTTTGAGGTCTGGCTTTTGGGTATTGGGTAATGGGAGCTTTCGCATACACACCTGTATAGTCTGGCGTCATATTACATTGTAAATCATTAACCGCTGCGTAGCCGTTCACGCCGCTCGTGTACATATTCACATTGAAGGGCTCGTGGTAAAGGCTGTTCTTGCCAATGGAATCGTTGTCATCGACGCTGGCCTAAAATGTGGGAGTAGAGTTGAGGGAAATGCACGGTGTTTAATATAGTGTCAAGTCGGGGAAATGAAAATATATTAGAGTTTGTGCTTTGTGTGCGGGTAAATGGCATATTTAGCTCTTTAATACATTGAGTAGGGTGAAACTTTTATCAATTTCTAATAGATGTTTTGTCGAACTAAACGGTCTTCAGTCTATTTACCTCAAAATTACCTTTTGAACACAGCCAAATTTGTTTTGCATTTGTTTTCATTATTGCTTTATCTTATCGTTTCATCAATTTGAACCTTTTTTTCAAACATTGGAAAGAATCTCTTTAAACCTCAACTTCTAATAATCGATTATTTCTTGCTTAATTTTCTTTTAATTTGAAAACAATTTAAAAATAATTATTTTTCAGTAACCAATAATGTAGCTCTATAAAAATAGAGTTCATTACATTACTGTTCTGTAATTGTTTCTTATTGTTCATAATATAATTTTTTTGGAAATTGTTGTGTGTTTTATTAGTATTATTTATTTTTCATTTTAAAATTTAAATAGAGCAAAAAATATAAATTGAACTTGTTGGCGAATCAAAACTTAGATTATTACCAAAATGTTTAAATTTTCGAGCGCCCACTGTAGTTATGGTGTTATTTACATAAATTTTAATAAAACAAGAAGTTTAAAATTTTTGAAAATGTTTAAGCTATAAAATTAAAACAATTTTAAAAATATTGTAGTTTTATATGTACTTACTGATAATAATAATATAAAAGCAAAATATTTAAATTCTAAATAAACATAGTAGATATAATTTTAAAAATTATGAAATTATTATTCTTTTCATTTTTTACCATCCTGTCGACTAAATGATTAATTAATTTATAAAATTTAAATTTTTCCTTACATTTTAATAAGTATATCACCTTTAAATTATACTACCTTTTTTAACATATACTGTTCTAATTTTATTTATGTATATTTATACTTTAACTTTTAATAGGTATTTTAGATTATTTATATCTCTTAAGACCCTTTAATCAAACTTGGAAAATTCTATAACTTTTCCAATACACCAGCTGCTGCACCTTCCTCAAATCTCTTATAACCTTATTTTAGCTACTCAAATATTGTTCGCTGTAATTCAAATTCTCATTACTTTTACTTTAAAGCAATTGCCTTAAAGCAGTTGATTTTAATGCCCTATGATACCGAGCAACTCCTCAACTTTAAAGTATTACACACTCAGCACTTAAGCTTAGCACCCACAAATCGTGGAGGGAGGGTGTGTGGGGCGACATGGACATTTGCCGGACACCGTTTGCTGGGGCAGGCTCTATAGGAAGCCGTTGAAAAGTTCTATTAAATAAAATAAATGCCGCTCGGCGTCTGGTCAAGTGTGGCATGGCTGAGAGAGCACATGTTGAGGACGTGGCAGCTCCACGCTACATTGAACAATTATGTGAAATTCGAGGCAGGAATTTGTCCTGAACACGAGCACAAATTTATATATATATATATATCTATATAATGTGTATGTGTGTATGTGTGTGTGGTATGCTCACCTTAATGCTATTGCCATTGGGACGATGTTTGTCGACATTGCCGCCGAGCGTGTTCGGATTGAAGCTGTATTGGAATGCATCGAGTACGTTGCTGCCGCGGGCTCGTTTCGTCCGTGACACGATGAACAGGATGATGGCAACCAGTAGGATAATTATCGTAGTTAGAACAACAATGACAACGCCAATGAAGTTCGCCTCGTTCGGCTCCTGGTCAATGGGGCGTGGCGCAATTACTGCAAAGAGCGATAATAAACAAAAAAAGAGGCCCCATTTAAATTAACACTGCACTTAAAATGCAAAATACTCGAGTTGGCCAATCGAATGAAATTAAAAGTAAATATTGTTCAACTAAATAATTAGCTGAGAGGCCGAGCGAAAAAATTGCTAATTGAATTTATCTGCACGTTTGCTACTTACATTGCGGCCCGTTGTTGTAGTTGTTGTTGTTGCCGCTGGCATCGGTGGCGCCACCGTTGCTGGCACCGTTGCCGGCGCCTCCCGAGACGCCGCCATTCATTTTGTTTTTGTTATGATTGTGCTGATAGTCATTGCTCTGCAAAGGATATTCGCGTGTATCCTGCGCAATGCCCGGCGCATTATTTCGCTGCTCCTGTTCGTCTGTGAAATTGCCCATCGCCGGCACTGCAAGACCAAAAGAGAACACATAAAGCCGGAGTTATATAGAGAGTCATTTGTGGAGAACATCAACTAAATTTCATCTTCACAAGTTGCCGCTTCACAGCTGCGCTTCCATGATTAGTTTTTTTTTCCTTCTTTCGTTTTTTTTTTTTTGCTCTTAATTTCTTCGGTTCTTTCCTTCACACCTTTCGTTCCACTTTAAATTGTTTTGCTTTCGCTACGCTTTTCTCGCTTGAGACCTTTAGACCTCTAACGTGTTCATTTCCTGTCAACCATTCGGGTTCTTATGCCGAGTCTCTGGCCTAGCTAAATTTATACAGATGTTTGATTTTTTCAACTTGCGAACGCGTGTCTTATGAATATGCATGGGTTTTTTTATTTTATTTTTAATGATCTTGTGCACATGGCGAGACCATATATGTTCTCAGTAATTCTTATAATAGTTTTTCTACCTACTGAACATAAAAAAATAAACTGTCTTGCCCATATATTATGTGTTATAACAGTTTTGGTAGCTTTTGGCTTATGTTTTACGGCACTTCTAACTTTCTCTCTGATTGTGCTTACTTTTTCAAAAATAGCCTTGCTGTATCTCCCCTATATCTTGACTTACAATGGGCTTTTAATGCTACTGACCATGTTTTGTTCATGGCTTATAATGTTTTTTACTTAACTTGTCTCTTGACTGTTAGAAATTATGATTTTTATCTTTCTACTTCCACCCTTAGCTGGGTTATGCATGGGTTTAACAGTCTGTCGTAACAATTTCCACGCTGAACTTATTCCCAGGCCTATACCGCTTATTAGCTTAGATCTGTCATGCCCTGCAGGCTGAGCTACAGCAACACCTGCTCGTCAGGCGTTCGCTTTGATCTCTAATACCCCCAGCTTATGTTCCTGGCATTCCCTGAGCCCAACTACAGCATATGGCTTGGCGCTGCAAAGTGTTGTCATTTATCTCCGCTAACATCTTGAGGGCATCGGAAAACAAAAGCAAAGTGTTGCTGCTCCCGCGGGCAGCTTTTTGCACAGGCCCACCCCCAAGAAAAACCCCTACCCCCTGTACTCCAAAGACGCCCCCGGCTAGCCGAAAAATGCTTTCTTGAGTGGGTGACCCCGTTTCTCTAGACAGTAAATGGCGTAATTACTGTGTGAAGTTGTTGTTGCTGCTGTTTTGAGTTATGTCGCCTCCTTGGACAGCAGCAGCAACCAGGACACGAAGGACACGGACGCCAGCAATGCCTCTGAAGTTTGTGCTTGGCTGCCTTTTGTTTCGGCATTGCCATTGTCCTTCTTGCCGCTGCCGTTGCCCCTGCTCTTGTTTTTGTTCATGCTGTTTTTTTTTATATTATTTTTTGCCTGCTCGCTTCCTACTTATAAAGGCATATCTTGCATCTCTCAGTTCTCAGCGCTCGGCTCTCTGTGGTCGTCATAAAACGTTTAAAATAATTAAAATATTTCGAGCCACATTTATCACACACTGAGATAGGGATGGGGATAGGGATCGGGTGAAGAGTGTTGGAAAGGGGCTGCTGGGCATAGAAGTAATGGCAAATATGCCGCATATCCTTTTATTTTCGCATTTACTTTTTGTTGTTCTTGTCGCATGCCCTTTATAACTAATTCTCTTTGTGAGTGCGCGCGTGTGCGTGTGCGTGTGTGTGTGTGTATGAGTGTGTGTCCCCAGGGTCTCTATTCTCTCATTGTTTTTTGGCCTTTGTATTTTTAGAAACCTTTAAATACAACTCCATAAAGCACAAACAACAAAAACAGCAGCAGCAGCAGCAATCACCGCAAGCAAATCTCACAAATTGGGGTTAAATCTCTGCAGTGCCTGATAAAAATATACGCACACACTTGAAAGATGCTGTCTTTCTCTTGTTGTACGTGCGTTTCTTTTGTTTACCCTTACCCTAGTTTTTCGAGCCCTTCACGCGTTCCACTGCCCACCCTCTTGTCGCTATGGTGCACCAAAAAAAACAACAACAAAAGAGTGGAAAAATAAAAATAAGAACCAGAAAACAGCTGGTTGCTAGTTACGGCCCCTCCGTCTCCCCCTTTACCAGCCCTCTTTCCCCTGCATGACAAATGCGTCGTGGTATTTGTTACTCGTCATGTAATTGCTGCCAAGGAAGCGCAGCATGTGGTGCAACCGCGCTCGGTCTGCGTTCTGCCTTTAGCTCAGTGGTTTTCGCCTGAATATCCTTGGCTCAGATGGACAGATGTCGGACGGTAAGCACAGCCCAATGGCAGTTTCCCATTATTGAAATGTGCTTTGTAATGCTCGGTAGCGCACTCAACGTATACGCTGATCGACTACCGATCTTGAGTGCGGCATCTTTTTTATTTAGTTATGTTTTTTTTTTGCTTTTTAGCTTAAAGTCTTCATCAGGCTCTTTGTGATCGTCGAAACGAGTTATTCAGAAATTCTGTTGTCGGTGGCAGCGCGTGTAAATATCTCTTTTTCGGTAAATAACATCTCAGTTGATCTTTTCAAATCGATCAAAATCTCAAATAAGAGATTAAATTCATAGATTATAAAATTATATAAATCAAATTCGGTAAATTGATTCTCATAAACATACTATTAGCAACAAGATATATTCTGATATATTCAATGAAAAAGAAAGATATCCAACGAAAGCTATTCGAATATTGTTAAAACAATTTTTTATTAACTATCAATTTTCTTTTCCCCTCCCGTTTTCCTTACATGGATAAAAATGTATCAAAAATTCCATGCAATGAATTGACTGTCTTCTAAAAATTGTAATGTTCGTGATCTTAAATTATCGGTGTAAATTTACGTATTTTTTCCAGAATTTTTGTGAAACTATTATTTGCATAAAAGTTTCTTATTTTACTTGATTTTTATTTTACTATTTCTAAATTTCATTGCCATTTAAATGACATGCTTTCAACTACTTTTTATTGCCTGATCTTTTAAATGGATTTCCCATTCTCTTCATATATTTCGAAATATCTTACAATTGATTTTCCTTTTAAGGCTGCCAACCTTTTTAATGCGTATTTCTGCACAACCCTGTTCTGATCATGGTAGTTATTGTGCCCAAGAACATATATCAAAATTTTCTTTAGATTCCACAAGCTTTGTTTGCCTACAGCTTTCTTCCTGTCTTTTCATTGCAACCAAGCTGATGTTCATATTATTGAACTATAAAATCTCGGTTACTTTAGATTTATAAGCAACTTCCTTTATAAATCCATTAAGCCTACAATGGAGCTACGTCCCCTGCCCTCTGCCATCTGTAGGAAATCCCCTATTCATGCGGCACGCTCTATTTGACTCATCAATCAAATGCCGTTGGCAGACTGGCAGTTTTATCCCCTAGTCATTTTCACACCTACCGCGCGTAGATTTTCATCCGCAACCCCCAATGAATCAATGAATATAAATGATCTCTGGTTCAGTGACCGATCCGGCGATGTTAACAGCACTGTAGCCTATGAGCAATTTGTGCCCCACCCCTAGACTAAGCCCCTGGGCAATGTGCCATGAAAATATTGTCTAAATATCTGTCGAGCGGACGAGCAGCCTAAATCTTTGTCCGAACAGCCTTGCACTTGGTACAATTTAATCAGAACTGCGACACGCTCGCCATTCATAGGAAATGTAGCTGAAAAATGTCATGCATGCAGCCAGGCCCTCCAACCCTCCTGCAACCTCCCTGCATTTGCGTCTAGGGCATTGCAGCTACCCCTAAGCCCGAGTCGCTGGTTTACTTTTCAATGCTGAGGGACTGAGGCAGCGAGACCCCTCAGAGACCCTACTTTTTCGTATCATGGGCTTTGGGTATTTTATTGACTTTCGTCCCCTCCCCCTGCCTTTGGCTGAAGGAAAAAAAAATATATAAAATTGTACTAAAGAGATTTTCCCTTTCGGGCCGCTTATCTCGCCTGTCTCGTTTCGTCTGTCTCTCCATCTATCGCATTGTTGTTAGCCAAATAATGGAAAATGTTTTGTACACTCTTTGGGTTCGGGCACTTTTTTATGCTCTAGCTAAGTGTAATGCATTGCAGTTGGTTGTTGTAGTTGTAGTTGTTGTAGTTGCTGTCACACACTTGAAAGTGAAATGAAGCTGAAAAATGCATTTGCAGTCGCGTATGCAGTATGCCAAATGCAATTTTTGGGCAATTTGCGCAGCAATTTTTGTCCTTTCTTCCTTGTTCAGTTCAGTCACGTACTTACCGGATATAAAACTGATCTCCGATAGCATAATCCATTTGACAGCAAAGTACAAATTGATTTTCAGATATTTGCCCACACGATGATGCAGCTTAATGGTAACATCTCGAGCATGATCCATTATTGTATCAGGCATATAGGAGAACTGTACGGGCTCGCCAGAAAAGTAGCGTCCACCGATGCTAAAGAAAACTTTAGCATGGACAAAAACCTAAACGGAATAAAAATGTATTTGCTTATGTTTATTAAGTGGCAATAATCCTGGTAATGAAAATTACTAAAGTTCTGCAGGATTGTATGAATAGTTAATCGAATTTACTAGATCTATTTTTATAGAAATTTTTAATTGGGAAAATGTAAAATATTATATTAACAAAATTTAAATTCTGTCTGTTGGCAATCTCTAATTTAAAGATTTAAATAAATGCAATTAATTTCGATATTAATAAAATTAAAGTTCTTTTTGATGCCAATCTCTTTTTAAAGATTTATCACTATTTACTTTAGTTTTAGAAAAAAATAATAATATATTGATCAAATTTAAATTCATTCTGTTGGCAAACTCTAATTAAAGATTTACATAAATGCAATTCATTTCAATATTAATAAAATTGAAGTTCTATCTGTTGCCAATCTCTTCTTAAAGATTTATCAATATTTACTTTAGATTTAGATGAAACCCTATTTTAACCCTAACATCAATGGTACTTCAATAATACTCTTGAGCTCAATTTGGTTTCATGTATCATTTTGGCGCTTACTCTCACCTGCACATCCTTGGTGTACATATTGTTCGTATGCAAAACGATGGCACTGAAATTGCGCACCGTATCGAATTCGAAAACAATTTCAACGGGTTTGCCCAGCAGACCGGGCGTATCATTTCTCCAGCCAATCCATTCGTAGCCTAAAAAAAAAGAAGAAACATAGTTAACAGTAAGAGACCATCTATATGAAATATACAATGAAATGTAGCGTCATTTTGTTGGAGTTTTTTTTTCTACCCGAAAAAGGAAAAAAATATAATCAATAGGCCAACCCGCCGGCACATATGCTCCAGAGTGGCATGTAAAGCTATTTAAGCCCCCCCAAGTCAATGGCACTTTGGGGTGAAGTTTCGTAGCCCAAAACAAACAAAAATGCCCACGGCAGGCCCGAATGTGCGGTGCGGTGCGGTGCGGTGAGTGTGGGGGTGTGTGTGGTGGGGATGGACGACTGCTCATAACTAGAAATTATGGCCAACGCGACATTTAAGCCATTTCTTTCCACTGTTCTGTTTGCATGGCCCTAATTTGCCCAGGATGAGGTGGGCAGACGGTTGCCAGTTGGGGATTCGGTTCGCCGGCTAAAGGAGGGGCGAGTTACGTGCTAGGCTTAGGAAGCCAGGAAATATTTAAGTAGCGCTGCATAAGTCATGCAATATTAACTGCCACCAGCTATGGCAACAACTGTGCCCCGATATCGCTCCAGCCAAAAATTATACAATTTCCAGCTGGGCAAGTTAAGTCATAGAGAGAAATCAATAGGCTGTCAGACGAAGAGGGGAATACCCCGCATCGATTGCAGCTGCTTACAATGCAAATAAGCCAAATGCCAGGACATAATAATCATAATCATATAGAAGATGGCCATTCAATTTCGCTGTGCGTGGAAGGCAGGAGGGTGCTATATGAAAAATAATGCGCTAAAACTTTTTCACTGGCTTCGCTGCAATGCGATTTCGTTTTATGGCTGTGTGTCTGTGACGACGACTGCATGTCTAATTGTCTGTGCGAACTTTTCTACTTAAATTCGCACAGCGCAAAGTTTTCAATAATTTCGATTATTGGCCATTTGCCAAAGCGCTAGCGAAATGGCAAAAAAAAACAACAAAAAAATAATCGAGACTTGCGAAAATTCGCAGTTTGCCAGTTGCGAACTTTTGCAGCCGCCGGCTCGGAAATGAATGCCAGTGTTACCATAAATTATCAAATATGCATAATGTTTACATTTTTACAGGCTCATAGTTCCCAGTGTGGTGAAGTGGTTCGCTTCAGTTCAGTTCAGTTCAGTTCGGTTTGGTTCGGCTCGTTTTGGTTTAGTTTGGTGCGTTGTGTACTTTGGTTTTGTATCCGGCCAAGTTTACTGCGACGCCAGCAAATAGTCCAAAGTTATTATTTATTTTGTTTATTGTGTTGTGAGGCAAATTATTTGCAAGCCAAAAGTTTGCGCTTGCCCATGGCCTAGCCACGCCCTCTCCACACACCACCCACCCCTCAGTCTGTCCACGCCGTTGTTCAATGAAGTGAGCTTTCGCCCTGTTTTGTACTTTGCCTTATGGTTTTTCTGTCGGTGAACTTTTGTAATTATTTGATGTTAATCAGTTTTTTCTATTGCAATAAATCTTTGCGTTGCTTATTTCAGCAGCTAAAACAGCCAGTTTTCGGCTAAATATATGGCAAAAGTTTGGGCACTATAAACATATATATATATATATGTATATATATATATGTACATATATTTGCGTGTGGGAGCTAACCCTTAAAGGCAGCAAACTTTTAGTTTCAGTTTTTAGTTCTTGGGTCCACTTTTACACAAATGAGTTAACTTTACTCTAATGAGCGAGGTGGCCCTAAGTGAAATGAATCTTGCTGAGCATTGTTTAAAATTCATTTAAATGTAAGCTTTAAAATTGTAAAGTCTTTGAGTACTTACCTTTGCCAAAGCCGTGTATATCGGTGCGGAAATTATCCTTGCCCTTCTGGCCGTCCACCAATTGGCCCAGGCCATCCACATAGCGATCACCCTGCTCGTTGCCATCGTAAGTCTTGTCCGACAAATCCACTTCCATGCCACGCTGCACGCCCTTCGGTATGCTATACGAAACAATGCCCTCTGCAATGAAAACAACGAGAATTGAAAAAAAATTAAATAAAGCGACGCAATTCGAGGAACTAAAAACCTAAAACCCGCAGCCATCTAAAGTAACACGAGTCGCCTACATAAACACACATTACTAAATACATACACATATGTATATCTATATATATAAATATATATATATACGTATTACTTCTTTTTGTTTTATGTCACGTCACGTCACGTTTTGTGTCACGTGACACACAGAGCAGCGAGTGACAAAGCGAGTCTTGAATTTGTGTTTGTGTTTTTGGGTTTTTAAACTGCGGTAAATTTAAAGTTTTTCCCCTGTGCTAAGCTGGCAACAACTTTTCCCGAGCGTTGGGGTACAGCATGGAGGGGCAGGATATTGAGTTACTTGAAACATAATTTCGTTTTGCGGCCACTTTTGTCTTTTGTCTGCCATTTGGTTTCTGTGGTTATTTTTAGCAAAGTGTCTGCCACAGAATGGGGAAAAGTAGAGAGTTTACAGTTTTTGAGTTTGGGCTGAGAACTAGGGGGTTTGTGTGCATACACACATACATACATATTATATACATATAAATATATGTTTGGGTCTAGTTTTTCAATGTCAAAGTCACAGTGGCAGACAAACCACAACAACAACAACAACAGGAACAACAACAACTGAGTCATGCTTTTGTGGTAAACTTTATAAAGTGTTTTGATGTTTAGTTGAAGGATTGTTGCGGATTAAGTACGGGCCCGATTAAGTGTTGGTTGCATTGGGTAACGCCTTTCTATGGTAAAGGCAAACAACACCTGACGCTAATTACCACAGGTACAACAACAGCAACGGCAACGGCAACGGTTAAGTACCTACATCTACAAAACAATTACATTTAGATCGAAAAACAACAACAACAGCCGTGTTGTCAGGGTTGCCAGGGCACTCAAAATAATTACATACAAAGCTCAAACAGCAGGCAGGAAGAGAGGGAGGGAGCGGTCCTTGGCTAATTTACTGGCCTTTCTATTTACACAATCGGGCACGTGGTAAACACAGGACACACCGACATAGATACGCAGGATAAACAGTCAAAGGCATTTTCCAATAATTACCAAAAATCACATAATTACACATAATTACGGGGTAACCCACGAATTGGAAAAGCGAAGCCCAAAAATCGACGACTACGCACTAGGCATAGATAATTAGGGGGGTACAACTAAATATATCTCATGTGTGTGTGTGTGTGTGTTGTATAGGTGGGCAGGCGGGTGGCGGGTTTAAGGGCTTTTTTATTGTGCTGAAGCACCTACAAATATTAATTATTATTTAATTTATTTATAATGTGTGGCCACAGTCAAACAGAAAAGAAACGCTACACTTAATTACAGGAATTAGGGCAGAGTCCTTGTCTCGGCCACTTAAGCACAGAGACCATCAGGCCGAGAGATAAGCTTTCATTATACAAGTACACGACATGCGAGGGACATGCATACACTCAGAGAAAACCGTAATCAAAAACTAGCAAATACATATAAAACACCCATTTCATTTTATATAATAATATTATTATAATATTTAATTCAACAATTTTTTTTTTTAATGATCCACACATTATTTTAAAATAATCAATATCAAAATTTTATTAAAATTTTGAGAACAAGACAGTGGGAATTTTATCCCGATTTACAACTTTGTTTTTCTCTGAGTGCATATATACATATATATTTATATATATGTGGAAACGGCATATGCGATATTTAATTAACTGCAAAGACATTTAAGGCAGCGCGTTTTACAATTGCGTCGCGACATCTTTCACGCAATGCCCACATGTAATCCCAGGCCCCCTGCCCCTCCCCCTCCCACTGTATAGTGGGGCCTAGGGGGAAACTTCCACTTTAGCCTTGTTATTCGCGTGCTCACATGCGATTTTTATTTGCGTGTCTAGAGGGAGACACACAAAATGGAAACTGCCAAAAAAAAGGCACAAAATGTAGTCCTCGCAGTGCGTGCAGACGCCTCAAAAAAGAAAAAAAAACACACACAACCATATATGTAGTCCAAGACAGAATCGGCCAGTGAGCAACTACAACATATATAGAATGTAATTTGCTTCCTTTTCGCTCCCCGTCACGCAAATATTCACAATGGGAACGACGACGTCTGTGAACTTTGCTGATGAGTCAAATTGAGCAGCAGTTGAATGAATAAATGAATAAATATATACTTTTATGGAATGGAGCCCTGGCAACTTGTGGCTAAACTACTCATTTAGTTGTGAATTATAGCTGAAATTGGTTTTTTTTTGGGCTTAGATAAGGGAAAGTTAACCGAAAGAAGTGGAAAAGTACTGCAAGCATGCCAAAAGTAAGTAGAAGAAATATCATAGCGGGAGAATTAGGAGAGATATCCTTAGACAATTTCAAACATTGCTATGTAGCATGGATAGGCCATATCAGACTGGTCATCAGTCTTTTTACAACACTTAAAGAAATTACTCAAAGACTCAATAGGCCCGTGGGCACGGTAAATGAAAGATTTCAAATTAAATACATACATAACAGAACATTTTGTAAAGGAAAGAAATTTAAGATTCGAATTATTATTCAAATTATAGCACAAATAAATACTGAAATATAAAATTTATTAAAAGATATTATTTATTAACAGTAACATTGGAGGACCATAAAATGTGGGCAAATTACCATAAAATTCAGTAATCAAGGAGTGAAAAATGTGAATATTTAGAAAAAAGTATTGGCAGTTGTTTTAAAATATGCAACCGGAAAAGGAAGAAAAAGTGCTTAAAGCTTTCATTAAACCCTTTACTAAATAAAAGTAAATAAAGTCGTAGTAATGGGTGTTATAAGAAAAAAAGACTTGTTCGATTTTATAGAGATTTACGTTATTTATATACACCTGATCATCGATAACATATGAGACTGTTTAGCTACAAGAAAAGTATATCTTCTAAATAGTACGTCTCTTCGAGTGAATCGAAAAGGTTACCAAAAAGTATGTTGTGTGATTTAAGCTCCAATTAAAATGCCCACAACACCTACACTGCTTTTTCCACAAAACTATTTCACACTCTTAAATGGCGCAGCTGTTACAGTAAGCTCTTAAAACACCTACACGAAGACCATCGATTAAAGCTCAACTTTCAATTTCCATAACAAAAACAAAACTCCAGCTTAATGCCCCCTAAACACTCATAAATTATTCACTTTGCTTTGTAGCAGGCACTCATAAATCTAGAGCTCAACGCTAATCAGTTGTTGCATTAAAAAAAAAAAACAGAAACAAAAAAAATAAATAAAATGCACTTTAGCATATGCATAAAACCCCAATCCGAAATCCGTTTGGATACGAATACCAAGGGCTGAGCTGTTGTTAAATCGAAACAAATTTGTATTAAGCTCGATGTGAAATCAGAGTGTGTCACTTGCCCCGCAGATAATCTGCAGCCATGCCGTGACCATAGTTCGAACTCCCTCCTCCCCCCGATGCCCTACGGCTCGATTAAGCCCTATTTGTTTATGATTGTGGACGGCGCTTCCAGAGCCAACGGCAACGGCCAACCTGGGTGCGGTCTAGAGCAGCGCTCGGTTCCACGTAGGTGTGCCCATTGATTTGCATTTAAATGCTGCTGAGCTGGAAGTCGACCCAAAATTTATGGCCACAATTTATAAACAATTATGATTTCGGTCTAAATAGTGCTTGGCGTGCGCATCGATGAGATTAATGTGTGTGCCATAAAAAAAACCCAGTCGAGTTTTGTCAATGCGCTCGTTACTTGGCAGCTTTATTGATTTCTGGAAATCTAAGCGTCGTCAGTCCTGTCTGGCACTTGTCTAGACCCCCGACCATATAGCCTACACCCATGCCATCTTATCTCGTTTAATTTGCATATGAAATGCGCTGTACACATCTAAATTCCCCATGGCAAATCAAATGACATGCCACCACCCATTACCACCCATTACCACCCCCAACATTTGTGGGGGCGGTCAGTTTGCATGTCTAAGCTAGAGCTCAACCACTAAAGGGCGTGTACATAGTTTTGACCCCCCAAACACAAATGGCGCCAGTTATCAGGCCCCCAAAACCCAACCACACATTGCGTTAATTTACGGAATAATTTCGACTTCCGCACCCGGTTGTCCCAGCCCTCATTCGACTATTCTCCCGGGTGCCCCCCAAAATGGGGCTCTGGTTCTGGTCAAACAAATTGTCATTAGGCGCGCGTTGTTGTTATCGTTGCTACCTGGAAATTATAGAAAAATTTGTTTGTCCAGACTAGTTGATGTAGTTGTAGTTGTTGCTCGTGCACTACTTGACAATTGCGTGCAAACACCGACAACGGCCGTCCAGACGACAACAACAACAACGCTTTAGTTGTTGGCTGTTTTGGCTTGTCGTCTACATAGTTTCTCAGCCAGCTTTGTCGACGTCTGGATTTCGATTTGGTTTCGGTTTTTTTTTTTGCTCTTGGTATGGGCCAACCAATGTCTGCACGCGATATTTTTTTCAAGTACATTTCGCATGTTGCAACCAACAGAACAACAACAACAAAACACAACAACTAAACATTGCGTGGTGGCTCATGTGTTGGCCAAATGTTAAGCAGAAGTTCCATAAAACATAGGCGCAGTCGTTGCCATGATTGGATTATGCGGTTTGACTAATACGCTGCCCATAACGTCATGTTTCTTTTCTTTTTTTTGCGAGCTGAGCAACTGCGATAGGGTTTTTATCAAAATGGCGCTTTTATGGGGAAACAGTTGACAGAATTGCGGGTTTCGCTTTAAGGCGATAATTTGGCAAATTGCTTGAAGTTCGAGCTATTAAATGCTTGACGTTATAAACGGGAATAGTATTTTCATAGAATATATTGCTACAAATCTTCGTGTGCTCAATTTAAAGTAAATCACTTAGCAGTTATTTTATTGCGCTCAAAATAAATCTCCAGCTTAAAAACTTGGTATATCCAGTGCATTTATTAACTATTTCCTACCATTAAGTTTTATATATATATTGTAAAAAATCACCTTATAGAAATCTTTAGAAAATCTCTTTAAGAAAATGTCGAAAAACTTTGGGTTAAAAAGCTAGACCCATAAAAACAAGTTAGGAAAAAGAACATATTAAAGTAAATGTGTTAGCTATATTATATATAAATACAGTACGAAACCATTCTTAAAAATTGATTTAAAGTTATGCAGACAAATAAATTTTCGCCAAGGTATATTTTATACAGAGAGTGTTGAAGTAATAGAAATACAGTGAAAAATAATTGAGTTTTTAAAAAACAAAAAGTAAATAATATTGGGGTTGAATCCAGCAAGCTTATATATAGTATATATTATCGATCAATACTATTACCATGAAAGAAAAATATTTGAAGGCAGTTTTTTTTGGTCGCGAATATATAAAAAGTCTCAAAAGTTAGAGCTTAAAAGCTTGATAACATTGTGCAAACTATTTTCTTGAGCTTGAACTCAAACAAAGCAGAAAAACAAATAGTTGGGGCTAACATCGCCAGAACTTTGGCATTAAAAGTGGCATATGTAACGAAGAAAGTATTTGTTTCCTGCTTCTTCTCCAAACAGTTCAAGTAGCTGAACGACTTTGGCTAATATCTCAGAGCATGCCAAGCCATATAAGCAGAATTCTCGCATACTTTGTTGCCGCGGTATGTCGCATCTTAAGTTTTCCAAAGCTATGCTAATGCATAGCTCTAGCTGGCGTTTTATGGAGCCACACACACACACACACACACATACACTCGCAGCACTAACTACACACTTAAGCCGCTTTGGTTAGCCTAATAGACACGCCGAGGCACGGTCTAGGCCCAGGTTCAGGCCCAGGGCACTCCTCGTTGTGGGGCAGCGGACCGATGATAAATTAACGCTGACACTAAAACTCTGTTAGCCTTTCTGCGCTATCATTGCTCATGTCCAGTTTTTATCGCACTCGTTTAAATTCGCCTCTGGACAGAGACTCCAAATTGGAGATGGAGCAGCTGGGGGAAGTTGAAGAGGAAGAGGACGACAACGACTTACCTTCCCAGGGGCAACCGACGATCTCGGCGCGCAGGCAGACGGTGCGATCGTATTGACCATACGGATATATGCGTATCTTTGAGGCGAATATAATCGGCTGCAGTGCGTTCTCCACCTCGCTGTAAGTGTTGATGTTGCCGGGCAGAATCTGTGAAGTGGATTGCATTGGATTGGGTTGGATTGGGTTGCTCCGGGTTAATTGTGTTGGCCTTACCTCCTTGCCCTGGGTGTTCTTCCAGCGTTGCCATTTGTCAAAGCCCGGTCGCCAGTATTCAAGAACGTACGCCTCGGTGTACTCCTGACCCTGACCCTTGCCGAAGCGACCCTGTGTGCGTATGGCGGTTATCACGTGCGTCTGCAGCAGGTCCACCTGTAGATACTCCTTGAGCGCATTGGATACCATGTGCTTGGGGCACCAGGCACCGCCATTATTATCGGTTTTCAGTCTGCAAGAGAGAGAGAGAGAGGAGAGAGAGAGGGAGAGTGTGAGATAGAGAGACGCTAGAGAAACGACAACTTTATTAATTAGGCTCGCATTCGGTAGCTGCGCGAATAACCAGTTGCGCAGGAGCTACGCCAGAAATTTTTATAAATTAATTGACATTAAGCGTTTCGGCACCACACGGCGTCGGTGCCACAGCCGCAGGCTCCACTCAGTGCCAGCTACAGATAAAGGCTACAGCTAAAGATATAGCTACAGCTACAGCTACAGTTGTAGCCACCGCCAAAGCCACCGATGTTTGTGGCCCAAAGGGGAGTATCTGCAGCTGGAGCTGGAGCTGGAGCCTGGTTCTGGTGGACGTTTGTCTGGCAGCTCGTCTCGTTCGTTAAGCTGTTGCGGTTTTCGACGCAGCAGGATGTTGTCTATGTAATTAAGGATTAATTTAAGTTAGACACAGACGGCTGGACGGCAGGATGTTCATGGTTATGTGTATGTGTGTCGTCTGTCTGTCTGTCAGTGTGTGCTGCTGTCCTCTCTGCCCCCTGCTACTTTAATCAATTTCGCCTTCAGCCTCTCGCTGGTATTGATATGTTAACCACTACAAATACGTTTTTCGGTTTATATTTCAATTAAGTTTTACATGCTTGATTGCATTTTGGGGCCTTAATGTTTGCCCATTATTCATCGGCTGTGACTAGGCCTAGGCCTAGGCCCATGCCATAGACTCCCCTGCCACACCCTGCCAGCCCGGCCAGTTGTTGTTGTTGTCGTTTGCAAATTGCTTCATTTTCTTGCCTGTCTTTGGCAGCAGCAGCTGCTGCCTGAATTTGAGTCTTAGCCTTAGTCTCAGGCTGAACCTGTGCCAGAGCCAGTGCCAGCAGGTTATTGAATTTGATTGCAATATTTATTTAGTGGCCGACATGCGTTTAATGCATTTTTGCAATTTGTTATTTATTTTTATGTGCCTGGCGTGTGCACTGAGTGCAATTAGTAATGTCTTCCGCATGAATTGAGAGGTTTCGCAATTTTGATTGTGCCCATTGGGCGGCCCTTCCTTTAATGGCTTGTAATTAAGGTATTTGACTGGCGATGACATGTTTAAACACAATATCGTATAATTTTCATAAATTTAGTAAAAATACTAAAACTTCAATATTTGAAGGGAATTGTGGGTAAAGGTAATTGTATTTAAATTTTGTGGTTTTTCTTTTATTTTAGCAATTTCGAATGGCCTGATCACTGGTTTATATTTATAAGACCTTTCAATATTTTTAGCCCACTTTTAGAACATAAGAATTATAGACTCATTTTATAATTATTAAAATAACTGGTTTTGAAACTTAAATTTAATTATTTTGTGTGCCTCTTAATTAAGGTATTTACTTGGCACATATTTAAACAAATTTAATTTAAGTAAATTTAGTAAAAGAACTAAATTTTCAACATTGAAGGGCATTGTTGTGGGTAAAGATGATTTAATTTATAATTTCATTTTAATGGTTAATTTTTATTTCAGCAATGCAACATTTTAACATTTTGAAGGGTGTTGCCATTGGTTTATCTTCACTCACTTATCACAAATTTCAAGCCAGTTTAAAACATTTTTAATATTTGTAGATCACTCTTAAAACATAAGAATTAAAAACTCATTTAACTTAAAATAACTGATTTTTAAACTGAACTTTAATTATTCCAAGTATTTATCATAATTTATTTGAACTATATAGACAAGAACTAAAAATGTGTAAATATTTTGACTTTTATTGGCTTTAAACACTTCTTGCAGCCCTTTATTTGTGGCTAAGTACACTTCCTCTGGACAGCCCATGTTATAATCATTACCAACTGCAATTACTTTCAAGTGCATAGATCAAAGTTGCTTTATTAAAAAACAAGAAAAAAAAATCTGAAAGAGCTCGGCCAAAGAAAAAGGTCAATTTAATCATCATAAAATTGCTTAGATTTCTTTTCGCCCGCCTCTTGTACTCGTTGCCACGCAGTAGCTCGTGGAAGTGCTCCAAAAGCAAATAACCTAAGGGCATAGGATGGCACAGAACAGGGCAGAGGAAAATCGGAGTGAAATACGTATAAACATCATTTAAAATGCTAATATCCGCAGTTATGTGCATTTCAACTTGACTTTAATTATTGTTATTGCCAAAGTTAACAATCTGCGCCGTCGTCGGCTGCTCATTTCAACCGGCTGATGGACTGACTAACTGCACTGGCTGCCGGCCACTGGACTCCGACTCGGACTCGGACTCCGACTCGGACTCCGCCTGGACTTGGACTGGCTTTGGCTTCTAATCAAGCGCCGCCTGCTGGATGGCGAGAGATTTTTAGTCTTTTACGTTATTATTTTTTTTTGTTTCTTCCCCTTTTTCTGCTGCTTTTAATATGTAAGAGGTTGTAAATTTAATGGCCTGACGGCCGTTGGACGCTGGGCGAGGTAATGAAAATCAAACAGCGCCAACTGTCATTAAACTAATCTTTGTAATTCAATAGCTGCAGACGACCAACATGGACAACGTCAACGTTAACGTCGACAACAGCGTTCATGTTCGCATCCTGTTGGCCCCCAGGGCTGAGGGCTCAGATCTGAGATCTCAGGGCTCGGTTGCACAGTAAGCAAATGCGCGTGATTTATTTCAAGTGCATGTTTTTTTTTTTTTTTGGTTTTATTTTTCGTAATGAATTACTTAAAGTTCGGTACGAGTTTGGGCTAGTTAGCTGCCTGGTTAGCTAAGTGCACGGCAGCCGCAAATTATAATGCTGCCTGCACTTTTGAACTTTGCTGCTCTGACTCTGGAACTTCAGTTAAGCAAATTGCAGTGCGCTTGATTGGACTCGCTGGGTGGCGGGGTGGCCAAGGGGTTGGGGGCGGGCAATGCGGAAGAAAAAGACAAAAGAAAGTTCCAGCTAGTTTGAAGAGTTTGTTTCGCTGTGTGGCAGTCATTGGGTTAAGCCAACTTGAGTTGGTTAAGGTGAAAGGCTGCCAGCGCATGGCAGAGACTTTCAAGATTTGTAAAGAATGTTCAGGTCTTGAAAACAATGCGATGGCATAGTACAAGTTTCAAACGAATGCATGTTTTCTCAAAAATATTATTGAAATTTTAAATTCTTTAGAAACTTTATGCAACAATTCTTTTGATAAGCAAATACAAATAATTTTTGTGTAAGTTCCTTTAATTCAGGACTTGGCAATATAACAAATTTTTGCTGCTGCAGTAAACTACTAGCTAAATTTAATTTATAACTTTTTATTAAAGAACTTTGAACTCCGTCCACTGTCAGAAAGAACCATAAAATCAAAACAGCCACATGCATGTGCTAAAACGGTGCTAAATTTCTTTTAAGCACTTGTACAAATTATTCTGTATTATGCAATTATGCTGTATAAAAAAACGCTTCATGCCCAGAATATATGCCAAAAAATCTGATTAAAAATTAAAATTGTACTAAACGCACCTAAATGCTTGTGCTAATTGTTCACTCAAAGCTGTGCACCGTAAATAGCTGAATCCTAAGCTCACATTAAAATAAAATTGTACTAAACTATTCTTGTCGATCTCTGCTTGACAAACAGACATTAACGTAATAAATACATTGGTCGCCAATCCATTTCAGTTGCCATTAAGTTTTCAGTCACTTAGCCGCACCACTTCCCCTGTCAATCGAAATCACTCTGCCCACCGACAGCCACCGCAGGCGACTAACTAAGCAGCACCAGCAGAAACCGCTAGGTGAGTCAGTCAAGAGACCTGCAGCTGCCGTTGGCCAACAGTTGAGAGCCCGCAGCTACAGAAAGGCATCAAATGTGCTGCCCCAATCCCAATGCAAGATCCCAAGTCCAATTCAAGTACTGCAGACTTTGTCTTTAGCTTTTTTTTTTTTTGGTAAGCTCAACTCTGCCTCTTTAGCTCTTTAGTAAAAATTCCAGTTAATCTGACTTGGACAAAAACAAAAACAAGTTGAAGAGCGAGAGAAAAAAAATATACATGCATTTTTTTTTTGTCTTTTATTTATTTTTTTTTGTTTATCTCAACGTGCTCATCACGCATCGTTTTGTGGTTTTACTTTAGTGCCGCCATAAAGGGTTAATGTTAATGATGCCTTTGTGGTCTGTCCGTCTGTCTTTGTGTTGAACTGTCTTTCTGTGTGTCCCTCTGCCAGTCAGCCCTGCACTTGAGTGTTTTTTAAGTGCATGTCTATAAACGCAGACAGCAAATTATTACGGAAAGCGAGAAGAATCTGTGGCGATTACTATATAGAGCCGATGTTTGCATTGATTTTGCCGTAACTCACGTGGTAATTGACATGTTTATGGTTTGAATGAGTGCTTTACTTTATATATACCTATATATATAGTGTATGTGGGGTGGGTGTGCGAGTTAAGTTCTGATATCCTATACTAATTATATGGCCATACAGCGCCTGATGGCGTCATCAATCATTCGCAACGAGCGGCGAGGCAATTGCAAAACTTCCGCTCTAATCTTTTGACCCGCATTGCCTCACACTTCCCCTACTGCAGCAGACTCATAAAACTTTAATTCAAACGAAAAATGCGTCAATAAAACGTAAACAAAACCTCAACCTAACTAAAAAAAAAAAGACGAAAAAAAAGAAAAAACTAAAACCGAACTAAACTGAACTTGTCTAGCCAACTGGCAAATGCATTTAGTTCAGTTCAGTTTATTTTCTATGCAATGCTTCTGGTTTGCTTCTGCCCTTTGGTTGAACCGCCGTCGTGAACCGGTTTGCGGTTTGCAGTCGCTCCGCATTGAAATTGCATTTAATTAATGGGAAAAAAGGGCTGCCGACCAGACCGGGCCAGACTCTTCAGATATCGCTGTCAGGGCCATTAAACGGTTGCCCATGCCCCTTGCATATTCATGAACGGATTTCGAATATATTTTCCTTAACCCAAACCCGATATCTTTTAAAGCGCGCTAGCTGAACACCAAATATTTTCAACAGATATGCAAAAACTTATTTATTTGTTCGGTATTTCGTGGTTTTTGGTATTTTGATGAGACAACTGTTTGTGTCATAACATAAATTTTTCGTCTGTTTTCTATTTGTTTGACGCTTTATTCAATCGGTGGCTGAGATTTCGATTTTATAGACTGCCTGTCTTATCGCCACTAATGAAGTTGTCTATAAAATTAGCAATTAAACGAACACGCACTCGCATTCATGTTAATCTACAGTGACTGGGGCAGCTTTGGGTTAAGTGCTTGCGTAGGTGATTTAGCTGTGAACTCAACCCCAGAATTGGGCAGTAAAAAAGACACAATTCTTGCATGAGTTTAAATTCGGACTATTCTTCAATATTTAAAGAGAATTATAGATTTGGAATATCATTAGTCATCATCTTCAGAGATGGCATGTAAATATATATATATTTTTTTTATTATTTTCGGAAATCTTTTGATTGAGTTTTATTTCTTTCTTATCTGAAGTTTCTCACTTTCACTTTAAAAGCTTTTGTTATCATTATAGCTAAATTAAAATTTTTATTTTAAAATGAAATTAACCAAATTCTTTTTAGCTTCAAAGTTTTTGCAAGACAAAAAAAAATATTTTTTCTATTTACTTTTTTTCTTTAAAATAGTTTTATTTAGTTTATCGACTCCAACGCAATTTTTAAATTTTATTTAATAACTTTAATCAAGTTTTGAAAATATATTCTTAAATGTGAGTTACATTGCAAATCACACTACAAATCAAATTTTTTTTAAATTTATAATTTTAATACGATGTTCGACTTGATTGCAATTATTTTGTTTTGTTTTTTGCAAAGCAAAATCTTGTAATATTACTGATATTAATTTTAAGGCAATTTTACCAACATATTGAAATTAAGAATAATGCATATTTGCTGTCGTTGCTTGATCTACAACTTGATCCTAACTCACCTTGCGTGTTGTGGCCCAACAAATCCCGTGTCATGGGCTGAGCTAGCTGTGATTTGAGCATCTGTAATTGTGCCGGATTCCATGCCCAACGGCACATTGCACGTAGCTGTAAAAAAGAAGAAAATGGAAAAAAAAATATATTACAAATCTTTTGCTTTAGGCACAAGTGATTTCAAATAAAAAAAATGTAAAATGTTAATTAATGATGGATGCGCTTTGCATCTCACTTAGAGGGCAGCGCACATAAAAGGCGCGCCAAAGTAAATTTAGATTACGAGAGTGGTGGGATCCAGCACCCAGCACCCAGCTCTCATCTCGCCCAGCTTCAGTGCAACGCCCATCAAATCTATCAAAATAAGTCAAGCATCAATTTGAGTTTTTTTTTTTTTGACATTTGAACGGTCACACGCCCAGTTTTGGGTCTGACTAGCCTCGACTAGTGTAGGTAGGCCTATCACTTTTCCATGGATCTGAGCAGACACGGCGACTATCTGCTTTTAAATAAGGCAAACACTTAATCATTGCCAAAGTCAAGCCAAGCCAGGCAGAACGTCAACTACTTTACTTAATTTATTGCCTACCGATTGCAATTCGCAGGCCCAACTCCCCCCTTCTATGCTCTAGGCAGCCTTTGATATGAATTGAAGTTGAGGCTAGAGCCCCCGCCGCCAACAGCTGTCCGGTCGTCCGTCTTTCTGTCTGTCTGTCTAGCTGTCTGACTGCCTGCTGACATTTTCGCCAGAATCAACACTGATTTGACATGACTTTTGTTGCGCAGGCACAGCATGGACCAGCTTCCAGTTCCCAGCTTAATGCTGCAGTGCCTCCTGCCCAAGGTGCGTGCATTCGTTTAGAAGTTTATAAATAAACCCACACACGCACAAACACACACACACACATACACACATTACTGAACCTGGACGAAGCGCTCTTTGCATTCGCACTTGATTGGATTTGATAGCTGGCAATGCTAATGGGAACTGAAGCTGTTCTGGAAAGGCTGAAACTGAGGCTGGGCCAGCCCAGGCCGAGCCGGGTCAGAAGCCGTTGCCTTCGACTGCATATTGCAAGTTCATTCATTTGGAAAATTGTTGCATGTTTTGCTAACTCAACTCACTCGATGTGTCTGGCACAACAACAGCAACTGAGGCACTTCCTTTGCTTATTTGCTTATGTGTTTTTGTGGACCGAATGGGGGGTTTAAAGTGCAAATATTGAAGGCATTGAAGACATTGAAGGCAGCAGCCAGCAAGCCAAGACAAGCCAAGTAAGTTGGCAATTTTGTATCGGCTTCGACGGCTGTAGTGCCATCGAGATGAACATGTTTATAAATTCGTATTTATGTATTTGGCTTGCTTGATTAACTATAAATATTATGTCTTGGATTTGATTTATAGAAGACAAAGACAGGCAGTCTAACCTATGCTAGGCGAATAGGGGGCTAGGGACTTGCTGTGTTTATGCAATGTGACAGCTGAAAGTTTGCAGGAAAAGTTGTGGTCGAGTCTAAGAAAACGTATAAATAAGAGAAGAATTTGCAAACGAGTAAACTACGAAACTTATTACAAAGTTCGTAGAGAAAAACTATAAAATAAAATAAACTATTTTTATATATATATATCTATTTTTTTTTTAGATTCCACAACAATTTTCCACTCTGTCAGCTAAGGAGAACAAAATGAATTTTATGGAAATGTGCAGGTATGCAAATCGATTTAATCAAGGCAATAAATTGCAAAACTATATTTCTTGATAAAATGATATATGTATATATTTATATTTTTCCTTAATATACATATTTCTTTTTTTAACTGTAACCCAGAATTTTATAATTTTAATTTTTTAAATAATAACTTTTATTTTGATATAATAACAAAACAATATGAAATTTATTTATCTACGCTTTATGAAAAAGCCACATTTAATATGGATTTTTTTATGGTTCAATAGATTTTAATGAATTTGTCTCTAAACTCTTTTTATAACCATTATTCATACATTTTAATTTATAAATATTTAAAGTATAGTTCTCTTTATTGCTCAATATATTTTTCTACGCCATTGTTAGATTTATGTATAACGTTTAACCCATTTTCTATGCCTTTACATATTTCACAAGGAAAAAATCGATAGTTCCACAAACAAGAATAAATTCCCACAAATGTTTTATTTGTTCTCTATGCTTTATATATGTACATATATATGTTTATGCCTGTGTATATTTATGCCATTGTAATGCTCCCCATTTGCGTCTCATACTTTTCCTTTGAAAGTCTTCCCATGCCGCTTAGCTTTTGTTCAGTCCATCAGGCAGCCTTCACAATGTCCCCAACGGTCTGTCCTCATATCAACATAGAAATTTATGAGCCGCTGACATGCCAGGGCCATTCAAAGTGGCCATAATCCTAAGTCAGCCCCGAACCAGGCTCTAGCCACCACGGCTACTTCAGTATGGCTTCATTAAAGCCAAGTTTGCTGCAACTACTGTGTGTATGGAAAATTTCTGCACAAAAGTTTAGAGGCAGCATAAAAATGTCCATATGCCAATTAATGAGCTGGGGCCAGAGAGAGAGAGAGAGCCACCCATGTCCGAGCTGTAGTTGGAGTTGGGCTGCGCCTTGTCAGATCTCATGTGCCGCAGCGGCGGACGCCCCGTGGCGACTGGCCAGAAGCCACCAACTGCGCCGCCTGTCGCTGCTCAGAGAATGATGAGCCACATAAAAATGTGCTTTCAATGTCAATTAAAATATATAATTTTCCTCGACTGAAAGAGGCGTTTCCCCTCCGCCCGCCAAGGTGCCACTTGAGTAAAATTCAAACAAGCATTTAGCAATTTCTTTTCATTTAATTTCTTTGGATATATTTCGACTTTAATGATGCCACGGCAAATTGATGAATGTGCTCACCTTTTGACTTGCCGGCCCCAAGAGTTCATTTACTTGATTTGTCAGATAAACGAGGAACTAGTCGAGTAGCTCAAGTACATATAGCAACAAAAAAAAAATGAGTACTCACCAATATCGAAAGCCGCAATTGCTGGCATATTGAGCATTAAACAGCCGCTGGCAATGATCAATGCCAAGAGGCTAAGGTTCCAGTTCCAGTTGCCGTTCCAGTTTCTTGTCGGTCTGGCTAAATGCCGAACTCGACTGTGGGTTGATGAGCGGGGGTAGCTAGAGCGTGGGGAGCTGGAAAGGCACTGGCGGGAGAACATTTTGTAGCTAGAGTTTGTTGTTGTTGTTGCAGTTGTTGCTTTTGTTGTTAGTGTTGTCGCTTTGTTTACTGCTAAGCTGTGCGTCATTTTGCTGAGAAACTTCCAACTGATTGAATTTGATTGGCCTGACAGTGAGATCTATAAGAATAAGAGATGAAGTGAACATTTTAATTAGTATTTGAATATATAAACATGTTCTTAAAATCAAGGTTTTTACGCCTCTCTACAATTCTCAGCTGGAGAGCCTAAAGAGCAGACATAAACAGTGAAGATTCCTTAGTATACTAACAATAATAAAATGCATTCAAAGAATTGCCAGATTTTACGGTTACAAAAATTATTTTTTAGGCTCATTAACATTTTGTTTATTAATGTTAAAACAAAAGTGTCGCCTTTCCATGAATAAGACAAAGCGTTATAAGCCGACAAGATACTTTAGAACTTATTTAACCAAATCAGTTAAATATGTATATTTAAGGAAGTTGTTATTTCGTTAAAAAACAATAATATTTACATAAAATAAAATATAGATCGCCTTTCGTAGCTATTTTCACGGCATAAAGCTTTCAATGCTACTCAAAAGCTTCATTAACTGCATTGGTAACTTATTTAGCTAGGCGTTTCTCATGAGCGAGAGTTTCCAGCTGAAAACCAGGTTCTAGCTCACCCATAATGGCAGTCTCATTTGAGTTCTGCACCTTTCTATGCGCTTCTCATCACACACACACACACAACACTTTCGCATGCGCTGCTCTCATTGCGCCGCCTTCGTTTCTAATTAGTTTTGCTTAGGGTAGTCGCCGGCGCCTCGCCCACATCGTAACTCATTAAAATTAAAAGACATCAAAAGAAATTTGCAAAC
Organism: Drosophila colorata; assembly: GCA_035041545.1. Classification (NCBI taxonomy): domain Eukaryota; kingdom Metazoa; phylum Arthropoda; class Insecta; order Diptera; family Drosophilidae; genus Drosophila; species Drosophila colorata. The sequence goes on from JAWNLD010000013.1 coordinate 5,135,237, forward strand.
TAAACACAAACAGCGGCAGCAGCTGGCGGACTGCGCCTAGGATGTCCTTTTTGCAGGTCCTAGCCCGTCCTAGTCACATCTGCTCATCTGCTGCTGCCGCCTTTTGTGCTACCTTTTGCCCTTTTTTTTTCTATTTTTCGCCGCACGCTTTGCATAAACTAAATAAATTTCTTGGCCGCCCGCCTTACAGGCATGTCATAAAGTGGGCTGACTTGGATTTTTCGTCTGTCCAGGGTTGGGGGCGGTGGGTTGGGATTGAGATTGGGGTTGGGGTTGTGTGCAGCTTCTGCTTTAAATTGCTGCGCCAGCTGACGGGTTTGGGTCTTTGAGGCTGCTGCTGCCTCAACTGTAAGCCAGCGTTAAATTAAAGCGGAAACTGGCTAGTGCCGGCCAGTTGGTGGGCTTGCAGGAGGGGCGGGGCTGTGGATAGGCAGCCAACATGTTTGCTTTGGCCGCTTTCTATGGCTCACATATCTGCTCCGGCTTCGGCTACGGCTCTGCCTTTGCTCAAGCAAAATTGTTGCAAAATAATGTTAAATGAAAAGCACAAAGTCATTCAGGCAGCCACACAAAGTCAGCGAGATAGCAATAGAGAGAGAGAATGAGAGAGAGTGAAAGGCAGAGAGGGCGACTTGGGCACTGGCACAGACCACCTCATCCGCATTGTGCGCACGACGTGTCGCCCCACGCGAGGCCCCTCGGCTCCACTCCACGTCAGTCCACATCCTCCGCGTCATCGTCACGCACATTCACTTTGCATTCATTCAACTCGAAGGCAACGTCGAAGTCGAAGTGGAAGCCCCTGTCGAAGACCGAACACCGAAGACCGAAGACCGACGACAGCCTGCAACACATTTAGCTGTGGCAGTTGTTCTTGTTGTTATTATTGTTGTTGCTGTTTTGGCTTTTTGGCATCAATTGAGCTTCAGATTCATTCACAGTTATAGCCAAGTGCTGCGATAACTAAACGTGCTTTCCAATTCCAGAGACAGCCGCAGATTGAAGAGAACCATTCAGACAGCTCGATTGAAGTTAAGAGTTAGTTAGATCTCAGCCTCGACTGTTGGCAGTCTCAAATAACTTATATTTTCATCCACTGACTTGGTTGGAGTTCTGTGCAGCTACCGGAAGAGGACTAAGACCCACCTGAAGCTAGTATTGAAAGGGTAAAAAGGGAATAGTTTTTTGGAAAACTTTCAAGGAATCGGTTAGTAAGAAACTTCTTCATTTCGGACTAAAGAATATTCGGAATTTAATTTAATCAGCTAAATTTTCTAGACAACTTTTGTTTCTTACATAATTTAAAGCTCGAAAATTTGCTTCAAGATTGTTTCAATTAATTGTAAAATTTATACAAATATTTTAATTACTTCAGTCATATATCAAAGAATTTAAGAGCCTTTATAACTTTTATTAAATTAAAGATTATTAAAAAATAATTAATTAACTTTCCTAAAATATGCTTCGCTAATTCATACAAGCTTATAAAGGAATCTTTACTATTGTATTTTAATTTAACTTAATAATATAGGATATTTTAAATTAGTTCTTGTGTAACTACAGACAATTATTGCATCACAAATTTCTCTGAGAAAATAAAGAATTTCATATAAGTTTCGTTTCAATTATCATACAATCTTTAAAATTATTTTCCTATATATCATTATATTTCTTGATATATTTGATTAGTTCTTTATAATACAAAACTAAATTTAAAGCCTTAAGGGCTTCTACTCTCGAGTTTCAAAAATATTGCAACACTCTGCGTGCTTCTTATGGGAAATTACACAGAATTTCCACATTAGGTTTTGTTCTATAATATTTTAAGGATCTAAGCAGGTTTTTAACAAAGTTGTTTAGATTGAGGAGAATATAATACGAACTGCCCATTCATTTTTTTCCCTGACTAGGTATTAAATTTCGAAGCTTTAGATACTTTTAGCATTAAGTTGTCTGCAACATTGCCGAACTGTGCTACTTCAACCTGCCACATTCCGCATCGCATTTCGCCAAAGCTAACGAGACTCGTTGCCAGTAAACTGAGCAGGCAGTTTACGAGTAGCCGATGCCCACCTAGTGCTCCACTGATGTTTATCTAACAAATGTGCCCGTCCTGCTGCTTTGCAGCTCCACGCAGGGCTGGCAACCTGAGCAACCTTATCGACCGCCTGATGACTCCTCCGCAAAAACTGAAAGCTCACACAACAACAATATGCAGCAGAGGGCTGTGCAACATGCATGCAAAAAATGGGCAACGTCATGTGGCAATTTGTCACGCAGACGCAGCTGCTGTGGCAGCAGCAACCCCATGTGTATGCGAGTTTTCTCTGTGTGTGTGTGTGTGTGTGTGTTGGTTTTTCCCTTGACTCTTGTCAATAACTCAGCGCTTAATTGCTCATCTTTCAACGTCGCAGGGCGCAGGTACTTCGACTCTGCCCAGCGGCCGCCTTTGACGCTCGATGCAGGCCAACAAATTAGAAAATTCTCAACTGCAGCAGAAAAAGAGACTTAAAAAATGCCTGACAAATGCCGCCTGTCACAGTTTTAACTGGCTGTGCTTCATATGCACAGCAGCAACCGCAACCAGCGGCGATCTAGCGATCTAGCGATCCACCGATCCACCGATCCACCGAGCTGGCTATTTCAGCGATACGATCCCGCTGCTGTCTGCCACACAATGTAGGTTAAATTAATAGTGACACTCGCTCTGGAGCGGCGAGCGCGTGGCAATGCCTTCTGGTCAGTCGTTGCACCTGGCGGCGCTTTGAGCGCACTCAGCTTTTGCTTGCCACGTTTAGTGGCAAGTTCGCTACGCTGTTTGTTTATTTCTTTTTTTTTAGTTTTTTTTTTTCTTCTTGTTTTTTTTGCTGCATTTTTCGTTGCTGCGCGCGAATATTTCATAAATTGAAATGTACAGTTAGTTAATTACACGCTCAATTGGCTCTAAAAGTGGCATTAGCCAGCCGGCCAGGCAGACCAGGATCGGGCCAGCGGGCTGGCCAGAACCAGCCTAACAATTTCAGCTCTACGACTGCATTTTTAATGGTTGTCATAAAAGATTTATCGCCCAATGCTGCAACAACTCTAGCTGTTAGAGGCGTTAGCAGCATATATATATTTACACACACACACACATATATAGTATATAGTCGGGTAATCAATGCCATTCACAGTTGGTCTGTCGATGAGATTGTGATATAATGGCTTGCGAAACCAGCCTGTGGAGCGCAGAGTGTGGGAAAGGGTCATAGCCGGCAACTAAACAAAGTCGAAAGAAACTAAATTACTTTTGGATTAACCCAGAACTGAAGAAATCAGCAGTAAAAAGAAAAAACCACTTGTAATATTTTTACTGATATATAGAATACTACATGCTTTAGTGTTATATAGAATGTCGAGATCTTAAGTTTCAAAAATGGAAAAATAATACCTGCGCATGTCTATCATAATTTAAGTCTTATTCAAATTATGAATTTGCTTCAAGTATTTATATAACATGTTGAATACTATTATGTTATTATGTTGATAAATATTTATAAATTATTTGTTCCGAATTTTTAATGGGTTTAAGTTCAAAGTTGTCTTTATTAAAATTAAGAATTGTTTCATAAAAATAAAATTATTTTCAATTGTTTTCATCACATTTTTCTAGTTAAATACACTGTTAAGTTAAAATTTCAGTTTGCTTACATTAAAGCACTTTGCATTGTCAAAGTTGTCTTATTTAAAGTTAAGAATTGTTTCATAAAAATAAAATAATTTTCAAACGTTTTCATCACATTTTTCTAGTTAAATACATTGTTAAGTTAAAATTTCAGTTTGCTTACATTAAAGCACTTTACAAATTCAAATATTTTATTATCTATTTTAACCCTTTTTTGGCTATCGTAGTTGTTTGATTCACTCGCTTTTCCTTGACATTTTCCTAGAAAACTTAATTACCTTCACCCGTTCTCTATCAATATAAACAATCTCAAATTTCAGTGATCTAACGCCCCACAAATATTTCTGAATTTAGCTAACTGAACCCAGGTCATCAATCAAAAGCGTTTTCATTTTAAATGTCAACAGGGGCATACACACACACAGACACACACGCACACCTCGAACTAAATCCGTGTGTGTGTGTCTTTAAAAAGACTAAACAAATTGCTGACCCGCGTGCTGAAAATTTAAACATCAAACTGTGTTTTTGGCTGACTTCCTGATTAACTCGAAAATAGAAGAAGCAGAGCAACAACAACTGAAAAATGCCCGCAACGAAAATACCAACAAACCAAATTGATTAATTGATGAAACGCAGCGCAGTTTTCATAGAAAACAAAACACAAAACAACTCTAAAGTAGAACACAGCAATGAAGCTGAACTGAGAGAGAGAGAGAGCTGAACGATATAGATATATTCAAATAAATATATGTGTATATATATATATATATATATATACTTGTATATGTAGTAGGCCACATGGCTCGGCACAATTTGCATAAATCGAAACACAAAAAGCGAGTTGACTCTCGACTGCAAATCGGGAGCAAAAGATATTTATCTTGTCTGCCGTCTGCTCGCGAACGCGTCGAGTGTTTGAATGAGTGAATGAATGAGTGTCAAATTAAATTGATCAATTAAGCAATTGACGTGACGGGCTTCGCTCAGGCTTCAGGCTAAAAGCCCCGCTGAAAAATGCAGCAAATGCACAACGCAAGAGTTGGGCCAGGGGGAGTGTGGAAAGTGGGCGAGTGGGGGAGTGGGGTATAGACATTGGATTTAAGGGAGCTGGGCGTAGGCGGAGCAAAAGTAGTCGCTGTGCGACTTAATGCGACTTTTACATAGTGCACAACAAGTGACGCAAATTGTGGAAAGTGTTGAAAGGGGCTTTGGGGCTGGGTGCGTGAGAGGGATTTGGGGTGACTACGTAGACCTGCTAGTGACAATTTCTGTCAATTCAGCGCCGCTAATCAAGCGAGCGACTCCAAAGCATTTAAATAGTGTGCAGCTGGAGCTGATGGAGCCGCTGATGAAGCTGGTAGCTGGAGCTGAAGAGCTGAAGAGCCGCAGCTGAAACTAGACAAATTGGCTGCGATTGCAGCTCGTGGTTGGGTGGATCCACTGCTGTTCCTGCTGGCGGCTTAAAGCCCAACATGCGGGCGCTCTTCGCCAGCCAGACAGCAGCGTCATATAATCCATCAAGCAAGCAGACAGTTGCAGCTACAACAACAACAACAACAGCACGACAACTCCAGCAACGGAGACGACTCGAATTTCCCCAGCTGTAATCAAATCAAATGACAACGCAGACAGCTAGGAAACTGCTGCAACAACTTTGTTGAAGCCCAAACGGAAAGGCAACTGGCTAAGAGAGATAGACCGAAGGCGGGACACACAGAGAGAGAGAGAGAGAGAGAGAGGGAGAGATGGAGAGATGGAGAGAGTGCCTAGCGCAGCAGACAACTCTCCCAGGAATACGAATCTCCGGCAGCCCAACAAATGTGACTCTGTGCGCGATTCCTGTGACTATTGTCACATTTGATGGCCAACACTTTTGATGATTTGATAATGGGGAGTGGGAGGCACAGCCAGCGACGGGGCACAACTAATGAAAGAGTGATGTTTATGTGTGTGTGTGTGTATGTTCAAGTAGCAGCGCAGCAACGCAGGTATCAAGGCTTAAAGTGTGCCTGTCTGGCTGCAACTGAAAAGAAAAACCAAGTCACAGGGCTTAAGTCGGAGGTGCTTGCCTGGGAGGTACCCTGTAAAAACGCGCACATATATAAACATTTATTTTTGAACAAATTCTATAAATCTTTTTAAATTTGCACTGCCTAAATATGTCATACACATGTCTATATACACTATAAATCAAGTCTAAGCCTCTTAAAAGGTTCAAATTTCGGGGAGACTGAAAGTATTCTTGATTTTAATATGCTATAAAAGAAACTTTGCTCTCCAACTCCAGATTTTTCTTTAGCTGTTAAAATCCACGATATTTGCTCAAAAACTGTATGCTAAACATCGATATTTATCGATTTTGCAAAAATGGGAGTTGATTTTTAAATATAAAATATTTAGTTTTTAAGTTTGTTATGCGATTTAATTAAAAGAACTCTGCGCGTTTTAAACTCTAATTAAATGTCTCTGGTTTTTTTTTATATATTTTGAATATACTTTATGCCTTTATGAATATACCGACTGCCTGTCACATACATTGGCACAACCGCAATATACCCTTAGTTTACACATTTGCAATTGGTGCAGGGTAAAGAAAAATTTGCATAGCTGCCACACGAGCGACAGTTGACAACTTTTTCTATGCATTCATATAAATATAAATATATATATATGCATATAGACATATATATTTGCTTGTTACTGTCGTGGAAAAGAAGTAGCTGCCAAGCCCGCAATCCGTACACTCTGAGGCAAAATGTATTCTTCTATTATTGTGACAGGCTGGCAGAGAGACTGTCGACTGTCTGTTGACTCTTCACTGTCGACTGTCGACTGTCTCTCGTCTGTCTGGCACTTGAAAGCCAAGCAGGAAGCTTGCCCGGCTTAAAGGCACTTAAAGCACAGCGCATATTGATTTTCGACATGTCCCAAGTTCATTAAAGTCACATCAGAAACACCCAAAAACAAAAACAAAAACAAAAGCAACAAGCAAACCCACAAACAAATATCCTCTGCCCACATTCCAACCGCAAATAGACACGAGATGCGACAGCGAGCGGCACGACGCGCCCACAAATCAACGCCTAACCACAAAGGCGTGTGCGGGGTCGAGGGTAGTGCCAAAAAAAAAAAAAACACACAAAAAGCGACGCCATTTTGTCTGTGCCCGGCCATTAAATATGCAAAAAGCAACAAAAAAAGTGTTGCATACTTTTAGTTGCTGCGTCAAACCGCAAAAAGGCAGCAGAGCAAAAAGGCAAACCAAAGCGAAGCGAAGCAAAGCGACGCTCGCAACAGGAAGCCGGAAAAATAAATAAAAAGGCGAGACGAGACAACGCCGCAGTCGTCCCTCCCCCCAATTCACAGCCCCCAAGTCCGCGTTGCCTTCGCGAGCCATTCATTAGCATAGACATAGAGAGCAATATTGAATTTCTATGCCTGTATGGGTGCTCAGGGGTCGTACTTCTTTCTAAATATGTGTGTGTGTGTGTGTGTGTTGCTTGGGTCACAAGGTTGCGAAAAAATGTTTCACGCTTTGGCAAGCTGGGAAAATCACAGCGGCAAAGGGCGTCGGGCAGCGCAAGAAAGCGGCTAAAAAAACATAAAAAAAAAAAACAAACAGGAGCCCAAGCAGCGCCTGGGGATCAAATTAGTCGAGTTTTCAAAAAGAATGCGGCAAATTCTAGACGCTCTCTCTATATAGTATACACATACATTTACATATATGCCTGCCAAGTGTTTGAAGTGAGGACGGGCGAGCGAACAAGTCAAAATGCAGACAATACAACTGTAAAGCTCTGAAGTAGCTGCCTGTCAGCCGTCACTTGTCGTCAGGACAAACAGGAAGTGGCTGACGGAAAGCGCTAGGATATTGACAGCAGCTATGAAAAGGCGATATAAAACATGGAATGGACAGAAGAAAGTAAAAATCGCGTGCGAAGCTAAAAGAGTTGAAATATGGCAACAGTTAAAAAATAACATATAACAATATATCATAATTGATAGTTTATAACTATATTCTATACTTTAATTAATAATAATACAAATAATTTTTTATTTTATATATTTTATATTTTAATATTTTATTTATTTATTTAGAATAACTTAAGAAGTTAATCAAAATATACAAAATTTTACAAATGGAGAATGAGAGATAGCATTGCGAAGAAATTGTCATAAATTTATAAATATTTATTTATTTGTTACTCCTATACTTAAATATATTTCTATATTTCTAAATCTATAAATACAAATTTCACCGTATTTATAAATAGATATAAACAAGGAAGCGAATACAGGCAACACTTAAACACAAAAAAGTACAAAAATGTTATATTTATTTAAAGCCCTCATCACCATTCGATCGTATATAATATATGGCACATAATATTCGCCCAATCACAGTTGTTAATGACCAGAATACAATAAATTAAATGAAAGAAATATTTTTTAAGGCTCCAATAATTATTGTCATAATAAACGAAACAAATTAAACAAATGCTTTCGAAGCTGACTTACGTTAAGTAATTCACGAGGCAGATGAAAAGGTAATGATAAATTCAAATGAATATGGAATGGGCAAAAGAGACCTCAAGCAAAGGAGTTAAGTAAAGCAGCTAGTTCTTTTTTTGATGGAGGGTAACTCACTATGGGGCCTGGGGGCTGGCTGCTTGAGGCTTAAGGGATTCCTCACATGCCGTACACAGTCCTCAACGGCTTGTTAAACCATCGCTGATAAGCTCGCCTGGGCATTCACTTAACTGTCAATGGAGTAGGCGGCTCAACTGGCACAGACTTGCCCCCTCCCTTCCCCACACAGCAGATCCTGTGGCCCGCTTTGTCTGCGGCTTGTCAGCAGTTTCGTCGTGTGGGGGCCGCCGCTGGAATTTTTATGAATTATATGCGAAGCCGCTGAAAAAATATGTAAAAATATTTTGAAAAAAAAAACACACACACACATTTTCGACGATGACGACGACAACGAGAACGTTGACGACGACATTGACAATGAGGCGGTAGTAAGTGGCTGCCAGGCGGGCGCAACAACAAAGCGCTGATTGACAGGAAGGCACACAAAAAGCGGTCTGTCTGTCAGACAGACGAATGACGACGACAAAATGCCAGCACAGAGCCAGTGCCAAAAGCACAGGGCATGGACATGCCCTGACGGAGACAATCGTTAGGCCGAGCAACGGAGCGTGGCCAGGACATGTGGGTTCAGACTTCAGACTACCCCCGGGCTCAAGCTCTATCGATTTTCGAAGGCTGCAATTGCAGCTGCGACGCAGCGGGTTCATCAATGGGCATCCTCAAACCGTTAACACTCATTGTTTTCACATGTTTTTTAATGATTGACATGTGGGAAGGAGGTGCTCCCAACCACCGTTAGCCAGACAAATTAGCAACGCTTGATTAATTTTTATGATGCTCACTGTAACTGAAAGATACAACAACGAAAAAAAATAAAAAAAAAAGAGAGTCAACAACGGCTGAAGTCTGGGCAGGTGAGCAGAACTTTGGCCCAAGCTCATGTGCAGATACAAAAGTATCTAATGGATACATTCATGCAGGCAGCACATATGCACAGATGTTGTTTATGCCAGCGCCTAACAGCCCAACATTTGTCTAATGATGCGCAATTAGGCAAATGGTTTATAATCATAGCCATGTCATTTGTTGTTGTCACTGATGTTGTTGTTGTTGTCGTTTTTGTTGTTGATTTCATAATGCAACTAACATTTTGTTTGATTCTATTGCACGTGCACGCCTACCATGTGGGCGTGACCTGCAGCGGCTCGGGCCATTTGATTATAGAAATCATGTACTAGACAATTGTGACACAGTTGCCCCTTACGAACAGCCGCCTTTTTAATGGGTCCCCCAAAGCCGGAAAGGCGGCTTGTTGAAAACTTTTGTTTTGTTGTTTGTTTTGTTGCTGTTGCTGCTGCCGCTGCTGTTGCTGTTGTTGTTGTTGCTGTTGTTGTTGGCCGGGTTAACGTTGACTCGTTGTGGGTTTTGTGGTCATAAAATTTAACGCTTGTTTGGGCTGCTGCCGCTTGGGCTACTGCTGCTTGCAGGAAGGCTTTATTAGCTGATTGTTTTTATAAGGTAATGGGCATTAAATGACTACTTTGTTGCGGTACCGTAATGCAGCTGGAAAAAAAAACACCTAATGTCTGCTGCAGTACAGTTAATGAGAACATCTAAAAAATAACTATTAAATACAGTTTTATAAAAGATTATAATAAATCTTAATGCAAATTTATTGTTCGAAGAAATGTTTATTATGTAGTCAAGAAAATCTATACGATTTTTGCCCTCAAATAACTATTATCTAGTTTTTAAAGAATAATAGCGATAAGTATGCCAAACTTTAAAACGTACATATATGCATCTAAAAGTTTTACGAGAACAGTAAATATATTTTGCTTTATTTAATTGTTAAAGTTTATCGTCTTGAGACTAAAAAACAGATTTGTGTTCCCAATTCTTCTTAATTCTAAAATTTAAAATAATATTTTCTTATATATCAAAGAGTTTTTCATGAAAAATTTTTTAAACCGAAATCTGAGATATATTTTTGAGCCCACAAATGTTTATATAAGATATCAAAAGTCTTTCACGATATCAAAAGATAAATTTAGTTTCTAAAGAACTCTTCGTTGTAATTTTTATAAATGTGTTTTTAGCTGACATTTAAATCTTTTTAAATGTGAAAAATAATTTTAAAAATTTATACAATAGATTACGCATTTTGTATAAGTAGAAATTCAAGATTATGTTTTAATCAATTTTTTTTTTGTTTTTAGTATGTATTAAGCCATATATTGGTTTTTCATGTTTTTTTTTTTTAATTTATTTTTTATTTTTAAATAGTGAGCAATTTGAAAATGCATTATAGCTATAAAATCTTTCAAACTGTTAAAATAAATGCTTAGGATCTACTCAGTCAACCACTGCATTTTATATCATTTTTTCACTTATTCCTTTTAATTAAAGGCCTCTAAAATCATTATTTCTTATGCACATTCGTTGAAATAATAAATAAAATCAAGTTCTTAAAACCCCTTTTGCACTCAAGATTCATTTGAATATGCGCTCTATTTCTGCCTGATTACTTCGAGCTGGAGCGTGCATTTAACCCTTTTCTGCGTGCCTCTCAAAAATTGTGTCTACAACAGTTGGCACTTAACCCTCTGGCCAGTGAAAGAGTTGCTCTAATTACGCAAACATGTTGCCCATTTCGGGGCAACCCTCGTGGAAAACCTTCACACGGCTGGCAAATGACAAGTTCCATTCAAACATTTTTGACACCTGGCGTGTGGCCCATCATGATATACACTTGGGAACAGCCAGGCGCTACATTTGCATAGCTGATAAGTCCCAGAGGGGCGTGATATGCGCCAAGTAGTATCCACTGGACGCTCTCTCTCTCTCTCTCTCTCTGTCTGTCTGTATCTACTTCTAGTTTGGGCTGTTTGCTGACTAAATGAAACAAGTTTGCAGCCTGGTATCTAACAAATGTGTTGACTGTGAAAAATTACATTGCATGTATGACAAAACTTTTTCAAAAACAGATACCAACTGTGACAGTGGGCAGGGTGTGCGTACTATGGGCACATACATACATTGATTAATGAGCCGAGCTGTGCATAATATCGTTGAGAAATGTGTGCTAGAGCCATGCATTTGCCAACTTAGAACTTAATTACCAAACCAAATTTTCGGCGCTTTCCAGATGAGACGCATCCCGCATTTTGATGGATTTGTGGGCTGGGCACCGCGGCTGACCCTGAGCCCGATTCCAGGGCCTCGCAGAACGGCGCTAATGACATTTTATTGTTTTGTGATGCGTAAAATGTTTTTGTTGACGGCGCGTCGTCGTCGCCTGGGCTAATTTTGAGCTGCGACTTGCTTGAATGCCTCTCACAAATCGACGGAGTCTTCCGATTTCTGATTGCACACAAAGACAGGCCCCAATGCAATGCACAATCGCGCGTTCGGCGAGCGGGCTAAACAAAGGCCGGGCCAATTCAAGGCACCGGCCAGCGAATGCGGGAACTCGTCAGCGAGCGACTCTGAAGTTGATGAGCGGCGATTCATTTCCGCTCTGCGTCGCATCACTTCTAAATACAAATTTAATATGCCTCGCATACACACAACACGCACACACACACACACACACACACACACACACACACACACACACACACACACATCTGTGGACGACGTGTGTGTCCCCTGCTCCTGGCTGAAGACTCAAACGAGCGCATTCGCGGGTATTCTCGGGGCCTGGTCGCAAATTTGCGCAGTGAACTGTAACCGAAAGTTAATTAGCTCAACGAAATCGTCGCAGTTGCATTCCCATTCGCATCTAGCGGAGACCCCGTGACGAATTCAGTGTCTTCAAAAGGCAAAGCATGTAAAGCGGTGTGAGTGTATCGGAAAACATTGACGAACCATGTCATAAGGGTCGACTGCTTGCCAAGATTGCGACTCAGCTAAGAAGGAAATCTTCATCTTTATGTTTTGTGTGTGAAAAAAGGGTTTGGCTTGGCTGGCAACATTAAGTGGCTTCATCGAAGTGTGTGATTTAAAGAACTCCAATCGAGATTAGAGAGATAAGCCAAGAAAAACAAGGCGCAATAGCATTAAAAGGGAAAAGTAGATTATTTAAAACTTTTATAAATCATAATTTACAAATGGTTAAGCGATAAGATTAACTGAAAATCGAACTTGAGCTTTAGATTAATGCGAAAGCAGCATAAAACATTAGCCATAAAATATATTAAACAACTTATAAAAATATTTATTATCTTATTTATTTGAGCTTTAGATTAATGTTAAAGAAAAAATAAAATACCTGGGCATATAAAATATAGTAAGCAACTAATGCAAATATTTATTATAATATTTATTGGAGCTTTTGATTAATGCGAAAGCAGCATAAAACATAAAATACCTAGGTAAGCCAAATAGAATATATTAAGAATCTAATGCAAATATTTATTATATCATTTATTAGAGCTTTTGATTAATGCAAAAGCAGCATAAACAAAAAAATATCTAGATAAGCTATATTAAATATATTAAACAACTAATGAAAAAATGATTATATATTGGATAGGGTACAGAAAAAGAGTACTTAAAGATTTAAAAAACAGAACTGAATATTGCAAAGAATATTATGTAAAGTTATTTATTTCACTGCAATGCATAGTCTCTAATAGAATAGCTTCTAAGGTACTTGCTTCACATTCATTCCATTTTCTAAGCTGCGCTGACAGCCTGAAATATTTGGGATACTTTAACAACAACTTTTTACTAATTAAGCCCCCCACACGCAACACCAACAACAACAGCCAAAGAACTGTGGAAAACTTCAAGTGGCTGGCTTTAAGCTGCCACAAACAAAAAAACAAGAGAATAAAAGAAGAAAATGTGCCACCATATAAAAAGAGCAGGGGCAACAACAAGAGCAAAGCTGGCGCCAAGTCATTACACGAAAAAATTCTCAACTACATGCCAAGACACACACACACACAACAAATTCACACACACATAGATACGGTGGCTACTTTTATGAGCCGCAACACTTGAAAATTTTTCACAAGTACACGACGAAGTTGGCGCTGGCGTCGTCGTCGACGTCAACGTCGACGTCGTCGTCGACCGCAAGAAGCAGCAGCCGAAATAAATTTCCTTTGCTGCATTTTTACAACTTAACACACAGAGAAGAAAATAAAGCAGCATAAAAACCTGGCGAACAATAAAAACAAGAATAAAACTAAAAACACAAGAATAACAAGAACAACCCAGAAAAAATTAAGGCAAGCAACAAAATGAGGCGGGGGCGTGGCAGCTATTTGGCTGCCCCGAAAATGTTTTCCTTCTGCTTCTTTTCCTTGGACATGCACGACTGCCGACGCCGTAGGGGCCAATGTGGTGCGTGTGTGTGTGTGTGTGTGTGTGTGTGTGAGAGGGGGTGCGCGCTGCACAAATTGTAGAAATTGTGGCACCTGTGCGATGTATCTTTGCAGCCGTGTATCTGCGGTCGCGCATCTGTATCTTTGTATCTTTGCCGACGAGCCAAACAAATAAACTAGCGGCCAAGTTATGACAGTCGGCAGCGGCAACAGCGTCGGCCGCAGGAAACATTATTCTTAGTTAGATGCTAATTAATTAAAGAAGCAGACCCCGAAACACACACACACACACACACGCACGCGCACACACAGCCCAGGGGCTATTCGGTGGCAAATATGTGGGCAGATACGACAGCCCAAGTTGTTGTCGAAGCAGCGCCGCATGACATTCTCTCAGTGCATGATGAGCATAAATCTTCGATGCGAGTGTGTCGTTGTTGTGGGAGGATACGACGCAGGAAACGGCGGATTGACCGCAAGACAAAAAAAAAAGAAAAAACCGTTAAGTGCGACACGTAATGTGGGAGGCTGAAATCAACAGGAGCTAAGAATAGCACTGGACATTAAATACTACGGGCAACTGAGTAGGAAACATGTGCAAAACTTGAAATAACACAGAGTCCTAGTCGCAACTAAAAGCAAAACTTAAACTAAAACTCGACATCCCCATTTTTTGAGTAATTAGCAGAAGTTTTTCCCAGTTAAACAATAATATTAACAAAGGGTAAAAATTATTATGTATCTACTCTACTGAACTTTTATTATATTATGGCTTCTGCTTTTCTTAAAAATTGGTAAGTGTATCGAACTTTTGATTTATTATATTTTTATATTTATTATATTTATTTATATATATTTATATAATGCAGAAAAACATTAACATTCGTAAGTTCTAACTTTTAAATAGATTTAAAATATGTTAGGTCTGTTAAAATGTGAAAAAAACATGTCTAACTCGGGGGAAAATTACTTGATGTAAATTGAATATATATTCTTTTTAGAAAAGAAATATGTGTATCTCAGTAAATTGTTCACTTTTTAAACTGAAATATCAAGCAAAAACTAATAATACATTTTTTAAATCCAATTGATGTTTCGCAGTTATCAAAAAAAATATAAAGCAATAATCAAATTTATTTCAAATGCTTATTTAACTTATCTTTGATATTCTTTTTTGAGTACTGCACCAATAATTTTAGTATCTAGATGAAATCAATGTATTCACGCTAGTTACTCTCTTTACGGAATGCCAATTATTTTTCTGACGGGTGGTTATTATAAGTAGGTTATTTAAACCTGACTACAAAAAATTCATATACAAATTCTTCACTTTGCTACCAACCATTTCATATAGCGAATTTCTTGTCTTTTTTTTAAACAAATTTCGCAAATATTTTCTAGCGTAGCAAATCTTTTATCTATCAAGTAAAGCAATTCAAGAAGCTGTGTGTATCAGAATGTCGTACAATGTCCAGCATTAAATAACAACATCATAACAAACAGATAACGCCAACTTTTATCATAATGCTAATAAAGTGAATCGACCACAAAAATAAAAAAAATAAATACACACAACAACAACTCGAAGAAGAAGAAAAGTTTTCAAGATTATTATGATGATTGCGCCCCAATGGCGCCCGAAGCGGCAGCCACATCTTTCGAATCGTTGCGTTGCCTGCCGCCAACTTGTTTACATAAATTTTAATTGCTGTAATTATGATTTTTACACGAAATTAATTATGCATGCGCAGTCGCTGCAGCCTATGGAAATGGCAATGGATAACGCTTCGCATTCAGTTTAAGATTTGTATTGAGATTAAAGTTGAGATTGAGACACGCAAACGTTTCAATAAAAACTAACTTGCCAGCCAAACAATGGGCTGGCAAAGCATCAAAGATATTTACGAGTCTGTTGACCAGATCTTTAGAATTTTAATTGCCAAACATAATTTGACTTAATCACCCGACAGCACAACAAGGAAATTATGAAATTGCAGTTGGAAACTATCTACTACTCGCCACGGCGGCGATGTGTGAAGTTGCCAAAGATGCCAGCTCGTAGATACGAAACGTACAGATAGAAATCGTGTAAATTGTGTTGGCCGGGCAGGCAGGCGGAGCAAAGATCTTTCCCTGGCTGATAAAGCCAGAAAGATACGCAACACACGAAAAGAAATTCATTTCTAGTTTTTCTATTTAATATTTTCTTTTATGGCCTGCTTGGCTGCCGCTGCTGTTTTGTATCCATAATATGCAGCAGGTTATTTTGATTAGCCTGGCATGTTGACAGTTTGACTTTTCTTAATTTGTGCTTAATTAATGTTTAGTGTGCCCACTAAATTCCACATGCCACTTTATGTGGCAGCCAAAGGGGGTAGATGACTGGTAAAATTAGAAGTAATGGGTTAAATAAAAGGCGTGCTGAGATTTTAACCCTTGCACGCTAACTTTGCAAAAGACTGAAAAAGTGCACTTTTCATTGTTGTTTGTATTGAGAACAAATTCTTTCAAAGTATTTCCTACAATCGGCTTTCAGTGAACACTTGTAAATAGTTTCAGTGAAACTTGCACCATGAATAATCTCTATAAAAACAGCAGCGCAAAAACCATTTGTTGTCGCTTCTGTTTTAATTCATTAAACAAAACTGGTTTCGATTTATCTTGACTAATTGGCAAGAAAACCTAATAAAATACCCGACATGTTTACGCATTTGTGTTTTATTCACTCATCGATTATTTAAACACTGATTTGTTTATTTATTCATTCGCTGTGCTTTCTTGCCCCACAAAAGTTTGTCATAAACACAACAGAAAACGAGACCTTAAATGTTTTCTCAGTGCTGCCAGACAGATTTATAGCAAAGTTCTGAGCCACAGATAAGTTGTATTGCATTTTGCAAAAGCCATGAATATCAATTTATTCAATTTAATGTTGTCAAAATGTGCAAAGGAAATAAATTACTTCTTCTCAAAATAAGTTCTAATATTTATATTAAATTTGTTCACAAACTTTATAGTTTATTTTTTTGACTGCTGCATACATAAATTTCGAAATGTTATTAAATTGATTTCATGTATATAAAATGTTCTCCAATTTTGTTACTAAATATTTTATTTAACTGCAGCCAAATTTATTGACAGCAAAGTTAGTAGCCAAAAACCACAATTATAAATTTTGTTGAAATATATTTCTTTGAATTTGTGCAAGAAATCGTAAAATCGTATCGAGAAAATGGATAACATTAAGTTGAATAGCCGTAATTCCATGCAAAATAAGTTTTAATATATTTGTAAATTAATTTCATTGCAAAACATATTTTTGTTGCTGCCACATTTCTTTACAGCGAATCTTTTGGTCAAAATTGAGTTTAACAAGAGCCATAAATTTCTTTGATGTTATTAAATATTTTCCAAATGTAATTGATAACATTATTTCTACCTTTTATTTGAATTGATTTATTTTTTAATTACTGTGTGTTGAACTTAAAGCCGCATTTTAAATTTGTCAGACTTACCAAATTTGAAAATATTTGTCGCATCAAATGTTTTCAATTATTTGAAATAGATTGTATCCTTTGCTCGTATGCATATGTATAGCATTGTATATAGGGTATATATATGTAGTTATGTATATATAGATATTATATATTTTTAATATAGTTAAAAAGCGTTACACAAATGCATTGATGCGTATTTATTCTTTTGCACGAATAAATACTAAAACACACACACAAAATTCTCAGCACAATTTTTAAATGCAAACTAAATGCAGTTGAAGCTGTTGCAATAATATTTCTTGAATTTTTCTTCTGTCGCACTGTTGCACGTAGCTTGTATCTTGTGGGTTGTTTTGATATGTTTAGCACTCGGCCGAGATACTTTTGTATTGCCGCTGCCTTAGTTACATGCCGACAGCCTTAGGCGGACACATTTTGCGTTTATTTAGCGGCTATATTTTGACTTGGCTTGCATTGCTGACGCCGACTCGTGCACAGGTGCCGCATTTTGTTGTGGCCAGCTTTGAGATACTTTTCGCAGTACTCGGTATCTGTATCTTTCACACACTCACGCGAAAAAACGTAACGTAACGCGCACCGAAACCGAAAATTATATCGAAGCCGCACTGAGAGCTGAGCGTTGTTGTTGCCGCCACGAGCGTTGGGATGAGACTGAAACTGGACGAGACTGGTTCCACTGTTGCAACCACCATCGCCGTAGCGAGCGCGACCGAATTGTTGCAACAATGCCGACGTTCGCTATTTAGCTGCCGCTGCTGCCGTTGCTGCCTTTCGCTTCTTGTAACGCGCCGAACGAAGGTTGACGAGCGATTGAATTGAACGAACGTTGTAAAGTTACTCAGGAGCCATGTAACCGAACCGAACGCCAGTTGACTTGTGTGGATCGCAAGCAGAGAGCGTTCGCGTGTGGGTGCCCAGCAAAAGAGAGGGGCGCAGCCTTTGGCCAAAGAGCGAGCATTGTTTGTGGAATGCATTGCGCTGTGCTGTGGGTGGATGCAAAGTTCTTGGGCAATACATAAACCGGGCAGAGGCGAACAAGATTTAATAACGGGCTCTCTTTGAAATTATTAAAATACTTAAGAAATATTTATGTTAACTTTTTCTTTGGAACATTTAAAAAAAATTATAATTGTTATTAATATTCCCAGCGGGTTTTTTAAATAACGTTTTTTAATTGATTTACTAAACTATATTTTATCCAACGAAATCCTTACAAATCTGCAGTCGATCAAAGTATGGCTCTTTGGGTCTTAAAAAAGCTTTACATTTTTAATTTAAAGTTAACTTTTTTTCATTTATAGTTGTTTTTTTTGTGTAAAAATAAATATATTATGTTGTTACACCAGCTTCATAATAATTTTTATTATTTTTTATTTTTGTATAACATTTTTTCATATTTATGAATTTTGATAGGTTTATTAATTTAAGTTGTCTTGGCTTTTTGTTAACTAATTTTCCTTTTGTTTACTTCTCTTTGGTTTTTGCATTGCAACTCTTGCCATTTATTGTGGCACTCAAAGAGATTCACCTGTTCAATGTAACTCCAGTATCAAAATAACTTCCACTTTTTCCCACTCTCTCTTTATTTTTCTCTTTCTCTCTTTCTTAAACAAACACTTGCTTCTATTTACAAGCAAACCTGCACGCGCTCTCTTGCCAACCAGTAGCAGAGTTTTCATTTCCATTTCGTTTCGCCGTGGACCATTTGGGAATGCGAGTGAAACAAAACAAATAGCGTATCTAACTGTTGATTTGTCTAGCTGCTATCCATGAGATACATTCTGTTCAGCTGTTATCAGAGCTAACTCATCTAAAATGACTTTTAACTATAAGGAAATAATTGAAAAACTCAAAAAGGCTTAAATCGAAGCTGTTGTCGTATTTGGCTGTCAGCGGGTCTCGTTGCCGCTTGGCTGTTGTCAACTGCGGCCAATCTCTGGCCTGATGAATTTCCAATAATTGCCAAGCACATTAATCAAGATATTCACACGCGCGGCAAGCACGCTGCAAGATACAAGTTGCAGATACAGATACAAAGTGCGTAACGCGCCGCAACTTGTCATAATGAGGCATTATAAAGCAGCTTTGTGCCGTCGAGATTTTGCCGCCAGCCAAAAGCAGCGACAGAGACAGAGACAGAAACAGAAACAGAGGCTGAGAACAACGAGAAGAGAGCAGCGTGCGATCTCGCCATGATTTATGGCGGGCCGCAGTTTGTTTGCGATACAAACTCGCAGATACAGTCTTGGATAGGGGCTAGGCTACAGCTGAGGGGCACTTGTTGTAGATGGTATCGTGGCGCGCTTTATGGCCGCACTTTGATTGATTGGTCCGCACACGGCCCAGCACCGCGGAAGGCTGTTTGCTTTGGGCTTGGTTTATGATGTGCCCCGATCCGAGTCAACAGTTGTTACTTTCGAATGTATTTCGACTTGGTGACACAGTTGGGCTCTCAAACCGAAAGTGACAGAGGTAGGTGCGTGAGATCAAGACTAGATCACATCAGTTAGCTGAGCAGGGATAAGTCGCTTGACCCATTTTTTGGCTTCATTGCACAACAAAAATTATTCACAGTGACAGACTATGAGCAAATGTGGGCAAGAAATTGAATATAAACAATACGAGCCTAATTATTTAGAGAAAAAAGCATTTTTTAATAGTTCCATAAACTGATTCTACTTTTAAAATTAGCATATTATAATTTTTTAAATTTTAATGTCAATTGTTTTATTTTTTTTTTATAAATAGAAAAATCAAAAAAACAAGAAAATATGCACCTTTTTATCTAGTACTTCAAAAAAATAGAAATGTATCCTTCAAACATACGTTTTCTCTTGTAGGTTAGATATCCATAGGTTAACAGTTGTTTTTCAACTGTTTTATGAAATTAAAATATAAAATAATATTACTTCAGTCCAATTATAATGTAAATAATAAATAACTTATGTAAATAATATGTAAGGCATTTATGTATGCACAATAAATTATAATTTTAAAACTTATATTTAATCGAAAAACATGCAACAAAACCTCGTAGTGAATTTATATCCCTTGACAAATTTTTGTAGTACAAATTCACATTAGATTTGCTTAAAAACTTTTTCAAATCATTTTGCAACATAAAAAATTGCAAGCCAGAAATTTGATTAATATGTTGTGAATTATGCACACTTATACTAAACAAAAAAGATAAATTTATTATATTATAATTGAGTAGACAGTTTACTGTACTATGTAAGCTGGCATCAACAATTATTAATATATAATTATTAGAATAATTTGAATAAAACTAAAAATAAAAATAAAAAAATTAATAATAATCACACAAATAAGATAAAGATTTTATAGTTACAATGTTTATAAATAAAATATAGAGAGTTCGATTAAATTGTGTAGTTTAATATTGAACGAATAGAAACTTCAACTCCAACATTTAATCCCTTTAGCAATCTCCATTGAGTAATACGATAATTAGGTACTTTATTACTCAATGAGCAATCTCTGAGCACATATTACTTTAGCCGACTTTTGTAATGCACTTTAAGCTAGGGTAAACCATATTATCAGAAATTTCCTCAGATAGCCGCTGCCTTACTATCTTCTAAGGTTTCACTATCGTTTCTTTATCTAGGAGCAAACAAATCCCGAGTGAAAATAAAACATCTATGTGCAGGGATTCGAACAGGGAAGCGCTACGCTAATCGCCACGGCTCAAGCGGTAAATTTATCGAATAGTGTAAATATTCATTCATGATAACACGCCAGTTGTCGTCGTCTGTGCTCAGTTGTCTGTCCTCAACTGTCGGCTGTCGGCAGTCGGCTGTCGGCTGTCTTGTGTCGGAGCATTTGTATATTTATTCTACGCGCTGATTGCATTTTTGTGTAAATTCTTGGCCCAGGCAATGCCACAATGATAATCAACCAGGCAGCTCCTTTGAGTCGCACTGTTTGTTTATCCTCTTGGCAAAAGGCAAACAAAGCGACGTCGACAGCGGCGCATGCGCAACAGTTTTGGGCTGAGTTATTGAATGAGGCGAGTGAACCGCACCGTGCCCCGCCTGCCCCCGCCCGACTCGCCTGTCATTCATATTTTGAGCGCATTTGTTTGCCTGGCAGCATTTGCCAGTTGCCAGTTGCCAGTTGCCAGTTGCCAGTTGGCAATTGGCCCTTGGCTTGTTTGCATAAATGATAAATTGCTAATTGATAAATTTGTTATTTGTTGCATTTCTGTTTTGTTTGCCATACTAGTTGCAGACATTTGCCATTTCCTGGGCAACAACTTGTTTGGCCACATTTCTCTGTACACTTGAAGAAAATCCTAGCACGAGGGGAATGGAAATCCTTCCTTTATCTTCTTCAAATTGTATTTGAGATATAAATCATTCTCGATTTAATAAACGAACATTTGTGTTGCATAAATATGAACAAAATTCTTGAATTCACTACAAGAATTTTCATACCTAAAATAAGCGTCTAACGTGCTTAATTGAAGTAAAACCTTTCTTGGATTGAGACCTGCATTTTTGTTAAATAATTAATAATTTTGTTTTTATCAAAAAACCTTCTTGAAATATTTAATTATTTATTGAATTTGATGGACACTTAACTGAATTTCGACAGTATAAACTTCTAGGTATTTTCTTTTGTGTACACAATATTCTTTTTAAATTCAAATAATTGTTGATATTGAATTTTCTTTTATAAATGTGCTTAATCATTTGAAGCTTTAAGGCTTCGCATTGATCGTCGCTTCTATCATCGAAAAATAAAATTGTTTATCACTTTAATGTGTTATTGTTTATTCTTTTAATTAAAAACATTTTTTTGAAATCAAGACAACAAATTTTACTGTGATCTAATATGAGCATCCAAGTATTACTTTTCCTATGCCTTAACCTGCTATCTCTGGCTCTCTCCTCTTCCTCTGTGCCACTCTCTCTCTCTCTCTCTCTCTCTCTCTCTCTCTCTCTCTCTCTGTCTGTCTGTCTGTCTGACTGACTCATAAATTTAGTTTAACGCGTGCCACTCACAAAGTTTGCGACCGCACTTCGGAAACTTGCAAGTAGTTTCCTCTCCCCTCCCCTCCCCTCCCCCGCCCCGTCCCCACCCCCTCCTTTTCCTTCGGCCTGCTCTGCTGCCTTCCGCTTACATCAAATCAATTGCCGGCCCAGTGCAGCTCCTCAATATGCGGCTCACGTACGCGTATATCAATTGTTGCTGCCAGCTCTAGGCAAATGACGGCCCAACTTGGCCGTCTGTCCGTCTGTCTGGCAGACTGACTGACTGAGCGATTGACGGGTTGCTTGCTACGCGGCTTGGCTGTCTGCCGGTCCCTCTGTCTGTATATAATATTGATTCTTTATGCATATCTGCGGCAACTTCTGCCTGTTTGCTGTTTTAATGTTAATTCAACTCAAAAAAATTGCCTTGTTTCAATTTGTTTTAGAATTCAACAAATTATTATTTCTGCGCTGCAAAAAAGCAAAAAGCAGCTTTTAACTGTTCTTTATTATTCTGTATTTTATAGGTTCTGTATTGAGAGTTGGCAGTTAAATAAACAGTTTAAAACTGTTGAAGTAGTTGCATTTTAAATTTAAATATTTTCATTTTCATTCGATTGGCCTTAAACTCAATTTTAAAAGAATTATAACTAAAGTTAAACTCATTTTCGAAGCTTTACCTATCTGATTAAGAGGATCGTTTTCTGCTCTCTATCAAATTTATGCATTGCTTATAGAGAGGAGAATATTTGATCACAGAGAGCCCTTACCAAAAAAGTGGATTCTGTGGAAGGTGTTCACTGTTGTTGGCACGTCACTTGCGTTGATGCTTTTGATCCCGTTATGTGACTGCAGGCTGCAGCTTTTTGCATGCAGAGAGCGAGCATTGCCAAAGGTGTGAGCGGGAGCGCTAATACATTTTATTTAAGTTGTACGAGCAATGTGGATGGGAGTTAATATGAATTTTGTGCTCTCAATTGTTATTGTATTAGTGCGAATGCCGACTAAGCAAGGGTGCGAGCTTATTGAGATGATTTAGTCTGCGGGTGTTTGCCCTGTTGATCAGTCGTTTGCTCCGCGCGTGTTTATTTAATCATTTTCTTAAGCAAAACATATTTAATTATTTGGTGTGTGTTTGTTGAAGTTTAATTATAAACATTTTCCAACTGCTCTCTAATCTTCGAGGTATATAGTAATGGGTGTATACATACATATATTAAAATGAATAAATTATGTGCCATTTAATTGTTGGTGTTGGCTTTATTTCAAAAAAGCTTTATAAAGCTTTTGTATTTAAGAAACTTGAGCTGCAGCTGATTTTACAGTGGGCTTTTTAATTAGGAATCGCTTCTATAAGACATTTTATGCCCTACTCTATTGACTTCTTCCATATTATCAACATCCAGGCAATGACAGCTGCCTGAGAGAGAAGTTCAAAGTCAGTCAAAAGCTCATCAGATGGCCATGGAAAGCAGTTAACGAGCTGCTGCTGCACTGATTCCTAATGCAATTTTGGAGAGAAAGAAGAAGAAAGAGAGGAAGAGGACGAGGACGAGGACGAGGGAGAGAGCAACCTGAGTCCAGATAGTCCGTTTGTTTCTGCTGCTAATCCCTCAAGCGCATCAAACAGCAACTGCAAAATGTTACAAGTAAGTCAAAAATTGTGTTCATTCTGTTCTCCATATTCTTGTTGTTGTTGTTGTTGTTGTTGTTGCTGTTGCTATTTTTCTACACTGTGGAAATGGAGCTTGTTTGAGGGGGTCCACGGGACAGGATTGGTTACCAATACGCTGCTCTGGCTTTTGGCCCGGTCCAAACTAAGCTCGTTGATGTGTTAATTGACCAAAATTTCGTACACACTCGCTGGGAGGCAGACGCAGACATGTGCACCGATATAGATACAGATGAGCAGACACACGCAGACACACACACACACACACACACACACACACACACACACAGATGCAGATGGAGTGTGGGTTTCAGTTTCTAACAGTGTGTCCGTAACTGAAACTGATGTTTTGTAGCTCAGCTCGCTTGTCGATATTAAATCCCAGCAAAACTTAATTAGAAATTCCATTTTTGGCTTTTGGGGCATTACACGTGACGCGTTACCAATTATCGACTCGAGAACTGTTGCATGTCTGCCCCCCGCCCTCCCTCAAACCCTGCCCCGTTGGCCGTCTGGAGCGTTAAGCTGCAACACGCCAATTAAAAATGCCTTTTGATGATGACATGCGCACAGCACAACGCACACACACACACACACACACACACACACACAAACACACACACGCAGGCACAACAAAAAATGGCACAAAAAACCAGTAGGAAAAGAGGAATCAGAGTAGCTACAACATTTACCTGGCCTTAACGGCTAACGCTAACGGGTAAACTGACTAACGGGAAACGGACGAACGGACGAACGGACGAACGGAACCGCCGCACGACTGCACGTAACTGCAGCGGAAATGCGTTTGCAAAATGGCGCCGACGTGCGTGCTAATGAACGCTCAGTTGCAGTGCAATGCGAACGCTGGCCAGCAAACAAAATGGAGCAGCCCACAAACAGCCCCAACTGCCGACCCTTCCCTTAGCTGGCAACAGGCCCTGATCCGTTCATAGGCACGCCATCAATGTTAATTCGCCAAAGCAGCCTCGTTGTTGCTGTTGTTGTTGTCGCTGCTGCTGGTCTGTATTGAAAAATCACAGGCCTGAAATTGAACACATTTTGTCCATTTTGTGGCTTGTGCAACAGCAAGAAGAACAACAACAACAACACCAGCAGCCATAACATTTGGGCTCTCGGATCAATTGGCGGCTTTGTTTAGTATGCAAGGCAGCAAAATGTTAACGTCAATGTAAAACGCAAACGCACTGCTAAATTTGTCAGCGGGGCCAAGAGCGGGTTGGCTAAATAATCACAGTCAACTGTCAAAACTTTAGATGCCTGAGCAGCATGATGAGCAGCAGCAGCAGCAGCAGCAGCGAATTGTGCCGCCGTAAAGGACTCAGCCAGGTGGAAGGGAACCTTATTTCGCAGAAAAGAAATTTGCTTAAACTAATAAGGGTTTAATTAAAACGGAAGCCAAAGTATGCTCAATAGAACTACATTTTACTGAAAGGAAACTTGCTTAAGCTAATAAGGTTTTAATTAAAATAGTAGCTAATAGATACTTTAATAAATCGACAATAATTTGTTTAATTATCTTTATTGGAAGCAGTTTAAGACGAAAGAAAATATAATTTTTGCAAATTGAATGCCAAAATAGGGTAAAAGTACACGGAAAAAGAGTATATTGGGTTTGTGCAATGTTCGTCTTACTGTCCGTCTGTCCGTATGAACGCAATTTTTTTGAAATTTGGAATATATACTCGTGTATATCCGCATCAGATAAAGTGTTATTCGATAACATCGATATATCTCCCTGAGTTTTAAAGCTAGATACATCAAATATTAAAGACAAATTACTCATGACCTACTCGAAAGATCACACATATTTTGGATACCTACTGGGGCGTGGCAAATTGACAAAATCTATATATGTATGTATCTTCCTCTGTGAACGAGTATTAGGCTGTCGGTAAGACACATTTGCAACGTTCTTATTTGTCTTTTCTTGATCTTAAAATGTCTTCAGTAAACTATCCGCAAATTTCCAAAAAATTCCACATTTCAAGTCTCTAGCTTCAAAAGCGGCGACAAAAATTGCGTTCATATAATATAGTAGTCCGATCCAACCGACATATGTGCTGATTGCTACAAAAAGATGAAGATTTCAATATTTTTTAACTTTAGCTTTTAAACATAGAGACTAGTGTTGACACTGATCAGGAATGTTTATAAGCTTTATTCTATCCCTTTCAAATTGAGTCGCTAAAATTTAGAAAGGGTATGCAAAATAGTGCTTAACCTACAATTATTGAACCTACCAAAGTTTTTCGGTTCCATTCGGTTTCTGCCCTGCTCCGTGCTCAGGCGATTTGTATAAGATTTCTCTCAGAAAACTCCAAATTGCATTTGCTATTTCCTATGCTGCATTTCCTCGACATTAATCATCGGGCTACGGGCAACTGTTGGAGTTGAACACATGTTGCTCACTTTCAGACCTTCGTCTGATATTTCAACTTATATGTATATAATGACATCCGTTCGGGTCTGTCGGGGCGTGTGCCGAGCGTTTATGACGCCAACAGTTTCAAAATTTAAATATTATTACAGTAAAACTTGTAATGTAACGACTTGGCCGACACCTCAGTGCAACAACGTCGCTCCAAATGGTTCCCAGCTGTCGTAAAAGCTGAGGAAGCAGCTTGTGGCTGGCTGGCTGGCTGGGTTGAGGCGGGTCAACGGGGTGCTGTGAGTGCCGCCCCCTCGATTACATTAATGCGTCTTTTTGCAATTAAATAAAAATATCGTAAAACGGCTCACAACATTTTACGACTGGACGAGTTGCGCTTAGCCCTTCGATAGGTGTCAGAAATATGCGTTGCAAATGCCTAATTAGAAATTCATAAAACAAAAACAACGCTCGAAAACTGTTCGAAGACGTGACGCTGTAAAAGTGCCATCAAATTATTGAAAAAAATCACCAAAGCTGACAGCAACATTTTCTTGTGGTTTTTTGTTCATTGTTTATATATATATATATGTATGTATCGTATATATTTGCTGCGACTATTCTAAAGTGAGCGAGGCAGGGCATCTATTGCACAATGGGCCATAAATTTAATACACAAATTGTCAGTGCACGTTTCGATAATAACTGAGAACTGAATAAAAATGCTACGCAGGATGTCTAAATGGCAAATCGAGTCGGATGGAGTCGCCTCGAATCGAGTCGATCACGACGTGGTGATGGAATCAAGTGGCGGACGCAACGCGAGAGCTGCCTTTTAGCTAATTTTGTTGTTATACCCTGTGCCCATTTAAAAGTGAGAAACAACAGTGTATATTCATTTTGTGGCAGTGTCTATATATTCATTCCTATTGAGTATATATATTCTGAGTAAAATATATATATATGCGGGTATATATGCAATTTAAAATAAAGCTGATCGTAAATCATGCACAAAATCAATTATTTTTAAATTTGTTCGTTAACATTTCATAATAATCATTTATTATATTTATTTAAGTAATATTTTTAAGCAAACAAATTTAGATTTTTTGTTAGTATCCTTACATTTCCACATAAATCAAAAATATTTTTCGGTACAACTTTGCTTTTTGGTATATTCACAAATTTTGATGCCTGAAACAAATGAAGACTAAACGTTTCATGTGATATATAAATTTATAAGTAAATATATTTTATTATTGTATGTTGCGTAGCTAGGAACAGGGTATCTCCTAGTCGGTCACTCTCGACTGGAGCACTCTTGTTTGTTTTGTTTACATTAAGCGATAAATGACAACAACAACTACAACAAAGGCAATGTTCGAACAAATTGTTTTCATTTGCTGTTATTTTTGTATAATTTTTCAATTGAAGTCACTTTGTTTATGAGATGTGCGTTTTGTAGAGTTTTCAGTAGCTGTTGTTGTTGTTGTTGATGTTGTTGTCGTTGTCGTTGCATGCCGCGTGAGGTCAGTTTCTGTGAATTGTCAAATGGTATGTAGGCGCACTTGGGAGCCTACAAGAACAAGGAAGTCGCTAGCCAAAGTTGCTTGAATTATCGGCGAAAATTCGAAATTTCGAGTGAGTTTTGAAATAAAGAAAACATCCGCAACCAACTTGGCATATCTTGTGAACAAATTTGAATAAATGAATGAATTTGAACATACACAACTACAGATATTCCTATTATTATTTAAAGTATAGAATATAGTTATAAACTATCAACCTAACTATTTCTCTAATAACACTGCCTGCTACGTCCAACCACTAGCCTGGGATTCGAACAACAACAGATATATGCAAACAGTTGTGAAGGAAATTCAAAAAGGAAAATAAATTAGTTGTTGATATTAACTATACGATAGATCTAAAGCCAAACTCTTTTAAAATTAATTTGACACCTTTCTTGTATTATCTAAGAACACATATTAATATATTGACTCCACCTATTATAAACTACACCCAACCTCGCTTTACAAAAATGTATATAAAGAAAATGAATTAATACCATTATTTTTATTATTATTATTATTATTACTGTTTTTATTATTATTATTTTTATTATTATTATTATTTTTATTATTATTATTATTTTTATTATTATTATTATTATTATTCTTCTTATTATTATTATTAAATTTATTATTATTATTATTACTATTTTTACTATTATTATAATTGTTATTATTATTTTTTTAATTTTTTTTTTATCACCATCGCTGAAGTGGATTAATCAAAAATATATTATATTATATTGGTTGGACCCAACAGCAATTTTGCAACTTGTTTCTGTTCATATCCTAGATATGAAACAAATTCAATTATTCACCTAGTTGTAACCATAATCCTAACTGCCTAATGGAACTCATCAACTTTTATTTTACCCATCAGTTTTATAGCCATAAGCAAATAAATATTATCTATATACTGAGTATTCCAACCACTCGCAATGTTCCACTTCCAAATAAGTTGCTTGCCAACTGTAATTCACATGAAAAGGCCTCAGAGCTGGTAGCAGCCTAAACCCCTCCGCATTCACCAGTTAATTAATTAACTAACTCCACTCGGTGGCGGCCTCATGCCTCAAACAATCCGAACGCCTAAAAGTCTGCATTAAAATTTAACAGCCAGTCAGCAGTGGAGTTTATGGCGCAAAATAGAGAACACGAAAGGGAATCGAGGTAACCAGAGAATCCGAACAACACGAAACAACAATGCAACCGCAAAACATAATATGTAATATGTAAATGCATTGTGCGGCCATTTTCTCTGTGTAAACTAAACAAATTACAAACTAATTTTCAGTCTCAAACAAAACAGAGGAAAAAAGAAAAAACACCAGCAGACATAGTGAAAGTGCTCGACCTGGAGATATTCTGCACACAGTTTTAGGGTTCAGTTTAAAAAAAAGCCAAGTGGTAGCTTAATTCATATTTCATAATTCAACGCAACCCATCATTCACATTCATAACTGTGAATGTTTGTTAAAGCGGCTCTCTCCATGCTGAATATATATACTATATACCACATTTAATGGCTGTGAGATACTAAAATGTCTATGGCAAATGAGATTTTAAATATCCGCTCCTATAATTTAAGGAATTGATTGGATTAGGTTCAGGTTTAGTTTTAGTTATAACGTGTATAAATTATGGGATATTCGGTTCACGGCTTAAGATCATGCCAAATGTTAAGGATCTCATGGTGAACACTATTGTAAGAAATATTAGCACCATACCGATTTACATATAAATAAATATTGTTTCTTTTTGTTGGGTAACTGGTTAGGACATTTGAATACCCTCTTAAATTAATATGTACAGGGTATTGAAACCAACGAAAAAAATAACGAAATGAAAATCCGATGCATAGACGAAGCCGAAGCGACCGCGTCAACACGCCATCAACCGCAGCAACAACAATATAAAACAACTAAAAATGTTGCAGTCGGATGTAACCGACTGCGCAATACTCGTTCACAGTATATAAACAGCATAAAACATTCGTATTTATTACTGTTATTTAAAAAAAAACAATATATTTATTTTGTAATTTGTGGCCGAAATTTGTCGGTTTAATGTTTAGAGGCGATCATCAAAAAACTGTCTGCCAAATTTGGTTATCGGTTTGCCTCCAGTGGGCGTATCCCAAATATTAACCATTTTTAGAGGAGGTCATCACTAATCAGTCTGAAAAATTGTATGTATCTTACATTAAAGCTGAGGAAGATATATAGATTAAATCGGTGTGCCACGCCCCCAGTGTGCGTAGCAAAAAATATGAACACTTTATCTGGCACAGTTATACACGAATATATATTCCAAGCTCTAGCTTCAATAGCGGCGAAAAAATTGAGTATATGACCAGACGGACGAACAGCAAGAAGGACATTACACAAACCCAATATACTTTTTTCACTTCGTGGACGTGTAAACACAAAAACAGCAACAACAATAATGGATCGCCCCTCTGTAGAGCCCCCGCTTAGTTGCACTTCATTTATTACATTCCATTTATGCAATTGCTCCAAAATCCATGTTTGCGGTTAATGGAAAAATTATTTATTTAAATAAATTTATTCGACACAAGCGGAGTGCACATCGCGACAGAGCGAGATAGAAATATTCCCGTGTGCTGTTCTCTTTCTCTATGTGTGTGTATGCATGTGTGTGTTTTGGGCTCAAATTGTTGCTGACATCAGCGCCCACTAACTATGGACGTGGCTGTGCGCCAGTTAAATCGCCACCCCGCCCCCTTGTGGCTGGTTTGTGCTCCGCTTTAGTTTTAGTAGCCACGGTTGCGCTTTATACTCCAGTTTAGGCCCCCAAATTTTTTTTAATAATATTTCGCTGCCGCGAAATTTACAGAAATTCAGTATATTTGTTTTGATGGTAAAAACAATCGATGAGGGTATGGATCGTTAGCCAAGTACCTGGATTTATTTGTAAATATTTTATCTTTGTCATCTTCTAAATTGTATAACTGATTTGCTTCCATAATATTCTACATATATCATTTTTATTGGACTTTTTTACATTTTCCAAATCGAGACTTTTCATTTTGATTCAACTTAAATATATATATTAGAGAATTGAAATTGCAAAACACTATTTTAAGGCAAAATATCTTACTTATTGCCTACAATTTAAATTTTAGTTTATATTTGTAAACAGAACCTTTGCATAAATACTATAAAAATTCCACGAGCCTATCTGGTATTTAGATTCCGATTTAATTCTGAACATAATAATATTAAATAATATTAATATTAAAAAATATAAATTTATATATTGAAGCACTAAAATTAAATTTGATGTGTATTAAATATATATGTAAATATATAAACAGTATAAAAAAAATCTTTTTAAAGCTTTTGGCCTTTGGGTTTTAACAAATATTTAAAGTCTCTTACCTCCTGTATTTAAAAAAATTTTGTAAACCTAAAGTTTCTGCAGTATTAAACAAATACTTTCAGTTGGTATCCTTTTATTAACTTCTTTTACAAATTTTCCACAAATTTTTTTGGAACTTTTTGCTAATTGCGTAACTTTAAACATTTTCCTGCCATGCATAATTTGTCCACAATCTTCTTTGGCCATTTAATCATACCATCAAGAGAGGCGCACCGCAACAGCCGCAACAACAACAAAAAATGGCAGTTGGGCAAAAAGCATAGCATAATTTTGTGCGCATTAATAACAAAATGAAGTGAAATTAATTTGACAGCGGTAGCAGAAAAGACGACTTAAAACATAATGAAAACATATTATTTGACGTTAATTTTCGGCAGCGACAAGCATATTAAAAATATGAATAAGTAAATGCTAAAGATGATGACAATAATCATTAGCATATGGACCCGTCGCGACGCAGCTTCCCACCCTGCCACGCCCTCGTTCGGTGCCGCCCTCACGCAATCTCATTACAGGCTCCCACAATTATATGCGAAGGCCGAAAGCAAAAGTTTTTGGGCGCCAGCTTTTGAAATACGCAGCTGTTGCCACGCCCACTCGACTGACCCATTTGAACAGCACGACGGCAAATGAAGAGCTTAGTTTTAATTAAATTCTCAGTGGCTGCGCAAAAACTGCGCCCAGATTTATTAGAAAGCATCGCCGCTGTCTGAAAGAGGGCCCCCAGACGCTGGCCCCTGCCCTTCCCGCCGTCTGCTACTCGGGCGTTGTCATCCTCGTCGCCTCTTTGTCAATGTCAATTGCTGTGTTTGGGATCGTTATTCTTCATATGCAGCCTCATAGCTGCTGTTGTTGTTGAACTACTGCGTTTTAATGAATTTGTTTGCCGTTCAAAAATATTTTCACTCTGAAGCGTTTTCTGCTGGCAAATTATGAAAAATTGCCAGTTCGTTGGCATTTTGCTGTTGCTCTACTCTTTGGCCAGCTGTCAAAGTGATGGAAGGGCGTGGGAAAACAACAATGATGCGAACAGATCTCACCCAGGCCACAACGATCGAGAAGGTCTCTGGCGAAATTGTCGGCAAGCGAATAATGTTGGGATCTTCGGTGTCGCAAGATGCAAATTAATAAAGAGACTGTTACAATGACGGGGAATGTGTTTAACTAAAAATTTAAAAAAATATACTTTTTTAAACATACAGAAATTTCCGCATCGAAGGCGTTGAGCTGAAAAGTCAATTTATTGAACAGCTTTTATAGCTAACCTTTTAAGCCTCCTACATATAAACTTTCTACAATGAACGATGTTTTCCATTGAAATTCAAACATATTCGTATAATTCCATAAGTTAAGAATTGTGGTCAAGGAAATCTTGGGTTTCACAAAGTGAAAAGATTATCTTGGGTTTGTGCAATGCCCACCTTGCTGTCCGTCCGTCTGTCCGTGATCAAGAACGATGGTTTCATTCATTGGTTACTCAAAGCTAGTGATGTTAAAATATATCCAAGCATCGATGTATCGGTGCTTACAGCAGCGATTTTTTTTGTTTTTGATTTTAGCCTGCATTTTTTTTTACGATATTTTTCACCGTTTGGGCATTTTAAGGCTAAAGTTAAAAATGGCAGAAAGATCGTAAACTTTACGTTAGTGATGTTAAAAAAAATCTAAACATCGATGTATCGATTTCCAATTAATCTTTTTTGATATATTGACGCTTCGATTTTCTAATCCAATGTAAAAAATCGATGTTCATTTCGGATTCACATCACTACTCAAAACGAAATTAGTTTTTAAGTTCATAATGCTCTTAATGTGTTTGTAATATTTAAACATTTAATTTGATAATCAGTTTTTTCGATCGGAAAAAATAAAAAATTCATGCTTCGGGAAACTCTTACATGGAATTTTGTACGTTTTTTTTTCAATTTCTTTTAGTGAAAAAACTATCTGTTAATTGAAATAATAATAATTTTACAGTACAACTTTATTTAAGATGCAGAAACAAAAGTAAATGGCATAATTTTTTTTTCTATTTGTTGTGGTAACCTGACAACAAAATTATTTTACAGATTCCAAGTTGCATTGCTTTGAGAATCACATAGAAAGGGTATGCAGCAGACTGCAAAGAGTGCCATCTAAAGCCCCGTTGGGTGAGCACATTTGACGTTATGCAGTGGATCAGTGAAGTGGAAACAATTCGCCCCAATTCAAATTAGTCAAATATTAGAAACTTGCGTTCTGGTCGCATCTACCCGACTTTTCAAAATGCAATCTCATGCAGCTCAGCCAACCGCAAAGCAACAAAAAATAAAGAAACAAAATGGAAGAGAAAAAAAAGAACACAAAAATGTCAGGCAACTTTTGCATGCCACGTAGAACTCAAAACTGATGGAAGGAATGGACTAAGAGATGGGTAGTAGGGGATGAGGGGCAGACAATAAGTTGCAACTGTCAAAAATGCAGGTCCAACTCTTGGAATGCATTGACATGTAGAAGTATTCATGCAATCGTCGGTTGCCGGCATTTACATTTGACATTTGCATAGTTCTCTATGCATTTTTATTGGTTAACCTGGCCCCGGAATACTCTGTCACAGCTTAGAGCAGAATCATATAAAAAATTCCATTTAACAGCTTAAATTCTATAGCCACATGCGGCAGTGGGCAGCAGCGATGTTAGTCAAATGCTTGCCACTTGCCCGCAGAGGTGGGCGTGGCAGCTTGGTTAGCTGTAATCTGTGATGTAGTCACAGTCAGCCAGAGTCCGAGTCCGAGTCGGAGTCTGAGTACGATTTTGTCTCTGACTCCGAGTCTGAGTCGAAATGGACGTCCAGATGTCATTCAGCATTTGGAATTAAATTAGTTTTGATTTGCGAAACTGTTGCCCGGCCAAAAGTGTTGCATACTTTGTTGCGGGCTTTCAGCTCACTTTACGGGCTTTGCCATTTGGCATTGTAAATGAGTTGTAGACCGAGATTGTGGAAAGGGGGCGTTGCGAGGGGTTGGGGGGGTTGTACTAATGATGCTGCCACTTGACAGCCCGTTGAGTGAAAGCGGCGCACACTTCACAAATGTCAAGTTGAGAATGAAACTGGTCTCGGAACCGCTACCCGACCCATTTCGGGGCTTTGGCCATTTGGTGCGAGGCCCGCTCACAAATACAGACATTTGATCATAAATATTTAAACCGAATGCGTTTTCATTCCGCACAACGGTGCAGACATTGCCAAATAAAACAAACTGCCAATGAAAATTTTCACTCATGTATGTGTGTGCTTCTGTGTGTGTGTGAAAAAGTGAAACAAAGCGACGGCCGCCAGTCGCCATTTTGTTGGCACACGTTGCGTATGAATAATTTATTTAATGAACTTGTAGCGAACGGCTGCTGCTACCGGCCATAGTACAGCACACGAATACAAATACAAATGCGAACGCGAATACGAATACGAATACGAATACGAATACGAATACAAGAACGTATACGAGAATCTACAACTTTGTTCGCTCGAGTATCTTTCTGCTGCAGACATGTTATAAAGTACTTTTGTTTTTCTTTTGTTTCGGGCGATTTGTTGCCGTCGAGCGTTTACGTTTCGATAGTTGTTTTTTCTCTTTTTATTTCGTTTTTCTGACAGCCAAAACTGCGAATTGCTGTAAATGTGCACGCGAGGGTTGCTTGGTTAGTATTCGAAGGACTTGGAAATTTGTATAATGCGTAATCTATATGCTTTACAAAAATTACCATTAAACATAGGGACCGCAACAACAACACAAAACAACAATATTGTGTGATATTCGACATCGTCTTTGAATTGATTGTATTTATAAAATACTTGTGAAAATGAGATACTAACTACTGATATTTAAATTTACCACAGAAGTCGAATTTTTAACAGGGTTACAATAACAAACAATTTTCTACTTTCCGGCATTAATTGTAAAGAAAACCATTTATTTATCCAGAGAACATGATTTGAAAATCATAAAGAATCCACTAAGTTTTATAAAACTTTGATGGATTTACCGCCAGCTAACTTAGCAAAACATAAACTAGAAAATAAATTCAATTATGATCGAAGTTTTTCACAACTAGCTTGTTGTTATTATTTTATTATTATAATTTTTGTCCAACCATTTTTAGCTTATCTTTTACATTATGACCGAAAACGAATATTTTATTTCACTTTTTACTTTTGATTCTGTATATTAAAGCATTTTTATAAAATCAAATATATAATTATACTATAATTATGTATTGTTTATTTTTTTTTTTTATACTTGAATATTGAATTTTACTATTAATATTAAAAAATATTTAAATTATTTATTTAATTAAATTAGAGAATAATTTCGACAAACTAATGCAGAGCCTCTTCTTCTTGCACAGCAACATGCTTAGCAGACCTCGTCTGCCCTCGATATGAGCCCCGAACATGCCGTTCTATTTTTCTTATCCTAGTAATTCAAATTATTTATTTATAGTTCATTTGCGAGTTGGCATTCAAAGTTCTAATGTTCAACGTGAACTCGTGGACTCGTGGGCTGCTTCGAAATTTATGCATGTGACTAAGTACAGCGACAAATTGACTTTGGGCGAGGGCGAGGGCGAGGCCGAGGGTCAAGCTGCCAACTGGTAGCCACCTAACCAGTTAACAACTTGGCAGGCAGAGTGCGCATCTTTCAATTAGCACGTCCATTTCGAAAGGTAAGTGAGCATTAAACAATACGCAAAGTTCCATCCAGTTTCAATTCTGTTACACTTGATGGCCCGGCCTGGACAGTGGCCGAGCTTCGAAATTTGCAACGTCAGAATGTTGTTGGTTGTTGTTGGTGGCGCCTAACTTGCCGGCCGACTAACGAGGACAATTATGCAAGCAACCGCAGGGCAGGCAGCCATGAAAGGCAGCTCAAAGCAATCCACTTAATTTGAAATTTTTCAAATCCTCTTAAGCAAATAGCATTGACCGCAGTAAAACACACAAAACCGCAGTCTGAAGGAGCTGTGGCTAAACTGTTGAGCAATTTGCCCCCGTGGTTGCAACGATAATCCAAAGTGAAAATAATAGGCTATCGGTGAGCTGTGTGGGCAGCTGCCACTTGATACGACAGCTGTAGATACTTTTGTATCTACTAGTTGCAAACAACATGTTGTCACATTTAAAGATGCTTCACAAACTGCTCAAGCACACAAGACAGCCATTAGATATTCCAATGACATCTTTTGTCTCTGGCATTTGCTTATTTGCTTTCAAGCTTTCGCCCTGTCAAATGTATCTGCAGCTGCAGCACTTCATTATCATCAATTTTATAGCATTCTGTATCTGAATATGTATGTCTCTGTCTCTGCATCCACACGTAAGCATACCCGGCTCGTGTTCATGTGTGCTCCTGCCAATGACAGCCTCAAGTGTCCGGCAATATTTTGGCATATTAAATTTCATTTCATTTTCAATATTCAGCAGCAGCAGCATCCCCACAAAAGTCAAGTTTTGTCTTTTGTGAGCTAACGAATGGTACTCCAAGGACAATTAATCAAGTGTGCACAGAGAGGTACTTTTCACAATTCGTCCTTTTCTCTCTGTCGCTCTCGCCCTCTCTTGCTCTGGCAGGTACTTTTAATCAACATCAGTTTTGTGAAAGCTTGCAACATATTTATTCGAATATTGAAATGAGCCATTTGACATATTCTTTAAGGGTTTGAGATTTACATTTGTTGCTTTTGATTCACCTGAATTCGGGATTGAGTTATCAAGAAGCCTCTCCAAAACAAATCTAAAACAACTTCACTCGAAAATAAATTTCAATAAAATTCAAATTTAATGAGAATTCTATGCAACCTTACTTTTTGATACCATTAGAGAGATTATTGTTATTTTATGATGGAACATGTTACGCATTGATCTCTGAATACATAAGGTATATTGATTTATGTCATAAGCCGGATGACGAGCATTAGACCTAGAGACCGACACCAAATTTACTCGAGCATTTGAATATACTATAGCACTTAAAGAATCTATTTAAAAAATATTAAAAAAATATTATTATTATTAAATAAAAATTCAACTAGATCGATTAAGAAAAAGAGGGGGTTATCAAACGTGCGGTTAAATTCTAAAAAAAAAAAGTTTAGATTTTAACTTAATTTTTATAAATATTTTTTTGCGACTGGTTGTTATTTGCTAATATGCTTGTAGTATTGTAACTAAAGCTGCATTTTGAACTGGTTGTGTGGCGCTGCAGGTTAGAATCATTGATGCGATTTATTTCTTTGTTTTCTTTGCGCTGCTGATCTGTGGGTCCACATCTAAATTTGTTTGCACCTTGTGTGCACCTTGCCAATATTATGTTTGTAAATAATTTATGTGTGCATGTACAGGGGTAGGGTACAGGGTATCGCTTAGTTGAGTGGACTACATAAATATATTTAACAATCACTTACTCAAAATTTGTAGATTTGTAGATTGTAGATAAAATTGAAAACTTGGTGCTCCACAATTCTAACAATCGCATGAATTTATAAAGTCATTTAGTATGATCAGTTTTTTATCGCGTACATTTGGCCCATGTTTTCAAGAGTATTCAATAATCGGCAACCCGAAGACAGCTGTTCTTTTCTTCTCTTCCTTTTTTCGTTTACTTGACGGCTATGCCTGATCTTCAATTGAGTGGGTTTTTAGCGCATTTCGTGAGTTTTCGTGACTGCTTTGGATAGCGAATGACCGGCTCCACATTGTTCGGATCCTTTGTCTTTAAGTGCTCCACTTTGGCTTTGCCATAAATTGCAAATACCTTTCATTGTTGTTGGTTTTCGGAGAGCGCGAAACGTTTCTCGGAAATCAAAGACACTTTGCGTGTACAGATGAGTCAGAGCAGAGCCTGAGGATCAGATCGAGTCGCGCAATATATTTTCCTGACTGTTTTCGTTGGGGTCATTCACCGCATCGAAGCTGAAATCCACATACCTCATCAATTGATGCGCTGCCCCTGATATTTTCACATGCAGCGCACAGCTACAAATCATTAAAAATGCATTTTCAATTTCGTCGCAAGTACCACAGCAAAAAAGCAGCTAAAAAAACAAAAACAATAACAAAAAAAAAAAAAAACAGAAAAAGAGAAGAAAGCCAAAATAATATTAAACAAAGAAGCAGCTCGAAACCAACTCGTTTCGGTAGTAATTTTCGTTGTCGCCGTCGCCGTCGCCGTCGCCTCTGCAATTGTCTTTTGTCGCACATAAAAAGTCGCAACAACTTTCCACCATTTTGGACTGTCACTGCACTGCACACAGATGCAGTCACGACCATGTTGCACACTGCTCTCCCCAACCCCTGCAGTCTGATGACCCTGTCAAGTGTCAAAATGAAGCTGCCTGAAACTGCGCTGGGGATTAGTGGCTGAGGAATAGGGAATCTGAAACGAGGTTCACTTCAGCTAATAACGCTTCAACAGAAATCGGATAATATTTGCAGAAATTCACCTAATCAGGCAATAAAAAGATACATATTTTGATAACATGCTTTATTAAAGTGGTTTACATAACATTCGCCTGGATTTAAACATGTTTTTTAATATCATGTGAAGATACTTGAATAAAAATACTAGCTGAATTTCAGTTCACAGCAATTCTGCCAATTGACTTTTTTAACAGCTGACATAATTATCAAATTGTGTGCTTTTAATTCTTTAAAAAATGCAGGCAGAGCTAACATCCGTAGCGTGGGTCAAATGTCGATTGCTCAGGATTACTTTTTATTGCGTGAAGTTCACTTCTCTTCATTTCAATTGTACTAAAATGTTAATTTATTGCGGGAGTCATATTTGCCAATTAATAAATTCAATAAAGAATAATTAAATTGGCAAGTTATTAAGGCGACTTCATCAAAGCTAAGCCAACTCAACTGTCTTTTTATGTGAATTATTTTTATTAGGTATTTTCCATACGATTTTTTTCTGAATTTATTTTTTACAAGATTTCAAAATTATGCGATTTTTGATACGTTTATTCTATACAGAATAAGCAATACAAAAGCACAACTTAGGTATAATATATATATATATTTATGAAAAAAATTATACCCTGAACCCATTGAAAATGGATAAAAAGGGTATAATGGTTTTGTGCAAATGTATGTAACAGGCAGAAGCAAGCATCTCCGAACCCATAAAGTATATTTATTCTTGATCAGGACGACGAGCCGAGTCGATTTAGCCATTGCCGTCCGTCCGTCCGTCCGTCTGTCCGTCTGTATGAACGCAGCGATCTCGGAAACTACAAAAGCTAGAAACCTAAACTAAACGACTATACATTCTTTTAATCCATACGCAGCACAAGTTTATCATTTTTTTCCGATATCTTTCCCAACCTTAGTTTATAATGTGCACGTAAAGGATACGCAGATTATAAATATAGATCCCCCCATTCGCCCCTCATATCAGAAACACGCAAATCAAATACTACTTGCGCTTTGGTTTGCACATAGATTTGGATGTTCTCATTAAGCACTGAACATTTCATAACGATCATATTCTAAGTTTAGAAGTTATTCAAGAATTCATTTTCCATATTGGGGCCAAGCGCAGCCAATGTGTAAAGTGTGCACCTTGCTGCGTGAATGTGTGTACGTGACTTTGTGAATGTGTGTTTGAATGCAAAGAGATTTAAATGTATGTAACGACAGTTCGCCGCTGGGTTCAGGGTATCTCCTAGTCGGGGACACCCGACTAGAGCCATCTTACCAGCATAAAAAGAGAATTGAGTGTACATACACACATTTATCCACATCCAATTGCCCCACTGCTCAGGGGTTTTAAATAATACCAGCAGCTCGTTTTAGCGCTCAACAGATTCACATCAGCTCGGGGATGGCTTGTCCGGCTGTCCGCCCAATTATGCCTGTAGCCATATGAACAAGCTTCTCACAGTGCCATCAGGCCTCAGACGAGCCGGAGACTCCGACCCAGGGCCAGCTCCATTTGAGAGTTGGAAGTTGCCTGCGTGTTTGTCCTTTTGCTCAAAGTAAACATTCGCACGTTTTGCGTTAAATTATTTTCGCTTTTCGTACGTTAAGTGCTGGTCTTCTGGCTCTTTGTTTTTATTTTTATTTTTTTAATTTAGCTTTGTTGTTTTTTTTTGATTTGTTTTATTTTTTTGAGACTGCTTCGGCGCAGACGCGCCGACTGGGGCACTGTTTGATTATGAGGGCGTTACTGCTTGGGCAGCTTTGTGGGAAGGGGTGGAAAGGGGACCGAGGTCTGGATCTTGTTATTCCATCAGCGTGCAATCAAATGAACGAGAGCAGCGAAAATAAAACAAAGATTCTGCGAAACGAGCAACTGTGACAGGAAACTGGTTTAATTGGTTGAGAACGTTGCGCGAAACCTCTGGGGAATTGCACTTGCCAAACCAACTGCGGCCTGTTGGCAGTCTTTGGCAGTCTGTCTGCCAGTCGCTAACACTGGCAATCACATCCAGGGCTTGGCACTGGCCAGCACTTCTCTTCCCGCTCAAATCACATGAAAATCGCAGCTCATCGAACTGTGCGCAAGTTCAATTCAATTCAATTAGCAGCATATTTTGCGAGGCCCGAGCCATAACAGACACAAAGCTGCAGATATAGATACAGATGCGGTCCGCAGATAGCGGCAATTTATGAGCCCAGGCACTTGCCAGCATGTGGCCTGAGCCCCCAAACCTACCACACACCCCCCTCACGCATCGCCAGGCAATGTTTTGACAGCACACAACAAAAAAATGAAGAGAAAAAAACAACAACAAAAAAGAACGGCACCCGCTGTTCACACTCGATACCAGGCGATCTTGAGATGCCAACGCCATCAATGGACAGTTCGGGGAGGGGGCGGGGGCGGGGGGCAAGCCAACTCATGTGGCGTGCTTTGCGTGGCGTCGAAATGATTTAAAAGTTGGCGTGGCAACAACAATGTATTGCCCGTACAGCTAGCGCCGAAACCCAGAGAACCACCATCACCAGTGTAGGCAATATAAATAATTTAGTTTAAATACGGAATGGGACACGTACTACATAGACCAAATCATTTACCTGGACAAAGTGTAAGAAAAACAGCTAGCTGTAAAATTAAGTATAAATGTGTAAGAACAGCACATTTGTTGCTATATTTTCCAATGGTTTAACTATGTTTTAAATTTAATTTGCCAAATGTCGTACCTGAAGTATATAGTGTAGGCTTAATGACTTTAACGTTAAATTCTATTAAAATAAAAATGTGAGAATTGTGCACTTTAACCAATCAAATATTAACCAAAAAATACAAAACAAAAACAAAAATTTTTTAAGTTTACATTCAAGTATTTGCTCCACAATCATAAAGAAATTAACATAATTTTTCCCAGAAGCTTGTGATTTAAGCCAAGAAATATTTTTAAAATGTAATATTTTATACTCTCCAGAAATTTGAACAGATTTTTCTGTAATATGATACATTTTAGTTAAAGTACTTAAATAAAACAATTTAGGAAATTAAAATTTACACGATAAGCATCGTAGAGTTCAGATTATGTAACTTTAGAGTACGTTTCTTTTCGAGTGGCTCACTTACTTTACTTCAATTGTATATTGTAGTTATTGTACATACTTGTTTGTTGGAGTTTTAATATTAGTTGTCTTCATTATTCTCATTACTTAATATCATTTTAGCAATTTTTGAAACTACAAAGGATTCTAATATTATTTTTTTATCTGTTGTAATCATACTCTGCCACTTCGGTGTCGTAATTACCTTGTCTTCATGTTTTTTTATAAATTGAACAGACTTTAATTTAAGTTCTTTCGCATTATAAAGATCGGCCAACTTGAACGTTAGGGCCGCAGATTCAATGGAAAGATTGTCGCTCAAGGATTTCAAACACATTGCCCTCAGTCTGTCCAGGTCGTACTTGTCAGCAGCGGCCAGCAGATCTTCCGTCAGGTCTTTTAATTTAGGTGCTTCTCCCGTGTAAATAAACCACAGTATTTCTGCAACGACTTCCTTATCAAACTCGCTGATGGTAACGCAATTCTGCTGGCTCTCCTCCATTGGATGCCTAAACATGACAAGAAAGTTCAACTACGGTTTCTTATGATTTCTTACCTGATAGAATGACCTTGTGGGCTGGTATCTTATGGTCGTCTCCTGTCACAACTGTCACATCGGCTAATTCTTCTGAATTATATAAGGCAGCAACATGTTCAGCCAATTTGCATTTGGGAACTTTGATCATCTCTTCCTTTGTAGCGATCGACAAACATGCGATCTCACAGCGAATTGTAAGTGTGTCATTGGGCAACAGGCCGTTTGATACATTAAATATAAATTTATAATCATTTAAAATTATAGTCGCACTCTCAGATTGCTTAAAAAATTCTACAACTTTACGATCTTTTGATATATAACATTTAACCTTGTAATTTATGACAGTGTTTGTATTCGTAGTTGCATTTACACGCAAGCACAAATTATGAAATATTTCGCAATCTTTAGGATGTAACGTAAACCGAAATATAGTACCAGGTGGGTGAAAAGCACTTGTAGTTAAGCCAATGTGTTCGTTAAATTCCTTAAGCTTAGAAAAATTTTCGATTGTCCACGTGTGAGAAACATTACGCTCCATACAATCTGTATAACTCCAAGTTTCCTCAATGTCCTTATTGAAAACAAAAGTATCGATTGACATTATGACTGTATATGTGATTACTGGGAATTCACAAACTTCGAAATACACGCTTCGCAATGGTTGGCTTTAGCTCAAAGTAGAGCTGGCAAACTAGTATATCGATATATCGAGTTTTTACTTTTCTGCGTGACTATCGATGACTAAAAGATTTTTCATTGATCATTGATAAATAGATGATATTAAAGGCTGAAAGATTCGACCGATCTTATCGACAGTGAACTCGCTTGGATAAATTGTCGCTAGTTGCACTAATCGATAGTATGATTTTAACGATACCCAGCTATCACCGGCCACCACTTTCCAACAGCTGTTTATGTTCGAAAAATGTGGCTTTGCGTTTTGCAACTGCGATCCAAACATAAAACTTATATTTGGGTTGCCGAATATTAAATACCCTTGCAGCGGAGTAGTATTCACTACATTTCTATAGTTGAGTAGTTCGATGTTGGTGATATTTTGCTTATGTGTATGTCAATCCGAGCTTTAAGGCCAAGAAACTATGTTTATCGATCTGAAGATATACATATATGGAGTCATATCTATCAGAAATAGATTTATGTACATACATACAAATATCCATCTGGCAGGAAGGTCGCCTGGGTAAAATCTTCACAGCTGCGTCAATGTGATGGCACAATCTTGGTAGCTCATTTGGATGAAAAGTGGAAATGAAAAGTGGGCCGCTGCATGTCTGTTATTATATGTACATATGTCTGTATATACAACGTATGCATACCATACATTGGGATCTGGGTATAGGGTATCTCATATAATGTCTCACATTCCTCACTTGAAAACTCTTTGTTTTCATGTATACAAAAACTGTCAACAACAACAAAGTTTGCCTTTCCGGCGCTTAGCTCAGCGAATTCGAAAACCCATAACGTATATAATGTAAACAATTCATGATCAGCATCAACAATCGAATCAAGATTTCCAAGTCCATGATGTAGTTTTTATACTCGTTCACGAAGTGAAAAGAGTATATTGGGTTTTTCCGTCTTGCCGTTCGTCCCTTTGTCTGTATGAACGCAATTTTTTCGCCGCTATTGAAAATGTATGTATATGTACTCATGTATACCCGTCAGAAAAAGTGTTCAGATTTTTCACCTATGTCCACTGGGGGCGTGGCAATTCGACAAAATTGATATTTTTCTATAATAATGAACATAATTTTTCTTTTTCTCCAAAGGTGTTATACGGTGAACGAGTACTGCGCAGTCGGTTGAACCCGACTGCAATGTTTTGACTTATTTTTTTTTCTCTCAGAAATCTAGTTTTATTTTGAAAGTGTCGAAATTGGCCACATACCCATGTATGTATGTATATATGTATCCACACTTAACATTCGCACATTGTTGTAAATATACACACATTCAAGGAATTTACTTAGAAAGGGAATCGAATAAAATGTACAGTTATTCGTGCACACTTGGCAAATTTAGAGGGAATGAAAAGCCCAATGTCCAAATAAACTGTGAGCTTAAAATATGCTGCGAAATTTCTTTGCTCGCTTTTGCGTCGACACATTGAGTAATAAATAATTTTATTACTCAATGGCGTCGACAAAACGACGACGCCCGATTTTACTTTCGATTTTTTTCATCTCCTTATTGTTTGTTGTGATCTCAATTAAAATTTAATGGAATAAAAAAATATGTACATATTTCTTTTAATTTACAGGGAAAATTAACTAAATAAATAAAATAATATACAATAAAATATATCATATACATAAAAATAATTATGTGCTCAGCATGTTTTCATACAGATTTAAAATACAGGTGCAGGTACAAAATGTAGGTCGTCGGCAAGGTATATATGCACTGGCTATTAGACATACATACAAACATATGTATGTAAATATGCATGTATGTATGCTGTACACGATGTACATACATATGGAATCTTTTTATGCGCTGGTTCATTAAAGATGTGAAACACTGTACGATCACTTTAATCGACGTGATGCTAAG
The DNA here is from genome assembly GCA_035041545.1 of Drosophila colorata. Classification (NCBI taxonomy): domain Eukaryota; kingdom Metazoa; phylum Arthropoda; class Insecta; order Diptera; family Drosophilidae; genus Drosophila; species Drosophila colorata. The sequence continues at coordinate 5,180,049 of JAWNLD010000013.1, forward strand.
ATCACAATATTTTTCATTTGAAAATAACCAATAATCAGGGAGTGTATTAAATCTGCAGAGCCCCAAGTTAAATGCTTTTTTCCTGTTGCTGTTTGTTTGCTCTCAAAGTGGACGCCCAAGTGACAATTGCTAACTGCATTTGATTTGAGGTTTTCTTCGTCTGCCGCCACGCCTTCACTCGAGGAATTTAATGAACTTGAGCAGCCGACGAGGCTTGGCAATCATTGGGAGCTTTCACTGCAGCCGTTAAATTGCACACAACAACAACAACAGCAGCAGCAACAACCTTATGTCATTAATGCAATCAATTTAAGCGCGCACACAAAACGACAGGTGGCGCTAGCGTCTTCGCCGTTTGACTTTTACGCTCAATTACACGGCCCGCATCATGCCTCCGTCCCCAGCCAGACCAAGCTTCGTCTTTTGTTAGCGGCACTCTGTTAACCTACGATTTTGTTTTTTTTCTTAATCTTCTTTTTGCGAGGTCTGCGACGCTTGCCAGGCACGCGCTCACCTCATCGATTATGTCCCTATGGGGCAGGCAGCTGGCTGCCAGCATCTCGTGTTTCGCATGTAAATACTTGTAATTTGTAATTTAACGCAATTTCCATGCTCCTGCCACTGCCACGCCCCGCACAAGAGACAGGTTTGCATCTAGCAATAGCAGCAGCTATTTCTTCATGGATCATAAAGCGCCCATCCAACAAAAATTTGTTGGTACTTCGAATACATGTATATATATATAAATAAAAAAAATAGATATATTTATATAAGTAAACGAGAACTTCGTAGCATTACATTAATTAAAATAAATTAATTAATTAACCCCAATAATTATCGGGGTAGAATAAAGAAATACCAATTTTATTCGAGCTTGTGCATTAATGTACACTTCAAAGTAAACAAAAGATAAGTTAGTAAACATTTTTCGAAACACATATATGGATAAAATAATGTAATGTTTTAAAATTAAATTTATGCACATTCCCTTCAGGATGCGCCAATATTTCAACTTTAAATTCAGTTGTGCTTACGTTTAAGCATCGTTTTCGATATCGTCATAAATTTTTAATAACATTTTCAATTCAAGAAATTCTAATGTTATTAGATTTGTATCTGTTGAATTGATACCCTTCCAGCTCGTTGTCTTAGCCACACTTTCAGCATTGTCTTTAATGAATTTAACTGACTGCAATTTTAGTTCTTCCGCATTATAAAGATCGGCCAACTTGAACGTTAGGGCCGCAGATTCAATGGAAAGATTGTCGCTCAAGGATTTCAAACACATTGCCCTCAGTCTGTCCAGGTCGTACTTGTCAGCAGCGGCCAGCAGATCTTCCGTCAGGTCTTTTAATTTAGGTGCTTCTCCCGTGTAAATAAACCTCAGTATTTCTGCAACGACTTCCTTATCAAACTCGCTGATGGTAACGCAATTCTGCTGGCTCTCCTCCATTGGATGCCTAAACATGGCGGCAAAGACTTTGCTCCGTGCTGCGAACATTAAATAAAGTTGGCGGAAAGTTCAACTTTGGTTTCTTACGATTTCTTACCTGATAGAATGACCTTGTGGGCTGGTATCTTATGGTCGTCTCCCGTCACAACTGTCACATCGGCGAATTCTTCTGAATTATATAAGGCAGCAACATGTTCAGCCAATTTGCATTTGGGAACTTTATTCACATATTTCGGTATATTCTTGACTTTGGGGAACATCGCCATACGGATCTCACAGCGTATTGTTAGATTGCCATGGGGCAATAAGCTGTCCGATGTTTTAAAAGGATCGGTAATTAAGCATGTGTTCACAGCTTGAGAAAATAGACGAACTGCAGATTGCTTGGTTAAAGGATTATTTAATATAGAAAAACTGGCGTAATACTTGAATTGATGGTAGTCAGTACTACAAACCGGTTGTAAGCAGACGTGTAAAAATTTGTTCTGCAAGTTATCGACCTGTGACAGTTTCATAATAAATTTGATGTCATTGGCTTCAATCTGATTTGTAAAGTCATATAACTGAAACGTGTTCCACAATAAACGAAAGTTTTTGATGGTCCATGTGTGACAAATGTTACGAAATTCATGCTCTGTTTCACTGCAGCTTTTCATATAGTCAAAATTAAATGATTTTTGTTCACACATCTTGCTTTTCATGTGACTCAAAGTTTAGATATTCGCGACTCTACGTTGTTGCTCCTTTGGGTTTACAATCGCAAATGACAGAGCCAGATAAAGTTAGGGTTTTTGATGTTGATCAAAATATAAAATATCGATATTTGTGTTTTGCCAGGCATGTTATTTTTGCGAATCGATGTTACATATATAGACATTTTTTATTATATCGATAGCAAGCTTTGTATAATTAAGGAAATTATCAATGGGTCAATTTAAAATGAAATAAAGTTAGAAAAAATAAATATATATATATTGTCTTTGGTTAAAGCATACTAAAGCGGATGTAAAAGACTGCCTGACTAGGAGATACCCTGAGCCCAGCGGCGATCTGTCGTTACATACATTTAAACACATTTGCATTCATACATATGTACATACATGCATACACAAAATCACACATACACACACACTCACAAACAAAGCGCTTGCAACGCATTTTACTCTCAGCAGCTGCGCTTGGCCCCACTATGGAAAATTAATTCTAGAATACCTTCTAAACTAGGAGTATGATCGTTATGAAATGTTCAGTATTTCACTAGAGCATTTAAATCCATGCACTAACCAAAGTCTAAGTCTGTAGTACTAGAATTTCGGTATTTAAACCCTCAACCCACTGAAAATGGGTAAAACCATTATACCCTATAATGGATTTGTGCAAATGTTTGTAACAGGCAGAAGGAATGCCATATCCGATCCCATAAAGTATATATATTCTTGATCAGCATCACTAGCCAAGCCGATCTAGCTATGTCCGTCCGTCCATCCGTCCGTCTGTCTGCATGAACGCGTCGATTTCAGAGACTACAAGAGCTAGAAGGCTGAACGTGGAATTTTTAAGTTCATGTAGACCATGCGCAGATCAAGTTTATTTCGCCCTCTTTGCTTATTATCAGTATTATTTTTTATATATTTTTTCCCCCATTCGTAACTTTCCATAGGCGTGCGCTTGTGTGTGTGATTTTCTGTATGTCTGCCAAATTTTAAATTTCGTGATCGAGTATAAAACAAGAAGTATATCTTTTCATACAAAATATGACATTAAACTTGAAATTATTAATTAAGTTAATTAATTAAATGTGTTTCGTCATGCAATCAATTGTTTGATATACTCCATGCACATACATTTGTACATAAGTACATGGTAAGGATCCAGCTACCCCATATAAAGCCAAGGCATTGAGAATTCTCCACATGGGAGGGACACCAACAACTGAATGGACGGTCTGTCGCGCAATCTTCGCGGCTGGCTTCACTCTCACCGTCAGCAATCGACGCCCGGCATCGCCACGCACCACGCAACGCTGCATACTTGCGGGCGCACTGACCGATACAGATTCTCGTCGTAATTCCCATGCAATTTAATTTGATTAATGAGCCGCATGAGCCAAGATAGCGTTAGCTGCGCCGCCCGCAAACGAACTCTTTAAGGCGCTGCCAATTGCTGACCCAGATCAACCAGCTGAGAGCAAACGAAATGCCGGTAAACCCAGTCTGTTACCTTGCTTTAATTACTTGACTGTTTGTCAGCTTGTCAAAGTTGTCAAAATTGTCAAATGGCTTGTGAAGTTCTAAGGGCAAACGTTCTGCCACTTTGCCGGCTGTTTATTTTCATAGGCGCACGTTTTTAATTAAACATACGTACGCGTCTGCACATGAGCATGCGTATGTGCACACACACTTACATACATACACACATACATGCATACATACATACATATGTGCTGGTGTACTTCAAAGTGCCTTGGCAGGGCTGCCTATTTTTAGGGGGGGCCCCGGCTGCTCCAGGCGACAGCCTGGCCAGAAGATCAAAGCAGTCAATTACTCAACGCCGACGATGCCAACTCGCAACTGATGCACTTTGAAAGCTGGCAATGAGCTAGAGAACCGCAGCAGCCGGGCACGGAGAGGGCCAGCCATCAAATCAAATTAATTGCCAGCGAAAAGCAGCGCAACAGTGGGCGTGGCAGGAAATCGAAGCGGCAGTTGGCCAAATGCAGCGGATCGCGCAGATCGCGCAGATCGTGTGCCGCGATAAGGTGTTAGAAGTCATGTGGAAAGGCCTGAAATGTGGCACGTTCGCCGCAGAGCGCGATCGCAGCGAGATTGCAGCTAATTAAGCGGAACTAGCAGCCGGCTGGGCTGTCTGCCTGTCTGCCTGTTTGCCTGCCACACACAATGCCAAACTTCTCGTCACGCGACTTTCAAAATCAATTTCATTGGACAATAAATAATTTCTTAATAAATTGCACACTCAAAATGCAACTTCCTGCAATTAAAGGCGGCTGGCAACTTTGCAAACTTTGCAGCGACTGCAATAAAAAATAATTGAAAATTCAGTCACGTAAACGTTTTTCCAGCCGCTGCCAGATCGCGACTCATTAATCCAGGCGGCCGCTTGTTGCCAGTTGTAATAATAAAAGCACGCGGTACCCGCTTATCGGCCCCTGACAATCGACGGAACGACGATCGCTGAACTGGAGATGGGTTGGGAGAGGGAGCGAGGGGGCGAGGGGGAGCCGGGCACATCATATTTGGGTTAAAAAGGCGTGCATGCAATTTACCATGGGAGATCATCATGATTACGGACATGACTCCGACTCTGAGGCCGACTCCAACTTCAACTCCAACTCCAATTCCGGCTCCAGCTCGAGCTTCAGCTCCAGCCTGTTGCTGCTTGTTGATGATGCGTTTGATTGGGCAAGGGATGGGGCTGGGGTGTAGTTAGTTCAACGTTCATTAAACTGCATGCGCCGAGACTAGCAGGTGGGCGTGGCGCACTGAGACAGCATCAAAGTCGAGCAGAAACGTGTCTGCACAACAAATTAAAGCTGAAATAAACTTATGTACATATGTACATGGAAATGGTTGATTTGGTTCGTAGAGAACAGGGACAATAAAGTAGAGATGATATAACCAAGTCCATCAATCTGCCGTTCAGTATGCCAGCTACCAGCAATAACCACTTTTTATTCGTACACCAGTCATTTTTTGTATAGTGCTAACTTTAGTTGCCATTATTAAGTAGAGCAATGAAGTGGTCTCATATAATTTAAATTTTTGAAATGTTTTGTTTTCATTTTTGTTACTTATTTATATATGCAATTAAAGATAATTAAATAACCTTTCAGAAAAGTGTAAATATGTTGGTGCAGTTATTATAATCTTCAAAATAATGGCAACTAAAGTTAGCGCTATGCCAAAAATGACTTGTGTACAAATTAAAAGTGGTTAGGGCTTGTATATCCGACTACTTTCAGATATTTCAATTATTCTCTGCTAAATAATAATTCTTTCTATATTCTTTAATAATAATTTAACTGTTTTTTTATTATCATTTATTATATATTCTTACCATTTGAACACATTTCCATTTAGGTTTTCCAAATCAGATAGAAATCTTTTATTTATATGAAGCTAGTTTAAAATGAAAACTTCACTGTTTTGCAGGCTTCCAGGGCCTTAAGCTCCGATCATTTATAAAATATAATTATAATCAGCTTTCGTCGTCTTAATATCATAGAGTTTCCAAAATCGATATTCAAATATAGTTTTAATATCAAATAATTAAATAATTTTAAAAGGATTTAACACTAAAAAAATATTTTTTATTATTATTATGTTTATGACTTGGTTTTGTTTTATTTCTAAAAGTATTAACATTTATTGCCCATTTAGTTGGTAGACATATATATTTATTGATTGTCAACTTTCGATTGTTAATCTTCACTTGATGCCTCTATCAATTATCTCTAGCCTTTATCAAAAACTCCAACAACTCTCGCAGGCGGTGTCCAAAAATTGTAATCACCTTGTATGAAGACACTGCCATAACTGCCCCCACCTCAAATTGCCAAGCTAGCTTTTTCGTCCGTCCGCTTTTCCCCCGTTCGCACCCAGTAAACGGTAGCTGCGTTTTTTCTTCTTTTCTTTTTTTTTTTTGCGTATTTCAATCAAAATCAACTGCAGACCTCTTCTGTAACCAAAACTTGCATGGAAATTACACGCACAAAACACACAAACTAATTTTCCAACAAATTAGACGCGCAAGTAGAGGCCACCCCCCCTCCCGCCGCAGATCCGGCAGCCCCGCAACTCACCAACCGTTCACTGTTCATAATTTATTTGCCCATTCTTTTTTTTTGCGCTTTAGCTTTTTTTATTGTCCAGCGCAATTCGTGTGCGTAATTTTCTCTGTTAAGTTTGTTTTTTTCCCATGGAAAAACTTTGCTTTGAACATGGCAGGCGGGCTTGCTCCAGGGGCGGGGAGGACGAAGGCTGGGACTGGGGCTGCTTGATTTTGGCGCATGATAATTGCCCGAGTGGGCGGCTCGCTCGTCGTCTGTGCGCAAATGTGCGTGAACCATGCGTTGCGTTTCTTTTAGTGGCCGAAGCCACCAACTGCCGGAGACGATGGGGCGGGGCGGGGCGGGGCGGGGGCAGCTTAGCTGCCGGGCTGCATTTGATGCGAGAGTACACATTTTCCAGGCGCATGCATCGCTGCACAGGAGACGCAGACAAGGAGGCATATTTGCAGCCAGGTCACGTGACCTTAATTAGCCAAAAAACACAAACAAAAAAAAATATTGAGAGCAGAGGAAAGTCAGTTGGAAAAGCGGCTGTCGAAATTTTCTTTGCCGTGGTAATTGTGCGTGCCACGTGAAGAGCTCAGAGCTTAAATCGACTCCCTGCGATTGAAGTTCCCTTTGTGCCGTTGCGGCCCACAATAGAACAGTGGCTCAAGTCTTTCATTGCCTTTGAAATGAATAATCACACACATTATGTACGTGCATATGTATGTGCATACAATGTCCATGTACATGTGCTTGAGAACTGTTGAGTTGAGATTCTTGGAACTTGAATTGCCTTCAATTGCATTTGACTTTAAATCACTCGCCGCCTGACAATCATTTAATTGAGTTGCATTGTAATGACCCTTGCCACACTGTACTTACCGTGCTGACTAAATGGGTCTACTGTACGTACCCTACCGCCAGTCAGATCAGAAAGCCTTTCAGCCAAAACGCAATAAATTTCAATTATTTACTTAAATGCACATTAAAACGACTTGTCGGCCAGTCGCCGCCTGTTGTGGTGTTGTGTAGTGCAGTGTAGGTCACTTAATGAAAATTGCGAATGCAACTTATTATGAAAAACGGTATTCCTCATGAATTACACTAAAGCACATGACATGACTTTTTAAGGGGTTAGCTTTAAGGTTAAGTCATTGGCTATATTAAATAGATACCAAACATATTTGGATACTACAAGCGTAATTGTACTCGTTCACGAAATGAAAAGAGTATATTAGGCTTGTTTAATGTTCATCTTGCTCTCCGTGCGCAATCTTGGATTATGTACTCGTGTATATCCGAATTTATATTTCTTTGTAAACCAAGTTTGGAAGTAATGCGAAAGCGTTTTCGAAGGTGAGATGGGCCCATGATGAGGGGGTTTTAGTGGGTGGGAGTACCACATTCCTCTCTTCGACGTCAGAGCAAGAGATGCATAAAGCGCAAAAAAATTATTACTAGAGAAATTCAATGAGACAAAGTGGTAGGAAAATTGATCTATTAATATATTTGAGAATTCTTACAAAATCATTATAAGCCTTTAACGTTCCCCCAAATACGTTTTATTGCTTTTTAGAATTTTTTCATTATATTATTTATTAAATTATTAAAAGATTTATAGGCGCACGTCGCACGTTGTTCGGTCCATTGTAAAACCTTAAATTCTCAACCTCTCTTCCTTTCCCCAAACAGTCGGTAAACATGATCCAATGCAGCTGATCATCGCACACTTCAAGAAAATGAAGTAAAGCTTAAGAGATTTATCTTCACGATTCCTTACAATGTCTGCAGAAGTGTTTATGAATGCAGAACATCTGGCAGTCAGCTATTTTCTCATAATTATTATAAAATAATAAATAATTCCCCCACGTTCTCTAAATAACACGCTAATTGCATGTCGTACCATAGTTCTGGTGCTTAAGTGATCAGCGTGTGTTATGCAAAATTGCACTTGGAAATTGCCAACAATTAGTTTGCCTTAGGATTTAACAAATTGCACTTAATTTTAAATATATCCTCGTTTGCTCGTCTCGTCTGATTCTCCATGATTCTCCACATCCAACAATGGTGGATTTGTGTGTGCTGCTGCTGCGTAATACTGGAGACATAAAAATGGATTTACGCTTAATCACACACGAAGGATGCATATTTTACTGTACCTGGGTAACTGCTACCCACCACCCACCGCCCACCTGACCCCGTCTGGATCCCTGCACGCGCTGCTCATTCGCATGCACATTTTGTTCATTAGAAGCTCCACACGAGCGCCCTGCTTAACCTCTGCTTAGCACACACAACCACATCCCGGCACTGTAACCGCCCCCTCTGCGCCCCTTGCCCTTGCAGCGTTTTCAGTTCATTTTGCTGGTCGAGTTATATTTTTTTTCCTCCCATTTCGGTACAAAAGAACCTCCTGTTGTGAGCAGCTTTAGCCGAGCTTGTGGCACTTGGAGCTTTCACCAATGCCAAAAACATGAGCGTATGTAAGTGTGAGAGAGAGTGAATGTGAATTTGTGTGTGGGTGTGTGGGTGTGTGTGTGTGCTGCTCCCATTAGCCAAAAGGATTTATATTACAAGCGTACACATAAAAAGCACCGCAGGATATTTTGTTTTATGTGAATTTAATTGTAGTTTTAAGCCAGAGGTAGTCCAACGGTTGTGCAATTTTCCTTTTCTCTTTCTTTCTCTCTCTTTCTCTCCCTCTCCCTCTTTTTAGTGCTTCTCCGCTCACAAGCGCTCAGAGCTGGCTCAGCGTGTGTTATTTTATATTAATAGCATTGCATTTTTTAATAATAGCTGAGCACACACGTCGGCTACTTGATTTCCCCCTTTGTGCTTTTGCCTTTGACCAAATCCATCTCGAAGAGCATGCAATTCAAAAGTCGGTCAAGCGCAACTTCTTTCGGTCAAAGGCCGAGTATACATAATAAAATATATAAATATAATAAAGTTATTTTTGATTTTTCTTATGCTCATCGAGCCAAGTCGGGACATCAATAAAGTAACGGTATCAAAGCATATTTATATAAGCCATCAAAATACACACCACACCCTCAAAGCTTCCAGACTTCAGCTATCTGTTTTTGCTTCTTAGCTTATATATAAATATCCGACATATTTATTCGAAACAAAAGTAAACCCAACATAGAAATCAAAGAGCATCAAAACCAAATTGATTTCATACTACACATATTATTAAAAGTGCTTAATGTTTTTTGGTTTTTTAACTTTTTCTGTACAATTTTACAAAAATTCGTGTGGTAAGCCTTTGGTTAACACCAAAAGGAGTTTTGTTCCCCCAAACTTACCTCATTTAAATCTCTAAAGATACAATTAAAATTGTAAAATATGTGGGTTTCAATATACATTTATACATGAATTAATTCAATTTAAATTAGTATACAAAACATACAAATCAGTTTATACAAAAATTAATTAATTTAATTATTGTTTAGTTTACTTTGCTATCCAATCCCACAAAATTTAATATGTAAGCCTGAGTAAATTATAGAAGATTAATGCTCTAAACCGCTAAAACTATTTAACTGAATTTAAAATTAATAATATGCTCAATGCATTGAACAATTAGTAGTATTAAGTCAAAGTAAAGCATAAACTGAACCGCTTTGAAGATTTGGCCAACAGGCAGGAAAAACTAAAAAAATGACTAAAAAAAATAAAAGAAAAGCTTTTTGCTACGGCCAAGTTTTGAGTAGAAATATCAACGGAAATATGGCAAACACAATTTCACACACACACACAAGCACACGCGCACACTACCAGGGACTAAAACCAACACAAGCTCAAAGTGTGCATATCCTGCTTAGCCGGGTTTTTGTAATGTGCTTTTCTAGTTGTTTTTGAACACCACAGACACACACACACTCATAAGAACACACTCCTAACACAACAAGCGCACACACGTAACCCACCAAAAGGGACAATTTGTTTAAAGGTAACGGAAAGTTTTGGCGCTCGCATTCTTGTTTTTTTCCTGCCAGAACAAACTTTTGGCTGAAGAGGATTGGGGGGTTCAGACTTGAAATGCTTTGCATAAACTTGAGCGGGAAAAGTTGAAAATGTTTGTTGTGCTATATATGAAAATGGCAACAACAGCAGCAACAACAAAGCGGCAAACAACACAGATAAAGTTCAAAGGAAATGTGGCACAGGAAACGCAGCAAAAGATACAGAAAGAGAAAAATATGAGAGCAGACAACAGGCTAAAGCGGGCAAAGGCGATGCCAAAATATACGTTGATATAAAACAAAATATTAAGAAAGTTATTTCAACAAAATGAAAGTTATGCTGGGGCTTGCTTTACGCCTTGCTGTGTGTGTGCTTATGTGTGTGTGTGTGTGAACTTATCACACAAGGCTCACACTGACTCTTGACTTTCTCAGGTATTTTATCACTCATCTCTTATTTATTTATTTTTTGTTCTTTGATTTATTTCGAAATTAATTTGATGTGCTGGAAACTTTTTGTCTGACGCATAGTTGAAGTTTTGAGCATTTTGCAGTTCATTAAAAGATATTTGCAAATGAAATAAAAAACCAAAAATTAAAATAAAAACAAAATACAAATGCAAATATGAAAGAAAGTAAAAATAAAAATCAAATGCCAGCCAAGCTGAAATTTTTTACTTTTATTTGCCTCATTGCTGTTCTTGTTTGTTCTCACTTCTTTTTTTTTTTTTTTTTTAGCTGTTTTTAGCCGTTTGTTAGCTGTTTGCCAGCCGCAGCACAAAGCATTTGCATAATTTAAGGCGTAATTTTGCGCGTTGCTTTAAATTGATATTACAAGAGCAATTTGTGTTTGGATATGGCGCATCCCTCTCTCTCCTTCTCTCTCTGTCTCTCTCTCCCAGTCTCTCTCTCTGTCATTATATGGAATGGGTGCTAAGTACATGGAAAAACTGTGCCATGGAAACATTTTTCCTCATGCTTCGTTTCGTTGGGTGTCGTTTGGTTTCGCTTGTTCAGCCAGTCGCTGGGGCGTGTTCATTCATTTCCTGTTGCGCCTTAAGTTATGCAAAGCTTATGGCAAAGTGAACAAGCCCTAAGTGAGTGGGTAGATGAGCAGGACGAGCAGCACTGCCACATGGAAATGAGCGAAGCGTACATATGAATAGCAGAAACGAATGACTGAATAACTAAAGCAAATCACAGCTTGTGTTTTATACAATATTATTATTAGGCAAATACTCGAAAGTGTTTGAAAGTCAGCAAACATAGTTGATTCTTTTTTTTATACTAATTTCTATTTGTTTACCTTTAAGTTATAAAATGCAATGAAAACTCTCATTAAACATTTTTTTTTTGTCTTTTTAAATAAACTTATAGGGATATATATTCCTATTCATTTTATTTTATTTCATTCCCTCTCGTTACGTCACGTTAGTCTTTACTTAATTAATGTACCTTAGAAAGCTGCAAAAACATTGAAGTTAAATGGGAAAATAAATTTGTGTATTTAACTGTTTGAAAATTACAGATTTTTATAATAAATTAAATAAAAACAACGTTTCCCAATGTTAATTTATATATTTTATTTTTGTTCAATATCATTTGTGAATTTAGAAAATCAGTCAGGCTTCAACCTTAATTTTTATTTCATTAAAATTGTTCTCTACTTTAAATATTTAGAATAAATACCTAATTATATTTAATTGATACTTAGTGATACTTATTATTTTCGTTTTGGATTATTTAACTCGAATATCTTAATAGGAATTATTTAAAAAATTGCATCTAAAATTAATCTTATTTTTATTTTTAGTTATTGAATGAAAGTGTGGTATGCTTAAATAGATTATGATACTATGGAAGACTTTCATAAAAAAAATAGCCTGATCAAATGATACTGTTATAAGTTCGTCCAAAATGTTGGCGACCTTATCTTCCGGCATTCCGGCATTCGATCGCACTGGTTTTCTCCCTGTTTTATTCCGCATTTTTCACATTCCATTACCGCACTCAGTTCACATGGTTGGGGCCAGGGCTCACTTCAGGTTCATTTCAATTCAGTTTCAATTTCAGCTTCAGATTCAGATACATATTTTTCTGTGTGCTGTTGACATCTGTAAAATACGGCAGAGTTTTATAGCAATTAAAAGCTGCAACTGCGGCGCCTGTGATTACATGAAATACATGAAAATTAATGCTGGCGTTGATTTGTGAGACAGCCCCCAACTACCCCCTCTGTCGTGGAGCATGTCGCATGTTTGTCATAATTGAAAGCAGATGTTAAACTTTAATGCCACTAAGACTACAAAAAATAAAACGCCTTACAATAAGTCATTCTAGCCTAGCCGTGATTGCGATTGCGGTGTATGTTGAGCGGTGCCTCGTTCTGCTGCTGCTGACCATCCAAGACCCTAGCGAAAGAGACGAACGATTAGCAATTAGCAGGGACTCGGGGGACTCACGCACATCAGGTTGATTTGCCCAAGGAGGTAGGCCTGCTGCAGATACAGTCTTCCCTGAAAGTCATTGGCCACATCGTTGCTGCCCCGGCGGCGACAGTGCTGGCAGTTGCCGGTGTACGGCGGCTCACCCACCTGGCGCAACGCCGCAGTCGGATTGCCTCGATTGAGTAGCTTGCGATGACGCTGCGCCAGATCCCGTTGGTCCTCCTCGTCCACGTAGGGATCGTACTTGGGTATCTGGGTGTACTTGTCTACGCCACGTCGCAGTCCCTGCGTTGGCGAGCAAAACATCTTTTGGAGTGGCACCCGCGCCTCCTTCACATTATTGGCGGCTCGTTGCTCGGCGGCATTTGTGTGCTTGCAACCCCTCTTCAAGCGGGCGCCCATGTCCGACATGTTCGAGATGCCCAGGTGGGCGACCAGCTTGTCGCCTTCCTCTCCCATTTCGTCCACCAGACTCGGAAAACGATCGCGCTGACACGGTGCATGGAAGTACGGACCTTTGTGACCCCAAACAAGATTCATTATCAAAGAATTTATTCAAATTTATGCGGATCACAATATTTAAAGCAATCAATTTGTGTGTATCGTTTGCAATTAAAGGGAGTGAAATGAAATGTTATATTCTTGCAATGCCTACTTGACGATACAAGTTCTAAAATTGTCAAATTTTCGTTTACTAAGCCAGGAAGAAATCTCATAGGATCTAGTTCAATTTTTTTTTTTTGCTCGACTAGAAAACAGATTTTAAAAAAGAAAGAAAAATTATTTTGAAATTTCTTTTTTAATTTCTATATTTCTATGAAGTTATATAGTTGTTTGATGTTGGTCATATTTTGCTCATATGTTAGGAGCATAGTGGCACTCACCATTTCTGAGTTTGATTATGAAAAACTTAGGAAAGCAAAAAAGTTGTTCAAATATAAATACATTTTTCGATTTATCGTTCTAATGGAAGAAATAATTTATACGACATCAGTTTAAATGCTATAAATCATTTAAATATGTTTTATTTTTTTAAAAGAAATAGTTTGTATTTTCTTTTATAAATTTTTTAAAGTAATAATTAGAATTAGAAGCACATCTGAGCTTGCTTGGTATGGTGGAATATAAATAGGTTTTTCATGTTCGACAGTGTGTTAATATGGGACTATATTATATGGCTTGAGAGCAATATGATAGATTTGATCCGACCGACATGGACTTCGACCTCGGATCTTGGCCGAGTTTCATCAAAATTGTTTCATAATTGCGGGAATAATTTTTATAGAAACGTAAAGATAGAAGGAACAAATGTGGGATCGCAGATGTCTTCCACAAATTATTTTCCGATAAAGGGTGTTAAAATATTGTTTTGATAAAAGTAAACGCAACACCATATGATCAACATTGAGTTTCACAGTCAAGTTTAGTTTAAAGTTCCTGATTATTCAAATGAAGACTTTAATATTTTTTAACAAAATTTTCTTTGGTATTAGCATTGCCGTAATTTCATATGCTCCTTGATTTGTTTAAGCTGGAAATTAAAATCCATTAAATGAAAGCCATAACAATAATTCAAAAGTCAACAAGATGCGAAATTCGGGATAAAAAAAATGTCCGCAACGCCCTCGTATTGCTGTAGCTCGCAATTGCGAGTTTGTTGATTAACATTCAGTGAAATCACAATAAAAGTAATTATTTTGATTACAATTCTAACGTACGAGCGCCGCGAGGGACGACCGGTGGGGAAGGTGGCGAAAGTCAAGCCAAAGACAGGCAGACACATGTCCATGCAAAAGTTACATAAACACGCCTAAAATGTGGAATACTAACGCAGCTAGAGGCGTGGCAGGGCACACACTCACACACACACATACAGAAAGCACATCAGCATTAAAAATGTATTTTAATGTGTCGCCCGTTCTGTCATTTGGTTACCTTTGCCGGCGTTTCGGCTGCCTGTTGTCATTTTTAATGTCTTTCATTTGGCAGAATACCGGCCTGGTGGGCGTGAGTAACGCCCCCATTCGAAAAGCCCAAGCAAACAAACAAACCATTAGGCGCATTTCATAGCGTTTGTAAATCATAAAATGCTGTCAAATTCCTGAACGCCTGCCGACCAAATGGAACTCCGCCCGCCTCGCACACCTTTCGCATTGTTGGCAACTTTGGCTTTGACTTTCAGCTAATTACTTGTGATTTAATTTGAATTTGTAATTAGCCAGAAAATGTAATTTTTGTGACAGTTCTGACAGGGTACGGCTTCAGCCGGCAGCAGACGCCCAGCCGAGGTGTGAGCTTGTCTCATATGTTGAATTAATGCGCAAAACTTTTTAATTAGACAAGCAGAAAGTGAAATCCTAAGCGCACAAAGGTGCTGCCAACTAATTTAAAACGAAAAATTTGAGTTCAACTGTGTGGAATGCTAGATTTAAGATCCAAAACCTATAATTGGTTCAAATTGAATTGAGACAATAAAACGATTCAAAAATAATTTATAGCTAGACAGGCAGAAATTCAAGTTCACGCACGCAAAGGTGCTGCCCACTTGATGGACTATCAGCGCATAAAATTCAGTGCTGCCAACAAGGGAATGAAATGAGAGCTGTCATCTATTGATAATTATTAAATAATATAATATATATTATAAAATAATTTATTTATTAAAGCGGTTTTAAAACTAAAATTGTGATAAATAATTATAATATATTTTATAGACAAACTATTAGTCAAAAATAGTGCACAGAACATTTTCTATAAATTTTAATTGACAAACTGGTCTGCCAACTGCATACCGAAAACTTAAAATCAAGATAAATTCGGTATCAACTACATAAAAAGTCAGAGAAAAATCACTTAAAATCTTTCGCTTGAGGCAACAAAAGCACAGCACGAAACCATCAACAAGCTGGCCTGCCCACCAGTCCACCAGTCCACCTGCCCACCTGCCCACCTTTCCACCTGCCCAGCCGGCATTTCGCCCCACCCACATCATCAGCAGCTGATGCAGTCAAGTCTAACAAATGGCTGGGAGCTGGGCACGTTACATTCGTTCCTACGCAGCTATCTAAAGCTGTTGATAAAGCGCACATTAAAATATATACGTATCTAAGTATCTCAAAGATACGGTGGCACGGCGCGCGCGTACAGGTGAGGAGCGCCTTTCGGTTGCTATTGGGGTCCGTCGGGTGTGGCACTGGGATGGGCGCATTCAAATGAAAACCGTGAGAATCAAAGCAGCAGCCAAGTGGAGCGTAAAGCTTTCAGTGCCCGGATTGGAGGAGTAGTGTCTGTCCAAACCTAAAACTGTCGGAACCCTCCAGCCCGGCAGCTCAGAGATTGTCCAGAGAAAGTCGCCCCGCTTCCCGTCGCGTCGCGTCGTCGAGTTGTTAAGTTTTATTTTTTGCCTTTACGTTTCATTTATTACGCCGAGATTTTTCCATTTCTGTTTTTATATTTTTTTTTCGTATTTTTTTGTATTTTTTTCGTAAATTAAGAATTTCCCTTCAGCTTTTTAGAGCTTCTCAATGACTGCTTGCGTCCCGGCCCTTTCTCCTTATCCCTTAGTCTCAGTCCTTTAACTGACTGTTGGCGTTATAAAAGCCCAACGCTTCATTGCACAAACATAGTGGCAAGAGCCGAGGCTGGCATTTCTAAAGGCCTGTTGTCTTGCCCCGCAACAAGGGGGAGCAGCAACCGCTCCCCACTTAGCAGCGCACACAAGTTGGCTTGCGGTCGAAGCTCAACGCTCGACACTCAAAAATTTGCTGTGCCTCAAAGAGCTGCTCGGAGCGATATCATTTCTGCACACGTGAGCAGAACGTGTGACAGGAGGTGGACGGAATGAGGTTGCGGTGCGTGTTTCTTTCAGCAAGTCTCAAAATGAAATTAATTAAAACAATATAAACAATACAGCAAAGACATGCGTACAGCTTGATGCACAGTGAACTAGCACTAAAAAGTTGCCTTGGTCTTGAACAACTAAAGGAAGAGAACATTTAAAAATGAAAACAATTTTTTCAAATATCTAACGCTAAATATTTGTTGTATAGAAGCATAATTTAATTTGAGGACCGCTTTTTACAATAGATTATTTTTTGTTGTTTTTTTTTTTATTTCTGCTGTCTTTTATATTAAGTTATTTTTTAAGAAATATTTTTATAGAGTTTCGTGAATTGATTTTAACTAGTCTGCGATTAAAATCAATTTAAAGGCACTGACCTTTAATTATAACAGTCGAAGTTCGAAGCTTTTATTTAAATCTTTTAAGCTAACTTTAAAATTTTAATAACGTTAATATATAACATTATATATATATTTCTAGAATAAGTAGAGTTGTCCTTGGATTTAAAAAAAGTAGTTTTACCTCTCTTTTTTTATAACAATTAGCTCAGTTAAAGGTTTTTGGGTCTTGCCCAATTTGTTCCACATAGCTCATATCCAGTTTCTACTGTAACGTTTCCACCACATAAATATAGGCACCCTAACTCACACAAGCACACATACACACGCACACATACACTCGCTAAGAACACAATCCTTTTGTAGTTTTACGAGTGACATAACCCATTCAAAATCTCATGTGAATACACACAGTTCACAATTTAAGCTTATTGTTTACATGGGGCAAGGCAAATGGAATGCATAGAAGTCTGGCAAAAAATATATAGAAATCTGCCGTCGGGAGGGAAAGAAATCGAGGTGCTGACATTTGGCAGACTTGGCAGCACGAGCGAGTGCACTCTGCAGCAGCAAATCAAGGCAAATAAAATAAGCAAATTATGAAAAAGTAGAAAAGACAAAACGGGGCAAATAAATTCATCTTGCGTCTGCGTTGCAAAATTCGTTGGGTCTTGTGACTGGAAAGCATGTGGAGCTGTGTGGTGAGCAGCCAGCCAAGATTGGACATTGATAGCGTACGTGGTCAGGCGTAGGAAGAAGCTCCGAATCGGAAAGAGACGGACCGAAAGAGAGGGAAAGAGAGATAGTGGAAGTAGGGGCTACAAAATATGGCAGGGTAAACATGTTTAAAATATTTATGTGCCCATCTCAGTGCGAGCTGTTGCTGCTCAACTATTATTGTGGCGGCACTTTGTCTTTGGCCTGACAAACACCACGCCCACCACCCCGCCCGCTGACTGGTACGCCCACCACAGCCATTGTCTTGCGGTGTCATGTGAGACGCGCGGCTTCAGCACACGTTTTGGCAATGAACAAGGCAGCGCACGTGTGTTTATTTTTATTTGTGGCAATGGCAAACGGTAGCAAAGAAAAGGTGGGAGGCCAAAGCGAAGAGCGGCAGACAAGGATGCGAGTCCTGGCAGGTGTGTCTGTATGTGTCCTTTAACTGCTTTCCTAAAATTTATGTTACAAGCTGCTCATAAATGTCGACGTTGTCGAGGCGCTCGGCTGATTGAAATTTGCACTACAGACTTTTTAAAGGGGTAAGGAAAAGTAATTGAAGGCTGAACAAAATTGTATGTATTTAGAAGATAGGTAAAGGCAAAATTTGAAGAAATTATTTTTCGCAGAAATACAATCATATCCTATATATGGCTGTCAGAGATAAGAAAACATTGGACATTTTTAATAAGATTCTTTGTTACATATTGAAACAAGTAAAAAATTTAATTAAGTGCTCAAGATTAAACAAAAGTAATTATTTGTTTTTCCTGGTTGTCTTGTAAGTTTCAATTGAATGTGTCGCCATATATTTAACGAATTTTTAATTAAATACTCTGTGTCTTCTGGGTACTGTACCGTTTTTTTTCACATACCATCACCTACGTAGGCAGCACTTTTGGCCAATTTCTTTCAAACAATATTTGCTGTGCCAACATTTGCTCGGGTCTACATTCTAATTCTTTTCCTTGGAGGCCTGTCACATCAAATGCAAAGTAAACAGCATCATTAAAAGCTGAGCACCTGAGCGGGTGAAAGGGTTCCGCGGCGTGGTATGGTTGGGCTTTCGAGCGTGGCAAGAGCTATTAACAACGTTGCCACTTCATTCAAATTAAGCATACGCCGTGTGGAACGGCCACCGTGCAACGCTGGGCTACGTGCGAGCCACCACAAATGGCGTCGCGTTGCGTCGCGTCGCTGCCTTTTTGCTCGCTGTTCAAATGTTAATCGCATTTCTTGGTTTTGCCGCTGCTGCTGGCCTGGCCTGTCCTGTCCGCGTATCCTTCGGCTTCGGCATTTCGTGTGGACAGCGAGGGGGCACTAGGGGAAGGTAAGCATAAGATAAAGGGTTTCTTCAGTCGGTTGCCTTTCGTCCCGCACGTCACTCACTCATTTGTTTTGTCTTTGTCTGTGCGCTGTGTTGCCCACAAAATGAAAATGGAAATTGGTTTTCTCGGTTTCTCGGAGCAGCACCAGCACCCCTAACAACAACAACAACAACATTAATTTAAAATGTAAATAAAGTGACAAATTACCTGAATTAGTGGCACAGCGTTCAACGCGTTTTCGCTGCGCTGGCTGTTCCTTTGGTTGCCCCACCAATTCCTGGTTTTTTTTCGTCCTTTTGCGTTTTGTTTATTTGCTTTGCTGTTTTTTGTTTTTATTCTTGAACGAACAATGCTCGCTGTTGTTGTAGTCATTGACAATGATGTTGACTTTGGTTAGGTGCGTAATTGTAATGCCTGCTAATTGCGTTGCAGCAGAAGAGGGCTCTTAAAAGGAGGAGCTGTATAGAAAATTGTAAATCTGCACTTATGGTAACTGTGTGATATACCCACCTGGTTTTTCACATTCACGAAACCAGGTTTTGGTTTGAGCCTGGGCTCAGCACCTATATTTTAGATATTAAAAATTATGTCAACAGTTATTTTAATAAAGTTTTTTTTTGAATAAAATTAATTTATTTCACGTATTCACTTCAAATCCCTATTTATTATTATCTTTTTATTTTAAATTTATTAAAAATACGTCATTTTGTTATCGTAATTAAATTTGAAATATGCCAGGCTTTCGTCAATGTGGGTGAAACAAAGGCAAATTCAAAGAAATAAATGCCAAAAAATTCAAAGATAGAAGCAAGTACAAGTACATACATATAAATCTAATAATGAAAAAATTATACAGATACAAATCGATGAAAAAATACGATTTTGCGATACTTATATTATGGTTTTCATGAATACACTTTTGAACACGTTGTTACCAGTCTTAGCCCTGATTATCCCTTTTTGTTAACCAATTTCCAACTTCAAACAGTCCGCGCTGCCGAACAGCATAATTTTAAAGCCCTGACCCAGCGAGCTATTAAATTCAATTATTTCGGAGCTCAATATTGAATCAACACGGTGCATTTCGAACGTCTCGCATTCTGAAGATCTTCGCACAGCTGTCGTGTAAATATTTAATTTACGAAATTCCATAATAAAATTTTGCTTGGCTTGGCACCTTCTGTTATCGTTCTTGTTCTTGTTGTTGTTGTTGTTGTTATTTTGGATGTTGTTGCCTGTGTTGCTGCTTTAAGGCAGCTGGGCTTTCATTTCACATGCCAATTGTTTGGCAAGTGTCAAAATAATAACGAGCCACCCCCCCGGCAAGCCGACACCACCACCCACCCCAGCCCTACGCAGCGCCGACCAGCAGCCGTTAGGGCAATGCGAAGTGCCAAGTGTCAAAATATTTCGGCAATTTTTTTATGTTAATTTTCTATTAATAAAATAAATATTAAATCAGTGAGGCAGCTAAGGGTGACAAATGTCGCAAGACGAGGACGACGACAACGTTTGCCAGTGACTATATTAGAGACCAAAACCACTAATTTATCCCCAGAGACTTGGGGGACAATAGCGCCAGAGAGGGGGCGGGGTGGGCTTGGGATTGGGGGTAAGAAAAAGCGCATGCACAGCTGTTGCCCCTGTGCCGGCCCACCCTGCACAGCGGGTGGTGGCTTTGATTTGAGCTTTTGCCTCTTTCTTGGTTCAATTTAAATTTCATAAATTTAAGACCCTGAGCCAATTTGCGATTGTGTTATTAAATTTTACGTCTTGCTGGCTGCCAAGTACGACTAAGTCGTTGATTTTCATGGCTCTGTGGCATTTTGTTTTGTAATTGTTATGGCGCAGCCACTGTTGTTGTTGTTGTTGTTGTTCTAGCTAGTGTTAACCCTTTGGAGTCTTATTTGCCACGCGGCGGCTGCTTAGCGGCTCATTACCCAAGTTTTATGTTTCAGCGACCGGTGAGGGGCGCGAGGGGGCGAGGGCACCCATAATTTGTTGGCAATGTTGTAAAAGTTTTTGCCTATAAACAGCTGAAGATGATTTTCCAGTTGCGCCTCGCTGGCTGGGCTATAAAAGTGTTGTTAAATTCCAAAATTTAAGCAAATTATGCGAATCGATATTCAGATAATTATACAAAATTTCGCAATGTGAAATTGTGCTGTTATAAATCAGAAAATATCCAGCCGTCATGGTCACTTTAAGAACTCTAATGGTGTGCACATCATCTGACTTGTTTCACTTTTCGTACCGTGGATGGGGACTAGACGGTCGTGCAGCTCGTTAAATTGTGCAGCTTGAAACCCAGGTAACGGGCTCTGCTCTGCAGCATATGCCAGCGCCAAAAATCTACTACCTGTGCAGCATTCGCCCATTCAGTGCAGTGCATTACGAGCTGTGCAAAATGTCTCTCTGGCCCCAAAACAATTTGCCAGTAGCTATTTTGCATTGCATATTTGCAGGCGCATAACTGTCTGCCTCCGCTGTTGCCGCTGCTGCTGTTGCTGTTGCTGCTGTTGCTGCTGCTGCTGCAACCGGAATGTGCAACTCAGTGTCTGGCTAACCCGTTTACCCAGGCTGATGCCACCTCGTTGGCTCGTGGCAGCAACGGAAGCTACTCGTTGGGTTAATGACGTCGTAAAAATTGCTGCAGCTGCTGCAGTTGCTGTTGCAAGAACTGACACCGTTAGCTCCTGGAAGCCCCAACGAGCTCTCAGGTATAATAATTATGCACAGCTTCTCGTACTTTTCTTAACCAACCCCTACTCCGGTATCCCCCCAGCTCTGCTTGCAACTAGATTGGTTACAGTTGTGCTTAAAGATGCTGCCAGCACAGCTCTGCAGTGATATAACTTTTAAGAGAAGCACAAAAAGCCAAGGAATAAGATAATATAGGAATAAATTCTGAATGCTGTGAGAACTTGGCTCATAGATCTTCATCCCTGGCAGATGCCTTGCCTGAGTGAGCAAGCTATAAAGGCAACTGAACGTGAAGAGTAAGAATTCGAAACCCAGACTAGCTTGATAAAAAGTATTAAATAATATTAATCAATATAATTGTTATATTATTATTATTATTATTATTGCTATAATTATCATTATTAACTTTTTCATTATTATTTTAAATGTTACTGATATTATTAAAAGTCGTAATATTATTTTTTATTTTTTTTTATTAAGATAATTATTTAATAATAGTAGAAACATTTATAATATTAATCATAAATTAATATCTTAAAATAAATGAGTATTCTATTTGTTTGGTTACGCGGCCCAAACAGCTAAAGTAATATTTGAAATATTTTCTCAATCCATGATACATATATAAAACTATGTTTGCATTTCGCTTAATATACATACCATACTGTTCTCGTCGAATCTGTCTTGTTTATAAACTTTAAAAAGCCACTAGCATTGTGAATAGAGACTTATTCGAGTCTGCCTGCTATAAACAATTTTATACTAGACGTTTAATAACATACAGTACAGTATTAAAGTCACAAAAGCTAAATACTACAGCTACTCAATACTAGTAAGAATTTAGCTCAACAAAAAAACTTTACACAAAAAAAAACAAGTTAAAAAAAACAGTATTAAACTAGTCAAAATGAATATATTAAAAACATTGCGCAAGAAACAAATATTCGTGGAATTACTTGAAAATTCGAAAGCTATTGAAAATCCTAACTAACGCAACAATATTCATAATTAATAATTTTATAATATCACTATTGTTATTATATAATTAATTCATTTAAATTTGTAAATCGTAGTAGGCCTTAGAAATAAAACCCAAGTAAGCCTTGACGCGTTCAGCCCCGTTTTAATTGCTTGTACGAAAAGTTTAAACTCCAATCCTCATAATTTGTAGCACTTTCGTCTAAACCACATCGGACAGAAAGTACTATAATAAAACCAGAAAACAAAAGTCAAAATTAATTCCATCAACATTTTTGGGCTAAATAAGTAATTTATTTTTTCCAGTTCCTATTTCTGTGAAGCAAAGGTGAGTTCCGCCAAATACTAAAGCGTAGCCCGACTGGAATTCTTAGTGTGAATCCACACACAGCACCAAAGAATTTCCTCAAGATGTGTGGATTTGGTTGCGGCGGCTATGGATGTGGTCCTTGGGGTGCCTGCGGCCCATGCGGCGGCTGTGGGCCCTGGGGTGTCTGTGGAGGCTGCGGACCCTGCGGAGGTTGCGGACCATGCGGTGGCTGTGGGCCCAGAGGGTGTGGTCCCTCTGGTCCAGCCTGTTGGCCCTTTGGCTTATATACGTGCTAAGCTTTGGAACGAAATTAGGAGCAATCGACGCTTTCCGGAACGAGATCGAAATGCCAGCCTATTTGCATCTCGAATTACCACAAGGTGAGCATATACTTCTATATGTATCGAGATGCCCGACGACTCGCGTCTTTCGGCCTTGAAGACCCATTTCTAGTGCTAGGCAAATTGAAAATTGCTTGACAGCCGAAACAAAGCACCGCGCGTAGCCAATAAAAATTTTACTGTCGTGAGCGTTGGGCCGTGTGCGGATCGCGGGGGAGGGGGATTTTCTGACGGCAGGTGAGCACTGTCAGGGCGCAATTCAATAACTCGTGTGCAAAGAGTTGACGCTGTAAGCTGGGGGGAACTGGGGTTCGATTGTAAACAAAACTCGTAATTTGAATTCCTTGCCAGTTTCGGGTTTGAAGAGCAAACTCGTGTCGTGTGTAGGTGCAATAGGTAAAGCGGATTTCATTTTCCGCAGGCCGTTGCCGTCGCCAACATGAAAAGCACCGGAGGTGGAGCTGGGATGACTGAGAGTGAGAGAGGAGGGGCATCTCCCTTATTCGCATATGTGCGTTTGTGATTTTTTATTACGAAATTTCTCGTGCTTTGTGTTCATTGTTTATTTGACGGTTTCGGGCGAGGAGTTTAGCGCCGGTAAAACCGCCCGCAGTGCCAGCAGTTGTGCTTTGCTTTATGCCATATTGGTGCTGGCATTGCCCTCGCAGCAATTTGCTGGCGGTGCGCCACCCGCTCTACCCCACGTTGGGTGGTCGAGCCATGGGAGCCAACGCTACAAAGTATGCTATAAAAATTTGCAAGGCGCTCAGCATGCAAGCCAGCGCCAGGGGCCGACACAGATGAATGCGAATTGTTGTAGTTTATTAATAAAATATATTTACTGTTTTGTGTCTCACTTTCAGATAGATGCTACCCGATTACACAGGCAATAATTTCTGTAATTATGGCGATCAATTCGCAACAATAAAACTTGTGATGTCTTAAACTATATTTCATTTATTAGTTTGATTACATTTACTTATTTAAATGGTACTAAAAACATCAGGCCTGCAGCTACGTCGACCTAAAGCTTTGATATAGCGCTCAACCCGAACAAATCCCGGTCTTAAGGCGTTGCTAGCCTGAGCCCACAGCAAAGCAAAGCACATGCTAGTGTACCTTGTTAACAGCCCCCCGTACGACATGGGTTCGCTCCTGCCCCCGCCTCCGCTTTTCAACATGTCGCGGCAAAATGGCTGGCGGCGCAGAGCGTCGTTCACTTTGCAAAGAAACTGAAAGTCATGGCCTGCCCTGAGAGTGTGTGTGTGTTGGTGTGTTGCTTGGTTTTACTTTTTAGCCTTTCGCTGCTCGCATTCCTGTTGCGCTGAACCAGCACGCAGAACGTCTCCAGCTGCCTATTTGCCAGCAATTTTCATGCTGTGTCACGTTATTTATTTTTGTCGTAATTTTTGAGCTGCGAAACCCTTTCACGGTTTGAGCTGCCAAAAAGTTTGCGTCTCGAAATTAACATAAAAGAAACGTTAGGCTCTCAACTGTGTAGGCGTGGCATATGTGTATATAACATAATATATATATACTTGTATATCTTGCTTTAATTATTTTGTTCAACAGTCGCCAAAAAGTAGGCAACGCCTGTGTCTTCGCTGACTATTTCAGCCATTTTATAGCCAAACATGTTAACTAAGCCTCAATACACAAACCTTGGCCGCAACAAACAAAAAAACCAAAAAAAAGTAATAAACGAAAAATAAAGGGGGTGCAAATAGCCTTCAATATCGTACACAGAAACTGGCCGCTAAGCCTTAAAGCGCATTCTGGTCAGTTTTGGTGGCTTTGTTGTTTTTGGTGTTGCTTTTTCCGGGCAGCTGGATCCCCCTTATGTTATTTTTGTAAAGTCCAACTAAAGGCGCGCTTGACTTTAATGGCACTTGAACAGCAGCGGTTGGGGGATTTGTGAAGCGTAAGAATCGCGCAATGCCAGAGCAAATACATTAAATACTTTTGAATATCTTTTATATAAAACTGAGCGTCACAGCCCTTGGTTCATTGGTGGCCGCAAACCGCGCATAAGGTTGTTGTTCTTTGGCCCGACTAGTGCCACTTTGATTGAAACCCCCTCATACTTGGCCATACTCTCTGGATAAACAAAACTCTTTTTACAGCTGCATAAAATAACTTTTGAATTTGATAAATTAGAATTAGATCATTTTTTGCTAAATTATAAATGCTCTAAACTCAAAAAACAAGAATGCTTCTGCTCCAATTTTTGATTTTTATACCCTGGTATAAAATAATGGTTTTGTGCAAATGTCTGTAACAGGCAGAAGGAGGCATCTCCGACCCCATAAAGTATATATATTCTTAATCAGGATCAACAGCCGAGTCGATCTAGCCATGTCCGTCCGTCCGTCTGTATGAACGCGTTGATCACGGAAACTATAAGAGCTAGAGATTTCAACTTTTCGGGTATAGACTCGTCCATGGCACGCGCAGATCAAGTTTATTTCAAATGATCGATAACCCACACCGTTTTCTTGAAATCGATAAAAATCTACAAAAACCTCTAAATTTTTAAGATTTTTTCGTAGATTATGAGACCTAGAGACATAAAATTTGTACTTTAGCACTGGAAAAATCTATTGCATTAAGATTCAACAAAATCGGTTAAGAAACACAGAAGTTATTAAAGAAAACGTGTGGTAAAATTTGACCAATTTGACAATCCAATTGGCAGCAAGTGCTGCAATAAGAGCTAGGGATTAAATTTTAGTTTTTTAAGTTCGTGTATAGCATAGGCAGATTAAGGCTATTTAAAATTATCGATAACACGCCCCGTTTTCTTATCGATATTTATCGGTTTTTTCGATCCGGTTTATTGAGCATATCTCAGAAACTATAAGAGCTAGAGCTACCAAATTTGGTTGAGTATGTGCTCGTTAAGGATACGCAGATTACAAATATTTCGAATTTGGGATACCTACCCCCATTCGCCCCCAATTCAAACACTACAGACCTGCGCTTTGGTTTGTACATAGATTTGGATGCTCTTATTAAGCACTAACAATTTCATAACGATCATACTCTTAGTTTAGAAGTTATTCAAGAATTTATTTTCCATGGTGGGGATAAGCGCAGCCGATGTGTAAGGTGCGCTCCTTGCTGCATGTGTTTGTGTGTGTTTGTATGAGTGACTTTGTGAATGTGTGTATGAATGCAAAGAGCTGTAAATGTGTGTAACGACAGCTAATCTCCTAGTCGGGGACACCCGACTAGAGCCATCTTACCTGTTTTTTTTTTTATATTTGTGGTTTGTAAATATTGTAACAATTGACAGTTTTCGTGAAAAACCTTTATCTTTAGACGGAGCTACAAAATATTGACTGCATTTGGCAGCTAGTATGCGGTTTTTTGTAATTTAATTTTAAAGTACACTTTTTACAATAATTATGTCTTAAGTGACAACCTTAATTCTTCGCATTCAGAAAACTACATGAACAGCTAATTTCTTGTTCTTACTAATATAGAGGAACAAAAGAAGAAATTTAAAAATATTTATTTTATATTCTAAAAAGTAAAATATGATAGATAATTGAATTTCGTTAAAGGATGGTCCGTCTGTAGCCCAAGCTTTGTCATATCCCTGATTGATTACCATTCCATTTCATCATATGCTTTAGGGCCTAAAACAAATGCCTCAGCTCAAATAAAGTGAAAACACATATTTGGTTTGCTTTTTATAGCCTGTATTAGTATTTACATCATTACGTGATGTTATTTTAAATAGATTGATGCACCTGTTGTAATAAGTGCTGCGTTACATTAAAAAAGATGAACATTTGGATAATTCGCTCTCATGCAGGGGGTGGGCTGAGGGGTCTCAACAGGTGGGTGGCTTGCTTAAGCTTGAGGCTGCACGCAGTTCGTGTTCTCGGGCAGATCGCAGATGCCCTTCAGCGAGTTGAAGTACTTCTCGCCGCAGCTAACCTGCAGGGGCTTGCCGTAGCGACAGATGTAGTAGTTGTTGCAGCTGGTCAGGGAGGCCAGCATGAAACCGTCGGGCTTGGTGCGGCACACATAGCTGGTGTACAGGTCCATGCTCAATGCGTTCGTTGGGGAAGCCATTTGCAGCGGCTGCTCCAGCACCTCGGGCGTCAGGCTGTGGCTGTGGAACGGCCTCGCGGCGGGTCTCACGTGAACGGATGAGGGTCTAACTTTAGCGCCGGATATTCCAGGAGGGCAAATAGTGGTGGTGCACGTTGTTGTTGAGGGTGTTGAGCAGGTGGTTGTTGTTGGTGACGTGCAAGTGGTTGTGCCTGTTGTTGTGGTCTTTGTTGTTGTGGTTTTTGTTGTCGTGGTTGTAGGTGTTGTGCAGGTGGTTGTCGTTGGTGTTGAACAGGTTGTTGTTGTTGGTGTTGTACAGGTGGTTGTTGTACAGGTGGTTGTTGTTGGTGACGTGCAAGTGGCTGTGCCTGTTGTTGTGGTCTTTGTTGTTGTGGTTTTTGTTGTCGTGGTTGTTGTCGTTGTGCAGGTGGTTGTCGTTGGTGTTGTGCAGGTTGTTGTTGTTGGTGTTGTACAGGTGGTTGTTGTACAGGTGGTTGTTGTTGGTGTTGTACATGTGGTTGTTGTTGGTGTTGTGGCTTTTGTAGTTGTGGTTTTTGTTGTTGTGGTTGTTGTCGTTGTGCAGGTGGTTGTTGTTGGTGTTGTGCAGGTGGTTGTTGTTGGTGTTGTACATGTGGTTGTTGTTGGTGTTGTGCAGGTGGTTGTGGTTGTTGTTGTGGCTTTTGTTGTTGTGGTTTTTGTTGTTGTGGTTGTTGTCGTTGTGCAGGTGGTTGTTGTTGGTGTTGTGCAGGTTGTTGTTGTTGGTGTTGTACAGGTCGTTGTTGTTGTCGTTGTGCAGGTGGTTGTTGTTGGTGTTGTGCAGGTGGTTGTGGTTGTTGTTGTGGCTTTTGTTGTTGTGGTTTTTGTTGTTGTGGTTGTTGTCGTTGTGCAGGTGGTTGTTGTTGGTGTTGTACATGTAGTTGTTGTTGGTGTTGTGCAGGTGGTTGTGGTTGTTGTTGTGGTTTTTGTTGTTGTGGTTTTTGTTGTTGTGGTTGTTGTCGTTGTGCAGGTGGTTGTTGTTGGTGTTGTACAGGTTGTTGTTGTTGGTGTTGTACAGGTGGTTGTTGTTGTTGTCGTACAGGTGGTTGTTGTTGGTGTTGTACATGTGGTTGTTGTTGGTGTTGTGCAGGTGGTTGTGGTTGTTGTTGTGGTTTTTGTTGTTGTAGTTGTTGTCGTTGTGCAGGTGGTTGTTGTTGGTGTTGTGCAGGTGGTTGTTGTTGTTGTCGTACAGGTGGTTGTTGTTGGTGTTGTGCATGTCGTTGTTGTTGGTGTTGTGCATGTGGTTGTTGTTGGAGTCGTGCAAGTGGTAGTTGTTGGTGTTGTACAGGTGGTTGTTGTTGGTGTTGTGCAGGTGGTTGTGGTTGCTGTTGTGGCTTTTGTTGTTGTGGTTTTTGTTGTTGTGGTTGTTGGAGTCGTGCAAGTGGTAGTTGTTGGTGTTGTACAGGTGGTCGTTGTTGTTGTCGCACAGGTGGTTGTTGTTGGTGTTGTGCATGTCGTTGTTGTGCACGTCGTAGTTGCTGGTGTTGTACATGTGGTGGTCTCGACTGGGGCACAAGTTGTGGTTATCGTTTCTGCACACGGTTCCACGGCAGTAGCAGAGTTGCCTCCAATTGCTGCTGCAGCTGATGTTTGCACCACCTCCACGCATCCGGTGTTGTAGCTGACACAACTCTTCGCCGAGGGGTCGAAGAAACGTGAGCAGGTGGTCTCCACAGCGACACCATTCTGGCACTCGTAGTACTTAGAGCAGCTGCCGGGCACCAGAGCGCGGAATCCATTATCCTTGTTCACGCAGACGAAGCGGCGGTAAAGCTGGTTGTTCACGGCTCTCAACGGCCTAATTTTAGCGGCATGGGTGGTAGCCAGCAGAAAAGCCAGACAGGCGAGAACTGCAAAAGGATACAACGTTAGTGGATTAGTCCTTGCTGGTGAAAAAACCCGACTGCCATTTTATACCGTAATGGGCTCTCATCTTCAGTGGACTGGGAGCGGGACAGCTATTCCTGTTATATTAGCTCGGGCTATCAGAAGACTTGGCACAAAGAATTGTACAAAGTGCTCTACTCAAATGACAATGTCGCCAGTGGCAGTCGCTTTTATATGGTAACGCCAGTCCGCCGATAGGCATCTGGAGTATATGAGTAATGTGTTGGGGTGCTTTATCGACATGTAAGTAGGAAAGATAGATGTCTGATAAAGCGCTGCTTTCCGTTGTCACCTTGATATTGACTGCTGGTCGAGATGCTGTGCGGTAACTGTTTGTGTGTTATTGATGTCTAGTTTATTGGCATATCTTATCGATATCAACTGCTTTGACTTCTTCTTTTTTTTAATTTATATAATTGCTCGCACTCGGAAATTTCACAAACGCCATTTGGCTACACTTGATTCTTCCTTCTTTCAACGCCAAAGTTCCGTCAATGCGGACACTAAATGCCAACACAGAGAAATCCCACATGTTATTGAGCGCATTGCTAGGCCAACATTTGCATTAATATTGCAATGACCACCAACAATGTGGACGACCAGCGCCGATAGCCCTGAAATGTCCATACATCTGTACAAATGTGCACATCTCTTTCTATCTCTGTCTCTATCTCTTTCTCTATCTCTTTCCCTCCCCTACTCTGTCGCCCGCTCGCTCTTGCCCAGTGTGCGTGTGGTCAGCGCTTGGTGACGTTAATTTATCAAAGGAATTTACAATTGTTTAATTAATTAGATGCTTACCCCACACACTCATAGACCGCATACCAACAACTACACACAAAGATGAGAGCAACTGAGAATCGCAGCAATTTCAATTGAATGGTCAGCATTGGGTGCTGGTCAGCATTAAAGTATTAGCATCCAAGTAGATTATAATGCCCCATCCGTGCACTTGTGATTACATTTCCTAATCGAAATATGCTTACGAGAACATCCTAAACCAAGTTTGGCACTAGCTCTTATAGTTGCTATTATAAGATATAAGGTAAGATCCCGTAAGATAGGGGTCACTAGGGGCGTGGCAATTTGATACAATTTATTATTTATCTCCATCAGTTTTAAGGCTATATACATCAAATTAATATCGGTAAACCGATCAAATATGTGTCTTGAGGGCGTGTAAGCCAAAAATAACTACAATCTTATAGCTGGAGCCACCAAATTTAAAAACAATTTTCGGATGACATTCTCTAAAGATCGAGCTGACAAATTTCGGCCACGCCCATTCCCACAAAACACAAAAGTCTATATTTTTCGAAAATAATAATAATAAAGACCGTTTTCGACTTCTTCACTGTGCACGAGTATTGCGGAGTCGGTTACACCAGAGACAATATAAATAAAATAGTATTTATATTGTCTTTGGTTACACCCAACTGCACCGTTCTTACTCGTTTATCCCTGGCTTATACGCAACAAAATTCATTCATAATAATACATTTGAATTATTCTACAATTGCAGCATTTCTATTGGTCGCACTTTCCATTCATAAAATTGTCCAAACATGTTGCAGCATATGTTTTCGCGTATTTTCTGGAATCCACGCGATAACGATCAATGAAGCAGATGCTGTATATTAGATGCGCCGCTTGTAGTAGTTTCCAATTACAATCAAATTGATAAGACATCGTTGGCAAAAGTTGTTCTGCGAATATATCAAAACGTTGCCGTTTCCGTGAGAGTCGTGCGTGTGCGACGACCTCTTGCTCTAACTTCTAACATTTAGACGCAGCTCGATTACCATCAACTTGGCTCGAACCTAAAAACCCCCACATGCCCAGCGATAATGTTGTAAGTACATATGTACCCATACAATTACTCAAAAATAAAGAAGGGTATTTACGCGTAGCAGTGCCGTAGAGAAGGTTTTTTTTTATGATTATTAGCAATCGCTTAGCTTATATATGTTCTAGACTGCTTTTCGGAGGATTATCCAAAAAGAAAGTTAAATTGCTTTGATTTTTGTAAACAAGATCATTTAATTATTTAAATCCTACAAATGATATATCCTTTATACGTTTACTTATATAGCCACATGTTTGTCCTTCACACATGGGAAACTATTGAATAACATTTTTGGCTCACTTACAACATAAAAGCACATGAAAATTAATTTTAAATTAGAATTCAATTTGGAATAAGCATAAATGGAATACGAAAAATTATCAAACAAACATTAAGCGTGGCCAGCGACAACAACATCCAGGCCACAACAACGACAACGACAACAACTTGTTAGCCCATAAAAAGTGTTTGCTATTACCGGCAATTACATTAAAATCAGTCAGAACAACAACAAGAACAACGACAGCAGCAACAACGACAACCACAGCAACAAAATACATATAATAAAACATTTCAACGAAATTGAATTGAATTTCTGTAACTACAACCCTTTCAAGGTGGTCGGCTAGCTGGTAGGTGGGTCGGATCGGTTAGCGGCGTGGCGGGGCGGGGCGGGGCAAGGCGGGGCGGGGCGACGCGGGTTCAAGTGCGCTGGTTCTTTGGGTAACCCAACTAAAGGCAACAACTGGGCAAACATTTTGGGTCAACATTTTTTGATATTGGTCGTCGCCTGCAGCGCATTAGCCTAAACTGTGGAGTGAACTCAAGGGAGTGAGGGAGTCCAAAGAGAGAGAGAGAGAGAGAGAGAGAGAGAAAGAGTTAACTTTGGCTCAAAATCAATAGTTTGAAATTTACAATATTTTTGTGCAAATTTTTAAATTTTTCATGTGTTTTCTGCTTGATGCGCTTGTTTATGCGACTTTATTTTACAGTTGACTAAGTGCATAGCACAAAAGAACAAGCAGAAGTCGAAAATAAGAAACAAAAGAAATCACTTAACCCTTGAGCGACCCCGACACATGCGAAATTGACTTGAATTATCGAATTTCGTATGGGTTCTGCAACTGGGCATGGGTTTGGTCTGTCAAGCGACCCTTTTATCAAACTTGAACTCAAGTTCAGGCGTCGGCACAAGAAGAAACAAGTGTCTGGAGCTTCATGACTTTTAAATACCCTATTAATTAGTTCAGCATAGGTAAAAGGGGTGAAAAAATGACATAGGTATAAAATGATTTAATAACTTGTGCATTATTTAAAAATTTAATATCTTTGTATACAGAGTTTGTAAAAAAAATTGTTCATTTAAATTTAAAAAATTTGCCTTGGATTTTGTGAAGTATTTAGAGTTCTCATTTATATCTACGAATAAATTTGAAGAATGGAAAGCTTAAGCACTTTGACGCAAGGCCACCTGCTATCGCCTTAGCGCAAGCACAATATACCCCGTAACAGCCCTGTTACAGGGAATTAAGAGAAAGCAACAAAAAAAAACTCAGCGGCGGGCACACATGACGCGTAGCCGAGGGAAACGAGGGAATCAAACGGAATATAAATCAGTTTAATGATTTTTATGCCAGCAAAAACAAAAAGCGGAGAGTGAAGAAGAGAAAGAGAGTAAGAGAAAGGAAGAAGTAAAGCGTGGGCTGTGTTTGCATTGCTTTGCTTTGCTTTGCTTGCCGCCGGAAGCGGAAGTTGGCAAAGTGTGCGAAAAAAGCAAAAAATCAAATACAAAAACAAAAAAATGAAATCAAATGGACGCAGGCTGCTTTAAAATTTGTTGGCATTCAATTTAAGGCATCGCTGCCTTAAAGCCTCCACTGCCTGCCACTGAATATTGCAATATCCTTGCAGGACGAACAGGGATTTTGCATGTGCAGCGCTCGTACAAATGAAGTTCAATCGAATTGCCAGTGGATCTCGGCAGCGGATTTATTTGGGCCAATCGAATTACAAGTTGCCTATTGACTTTTCATAAATGAAATTCAAGATTGCAATGCTGTTGAGTTCTCAGTGTTCGCTTGAACCCTTTAAAGGCCGAATGCCTTTCGCATTGCCCACCTGCCGGCAGCCTGGCAGCGTAAGCTGCTGCTGTTGCCATATCTCAACGTTTAATTAATGTCACTGACATTTGTCAAGTTGAATTTCATAATTTGCGCTTCAGCCCCAGCCTACCAACCCTCACCCCAACCCCAACCCCAACACCAACCAACACCGACAAGTGACTCACCAAACCGGCGACGTCAGCATGGCACCTGCAATGACATTGCCACCGCCGCCCACCCCACCCACTCGAACTCGAACTCCCAACTCCATTGGGCTTCCAACATTAGTTTCAATAATAAATTAACCTGTAACTCAAACTCGGCTGCTTATCTTGCCATAAGTCAGTCCAAGTCAGTCCAATGCCTTTTGCACTCCACTGAGTCGCGTACGCAGCGCAAAATTTAGTTAGCAGAGTGCACTCGACTGCGTCTGTGTGTCTGTGTGTGTGTGTGTGTGTGTGTTTGTGCGTGTGTGCAGTGTGTTGTGTGTTGTGTGTGGGTGTTATGGGTATCTGGCATGCAAGTAAATTTATTTCAGCACTGGAGAAACTCATGCGTTGTCTCAGTGGCATCTTCCTGCGCCGTCTGCCAGGTAGTTAGTTCCCAGCCAAGACCAAGAGCAAGACCAGGACCAAGAGCACAAGTTTTGCCATCGTGTGCTTAGTTCTTGCTTTCTTTTCAATTATTTATCAGGCTGCCAGCATTGTGTTTAGTTAATGCATGCGAAACAACAATGCCAAGCACGCATATTATCAGCAGCTGATAAATTCTCTCGAAACGAGGTTAGAGCAAAGATAAGATACATGTAAACACTTGCTTATCAGATGGTCTATAGCTGGCTTTAGAGGTGGAAAACAATTGGTAATCCTTTCGGATTTCACTTGCAATGTAGAAAGAAGAAAGAAACTTTACTTTTAACTAAATCGTTTAAATAGATAAATATAAAGTAAAGTTTAAGTGCTCTTAAATATATATTTAAAATTTTAACCAAATTATAATAATAATATATATAATTATTATATTGAAATTCAATACTTTTAAAGTCTATAAGACTTTCTGTATCAACTCTGCGACTTTGCAGACCTTAGAAGCCAATGTCATTTGACATGCTTGGCCATCTTCTCACTTTTGGCATTTTATGATTTATGCCATGTACGATAACCATATAAATGTATTTTTATCATTCGCCCGAGTCATCAGCATTTGCGAGTCACAAAGCAAATCCCTTTACAATACGTAGTACTCACAAAAACTTTAACGCTGCAGCTCCATAAAGGCCCCCATCGAATGCCCGAACATACGGACGCATAAAAACGACAAGCGAACGTGCTCATATATGTATACATATGTGTTCTTATGGCTGTGTGTGTGTGTGTGTGTAAAAAGTAACGTCGAAATAAAAATAACTGAAATATGCACACACGCACACCTTTACGAGTGGCTGAAGGAGTAAAAATGTACAGCGAAATTTACACGGTAAATGCGTCCCAAAAGAGAGCAAGCCAAAGTCATTAAATGTTGGCCAGGTGGATGTGGAAGTGTATGTCAATGAGGAGACTGTAGGCCCAAAAAGGTTTTACATGTCATTGCGGCCTGCCACGCACACACGCACACACACACACTCGCACACACACACACTTGCAAATACACACACCCATACATTCACACCCAAAACCAACGCAATCCGAAAGAGCGACCCAGAAATTGACATAAATACATAATGAGCAACAATTTCATGTGCTGCAGCTCCCTTTCCCCCTGCCCCCCGCGACAAACTTGTTGTGGGCGTGGCCGAGGTGCGTGTGTGTTTTGAGGCTAAAAAAGCGTAAACTCTTACTTTAATTTCCCGCCGGAATTGGCCCAAGAAAACACCAGCCAAGACAGCGAGCTGTCAACGTTTTGCCACAACGCCTAGTTGTAAGCAATTAATGTGGTTCTCCAAGAAACTACTTAGAGAGAAGTAGAGCCTACACCTAAACTATTGAATACCCTACTTTCACAGAAGCTGACTTCCCCTCGATAACAATCGAGATTAATTTTATGCAAACAAAATATGAATAGATAAAACCAATTTTCGAATTATTCGATTTTTTTAATGACAATCGCGCAACCTTTTCTGTAACTTCTTGAAACTATACTGTTCTCATTTTTAAATTATACTCTATCAATTAAGCTTATTAGGTACGAATAATAAATAATAATAAACAATAGTGAAAGTGCAGTTTTAGTTCATTCTAAGTCTTTCATCGGTCTCTTTGCTGCTTAAATTGATTTTTTTTTTTTAATTAGCGTTGATATCGGTTTACCGAACTAGCTAAGACGGCTTAATAATTAAACAAAGAAGTTAATAAATTAAAACTAAATTAAACTCCAAATTTAATAAACAGTAAATCAAGCAAAAGTATAAATGTAGCAAAGCGAATAACGTAGCTGACATGCCGGATGGCCAGAAGATTATGTATAAAAGCCAAAGTCTTTGCCAGGTCTGCTCTAATATTAAGGCCAAATTGTTGGCTGGCAGAGTTCACACGGAGCAAAGAATTCTCGTGAGACATTTTCAATTATTTATTATTTATGCACGGTATGTGTGGGGCGGGGGAGGTAGTTATACAAGTAGATACGTCTTAGCCAGCACTAGCCATATGTGTCGTGTCGAGACTGGTCCTGTCAGTTGACAAATTTGCGCCGTGTCCTGGCTAGCTTTAATGTGGTCGAGGCCAAAGTAGCAAAGCGAGCAACGTGAAAATTTCGTTAAGAAAATTATTTACATTTGCAAATTTTATGAGCTTTGTTTGGGAGCGTTAAGGCAACTCTCCAAAGGCTGCATGTTTAATGTAATGCAGTGTGTGTAGGTGGCTGGTGATGGCTGAGCAGCTGGAGGGTGGGCTGGTGGGCAGGTGGAGCTCAGCCCGCTTTTTGGGGCGCCTCTGGCCCAACCTCTCAGCTTGTAAAGCTCGCAGTCTGCATGTCTTGCTTTCTCGGCTCCACGTGTCGTACTTTTTAACCGTATTAAATTACATCCCTGTTGGCGTTTATTAATGGCGCAAACTTTTAATGAGAATGTGCATATTTAATTGCAAAGCCATGAAAGCGAGATAGCACGAGTGCGCGACCAGGAGAGAGCTAGCATGAGCGCGACTTAATTTTCAAAGCTGTTGCTATCCTGGCAACCGCTAAGACTTCTTTTTTTCGGTCGCAACGATTTTCCACACTCACTCCCCCCGTCTCCCGCTGAATATACTTTAACTCTCTCGCTCGCATTCTCTCTTGCTCTCGTGCTTGGTGTTTGCCTAACCTTTTCCGTTGAAGCCATATTTGTTAACCTACTGCGGACGTCTCCGGTAGGCAGGGGATCCGGGGGTGCTACTTAGCGGCAACATCATCAGCATTAATGTGCCCAGGTCGTCATCATAATCAGAGCTGGGTCGCCGACGCAAAATGTCCATTTGATGATGTTGTTGTTGTTGTTGTTGTGTTTGCTGTACTGCACAGCACATTTAAAATGTACTAATTTTAGGGCGGACATTAAAAGCTGGTCGACTGGCTTGAAAACGTCAACATTTGACTACCTTTAACATGGTTTTAAAA
Organism: Drosophila colorata; assembly: GCA_035041545.1. Classification (NCBI taxonomy): domain Eukaryota; kingdom Metazoa; phylum Arthropoda; class Insecta; order Diptera; family Drosophilidae; genus Drosophila; species Drosophila colorata. Next base: position 5,216,789 of record JAWNLD010000013.1, read on the forward strand.
GGGTTTTATTCAAAATACTTTCAGGTTTCGCGCAGGATCCTCGTATATTCATATTAATTAATCTTATATTACTTTTACAAATTGACCTATCTCTTCAAATACCAGTCAGAGAAGTAATATAAAGTCCTTGAACCTCTCACCAATCTAATGCATTGCGCATAAAAACTTTAGTGAAACTTTGTTGGGCACATTTTATTTCTTTTTGCATTTAATTAATTAAATTGTAGTAATAATTGTATCGTGAAATGTATTCAACCAAACGATACCCTTTTATATAGTTATTATTTTTTTTTTACGATTTATTTATAAACATGCTAAGATACTGAAGTTAGAATAGAAAAACTGTTAAAATAATTTAGTAACTTAATTAAGTTTTTCACAATTTTCAAGACTTTAGTCGCAATGGGCAATGAAAATTCGAAAGAATATACAGTCTGAATGTTTTATTGCTGACGAAATCTGGTTTGTTAGGGTGATATTTTAGTCTACAGTCCTTTGTCACAAGACCATTGTCGTTAAGTCACCTTAGTGTATGTATAGTTTACCATTTAAATAAATTGCCTTAATTGATTGTCATTTATCTGAGGTAAACAACCTTTTCCAAATTTTAGCTTTCGTATTGTCCGCTCGTTTTTCACAGTTACTTTTAACTATTCATTAATTGATTTTAAAAATTTCGTGGTTTTATGGTCATTTAGATGAGGGCGTCTGTTAATGCTCATCAAGAATGTTACTAGTCATTAAAAATCCCATGAGTTTTTTCTCTAATACATATTTATATTTTAGAAATTCCTTATTATTATTTGTATTCTCTTTCATACATTTTACAGGGTAAACATATGCATTCAACAGCTAGCCACGTCGTTCCTATTAGGTATTTATGAAAATATAAATGACGAAAATAATTTTAATTAAATTCATTTCCATTGCATTTGTGTGTGTGGTGTGTTTTTGTGGGGTGTGTTTGTGTGTAGTGTGAGTGGGAAAACAGAGTTAAAACAACATCGGTACAATTTTTTGTTTGTTTGTAGAGTTTTGCAGCTAATTTGGCTAAAAGTGCGGGCAACAGAATATGCAAAAAGTGAAAAATATTTGGTTAGTTTATTCTAGTGAAATGCAAAACTGAAACGAAACGAAACGAAATATCATTGAAGGCGGGCGCTATCAAAATGAGCAGGCAAACCGAATTCCCAGAAACCAGTTGAAACCAGACAAACAATTAATTGAGCTGCGGGCCAAAATGTTGCGTTCAGTTTGTTGCCCGTTGCCCATTGCCACACAGACTGAAAAGGAAAATATGCCAAAATACTGGCATTCCGGATGTCAGAGGCGCCAATATAGCTCCTTTCCGTTTGCCGAACAAAAACACATTGCACACATTTGGATGTATATGCACATGCACGGCGTATACGTAATATTTTGACTGTCTCCACAATAAACTGGTGAGCAGTTGGACTTGGGGCTGGGGACATGTCTGTGGGTTCCGTGTGGCGTGCTCTCATAATACCAAACTGAAATTGTCAAATAAATGTATTCAAAAAATGTCAACGTCTCGCGCTGCTGCAAAGTGTGCAATGGTAATGGACTTTTAATGTTTGTATTTTTGCGTACGCTCGCTAAGTAAGTGGAGCGGGTGACGCTAAGGGGCGACACCGGGGAGGCGTGGCAGTGAAAGCGGTAACTACGACACGCCCTGCAATATTTTTCGGTTTATAAGTATAAATTGTCGAGTAATGGTTCCGGACCATAGTTTGTCAGTGTGATTTAACCGGAGCTGTCAATTAAAAGTAGGATTAGAAAATCTTATGAAATGATGCAAGCTTCTTAAGCAGAAGCAGCAGCAACAGCAGCATCAGTTGATGGTGTTACCTGGACTGTGTTTGTGGCTGGGCTGTTGCTTATGACACTCAATCATTCAATATGAAAATATGAAAACACGGACTGCAACTGTGTCTGGAGCCGGGCCTGGGCGAGAGGGGCTAGCGCTCCTTCAGTCAATCATTGTCCGCAATTAGTCAAATTTTTTGTACTATGTACTCATTGAAAAAGGGCTGGATACTTTAAATCTGCTATGCATCCCAGTTCTTTTTTGTTATATTCGGAAGAAGTGACCTTTTTTGCCATGACACTTCCCGTTAACACAATGTTGACAAAAAACCCCCTGTTAAAGCTAGCGAAAAATCCTTCCTGAGAAAAGAAGACTGAGGGAGAGCCTACATATGTTTTTGTGTATGTTTTTATAGATTTCATATGTAATAGCCCCTCAGTAAAAAAAAATTGTTAAGTATTTATTGTGCTAAATTAAAATGTCTCAAAATTTCTTTCTAGCTGCTTCGCTTTGGACGTAAGAAGTATATCTAGTCAAGAAGTCAAGTCAAAAAAAAAATTGTATAGTTTTCATATCATGGACAAATAGGGTCCGTCCATGATATGAAAACTATACAATTTTTTTTTGCTGTAAACAACCTTGTTTATCTATATTGTAAAGCGTACACTAATAAAATCATTGCATTCCTTAACATGTGAAATTATATTATTTTTATTATTTTTAGCAGTGCATACTCTTCTGCTGACATGAAAATCACGACAGTAGCGTATTTGGCAACAATTGTGATGCCATTTATCAAATGCCAATCGACAATCCGAATCCATACGAGTCCGAAAATGTATATCTTTCCAAGATTGGGCCCGATTTGCCCGATATATGCAGATTATAAATTTACTTGTTTGCTTATTTCATATACACAATAATAAGCACGGATGGAATATCACAGAGGCCGCAAAGACCCGACCTGTACGAGTCCGAAAAGGTATATCTTTCCAAGATCAGCCACGATTTGCCCGATATATGGTTTTAAATTTATTTGTTTGCTGTTTACATCTACTCTAAAGCGCACAAAAAATTGCATACTTTTATATACACAATAATAGGCACGGCTGGAATCTTACAGAGGCCGTAATATTAAAGTAAACGCAAGTATTTATTCAGCTGTGCATACCTTTGGGCTGACCCGTAAAAACTAGCTGTATTGCCACTAATTTTAATATGCCTATATCTCGGCTATATGAAGTCCGCTATCGGAATAATATACCTCATCTAACTCGCATAAGTCCAAAGAATCGATTGCCATTCAAAAATGTTAATTTCAGAACATTTTTTGCACAAAACGTGATGGTTACTATGCTTTTTTCTTCAAATTTCGATAATGCCAATCGATAGTCCCGATCCGTGCGAGTCCGAAAAGCTATATCTTTCCAAGATCAGCCCCGATTTACACGAGATATGCAGGTTTTAGTTTTGTTACAAATTTGAATCGGCCATATAAAGAATTATTTGTTTTATTTTCTATGTTTTCAGATTGTGGAAGTCTTTCGGGGGAAATGCAAGCGGTAAAAGCGGAGAGGCGACGAAACCCTTTGGTAACTATGCATTTATTTAATCAATACTTAAAAACAAATTAAAAAATTTTTAAATTTTATTTTTCAGGTTCATCAGATGAGTTTCAGTTCTTTTTAAGTGGCCCTTCGATTTTTAAGTACATGTGTATAATACTGTTAAGAATAATATATTTAAATATTAGAGTTGGTTTAAGCAAAAATAACTATTAAATATCAGACATAATTATTAAATTAAGAGAAATACCTATAAAAAATGAATATAACAGCATTTATAAGGATGTAAAAAGAAATTTTATAAATAAATTTGAAAAAGTACGCAAATTCTTTGTTATTACTTTTGGGAGGAACTTTCTGGGTAATATTTTGTGAGCAAGATTTCATTAAAAATACTTTCTGAAGTACCAGGCGAAAAGAATCGTCAGGAGGTCGCCAAAAAATCAAAATTCTATTGCAAAATGTGAACATTTTTATTGCATACTTACAAGGTAATAATTTTGGGCCACCGACGTGCAAGATTTTTATACAAATTCTAGGTGAAGTACCAGGCGAAGAAAATCGTTAGGAAGTGGACTAAAAGAAATAAAAAGTGCACAATTCGACTGCGTACTTTAAAGGGCATCAGGAACTTCAGGGGCATAAGGGGCATCAGGGGCATCAGGAGCAGCTGAATATAAGCATACATATTTCTTGACCATATTCTTGCGCATTTTGCAAGGACTTGGCGCTTTAGGTTCACCAGGACTATACCCTTGGTATGATTACCAAGGATATGACGGTCATCTAGAAACCAATGATTTGGAAGTTTTCCGCCCAGAGGCTTTGCGGATTTGTCTGAATAATAACAAATCCACATTTATTTGGCCATTTACAGGACGGTTTGAATGTTTCTTGGCCAGTTAATAGAGTTGGCCGTGGTACCTTCAACATGTTAACTGTCTATATCTCGGCCATATCTGGTCCGATTTAGGAAAAAATGTTTGCGATTTTGGCAAATATTCTGATGTTATCCCTTGCCAGTTTTTCCAATTTTTTTAATGTTTTAGAATTGAAAATTTGTAATGTCCTGTAATGTAATGTCCAATAGTCCTGATGCATATTATTTCGATACAGATATTTGTCTTAATGTATCCGAGATGTGCAGTTTACAATATTGGTATATAACTTCCACTGACTATATCTTATGTAAATAACAATAAGTTATAATTTGCAAATAGGCAACTAGGAATTATAAACTTTTTTTTTATTTTAACTGAAGTCCTTAAATTTCCAAATGAATGTCAAATAATAAACGTCCTATAAAACACAAAAGAAGAACATACTTAACGTAAAAAAATTTTTAAAAGGAAAATATCTGTTTATTAAATTATATGTATAGTATTTATTTCCTGTTCGCATTCGAAGCAATCTCAAAGTGTTGTTTATTCCGCTGTAATTTTGATGTTTACATATGCATGTATTATGTTCCTCGAATATTAAACCTAAGAAAACCCAAATTTGTTCCACATTGGTATAAGTTGCTTAATTAGTAACAGTAAGCCATTTAATGTTCAACTTGAAAAAAAACGCGGAAAATGTTTTTTTTAATAAACAACTTTTATGTTAACAACTATATTTTTTTTTTTGAAATCCGACTCGCCTATAGATAGTAAATTTTCAAATTATTGGTTTGTAGATATACATGGTTATAACATATCAACCAATAAAAACATGTTGTTTATTTTTGTGTATTTAGTTTATATATTTTTCCTCGTCATGTGCACAAATGCGGCATCTAACGACGGCCAGCCGCAGACAATATTCTAAAATGAGTACAAAATGTATATTTATTTAAGAATAATACAATTAATTAAAGTAATTTAACTTTTGATATTAAAAAAAATATATCCAAAATAATAAATAACTTGTTAAAGTTTCTGATCAGAGTGCCTATTTAATTTACTTTTTTAATTTACATTGTTTTATTATAATCCTCAATATTATCTTAAGCTAAAATCTTAATTTTAAATCTAAGTCTAATAATCTTTAAGAAGTATCATTACTTATCATTTTAAAACAGTTCCTTAATAAGTTACAATGTAATAGTAATTATATTTGTGCTTATTCAAACAAAAACATTTCGAATATTTTTAAAATAAGGGCAATAAACGCTATTTTAAAGCTGTTAACAGCTGTTATTTACATCGACTGAATGAAGTCCAACTCTGGAAAGATGTGCCTTTTTGGAATATAGCTCGTTTTGCCAAAAATTGTTCTTTATTTTATAAGCTTTATAAACTGTTTAAAATTTAGAATGGGAATTTTCGGTAGTCCTGATCAAACTATTTAGTGTTGCCGTTGGCTTTATGTCTATGATCAAAGGAGGCAATGCCTAGTCAGGATAAGGCAACATACTCTTGCAACAGAGCACAAGTTTTGTGAGGACTAAGTGTCTGGACTGTCTGCGCATTCAACTCTGACTGTGTGAGTGACTCGTGCAAGCGACTCCGTTACGGCTCCTGCCGTATGCCATTTGCCCGTCTGCTGCCCCTGTGGACGGGCTTAATAAATGGCTGACATTTAAAGCGCATTCCCCCTATCATAGCCGCCTGATGGCTGACGTTTTTCTGAGCTTTTGTTTCACATTATAACATTACATTCCTAGACTGCAACTCCCACACACACACACACACACACACACACACACACACACACACACACACTCTCACACTCTCTCTCTCTTTTTCTCTTTTAGACATCAAGCCGTTTAAAAATAATTTCGCTGGCTTCCGGTCGCTGGCTGCGCTTCGACTGCCAGCCAAAAAGTATACTCATATATTTGCTTCTAGTCGCCTGTTAATAACCAAACACGCAGGAAAAAAGCGCAAAACTCCCTCGAAGCGAGACCAAAGCGAAAGCCAAGCCCGATACCAATCCTTCGTCCACATCCAAAGGGCTGTCCACGCAGTTACAAATGTTGCATACTCCATGACGGGAATTGGGGATTTCGGGCCGCATTTCTTTTATTTATAGGTTGACGCGACGCGGTCTTTCGGTTATATATCGCATCTATATGTATTCCCCACCCGTCTCATATCCGCTTATACGGTCGCATTTCCGTTTCAACTTTTTCGGCCGCTCATGAAAAATGGTAAGCGTATAGCAACAACAACAGCAACAAAAAAGAAAAAAAAACATTGGCCATCCATATGAAGGCCTGGAAGGACTCTCTCGGGTGGTCTGGGGACTTGCAAAATATGCTCGAGTGGTTTATAATTTTTGCTGCCAAACATTTTTTGCGGCTCAGTCTGCGTTGGTTTTTGTGTGTCGGTGTCATGGGGTTAATGCCACGCCAGATGAGTTGACAATTGGCGGGTTGAAAGGGCCATCATTTGTTTGGCATTTTCCCGCTTCTGCGTTCCATTATTACTTTTTTCGTTTGGTTTGGCCAGCGACATTTATGAGTGCATTTAAATTTCAAGTACCTCTTAATGAACCTTAACAGCATGGAGAAAGTGTGAAACATAGAATTGAAGAGAGACCGAATGATCTAAGAGGTCTACTAAAATCATCATATCATATTTATTTATATTTATTTTCTCAAAGAAAAACCTCTTTGATTCAACATACAGTACTTACTGATTATATGCAACAGCGAAAATAAATTGAATCCATTACTTATAAGTAACATTTTGTATTAAAATACACTGATATATTAAGCAATGCATTTAGGAAATAATCTCATATATGCGGGCCTCCATATAATCGGTAAGTACTGTATGATCATTATTTGTACACAAAAGATCTGAGCAAGATAAAAGAAAGATATGTTATTGCTTCTAATTGTTATAAAAAAAACCTAATATAAATTATACTCTAACAAAAGTAATCATTTCCTTCAAAGAAAAACTGCTAAATAAATAGTGTAATGTGTATGTGATGTACAAAATATAATAAACACAGAGGGATCTTTAAACATTTTACTTAAAACTGTATTGACTGAAAAAAAACAATCAGGCAAGCATTTAGTCAGCTTCTGGTTTTCTTCAAGTGTATCTCAAGGACACCCATTGACCTGCAATATGCTTACCAAACCGCTCTTTGTGCACCATGATGGTTAAATGGTTTGACCTCTTGCGCAATTAGCTTTCACCAGCTATTTTCGTTTTCCACATGGCGCCATTTTCAACAGCTCAATCCCACGTTAAGCACTTAGAAAGAACAGAGCCCACCACGAAAACGCATCCACAACTCATCTGAACTCAACTAAACTAAATTCAACTCAGCTCAAACTCAAATCATAATTAGTCGACCATTGAAGCAGAAAATTTTTGAATAACTACCCCATTGAATTTATTCGCGGGTAGCTACAAAATTTCATTCAGTTTCGTGCCAGTGTTGGTTAACTCATAAAAAATGAACGAAAAAAAAAACTCAAATGGTGCTCTGGTCAAATTAATTGAAACTTTATTTGGATTATGAAATTAGCACATGCCCAGTGCTCTGAGTTTTTTTTTTAGCATTAAGCGCTTTTTAATTAGGTTTCCTTTTTTTGAGGGGGGCTTTTGAAGTTGCCCCAGTTTGGTGTCAGGGGCGGGGTACAGAGGGTTCGGTTCGGGATTAAGTGCGCCATAATTTGACGCCAGTTTTTAATTGTGTGGAAAATTGTTGGCAAGCATTTGAAACTACAAAATTGTTGTGGGCTTCTTAACTGAAATATGCAATTAAACTTTTTTGGGGCGGTGCACTGGCGGATAAGGTATGCTCCGAGGCCGGCACTGACATATGCCAAGCCGAAAGACAAGCAGCCACACACGAAATGCCATTTTGAGGCAATCAAGCGCAAAATGTAAATGAAAATTGACAGTTAAGATGGCAGCTAGAGCTGGCAAAAGTTTTGGCTAATAAAAATCACTCATGAAATTTGATTGACTGCATCAATGAGTAAATGACTGAACCACTGACAGATGAGGCAACAACAACAACAACAACGACAACCAAAACGAAAACAAAACAGAAAAGAAAAGTTTCGCTTTGCGGCGGAAATGTCCTGGCAATCCCGACTGCTTCCAGCCTCATGAAAATTGACAATCAAATTGCAAATAGCTTTATCTTGTAGTTTGTTTATTTATTTATATCATTTCGTACACTTCCTGCGCGTCGGCCACAATGAGCAGAGAAGTCATCTGGGAGGCAGACGGCGGCCATAGTTGTTAAGCTCTCTCTGTGTGTGTGTATGTGTGTGTGGCCGCCATTTTGATATGGCTCATGTGTGCACGTGTGTATGTGATTGCCTGTCCTTTTTGGCCTGTTATCCTTGGCTTATGTTTTCAATTAAATTTCCATACAATTTTCATGACATGATGAACTACCTAGGACTCCAGGCCAGGTCTCGACACGACTCTCAGCTCTGGCGTCCTGCGTGCATGTGTGTGTCTGTGTGTGCTTGTGTGTGTGTCAGTCAATTTATTTAATAACAAACGCACAGGACACATACACGGCAGATCTGCAATGTACTGTGATACAAAAGCCCAGCCAACCATCGGCCCCTCTCCCCGAGGGCCGAGCAATGACATAAAAATCTCTGTGAAGATTTTTGAATAAATCAAGAGCCAAATATTTTATTTCATTTCATTTACACTCGCATAAAAACGAGCAAAATGTAATTGAGCAAAGATAACGTTTTCCCTATAAAAAGATAAATTCACAAATGATACAAGAGTGTTTCGATTATAGTTCAGTTGTCAAATTCATCATAAAGAATTGCATTCAACTATTTGTTGAATGCAACTTAATTCTGGTTTTTATATAATCCCAGATTAAGGAGTGAAGGAGTAAGGAGTGTTGACTCAGCCGTACGAGTGTATTATTTAAGAGTTCGCTTTTTAGCTTGGGATTATAAGCAACAAAGTAATACAAATATTTATGATCAGCAACGGCGAAACAATCGATCGAGCCATGTATTTCGTCTTTTAACAGAAAAATTATTTTACTTTACAATATGATTTCTTTTAGAGAGACTTGTAAATCTGAACAAAAAACTGCCTACCAATGTATTTATATGAAACTGAATATTTTATATAATAAACATTATCACAAATAATCGTAGTCCAGTATTAAAATATGATCTTTAATTAGAATTTAGGTTGTATTGTAGGTTGAATTCTATATATTTTGTCCTTGTGTTTATAATAGCCAATGATCTATTTTTATAGCGGTCCAGTAAGTAATTTAAACTGATATTTGGAAAAAATGATTGGTTGATTGATTGTCAACATTATTTTAAGGTAAAGTAAATAGCTCCTCAATTGGGCGGGCTGTATACAATTATTTTTGTTTTATTTTATCAGGTACACTTGGTGAAGGTGTATATTTTAGACAGATATTTAAGTAGCAAATCGCAATTGTCAAAAGTATTACATGGTGATTTAAATCCATCAAATGCTGCCAACCGCTCAAGCTAAATCTAACCAATCCCTCGATTAAGGTATGGTTTATTATTTATGTATGCATCCATATTTTTAACCCAAGCTTCCAATTGGCAATTTGCTTTCACATTCAATCAGAGCCACAGACATAATGCCTAATTTTGTTATGATCGGACAGGCTAAGCAAAACAACAAATTCGTGTATTCTGTTGATTTGGGGCCCAACAAAGGAAAAGTTAATTTTACTTATGTGAGGTGCGAGCGGAAAACTTTAATGTGGCCGCACACAAATGGAGCAGGCGTCTCTGTCAGGTGAACTGACAGAGCAGCTCCTGGAGCTGCCCACGTCATTTCAATCAAATATTTTTGTTTATGACAGCAGCGCCAAGGCTGAGGTATGATTTATCATTATGTGACTGTAGGCCGACTGCCGACTGTCGACTGCTGCCGTTGACTCCACTTCCCCCGCCATCACGCCTGTTACGCAACATAAGTACATGTTCAATATATAATAACATAAAATATGATGGCCTGCCACATAAATAAAACAGCAACGAGCCAGAGAATATTGTAAATGTTTCCAATGTTACAAATGAACAAACGTCATGTGAAAATGTTGCGCAAAAATCCCAAATAAACATACATATGTATATACATATATACACGCATACATGTGCATTTACATTTGGCATGTGGTATACAGTATAAAGTTATTCAATAGGGCGTGCTTAAGCTCTGTCCGATAGCAATAAATGCCATTTGTTTGTTTACAGAGCGTTTTGCTGAGATACAAACTTAAATCATTCTATATTTTTATTATTAAAATAAATAAATGATTTTTTCTAATTTAATTGTTTTTATTTTATAATTTCAATAGCTTCAGTAAGACTTTTATAATGCACTTAAATTAAATTTTTCTTAGGGTATTCTCTTTTTTCCAATATTCCCTTCAAATAAAATAGTTATACATTTTTATACAACATTTTCAAACTTTCCTCGTCAATTTAATCGGAAAGAAATTTAATTATTTGATATATACAAAATCAAAATCCAATTCAAAATAAAGTGCGTTATATATGCTATTGATGATAACTTTGTAGCCCAGTGTCAATCAATATTTGACTTACATTTCAATAGAAAATTTATTCAATGAACGTATAATATATATTTAAAAAAAAAATTGGTAATATATTACATATCTTTTTGTCATTATTTTATATTTAAAGTTTGAGCATTTGAAAAGCTCAATCGACATAGCTGAAATACTCAATTAGAGGATTGGCAGCTGCCAATCAGAACAAAATCTCATATCTGGCACAGAAGTCTAAAGTAATATTACAAATAAGAATGAACTGGCCTCGTCAATTAAAACGGCAACTAAATAAATTAAATTCCAAGTTAGCTGCCATCGGCCAAAAGGCAAACATATAAGTACTGGCTATTGAAATGGGCCAGAGAGCGGGCACCACGGACCAGGCTCAGGCTCAGGCCCAGGCCCAGGCCGAGGCAACGCAGAGTTGACCAAAGACCGTAGGTTCAGACCTCGTCTCCGTCACAGGACAGCATCAATGGGCGAAGCGCGCGTTTATTGAATGAAATTAGTCTGCAAATAGTGTAGCATAAGCCAGGGCGCATTGGCCTGGTCAACGAGCCGTAAGCCTAATGTAAGTGCCTTGGCTGGAACAATTTGTGCTTGATGCCCAATGTCTGATGCCTGATGGCTGATGCCTGACGCCTCGAGCCCCGTCAACACTCACAGTATCCGGCCCCTCCCTTGCAGTTGTCGTCTGCATTGAAATCGTCCATTAGCTAAGCAGATTAATTGCTAAAAGGTATTTAATTCGTGATGCTTTTATATTTCAGCGTTTATTCTCCGTTTCATTCAACGCTCTACGCGAGCTTCTCGCAGTCTCAGCCAGACGCATATTACGTTTTCCTTTCTATTTTATTTCTCAATTTCTTTTCATTTTTTTTTCTATTTTATTTATTTTTATATATATATATATTTTTTTTTCTCCGCTGTGCTTTTTGATAGAAGCTCGCAACTTCCTTGGAAATATGGCGTTAAGTATTTTTGCGTTACTTTTTTTCGTTACTTTTTAATGCTTCATTAGCTACTAATGGAAATTGTGTGACTTTGCGAAAAGCTTTGACAGGGGGTTGCCATTAGAAGTTGCGAGTGGTGTTGGGTTCGGGGGTGGCCAACGAAAAAATGTTCCCATTGATACAAAACAAAAAGTTGGCGAGGCGTGAATGCTCTCGGTTGTTAAATGAACTGTAGAGTTGTCGATAGAAAATTTGTTAATACGATTGATCTGCATTTGATAATACATACATACAAATACATACTAATTATATTCAGATAAAGACAATGTTTTGCCCATCGACTTTTAAAAAAATAGTCATTTCTATAACTCACATTTCTAGATTTATTTAAAAAAGAAGAGGACAAAATTGAAAATGTCTGCTGCATTGGCCATTATTTAAACAGGTTTTTAGGTGCCAGCGTGGAAAACAAATGAAATCCAAGGTTTTTGATGACTTCGCATAAAATTCAAAAACGTCTACACTATAAAAAACAACTTAAAAGGAGCAGCAAATAATTTTAAGAAAGTTGTGTGATTTATGTGCAAGTATAACACAAAAGCAAGGCAAGTTTTGCACTATAAAAATACAAGCGAACCGAGGGGAGGGCGGGGGAGGGGGCTTGGGCAGAGCGGCGAGAAGAGATACAGACTAGGCAATGCAGGTGGCAATGAAGTAGGACACCAGGTAGAAAATGAAAATTGCCGATGCAGCTGCTGCCAAGTCAAACAAAAAGAATGACGACCAAAGCAGTACAAACTTAAAAGCTGAGTAGAACAATGCGAGTGGAGAAGGGGTGAGGGGGGAGGAAAGTTGTGTGGGAGGAAGAGAGAGAAAGGAACCGCCGCTTAGCGACAGCTGAATCAGTGAAAGCTATTTAAACTTCGAGAAATTATTGAGGTGTAAGTAGAGAGCTAAGTCTTACAGTGAAGATGAAGAAAACGAAAAAATTAGTTTTAAGAGAGACGTATGAAACGGAAAGAGCAACAGACATGCAAATCAAAAAAAGCTAAATATAATTACAGATATACATGAAAATAGAAAGAAATATATAAGAAGGTAGTGATGAAGAGGGAAGTTGAGAGACAATTATTTTGAGGCATTTCGTAAGATGGCAAAGAATCTTATGAAAAATATCGAATTGAAAGAAACTAAGAGTTTGCTATAAATCTTGTATATCGCAAGGATAAAAACTAAAAGAAAAAAAGAAAAAAATGATATAGAAAGAAAGGAACAGTATAACCCACCTATTTAGTAACAGATCACCGGCTCTGAGCTTTAGCACCTGCAATTTTATTTAGAACTTTTTAACTCGGAAACTTTTCAAAATTTGTTTGTAAGAAGCTTAAAATGGTTGATTAAGTCAATTAGCTAACATTCTCGTACATCTTTGGATTGCGTTGAATATTTTCCTCCATTATCTTTTTGTGCATGTGCTCCCAATTGTCGACCTTTTGGAGTACATCCGGAAGAACTTCACGGATACGGAAGCGATTTATTTCGGGTCCGTCGCGTGCCTCAATGTTTGTCTTGAAATTATAATTCGGTGTATAGCCATTGAGCTTGAGGAAGTGATCGAAATAGAAGGGCACAATCTGTTCCTGTATGTTGTCCAACACCATCACCGAGTCCTGGCTGAAACCCTCGCTGACAATGCCATCCTCGGCGAAGGCGCGCACAAAGTTTCTCGTATTCTCGGAGATGACGACGGGTGGGGGTATGATTTTTTTGACACGCTTCCTGAGGTACAGTCTCTGGAGCGGTCCAACACGTTTGGGCTTCTTGTAGGGCGGCTCCAGATTGCGACGCACCTTCTTCATTTCCATGTCGATGCGCCGCTCGATCTGATAGGCCTGCGCCGACAGCTTCTCTAGGTAGCGACGTCGCTTGCGCAGCCCCGCTTCCACTTCGCGCACCTTCTCGATATCCATGTGCTCAAACTTGGTGAGTATTTCCAGCACAACGCTGCTGATGGCGGCCACCATGTCCGAGGCATTCGGTATAACATCGCTGGAGCCTCGCACAGTGGCGGGCACAACGCGACGCCAGACTTCGGCCAGGATGGCGCGATGCTTGTTGAAGTCCTCGTCGGCAAAGGAGTCCTGAATTGGCTTGTCGAGGTAGTGCCTCACGCGTGCCTCCATTTCAACGGCGCGGCCTTCCATGAAGATCTTCTTGGCGGACTTGCGTGCCACATATTCCTGTTTCTCCTTCAAGTCCTTGGCGCACCAGTCAACGAAGGTCTCCAGCCTGCCCTGCAGCTCGGTGTGTACGGAGAGCGTGTAGTGCATTTCCAGGAGCAGCATAAACGTCTTGTTCTTCAAGTTGTCGATGCCCTGCAGAAAGTTCTTGGCATTGGGGAATACTTGGAGCACGGGATGCAGGTTGCGCATGTAGACGTCATAGTAAAAGTCGCGAATGGCCCAGGCGTCGTCCTTGTCCCTCACACGTATGTTCACAATGGTGCGCTTGGCAATGGACTGGTCGTACGGTTCCAGTTCGTACTCCACATCCTCATCATCCAGCTGAGCGATGGCCTCCTGTTTGGCGTCCTGTTCGGGCTCCTCGAAGTCGACGCTAAATTTGCCGCGTTTTTTCACCGGCACCAAATGAATCCAATCGTGCTCGGCGCGCCATTCCTCCTCGCCCAGCAGGTAATGGAAGTTCTGCAGCATGACGCAACGAATCCAGTGTCCCTCAATGAATACAATATCCATGTTGAGCATGGTGAGCTCGCGCTCCAGTTCGCGGTACTCCTGCTTCATTTTGTCAGTAATCTCGTAGTAGGTCTTCACTTGATAGACCTGTGTCATGGCCGCATTGTACTCCTTCTTTTCCCATTTGGCGAAAAGGCCTTCGTAGAGGAGTTTTGTATTTTTCATGTCCTGCCAGTGGCGCTCGTTCAGAGTATCGTAGATCTTGGTGCGCACCACTTTGCCCTGAATTAGTAGGGACTCATATTTGAGACGCATCGCAACTTTCAGCAGCTCCACGCCGGTCTTAAAGTTGAAGGTTTTGACCGTAGCGCGGTTTTTGAGCTCATCTATGTAGTTCTCGTCGAGATCGGTGATAATGGAGCCAAAGTACTTTTTTGGCCCAGGGCCCATCAAGGTATTGCGCAATTCCGGCACAGGAACTTCCAGTCTCAGGCGCAATCCATTTCGCAGGCGTGAACTAAATGTGAAGAAGGAATCCTTGGGACCCAACATCGCTGCCTGCTCCTTGTGTTGACCGGAAAAGGGCAGCATGCGATAGGGATTCTCCTCCTCAGCGTCGACGTCAATAACCTCCGCCTGGAAACGCGAGCGCCGCATTTCCTCAAAGGGTACCAAGGGCTTGCGTATGTAGTCCAACGGTATTTTGGTTTCGTCTTCTAGCAGTAAGAAGCTGCCGCTGTCTTTGGATAGATTTGTGCATTCCGAGCTGCTAAGCGAGCTAAGGCAAGCCTCAATACTCTTGAGATCCTCCTCCAGATCAGCCACAATTGCCTTGCGGTCAACCAACAGGCGCTCCTCGCCGGGCTCAATGTCTTTGGTCTCGTACAGAGCCTCTCGGGTCTCACGCAAAAAGTCCAGGTACTGCCGGCGACCCGGAAAGTCGAGAGTCGTCAGCTCCTCGGGATCCCGTGAGTGAAAAATAAAGTCATATGGATGACACAGGTCCTGCACCACCTCTCTGGCTCCATCTTTGGTATCAACGCGAGTGGCCGCTAAGTGATCGGCGATCATCGAATCGAAATCGTAGCGCGGCAAGGTCAAGTCCGTATCCATATACTTCTTGCAAGGAGGATTTGCCTTGATGAAATTTACAATCGGCACCCTTTCAGGCTGCTCTTGTACTGTTATCTTCGGATAGACGGTTTTGGTCTGATAATGCACATGCACGCTTTTCGCCTGGGTCGGATCCCAGTGATCGTGATGATGGCGTGCCTCGAGTAACTCCGTGAAAGGCCGCTTCGGGGTGCGCACATTCACATATTTGATAGTGTCGGGCATTAGCTTTTCCAACAACGGCATTCCAGAGTTCTTGATGGCATCATTAAAGATGGCCGAGGGCACGCGCTCCGCGGCATAGTCGCGACGTCGCCTCGGGTGCATGTGGAGCGTCTTCTCGCGGAACATGGGCGCTGGCATGTTTCCACGCTGGTCAATGGGCACATCGCCATCGCTGCCGGCCGCCAAGCGATCGTCCGAGATGTCGTCCTCAGTGACCACCTCTTGGGGCGGCACCCAGTCCAGATCGAACTCCTCCTCTTTGACATCGCAGGGCGACTGCTCGCGCAGCTGCTTAGCCTCCACACAGGTAAGACCCAGCAGGCTCATGCGTGCCAGTTTCTGCTTGAGGTGCTTTGCCTTGGCCACTTTGCTCTTGAGGTTTATGTACTCCAAGGTGGTTTCTACTTTGGAGGCGTCAACCATGTCGGCTTCCAAGAGATCAGGCGCATCGGGCACTATGATCTTTTCCGGGAAAACATAACGAATTAGATTGAACTTCTTGACGTGGTACTTCAACTTGGGCTTGACCAGCTTTAGGTTCTTGCGCAACACGCGATGATAGTGTAGGCCCAGGCGCTTGTCAATGAATTCCTTGATGGCGCTCTTCTGTTCGGTTTTGTGCAGGAGCATCGGTTGCGGCGGGAACAGATCCAGCTTGGGATCGTCCGGATCGAGCACCTTAATAATGCCCCGCTCAACGTCCAGCTTGATTGGCTCCTTGCGCGGCGCTAGCTGATTGAGCCACTCGTCGCGGGTTAGACAGCCCTTCACCGTGCGCTGGCCCTCCATGATCTGGTGGCGATGCAGCTTGCCGCGAAGGCCGTCGCCATGCTTGAAGTGGAAGCCACGCAGGTGGAATTTGTCGCCGATTTTGCCCACCTTCAGGTAGTCCTCGTCGTCACTGCTCTGCTCGCTGGGCGTGGTGCCGGCGCTGCCCTCGATGCTTTCTTCACAGCGCAGCTGCTGCGCCGCATCAGGGTACTTCTTCAGCTTGCCAGTGCGCTCCAGGAAGAACTCCTGAGTTACCCTGGCCTGGTCTCTGCGCACACAGTTCTCCTTGTGCATGATGGCCTTGAGGCGTTCGGTTTCCGTTAGTGTTTTGGGGAAGAACTTGCGCTTTCGTATCACGGGCGGAATGTACTCAAACTTGCGAAAACTGCGCTCGATATCATCATCGATTTTGGCCACATCCTCAATGAGATCCCTCTCGGCGACGGTGCGTGCCTCGATCTCCTTGGCGGCTGCCTCCACCTTAACGCGCTCCTGCTCCCTCTCGGCTTGGCGCTGTTTGTTGCGCAGATAAATGTCCTTGTAACGCTTCTCGCGACGCTTCTGCTCCTCGATGATCTTTTCTTTGTTGGCCGGCTTATCCGGCGAGCGAAAAAGCTCGGCGAGCTTGAAATCCTTTGGTGGCGGCTCCTCTGCCACGGGATGATCCTTGATTTTGGTATCGAATACGGGAGGAATGGCCAAGCGTTCCGCTTGCAGTTCCGCCTCCACCTTTTGCTCGGTTTTCTTCTTGGTGCGACGTCGCGTCATGTAGCGCACGACGCGCCAGTAGGTCTGCTGGTTCTGCTGCTCCTGTTCGTCCTTCTCGTACGTGTTCTTGTAGTCCATGCCCTGAAAGTCCAAGTTGACGGGATTCTCCAAGTCGATGACCTCGCAAATATGCGTATCGGATGACTCTGAGCCCGTGCTGGCGCACACATTGTCCCCATGCTTGACCATCTTGCTGATCAGCTTGAACTGCTGGTCGTCGGTCAGTTTCTTGTGGCGCAGCGCATTGGGATTGACCAGGCAGTGGGTCTTGCGCGGATCCTGTGTGAGGAAGAACTTTTGTCGCACCGGCGACAATTTCGACAATTGTTGGAAGTTTTCCGGACAGCGACCGATGTGCGGCCGCGGCGCACCAATCACATAGCTAGCCTCGCAGGGCTTCTTCCACTGATCGCCCTTGAAGTGCTTCGGCCCCGCGGACGGCACATGATGCGAGTCAATCATTTCCTGTGAGTTCACAGCGTGTCGAGAGCCCACGGTGGAGCGCTGCGCAGTCTTGCTGGTGGTGACAGGCCTGCCCGGGATGCTGGAGGACGTACAGCTTCTTGCTTGCATGTTCACCGTGAAGACTCCCTCGCGAAAGCCCGAAACGCTCGAACTAGGAAAGTCATGGCCCGTCTTCTTCGTCAACACCCGCCTGCCGCAGTCATCGCGATCTTCGACCTCTGTGCGCTTGATGTTGGCATCGGGGAACTCCAGCGTCTGCACGGTCAGTTGTGGGTCCGAGTCGCGGCGAGAGAAGTCGATGTTCTTGAACTTGGCAATCGCAATTTCGCGCTTTGTCTGTCTGTGCTGCTTTTTGGGCGGACACCTTTGCTTCTCCCAGGGCTCGTTCGCGTTGGACTTCTGGGTCCTTGTCATCTGTCCTTTCGATTCGGGCATAAAAGTATCCCTTTTGGATGTGCCAGACATCCGTTTAGAGGCACCTTCCTGCACAGGGTTAGGATTCACAAAGTAACGTGACTGCATAGTCGTTAGACGAGGTGCTTCGGGCGTCGGCATTTTCGCGTAGGATTTGGTTTTCAAAATATATGGCAGTTGGACAAAATTTTCGATTCTGCTTGTTATTGCGTACTGTAAAACAAAAGTGACTAAATTTTCGAATAGATGCTTTGTGAGCGGATGTAATGGGTGTTTTCTTTGAAGTATTTTAGCCTGGGTAACTAGGTAAAAATAAATTTATTCAATAAAGTGCGCAGCACTCGGCGTGTATTTCTATGGGCGTGTGTATATGTAATTTTGTGTTTGTATGTGTGAATAATATGTATGTAACGACAGCTCACATGTGAGTTCAGCATATCTGCTATTCGGATACTCTCGACTTGAGCACTTTTACTTATAGGTAAGTCCTATTCAGTTTTATTCGGGACCATCAGCATCAACACTTAACCTCAGAGTTAACACAGCTCGTGTTGGAGACTTTGAATTAACGTCAAGATTATTTTTGACCCAAGAGATTAGATTAATGTAATATTTTAAAATATACAGTAAATTAATGGTAGCCCCGAAATCGATAAGATTAAGTTTCCTGTATTTATATTTCCTTAATTCTGTTTTTACTTACCTTAACTTCAACTAGTTCACTTGTATATAAATGTATATATATTTATAAATTTCTGCCATCTTATATAGTTTCATATTTTTTTATAATTTTTTGTTTCAATTCACTGTTTATTTTTCATATCCATTCAAAAGTTTACATTGAGGACCCATAAATTCAGCACGGTACATATCTGCTTACATGATTTTTATTACATTTTGGGGCAGCATTTGCTGTGCTCAGCATTCGGTTTTCTCACACCCAACCTTCTCTTACTCATACTTTATTTCCACCCTCAATATTTCCATTTATGTTATACTTTATACCCTGCAGACATCTGATTGAGTAAAAAGGAGTAGAATGAGGCTGTTAATATTTATATACATATAGGTAAGAGATAGAAGAGAATGTATTAGACTATAACAAACTATTAGCCGCGTATCTTTGCATTTGTTGATCCAGCAATTTAAAATTCTGAAAGAGCCTAAAATTCAAACAAATGCATTTGTTTAACTATTTCTACATTTTTAATTTTTTTTCGGATACAGGGTATTGTCTGGTCGAGCGTTTTCAACAGCCCAATTTTTACATGTTTTCCTTTGTATATGTACATATTACCTTGTATACTTATTGTGAGCTCTTGCCTGCCTAAAAGTGTGCCATAAAAATTGACTTGTTTTCCATTTTTAGCTTGTCGCAGTGCGCATCGAGTTTCGCCATTTTTCAATTTATTTGCCAGCTCCATCTTGGTATTTTATGACCCACATATGCTAGCCTAATAGGTCCGAGAACTAAGCCGCCTCCGCAAGAGAATTTAATTAAAATTTATATCGACTTCAACGTGGCAAGCACTCTGCATAATTTCAGCCAGGTGATCTGGAAATCCCTCTGCCCCCTCAAATAGACCCGACTCTTGCCAACGATTCACAACCCCTAAAATCATTTTGTGTTGTATTAATTTCGTATTTATGTTTAATTTTGACGCTCACAAACGGAAATGAAGTTAATTTTTGTACATTTTCTATTCGTGCGTCAATTTTAATGGTCGTTTATTGTTGTTGTTGTACTTGTGGTTGTTGTTTCTTTTGACTGACGCGTTTCATTGTTTTGATTATTGTTTTTTCGGGCTCCCCCAAGCGCAAATAAATAATTTATAATAATTTCACAAAATACCACTTAAAGTGCGGAAATTGCGCAAAACGAAACCCCACAACGGCCAATTGTGTGAATATATAATTTTTGTACAAATTCAATTAAATGTTGTCTGCTTTTGGGCTTACGGATGGCAACAGCAAAATCAATTCAATTCCAAAGAGAAAAAATATGTGAAATTTTTGCATAGAAATGCAAAATGCAAATGCAATATGATAACAAATTCCCTTATGTTAAACGCGAATATTATATACTCTTGTGATTTTGTAAATTAATTGTTTGATATATAATTCAAATACATATTAAATGCATTTAAGAGAAGAATCTACCTAAGTTTGAGATTGTTGAGAAGTCCTAATATTCAATGCTATGTAATATTTAATGCATAAGTACAACTTTTCAGCTTTTGTATTTGTTTGAATTTGTTAACTAAGTTTAAAGCTTAGTCGGAAGTGCTCGACCAGAAGATGGATTCTGCGAAGGTCTGCACCTACTATTGCAAATGCTACAAATTTTTTAAAATATAACTTTAATATAAATGTATATATATACCTCACTTACAAAAATATAAAAAAAATGCCATTACTGGAATTCGTGAAAATCGCAAAGAAAGGCGGTTTTTAGGAGAAAAGTGCATGAGTGGCCAAGACAGAAAGAAAGAGAGAGAAGGAGAGGAAAATTGCGGAATTTGAGCTTTTTATTTGCCTTCTGTTACCAACATAAATTTATTATAGCATAAATATTAGTTATTTTAAATGGCATTATTTTCCTTATTTTTTCCACATTTTATTTATTTACGTCTAACATAAAACTTAAGCTTAACAGCTTACTTTGGAGTCGGAGATTATGTTGGACTTATGATTACCAAGTCCTTAAAGTCCCAAAGTGAGATGCACAAATTTCAAAACCTATATGCCCTATTTCAACACTGGAAACTCAAATAACGATACGAATAAAAATACAATTTTCTTTGAAACATCTGCGAACAATCAATTCTTATTAAAGCAGCCAACTTATGCAGCTGTCGATTGCTATATTCATATTTTAATTTTCTAGCGTAACAAACGTGTTAGAAAAATAACAATGCCCACCGCAAGGTCGGGAAAGACAGAGCAAAAAATTGGCAAAATATTTTTTCTTTCTGCTTGCACTTTGCAGCTAAAAAGTTTAATTCAATTAAGAGTTTGGCCTGCGCTGCTGTTGCGTGGATGGTGAAGTTGTTCTGACGAGAAACCAAACACTTACACACACACACAAAACCAACTACACGCCCACATACACACACACACACACACGCCAGCATACTTGCACACTCGGCCACCCACAGCAAAGTCAAAGTTGCGCTTTTCAATTTTTGCAACATTTTCTGTTGCATTTCCTTTTGGTCTCGTTTTCTCACCTTCTCTCGCCCACGTCGCAGGTTACATTTACCTTTTCAGGATTCATTAAAAATGCATTCTCAGCCTGCTGTGCCGCACAAACTGCCAAAAGAAACTGAAAAATTTAAGTAAAACTTTGGAAGACGATGCCAAATTTGCCATATGGCCAAAGTCTGTGCGGGATTTTCTTTGTTTGGGTATAAAGTTTCCCCCTCTTGCACACTTTATGGCAGACTGCAACAGTTCTTAAAGAAGCACAAGTTCAACATCTTAGATTCGAATGCTGAATTAGGAAGGTGTTCAGCTTTAACAGGAACTAGAAGAATATACAGAGCTAAGAAAAAATATAACTGATCCGATTTATAGATGCCAAAAATTCTATTATAAACTCAAAATACATGATAAGTGGCATATTCATCAATGAGACTTAATACATTTTTTTCTTCATTTCGGGTACCTTTCTTTGCCTTTCTTCGCCTTTTTTGCTTCACTTGACCCATATGAAATAACTTCAGCTATGCATAGTTCAATTTTTTATACATCTTCTAATTGCTCAGCAAATCTGCTCATCTGGGATGTAATTTCCTAAGCTCGACTGCTTCAAAATGCATTTTCCAGGCTCTTCACTTTTTGTGCGCTACACTCTTTTTTCACGCGCGGCAAAGTTTTTAATTGAAAGTTTTAAGCTGTAATTGAAGTTTGCCCAGTGCTTCGACCTGTCACGTACCCCGCCCCCACACCCGCTACTCCCATCTAACGTTGCTGCCATTTTGCCAGCCTCTTCATTGCGCACTTTGCCAGGCCAAGCCTCGTCCTCGGCCTCGGTCTCGGCCTCCGTCTCGGCCTGGAGCTGGTTACAGCTTGTAAAGCGTTTTATCCGGTGCGGCTCGAAGTCGACGGAGCCGGAGCCGGTGCCGGCGTCATGCCGAAGTCCCTTTCGAGTGAAGCGCAAATTTGCCTTCTGGCCCAGGTATGAAATAATTATAATTTGCAAATTTCGTAGCCACCGCGCGGACGTTGTTTAATTTTGTGTGCAGCAACTTGTTAAAGTTGACCCAAAAGTGGCAGCCACTTGAACATTTTCCATTTATGTGTTAAATTTTATTTAATTTTACTTCGCCCGTTTTCCGAATACATATATATTTTTTTTATATATAGTTTTTAATACCCGCCCAGATGCATTTTCCATTTGTACGGGCACCTCGTGTCGTTGCACTTTCGGGGCCGCATTTTTCTTTTGTGGCGTATAAAACATGTATTTATTTAATTAAAAACGCAGCTTTTGTGTTCGATGTGCAGTGTTGTGTAGTGTAATAATAACAATAATAACAACTTTTTTTTGTCTTATTGCTTGCCAGAACTTTTAACAGCCAATTGTTGTGGACGTGCAGATAAATTTATAAAAAAAAAATACATATTTTGAAGTGAACTGCTTGAGAGTGTATAGCATCCAAATACCCTGTACAGAAAAACAACACTTTTTGTGACTAAAACGCCTTGAAGATATCGTTTGGCTGGTCAGAATAATAAATTGTATTGACCACATTAAAAAAATGCGATCGGCAGATCTAAGTAAAATATTTATATTAAATAAGTTACGACCTACAAAGAAGCTCTTAACTGGGTGAGCTCAAAAATTAAACTGTTTCAAAATTTGATGTACACTACTGTACTGCAATGTGACATGCAGAGGTGCCACCTGACAATGTGCGTACATTGTTGAGCAAAATCAGCCTTAGACTGACTGTAAAATAAAAATATTATGTATTATTACCAGCGGTGCTAACACGTGATGTAAACTGTTAACAAGGCATTGCCAATGTGTAAAATGTAAATAAGATTTATAATTTTCAGATACAATAAATTCATCAATATTGTTAGTCAGTTAATTGAGACTGATAAACATTCGAAACATTTTAATTTCGGGTATTGATGCATACCTTCAATATATATTGGGAGTATTCTAGTATCCCTATAGAGTAATATAATTTTCATTTATCCCCTTTTACCATTTGTATATAGAACATGTTTTGAGATAAACATTTAAAATATTTAAAAATCTTTGTTCCTTATTTGTCAACTGATTGCATTTGAAATCTTTTGATATCTTTAATTATTATTTATAAATAATTATTTATTTGTGTTCATTAATTTATAATTCAATTATCAAAGAAATTTATTTTGCACAAGCTGTCAGCTGTAAATTTATATTTTTCTTTTAATATGTTATTTTTATATTCATTCTAAGTCTCTCTTTCGCATCATTCTTGTTATTTCTATGCAAAAAGTCAATATATTACAATTCGGCTTTACATTTTTTTCATTCCCGCTATAACAGTACTTCAATATCTCCTTTTTACACTGATTCAAGCAATATTCATACATCACGTCATCTGGTGTCCATAATTTAATCGCTCTTCATAGCATATCGCGCTCTTAATTAAATAAAAATATTGCATATGATTTTATTTTGTATTGATATTATTTGTGCACTCGAACGTTCGTTGTTACCGTGTTTTTTTTTTATTTATGTATTTATTATTTTCACATGTCGTTGCAGAAGCCGCACAAGAAGAAAGAAGAAGAAACTGCCAGTTTTTAATTAAATTTTTACGGAAGTGCAGCCACATTAAACGGAAATGTTGAAACATTTAAATGCAAACGACATGCAAAAAGTGAGTCAGTCAGCGACTCCCCTCGCCCCTCGCCCCGACCTCCGCACTCCTCCCCTCTATCAACTTGCATCAGTTATACCAACTTTTTGACCAGCACACCGCGAGCCGATGACATCGACGCCTTTGTGGTCATTGTCGAGCTATTTGGCAAGGGCTCGAAAAAGTAGCTCTTATGTTGACATATAACACTTTTAAATTACTCCTAAATTCTCCAGAATTTAAGTAAAAATATAATAATAAAAGTACTTTCAAGTTTTTCATGTTTTCACATTCTAAAATCTCAATTGACACTATTCAAATTTAAAATCTGCAAAAAAAAAAATTAATTCTTGCCCCTGTTTTTGGCTTAAATTTATTTACCTATTCTCAAGATATTAATTAATCAATACATTTATTGTGCACAGTGCATTTAAATAATACAACTTATAAGTCAAAAACAGATACACAGATATGGTTAACATATATATACATATATATTTTTTAGATATATCAATTATTCAATAGAAATTAATGTTTATTTGTTTTACAGCTCTAGTATATTTTTAACAAAAGGCAGCTATGTGTGCCGGAATAATACCCAACTTTAACACAGATTATTTATATTTATCAATAAATACAAAACTAATTATAATACAATCTACAATTGGCGAATTTGTACAATATTTTATATACAAACGACAATTTCCGGGCCTTGGGATGGCCACAAAAATAATGAACGATAATAAATGCATTCAATAGGCAAAAGTTTTCAATGTTTATTTATGCAATAATGCAACGACAATTATGCCAATTAAATATTTATTTTTACACCTGGCTTCAACTGGACGAAAATGTTCAGTTTATGCTATGTTTGTTTTAATTCTCAATCGCCTGATACGGAGAGGTTCCTGTTGTTGTTGCTGTTGCTGTTGCTGGTGTTGATTTAACTAGTGCATTTGAACCACAACAACAACTTGTTCAAATTCCCGCTTTTGGTTTTGTTAAACAAACTAACAACAACAAAAGCAACAACAACAACTAAAAGATTTGCCACTGAACCTGGCACTTTGTCAACTTCACACAACGACAAATTGGTAAACCAACAACAGCAAGGTGCAAAGTGAACAGCAACGGCAAATAAAATAAAATAAATAAAACCGCAAAAATTAATTAGCGTGCCAACAAAAAAAACTAATAACTAAAGTATATTAATTAATGGCTGTATATTCATATTTATATACATAAAAATATTCGTTTATTTCCTTTTTTTGCCCAAAATATTGATTTTGTTTTTTGATTTTATTATTTTGTAAGGGAATTACACACTTGGGCTTTAAATGGCTAATTGTTAGAAATACAAGTTTGCTTCTGGTGCTAATGGGGCTATTTCTCCAGAGAAAGAAGAGAAAACCTCTTCGCAAGTAAAGACACATTAATGAAGCACGGATATCTATCAACAACAGTGCTTCAATTCTGTAAATTTTGAGTTGAATTTTAAATTGTTTTTGCCCAACTTTAATTCCTCTAAATTTGTTGCTAGCATTCATAAGACTTTTAATTTTGTGTTATACTCAAAACAAAAAGGCAGTACTTTTGAAAAGAACTGCAGAAAAACCACAAAATTAATAAACCTTTTATTATTGTATATTTAAAAAATTAAGAAAGAAGGATTTAAGAAAATAGCTAAACAAGCTTTAAATCCTTTGGAACAAATAAGTAAATAGATTTAAAATAGTACGTCTTAAATCAATAAACAAAATTTGTACAATTTTAATGTGTTGATTATTGTTTTGAATTATTGATATTTTATCTTATATCCGCATTTAATCATCACTCCCGGTTAAAGGTTTTTCATAAATTTATTTTAGCTTTAACTTTTTCTACTGGCTACCTAACACTGTATACCTTGATATAAAGTGGTATAATGTTTATATCCATCTTAAGACTTTGAATTAATGCAAACAATTTGGTGACAAAAATGATACAATACAGAAGCACCACACCATAATACTAGCTTGATAAATACTCTTGCCCCACCATAAATAATTTCCCGAAACCTTCCTTACAGCCTGTCGCTCTTTCGACTGAGCGTTATGTGTTATTAAAACCATTTTTAATTGAAAATTAATTGAAATATCAATTGCAATGGCATTAAAATGCATCGAGCTGAATCTGAAGCTATCCACATACACACACACGCACACACACAGTCAGAAAGGCTTGATTCCCATTATAATAATACTGTGACATTTTATGCATTTACAATTTATTATTATGCCATTTCATGTGGTATTTGAGTGCGTGTGTGTATGCTTGATAATTTGTTATGCAATTGTATACCAAAAATCCATTTTGATGCCATGTCAATTTGTCTGCTATCCGAGTACACACTGTACGAGTGCAAGTTGCCAACTCAAAACCAATTAATACAATGTGGCGAGCAGCGGCAAACTTCGACCATCAAGTGGCTCCATAAATTAGCCGAGCAAACCATTTAATTGAATTAAGCGCATTTACAAATCTGAATTATACAATCATTGAATTGCACGAATATGTCAAGGGCCTTGGCAAATAGTCAATGTTTATGCTCATTAAGCCCCACTCCCCTCCTCTGCACACGTGCGACTTCGACATTCGTTGCTTTTATTTTGCATAGCATTTGAAAGCTAAAAACAAAGGGAAGATATACCGAGAGAATAAGGAGCTAGAAGCAACCAAATTTGGTCTAGCTCTGCGCGAGTTGTTGGCCGAATCTGCACTCAGTGAAAATCGAGCGAGAGAATTAAGTGTAATGTATTTAAGTCTTATATTCAGAAATATTGGGATTATTAAAAACGCTCTTGAAGTTATAACTTTGGTCGGACTGAAACAACGCTTGTACTTGATTTAAGTACATAAGTCTTCGATTTTTCTGAGAGTAGGCAAATAAGTTGACAGAAAATCAAAATCGACGCCTGCTTCTTGAAGCCCATGTAAACAAACGTTGTATGTTGCCTAGACTGCACATCGTTTACAAACAGTTTTGCCAATGCATAATTTCCATAATTCAGATTCGAACATTAAAGCCAAAAGCCAGTAAACTGTTAGCAAAGATAGCAGAAAAAGTGCGTAAACGGAAACTGTGGAAATCGTTTTGTGTATCGCAGCTTGTGAGCTACCCCTAATGAGCTACAAGTGGTGCATTCACATACGCTCAGCTGGGGAACAACAGGAAATTCTCTAAGGGCTTTTGAAGTCCACTGAAACTTACTGCAAAAGAGTATAAATATAAAGTATTTTAGGAAACAAGTATACGGTTTAATAAAATATGAAAAAAATACCTTTAAATAAAATTTAAAATTTAAAATACCTTTAAATTTTGTTTCTTGCATAAGGAAATAAACGGTTATCAGCTGTGAGGTTTTAGGGATTGTACATATTATAAATTAACTAAAACTTGTTTTGTTTATTGGAAAATTAAAAATTTTTTTAATTCGGTATCTCGGCCATTGTTGAACAAAAAAGGAACACACAAATCAATAACTGGCCAATAAATAAAAAATAATAGTAAAATGAAAATGCTTGAATGTAATAAAAAACTATTTTTTTTTTTAATTAATTATTTACAAATTATTTAAAAATTGAATTGAATCTAAGCTTTGTTTTCTTCCCCAAAAGTTCAAGTGTTGTCGCCTCAGAAATTGAACTTTACATAATAATGAACGATAAGTAAAATATCTTGCAATTGTATGTTTTCAATAAATCAACATGCTGTAAAAATGCCCTTTTCTTGAATGATTGCATTTAATGCTGACTTAAGCCGCTCAAGCTGAAGCTGGGATGCGGCCAAAATCGCCAGTCATTAGTCAGTGTGGCAGAAATGAAAGTGGCAAGACAATTACTGGGGCTTTTTTTGTGTTGCTATTGTGGCCAAACTGCTCGCTGGGGCTGGCAAATTACGAGCCTATTGTTTGGCACTTGCCAAAAAGTGTGACTACGAGATGTGAATGGCTTTTCTAACGCCCGCAGCTCCACTGTTAGCTGGCGCTTGGCTAATGGCAATTTTAATGCGCACTTCCGCCGGAAGTCAAAACGTCGTCGGCGTCGACTTCGACTTCGTCCTCGCAGCGGGTTGGCAGAGCCCGGTTTGTTAGCTGGCCCAGACACACGTACGCATTCGGAGGCAGTTCGGCGTTAAAAAGACAAATGACAAACACATTTGCACACTATTACAACTGAAGCGCGCGCGGATTGTGTGCTTTCTCTTTCGCTATATCTCTCTCCCTCTCTCATCTTTTCTGTCCCGCTTGCTCTGCGTATGTGTGTGCGCCTGGAGTCGCAACAGGCGGTCATGACACAGGCACATAGATAACTGTCGCTCTATTTTATACACACTACTTACATGGCAGATAAACACGCATGTAAATGTGCCCAGGGGCAGGGGGGCCTGGAAGTTGAGTGGTGGGTTGTGGGTGCTTGCCGGAGACAAAGGACACCAGAGGCTGGCATTAAAATAATGTTAAATTGCTTGTAGTATTTGCTCCCACTCCCACTCCTGCTCCCCCTCTCTCTCTCTCTCTCTGGCGCTGCCGCCTGTCCGCCTTTGTTTGCTGGCATCTCATTGTAGTTGTCCTTCGGCATGTCCTGCCTCCTGTTGTTATTGTTGTTGTTGTTGCTGCTGCTGCTGCTGCTGGTGCTCCTGTTGTTCTTGTCATGCCGCACACTTTTTCTTTTTGCGCTCCTCTTTTGCAGTTTTTCGGTGCGTGGCGTCGTAATTCATTCTCCCCCGCCTCCATTAAAGGATCCCTGAATATTTTATTTGTTGTTGTATTTAAATGTGCTTAAAATGTGGTTAAATGTGTTGGTGAAAGTGCGCCGTGCCATGGTCGCATTTCCGTTTCCGGTTCACATTGTTGCTGCTATTGCTGCCGACCGACTGGAGTTGATTTTTAAGTTGCAATTTTTGTGGTCACGCTCGAAATGTTCCCTCATGGCCCGCAAACAGACTTGCAAATTGGTTTAGATTTGTAGCCAATAGCGAGTTGGATTTTGCGGTTCTTCTTTGTGTTTGCTTCGAGTTTTTCAAATGCTAAGTGGATTTGGTGTTGATTTCTTTATATATCTGCGTTGCTCTACCAATACAGAAGTATGGAGATTCACTAAATGCAAAGTATTAAATACAAACCAGTGAAGAACGTCGCACTATTCGTTCTCAGTATAATAACAGCTTAAAACAGTCGAAAACTGTCTTAATTACGCTTGTTATTTTGGAAAAAAACCGAATTTCGTAATATATGTAATTGCTTTCGTACGGATAGACGGACGGACTTCAAGACTCATAAACTCAATACAACTCAATACTCAATACAAGAAGCGATATTTCAATTATGTCAAGACATTAAAAAATCTTATATTACTAAATTGATCATTATTGATATTTTATATTTATTGTATTTCTTACTTACTGCGGATTAATCGATACTGCTGCAAGTCAGAATTCTAGATTCTGTCGATTTGCAGACTACCATCGAAATATACCGAGACTATTCACTGATAAAATAGAGCACAATTAGAGGATCTGAAAAATGTAATTTTTTTTTAATTTCATATGAGTTATTATTATAATCATTGCTTACTTTGTATTAAAAGTAAACTACTTTAAAAATATTTTGGTAAAGCTTAATAATTTTAATGATTTATAAAGACCAAAATCTTGAAAATTTTATGACACGCGTAAAAATGTATTTTTGTCATTTTAACTATTAACGATTAAAAAACAATTACGTTGGCATATCACTTTCTGGTTAATAGTTATTATTATTACTACAATACATTATTTTACTATGAAATGTATATAATTGGTTTTCTTAATTACAGCTTACAGTCCTGTACACTATCGAAGCAATCGATAGTTGTGCCAAACTAATTTTTTCACAGCCTTTTTCCCCAATTAAAAATGGGAACTTTTTCAGCAGAGTCTCCAAAACATAATAATAAATTATACCAAATGGAGTGCATTTTTAATGATGTTTGCATCAGTTTACAAAGTATTTAAGCACTTCCCGTTTTCCGTTCAACTGAAAATACAATTCAGTAATAAAAATAAAAAATATGTTATTTAAACTGAAATCAAATATTTAAAATGTATCATAGTTGAACGGTTTTGGGGGCAAAGTATCAAAGCGTTTTTCGCTGCTTTCTGTATCCCAAGCGGGCAGAGTAAATATTTGTGTAAACCACACAAAAGTGAATGCGATTGCGAGTGAGTGCACCCGTGAATGCACTCTAGTATATGCATGAGTAATTAATTTAATTAATTTGTTCATAATTAATGCCAACGGCAAAAGTGCAAAATTGTTGCAACAACAAAAAGATGGCGCCGAACAATGTTTTTGCTGTTTATAAAAATGTCGTAAATTTTCTTTTTTTTTTCTTTGTTATTACACATTTTTTTTTATTCATCACATCGACCGCAGCTCCTGCGCTTGCCTGAACGGCTGTCATATTCATATTGCAACGATGATGCGACTTTTTGCAAGCTATTTGTTAAATATGTCACTTTTAATATGCCACACGCATTTTCACTTATTAAGTGCGCTTCATTCAATGACAAAAATTAAAAAAAAAATAAATAAATATATATATACAAGCAAAAACGAAGTGCAAAAAAATACGGAAAAATGCAATGCGTATGCGTGATTTTTAATCAACCCGCCACCCGTGCGACAGATCAACTGCCCGCTTTGAGCCACCCCACGCCTTTTGACGCCCAGCAGGTCACAGTCGCAGCCATATGTATATGTATACCCACACATACATGAAATACACTTACATGTATACATTAAAGCAAAGTATTTCATTACATTACGTAAATGCCAATGATATAAAATCGTATAACAATACAGTGGCTCGGAATCAGTATTAAGCTCAAAACAGAGTAAAAAGTAGCATAAGAGCACCTGAAAAAGCAAAATAGAATAGCAAACAAAATTAAACAACTATAAAATATATATAACATATATAAAACAATTCAAGGCTTAAATATATTTATATGATTGCGAGTTGCAATACGCAATTGACGTCAAATTGTATATAAAAAGGTTCCAAAATTGCAAAAACGTTGAATAACAGACCAAAATACATATCAACTTAAAGAAATTAAAAGTATATTGAGAGTTGGAAATAAACAAAATCGAGCGTCAAGCATAAGTAGATACAGAAGAAACTTTAAGGCAAATGACAAAAACAAAATAAGTAAAGTCAAAGTTAAATAGATAAAATGATTGAATAATATAAGCATTTTTAAAATTTAAAATATTATATAAAATTAAAATAAATAAATTAAATTAAAGGAAACTGTTCACTTAATATATAAATATATATCTAATGTAATACTTAAAATTTAAAAAAACCTGTAAACGAAGATAGGATTTAATAAAAAGATTTAAAATTAAAACCCACTTTAAAGCTAGCAAGAAATTTTTTAAAAAAGGAAGTAAAACTAAATAAACTTAAAAGAAATAAAAATAGATGTAATACAAAATTAATATAATAAAAAAATGTACGCAATTACAGAGTCAAGACGACAAAGATCAAGTGAGTTATCGAGACAATTATAAGTAGAATACCGAAAGAAATGGTTAATAATTCGACAATTGACAATATTGTGCCACAGTGCCTATAATAATTAAAATGTATAATGTTTTGTCAGATGCACTTGATGTGGTGCAGGTGCCACTAAGATCTGCACACACAGTAACATAAACGATAGCATATGTCCACTCACACAGAAATCGTTTGGCAGCAATGTGCAAGGGGGCGTATGAGCGATTTGTGTATATACGCTCAATATTTTAAGTGCTTTATGGTTAATGCCATTTATGGTTAGCTCATTGACAAACTCGACCAAACAACAGCCAGCCGCAAATTCCTGCAAATTCGCGTTGAAAATAAGAGAACCAGCACTGAACGACGGAAAATACTTTGATCCCTCAACTGCAATCACAGTCTCAATGCAAAAACTAATTAAAATTACAAATCCACAAATTATTTTCGTATTCTCTTCATTGACTTTGCCAAATGGCAAAATTATGCGGGCTTAAAAATTAATAGCACATAATGCGGCAAAAATACAGCAAACAAAATGCCAAATCGCATAGGAAACGCAATCGAAGGCTCACAAAGCTGTTGCGGCAAGAAGGGGCATGCGGAGCAATCACCATGGGAGAGAGAGCGACAGAGGAAAGGGGAACTCTGCTATTAAATAATTGCACATGTATCAATTGGCAAGCTTACTCAATTTACAGGTAAACAATTTGAACCGTAAAGAGCAACGGCTTGATAAAAATCTATTGCATACTAATAGGCACTTCAATTCAATTCGCTCACTTAGGCAGCCTCATGTGTATCTCTATAGATGTGTGTGAATGTTTGCGCGTGTATGTGAGCTGCACTGCACTTTACAATGACCCATAATAAAGTTTGTTTGCCGCTCTGTGTCTGCCAATTTGCCCATTTTGTGTTTACTCAACGCGCCAGAGCAAACAGGCGATGCCAAAGAGCAGGCAGCGCAAAGCGACAGCAGATAGAGACAAGTGCAGAGAGAGACAGAGACAAAGAGGGAGAGCATGAGAGCGCCCGCCTCGCACCTTTCGTCAAGTTAACATTGCCATACGTTTACCGGGCATTATTTCCGCTGTTGGCCAGGCCCCGCGTCTGTTTTGTCTCCTCTGTTGCATACTTTTCGGCGCATGGTTGCTTGTCGCCTGCCCAATAACAGCTGAGAGCGCTTAGTTCTTGCTCTCTTAAGGTCACTCTCTTCAATGTACACATGCACATGGGCAGCACTGTTGGCCAATTGCAGTATATTTTCTTTGGTATTATTTGGCGTATTTGTATGTAAACAACGGTTTATTCTCTAAATTGAAAGCTGAACGTCAGCAAAAAGCAAGTGTTTAGTTTTAAGGTATATAAATAATAAATAATAAATAATTGGTAAGTATTATTAATTTTATTAATGCTGTCATTATTTGTAATATTATTAATATTTAAATTAGTTTTACTATTTTTATTTTTTAGCTTTAGTTCTATGTTGTGAATGGAATACGGAATTCATCAAAATAAAAATTTTCCTCGACTTTTCTGCATCTTTAAAAAATCAACCTATTAGCTCTATTAAATATACCTTCTCATTTTTCGCTGATGTTTGAAAAACAGGTCACAAAAACTTTAAAAAGGCAAATTTTCAATTGCCAATAATAGACCAAAAAATGTAGTTGCTTGTCAGTTTTAAGCAACATGTTACATTATTATTATAAAGCTTTAAAAGCTAATAATGCACTTCAATTATACCAAGATATTTTTAACAGATGTAGTTTATTATTGTTTCTATATATGAGCTAAGTGGAAATAATTTACCTTTAACATCGAAATATCTCTGCTGTTATAAAGATGCTGTCGATAAGCTTTTAAACACCATTAAATTGGAAATTCCCGTAATCACCATCTAGTTTTGGGTTTCATTGCCAACAACGGATTAACTAACGACTTAAACACCCAGAAGGCAACAAGCCAGGCTATTAATTAGCAATTTGCACGCCATTTCAATGCCATTTCAGCAGCTCTCGTCATCAATAGGTGGTCGAGCTGTCGCACCTTCCCTGCCCCTCTCCCCCTTCTCACCCATTTCGCCCTGTACACATGTCAATTGCAAAGCTGTCAGGCCCCCAAACCGAACCTTACCCCTTTGCAAACTGAAAGTCTAGGTTGTAGGCAGCACACTCAATGGCGACAGCATGCAAAATACTCGTACATTAAATGTTTGAAGTCAGGCAACTCGGGAAGAGTCATATACTAGTGGCGGCTTACAGTGCGTATGAGTGACATTTAATTAGTACGACATAAGCGTTGCCATAAAGTACACTTCGAATTGTATTTATTTGCAAACAAACATGGCGACAAAGGACACTCCGCCCCTTGTTGCCAGCACCCTCGTTCCCGTTCCCGTCCCCGCCCCCGTCTCCTTCTCTAACTACCTCAAGTGGGAAGTGGCAGCAACTTTTGTGCGTGGGTGTTTCGGGTGTTTACACACATTTCACACCGACAAATACACACACACACACACACACCCACACATACGCATACTCACACAACGCGCACTTGAACAAAGTGTAAGACATTTATAAGCAAATATTTATAACGCGCGCCTTGCATTGACGCGAGGAGGCTAAGCGGGCGAGGCGCAGCGACTGCAAAACAAAATAATTACAACATAAATTAAGCAAAATAACCGCAGACGCGTAAATGTTACTTCGTGACTTCTGACTGTGTGTGTGCAAACATATGCCGCATAAGATTTGTAATAAAATTAATTTTAGGTTAGCTTGAGCCTGCCAAAAAGGCAACCTTAGTGTCAGGATATTGTGAGAAAGGTAATCAAGGTAACGCAGCTGGAAAAAGGCAGGGAAAGAGCCAGATACTAGTTTAAGATGTAAAATAAAATATATATGCAAATCTGCTTAGGTATAGAGAGCTCTTCAGTATTACTTAATGAAATAAAAGAGAAATCTAGGAATGGTAAATATATGGCGATACAAAATTAAAATCTGGAAGATTTAACACCGGTTCAGACAACATTCATACATTGAGACTCGAACCCGAATGTGAAGATGGATGTTAATACAAATATAAATACAAAAATTATATAAAAAATTATAATAAATAGAAATAAATAAATAAAAATTATAATAATAAATAGGTTAGAGGGCGGCATACCCTTTAAATATAGAGTGCAGAAGAAGCGGTGTATACAAAAAGGCGTAAGTAGGATCAAGAAAGCGAATATTTACAGCTCGCTTGGAGCGAGTTTTCAGTTACTGACATGCTTCCAACTTGTGTGCCTTCTCTGACACATTCTCACCTCCTGCCTCTTCTTTTCTCACTCTGTAATTGCGAACGAATTTTAATAAAAATCATTTTCGCCGACAGCTGTCTGTGAAACTTAATGCCCGGGCAGAGGGAAGTATCTTGAAGTCCTGGTATAGCCTCTGGTATCCGCATGGATGCAGGTGCTTCGACGATGCAGGTTTTGAGTTACTCAAAGGAAATGAACAGAAATGTAACAACAAAAGTAAATTTCGCATACAAATTGAAAAAATGAGAATAAGCAGAAGAAGTTGAAGGCGACAAAACAAGCACGCCTTGGCAGGAAGTAAGTGCCCAAAATGTATGCTACGCTTCCTCGAATTCTCATCTCCATTCGCATTCGCATTCGCCTTCGCCTTTCTTCGCCTCAAATGAAAGCGAGTTAATTTGATTTGGAAATTTCGAAAGTGTAGGGTGGAGGCTGAAGTCTGGAGGCGGGAGCTTTTGGGAGCTAATAAACGTGTCGCCATTGTCGCTTAGGTGACAAAACAAGTGGTGGGAGAAAAGTGTGCGCGCATGTAGGGAAGTCAAGTGAAAACCAAGGAAATTGAATATAAGTTGATAAATCTAACAAATATGGAATGTTCCCATTGCTCGCACGCACAGTGCCACAATCAGGCGATTCTCAAAAGAATTCTAAAATTAAAGGATAAAATTAACAGAATTGTAGATCTGTACTTAATAATAATACATTTGAGATAAGTTTGACAAAAATTAAAATGAATAAAATTATTACAAATATCTCTAAACTTGAGTAAGATGTCGTCACTTTTATAGACTTAGATCTTTAGGGTTAAATAGCTTTATTAATATATTATTATTAATATTACTAGTTGTAGTAATAGTAGTAAAATATGAAAAAGGCCTGGGCATTTAGACAACTCAGTCATATTATATTTACTTTTTATAAATATTCTCTAATAATTAAAATAATTAGTTAAATTATTTTGACAAATTTCATTAGCTTAGGACACTGTAGTCGTGACAGTACCGCCCAAGCAGGGAACCGACACAGTCGAAAGTCAGACAACGAAACAGAACGCAACTTTTGGCAGAACACTTCGACTTCCACTTCCACTTCAATACACCTTCAATGTGACGACGACGACGAGGACGACAACAGAGTCGACAGCCCTGTGGCAGCTGTCAAGCGAGACAAGCTGGCGAAGCAGCCGCTTCAATATAAATAGCTAACTGTACACCTGAGAAAGCCAGCCAGCTAGCGAACCGAACCCCAGCCCGTTCCAATATTCATGGCAACGCACCAAGGACGACACCGAACAGAAAAGTACATCAAATGTACATTAGTGCGGTAGTTAACTTATTCATGTACACAACTCCGACGCCCATTGTGCTGGCACGCCTCCTTTCTGCCGCCTCTGAGTAACTTTTTTTTGCCTTATTTTCGTGTTGTTGTATCACTTTTTGCCACCGAAAAAGAAAATGTCAAATGAAATATAATAAGGGTAAATTGGGGCGGACTGTACTGGGATGGCATCGGTGGTATGACTGTACCTGCGAGTACCTGCTCTATAAGCTGACTCCTTTTAACTCCTACGCACTTGAAGCCCGACAGCAGCAGCTGGCAACGGAGTCCTCCGTCAAGTGTGTCCTTGGCCGGCGACTTCAATGCTGTCACTCTGCGCTCGGTAGACAGACAAAAATTTGTTTTGAGTCAAGCTCCTGGCGCATAGTTCGCAGTTTCGAGTTGTTGCCGGTTGGGGCACAAAAGACTTCAGTAAGTATGAAATAAAGTCAAATTCCAAAACGTGCCACCTTCCCGGCCCACCACAAAAAAAAAAAAAAACAAAAACAAAAAACGAATCCACAGCTGCCAAGAACGCCCCAACTTCCGACTGGCTGAAAAGCGACGGCAGCTGCAGGTGAAAGTTTTGTCTAATTAAAAAATGCTTCTTTGGCAAGAAAATTGCGGCTTCATTGGGTTGCCCCATCCCGTTATGTAAACGTCATTATAAGCAGTTCTAAGCGGCAAGCAACCTAACCGAAATCTATTATTTTGACATCTCGCATAGATGCAATTATTATTATCTTTATCCATATGTTTTATCTATATCAATCAGTAAATAAAAATTACACCAAACGAAGAACCTTAATGTAAAAAATGTGTAAAGAATAATGAATGTCAGATATAGAGAAATTTTCCAATGTTTGCCAATAACTTATTTAAAGGTGATTCAATTTTACTACATTACTATACGGTGCTGTATTATGGCAGCCATGTGAGCAAT
Organism: Drosophila colorata; assembly: GCA_035041545.1. Lineage (NCBI taxonomy): Eukaryota > Metazoa > Arthropoda > Insecta > Diptera > Drosophilidae > Drosophila > Drosophila colorata. Next base: position 5,254,105 of record JAWNLD010000013.1, read on the forward strand.
GTTATTCACCTTCGGGACATTAAAACTGAAAATGTGTATAATATTCAAAAATATTAAAGAAAATACACAGCACACACACATGATAAAATGCGAAAGCTGCCTTTGGGCATCTTGCTTGGGCTTACGCTGCGTATGCGTGATTTGACTTTTTTGTGTTGAAATATTTATGGCATATTTAAGCATTTGCTGCCTGGCGTGTCTAGACTTTGTGTAATATTTGCGAGGCAAACGAGGAGACGAATAAAATTGTAGAAAACGAAACGCCGCTAGCCAACCTGGCAATGTAAATAATAACAGAAATTGTTGCTTTTCCCGGAGTGGGGGTGGGGCGGGCCAATAACCTTGAGACCAACAACAACAAAAACACCGACTCTTACGGGACGGGGTAACTGGGCCTGGCAGCACTTAAAATGCACTCAACTAAAATGCCACAAATGTAACAGAGGCAACAAACATCAACAACATCAGAGCCAAATAGCCAAACAGCCACACGGCCAACAGCCAACGGCCAACGCCCAATGGTCAGCAGAGCAAAAAGGTCATTGAAGTAAACGTAAACGAAACAAAACTGCAAATAAAATTAACACGCACATGAAAATGCAAGCGGCGAGTTACTGAGAAAATGAGGCTGTACGAGTACCTATGCCGAGGGCTGCTACATAAGTAAAAAAAAGGAAAACTGCTCCAGTCGGGAAACGCCCGACTAGGAGATATCCTTAACTGTCGAGCTGTCGGTTTAAAAATGTACACCACTTACATATTCTAATATATATACATACATATAACCTATATGGGGTTGGAAACGCTTCCTTATGCCTTTTACATACATTTGCACAAAACCATTATACCCATTTTACCCTTTTCAACAGGTTCAGGTTATAATAATTTTAAACGCTAAAAGGACCAAAAGTAAAGCGCAGCGTATTCTTAGATTAAACTTGAATTTCATTTTTAAAATTTCCCAATTTTATGGGATATTTATACAGCAAAATTCTATTCAGCCTTATTTATTTATTTTGAAAATACCAGAGGTCGCATTACACATAGAGAAACTACTAAGAATATTGCACAAGAATTTTAAAAACATTCTTATTAGACCAAAAGTCATTAATACATGCTCAAAAAAATTAATGCTTATTTTAAGTAGCCGGTATTATTCAATAAGTATTTAATACACAATTTAAGAAATTTATTTGAATCTATGCATCAATAAAGTTTGATTATAATATTCAGAATAACTTATACTTCATTTAAAAATACTCAAGAACGAAATGTACTTAACATTTTAGGAAACAACATTTTGAATTCATTTAGTAAAAAGTTTATCTTTATATAGTACAAGCAAAAGATTGTCTACTATGAGGAGGTTAGTAGACGATCTCCAAACTGTCGCCCATCAGAATTAACAGCCCGTCCGTCAATTGCATAGTTATGGGGCATCGCATAGATCAGTTTTCGCCAAAACTGTGGATCATCACGTCTCAGGTACGTGTTTAATTTCAGATAGGTCCTCAACTCAGAGTCCAAGTCATTGAAGTTCTCCACCTCCGGATACACGATAATAATCAGGCGCTTGTACTTATCGACGGAGGTGGCCTGAATGGCCACGCGGAACTCAAAACGACCCCAGGACGACTGCGCGAAATTCTTGGTCATAAGGATAATAATTCGCTTGGATTCCTCTATGGTTTTTAGAATGCATGCCGGAATGGATTCGCCCACCAACCAGTCGCGCTGATAATAACAAAGCTTAAATACCCGCGAACCCTTCTCCAGTTTCTCTACGTACTCTTCAACAAGTTCCAAATCCACGTGTGAAAACGCGAGGAATGCGTCAATACTCAAGCTATTGCTGCTCTCGGGTTCAGGGCGGGAAATGCAGCTAACGCAAAGATCATGTTCATAAAGACAAATAATAATCGATTGCTTCAAAGAGAAATATGCTATTATTACAACAGCGATGCCCACGAGAAATCCAAGAATGATTATCGCGTAAGTCTTCGGTGATGCACAAATATCTGTTTTAGTGAGATACATCATCGTTCCAGGATTTATCTCATTGCATTTAATATGTTCACGATCCTCAATCTTGTTGGATAAATTGGCAACGAACAAGACCAGAGCTGCAGCATCGCAATTACAGATCCATGGATTGTTCGAAAGCCTTAGTCGTATCGTGCCTGATCGATTGGAGAGAAAGTGCATCACTTCCTTACCAAGAGTAGTTAGGCTGTTGTTGCCAATGTCCAAATAAGTTAAATTGGGTGGTAATTGGGCCACATTTAAAAATGTTAGCTTGTTATTTGCCACGTGCAGCTCCCGTATATGGTAATATCCATATAAGGTCGAGTTTGGCAATTCAGTTAGGCCTTTGTTGTGGAAGTACAGTGAGGCATTTCCAGTGACTGGGATCGGGAGGTCTGGAACTTGAGCAAGTGCTTCAATCGAGTCACAATCTATTTTGAAGCGCATTTCTGGACGCTCTAAGGTGCAGATACAGCCATAGGGACAGGGCTTGTGATTAATATCCCTTTTAAAGATACAGCTTGTTGAGCTTTGCGTACAGATGAAGGCGGTTACATTATAATAATAGACCCAGTCAAAGTTTGAAGTGTTTGAGGAGAGATCAATTACGCCTAAAGAGCGATAATTTTCAATGTAATCTATACCAGATAAATCTTCTATTTCACTCAAAGTATATTTCATTTCCAAATATTCTAAGTTGTTTTGTAACGTTTTTGAACTGAAAAGATATGTTATACACAAAAATTAGCTTTTGCTAATTTAATGAATTTTGAACAATATTATGAGCTTATAATGTGAACTTACCTTAGCCAATGAAACTGTGTTAATCTAATCTCTCTAAAATGCAAAGATTTTAAATTGATTAAATCTTTGAAATGTTTTGCAGTAAGATCGAGCACTCTACAGCTTTCAAATATAATTGTCGTTAAATTTGTTAGGCCCTCAAACAATTCTTTTTGTATATCAAATCTGATTTCAAAATCATAAACAGTGCCTTTCAATTCAAACAGTTCCAAGTTTGTCATGCCTCTCAGTAATGTTTTTGAAAAAATAAATTTATTCATATTAACCTTCGATTGCAGAAAACTCGGAGGTGGGCTTACAAAAACGTGCAGTTCTCTTAGTTGAGTTATATTAGAAAAATTCAATAGATCACAGTTGTTAAAGTTCCATGAGTCGTGAATTCTAACAAACAGCCTCTCGAGATATTTAAAGTTGTTCACAAACTCATTTACACGATAACATTTCCCATGCATTTGCCAATGTAGTTGTTTTAGGTTTGGCATTATCGGAGTTGAATATATATCAGTAGGCTTGAAAGCATTTATTGTTATTGTATGAACGTGTTTATTATTGCAATTCTTTAAAATTGTATGATATTTCGCCAAGATTTCGCATTGTTGTGTCTTCTGGATATATCCCTGCTTTTGTGCGAGGCAGTTATAAGTTCTGAGTGCTTCTTTATCCAAGTAACAAACACCCTCAAACATACTCAAATAGTAGAATGGAATGCTACACATAAACCCGAGAGTGTCGCCCATTGAAGTCAGCTTACACGCACCATCTCCACTATCATCATTTGAATTTGGTATTGGGCAAGTTTGGTTGAAAATCGTCCGATAAACGAGACAGTAACTCATATAAACTGGTATTGAATTTAAACTAGAATTGACTTTTTCTATTGCTGAATAAATGCAATAAGTTAATAATATGTTGCTCCACATTGTACAATGTCGTACTGACTTTATCGATCCAAAGTCAAATGTGAACTGAGCTGGCAAGTTGCATATTCGATGGAGAGAAGTTCTATGCCTTACGAAATAAACTCTATATGTACAATTGCTGATATCGCACTCCTAAGGGACTCTGACTGCACAATTTTGATGGCTAAGTTTCATACACACTTATACTCATTTGTACAAATATGTAACTCGCTGGATGCATATTTCATTTAAGTTTTTTCATATTATTCTTAATTATATAGATTAATTTTATATTTTCTTTTAGATATGTGTTTATGAGTTTAGATTATTATGTTCTGAGTTTTGTTAAAATTAGCAGGTAAATAAAATAAAAATACCTATTTTTAAGACAGTTTATAAGTAATATTATGTTATATAAAATTATATTTTAGTATATTATGTGATAAAATAATATTATTATTATAAAACCTCTTCAATTTAATTAAAATATGTTTGTTGTACTTTTGAGTTCTCATCTTAAGTCTCAATACAAGTAATATTATTAGTTGTATTTTAAAGTCTTATAATATTTACATATATTTTATCTTTAAACTAGCAAAGGAAACATATTTCATATATTTATCTTGCAAAGTTTTTCTTAATCTTAAGTGAAAGCCGGCGAATAATCCCAGCATATTGTTCATAAAACATTGCGACCTTGCAAAACAATAAAATAAAATAAAGTATATATAAAAAACATTTATATGTATCCGACGGACCCATAGTAATGCGTTTTATTAGCAATGCAAAAATAGAAGGAAATATAACAGTTCTTTTGAAATGTGTAGAACGCTTGTTGATTCAGAGATAAGAAAACAAAATATGCATATTATAGGCAAATAATATTTATAGATTTGTTCTATTTATCTTAGACTGAATTACAAAAATTTCCAGGTTCGAATCCCACCTACTATATGGACAACAGTTTTTATAGGGGTGCCGAAGATTACATATTCTTGGACACATTTTGAATATTTTGTGAACGATTTGTTTCTATTGAATGCAATATAATATATTAATTGGTTTGCACTATGATCGTTGCTATGGAAACTATATGATATGCCGATGCAATCCAGCCGATTCCCAAATACGCACTACCTGCAATAATATTTCATGATTTAAAACTGAGATACTTTAAAACTGAGATACTAGTTTGAATAATCCTGAGACTGTCTGCAAGGCTACAAGAAAATTATGTGATAGGCTTATAACTATATAATAATATTAGTATTATTATTAATATTAAGGTACTTTAGATAAGACCTAACTGTAGTTTGTATCCCTTTACAGTGTATCTAGTACTAGTACTAGTCGAAACTTTTAGCTTGGCGACATTTAAAATAATTTCTTTTGCTTGCATTTGCCTTCACCAACTGCACCCCACAATTTAATGAAATGTCGATGCACATTAAGTCGAATCGGCAAGGGCTTCTGCTTTTTAACTGACAGGCATCAGCCACGCCCACAATTCACCTGCTTCCCCTTTGCTCAATGCCCTTATCGCTGCAACATGCATTACGCAGTGCCTGCAAAGCAAATTTATTTAAGTTAAAAGTCAACACACACTTAACACACACACACACGCCCTCACCTGCCTGCCCCACCCCGCCCCTTCACTTTTCCTCTCTCTCTCCTCTGCTGCACATTTGCACACTTAATGTCATACTTCGCCCGATGCCCACCCCCAATGGCAACGCCACGCCCATTTACTTTGGCAACGCCATAAAGTATACAATGGCATTGGTAATAAACCGCAACGCGTCATTGCCACACACATCCCCCCAATACCCCCCTACTTATTGGCCGACCACCCTGTGGTCGCCTCGCCTGGTTCGCTCCGTTGGCCTTTGTATACCGTCCTGTGCGTCCTGTTCGTCCTGGGATGCGTCGCCTCCACAAAATTATGCTGTATACACCATGGAACGCCTTTGTGTCCAACTTATTGACGCGCTGACTGACTTCGACTTGGAGCTGAGCTCCCTTCAATGCATGTGGACGACGTTGACGCCGCCGGCTGCTTGGCTAACTGGCTGGCTGGCCAACTGGCTGGCTGGCTAGGTGGCTGGCTGGCTGGCTGGTTGACTGCCTGACTCCCAGGCTGATGGCTGGGCCGATTGTGCAACTTCCTGATGGCCACGCTCCATGGCGTTAATGTTTGCCCACGCCCGACCCCTGCCTTATTGTATTTCTATATAATGCATAACATTTTGCCCGCCAGACGCTGCCAGTCTCCGTACGATCCTGGTCCGTTGTGGCTGCTTCCTTTGTTGCCCTGTCAAGGTGTTGATATAGGCGTTGGCCATTGCTGCAGCTGCTGCAGTTGTTTGATTGAGCGCTCGAGTGAAAAACAGGCAGACAAACAGCCAAACAGGTGAATTCGGCCTTCAAGCATTTAGTCTGAAGGAAGATGGCGGCAATTTCATAAACTAAGATTAGCGCTATACTCAGCCTTAGGTTAAAATTTTGACTGAATAGTAATCGAAAACATGAAAACATTTCAAAACTTAAAAGGAGCATTTAAATCTATGTGCAAATTAAAGCGGATGGCTGTCTAAAAATGAAAATATTCTTCATCTGCGTATGCCTGATATGCTTGTGCGTACGAGAACATTTTAAACCAAATTTGATGGCTCTAACTCTTAAAGTCTCCAAGATATGCTGAGAACACCAAATCTTTAAATCGATTTTTATCGAAAAAATTATAAACATGTCCTACGTATGGCTTAGGAGAATCTTTAGACGAAAAAATTATACAAATATAATCATGAAATGGGTCAAGATATCGAAAAAAAATTAAAAACTTATTCTGCGTATGGCTTAAGAGAAACTACAGTCGAAAAGTGTAGGTCTCCAGCTTTTGAAGGACGGAAGGACGGACAGACGTACAGACGGACATGGCTAAATCGACTCAGTTCATTGTCTTGATCACGAATATATACTCTATAGGGTAGGAGATGCCTCCTTCAGCCTGTTACATGCATTTGCACAAAACATTATACCCATTTACCAATTTTCAATGGGTTCAGGGTGGAATAGTGTTCACGATTAACACATGTTAAATTTAATGTTTTACCCAGTTAAGCCATGAACACTAAACCCATTCAATTCCACAACATGGTAAACTTTTAAAACATTTTAAGCACTTTTATGAATGTAAATCGTCCAGTTTTGCTAACTAGGTAAAGGTTTGCGAGCGAATGCCCTGCAAACTTATATCACACCTTTATAATTTCAGGACAAGTGAGAAATGCACTTTATCAGCGTAACAGCCTCATAAACTCACCCACACATTATTCAGCACAAGCCATTCACTATTCATTCAATCACTGGCGGAAGTTTTTCACACGCGCCCCATGCATAAAAAAAAATTGCGAAAACAACTTCAACTCCAGTTTCAACTTCATTGTCATCTTCAAAGTAGCACTAACCGGCGCCATGCAAGCAGCGCCTCAAGTGTCCTTGTCGTGTTCATGCATGTCACTTCGATCACTTCACAGATTTAATCAACTACCCGGCCCCGACTCCCGTCTTCTTCAGCCGCCAGCAATGTCGCAACGCCCACATCGCTGCACTCGCTGCGGGCGCATTATGATGTGATGTGCTCTATTATATTCATATTTTATAGCTACTTACATTTTACTACCCAACTACGGCCAACCAGGCGCTAACCCAACTGCCAGCTTTGTACACCCTGTATCCATTGAAAATGGTATAATGTCAAATAACAGGTAGAGCAGGAGACATATCCGTAGCCAAAAGAGACAATAATATCTTAAGACTCGAAACTTGCAAATTATATCTTCGTATACATTTTTTTTTCAGACTAGTATATAGATGTAGTGTTTGTCTTAGTCGAACAAAATAACAAAATAGTAGGGCTAATAGTTTTTAACTATATTATATAATTTAAATAACAAAATAATAATAATAATAATAATCGATTTTTGGCTAATGTTTTTATAAGTATATCTCGGGGTTATAAAAGCTGATTTTTGAGTGTACAAGTGAAGAAATTACAAATGTAATTACAGCCGCTCGAACCTAACCCGCAGGATATCTCCTAGTCGGGCATTCTCAACTAAAACATTTCTAGTTGTTATTTTTTTTTTATTTTTTTGCATTGCCTGCCACTTCTTGTACCGCTTCTTCGTCTCTTCCTTTGCATATATTTTTAGAGCATGTATTTTCTTTGTTGTTGTGTTTTATTTTTGCCTTCTTTTCTGTGGCTTCCATTGTTGTGCAAATATTTTTTAGCTTGGCGGCACTTTACACGCCTCTTTCTTTTCGTTTCTTGTGCTCCATAGTCGAGTAAATCTTTGCAGCAGTTGTCTCTCCGGCCACCCACCACACCACCCACCACCCACCAGCCAGCCGGCCTATCAAAAGTGCTGGCTGTCAACTTTTGTTGGCTGTCAGCGGCGTTGCCACCCTGTGCCACTTTTTTGTGTGTGCTTTTAACATGTCTTTTGTCATTTTTCTAGTTTATTATTATATTTTCTTGCACTCCCACACACACACACACACACACATACTGACAGTGGAAAAGAGAAGCAGAAGAGCGAAAGGGAATCTCATCCATGTCCACTTTGCGCAACGCTTCATAAAAATGCATCAACCGCAAATTTTCTGTGTTGCCTTTATGATGTGCCTGTCTGCCCATCAGCCCATCTACCCCTCCACGCTCTTGTTCGTGTCCATGTCCATGTCTATGTCTAAGTCTATGTCTATGTCTAAGTCTATGTCCTGCAGGCGTAGGACACGCTCTTTGTTGCAGTTTCCCGCATTTGTGGCTACTTTTGCAATGCAATTGGCGCTGCAAATTCCATTACTCGTGCATTTGCCACTGTTCGCCAGGCAATTTTCCTAAATTTGATTGAGCAGACAAAACTCAGGCCCGAGGAGCTGTCCGAACTGCAAGCGTAACATGGCAAAAATTCTTCTCTTTTCTTTTGGTAAATTCTATAAAATATTGGGACACAAAAGACTGAGTGACATGAAAATAGATAACTGACATAAGATATTGTACCTCGTTGCGGTTTTGATTCAGATAAAATACATGTGAAAATACTCGGAGAACAAATTAAAAAAAAAAACAGTCATTAAATTCGGAATTTGGAACATTTTCTTATCAAATTGTTTTTTTTTTTGTGCAATTCAAATGTTAATTTTGGAGACTATTTGTTTAAAGTAATAATCATGAAATATTCCACCTAAACGTTTATCCCTAAGCTTTAAATAAACTGAGTGTTGTTTTTAACAAGTTACAACTTAATTTATCATATTTTATAAACAGAAAGGTTGCCAGCAACAACAAATCTTCATTATAAGATTTCAAGAAAAGCAACAGCCTTAACAACATACTTCTCAAATGAGCTCAACATCTTTATCGGTAGAAGAGAATCGACTCCTTATGAAAAAATATTTTCTAATATTATGTAGCTATAAACACCTATAAATATTTTAATGTTAAGTTTTCAAATTCGAATAGAATTAATTCCAAATTACCTATTAAATTTTGTATTTTATCATATATTTTTTATATTATATATGTAAATATAATTAAAAAACACTATTTAAAAATGTATTTGTATTATTGGAAAAGTTTTTATAATCAGCAATAACTCACTGTAATTTTACTTTATATATATATATGTGTATGCTTTGAAACATCCAAAGAAAATTAGATTTTATACTGTTTAATCGTTGATTTAAGCCATTGAATTAAGGTCTAACTTCTTTCAGTGTATTGGTTTCAATTTAAAGAAATATCTATAATGATGTTAGCGACACTTTTGTATCTCATTCTTGAATACAACATCTGTTGCATCTTCGGCGTTGAGTACAAAACGATCCAACTGGCGTCTCTAAGGCACCCACATCACAATTGCATCTTCCGCTCCGGCTGGAAGCTGTCGCCAATTGGCAAAGCTGAGGCGCCTTGTGTGGCCAACGTTCTGCTCTGGCCAGTGCGTGGGGCATGGAGCAGGTGGGCGCGCGGATGGGTCCGCTGCCTTTTTGCAGCTGTAATCAATATGCAAACAAACCATTTGCCACAATAATTACAAAGTAATGCAGCGTCCGGCGCGAAATGTAAAAATAAACGGCAGCTGCTCGAATGCAATGATGACTTTGCCCGAGGCTAGGGGACGGGATCTGGGGGGCTGCAGATCTCACTTGTGGCGGACCATATCGAGGCCATATCCAGGACCTGGATGATGGCCATGCGCGAGCCAATGATGAAGCAATTAATTTGCAATTAAATCGATGATGCAATTGCAAATAAGCGCATCAAAAAAGAAGCGACTGCAAATTGCGAAAAAAGAAAAAAGAAAAAAACGATGATGCTGGGATAGCAAGGGCAGGCAAAAAACAAAAAGTTGCAACTCGACGGCAGTTGAATGCGCTACACATTACATTTTATCAGTTATAAAATTTGTTTCCTAAATTTTAAGTGGAAAATTAGTTTTTCATCCCTTTCTAGGAACTTTAAATTTAAATTTTATTTTATGGACATGCGATTGTAATTATTTTTCAATTGAATAAACAGAAAAAAACATGATTTGAATAAATTCAAATAAAATAAAAAATTTAAATAAAATAAAATAAAAAGTACAAAGCAACATACTTAAATATAGATATAATATAATATAATTTAGATAATAACTATCAGATCACAGCATGTTTAAATAGTCTCAAAGATGCGAAAATGTGAAAATTGAGACTACTATATAGTTATAATAAAATTTTCAAAAGTATTTGTATTGTGTTAATAAGGAATTGTGTTAAATTTATAAACACAATGTAATTTAAAATGAAGACAAATTGTATGACACACAAAAAATTTGAGAATGAGGAAAAACATTGTAAAAAAAATTTACTTCTTTTCAACAGAAAAAAAAATCGAGAATGAAAATGAAAACCGAAAACTCTCTATGGAAACAAAATTTCTGAAACTTTGATTTTCCCCAAAATCTTTTACTCACAGAATATACAGTTCACATGTCATATGTAATAGATATAAAGTTTAAATAATATACACGATTACGTTGTTCAATTCTTAAGTAGTTGATTAATTAAAACCAATTTAGTAACCGTGCTCACCCATTCAGACTACATCACCATTTTGTTTGCGAAGGGCATTCCCATGACCAAAATAAACCACTGCACTGCGATTGCAAAGGGCGGAAAAGTGGCAATATTAATGCCCACTCAAACACACGCATATATACACAAATACACACACACACAGCACTTATAACAAATGTTGGCACGCACAGTGGTGCAAATGATGTTACGGTCAGTGAGGCGATGGTCCCAATATGCAGCAACAACATCCAAGTCGACTCCTCGCTGACGCTGGTGCACATTTTTCACGCTTTTTGCATCAAGCCGAAACTGGAAATCGATCAGTTTTTAAGCCAGTATGTGTACGGACTGTGCAGGCCTGACCTGGATTGGTGGCGAGGGCGGGCGGCGGTGAAACGTTTTTCCATCAACTTTGGCGGTTATTCAATTAAAAATTACTTTATTTGTAATTAAATCGTTTGCCATACTCTCCAGCTGGGCGGCCAGCGCTCAGCTGTGGCAGACATATTGGCTTTTTTTGTTTTTTTTTTATGTTTTTGTTTACTGTGGGTGGCAACTGTACTTTATATAGTATGAAGTTTTGTTAGAAAATAGCTTGGGCTGCATTTTAAAATGCAATTTGTTGGGCACATGATATTTTTATCGACGCCTCCCGTGGCTGCCACACAAATCACGGCAATTTATTTATGACACTATTTACAATAACGGGCGGTGGGATTGAGCAGAGACAGCAGCTGCCAGGCGCCCCATAAGGGCACACATATAATAGAACTAGAGGCGGTAACTGGAGGAGGAGGAGGAGGAGGAGGAGCAGGAGCTGATGCAGAGCACTTGGTATGTCGCCTCCTTTGGCTCCACGTGCACTCTACTTAAATAACAATTTCAATATATTGAAATTTACTTTGTCACATGAAAGCTAAACAGCTTGCACTCAGCGTCAGTCACGAAGCAATACACAGCCCACCCGCAGCCCACGCCGTGCCGCAACATCGAACCCTTAACCACGAACCCAACGATGTGACTTGTTACCCGTACAGCAGCCAACAACCCCTCGTCAACAAACTAAAAAGTGTTGGGAAAGTGCTGCCATTGCAGGTTTTCATTTTATGCTATTTACATTTTCATATTTTGCTCTGCGCCGCACCGCAAACAATTTTTGTGCTCGATGTTGTTCTTATTGTTATACCCTTGCCGTGAGGGCAGTCTTCTAATTTGGCTCATTAGCAAGTAGGATGTCATCAAAGATTTTGTAAATACGCATTAATATGTATATAAAGAGAAGATTCAGTTTTACCTACAACAGTTCTTTTGATATTTAAACCAATTATACTAGGCTAATAGTAAGCCCATAAAAAACTTTTTAATTTTTCGTTATGCAGTAAGTAAAACTGTTAAATATATCTCGTAAATAAGTACACTTTAAGAAAAGTTACGTTCTTAATTCAAGCATGAACGAAAAAATATTATAACGTTTTATTTTTAAAATTTTAATTAGATTATGTTCTTGTTCTTATGTTCTTATTTTGAAATTTAGCATAAAATAAAAAAAATTATTAAAGCTTAGTAAACCTGTTTAGAAATTAGCAATGAGTACACAGTTTTTTAATTTTGTAATATATTTTAATTTTTAGAAAACATTTTTTTTCTTTTTTTTTGCTCGTTTACTGTTTTTAAATTATTATTCCTCTAAGGATATACCAAATACAATATAAATAAAAAAATTTTAATATTGTGTTTTCCACGGGATGTCGGCCGTTTAAATACCAAAATCTCTTCCATATTTAATTTGCAATGTTTTGAATAAAGTTTATCGCGTAAAGGTATAATATACGGTGAGCGTACTAAGGACTTTGATTTTCAATTCATTCCCTTTGAAAAAGCTCTTACTGATTATTCTTGTACTCTGAATGTTTCTTTAGTGAAGGATTCGCCGTAAGAGTATCTATGTTTCTGGTTTGCATATAAGGAACATTTTCTTGTTGTTCCCTTTGCCGTTTAACATTTTCTTTCCTTTTTTTCACTTTTTTATTTTCAATTTTGTTATGTGCTCGTCGTTGGTGGCTGCCTTCGCTCGGCGACTGCTACTACTGTTTTTTGTGCCCATTTAGTCGTTGTTTGCAATTTTTAACGGAGTATCGGAGTGTGCATGGCAGGGCATGGCACGCTGCTGGCCTGGGTCGGCATCCTTTCAAAAAGGCATCAGGTGTTGCACGTTGTGCAGCAGCTTATCTCAAATGATTTATAAACTACCAACAGTGGCGAGGCCAAAGCCATTGTCATTGCATAAAATATGCTAACAGTACAACATACAAAAACAGCAACAAAAACAAAAACAAGAAAAATAAAAAATAAAAAATAAAAAAAATACATAAGATGAAGCAACAGAGAACGAAACACATCCGACCAGAGAGAACGGAGAGGGTACAAAATGACACAAAGTGCGCCGTGATGTAAGCTTCTGACTCAGCCGGAACTCGACCAGCAGGAACCAACTTGAAGTTGAAGTGGAATTCGGAATCGTACTTCTGCAACTCAAGTTGAAGGTGGACAAAGGTATTCACTTTCAGCAGCTTAGACTAGACCCTAGTGGACAGTAGTTGTGCGCTGGCCAAAATCGAATTAAATCGCCAATAGCAATGCTACCGAATGAAAGGATTAGAAAGTGCAGAGTATTAAGGAAATCATCTGTTTATGACATAAGTTTTCAATTTAATAGCAATTATACATTTTAAATACTATTGTATTTTGAGGCAATCGTAGTAGACATTGATTTCGTTTGAAACACAAGTACGTTTCTTACAAAATTCAAATTTTCAGAACAGTTCCAAAACTCAACCAAAACAGGTCAACATAGAAAAATTATAGAAAAACACACTAGCTTTAAGTAAAACAAACGAAACAAAAAAAATTTAAAAAGGATAATAAAACCTTAGTCATTTAAGTGTAAAGTGCGAATTTTTTTACACGCTTTAATTATGTTTCAAGAACCGCCTAGGACCAAAACAAAAACACAAAAACAGCCCGTAAGTAATATATATATTTATTTTGACGTAATTTCTAGTAATTTTTTTAAATACAATTTTTTCAGTGAAAAATGAGAAAGCTAGCGAGTACTACACCGAACTCACAAAAATATACTTTGTCATCGAGTGATCATCATTAGTTGATGGCTACCGAAGACGTTACATTTGTCAACAATATAACACCTTCTAAATTCAATGTGCTATTATTGTAAATTCCGGTATCAAATTTAATAAATAATAATAAAGGCCACAAAAATGTTGTTTAATTTTAAATAGAAGTATCGTGGGATGGTCTGATAGGGGTATTTACATTAAAAGATGGGAGCAAGCCGAATTTCTCTGCCATCAAAATTAAGGGTAATTTTGTTTATTTATCCACAAAAATAGAATTTGGCAACAAGAATTGGTGTATGTAATTCTAAGCATTATAAAATATCGACTGCGTGGACTTAAATAATTTTAGAAAGTTCAAAATGTTAATCTTGCTAAGCAGACTGTCACAGCAGAAAAGTTCGGTAGAGATTGAACAGTCAAATGAAGTTAATAAATCAAATTAAATTGCAAAGAGACCGGATGTTCTTAATGGTTATTTCTTACAGATTTTGATTCGCACTTTAATATGTGTTGTCTAAGTATATATATACATCTATTTCTGCTCAATTATAAATATTCATAATTAATTGCAGCATTGAGTGCTTTCTCTCTTTAAAGGGCAACAAACATATTGTACACATTTAGACTGCGAAGAAACAATATGGCACAATGTGCGCCGTGTGGCCAGTTTCCGTCTTATCCTGAACTCAAGTTGAAGTTGGACAAAGGTATTAACTTACAGACGCTTAGACTAGGCCCTAGTGAACTGTATTTGTGTTCTGCCGTACAGCAAGGTTGTCGAAGGAAAGGCATTGAAAATGCAGGGCATTAAGGAAAGCAACTGTTTTTGACATAAATTTGGTATTTAATATTACTTTTGTAATTCATTTTTAGGCAATCAAAGTAAACATTGATTTCGTTTGAAACACAAGTAAGATTCTTTCTAGATTCAAATGTTCAGAACAGTTCAACACCTCAACTAAAAACAAGCTCCGGTAAAAGAAAAAATCCAAAAAAAAATTATACACTTTCTTAGTATATAACGAAAAAAATGAAAAATAATAAAAAAATAACTTAGTAATTTAAGTATAAAGTGCTAAATATTTTATATACAAAAAGAACCCGAAAAACCAAAAAAAAAATTTATAAAAAAATACAAAAGTCAAACCAATACACAAAATTTGTATATCTTAAAAGTACTCCCAAAATTCAAAAATAAGTAAGTAAAATGCATTTATTTTGAAGTAATTTTTGTTATTTTAAATAAAATAATTTCAGTGAAAAAATGACAAAGCCAGCAAGTACTAAGCCGAAAACACATTCGATTACACAAATATACCTTGTCATCGAGTGATCATCAGTCGATGGCAATCGAACACGTTTCTTTTGTCTACAATATGTAACCTTCTAAATTCAATGTGCTATTCTAAATTCAGGTATCATAATTAATAAATAATCATCATGGCCACGAAAATGTTGTATAATTTTAAATGCTAGGGTATTGGCATAAGATGGAAGCCAAACTTCCCGGCCATCTACAAATAAGGCTTCCCATAATATTTTTTTACGCAAACAAAGAATAGGAATAGGACAATACGAACTTCTGTATATTTTAGGCAGTATGCAAAATCGGCTGCTTGTGTGATATTCTGCTAAATTTATTTTAAAAAAATTTTCGAAGTTCGACATATTTAAATTTGTTACTAATTTCTTAATTATCACAGCCGAAATCAGTTCGATAGAGACTGTATCGCCAAATGAAGTTTATTAAAATGTAAGTTAAATTGATTGCCTTTTGATATCGTATAAAGAAGTGTTCCAGATAGGTATTGCACAGATTTTCGGCCACAATATAATTTGTATTGTAGTTACATGTATAAATGTATATTGTGTGTGTGTATGCGTACTCAAATTTGCATTGTTGCCCAACCATTAATGCCAGCACCCATTATCGAGTGCTTGGTCTATCCAACGGACAACAAACATATTGTACACACTTACACATAATAAGCCCCTCTCTAATTGTTGCAGCTTAATTGAGGCTTATGCAATGTCGGCCCGTCCAGTCCAGCACAGCCGGAGTGCAGCATCCACATTATGGACGCTCAATTTGCTCATAACTATGGCTAACAAAATAATTATTGTTTAAAAAGCCGTGCCGACTAATGCCCAATGCTTGGCTTACAAATCCCTCCCCCCTCCTCCCCTTCGTATCGATGGGTGAGTGTGGGTGGGCATCAAAATCGCTTCGACTGCTGTTGCTGTAATTGCTGCCGTTATTGTTGCTGTTGTTGCTGTTGTTGTTGCTGTTGCATTGAGGTTGAGTTGGCTTGTCTAATTAATTTGCATTTAGCGCACTGCCTTACAGTGCTTTAGCATCGGCTTTGGGTCTTAGACGGCATACAACTGCGGCATTTGGCGACCACCTCCTTTAACCCATTTCTTCCCTTTCACTCATCCCTCCCCCAACTTACACACACACACACACACACCCCTTTCTCCATAAGCCGACTGCCAAGCGCTGCGTCTCTGAGGCGATTTATGTTGACTGCAATTTTCAGCTGTGGTTCAACGCAGACAACTTGGCTGGATAAATGTCTGTACATACAAACATACGGACATATTTGTATGTATTTCCATTTGTGTGCCTGTATTCCCCGACATTCAGTTGTCATTGCAAATGTCGTTGTTGTTGTTGTTGCTATTGTGGTTATTATCGATTTAAGCCCTGCCGGCGCTTCACTCGGTCGAAAGTTGTTGTTTTAATTTAAATCACTTTTGATGATTAGTTGCGTGAGACTATTTAAGATATCAGCTTAACAAAGAGATGTGCCAACAATACTTAGCTAACATATATAAAGGTATATGAGTATAAATCTGTGAAGGTCTACAATTGAAGAGACG
Organism: Drosophila colorata; assembly: GCA_035041545.1. Taxonomy (NCBI): domain Eukaryota; kingdom Metazoa; phylum Arthropoda; class Insecta; order Diptera; family Drosophilidae; genus Drosophila; species Drosophila colorata. Next base: position 5,270,978 of record JAWNLD010000013.1, read on the forward strand.
ATTTTAATATTGCGTAATATTGTGAACAATTAAAAAAAAAAATTAATTTTAGTAACTTCAAATTCTCCATCCGTCTTTTCTTTTATACTCTGTTTCCAAACGGAAAAAGAGTAGAATTATTCGATTGATACACTTTTTTTACACTATTATTCACGCCGGATATAGGGTTCAGGGTCGTGGCAATTCTAAAAAATTTAAAAAGGGCTAGAGTAGCCAAATTTACACAATTTGGTTGACTTCTGATAACCTTCCTAGCAGATCAAGCCAACAAATTGCGGCCATCAAAGTTACCATTGTAATATTCATTATTATATGTCATATCGAACAAAAACGTCTGCGCTCTAAGAACTATAGTGAACAAAATCGGACATATATTGCAAGTATTCTGTAAACCATTTACGAATGCAACATCTTCATTTCGTAACTTAATTCTATTAATGCTAGATAATGAGGTAAAGTAAACAAAATTTAATTATTGTATTGTTGAATTTAAAAAAAAGATATTTCTCAATAAAGATCGTTAGATCGAGAGGGTAAGAGAACTCTTAGAACATATCGTTTTTTAACATCACTCAAGTAAAGTTCGTGTCCTTTTAACGGATTCAGCTTTAGCTTGAAGTTGCCGAAAATCTCTATTTTGTATAAGAATCGATCGAGATATATCGAAATATGGTAAGAACAATTATTCAAGTTAGGAGTGGAAAAAATCGTTGCTATGAAGATCGATACATCGATATTTCGATTTTTTTAACATCACTAATGCACACTATTCTACATTTTAGTTTATCTATCTCTCTATCGTACCCAATGGCATATTAAACTTCAATTCGACTCAAACTATCACACACTCACACACACACATGGGCAAACCCATTGAACTGCACACAGACGCGCCCAGCCACCCACATTGGTGGAGCAGGTGACTGCTACATTCGACCCTCGACCCCCTGCCATCAGGCTGTACAAATACAAGACGGCAAAAGCATTTATGGCATTTTGTCGTTAGCTGTGCGAACTGTTTGCCTTGAAACGACAACCACGAAGACAATGCCACAAGAACAACAGCAACAAGAACAGCAGCAACAACAACAACAACAAGCCAACGACACAAATCATCGAGAGATGCCACAAAAGCGCCCGGAACATGCCAAACAGAGACAGGGACACAGACAGCGACAGAGGGAAAGAGATGGAGCTATAGCTGAGAAGCTTTAACATATGCAGACAAAAGTAAATCAATCAATCCTGGAATTAACTAATTGCGTAAAGCAATATTTATGAATAATTAATGAGCTCATAATGCCGGCCAGCATATGGGGGCGTGGCAAGCAGAGCGAACTTAGTTTGCGGTTCGTTTATCTTTTAAGCGTTAGAAGGCAATTTGGCTGCTTACCTCAAACCTGCGGCTGGGCTTATTAAGTGGGCCTTTGAGTTTCTGGCTGAGTGGAAACTTGAAACTATGAATATTAGTTGGCTACTTTATGTAAAATTCTATGAATTTTTAATTAACAGCGTCTACGTGTGCGTGTGTGTGTGTGTGCTGTGCATATGTTGTGTTATTGTTGTTGTAATTTGTGAACATTTGCATAAATCACACAAAATATTGTATGCATTTTTTGAAGAGAGTACTGCCTAGTTAATTTATAGCTGAAATGTATGTAAATTGCCTCGGGGTCACGACAAAATGCAGCCCTGCAGATAAGTCGTTGCCAGAAAGTATGCAACAACAATTTACACACGCAAGCAACAACAACAACAGGCTTCAACATTTACATTTCATAAATTCAACGGCAAGCGCGCAAATAATTCATAAATTTAATGCGAAAAGAAAAAACATCAGAATAAATTCACAAATAAGAGAAAACTGTATTCAGCATTTTACATTCCTTTTGCAAATCCAAAAATATGTACAATATACAGAAAAAGAAAGAAAACAAGTAAAAACATTACAGTTGGTTGTAACCGACTGCGCAATACTCGTTCACAATATAAAAAACAGCTGAAAAAAGACGGACAGCAAGACGAACATTTCACACACCCAATATACTCTTTTCACTTCGTGAGCGTGTAAAAAACAGAGCTCAGCAACAAAAGAAGCACGCGACATGCGTGTATAAAATATTTGCACATTTTTAACTGAATATTAATTTATGTTGTTTTCCACTGTTCAAGCTTTTCAGTGGCAAGCACTGTGGGCGCAACTGCCCAAAAACGATTTGTATACCCTTGCAGAGGGACTTAAAATATTTTCACGAAATTTGCAACGCGTTGAATATATTTAATCAGTACCAACAGACATATCGATGGACCCATGTCCAATTAACCGTGTTAATTACTCTCTCATCTTCAAGATATTCGGCATAAATGTATTGCATATCTACATCATACAGGTGCCACAGTAATGATAACAATTTTTACATGTGTAACTTTTTATCTTATCAAAATATTGCACCCAAACTCCCGCAATATGAGTGTAAATATGTTTTTTAATTATAAGCAATATTTCAGCATTCGTAGAATGCTGTTAAAAATTTAATTCTCATTTGAACAAAATACATACATGAATGTTTAAAAAAACAAATATAAATATATATATATCCCTATATATATATATAAAGCCAAATGCTCCAAAGGGTATTTAATATTTGGCATACTGAAGATAACTGTTTTTTCTGGATATGGTAGGCATAATTTACTTGATTTTTTGCAAATTAAATGGGGAAAATTTGGGAACTCATATTAAATCACTTCCACAAAATTTTATATGCTCATATGGCATCTTTCGATATGTTGTATATATATAAATACATATTGAAAAATAAAATTCAACACAATGGGTGCGGTAGTTTCTTTTGATATTATTCAAATAATCAATTTTATATTGGGAATGTGAGTTCTTCCATTTCACGCGCCAATTATTTATTTACTTTTATAGTTTGCCGGAAGCCGATAATCATCATTATTTATTATTAAAAGTCTTAGAGATACCAAATTGGGTTACAGCTTCAATGATAGCAATAACAGTAGATAAAAATATTTCTCCTTATCATGGAATAGGAACTGTACAAAAGTGGTACGCGATATATATGATCGCATGAGGTTACAAATCCTAAGCAGAATTATATATATAATTACTTTTGTGATTTTCAATGCACCCCTTTACCCCAAATGTCTCTGTTTCGCGAGCTTGTTAGGATCAACAGATAGAACGTTATCATTTGTTTATGTAGTGGATATCAATAAATACCCAACAGAAGAAGCGATCCACAAGCTCGGAGTGCTGTCGCGCCTATCGTCAAGGAAATTATATATACGCCAAGGGGCTGTCCTCTCAATACCGAAGTGGTATATGGTAATGGACACTAACACGATTTGGCGTCAGATCTCAGCTTTCTTTAAACTTGCGCCAACGCAACGAAGAACTAGTTCTATCTGTTTAATGTTTAATGCATACTCTATAGTAATACTATAGAAAATTTTACATTTATATTTAAACAAACAACTGACAAACAGCGGCACTTTGGGATACGGCGTAGAGTGAATGCCCTTGCCTAATAAATAATGATACAAATTGAAAGCTGAACTAAAACACCATTAACTGATCATAACTCAAATTATTTAAAAAGAAAATTCGGATTCAAATCTCTAAAATTATTCACAATTATTCACTAAAAATTATTCAAAAATAAATAAAGTGTGTACAATTTTTAAACAATTTTTAACTTATCTATTACTAAATATGTACTAAATAGTATTGCTAGAATAGTTTAAATACAATATAGAAAATATATATCCATACATTTATTGAATAACCCTCAAAAAAGATTTAGGAAAATACTCAATTTTAATTATGAGATATTTAAATTTAAACTTAAATACAATACCAAAAAACAGATAAACAGGCGGCTTTATCGATAATTGGTCCCATGAGTAATATAAATAATTTGAATTAGATACTTTCTTTTTGCGTTATAAAATTCGTAGCAAAAAAATAATAATAATTGAATAATTTTAATTGATAATACCTCCCCTTGGCTAAGGACTTGAGTGTTGGTCAAGATTTGAAATTTCAAGCTAAACTAATTAACAGTCAAGTAATATTTGGCTTAGGAAAAGAAAGGTCGAAATTCCTTGGAATTTATCATATTGGATATTTATGCATATTGGATATATGCAGTAATTTCTATACTAAGCTACTCCACGGTGTTATTCAAAAATGAGCTAAATTGTGTAATAGTCTCCGAAAATGTACTGCCTCTTTGATCATTATACCTTTAAAACTAAGTGACAAGATTACACATATAAACAGACAGATGACGGACGGACTTTTAACCTTACAGTGAAATATTATTGATCTATATATGCTACACGGCATTTAACATAATAAATTTGCTGTCTGTAGTTTTAGTTTATTAAATCGGCTGTTGATTAAGAACAAAATAGATAAAATTGTTATTGTGTAGGCTAAGATATAATTAATATAAATATTTGATAATTTATTGTTGGCCCTGTTTCTCAAAAATAATTTAAAAAAAAAAACAAATTACATTATTACAACATTAAATTTTTATATTTTGTATTGTATTTTTCAATTGTGTAGAAATAATTTGGAGTCATCTTTTAAATTTTCGTTCAATCTAGAAATAATTTCTCAGACAACTTATCGTTAAGGGTATTTGCAAATTGAAAACGCAAAACGATGAGAGTTCATTTGTCGTTTTTTATATCGTTTTATGTGGCGCAACAGCAGCTGTTGACACATATATAAATGCATACTGCAGGACCCGTGATACACCGCACATTTCTGTTTTATTTTCCGTTGACGGCACATGAATTTAAACGCATTTTGCGAGCGAGCGAGCGACGCCAACGACAATTGGGCATTTAAATGCAAAAAATTTGCAGTAGCAATAAAAGGCAAATTTGAAATGCCTAAAAATCTAGTAAATTGGAACAAAAGTAAGCAAAAAGGCTGAATTCTATGCAGGGCGACTCTACCTCTACGCAAAGGGAAGGCACAAACATCCAGAATGCCGCAGCAGACGTTGCATACTTTTCGGCTGCCTGCCAAAAATGTAACAGGCAACGCTTCACTGCGCGCAAGGCAGCTCGATGCGGGGAGGGGGGCAGCAGAGGGTTAAAGAGAGTTAAAGAGGCACTGGGGGTAGGAGGCGATATTGCAAACGCGTCTGGGCCTCATAGTATACATTGACACGCGCTTGCATGCAAATAAAATCATGGCAGCCAGACAGGAAGTCGGGAAAACTGCCAGCAGAGAGCAAAGCCAGCCAACAGGCACACAAGCACGCGTTCACACACACACGCACTCACACACACGCTCACACACACACATACATTTCTATTATTATTATTGTTTTGATTTCCCTGGCTGAGTTTGTTTAAAATTTTTTTAATTCTTGAACTTGACAGGCCGCCCCGCCCCTGCAGCTGGCCTTGCTTGCCTTCTACAGAAAAGGGCAAAATTTTTGGCCAGGCTGTTGGCCAAGTCGAGGCTGGCCACTTGACTGCATTGACTTCTGCTACTTTTGCCGCTGTCATGGCCATAACCCACCAGCCAAGTCCAAGCCACTTCATCTCCTGTTGTTCTCCAGCTTGTTTGGCCTCCTTTGTTTTGTTTTGTTGCACTTGGCCCGGTCTGGACCAGTGCCAAAATATTATTTTATTATGCCAAAAGAAGTTTCGTCGTCTAGGAGCAGCCTCTTTCGCCACTGGGATTACACTGTTCTGCCATGCATTTTGTCGGCTTTGGCTTTTTGCTCGTCTGCCTCAAAGCTGTGCATTCAAAAGTAGCCATAATTTGCCGCAACTTTTTTCTTCCTCTTTTGGGCAGCTTTTGAGGCCAACAGCTTAATATGTTGCACGAATATTAAAATGAATTTTTGGCAACAAATTTGCTTTAGAAATATGTATTTTCACAAAGCAAGGCGTTTGGCAAGGTTTGATCAGAAATTGATATAATAATTGTACAACTAACATTTGGTGAGTGTCTAGGAGATGACTGGACCACAATATAATTTTCCGAATTTGTCAGTTTACTTTCAACGGATATTAAATGTTAAAAATATAAAAATCATAAAAATATGAAAGATATATATGTGTATATATGCTCCTTAATTCCTTATGTACATTTTCTATATTTAATGTGCTAGCTTATTAAATTAAATTCAAATTATTTTAACAGAATTTAACAGACATTAAAAAAAATATTTTATTATCCAAAAATCAAAGAAATATATTTTTTAAAATGTATGTTGTTATACATGAAACACTGTAACCGAATCGTACAATTGTGACTCAAATTGTTTATCCGCTTCGGCTATGATTCGTTTTCCTTGGACTTTGGGCTTAAACACACAGTAGTTAAAGTTTTAAAAAAATCCCTGTCACGATGACTTTAAAAATAAATGTAGTTTTAAACATTTCATTAAAAGAACCATATGCAACAAATTTTTTTAATAATGTTTTAATTAAAAATCGCTTTTAAAAATGCTCTAAGCCGCATTTTGTGACATAATATGCAAAAAAATAAAAAACTACGTGTCAGGGATAAGGATGTTGGGGATTTGCAATATACCTAAATGCGTAACTCAGTTTTTCAAATTCGCAATTCTACGTTAAATTGTGCTAAATTATTAAACATGTATAATGTTTATATAAATATATCTCTTATGCCTTATATAGGACATCTGCGGTAACGGCCTTCTTAGAATGTCCTTTAGGCTGCTTTCAACTTTTCGGCAATGTTCATTTGCTTCACAAATGTTACCACCGAAAATGCCAACTTAGCCACCTATTGAACAAATCACTTCAATATTATTCAATTCGATCTGGAATCAGTGAAATATCTTACTTTTATATTAGTGTCCAGGCTGATGGGAAAAATAGCGCCCGCAGTAAAGCTAATAGATTGTTGTACATTTTGCAAGAAGTAAATTAAAGCGGACTTATATCGACGGCTAGCATCGACCCAATGGGACTGAAATAAAGCTAGGGACAGATTCTCGCAGTCGCTTGTGATCAGGTTGCAGGTGAAACAAAAGGGAAACGTCTGGAAGAAGAGAGCAATCACGTATGCAACTGAAGCTATTCCTGTCCACAGATCCACGAAGAACATCAGATTGATCATGGTTAGGCCGAACAACAAGCCCACGAATAGGAACTGGACAAAGGTGGTACGCGATATATAGGGTCGCATGAGATCGCAAATCCTAGGCAGAACCTCAATTAGATAACTGATTAAAAAAAAACACTCGTACTTTATAATTACTTAAGTATGCGTTTGTGATCTTCAATGCAGCCCCTCAGCTCCAAATAGTTCTGATCCTCCGACTTGTTGGGGTCAGTGCGCAAGTTTTCAATGCGCTTGCGAATAAGCTGCAAATGCATCCGTATACTGAAGCCAAATATCAGCGGAAAAACGTCCGTCATTTGATTATAGTAGACGCCAGATGACATAAACAGATACTCAATACCCGAAGCGATCCACAAGCTCGAAGTGCCGTCCCGCCAATCCACAAAACAGTTATATAAACGCCAGGGCGTCAGTCCCCGGAGCACCGAGGTGAAATAGGTGGTGGTCACAAAGATCGAGTAGGTGAACTGGTACAAAAGATATAGCGAATTGCAACGTTTCACACCGCGATGTACTTCAATGCGCTCCTCGTCCGTCACGCAACGTTTGTCCATTTGATCGAACAGCTCCTTGAGCTCGACGAGCCGCCACACGTTCAAATAGGATATTATGCCCCGGGTGAAGGCGCCCGGTGCATTGATGCCAGCTTGGAGTGAAGTAAACAGCTCCCCGGGCGTAAAGGTGCTAAACTCCTTCACATAGGTTATGGTCAGGCCGATGGGTAAATATCCCGCCAGTCCGATCACAAACATTGTCCAGATCTTGTATAGCCAACGATATTTACTATTTACCCCACTCGGCATCCAGCCCAATGCCGTGATGCCATACTCCCAGTACTTGTAGGCATCCCGACTTGGCATCAGATCTGTCAGCGTTGGCTCCCTCAAATACTTGAAAAACATTTTCACTTTTACTGCTTTCGAAGTGTCCCTGCAGACGCAACTGAAAACTAGATTCAACTGTTGATGCCGAATGGATTGAGGTCGCCTTTTATATTCGTTTGCCAACAGGTGAAATTAATTACATACTGTGGAATATTTTATATATAAATGTATGTGTTACCGAAACAAACTTGGCAAAAAAGGCAGCTTTCTACCATACACCGAAGAGTAAATACCCTTGCTAAAATTTAATACAAATTTAATTGGAAGATTAACAGACGAATTAATCGAATGACAATTTAAAAGTTTTAAAGAATATACAAAAGGTTTTTTAAAATTTTTGATTTTAAGGAATTTTGTTTCAAAACAATTTTTACCTCTGGGTAAAATGGTTTAATTAACGTTGCCTAATCTTTTCCAAATATAATCTAATTTAAATCTTTTTAAAGTAGAAAAATTAGATTGAACCATATCTATGAAAATTCTTTTAAGCCCAGGATATTTCAGATAGTTTCAATTGGACCATTATCGTAAGTTTTACAAAAAAATTCTGTATTCTTCAAACTTTAACATAATCTTTTAAACTGATAGATAAACAGAGGATTATGGAAACATTTACCTAGTTAGTCTTATCAAGAATTTAAATAATATGCATCTACCAAATAGTATTGAGACTGCTTTCTATTTGCATAATAAAATGCGTAACGAAATAATAATACCCGCTGCAGTTCTGAAAATGCCTAATTGGCCTTTATTTATTCATATAGTCGTATTGCTGCTATATGTAATTGTTTACGTATTGAAATCTGCGAAGTATTCTACCAATTGGTCTTTGGTATTGGGAAAATTGTCATCGGGTGGCAATTCACAAACTGGCTATATAATTTGGATTAACAAATTCCTCCCCTTTGCTAAGGGACTTGAGTGCTGGTTTAGACTTCTAATTGAAATGTATTAGATAGAACATTAGATTTGCAAGTTGAAGATTTTGAGTTGGGAAACAAGAAATACCAGCTTTGTTTTGGCTACCAATTGCAGTTGAAAACACTTTATCAATATTTTATAATATAAAAATTTTAATGCATTTTTTCCGAATCTCAAATATGAAAAAGAACTTGTTGGGATCTCTTTGTAAAAACAATCTCTCAAGGCAGCAGTTGTCACCGTTGTTTGCGATTTCACGACCTTAGCAATGCGCAGAATATTCATTGGATCTCCACTCATTTCGAGCTGGATTTTGCACCTTTCAAGTCTGTTGCCTTATGATTATTCCGTGCTCCGCAGCTCTTTCATTCTCATTTCCGTTGCACAAAGATTTGCATTGCGATTATTTCTGACCGGCGGGAAAGTTGTTGCTTTTTTTACACATTTACTTTTATGCAAAAGCAGCAACAGGAGCAACAACAACAACAACATTAAATGTCAAGTGATGTTAATGACAGGACTGCTGCCGGGAAGGCAGAGGACGAGACAACGGCTTAAGCGGGATAAGTGAAAAACGACGTAAGCTCATCCCGGAGCGGAGCAGAAGGTAGCTGCCAGTGGCAATGTGTGCTGCCTGCGGCTGGCAGGGATTGCCGCAAATGAATGGCATTTCAGTTGCATACAAGGATATATGAACCACAACAAAGGCAGAGCCCGTTTCGGCCCTGGTGGAGACGAGCGGCTCATTATGCGCAAACACGTCACTGAATCCAAGCCCGTGCCGGTAGATGGCGCTGCCCAATGATAAGTCAAAAAGGAGTCCAACATCCTGGCAGGCCAGCTGAAGAAACCGCAAACTGCAAGAGAAGAAACCGGCAGTATCCTTGAAGCTGGCCCCGTTTGTTGTTGTTGTTGTTTTTTTTTTTTGCTGCTCCTCATGCAACTGACGATGATGCGTGACATAAACCACAATGCCAGGACCAAAGCCCAACGCTGAACCCCAGACTGTCCGGCCGGACAGACTCACAAATTTGCAGAGCATCGCATATTTCAGTTGTCATTTTTGCTGTTTTGCCAGTTTTGCGTATGCGTAAAGGAGACGCCGCTTGTGTATGTGTGTGTGTGTGTGTGTGCGAAAGCTCCTGGCCCTGTGCCACGCTATCCCTCTCGTTACGGCTTATATCCTGCCTCTCTGTCCAGAGTAGCGCTGGCATTTCCGCTGGCAACACAGCAGCTGCGGCGGCAACTGCCACAAACAATTTTGACATTGCGCTGCTCAGTTGCGGGACGTTCCGCAGCCAGGCGGAGTGCCCTGGACAGGATGTGCAAGGATATTGTGAAATCAACGTAATGGCGGAGCATTAACATGCATGCTGCGAAAAAGGCGACAGGTAGCAATGTTCGGGCAAGTTGGCCGCAAAACAAGAACCCACAATGGTGACAACAAATCGCACTTTGCATACACTATAATATGCTAGTTCGTCTTTAAGCAAATGCTTTGATAATTGACGTTAGCAGCCAAATTGGTTTTCTCTTTTAGTATGAAAAGCTAACAAAGCTAGCATTTTGGCACCTCAATCAAAAAAAATTAAATATTACGTACATGAAATCAATCTATTCAAGCTTTTAAAATCTATGAAATCGCTGCGTTAGATGTAAATTAGAGATGTAAGTTCTTCGGCATTATAATAAATTATTTTTATCGAATTTTTAAAAGTGTAGACCATAGTATTTAAATGATTTGATTTAAAACAATCAATTAGCAAAAAGAAAATAGAAAATACAAACAAAAACACAAATATCTATTATTTTCTTAAAAAATATTTTATTAAACAAAAATTAATAAAAAATTCAGTTTGACTAAAGCACATTGGGACCATCTAATTTTTTCGTTGCAAAAATCATGAATAAAATCTGTACTGAAAAGGATGAAACAGAGAATACAGAATATGCACGAGCAAGTTTGTTTTAATAAATAAGCGACCTAATGATTATATTTATTTATATCATATATTTTAAATAGTAATTATCTGAATGGCACAGTTTTGTTCTTATTATTGTCAATGTTTCAATAAAAAAATTTAGTTTTTTAGTATACATCATGTATACATACATATCTTAAAATATTATTTCGCTATATACCCTTAACAGAGCGATCGAAGATTACCTTTTTTTCTAATTTACACAAAACATACAAAACGTATTAAGAACATGATTATTGGAATTATATTTACTTAAGTATATAATCAAAATTCTTGCTTCAACGAACAAGTCTCACAAAGAAGTTCAGATACCCCTCATTGTCCATTGGCATTATAAAAGAGAGAGTATAGCCCAGTGTTCGCATTATCTTTGGCATGCTGCTCTTTTTCATTATGAAATTATAAATATTTTATTTAATACAGAAGCGAGGACAGCAGCACCTGGAGATGGGGTCGGAGGGGCTACGAGCAGCTGTAGGGGCAAGTAGCCAGTATTAAATTCCATTGCCAATTGCAGGCGACTTTGTTTTGCTGCCAGCTACATTTCAATTTTAAATGAAACATAAAATTTCACTTGCACGCAATGGTAAAACGAGAACCAATCCCAAAAAGAACAAAAAGCGAATAAAACACGAAAATAAAAAAATATACTTGTGTAATATGTATGTATGTGTGACTGTGTGTGTGTGTATGTGTGTTTATATTCGTGAGCATTTCAATTGAAATTTACAAACCGCTCGAATGACCTTAAGCTACTTTAACATAAGCTGATGGGCGGGCTGGGGCGTGGCTGGTGGGACAAAACAACATGCCGCACAATAAAAGCAAAGTAATGCAGAAAATGTGAAAATTTCATAAACCAAAACTCAAACAGTGCCCAAAGTTAAGTAAAAATGTAGGTAACCAATGGCTAGGGGCGCTGTGCGCGGACAAAAAGTGAACCGCCCAGTAAAAGTTACGGCCATTTTACACACACACACACATACACACACACATACACGCTCACACGTAGCTGTGTCGGATCGCCTTTTGCCAGGTTGTTTCTGGTTGTGGGGCTTATTTGATTTTTGCTTGAGTTATTACACAACTGGCAACTGCATAAACACGGCAACCGCAACGCCTCCGGCGTATAAATTCAATTAAAAAAAATTTTCCTCTCCCTATCTGCTCTCTTTTTCTTTCTCCTCTCTCTCTCTCTCTTAATGGCGAGCCTCCATTTGGGCCCGGTATTGCAGCGGGTCTGTTGTTGATTTCCCAATAAAAATATTACCAATTTAGTAATTTAGAGAAATCCTTTATGGAACATACATATGTTGAACATACCCCTATATGTTATTATATTTAATAATATATATAATTCTCTTCTGAATGTTCATTAATATACTTTTGTTTTCCTAAATTGTAATCATTTCTTCAGCCGTTTTTACCCTATCTACTGCAAAAAAAATTCTACTCTATTTTTTTAATTTAATTAAAATTAATTTAATTTAAAAATAGTAATAACAATAATATAATAACGCAAGACTTGAGTTTCTCTGAATGCATTTTTCTGAGAGTCGAACGTTACCTACATTATTGGCCAAACAAATAATGTTAATGTGTCAGAGTTGGCCAACATATTTATTTTCTTCACTTAAATTATACCCTGGACCCATTGAAAATGAGTCAAACGGGTATATTGGTTTTGTGAAAATGTATTTAACAGGCAGTAGGAAGCATCTCCGACCCCATAAAGTATATATATTCTTTATCAGGACGACGAGCTGAGTCGATTTAGCCATGTCCGTCTATCCGTCCGTCCGTCTGTATGAGCGCAGCGATCTCGGAAACTACAAAAGCTAGAAGCCTAAACTAAACGACTATAGATTTTCTCAATCCATACGCAGGACATGTTTATCATTTTTCTTCGATAACTTGCTCCGTTTTATTATTATCGATAAAAATCGATTTTGAGACTTGGTTTTCTTGGCATATATTGCAGACTATAAGAGCTAGAGCCATCAAATTTGGTTTAATATGTGCTCGTTAGGGATACGCAGATTATAAATATTTCGAATTTAAATACCTCCCCCCATTCGCCCCACATATAAAAAAAAATCAAGTACTACAGACTTGCGCTTTGGCTTGTACATAGATGTGGATGCTCTTATTAAACTCTCAATATTTCATAACGATCATACTTTTAGATTAGAAGTTATTCAAGAATTCATTTTCCACAGTGGGGCCAACCGCAGCCGATGTGAAAAGTGCGCACCTTGCTGCGTGCGTTTGTGTGTGTGTATGTCTGACTTTGTGAATGTGTGTGAATGCAAAGAGCTTTCAATGTATGTAACGAGTAATTTTTACTAAATTAACTAAATGAACTTCAAATTTTAATTTAAGAAAAAGTTGTGTTTAGTTTTCGCCCTTTTCCCCAAGTTCTGAGATGTATGTTAAAAATGATTTAGTATGTTTGTTATTATTATTTAAAGTTACAAACTAACTCAACCTAACTATATTTAAATAGCACAATAACACTAGGACGACTCATCTACCAATTGCCCTTAATAAATTATGGGCATTGAGTTCGCTTTATTTTGGTTAGATATATATAAAAGTTTTAAAAAAAATAAAATTCAATTTCTTAAAATATAAAATACAATATATCAATAATATATCAAAAAATAGTGAATTATTTGATTAAATATTTTTTTTTATAACTGTTCTGACAGGTGCACAATTCCGCTGATTATTGTTACTTCAAAAAATTTTCTTTTCTTTATAAACTTAAACAAAATATGAAAAAGCCACAATCAAGTGTGAATTTAGTGATATACATAGTTATACAAATGAGTATAAGTGTGTATGAGAACTAAGCCATCAAAATTGTGCAGTCAGAGTCCCTTAGGAGTGCGATATCAGCAATTGTACATATAGAGTTTATTTCGTAAGGCATAGAACTTCTCTCCATCGAATATGCAACTTGCCAGCTCAGTTCACATTTGACTTTGGATCGATAAAGTCAGTACGACATTGTACAATGTGGAGCAACGTATTATTAATTTATTGCATTTATTCAGCAATAGAAAAAGTCAATTCTAGTTTAAATTCAATACCAGTTTATATGAGTTATTGTCTCGTTTATCGGACGATTTTCAACCAAACTTGCCCAATACCAAATTCAAATGATGATAGTGGAGATGGTGCGTGTAAGCTGACTTCAATGGGCGACACTCTCGGGTTTATGTGTAGCATTCCATTCTACTATTTGAGTATGTTTGAGGGTGTTTGTTACTTGGATAAAGAAGCACTCAGAACTTATAACTGCCTCGCACAAAAGCAGGGATATATCCAGAAGACACAACAATGCGAAATCTTGGCGAAATATCATACAATTTTAAAGAATTGCAATAATAAACACGTTCATACAATAACAATAAATGCTTTCAAGCCTACTGATATATATTCAACTCCGATAATGCCAAACCTAAAACAACTACATTGGCAAATGCATGGGAAATGTTATCGTGTAAATGAGTTTGTGAACAACTTTAAATATCTCGAGAGGCTGTTTGTTAGAATTCACGACTCATGGAACTTTAACAACTGTGATCTATTGAATTTTTCTAATATAACTCAACTAAGAGAACTGCACGTTTTTGTAAGCCCACCTCCGAGTTTTCTGCAATCGAAGGTTAATATGAATAAATTTATTTTTTCAAAAACATTACTGAGAGGCATGACAAACTTGGAACTGTTTGAATTGAAAGGCACTGTTTATGATTTTGAAATCAGATTTGATATACAAAAAGAATTGTTTGAGGGCCTAACAAATTTAACGACAATTATATTTGAAAGCTGTAGAGTGCTCGATCTTACTGCAAAACATTTCAAAGATTTAATCAATTTAAAATCTTTGCATTTTAGAGAGATTAGATTAACACAGTTTCATTGGCTAAGGTAAGTTCACATTATAAGCTCATAATACTGTTCAAAATTCATTAAATTAGCAAAAGCTAATTTTTGTGTATAACATATCTTTTCAGTTCAAAAACGTTACAAAACAACTTAGAATATTTGGAAATGAAATATACTTTGAGTGAAATAGAAGATTTATCTGGTATAGATTACATTGAAAATTATCGCTCTTTAGGCGTAATTGATCTCTCCTCAAACACTTCAAACTTTGACTGGGTCTATTATTATAATGTAACCGCCTTCATCTGTACGCAAAGCTCAACAAGCTGTATCTTTAAAAGGGATATTAATCACAAGCCCTGTCCCTATGGCTGTATCTGCACCTTAGAGCGTCCAGAAATGCGCTTCAAAATAGATTGTGACTCGATTGAAGCACTTGCTCAAGTTCCAGACCTCCCGATCCCAGTCACTGGAAATGCCTCACTGTACTTCCACAACAAAGGCCTAACTGAATTGCCAAACTCGACCTTATATGGATATTGCCATCTACGGGAGCTGCATGTGGCAAATAACAAGCTAACATTTTTAAATGTGGCCCAATTACCACCCAATTTAACTTATTTGGACATTGGCAACAACAGCCTAACTACTCTTGATAAGGAAGTGATGCACTTTCTCTCCAATCGATCAGGCACGATACGACTAAGGCTTTCGAACAATCCATGGATCTGTAATTGCGATGCTGCAGCTCTGGTGTTGTTCGTTGCCAATTTATCCAACAAGATTGAGGATCGTGAACATATTAAATGCAATGAGATAAATCCTGGAACGATGATGTATCTCACTAAAACAGATATTTGTGCATCACCGAAGACTTACGCGATAATCATTCTTGCATTTCTCGTGGGCATCGCTGTTGTAATAATAGCATATTTCTCTTTGAAGCAATCGATTATTATTTGTCTTTATGAACATGATCTTTGCGTTAGCTGCATTTCCCGCCCTGAACCCGAGAGCAGCAATAGCTTGAGTATTGACGCATTCCTCGCGTTTTCACACGTGGATTTGGAACTTGTTGAAGAGTACGTAGAGAAACTGGAGAAGGGTTCGCGGGTATTTAAGCTTTGTTATTATCAACGCGACTGGTTGGTGGGCGAATCCATTCCGGCATGCATTCTAAAAACCATAGAGGAATCCAAGCGAATTATTATCCTGATGACCAAGAATTTCGCGCAGTCGTCCTGGGGTCGTTTTGAGTTCCGCGTGGCCATTCAGGCCACCTCCGTCGATCAGTACAAGCGCCTGATTATAATCGTGTATCCGGAGGTGGAGAACTTTAATGACTTGGACTCTGAGTTGAGGACCTATCTGAAATTAAACACGTACCTGAGACGTGATGATCCACAGTTTTGGCGAAAACTGATCTATGCGATGCCCCATAACTATGCAATTGACGGACGGGCTGTTAATTCTGATGGGCGACAGTTTGGAGATCGTCTACTAACCTCCTTATAGTAGACAATCTTTTGCTTGTACTATATAAAGATAAACTTTTTACTAAATGAATTCAAAATGTTGTTTCCTAAAATGTTAAGTACATTTCGTTCTTGAGTATTTTTAAGTGAAGTATAAATTATTCTAATTATTATAATCAAACTTAATTGTTGCATAGAGTCAAATAAAATCAAATTAAATTGTGTATTAAATACTTATTGAAAAAGTTGAGCATTTATTAATGACTTTTGTTCTAATAAGAATGTTTTTGACATTCTTGTACAATATTTTTAGTAGTTTCTCTAAGTTTCTAAATAAATACCTAAGGCTGAACAAAATTTTGCTGTATAAATATCCCATAAAATTGGGAAATCTTAAAATTTAAATCCTAATTTTAATTTAAGAAAATGTTGGTTTTTACTTTTGCTTTTTTAGTCGATTATTTTTAAAGGTGATGACTAAATAAACTTTCGTTGTTCAAATATCAAATATATGGTTTAATCCAAGAAAATAATTAAAATAAAACTAAAAGCTTAAATACAACTTGTTTTAAACCATTTCACCGAATAGCAAAAATGCATAAAAACGTTATATTATAATTTATGGCATATTCTCTATCAAATAAAACTCGTCTCTTTATTAAATTTACATTCAAAGTTTTATCTTTGATAGTTGTTGCAAAAACAGTTTTAAATAATAAAAAATCCATTTTTTAAGTTATACAAACTTAAAGTTTTTATTTTAATGACAAAAATTTCAATATAGGCAAATAATTACATATATATATATACGTATATTCGTATACATATTTTAAAAACAGATCAATAACTTAAGGAATATCTTCTAATTATATTTTCTTTGAAGATAAAAGTAAACGGTTTTTTTTATTTTCGGCATAGAGTATTTGTATAACACCCATTACACAATATTTATATATTTATATTTATTTAAATATTTATTTAAAATTATAGTTATTTAATTTGATTTGGGTATTCTTATAACATTTTCAAATCTCAAAGTTAATGATTATTCTTTCAAAAAATGAATACTTCGGATTGAAATTGGGGAAAAAACAGAAATGCCGACAAAAATATGTCACAATCGATAGCTAAAAAAAAATATTCTGGTTTCTCAATTTTGTAGTTTTATAACAAATATGCTGAAGTAAAATTCTCAATGATACTTTGTTTTTTTCACGACAGCACCACTCGACGAGTTCGTTAACATCCTGGCGCAGGTTGCCACCGATCGAATTTGTGGACCATTTTAAATGGCGACAGCCCCAAAGAGAAAGGGTGACCCAGGTGAGTACTACAAACAAATGATGCCTGAATTTACCTGTGCAACTGCGCATTGTGCCACTCGCAGTTGCTGCAAGTTCATCGCAAGATCTAGTAACCGATCAGAACTCGGGTCGGCGCGCAGAGCAGAAGGTCTATACGTTCGACAACGAGAAACCCAATCCGGCCAGGGCCGTTGCATCGGCGCCCAAGGATGAGAAGACCAAGCCGCAGAAGACAATACTGGAGGAGCATGGCATCATTTTGGGCAAGGTAATTGGCACCGGCAACTATGCCAAGGTCAAAATTGGCTTCTCCGAGGAGTACGGCAAACGGGTGGCCGTCAAAATAATATCCAAGGTCAAGGCACCGTCCGAGTACACGCAAAAGTTCTTGCCCCGCGAAATCGAGGCGGTCAAGGGTCTGCACCATGAGAATCTAATAACATTCTACCAAAGCATCGAGACCAGCCACAGGTATTAATTAACACTTTCACGCTGACCCTTTCGGGGTTGCCCCCTTTAAGCTGTTCCCCTCCATCCGCAGAGTCTATCTGATCATGCAGCTGGCGGAGAATGGCACATTGCTGGACTATGTGCGCGAGAAGAAGTTCCTGGACGAGCCGCAGTCGCGAACACTCTTCAAGCAGCTGATCAGCGCCGTTGAGTATATACACAGCAAGGGCGTCGTGCACCGGGATATCAAGTGCGAGAACCTGTTGCTGGATGAGAACTGGAATCTGAAGCTGATTGACTTTGGTTTCGCCCGCAAGGATACGCGCACCACCGAAAATCAAGTGGTGCTCTCAAAGACCTTCTGTGGCAGCTATGCCTATGCCAGTCCCGAAATACTGAAAGGTATATCGCATAAAATATTCATGTGTTTAATAATTATCTAAGCCGTATATATGTTTTGTCAGGCATTGCCTATGATCCATTCATGTCGGATATTTGGGCTTGCGGCGTGGTCTGCTATGCCATGGTCTTCGGTCGTCTGCCCTACGATGGCTCCAATGTGCATATCCTGCTCAAGCGCATTAATCAATCGCTCGTGTTCCCCAAAAATCCATCGGCCACCACCGAGTGCAAGCACATGATTATGCATATATTGGCGCCCGTTAAGATCAGATATAATGTGCCGCAGATCAAGGAGGATTCTTGGTTCGGTCAATAACAAAGGTGCCACGGTCCAGTTCTCGCTGTTGTCGTAACACAAAAAATTTTAAGTCAATAAAACTACTCAATTAGGCCAAGAAATATCAATTTCTGTTTGCATTTGCATATAAACCAAAATATTTGGTTCAACAAGCTGCCAAGGTTAGTTGTCCCCGATATCCAAGCCTAGATTTTGAATTTATGAATTTATATTTTTTCATAAAGAGATTTAAAAATAAGTCTAAAGCTCATTACCAAAATGCAACGTAAAAGTTATTTGAAGTTATATTTTAAATTTGGTGAATTGCCCCAAAATGATATCAAGAAACATATTTAATAGGGAGGAAATTTTTGAGCTAAAAGTAAAAACTTGAGGCTTATTAAAGAAAACTGTTCTTTTACCCACATAACTTTGGACTCACAATTTTTACGCCATTTGTTGGATTTTCCGCAATATGATCCGTTTCCACAAATTTTCAACTCTTCTTTCACACCGGCTAGTAACTTTCTTGCTTCTAAGGCTCGGGCTGTGCTTTGATCAATAATAAATCAGTTACAATAAATTAATTTAGTCTACCGACCTCCTATTTAAAAGAGTCCATTGAGAATCGCAGATATCTCTACCATTTAGCTACAATTCATATTGAATATATTGTAGCATATTTTCACTTGTATTTATAATTTAATTATCTTATTTTTATCTTATTATTAAAAGCAATATTTTGTATTAATTCAATTTCTTAAGGCACGTTTAAATAACGAGATTTCACCGCTCAACTTAACGACCGTTTTTTATTTAAAAACAAATTCACCACCCTGCCTCAGCTTCTGCGCATTCGGTGTGCTCAAGTTGGCAGCACTAAAAGAGCAACATCGTGCGACCACCACAATTTATCGATAGCAATTCATCGAAGAAACCGCGCTTTGTGATAAGCATTCAACTTGTGAAATTTTTCACAGTAAGAAAATTAAATATTAAAAAAAGGAAAAACCTAGTAATTTTGCTTACTTCAAGTAGTCATTTGTATACCCTGCTAAAGAAATACGCCTGGCATCCATGGCAACAATCGGTTGCCCTGACAACGTCGACAGCCTGCCAAAACATAAATTTGGCTTACGCGACTCGCCTGAAAAAGTGAAACAGGACAAAGTGTACTTATTATAATACATATTGAGAAGTGTGCAGGAAAAGCCTTAAGTTATTGAAAACAATTAATGGCGGAGCTGCACATAATTGGACAAATACTGAAAGCTGTTGATTTCGACGAGCCGCATTTATATTGCAAGTGGAGTTTGCAGAGCGGTAAATAGAAGAAGAAAAGGGAAACTTCGATTATTCATATAAATAAACGTCTAAACCGGCCAGGCAACGCTTGGCGTTTGGTGCAGGGCGAGGTGGAGGGACAGACGCACGTTGCCAGCCATCGCCTGCAGAACAGCTCCGATTTCGCCCAGCCGCTGGACGTGCATTTGTGCACCGCTGCCATCCAGGGCTGGCCGCGTCTCCTGGTCGAGGTGTACGCCGTGAACGTGCTGCAGCAGTGCTGGCCCGTCGGCTACGGCTTTGCGCACGTGCCCGCCTCACCGGGCGCCCATCGCCTGCAGATAAACACCTGGAAGATCGCACCCAACGGCTGGTGGCAGAGCATCCGGGAGCGCTTCGGCGGCGGCGGCGCGGCCCTGCACAAAACCGATTTACTGTACTCGGGAGTGGAGCGGTAGGTGCCAACGACACTAGCTTCAAATTGCACTTAAATTAAGCGGGGGCTGGGGGATTAAGAGAGTAACAGTTATTTGCGGAGAGCCAAATGATTTTTTAGCTCGGCAATCGCATTGTAAATGATATAAGATGTTTAACCGATGGTTCCTACCATAGCTACATAGTATATATACATAGTATATATACTCAGATGTTATTGAGATTCTGTTCGTATAGTTTAGCTAGTCAAAAAAAAAATTGTATATTTAAATTTTCGACATATGGAAATTATATTTTTCGTCTAGATTAAACAGGTATATTAAATTATAAATAATAAGATAGCTCTAGTCGGGTGCCCCCGACTAGGAGATACCCTGAACCCAGCGGCGCGCTGTCATTACATACATACGAGCACATAATAAACGTGATAATAATTTGATGGCTCTAACTCTTATAGTCTCCGAGATATGTCAAGCTTTTTATCGATAATAATGAAACGGAGCAAGATATCGAAAAAAAGGATAAACTTGTACTGCGTATGGATTAGGAGAATCTATAGTCGTGAAGTTTAGGTTTCTAGCTTTTGTAGTTTCCGAGATCGCTGCGTTCATACAGACGGACAAACGGATGAACGAACGGACGGACAGACGGGCATGGCTAATTCAACTCAGTTCGTCGTGCTGATCAAGAATATATATACTTTATGTGGTCGGAGATGCTTCCTTCTGCCTGTTACATACATTTGCACAAAACCATTATACCCTTTTTACCCATTTTCAATGGGTTCAAGTTATAAAAAAATATATTTTTTTCTTTTCTTTTCAATAAAGAAGTCAATATCTCCCAATAATTTTTCAATAATGCTTCCACTAAGTTAAGGCAATACAAATTAATGGGATTCAAGTTTTTCAAAGTACTAAAAATAAACAAAGGCATTTTTTAGCAACTGGTTCGGCTCAGGGTTCGTTTAATGATTTTTAAAATGTTGTTTTTCGGGAGGTTCGTTTAAAAATTTTTAAAATATTCTTTTTCGGGTAGTCCGCGTTCGAACCGGTTCGGTGCAAAATAGGTTTGCAAACTTGAAAAACCAAAAAATGTTTATACAAAAACTCAATTTTTGACCGTTAGTTCTTATGACAAATATATGATATAGTACTTCGATGCGGTCAACTCTGTTAAATTTACTATCTGAATTGGAGAGAAATTTCTCTAAAGTTTCGGTTTTTAGCTAGCTTTAAAGTTGAGTTAATACAAGGACTCGGCCTTTGGTACTAGTTATACTATATATTACAGGATTTATAATTTTTTTTATAAGCATGATTTCATCAATACTTCACATATTTTGTGATAAAATTGTAATACCCTTTATAAAATATTACTTTAAAGGAATGTACTCTCATTAAAAGCACATAGAAGCTATGAATAAGCTTTATGGCGATAAACTTGAGTAAACTGAGGAAACTAAAAGTTCAATTAGGCGATTAATCAACTCGCTTAAAAGTAACTTAAACAACCAAAAATGAGTTTAAAAAGAAACTAGCTTCTATGTATAAGTAAAAAAAATGTATGGGAGCTATTAATAAGAAAAGCTGTCTGATAAAATAATTATAAACGATTCTTTTATTTAAAATAATAATAAATATTTAAAGAGTAATCAACATATCATAATTTAACTTGTAATCGCTGAATTTTTGGCCCTATTTTTATTACTGCTGTGCAGTGTCATTCAAAACATTAAAAACAATTATACTATAAATTTTACTACATCCGATTTTTACCTTACAGCTACAAACTGCAGACGCGCAGCTCTGGCAAAATAATTGTCGAGCTGAACTTAATTTTTCGCAAATTTGAGGAATACGGCGTGGAGTTCAAATAATAATCATGTTCAGCTTAAGGCAGCTGCTGGGGATCGCCATATTGTGCGTATGCCTGCTCGCATCGCCGATGCACTGCGTCAAGATTGGCGTCGCACACAACTACAACACAAGCACCACAACGACAACAACGACAACAACAGCAGCGACAACAACAGCAGCAGCTGCGACTACAACCACTTCAACAGAGCTACCCATGACAACAATTATGTTGGACGTCAACAGCACGGACAGTCCCCAGCCGGAAACTGCCAGCAGCACGCCCAGTCAGACATTTCCGCCGCGCAAGGCACAGAAGCCACGCCCAACCGTCGCACCACGCACAACAGCTGCTCCAACCACGACTGTGGAGTCCTTGAATGCCACAGCAGCGCCCACTGCACCGGCAGCTGCTCGCCAGGATCAGGGTTTCTATTACTGCGCCTGTGACCTGCACAGCGACGCGTGCGAGGTCAACTGCTGCTGCGATCGCGACTGTCCCCTGGAGTCGCTGCAGGTTTTCAGCTGCTTGCAGATTGTTGCGCCACCTCAGCTGCAAACGCGCCTGGAGGACTTCCAGTACAACCACGGACTGCCGACCTGCCAGCTCAACGACGGCTGGCTGTGCGTCTTTCGCAGCAACACAAAGCCAGCCAAAGTGCAGGTGAATACGCAAAATACCTTAATGATCTTCAAATAATTTAAAATATAATTGTACAGACTGCAGTGCAGCTAAGGAAGCCTTAGGAGTATTTAAAGTATTTAAACAAGGCAACCCATAAAAAATAAATAAATACTTTTCAGCCTCGTCAAATCTTTCTTTTTCAAATTATAGAAAACTTTAATTACGAAAAGAAAGCACAAAGTACACATTATATGTAAGGACATTGCATAGTTCTCAGCTCAAATCTTTGTTTTGAAGGTTTACCATTAGTTTCAATTAAAATTCTCACTTTTTTGCATAATGGCTAACGTATAAAACCCTACTACATTAATGTTTTTAATGCTTTTAGTGGAATAACAGCAACTTATAATACTTGTTCCCGGTATAAAAACATTATACTTGGATTGTGCAATGTCAGTCCGTATGATCGCAATTTTTTTCGCCGCCATTAAAGCTAGAGATTTGAATCTTGGAACTTGGACTCGTGTATACCCGCGTCAGATAAAGTGCTAGGATTTTTTGGCTACGCCCACGGAGTGCGTGGCAAATCGATTTAATGTAGACACATCCAATTTTTTCAGACAGATTATTCATGACCTCGTCTAAAGATCGCACAAAAATGATATTGTGTCCCGTAATTTTTCACAAAAACTAATCATAAATAACATTGTTCAATTTCATAAAAACTCTCGAAATATAGTCTTAAAACCGCTCACAAATCCATTCAAATTAATCAACAAGGTTTTTATGCTTCTCAGATTTTTGAAAAATGATATATGCCTACTATAGGAACAAACGTTTCAAAAATTTAATTTTATAAAAATTGTAAGCAAATAAATTGTCAGTTCACACAATTTGAAATATGATAAGTCTGCTAAAACGATGGCCTATTGAGTAATAAGAATCTTATTATTTTTTCTTTTCCTTATTACTTATTGGGAATTGAATTGTATAGTATGAAAAACTTTATATCTGTATACTGTACTCCAAACTCAAATATATGTTCATGTTAACTCGTTCAGATAGTGTTAACATTTTTGGCTACGTGCCAATTTTAATATTGGTCACCTAATACGGCAGGGATATACCCGCAAATCGAATGTAAATATTTCCTAAACTTCGTTTAAGTTACAGAGTAATCCCATATTTAGTTCCTAACTTTTCCAACTGTTTTGGCCGCTTTTACATTGCCACAAAAAAAACGCGCATTCGGTTTTGTCAGCTTAACAAATGAGGAAAAGTAAAACGTAAAAAACTGAACAAATATTTAAGGCTAGAATATTATATAAGATGAACGTAAGAAACGTCTTGAAGGGTATTAAATGTTGTTAAAGATAATTTACTGAGATTTTTCAGGTTTTTAATTAGTTGATTTATTTTCTTACCCCGTTTGATCGCATGCCAAACAACTGTTTAAAAATGTTCCCAACATTCACCGCAACTCCTCTTCTGTTCGCAGACCCCTAGCAACAACTTCGATGCAGCGCAGTACAATAAATGGCCGGAGCTCCTGGGCGCCTACGAGACGCAGTTGCCGGCCACTCAATTTACGCCACACTACAGATTCGGCCAAGCGCTGCAGCTGTGGCAGCCGGAGAGCAAACAGTTGGCCAGCTTGGAGCTGCCCACGGCCTTCGAGAGCGCCAGTTGCCAACTCAGGCAGACGCTGCTGCATCTGCAGCCTCTGCGGAGCAGCTGCCTCATGGCCGATGCGGCGCAGTTGCAGAGCAGCCTCTGGAGCCTGCTGAATGTGACCAGCAGCCACCGGTTGCTGACCCGGCCGCATGACCCCGACGAACTGGAGGTGCCGGCCATCGGCATACAAATTTGCCAGCAGCTGCTGCTGCAGCCGAAAATGCTCTGCCTGGCCGGGAATGAGACGCAAGTGGACATGCTGGTGGACAGCATGGAGCTGCAGCTGCTGCACAACTACACGCACATCCTGGAGGCCAAACTGCTGCTGCAGGAAGCGGCCGTGCGGCAGGAGAACGAACAGCTGTGGCTAAACTATGCGCTGGTTTACACGTCCACAAACGAGGCGAAGACCAGGCCCAGTTCGGGGCCGCTTGGCTACGCGCTGGGCGCTCCGGTGCTGCTGGCCACGCTCCAGGCGGACCACAACAGCAGCGAAACGGAGCAGTTGCTCAACTACTTCCAGAGCGAGGGCAGTGGACATCAGCAGCACTGGCTGACGCCCTGCCAGCCCGGCCGGGAGCAGCGTCACGCGGTCGGCTTTGGCGTGGATCTGGCCAGGCAATGCCAGCTGCGTGAGCTGGCGCCGCAGCTGGCCGAGCTCGACAACCGGACGGACTACTGCCAGCAGCTGCAGGCGCACATTTGGCGCCAGCTGTTGCCACACAATTGCACACGGCTGGACGATCTGGGCCGGGTGTTCGTCTCGCAGCTGGGGCGACCGCAGCCGGACAAGTGGCTGCCGCTGCAGCTGAGCCACGCGGACGGCCAGCTGGTGGCGCCCGTTCAGGGCGTCTACGATGAGCAGCGGCTGAGTCTCAGCTGCCGCAACATGCTGCTCAGCGTCAGCTACGAGTTCCATGTGGCCGAGCTGACGCTGCTGGAGGGACGCGTGCCGCACCAGAGCGTGCTGCAGCATGCGCGTCTCGTGCTGGGCCAGCGACACGATCTGGAGTTCGACGCGGGCGAGCAGCAGGTGGAGCTGCCATTGGCCGTGTCCGTGATGTTCTTCAAGGAGCACGACAAGCGGCCAAACGGTTCAAACGTTCCTAAAGTCGCCAACAGTGGACTGATCTGCATTATATCGCTCCTGATCCTAAATTTTGCACACTAAAGTTAACGGCTAGCCCTTATAAAATGTTTTACAATATTTCTAAAAAAAAAAAAATAAATAAATAAAATTAAAAAATATCGATTGGGCACATTCAATCTTCTAGTCTTGTCTTAAGATTTATATTTATATAAATATTAATTTACTTACCAACGCATATTATTTATAACGAAGATGTACACAATGCCTTATCCAAATATCGATCTGATAAAGAAATAATAGAAATTGGTTTAAAATATCATTATCATTATTTAAAATTTATAGAAATGTAAGCGACAGCGTAATAATCGTTCACAGTGTAATAACAACTAAAACATTTACCCTAGCATTATGTGTGCATATAAAAAGTAATAAACAAGTATAGAAAACAAAAGAAAATTGTACCTCTGTGAGGGGCTTAAAACTGGGAAATACCGCACAATTAACACTTTAACTGTGCGTTAGACATCAGCGCCACCAACCAATTATTTCCTCGTGTGACAAAATTAATGTTAACTTATATAATGAGAATTATACAAAAATTATAATTAAAGTAAAAAAAATACAATTTTAAGAACTCGTTAAAATCTGCAAAAAATTTAGAAATAATGGAAAAATATTTTTAAAAAAACCGAGTCGGGTGGGAATCGAACCTGAACATCCCTAACCTAAAGTGCGCGTTAGTCAGCAGCGACATCGACCACTAATTTTCTGGTGTGACGTAATTAAATATAAGTTATGCGATATGAATTATGCGCAATCGTTGAAAAACAGAAAAAAAAACGAGTGTAAAAATTACTTTGAGCGTCTGGGAGTAATCGAGTCCCGAGGTAACGCCCCACTAGGGCGCGGCAATTCGATAAAACCTAGTTATCTCCCTCAGTTTTAAAGCTAGATTCATCAAATTGTTCAGGCAGATTACTGATGACCCTCTCTAAAGATAGCTTAAACATTCTTTGGCTACACTCATTCCCATCCCCGAAATGTACAAAAATTGTTGTTTTCACAATATTTTACGAATTTGCTTACAGCTTTTAGCGATTCCTTATAATTCATGTTTCCGGAAAAGTTGAATTTCGTCACAATGGAAATTAAGTGGCCGATAAATATGCTGTCTAACACGCTGTTTAGCGGAAAATCGGGATAAGTAAAAAGACCTAGCAAAGAATTAAAAGAAAGAAACTCAAGAATTGAACATAGTATTTGTATAATCATATAGGTGTATGATAAATTTCAAAGAAATATAAATTATTCAATGCAAAATTTCGATTTATTAAAGAACAAACCGAATTCGCACATTAAACTTTTACAGTAAATGGGAAGGTCATAAGGGTTGAGGGTCGAATCTCTTAGACTATATCCCTGCGGCACTTCCGCAACTGTTTGCGCAACAGCAACGCATCCATTTCGGCCTGTTTGCGGCGCTCCTCCTCTTGGATTGCACGTAAGATTTCCTCAGCCTCGTTGGTGGCCCTCTCGGAAATCTCGTGCACCTCGGGCAAAAAGTCCAAGATGCCCTTGCGAATCAGATATTGATAGTTCATCGCCGCGGTATACTTGATATCGTTCCCAATGACATGACTCAGCTCCATCCAATGCAAGTACATCCAGTTCTCATTGCGCAGATCCTTGACGCTGTTGTAGACTGGAACGAATTCATCGATTTTCCCAATGAAAACATGTGCCACCTCCATGATCTCTGGCTTCTCACTAAAGTTAACCAGCGATTCGATGAGCTCACCGCGCAGGTTCATTAGATTCGTCCAGACCTCGTCAAGATCAAGCAGCGCAATGGGATTACCCAGGGTGGCATCTTCCAGCTTCTGGAAGTTGGCGCAGGCGTACCAAAGTTGTTTATACGGCTGAAAGCTGTCGACGATGCTGGTCAGAAATTCGGTGGACAGTGGCTCCAGCTCGAACAGTTCCTGTCGGTACTGCAGCGTTTGGCCCACCTTCTCCAGTTCCCTGATGAGCGCCCAGGTCTTTTTGATGTCCACAGATGTTTCCTGTGCGCGATTGGGATTGAAGGCCAGCGAGAAGGCCTGAACCTCATCGTTAAGCGATTCCAGACGCTCCTCGAAGCCCTGGCATTCGCTGTAATGCTGACGCAGGAACTCCTCAATGTCCAGTTTCTGCTCATCCTTCAGCGTGGACAAGCGCATGAGTATCTGGTGTGGCCAGGCGAAGGCATTCCACTTCATGGCAAACTGGTGATCGCTCAGATTGTAAAAGAAACTATCGAGCAGATCGTACTCCAGCCACATGACCTGTATATCGGCACGGATGCCCTCGACAACGTCCGGTACGGTCATCGCATAGTCGCGTATCTCAAACAGATGCTCAATGCTGACGGGTCGCATCGCGATCCTGTGGAACACCTCCTGGCAGCGCTCCACCAACAGCTCGTTTGTCTCGTACATGCGATCCACGTAGTACTCGAAGATCCGACGCACAAGGTCAATGTACTTTTTGATCAGGAACTGCTTCAGGGTGTCCACGTTGATGTAGAAGGGTCCGATGGTTATAAAGGCGGGCAATATCTGGCGAATCTCCTCCTTCTGTCGCTTGTAGTCCAATATATCCCATTTGACCTGCGATGAGGGCTTCTTGGCCGCCGCATACTCCTTCATGAACTCGACGACATTCAGCATATAAAATTCGATGAATCTCTCGTAATGTCGGGCATAGGCCTTCAGGGGGAGCACCGCCTGAGCATAGCACTGGCGCATTAGCTCGTTCTGGATAATGAACTTGTCCTCGATCAGCTCGACGGTCAAAATGAAAAGATTGTGTGCGAATTTCAAATTGGACATGACTTCCGCATCGATGAGACGCACGCCCGACGTCTTCTCCAGGCCACGCTTGTAGATTTCCATCAGCGACGGCTGAAACTCATCCGGATTCGTGGAGTAGAAGACCTTGCGGTCATCGTTGATGCCGATGGTCAAGGCAAAGACGGGCTTGACGAAGGGAAATTCGGTCTCGATAAAGTCACTGGTCCACTTGTAGTTGTGCTTGAGCTGCAGAAACTGCAGGCAGGGATCACAGACCAGGTTTGAGAAGTTCATCAGCGATGTGAGCAGCAGCACCTCCATCGACTCCTGCATGCGGAACTTGACCTGCAAAATGAATCGCGAGATCTTGCACATGTCATAGACCGTCCAATTGTTCAGCGAGATGTCCAGCCAGCCTTTGCCCAGGGCGCGCAGCACGAGGGTAATCACAGTGGTCAGCTGCTGTGGCCAGTAGACTTTCAGGAAGGTGGAGACACTGTCGCTGTGCGTCTCCTGCGATTGCAGGAAGTCGACCAGGGCCGTTGGCTTGTTGAAATTGCACACGAATATGCTCAGCGTCTCGATGTGCTGGCATTCGCTGGCCACGCCCATCATCGCCTCAATGCCGCCCACGCAATAAAAGAGACTGGCCCGCAGCCAGGAAATCCTTTGCACCTTTATATCAATGCCCAAGGCCTGCAGTTCGCGTCGCTCCTGGGCGGCATAATCGACGGGCGCGGCCGTTGGCATAAACTCCTTCAGCGAAATGTTGCGGAACTGGGGAAACTCCTTGGGCATGTGTATGATGAACTGTTCCAGTTCGTAGAGCGCCATCAGACGCTCGAACACAATGTTGACCTCGGAGCGCAGGCGGCGCTTGCACTGTTCGGAGACCTTGGCCTTCTGCAGCAGCAGCTCGATGGGCTTGAAGCTCTGGAAGGTCGTCGATTCGATGTCATCGTGTAGCACACAGTCCACGATCAGCTCCATCAGCATCAGCTGCTCGCCCTTGTGCCGCTCATGGACGGCAGACTTCAGACGCTGTATGTACTTGTGCGGATCCTCGGCGAGGAACATGAACTGCAGCTTGGGCACCTCGTAGCTGCACTCGTCGTCCATCGAGGTGAGCGACCAGAGATGCGTCTTCTCGTTGTACGCGGTGACCGCGGCGGTCACCCAGCGGCAGCTGCGCAAGCTCCGATTGTAGGGCAGATAGGCGCGCGCCGGCAGCGGGTAATGGACATCGCCGACGACGCCCAGCTCGAACCAGGCCTCCGGCGAGCTGATGTCGTAGTTGCTGTCATCGAAGTAGCTAAGCGGAAACTTGTGCGGAAAGGCGAACTCGGACATCAGGTTGTACTGCTCCTCGGTGGGCTGCAGCATATCATCGGTGAGTCCGGCCTTCTTCAGCTCCTCGATGAGATTGATTTTGCTGTACTGTCGCCGGCGGCGGTCGACAGCCACGTCTTTGGGCAGCTCGCCCTTGGGCACGAAACGCGTCTGTATGACCTTGGGCAGAATGGTGGGCAGCGGGAAGCGATAGACTTTGCCATTTTTGCCCACTAGCGTTAGCCAACGCTGCGCCTCCTGTATCGGGAAATGGACGGGCGTCAACTGTTCGCGCGGTATGTACAGCTCCTGGAAATTCTTGGGCGCGGTGCCTGGACGCGGCGGCATTATACAAACCGCATTGGCTCCGTCATCTTCTGACGAAGTTGACATGGAATTTGACGCCTCCGATAACACACTGAACCTCTCCATTTCGGTTTATGAAGATGTTTCTTTTTTTCCAAATTCGTATATATATGTTTATTTCGGTTAAATAAATGACAGTGTTTATATTGTTTATATTCAATTATTGTTTTTAAACCGCTCATTTCGTTCAAGTTTTAAACGGCGCGCCATTTACATTTTATTTTGGTTGGCAACACACACACTCACTGTGCAGCAGTGCGTTGGCAACGCGCACAAAAAATGTACAGAGATAGCAAAATGTGCCGTTTTGCAACACAGCCAGCTGACAACAGTGATGAGCGACATCGTGATTTAAATTTTAGACTCTCACTGTTAATTTAGAAGAGTTACATAGAATCTACACACATACCAAGAATATTGCTAATACAATTTACCTTTTACTACATTACATATGTTTGCATTTTGCGATATATATGCATAATTTTCATAAAAATATTGTGACCCTTCACGCGTTGCGTGCGATACTTTGTACCAGCTCTAACAAGTCACGTAAATATCGTTCTCCTTTCTTGAACGCCAATTTGTGCGTGTGCAACAAAACGTATTTTTCAATGGAAAAACAAACGAATTAATTTTGTGCAACTGATGAAAAACGCAAAACGAAAACCATGCTAAACATGTGCATTAAAAGTAAGTGGCAAAACTTGTGCGAACTGGGCGAAAAATGTGTGTGAAAATTTTCAACTGTCTGTTGGAGCAACGGTGCTCCGCTGGACCCAGCGAGAGAGCGCGATAGAGAGAGAGAGAGCAGAAAAATCAATAAAAATTGTCGTAGCATCGCGATTGACACGAGCAAAACAAAGAGCGCGCAACGAAAGTGTGTGTAATGGCGAAAATTGCGAGCGGCCGTTAGCTGTGCCCGTTTCTCAGTCTCATTTGCTGCAGCTACCAAATGGCCCAAATGCGTTGGCAGCAGGTGTAAAAAATATATATAACAATAAAAAGAAAAGCAAATAAGGAGAACTGCGAATCGAAAGCAAACAAACTGTGCTGAAAGTAAACTGCAAACATCTGTCACATTTTGTTGTGTGTGCAATCAACGTAAATATTTGTGTTTGATTTATTGATAAGCGGCCAAAGCAAGGGCAGTTGTTCACTTAACCCCACTCGAACTCGCAACAAAGCGTTGTGGCGCCCACGCTTAAACATTTACACACACACACACACACGCAGGCACAGTGGCAACGTTCGCACGTTCGTTCACTTGTCTGGGCGCGTGCATAAACATTCCGCCTTAAAAAAACACAAGTAAGAGTGCCCGACTAGGAGATACCCTAGACATATCGTGACATACATACATTGAAACCCCTTGCTTTCTTACCTACACAAATAACGCATTCCACATACTATGGAAAATAAATTGTTGATTTACTTCTATATTAATCGTATGATCTTTGTAAAAGTTTCAGGACTTAAAAAGACCATAAAAATGTATGTGCAATCCAAAGCGCAAGGCTGTAGTACTTGAATTGCGTTTTTTTAAATTTGTGGCAAGTTGGGGCAGGTATCCAAAAAGTGAAATATTATTAATCTGTGTATGCATTACGAGAACATACTAAACAAAATTTGGTTGCTCTAGCTCTTATATTCTCTGAGATACGCTCAACAAACCATGGATTAATATCGATATTTATCGATGTTAGCGAAACAGGGCAAGATATCGAGAAAAAAATGCTAAACTTGCTCTGCGTTTGTTATGGGAGAACCTAGAATCGAAAGGTTTACGTCTCTAGCTTTTATAGTTTCCGAGATTGACTGACGGACGGACAGACGGACTCGGCTAGTAATGCAGACCAAGAATGTATATACTTTATGCCTGTTACATTCATTTGCACAAAACCATTTAACCCTTTTTAGCCACTTTCAATGGGTTCAGCGTATTAAACGAACAATACGTAAATAGCGAACGTTTTTCGTAAAGCAAAAACAACGAGAGACAATTGCTAAGTGCGGTGATTCACAGCCAGCGTCGGCGCTAATTAAAGCTGAAGCGGGTGCGATTGTTGTGGGCAGAGCAATTGATTTGTAGAACGCTGAATGTCAAATAAGCGCTGATGATGTGATTTTGGACGGCCGAGTAATTCAGTTTGTGTTGCGCATTTACAGTTTGAGCAGCAGCAACAACAATAGCAACAGCAGCAACAACAAGAACAACAAGAGCCGGAGCTATGAACGTTATGCGCAAGCTGCGCGGCGCTGCCAGCGCTGGCAGCGGCAGTGGGAGTGGCGGCAACAACAGCAGCGGCAGCGGCAACAATACGGCCAGCCCCAGCGCCAGTGCAGCGGCCAATGGACGCAGCAGCGAGGAGGCGCTGCTCGACGCCCGCATCCAGATGAGCCTGGCCACGCTGAAGAAGCTCTTCAACGAGTACACGCATCCCAAGGAGCCGCTCAGCGAAAACGAGCGGGATGGCAAACTTTACGAAATGTTGCCGCTGTTCTGCAAGGTCAGTGGAAATCACAAAATATGGCTGTGCACAAATGTCAATTAATTGTATTTGTTTGTTGGCAACAGGTGTTTAGCAGCTGCCCCGCCAACGATATGAGCGAAAAGTTCTGGGATGTGGTTGCCTTCTGTCAGCAGGTGTCGCGCCTGATGGTCAGCGAGATCAGGAAGCGTGCATCGAACCAAAGCACTGAGGCTGCCTCCATAGCCATTGTCAAGTTTCTCGAGGTGGAGACAACGGAGGACACCAGCAGCGGTTGGCTTCTGCTGGCCACACTGAATCTCTTGGCCAATGGCGATGTCTCGCTAATACAGGTTAGCTTGCCGATGAGAAAGAAGCTCTTGTGATATGTGACTAAATAGTATTTAGTATTTAGTAAATATTTAAATTGAATCAAAAATTCTGCACATTAACAAACAAATATTTATAAAACGAATATTTCGATTCTGTACTTTACGCAAGCAAATCATTTATTCAGCACCTTTCTTTGTTGAATTAAATTTGTTGATAATATGCATATTTAAGCATGAATATAAATTTATCAGTTATAATTTTATATGTTTAGTATATTAGTGTATAGGAAGGCACACTGAAGCTGACCTCTATATTTATCATTTGTTTGCCTTGAATGTCGACGATTTAAATTAAATGAATAATTGAATAGCTTTATATATGTACAATTCGCGCTGTAATCGCTGGTGTATTTTTATTCTATATATCAGGCTACTAAAAAGTTTATAACTGAATATTCAGTTTTTATAGTTGGAAACATGTTCTAAAGTATTTATTTCTTGTAGATTGTGTTCAAATTGATTCTGATTGAGTTTAATGTAATCTTTATTCCCAGACATTAATATTGTAATATTTTATTTAACTGATAGACATTGCATAAATACAAATAATCAGTTTGAGAAAAAAATGTATGTTTTAAATTCAGTTTCTATACTAAAAATTTCAAAAGAGGAAATACTATTTAAATATCCAAATTTTAATACTAGTCAAAAATTTTAAAGGACATTAAGTTAGATACATATCTAGATATTTCGAAAATTAGCTGATTTTGATGTTCCAATATGCAAAAATCTCTCTCTAAATAACCAGAATATTCAGTTGAATTGAATTCAAATTGAATCGTCCACCAATTAGCCATTAATGCATACGCAAACAACTTAAATAGAATTTAAAACAAGATCTTTATTCATTTCCCAAATTATAGTTATGTTTACTAACTTTTCACCTTTCCATTCAATTTCTTTTCCAGGTCATGACAGCTGCCGCAGTGCCCTCGACTTTGGTCAAGTGTTTGTACCTGTTCTTTGATCTGCCCCAGGTGGAGGACGACGCTCCGCCCGCTGAGGGTGCGAGTGTCAGCGATTTCAATGCCAATGAGCGCCGCACTTTGTTGCAAAAGGTTTTCGTGCAGCTGCTGGTGAAGCTGTGCTCGTACCCGTATCCGGCGGAGGAGCTGGCTCGCATGGATGATCTAACGCTGCTGTTCTCGGCCATCACCTCACCCTGCCCCATGCAGAATATCGTGTGGCGCAAGAATGCCGCCGAGATACTGACCACCATCTCAAGGCATGGCTTAACCGATGCCGTCGTTACCTATATACATTGTGAGTATATTTTTCTTTTTCGAAAATAACGATATTTTCTAAATGTATATATTGCTGCACTCTCTGACTTTGCTAGCCAAGGGCTGCATGGCGCTCTGCGTGGACAACATGCAGCGTTTGACGTTTGGCAATCCGCTGGAAATAGTCGAAATGTTCGTCACCGTCTTCTGCTTTCTCAAGGACTCTAGTCAAGTATCACAGATACTAATGGACGACTTTCGCGCCTCCCAGGGCTACGTCTTTCTCAGCGACTTTTTGCTCAAGTAAGCCGCACACCAATAGTTACCCTGTAATTTACCTAAAATGCCTTTCTCCTAATCCTAATCCCCACACACAGATTCGACAACGCGCGCAGTCAAACGCTGGAAATCCAGGCGGCTATACGCAACCTGGTGCTAATGATCTCATCGCTGTGCATGTGCGGCTTTTACGAGCTGCGTCCGCCCGCCCCCCAATTCAATACGGTCTTCAAGCTGCAGAATTTCCAGCTGCCGCAGGCCAGTTCCCGGGAAACCTGCGTGCGGAACGTGTACGCATTCCAGGTGCTGCAAACGGTGTTCCTCAGATCCACGACGCCGGCGCTCTGCTGCACTATACTGGATGCCATATCGCGTGTTTATCACTCGGAGGATGCCAATTATTTTATACTCGAATCGGAGCAAACGCTGAGCACATTTGCGGAGCGCATCCACCAGAAGAGTCCACAAATCCAGGAGAAGTTCTACGATCTGCTCGAGTTTATCGTCTTTCAGCTGAAATTCGTGCCCTGCAAGGAGCTGATCAGCTTGTCGCTGCTGCTCAAGCACAATCAGTCGACGGCGTGCAGCATCCTGTGCCTCAAGACGCTGCTCAACATACTGCGCCACAATAGCGTCTTCAAGGACGTCTACCGCGAGGTGGGCATACTGGAGATCTTCGTCAGCTGCCTGAACCGCTATGCGGACCATGTGCAGCAGATAACCAACGGCGACGATTCGCTTGTGGTGCAGCCAGCTGTCGAGCAGCTGGAGGATCTTCTCGATACACTGGGCAAACATGTGCTGGAGGCGCTAACAATGCTACTGGGCGGCGGTGCCAGCAATAATGCGCAAATCTTTCGCGAGTACGGCGGTGCCAAGTGCGTCCAGGAGCTGGTCAAGTACAAGCATTGTCGTCCCCAGGCGCTGGGCATCGTTCGTGAGCTGATACTCTCCGCCGGTGGCGACGACGACATGCTCTATATACTCTCACTGATGCACAGCATCAGTC
This sequence comes from Drosophila colorata, assembly GCA_035041545.1. Classification (NCBI taxonomy): domain Eukaryota; kingdom Metazoa; phylum Arthropoda; class Insecta; order Diptera; family Drosophilidae; genus Drosophila; species Drosophila colorata. The sequence continues at coordinate 5,306,584 of JAWNLD010000013.1, forward strand.
CGCATCAGGTGGAGTTTAAAATCCAGATACTGAACATGCTGCTCGGCTGCCTCAAGGACTCGCATCGGACGCGCACCGTCTTCCGCAAGGTTGGCGGCTTCGTCTACCTGACCAGCGTGTTTGTCTCCCTGGATGGCAGCATGGCGCAGCCACAGCCGGGCATTGCCCAACAGGATCTCATACTCTTGCTGCAGATCGTCTGCCAGACGCTGGCCACCGCCATGCGCTTCGAGCCGGCGAATGCCAAATTCTTTCACCAGGAGATCTGCAACAGTTCGCTGTGCGACACGCTGCGACTCCTGGGCTGCTTTGGTGGCGGCACCACGCTGCAGGATTTCACGGGCAGCTACGAGCCGCAGCAGACGCTGCTCAAGTACTACCACGACGTCTTCAGCGGGGATATATTGAGCTTCCGGTGAGCTAACTCAACTAATTAACTTTCTGGCATTTTTGAATTTTGAGTTGGAATCCCTACAGCTTCGACGAGGACATACCCAGCTCGCTGTCCTACATCTGCGTGGTATTTCGGCTGCTCTACAGCATCGCCCTGGACAACTTTGAGTCGCCCAATCTGAGCGGCGTTATAACGCTCTTCAGCGAATCAGCGCCGCATACGCGCTCGCCCAGCAAGGAGCTGGCGGCGCCAGTGCATCCCAGCCAGTTGAATCTAACGCAGCCCGCGCCCGAGCCGCGCATCGTGCATCCCGGCGTCGTGCTGTGCATGCTGCAGCTGCTGCCGGGCGTGCAGCACGATGCGGCCCCGCTGCAGGCCATCCAGCTGCAGGTGTATCTCAGCGAGATCGTCAAGTCGCTGGTGCGCAGCGAACGCAATCAGCAGATCATGTGCGATCACGGCCTGGCCGAGCGGCTGCTGCGGCTGACGCGTCGCGCCCTGGCCGAGGAGCTGCATCCGCTGCACGTGCCCATGCAGTATATATTGGAACGCCTGGCGGCGCAGGCGCTGCAGCCGACGGAATTGCGCCAGTTTCTGCGCCTCGGTGAGCCGCTGTCCTGTGCGGACATTGATCTCCAGCAGCCGTATCGCCAGGGCGGCCCGGTGCCACTGACGCGCATCAAGACGCTGGTTTCGATGACAACGCCGCGTGATTTTCGCGCCCATGGCTCCAGCACGCTGCCGCCGTTCGTCGAGCTGGACATGTCCGCCGAGGGCTTCGGCTGTCTGTATCTGCCATCGCTGGCGCCGCAGGCGACGGCCACAGCGGGCGGGACCATTGATGCCAATACGATTGGCGGCATCGGTGCCGGCGATCGCATCTTTCCACCGCAAACGGGTCTCAGCTATTCCACGTGGTTCTGCGTGGAAAAGTTCTCCGATCCCAAGTCGGATCCGCATTGTGTGCGTCTCCTGACGCTGGTGCGCACCATTCACAATCCACGCGAGGAGAACTTGGCCTGCTTGTCCATTCTGCTCTCAGCCAGGGACAAGGCCATTGTCGTGTCCACGCAGGAGACGCTTGTCACGCCCAGGAAAAGTATGCGCCACGATCTCTTTATTTATCGTACATCATATCAAACAATTATATATATATATAACAACAATTGAATTCTTAGCATTTAGATAGAATTCTTTTCACTTTCGTTTTTCGATCCCCACACAAACAAAACTCGATGTGGTTGACTTCGGTAGTTGTTCAACCACAAAGTGTTTTTTTCACACACCATGATATCATTGATTTTGTATAGATTTTTATAAGTACACAGCAAGTATGGGTTTAGATATTGATGTAGAAAATCTTGCCTTATAAAGTCACTAAATCAAACATAGATAGGGGGATTCAAAGTTTTGCTTTCGTTTAAAAGACGTTTAAAAGAGTTTTAAAGTTAATTGCTTGCCAATATATTTTTAAATCATCTGTACGATACAACCCTTTAATTAACTCCGATAATTCACAGTGATTTAAGTTATTTAATATTTATAAATTACTTGCTGCATTGAAAATGGGTATATTCGCCTTGTGAAAGTATAAAATCTAGAGCTAATTTACGAAGTTTAAGTTTATTGCAAATGATCAGAAATTCAACTCGTTTTAATAATATCGATAAGTCCACAAGCCTAAAATCTGTAAATTTGTAAATCTTTTTATGTAAATCATTTTGTGCGTGTACATTTAGCGCATCTTGAAGCCGAGTATCCTCGACCAGAGCAATCTTACTTGTTTTTCTAGTATTTTCCTCTATTACGCTGGGGTTTTGCGCATTTATATCGAGAAGTGTGAAATGTAATGGAAAACTCTTGATGTACTTTTCTACACAATCAAAAATATATTTAAAGCCAGATTTACCGAATTTAGACTTTAATCGCAGCCTTGGCGGGAAATATCTTTAGACTCTGTGTCAGCCAACTTTCTTGACTCTAGTTTAAAAAAAAAAAAAAAGAGGCCTTCTGGCAAGCATGATAAAAAAAAAACTAAAAATGTTCTGGTGCGAATACACACGTTTGAAAAGCGTCGAAAAAAATGTCTTTTATATGGGCAGACAAACGGACGGACACCAAGACAGAAGTTCCACAAAACCAATATACTCTTTAACCCTTTGTGAACAGAGTAAAACAAATATATAGATAACCGATTTTAAACGAGTGCAGTGCACTTCAGATAGTTCGTAAGGAAAAGTTCGGTCAAAGCAATACTTGGGAACAAATTCCTGATGGATTAAAAATATCTACCTTTGCAAGAGTATCTGTAAAGCTAAGAACTTTCCAGTTGAATATTCTCACATGCTGTCTTAGTAGCTTGAATATAATTTTATTTGCCCATCTTCATCTTCTTTCAGGCATTGGCGACTGGGAGCCGGAGGGCTCTGATGATGGCATCGCACGCATCTGGTGCCCAGATCTGCTGCACGAAGGACAGTGGCACAACCTGGTCGTGGTGCTCAATCGTGCCGTGCTGAAGAACTCCAGCCTGTCGCTCTACCTGGACGGCGTGCCGATGCACACGCAGAAGCTGCACTACATCGCCCAACATCCGGGCGCCAGCAGCGCCAATCTGACGTCGGCCACACAAATCTTTGGCTACATCGGCACACCGCCCATTTGGCGTCGCTATTCGCGTCTCTGCTGGAAACAGGGTGTCTGCCACCTGCTGGAGGATGTGCTCACCCAGCAGACGGTGCAGACCATCTACACGCTGGGACCGCACTACATGGGCTCGCTGCAGGCGCCTCAGCTGGGCAAACAGGCGGAGCCGCTGGCGCCGCTCGTGCCCGAAGATCGAGTGCTGCTCGGCCTGAATGCGAAGGCTGTGTCCAAGCTGACGCTGGTCAAGATTCGCAAGGTGTACAGTCGGGCCGATAACAAGAGTATTGCCAAGCAGCTCAACATGAATTCCCACGAGAATGCCACGCCCATCAAGTGAGTAGCTAACATATCGTAACATGAATCGATTGCATTTCTTATACTCGTTCACGTAATGAAAAGGGTCCACTGGGTTTTTACCAAAAGCAATACAAATAAATATCAATATAAATATTTATATTCTGTCAGTCTGTTCGTATGAACGCAATTTTTTTCGCCGCTGTTGAAGCTAGAATCTTGAAACTTTGAGTATATACTCGTGTAAATCCGCGTTAGATAAAGTGTTAAGATTTTTTGGCTACGCCCTTTGGGGGCGCGGCAATTTGATTTAAACTATATGTCTCCCTCAGTTTTAAAACTTGATACACAACATTTTGCAGACAGCTTACTGATGATCTCCTCTGACGATAAGAAAAATTTGTATTTGGCACACCCATTGGGGGCGTGGCAAATCGACCAAATCTATATATCTTGTGGGCGGACTCATTAAAGGTTGAGCCGAAAAGCCCACTGATTATAAAAATCTATATTTTTCTAAAATAACAATATTGATTAAGACTGTTTTGTTGTAAACGAGTATTGCGCAGTCGCTTACATCCGATTGCAACGTTCTTACTTACCTTACCTTACAATCTGTTCCAGAATCCTTCACAATTCGGCTGGTCATTTGGCCGGTGCTGGCCGCTCGCTGGGCGGCGTTGTTGTGGGCTATTTGGGCGTGCGTGTTTTTAGTCCACATCCGGTTTCGGCCATGATCGACACCGTCGGCGGCTGCAACGTGCTGCTGGGCATTATTGCCATGGCCCAGGATGTGGAGTCCCTGTACGCGGGCGTCAAGGCGCTGACCTGTGTGGTGCGCAGCAATCGGGCCGCACAGGCGGAAATGGATCGCAAGCGTTGCTATCAGACGCTGGGCATGTTCTTCAAGAAGAAGAAGCATCTGCTGAACTCGCACATTCTGCACTTGACCTTTGGCCTGGTGGGCACTGTGAACAGCGGCCATGACATGTCCGCCATACCGAATGTGACCGCCTTTCAGGATTTGCTGTGCGATCTGGAGATTTGGCATAATGCTCCAAATGGTCTACTGCGTTCGCTGCTGGAGCACTTGCTGGAGCTGGTGGTGGAGTCCAATGAGAAGAAGCAGAACGTGAAGATAATGCGCGACCTGCAGCTGCTGGTGAAGCTCTTGCACATTATAACGCACATCCAGGATCATTCGACGCGCGAGATTCTATTCAATCTCCTCGAGACGTTGCTCGGCGGCCAGCCCCGGCATACGGATTTGCTGCTCTTCGGGCAGTATGTGGCTGCCAAGCTGCCGCGCCTGCAGGACTCGAGTGCCGAGCGTGCGATCCTGTTGCCCAGCATGAAACCACCAGCCGACGATCAGGAGGGCGTGGCCCAGAACATTTACTTGCGCAATCGCTGCCTCTCGATGCTGCACGGGCTGCTCTTCACGCCGCGCAACACGGTTAACTACGTCATCTGCGATGACATCTCCAAGACGCTGGGCATGGACTGGCTGCTGCTGTTCATGCAGCCACACGTCCACTTCACCACGGTCATTATAGCTGTCCGTATTCTGGTCGTGGTCTGCGCCAACGAGAGTTTCCTGGTGCGCTTTCGCGATGCCACCCACAATGGCGGCTATTTGCGCTTCACCGAAATGGTTTCGCACCGCAAGATGCTCGGCCTCGGCGCCCAGCAGCTGAATCAGCGTCCCTCCAACGGCACGGGCACTGTCATCGTGGCCACGCCCCAAAATACCATTCAACATTTGCCCACGCAAATTGCAGGCGAGGTGCGCACAGCGGCCTTGAACATACCTGGTGAGTAAAAGTTGTTGAACAATGCATTGAGAATTGGATCAAGAACGGGCTTCAAAGATAGGAAACACTTTTAGCATAGAAAATCTTTCAGATTAGATATCAAGTTATAACTAAAGTTAATTTATTTTTTGAAATTTAAGTATATAATTTATTCCCTGTTTATAATTGCATGAACGAAAATAATTGATTTTTATAGCAATTTCATTTTATGTTCGCAATTGATAAACCTGTTTCTTTAACAGGTTTTTGTTTTTATACTCGTTTACAAAGTGAAATGAAACCCAATGTTTGTGGAATGCTCGTCTTTCTCTCCGTCCATCTGTCCGTATAAACGCAATTGTTTTCGCCGCAATAGGAGATAAAGACTTGAAACTTGGAATATAAGCTCGTGTATACCCGCGTCAGATAAATTGTTAAGATTTTTAGGCTGCGCCCACTGGAGGCGTGACAATCGCGGAAATCTATATATCGGCCTTAGTTTTAAAGCTAGCGTTACCAAATTACAAATGCAAAATTTTGCAGAAAGACTGCAACGTTTTTACTTGATTATTAACAATAAGATTATTACAATAGCTTGGGAAAAACAGAGCTGTCTGCTGGTTGATAGTTCCGGATCATCCAAAGCCCTTGTCACGTTCCGTAGAGTTGGAAATAATTGACAAGACCTAAACATTTTTTAAATAATGTTTTTTGAAGCAAGGAACTTCTCAAAAATACAAAAATACATTTACAAAGCAGATCTTGTAAGCTTTCCGTTAATTCAGCCGCTCATCTCCAAAAATAAATATGGTCAGACAAGTGCTTAGATATGGCCGCTTATTAGATTATGTCAAAACGAAACCACCAATAGGAACCGACAACGTCCGACTTTCTGCAATACAAATCTGAACCAAATTCAGTTCTTATAAAAGTGTACTAAATAAAATAAAATATTTCGGAGCGTAGAGTGGCCAAAGTTGAAAACCTCGGAGGCCTACTGCCTTATTTATAAATTTTCTGGCTTCTGATTTTGGCCCAAAAATTGTGATAGTCTAACAAATATCTTTATGTATCCACCAAATAAGCAATCTGCAGATAAAAGGTTTTTTTTTTATTTTGTGCAATGTGTGTGCTAGCTATCTGATATATCTCATTTCATATCTCATAGACGATATATGTTAGGATTTTTGTTTGCTCTTTCCACCGTTCTTCACAGTTTTGATGACACTTCATTTAATGTTACTTTTTGTGGGAAAGTAATATTGATGTCATGTCCAAGCAAGCTTCCACAATTGAGCAGCATATTTTTACCAGATCCGATCCTATTCCTATTCGTATTCCTATTTCTATTCCTATTCCTATTTCCGCCTGCCTTGTTCTACCTTTTCACCATCATTAATCGATTTCTTGTTTACCCGCAGGTTTCCAGCTGCTTGAGTGGCTGATGCAGCATCATTTGGACGTTCCGGAGCTGTACTTCCTGGTGACCGCATTGATAATGGGCCAGCCCGTCAAGGTGCTGGCCACCGAGCACACGAAATTCGATTTGGATCGCGTCTGGTCGTTCCTCTGGGGTGCTCCGGTCTCGGCCAATACGCAGCTGCCCAAGCTGAATGTCTGTCCCGAGGGCGTCTGTGTGCTGCTGGCCATGGTGCGGGCCATTGTCCATGGCGGAGAATGCGCCGCCTGGCTGCACAGTCATCCGGAGACGATCATCCAGCTGCTGTTCAGCCTCTACCAGAATCTGAACGACTTTACGCCGGTTATGATGGCCGGCGATGTGGTTACCTCTCTAGTTGCGGTGCTCTTTCCCCAGGTTTCACGCTCCGGCGACTCGGAGCCAAATAGTGGCGCCTCCACGCCCACCGACGGCACCGGCAGCAGCTTTGTGCTGCCTACGCCGGAAACGCTGCACGCAGCCGTTGCCAATCAGCCCAAACTGACGGCGCATCCGGTGCGCAAGTGCATCATTGACTTTCTGCGCGTCATAGTCGTCGATTCCCTGGGCCTGAACATGCACGGCAAGAGCACGCCCGTGATCGACCTTGTGCTGGATGCCGCACCGGAAACGGCAGAGGTGCCGCTGCAAGTGCAATACCAGACACAGATAATCATAGCGCTCATGGACCATCTGCTGGCCGCCGATGTGCTGGTGGGTGAGCAGGCGGCGCTGCCGCTGGTGCCGCTGCTCCAGAGCCACATGCAGCACATTGCGCCCAACGTGTTCTACCTGACGGCGCGCATTGTGGACAAACTGTGGCAGGGCTGCCTCACACGGAATCCCCACGATATCTTCGACTTTGTCATCAAGCTGATTGGCCAAGCCAAGCGTCGCTCCTCCTCGCTGTCCCTGGAACAGCTGCATCATTCGCTGAATCGCAGCATTCTGTTTCTGCTCTCGCGGCCCACCGACGACTCCATTGCCGAGCAGATGAGCGTGCTGGAGGCGCTGCACAAGATCATCCAGCATCGTCTGCTCATCTTTGGCGCCGGCAATCACGAACTGGAGTTCATTGGCTGTCTCACCTACTGCCTGATGCAGCTAACGGCGGACATGAAGATCATACTGGAGCCGGCCACAACTCGCAACACCACCTGGCATGTGAATCCCCAGACGGAGACCACAGAGCCCAAGGATGAGGATCTCAATCAGCTGCAGGTAAGTCCAAAAGCGGAGTTTATTCCAATGGAGGTTGCCTAATATCGTGTCCTTTCGTTTGCTTAGGGTCGCAATTTGATTGTCGGCGCCGCGTTTCGCGTCTGGGAGGAGCTGTACGTGTGCAAGAAGCCCGCCATCGAGGAGGTGTTCAAAATATCGCTGACCCCACCGGCAGCCAGCGCCAAGGCGCCAGATTTGCAAACGACACGCGAACAGGTCATGGAGTTGGCCTCCAAGCTCTGGTTCAATTATGTGGAGGCCGAGCGCAAGGCCTCCTATCGTGTGCCCTGGGAGCTGCACAATCAGATCCAGTCCAAGATACAGAAGGTGACCGGCGGACTGACGCGTCTGGCCAGTCGCAGCAAGGTCAAGAAGGACGAACTGGTGCGCACCCGATCGAACATGAGCAGGGAGTCGGCATACGAGTGCACGGGCATTCACGTCCAGCTGATCAAGGATCTGCTGGAGCTGCGCACCAAGCAGTACCAGCAAATGGTGCAGCACACCCAGCGCTACGTCTACCAGGATTGGGTGCAGTCCGAAACGGAGCTGACCCGCGAACGCGGCCTCTGGGGTCCGACCGGCTGCTGTACGCTGGACAAGTGGATACTGGACACAACGGAGGGACCGCATCGCATGCGCAAGAAGACCATGCGCAACGAGCTCTTCTATCTGCACTATCCGTATCGGCCGGAACTGGAGCTGGCCGACAATCGTCAGCTGAAGTACAAGGTGGCCTCCAGTTTGGACAGCAAAATCTACTTTCAGCACGGCCAGCAACAGCCGCGCATCCTCGCCGAGGCCGAGCAGCACGCGATGCTGCAGCAATCCTCGCTGGAGGCAACCAATCCGCATCGCCTGGAGGCGAGCAGCTCGACATCGACGCCACCGCCGCCCGTCTCGCCGAAATTGCTGGCGCATGGGGCGCCTTATCCGCAGGAGTCGCTGGACGGCAACGCCCAGGAGGATGATGAGGAGGAGGAGGACACCTCGATGACCAGCGACAATGAGACGTTTCTGCGTTTGCTCGAGGAGCAGGAGAAGATCAGCTTCATGTTTCGCTGTGCACGCGTTCAGGGCCTGGACACCTTTGAGGGCCTGCTGCTGTTCGGCAAGGAGCATTGCTATATTGTGGACGGTTTCACGCTGCTCAAGAACAGAGAGATACGCGACATAGACACGCTGCCATCCGGCGCCTACGATCCCATCATACCCAACTCGGGCGGCCAGACGTCGTCGACGTCACGCGCCGTTAGCCACAAGCTGCGACAGTGCTCCAAGTTTGCCTACGAGGAGATCCGCGAGGTGCACAAGCGACGCTATCTGCTGCAGCCCATTGCGCTGGAGGTCTTCTCCGAGGATGGACGCAACTATTTGCTGAGCTTTCCGCGCAAGGTGCGCAACAAGGTGAACCAACGGTTTCTGGCTTTGGCCACCGCTTTAAACGACAACGCCCAGCAATCTGTGGCCGGACAGAAGCGCACGGCGAGCGTGGAGCAAACTTCGGGTCTGTTCAGCGGCCTGATTGGCGAAACATCGGTGACCCAGCGCTGGGTGCGGGGCGAGATCTCAAATTTCCAGTACCTAATGCATTTGAATACGCTCGCCGGCCGCAGCTACAACGATCTCATGCAGTATCCGGTGTTTCCCTGGATACTGGCCGACTACGATTCGGAGGAGCTGGACTTTACGAATCCGAAAACATTCCGCGACTTCTCACGGCCCATGGGCGCACAGTCGGATGAGCGTTTGGAGCAGTTTCAGAAGCGTTTCAAGGAATGGGACGATCCGCATGGCGAAACGCCGCCCTATCATTATGGCACCCATTACAGCTCGGCCATGATCGTGTGCTCGTATCTGGTGCGACTGGAGCCCTTTTCGCAGCCGTTCCTCAAGCTGCAAGGCGGACACTTTGATCTGGCCGATCGCATGTTCCACAGCATCAAGGAGGCCTGGCTATCGGCCTCCAAGCTGAACATGGCCGATGTGAAGGAGCTAATACCCGAGTTCTTCTACCTGCCCGAGTTCCTCAGCAACTTTAACAACTTTGATCTGGGCACCAAGCAGAATGGCGAAACCTTGAATCATGTCATTTTGCCGCCCTGGGCAAAGCAGGATCCCAGGGAGTTTATTCGGTTGCATCGCAGCGCTTTGGAGTGCGATCATGTCAGTCAGCATTTGCATTTGGTAAGTTGATTTAAATTATTCTTATACAATATCTAATTGAGATGTTTTAAAAGTTTATTAGCTAAAAGTGCGAGCTAGCTTCTGTTCAAGTCAAAAAAAAAAACTTGTGCTACCATAAAATAAAGAGAATCCTTAAATATTATTTATAATTAAAGAAAACCGCGCGATATTTCAGACAAATACTTTTTTACTTAAATACTACTTTTAATATAGTTTTATGTTTTTCATATTTTTCTTATTATAACAATTAATACTATTAAAACATTACAAGGTACATACCTTAGCCTGGGCTGCGAACGTTGTTCCTTGTTGGTCAGTTGGTTGAACTCGGTAAACCTACATAAAAACAAAAAGAATTTTAATAAAAAAAGACCGTCTTAATTAATTTAATGAAAATCGCATAGAGAGGCAATTCGTTTAAAGTATAATAAATATAAATTAAATAAAAACAATACTTGATCATAGAGAGTAAGAATAAGAGAGATAGTGAGGGAGTGGAAAAAGGAAATGTGACAGTTAGAGAAAAGGTACAAATAAGAGTAAGAGCATAAGCAATAGCTGGAAGAGACTTAAAGTAAGAAAGAAAGTGGGTGAGTGAGAAAATAAAGATTTATGTGACAGTAAGAGAAAGTAAGCGTGACTAAAGAGACTTTATAATATTTAAGTAAACTTAAAAAAACATAAGTTTTGTATATAAACACGACACTAAATAATCATCAATATTTGTGAGCCTTATTTAAAATTATGAACATCGCATAGAAAGGCAATGAGCGGTAAACAAAAAGCCTTTTTTGCAAAATGCTAGGTTTAAAAATATTTAGTTTAGAAACAAATATTTAGTATACGTAATAAATAATACATTTAATTAGGCACAAAAGATTTTCATATAATACATATATGTATATTTTTAACCGAAATTCATCTTGCAGTGGATTGATTTGATCTTTGGCTGTAAACAGCAAGGACCCTCCGCTGTGGATGCCGTCAATGTGTTCCATCATCTCTTCTACGAGGGCAATGTGGATATTTACAAGTAGGTTTAAGCACTCGTTCCGCATAAAATAATCAATACATTCATAATAATTAATATTGTAGCATCGATGATCCACTTAAGAAGAACGCCACCATTGGCTTCATCAACAATTTTGGCCAAATACCAAAGCAGCTGTTCAGGAAAGCGCATCCAGCCAAGAAAATGGCCAACTCTCGACACTCGGCCCTAATCGACCCCACGGCACTGATACAGGGCAACAGCACAGTGCTGCAAACCGATCGTCTATTCTTCCACAATCTGGACAATCTGAAGCCGAGTCTGCAGCCGATAAAGGAGCTCAAAGGTCCTGTGGGCCAAATACTGCAGCCCGATAAAACGGTATTTGCCGTGGAGCAGAACAAGGTGATGATGCCGCCATCGTATACGAAATACATCGCCTGGGGCTTTGCCGATCACTCGCTGCGCGTGGGACTCTACGACACGGATCGCGCTTCGTTTGTATCCGAGGCGGCGGCCCACAACTCGGGCGAGATATTGACCTGCGCCTGTCCCAATGCCAAAATGATTGTCACAGCCGGCACCAGTTCCGTGGTGACGATATGGAAATTCGATGCGAATCGCAAGAGTCTCAGCGTGCGGCATTCGCTGCACGGCCACACGGATGCGGTCACCTGTCTGGCGGCCAGTGCTGCCTACAATGTGATTGTGTCGGGATCGCGTGATGGCACCGCCATTGTCTGGGACATGTCCCGCTTCACGTTCGTGCGCCAACTGCGTGGACATGCGGGCGTCGTAGCCGCCGTGGCCATCAACGAGCTGTCTGGCGAAATTGCCACCTGCTCGGCCACCTGGCTGCATGTGTGGTCCATCAATGGCGATGCTCTGGCCATGGTCAATACGTGCGTGGGCAGCGCCGATCGCATGCAGCAAATCCTGTGCGTTGCCTTCTCCCAAATACGCGAATGGGATCAGCAGAATGTGGTCATGACGGGCTCCACAGATGGCGTTGTCAGGGTGAGTGTTGCCATTTAATTTTGGAGCTCGACTAACCTTCTCCTTGTCTGCAGATGTGGTCGTTGGAGCACACTCAAGTGCCCATCGATCGCAAGCTGAAGCGCGGCGTGGAGGTCAGCTCGCAGGACAAACCGGACTCCGGATCCGTGGATGACACGAACAACAAAGCGGACAAGATGAGTATTTTCAAGCAAATGAAGAGTCTCTCGCAGCCGGAACCGGAACACGGTTAGTTAGTTGTCATACGCACACATTTTTTATAAAAATGTTTACTTAAGCAAACACTTTGCAGAGATTGTGAAATCCGCCTCGGAGAGCAGCATTTCGGAGGCCTCGCAGCACAGCAACGAGTCGAGCAAATCTGCGGAGGCCACTGCCACAGCGGAACCTTCGACAGAGCGTAGAAAGAGCTCCATAAGTGGTGCAAAATCGTTGCATGAAATGAAATCGGCCACGGTGGATGGGCCGGCAGCAGTTCAGAGCACAAGCCAAACGAGGGTGAGGGAAAGCGAAGCCTACATATGGCCATATAAAATAAACTAATATTTAATTTCTGCTGTTCACAGAGGAGCACAGCATACGACCCAGCAAATCGGATACCAGTTTAACGGATGGCTTCGTTTTGCTAGACAATGACAGATATCGCGGCGAACAGGCGCTTAGAAAAGGTGTCCATTATAAATTATAACATACCCCTTCACAAATGCATACACTCCCTTCCGCGCATATCCAAACGCTTGGCATTTACTAAACTATGCATCATTTTTCCCCAGGCTTTAAATGGCAACGTCAATTAATGTTCAGATCAAAGCTAACCATGCATACAGCCTTTGATCGCAAAGATAATGCCGAACCGGCTAGCATAACAGCGCTGACGGTATCCAAAGATCATAAAATACTGTATGTGGGTGAGTACAAACGAAGCATTACTGATTAAGAGAAAATGTGCGCTAAATTGTATAATTGTTAAAAACACAGGTGATACACGAGGTCGCATTTTCTCATGGAGCGTTACGGAGCAGCCGGGCCGTGGTGTAGCCGATCATTGGCTTAAAGATGAGGTCGCCGATCAGTGTGTCAAATGCCATGTGAAGTAAGTTTAGTTTCGAGTCTGTTTATGCCACTGTATACATTGAAAATGTGGAAATAAAAAACCAACTAATTTTTATTGCAAATATATGTAACAAGCAGAAGGAGGCATCTCTGTCCCTATAAAGAATATATTGACCAGAACGATGAGCTGACTCAATTGAGGGACAGGTCCGTTTGTATGAGGATGTCAATCCCAGAGAATAGAAGAACTTGAGGCTGCAAAATGGTACAGGTTCTCGCATATCATAAACTCGTGAAATTTATTTTAGACTTTCGAAAACTTCACCTGTTTTGCATAAATCAATAAATATCGATTTGGGCACTGATTGATATTATTAAAGCTAGGGAATTTGTAATATGAATTACAAGTTTTCGTGTGTCCAATTTTTTTTTCAATGGCAGCTCCCATTTTTCTAAAATCGATACATATCGGTTGTTAATTTCTCATATATCTGTGATTATAAAAGCTAGAGATTTTGAAATTGGCATTTTTCTGCTCGTCAACTATATATTGATTAAGAATAACATACTTTTTCGGATATCTCCTGCAATTTTACCAAACTTTTCAAAATAAAAATTAAGCTTAGCATTTTTTTAACGATACACACAATTGAATATAATCTCAAATCATTAATAGATTTCCTATAGTACATGGCTTAAGGAAATACCGCCTAAAATCTTAATTTGGGCTTTTGTGTACGATAATGTACAGAGACCAGGGTATCATCTAGTCAGGCACCCTCGACACTCTTGTTTTGAATATTACCATTAAATAAATTGTATTTCTTTCTCCATTCAGATTCACGCTCTACGAACGCAAGCATCATTGCCGCAACTGCGGTCAGGTCTTCTGCAACAAGTGCAGTCGTTTCGAGTCGGAGATATCGCGTCTGCGCATTCTGAAGCCTGTACGGGTGTGCCAGGCCTGTTATAGTCACTTGCGGACGAATTCCCTGGACAATTAAAGGCATCGCGTACCTATGATTAGCTAACAAATAACTGAAATAACTGCGTTTACTTTCTATAAATACAACCGTAACTGTTAAAAGACGTTGGGAGCATTCATTTAAATACTATTTATTTATTTATATGTATAATTGTATATTTTCTAAAAATATTTTTAACCAAAAAAAGATGAAAAAGCAAAAACAATTGTGTTGCGCTAAGAACAACCAAAGGCTGTTATTATATGATTTTTAAATATTTTTTACTTTGTTAAAAACATGTTGCAATATAATTTTATACTTAGTTTAAACTATTTATTATACACCGAATAAAACAATAATAAATATTGCTTATATACGCCACAATCATGGACAATTTGTAGTAAAGTAATTAAATTGTGTAATTATATAAATTATATGAATATATAAATTTGTGTGTAGAATCAAAAATTTGCGCATGTATTAAAGCTGCTTAGCGATGCGACTAGTGCACAAAAATATTGTTATTTCAAAACCCATTATTCAATTAAATAGGGAATGTATGAAGTAGTGAAAGATGCAGAATCCAAATCAATAATTAACTAACCAAATAACGCAAACAAGCACCGCCAGTTATATCAATTACAAAAACTGAACTTTAAAGATTTTCTACTTACATATAACCGAAACAATTTGGAGACAAACTTTTAATAAGCAGACATAGAACACCTAATAAGCACACAACAACACACAAACCTCACACAAAATATTTATACACATATACAAAAAAAAAATAAAATCCAAAAAAAAGAATAATTATTTAAGCCGAGTATACAAAAAAAAAAAAACCAAAAGACACTTTACTTCCAAATGAATAAAATAATTAACTAACAAGCAATGATTAATGTTGATGTAATAAATGGGTCCGTAATTAAAGAAGCAATATTAACAATTGCTACGTAACAAAACTGAAATTAAAAAAACAACAAATTATAATAAAAATACATTATGAAAATAAATAAAAAAAAACTAGTAAAATATAAATTTCTTCTGTCAAGGTTTTTCATTTTAATTATTGTTTAACTTCAAATTAAACACAAACCAAAGTGTAAGTGTCTAATACTATTCCATAATTATTTTCATATAAAGACAACTTTCTCATTTATAACTTATTTATCTTTTTCCATCCCTTTTACATTTCGTTTATATTTATTAATCTTCGTTGGTCTCTATTCTCAAAAAACTTGAGAGTTGCCCTTAACTAAAAACTTTGTAAATATAAATGACAAATAACGAAGCAAACAATAAAAGTATTTAGAACAAGTATAAATTAGATAAATAAAATGGTCGTAGTGGTAGTTAAAAAAGATATTCGGTATTTTGTAGAGCATCTACATGTTGCATTGATAATAATTTACAAATATTATATACATGTGACCGCTATATACAACAATTATTGTTGTGCTAACAACAAATACTTCAATTTAAACAAATAGTATATATAATCCCAAAGCTTGCGTGGGAACCCGAAATCAATCCGGTACATTTTCCAAAGACTTGAAGCACGACCGTAAGGAAAAGGCACATTCTACAACTACACAAAACAAAACACAAAAACATTTCAATAACTATCCAAAGCAAAGACTTTAAGCCAGAAATTCTTACATTTCAAATAAAAGAACAACAATTATTCGAAGAAGAAACCCTAGCCAATTAAGTCCAACACAAGAGAACACCATAGCAAAAACTAACACAAACCTAAAACGAACCCAAATAACTATTATAAATTATATAAATATAATTATATATATATATATATATTGTTAGTTCGTGTAATAAGAACATATGCGAAAGAGCAAAATACGATTTAATAAAATGAATAATGTTAACAAAATTCACATTTCTATTGGGCAAATTAAAATTGGGAAGCTTCAATATATTTAATATACTTTTTTTTAAAGAAGAAAGAGATTCAAATACATATTATTAAATATGTATTATATATTGCGTTCTTTCAAATTTTGAGCTTGTATTATATATGGCTTACCAAAAAACAGGCACTGTAGTGGATATTATATATTATATAAAAATATTATATACTAAAATGAATATATACTGCAAAAATATATTTTATGACAGCTTATTAAGAAAAGCTTTCAAATTCACTCTCTATATTTTTCTCTCATTCGGCACATGTCGATCAAGCTTAAGTGCGCGCCATTGTGTTCCTGTTGAAAAAGCTCAACATCGAGAATAAAACTACGTGTGTTTGTTTGTTAAAAATATATATATCTACACGGCACAGGTAAACAGGTGGTAGATTGATGTTGTTTAATGTGCACACACACACATATCACGAATTAATTGCATTTATCACCAGATTATAATTTATCGAACATTAATTTACATACACGCGCGGAATACACGGCCGATCAACAGGACTGACGCGCACAGACTAAATGGACCAATACAATTACAACTAATACAATTAAAGCGCTCACATCATCCACAACACTCGCTCCTTGTTTACACAACTTAGATAATTTGAATTTCTCTCTCGCTCATACAATCAACAATGCACGCTCAGTGGAAGTGGCTGCGACCTGCAATCCACACAATTAACGGGATCAAATGCATCTACATTATGGTGGGTCAATCATCCTCGGTGTCCACTTTTGTTGTCTTTGATGCTCTCTGCCAGCGCAGTGATCTGCGCTTTTGCGCTCTGGAAGTTGTTGGAGCTTGCAGTCAAATGCATAATAATGACGGACTGGTGAGCATCAAAGCATATCAACAGTACACACTCATCTCCCACTCTCGCATCATTTACAGTGTCTCGATATTGATGATCTCCGACAGCACAGTGTGCCCATGTTATTGCGAAAAATGCAGCAGAAAAATAGTTTCCTAGTTATTGTTTGGCCTGTATGTTTCTCACCAATTGCCACAGACATAAATATAACAAATTTAAAAGACTAGCATTTTTATACTCGTTCACGAAGTGAAACTAGTATATGGGGGTTTTCATTTATTTAAAATCGGAAATACAATTTCGTACAAAAAAAAATTTAAAAATACGTTTATTTTTATTAATTTTTTCACGTTATCTGCAATAAAGCAGGGAATATTCTCAGTTAAAATCAAGATTTGAATTTTTTTTAAGAATTTTCCTTTCTTTATGCCTAACATTGAATAAAAACGCGGAATGTTGTGTTATCTCCAAGAAAAGGACCATCTATATTTCTAATTCTGTCAGTGTGATTGTTATGCCGTATGCGTGATAATATTCATATGTTAAAAACTTCAACTGTGTTTGGCAAAAAAAAACAAAACCTGTGTATTATGATGGCAACTGATTGTAGCCATTCGGTGGGGAGAGGCATCTGTATTGATTTCGCGATTCTGGATCATTGAAATCACGCGCCGATTTGCCGCAAATGGAGGCGTCGAGCTCTTTTATTGCTGACGTCCATTGCTAGTATGCCAAGATGGCCGATTGGCGGGTCCGTTGCGCATGCAAAAGCCGCCAGGACAGCAATTGCCACCAGGACAACAAGATGGTTGGCCAGAGGCATCCATGCGGGGACAGTTCCCATTGGGACAGTTGTGGCGCTGCGCTTGGGGAAAACTGAATTGAGCACTGCGATAAGGCGAATTTCCATCCATGGTTGATGCTGGTGCTACACATACAACTTAATTTATTTTTTGTTTAAATAATTCGCTTACATCATTTTCAACTTGCCTGCAAAGATTTTTTGTTTCAGAAGCCGGCAAATCGGAGCGTTATTTTTCAATAAATGAAAATAACAAACAAAAACAAAAAAAAAACACTTGTGATTTGTTTGAGGTGTTCGAAAGGAATGAGCTCTACAGCTACGCACCGCTCTAGGGTTAGTCGAGAAACATTGAGAGCACTTCGGAGCCTGCTGTGTTTCGAACGTTTTTTCGAACACACTTTTCGAACTGAGTGCAGAGCGCTTGCGCTGCGTCCGAAAAAGTGGTGAGTTTGCCGCTTAAAAGGCGTGGCCTATTGGCGCACGCATACACTGAAATATATGCAGGGTCGGAGACTGTGGTGAGGTGGAGTCTGTGGGAGTGTTCGGGGCATAGAAAAAAATGCGACTTCTTGATGCCGCAAATTTGGCATGCGTGTGTGTGTGTGTAACGAGTTGGGCAGAGGTGTGTGTGGGCGGTGGGTGGTAGAGCATGAGTTAGTAGTTAATGCCAGCGCTGGCGTTGCTGCAAATGACTTTGCATTCTGACTGGTTAATATAACCGCAGGATTGTATGAAAACGGCGGCTCTGGGCTGGACTCTATTCGCAGGCGTGTGTGTGTTGGGCTATTAGTGTATTAGTGTATAGCCTATATAACCACAGGCAACTAAATGGGCTGTGTAAAAGCCGCCGCGTTGAGGTCCAGTCCTGTCTTACAAGACTCCACCCCCAAAATGTAATCATATGTATAAGACGCTGCCCGCTAAGACGCCTACTGCCCAGCCATGGTATTAACTATATGTGTGACAATACACATGTGAGTATACGCGTGTGTGTGTGTGTGCAACCAATACACAATGTCGCAAAAGTCATTTCAATTTAGATGCGAGTCAGTAAATCAACCCCTATCAACATACCAACAACAACCAGCCAGTGCCAGCCCAGTAAACGCCATTGCGAATTTCTCTACGCATACACGTGCATAATAAGCTCACACACGCAGAGCAACACACACGCACACTCACACAGAAGTACATGCATATATCATACATATGGCATATCCTTGCCTATCCCCAATAGCATACGCTACCCAGACTTTTATCGGGCTACACAACTTAATATAAATATAAAAATATCCTCTACTGAAATACAAAAATAAATAACTATAATTTGATATACAATTTCAATTTAATTACATTTTTTCAAAATTGAAATATTATTATTAAATTTGTAACACAACCAATATATATTGAGCTCCAGTCCCAAGTTCTCGATTGCAGTATATTTTACTGAATTAAGAAACACTATTTTGATAATTTCTTAACCATAGTAAAGTAGAAGAGAATATTTCAATTTAAACTTTAAATTAAGAATTTAAAAAAATTTGATAATATTAATTTATTTAAAATTAAATAAGATTTTCATATTTGTATGTATACAATACATTTTTATTTTTGTACAATGCCACATCAAGTTTTGCATGTAGAAATTGTAATAAAATAGAGACGTAAAGCGCAAATATGAAAAATAATATATAATAAAATATACATAAAATATACAAATAAAATATTGTAAAAACAATCTTAAAACCCGCAGTTTGGAAAAGTGCATACAATTCTTTTATTTTCAAAAGCCAAATAAAAAATGGTGGCAGTATTGAACTTCTAAGGAGGAACCTTTAAAAATTAACTTATGAATATATTGAAGCCGGGATCCAATCCCTAATATAGTTTAAGAATAATTGTATTACAAGATTTTGATATTTACATATATTTTCAGTATAAAAGTAAAATCAAAGAAATTGTTTTTTTATTCAGTAAAATATCCTGAAACTAAAAGCTTGAACTGGAGCTTAATATATTAATATAAGAAGACATTTAACAAATTGAATAGTAATATTATTTATATTCTGTCAATATATTTTTAGTTAAGTTTTATATATAATGTCAAATTATATTTATTTCTTTTTTGTATGTATTATCTACATATTATTGCAAAAAATAACCAATTATATTTATATTCTCTGAATTTATATAGTGAAATTATAATATATAAATAAAATATTTTAATTGATTTAATGTTTTATCTTTATATTATATAAAATAATAATTATATTGAAAATCTGTCAATTGCAAATTATGTTTACTTAATTTAATTGCGAATTTAATTTTAGTCTTCTTACGCAAAATTTGTATAAATGTGTGTGTCTTGTATTTTAAATATAAATATTTCAATAAAATTTATCCAATTGAAAAACCAAGCACACTTTTCAGAATACTTGAAAGCCTTTATAATTTCAACACATCGGCTAGTTGTATATGCCTCAAATTGTAGTGCCACTGCTGCTGAGATCCTGACTTTAGAACTAATAATCCGACAGCCTACAAGCGCAGGACGAACCAAAAAAAAAAAAAAGAAGCCAGCGAGGCATCAGCCCGAAGAGCAGCAGCAGTCACGACTCCTCTGCTGGCAAAGATATTTGCTGAGACACAGATACAGATACACCGAGACGCAAGAGACAGCGAGTGCGAAAGAGCTGGGCGTAGCGAGAACAGGACAACAGATGCCATTACCAATACACAGGCAGAGCGACAGCGACGACGTCGACGACGACGCCTCGTTCCGTCGCTAGCTTTTCATCATTCTTGACATTTTGTGGTGAATTGTCGAAAGCCACAGGATATGTCGCAGTGTGCGTAGCCGGGACACATATTAGTGTGTGTGAGTGTGGGCAATAAAAAAAAAAATGAAAGAAAATGGTGGACGGCAGGAAGTCTCCTCATTTGCTGTAATCGCATCAGGCGGCAGGCACAGAAAAAAGGGCGTTTTCCGGTTGGTTGCCCGCCTGTCCTGCCCTGTCCTGGCCAGCCCTGTCCCACCCCGTGCTCTAACGTCCCTGGCCCGCTTATGTGGCCCACTCGCAAGGGATGAAATGTAACATTTTGTAGCTTTTCGTAAATTTTCGACTTTTTCGTCGACGTTTTGGTTTTTTGCTGCCACCGTTCGCATGGCATCGCATCGCGCTGCGCTTTGCCATTTTCATTTTCCTCATTCGGTTTCGGGTATGATTTTGTTTTTGTTTTTGCTCCTGTGTTTTTCATTTTTCCCGTACGCCCCCGTGCTGTGCCACGACTGTGGCTTTGTGTCGCTATCAAACGGGGGTGTTGGGTGGCTGAGGCGGTTGGCTGCCTTTGGCTTTGCGTCCTGCGTCCTGTCAAATTGACTGCAAAAAAGGACCTCTCCTTTGGCAGCTTCACTTTCGTAATTGGCGGTCTGCTCTGCTCAGTTGTGGCTCTAGCTCTGGCTCTGGCTCTGGCTCTGGCTCTGGCTCTGGCTCTGGCTCTGGCTACGGCACCGGTTCAGCTTCTGCTACCGCTTCTGTTTCAGCTCTGTTGCGCTGCTCGCTGCGCCATTCACAGTTGGTCCGTCAGCCAAAACGATCCGCATCCGCATCCGCTCCGCAGCAGCGTCGTCGTCGTTCACGTTTGCGTCGGCAAATGTAATCAACATTTTTGGCGTGCGGTGCTCAAAAGTTCTCTTGTGATTCTCAAAGTGCGAATTCTTGTGCTCTTTCATAAAAATCCTGAACCAAAAATTAACACAACCAAAGGCAAATATTTCGTGTGATATACGCAGTCATTATAAACATAAGCACGCTGGATACTTTAGGGTTTAAATATTTCCATCAACGGAAAATGGGCACAGGTAAACACTTTTAACATTGTTGAAGAGTCATAATTTTTATGTAGGCTTTATTTAATAACAAAAACCCAACGGGATTTTGTAAAAATGAATGAAAACCGTCGCTGTTTTTATACCGCAAAGATACCTAGCAGAATGTTAATCTATGTAAATTTAAATGCCGTCGGAAAAAGACAAGTGTTACACAAGTTTCTTAAAATCTTCACTTTTGAAAGAAATAGCAAAATTGTAAGCAAATTTCTTTAATAAAATCCTGCAAAATTTAAAATAAATAAAAATGTTTAAGATAATAGTTAACAACCAATCAATTAAAAATATTTACTATATTTTTCTAAAATTTAATTATAAGGCAGTACATTTCATTCACAACAATATAAAAATTGAATAGTGAATAGTGAATATATTTGTATATATATTCATTATAAAATTTAACGAAACTAATATAAAATTTAATAAAAGTAAAAAAAGACAATTGCAATAATTGTCCCAGCAGGAAAAATGTTCTCTCATATTAAACAAAAAGTATATAATGTAATCATAGCATCGAAATAGTGTTCTTAATTTATTTAACAATGTTCTTTTAAATATCTATCTCGGTTACTTGCATATATGCAGACTTGCAGCATCTTTAATCTCATTTGTTTACATGCATTACACATAATTTATGTAATATTGTAATATTACATGTGTATTCGATTATATATAATATTAAATTTATTTTTAGCTGTTTAATGTAAAATGAATATATAATTGAAAGATTTCATGCTGGGACAACTGCATTATTTTTCCATTTATTAAAGAGTAAATCAAGTTTCGTTAAATTTTATAATGTTTAAAAATAGTCCATGATTAATCAAAGAATTAAAAAATATATGAAATTAAAACCTATTAGATGTTTAATATATATAAGTATTCTCATTTATTATATTGAATTTTAAATTATTATAATTATTTGTATTTTTATTATTTTCGTTACTATTGTTATAACTAAATATTATATCATTAAATCTGACTTCAGAATCGTTTAAATTATTTTGATTTTAGTTACATTTTAATTTTCATTTTATTTAATTTTAAACCCTTATCCGAAATTAATGGAATTAAATGCCGTACATTATAGAGGGATCAAACTGCATAATTCACACCCCACCCATTACGTGGACTTTGATATGCCTAATTCGCAATTCTCACGCCCAAACAGTTCAAATCCCACGTCTGCCCACACCCCGCCAACTGGGGCAGCCTTTTTGCCTATAAAAACAATGCCGAGATTTCCATACCAGTCAAAAAGCATATTGTGTTGCTTGAAACTAGGATATAACCCACTCAGAGAGACACAGCTTGCTAAACTAACAAAAAAAAAAGAAAACAAAGTAAAAAATGCCATGGCATAAATAAACAAAAATATTTAAAATCAACAATAAAAATTTTAAAAAAGAAAACATAGGGCAAAGGTTAACGCTCATTTGATGTGGACTTCAATGCAACCCTAAAGGAGCCAGAGCCAGGCCACGGCCAGGCCGAGGACCGTGACCGGTGGCTGGGTGACTGGGTAACGGGCACGCACAACCACTCGAGAGGTGTTAACACGCTGCGGACAATTGGCGATGCGCAGGGTGTGAAAATTGGCAACACGCGTCGCAACCGAAAGCAAACCGAACCAAAAGCCCAACCAACAGTTGACAATATGTCAAATGTCACAGAACAAAGGGCCCAACAAAGGCAAACAATCGAAAGCGGGCGCGTTTTATTTTGACAAGTGCCGAGTGTTCAACTTAATTTGTGAAGCGTGCCGGCCAAAAAGGGCTCCGGTCTTCGTATACCTCGCATTATGTGCTAGCTTTGTGCAATTTTCACTTGCTAATCCGCGACCCACACACTCACACACACAGACACACACACACAGCCACCTACACACACGGCAGGCAAATATACGGCAACGGTGCCACAAAGTATGCAACACCTTTTGTGCGTGCTGCACTGTGTTTGCCCAACCGGAGCTTTGAGGCCGGGCTTAGCTCTTAATATAAGTTAAATATGCGGATGTGCTGCGGATATCTACCCAAATACGCTTTTACTTTAGTTTCAATGCGATACTTGATTTAAGAGTATCTCATGTAGCTGATCACAATTTGAAAATTTCGCAGTAATAATTACAATTTTAAAATTATTTCCTAGAAACGAAGATGTTATGCAATCAATTTAGACACTGTTCACAAAGTAAAAACGAGTATATTCGATTTATGCAATATCTGTCTTTGTCCGTTTAAAAACCAATCTATTTTCGAAATTTTTAAAAACTGTTAAAGGATAATAAAGTTTACTACACATTTCCTAATTTAACATTCAATTTGTAATTATATGAATAACTAAATAATATTGCGACAATGAAAAACATGTAAGAAGGTCGCAATCGGGTGTTACCGAATGTGCAATACTCTCTTTACAGTGTAGTAACAACTTAAAACAGTCAAAAACAATTTTAATGGTTATGTTGACTGTAAAAAAGTAACATCTAAAATATTACAAAAAAATTCTATGCTTTTTTAAATTAGGTTTGAATATTACTTTAAAAAAAGTTTAATTAATCGCATTAATTTTATTATGTCTGTAAGATATATGTATATATATATATATATTTATTTTTTTATTTATTTATTTATTAATCATAAAAAGAGCGAATCTACGGGTTTCTGTGAGTTCTTCTTGGAAAAAGCTAAATTACAATGCTAATCAATGTATCCAAAAGTTAGGTCTATAAACAAGTAAACCCAAAAAAAAAAAAACAATTTTGTCTAATGTTTCGTTGTTTTTAACTATAAACAGAAGCAAATAAAATTGTTTTTATTTTATTGAAAATATTTTAAGTTTTTTTATGCAATCAGCTTTAATGAAACAGTTTTTGAAATCTTTTTTTGACCAATTTTTTCATATTTATATTTAAGCATCTCAATAATCATTTTGTTTATTTAACAGCTGGCGATCGGCTGCTGGACATACCCTGCAAGGTATGCGGCGATCGCAGTTCGGGCAAACATTATGGCATCTACAGCTGCGATGGTAGGTCCCATCCGTTACTTATGGCTAATCAAACAAAAAATTTTATTGACACACTTTGTCTTTTCAGGCTGTTCGGGTTTCTTCAAGCGCAGCATTCATCGCAATCGCATTTACACCTGCAAGGCAACCGGTGATCTCAAGGGTCGCTGTCCTGTGGACAAAACCCATCGGAATCAATGCCGCGCCTGCCGCCTGGCCAAATGCTTTCAATCGGCCATGAATAAGGACGGTGAGTAGAGAGGGGCGAGAGGCTTTGCCGCAAGTCTTTGTTGTACTTGGCAAATTCATTTAATTATGCAGCAAATTAGCTGGGACTGCTTTTTCCGGTAAAAGCCCGGGCATAAATTACATTAAACTCAAAAACCAAAATGCCGCAGGCTTTTGGGCGCCACACATTTTTGGCCGGAGTCTTCCAGCTCGACTTCTTCCAGCTGCGGCCCCACGTTACCACTTGCTTCGCTTTATTTTTGTTCGTGTAGTTGTCATTAAGCTGATTATAAATTATGCGAACTCCTCGCTGCTCCTCGCCCCAAGCAGAAGCCACACAATTGAAATTGTGGCACTTGATTTTTGAACGACACTTTTTGTGTGTTGCATAAATTATGGAGGCGTGACTTTGATTCGCTAGAGTTCTGGGAGGGAGCGGGGTAAAGCGAATTGAGTTCAACTGAGAAATACTGCATTCAGTTAAGTTTGTATTTATTTAATCTTGCATACAACCAAATTTTAATTTATTAAACAAATCATTGCCAAATACCAAGTTAAACAAGCAAAAGCAAAAGCTTCCCCAAAAACAGCTTGCGAAAACCATAAACTTGCAGTATTTAGCAAATTTGAGTTTTAAGATAACTTCTATGTTGTTACTTTCTCATACAATCGTTTAGATTTTTTAATTCATTTAATAAGCTTCTGACTAAAAAATAAATACAAATTCAACTTAAAAGAAGAAATTTTTACAATACGACATATTCTACATATCCTTTTTTAAATTTTTAAATTTTACCCCAGAGATGAGAAATTATTAGAAGATATTCTACCTCTATATTAAAAATAAATACATAAAAAAAGAATAAAACGAAACTATATCCCAATAATAATTTTTTCTTTTAAATTCATTATATTATGTACTGATTGAAGGTTCGAACCAAAACCTAGGTTAATTGGCAGGTTCACGGTCTATTTACTTTTCTTTATTAATTTATTAAACATTTATTGAAAAACTTTAAAACTCTCTGTATGGGTATAATAGGTAAACGTTATGTAACTTTAAAAATGGAATCAATTTAGTTGTGCCCTAACTTTTATTAAACTTATAAGATATGGTGAACCAGTGTTGAGAAATTTAGTTTAAGGTATTAATATATATATTTTAATACATAAATATTTACAATGCTAATATGCAATTTCATTAACATTTTAATTGATAAATGTTTAAAAAATAACAATGCTCTACTGAATGATTTCCAAGCGGGCTTGTTCGTTTTTTTGATACCTTTTACACCCAAGCAGTCTGTATATTATATATTATATCTATAATTATACTATTAAATGTATATTAGAGCCAATATAATGTCCTTTCCTATGCGATCTCTACACGCTCCTCAACTTCAATGGCCAAGCTCAAATTTCCTTTAAGTCACTAAATAATTTGCATATTATTAACGTGTCTGTCCAACTTTGCTTGACCAATGCGATTGACCAAGCCTTACAAACCACTCTTGAGCGTTCAACCAAACCAACCCATCGCAGCCCAAAAGAACCCGGTCCAATTCAACCCAACAAAAACCCATCCAATCCAGTCGAATTCACAAAAACTCAATGCAACAATACTAGCTTTAAAGCTCTTAAGCCAACATTAAATGTAGCATAAAAACACATAACAACGGCGGCAATGAAAGCAATATACAAACATCTATAGCTATATCTATGGCTATATGGCTATAGTATGGCTGTATGGCAACAGCTCTATGGCTACAATTTACCATTTAGCATCAACCATTGATGGGTTCAATGCACAGAACATCAACAACAACAACAACAAAAGCGTACAGCAGAAGCCAGGGGGGAGAACAGCGTGAGAATTGTTGCAGATTTTCTCACACGCAATTCGCCTTTGGGGGGGTCGATTGACAATGTGCACTTAATAGCGGATTACATGCATTATCCCTTCGCTGAAAATGCGACTAAAATGTATTGACAATCAAATGATGATACCAAACTCAAACGTCAGACGTGAGACGTGAGACGTCAGACGTTTAGACGTCAATGTGAACTTGGGGCTTGTTGCGAAGGACATGCCCAAAAAGATTTGCTGAAATGAACCAGAAGCAAAGTTAGTTTACCAGCGGCAGCGGCTGCGGCCGAGGGGTTTGCCACGAAATACAGACACGCAATATAGTTAACGCCCACTGAACTTGCCAAACAATAATAACACTCCGAAGGTGACAACAATAGCACAACTGGCAAAAGCACATAACAGCACAAAGAGAGAGAGAGAGAACAAAAAACAAGACAAGTTCGAAAAGCCAAAGGTTAAATACCCTTAAAATTTTTACAAAATTTAAAAAATTTAGGATCTTTGGTAATTTTAGCCTGTTTATAATTATTAAAAATAAAAAATAAAAAAATAAAATAATATATTACTATGTTTACCCACATAATTAAATGTCTCCAAATATCTATAACACAAAGCAAAATCCATTTCGTTAGTAAAATTTAAAAATAAATACAATTAAATAAAAAAGCCAACGGAAAATTGTAAGTTTTTTAGTTTATGGTTTATACTTGACTTGAATTAAGATTCGATTTGTGCAGCTGACTTTAAAAGTATTTAAGCCAAGGATTTTATTCAAACCTTGTGGGGTTACATTTTTAGTTTGCAATTTTCTAAAAAACAAAATAGTTTAATATATTTTATATATTATATTAATCAGGCATCATTAGGGGCTCAGAAGCCCACAGGTAATCTTATTTACATCTTATTTAAACTTATTTTTATATTTATATTATATTATATTATTATTATTATTATTATTATTATTATTATTATTATTATTTTATTATTTTTTATTTTTATTATTATTTTACACATTTAGTCCTAAAAACTTTATGAGTACAACTAAAAAGTATTGCAACAATACTTTTAGATCACAAAATAAAATGTTCTTTGTTTCATATGTATAAACAAATAAAATAAATAGTGAAATTTGAATTCTGGGATAAGACTGGTTTCGTTTAAAATCAGTATCCAACCTTAATTTGAATATATTCAATCTGAGGCTGATTTAGAACTATAAAAAAAACATCATAAATAATATTTTTAGAAAATATAGACCAACAAATTAGTTTCCAAGGCTCACAAATTCAGGAAGCATTTTCTACAGTACTCTTTGTAAGTAATACCTGTATATATATATATATATATATAAATATATATATAGTATAGAAAACTTGGTGATCACTTATTACTTCAAACAGCTGTCAAGCCACTCAAACAATAATATCACACGCTGCATGACAAATCTATCGAACTCCTTGTGATTAGGGCATGGCAATGGCGTGCCAGGACATGTGTTTGTACTTTTTCTTTGTGCATTTTCTTAGTTTGCTGCTAGAAAGCCTCATGTTAGCTGCCTTTTTGGGGTTTTTCTTGGCTGGTTGCCGTAAATAAACAATAAACATACACCCACACACACACATAAATACTGGCAGAGTTCGCACTTGAGCAGCGTATCCCTTCGCCCGGCGCCAGGATATGCCCAGACAAAGTGCTTTTGTCGTTTAGAGCAAAAAGCAAAAAAGCCACAAAAATCGTTCAAGGCACGTTTGCGATACATTTTTCGGCCCAACATGCGAGTAGTTGTATTGTTCTCTTTCTTTTTTCATTTTTTTTTTTTTTTTGGGTGGGTGGTCTGTGGGTTGAGTTTATGTCCAGGACATGTGGTTAGCCATTTTTAGTTGGTTTTCATTTTGTTTAGTTTCAGTTTGGGCCCCATGTTGCTTTTGCATGATTTCTCGATGTTGCCAACAAAGTTAATTAGAAAAGCTTCAAGTGTTGGCAACTGGCAGAATTTAGTGTTGCACAACTAAAAGAAAACACAAGCGCATTATAACCGAAAACTTCTGCCTTGGCAAATAAGTTATTATGGGAAAATATGACAAACAACGCACATTTCATTTTCCTTCCGTCTCTGCTTCTATTTTGCTCTGCCTTATAAATGTTGGCCGCTTTGTATGCTAATATCTTGGGCAGGGTGCAGGGAAACAGAACTGGAAAAAAAGGCGACACGGTGCGAGCTCCCCTTAACAAATTATGTTGCCACTTGTCACATTTAATGGTATTTGCATTTGTATACCAACAAAGTGTCAGCATCATCATCACGCATAGTGATGATGCCACGCCCCTCTGCCCCCCCCCCCTGCGCCAGCATTTGCCATCGCCTCCTTAGATTCTTATTTCTTTACAAATATTTACGCGGCATTTTAAGCGGATTTTTCATTTTGAGTGATTTGTGTCGCTTTTCCAAATCCCATTCGCATAAAAAAGAAAACACGAGCAATAAAATGTCCCTTTCTGGGCGTCCACTTTAGCAGGGCAGAGAGTGGAAGGGGGGAGGGGGGGGGGGTGAGGGATGTGCGTGTGCATATTTAGGTCTTTATCTCTGCCGGTTGCGTGATGAGCCGAAAAGTAAGCTCTAATGACGGCATTTGAAGAACAGAAGTTATAAATTTATATACATTATAAAAACAATTTGTAGAAACTAAAGCATACAAATTAGTTGGTATATTTTTAAATTGAACTAACTATACGTTAGAAAATAAATGTAATTTGTACGCTCACTTATTTATGAAGTGAGCTGTATAACCGTATAACAGTTGAATCAGATCTTAAATATCTTTAACACACATTATAAGATTATTTTAAAAGTATTTTTTAAAATTTATATCATATAATATTGTTTATTATTTACTATTGTTTATTAATGTAGTATTATTCATAGTCAATTATAATGTAGAATTAACTTTTATTGTTATTAATATTATTACTTTTTTTAAACTTATATAAGGTGCTAAATGTATTTCAGTCCAAATATTATATTTGACCATTCCTAAAACTTATTCTGGATTATCACCCCAATCCCTATCATCAAAGCACAAAATTCAGACCGGAAAATAATTTTTTTAATTTAACCCCTCTTATTATTAATATAGATTTAAATAAAAAATACCCTTTACTTTTGCATTCGCATAAAAACAAATATATCACGATTGTATATCCCATCAACCCATTATTATGCTTTACCAATCTTTCGTATTATAGGATTTATCATTATTATTATTATTATTATTATTATTATTATTATTATTATTATTATTATTATTATTATTATTATTATTAATATTATTATTATTATTATTATTATTATTTTCGGTATAGGTTATAGTAATAAACTATTAAGCTAACTTTTTATGTAACATTGTCTTCTATCGATTTCGACTAATATAAAACTACATCCATATACTATCTTGGGATTTGAATTGTTTCATTAACTTGTGACTCAGATAACAAATTTCCAATTTCCTGTTATGTTCTTGTGTACATTTGTTGATAATAAATTCTACTCTTAAGGCACTTTAAGCCACAAACCGTGATTAATTTAAAGTACATCATATCCCTTTTTTGGGTATCTGAAAGATGAGTACGATGCTTTGCTCATTCCAATGACTATCTGAGATCGATATAATTTTACTATGTGATGTCCATTGAATCTAACTTTAGCACTTTCCACAAATCGAAAAAGTTTACAAAGCTAATAGCAAATAAAATGCTTAACGTAACCAAAGCTCTGTCCACAGTGCCAAGTAGCAGATGCAGAATAGACAAAAGATAAGCAACAAAACAGCAGCAACAACAACAACAACAATGGCAATCACAACAACAGATAGTCGAAAAGGCTGCTACAAAATCAGCCAAGTGCAAATTTAATGAAAAAAGAACTGCAAATGGAAATTGTACGCAGCTCGACTTGACAGCGACATAGTTAGTTCTGTTGTTGTTGCTGTTGTTCTTCTACGACTGCTTCTTCTTCTTCGACATTAACTGCTTCTGCTCCTGTATATAGGGTATATTTTACAGCACACTCTTGGGCAGTTAAGCCCCTTTGTCAACAGACTGCGTTGTAACTTGGCCCGTTGTCAACGTCTGCGTTTGCGGTTAAACAAATGAAGTTGTCGTTGTCAATTTTGTTGTCGTTGTTTATGTGACACGATATTGTCGACTTTTTGGCGCTGGCTGGCGACTAATTTCATGACCACATTTAAACGTATTGATTTTGTACGCACTGTATGCACATAGGTGTATGTGTATGTGTATGTATGTGTGTCGATATATTTATTTATTTGCAGCTTTTAAGCCGCCCGCTTGGCCCGCCATATTACGTATACGCACTGCATTTACACATGACTGCGGGGCACTGAAAACACCCCACATACACACACCCACTCACACACACACACACACTCTTATGTATAAAGGCATGCACATGCGTATATGTATATATACGAGCTGAAATTCTGCTCTTAATTGACATTATAGCCTACTACTTTATGTGCATACACTTTTGGCAGGCAGAGTGCAAACGGCGACATGTAAATGCGCCTGGCTTGCATGTGTCATACACCCACACTCCAGCACCGACTGAGTGTGTGTGCGAGTGTGCCCGTATGTGTGTGTGTGTGTGTGTATCTGTGAATGACAAAAGTGTCAGTGTCAACATTAAAAGCGGATTTAAAATCACTCACTCACTGGGCCCTGACGACAGAGTCAGAGCGTAAAAGCCTTTGGCCTCCTGAACCATGCAGCTGACGCATGAAGGTTCGGTGCGGAGCGGGCAGGCCGTAAAAGTTATTGTAAATATTCAAAATGGGCTAAAGTTAAAGGTTATGCATAAGCATACACGTTGCCTCAATTACTTATCTATGTAGTTAGACTATTCAGTAATAACAGGTCTTAGACCCAGTCAATGTGAAAATGTTGAAGAGTATGCAAGAAGAGTACAATGCATTCTCAATATTTTGAGCATTTACTAAAACGCACATTGAAATAACTCGGATTCTTATTTATATTGCACACTCCATTAAAATTTTCTCACAAGAATTGTAACTCATTATAGAAGACATCTGCGATTTTATATAATATATATATGCATACATATTTCATTCTTTTTGTTGTTTTAAAAAATTAATTAAATTTTTTAAAACTTCTATTTCGCTCATAGACATAGTTTTATGTGTGTTATTTGCTCTTAAAAAGATAATTTGGTAGTTGTACCACCATTTATAATCTAACAACATTAAAATACAAACTAGGACTTTTTGTTAACAAAAAAGGTTTGAAAAACTATTTTCTGTCCCATAAATAGCTTTTATAACACAAATCAAAACATAAACATACATATTCAATATAACTTAAAATAAGAAGAATTATAAATTTTGTTGTCGGGTATATTCTGAAATAGACTGAAATAAAAAACCAAGCTTTTCTACGATTTTATTTATTTGATTTCACGTAGATTGTTTCAAAATAAGAGTTTTAGCTCGAATTCAAATGAATCAACAAAATATAGTCGTATTGTAATATTCTTTTTTTCACCCTTATTTGAACATGCAAAAATTAGAATAAAAGCGAGCATTTTTCTGGTTACTGAAATTAATTATAAGCATGATAATAACATTTCATAGAAATAGCTATTATCACAGACAAAACAATAAATATACAAAAGCATTGCATAGCGTATTGCTACTATTCGACCCGTTTCATTAGTATGGTAGTAATATTCCATATAAAATTGTAGAAACGGGGTTATACTTAATAACTATTAATATTTTTTTGAATAAAAATAAATATTATATTATACCTAAAACTTAACCTTTCTTTTTACTGAAAATATTTTTGGCAGGTTTGTTGATTTATTTTTTTTTTTAAGCAATGAAGTTTTTTTAAATTGTTTTTCACACCACAGACTATTTAAAATTTGTAATTACAATTATTTAAGCAATTATTGCATGAAAATGGACTCCCATATAAGGTTAAAACGTTAAGTAAATTTCATTCTCTATTCTTAATAAAACATTTAACAAACACGATTCAACATTCACCTGTGCTTTAAATAAAGTGTTTCAGGGAGATTTTATGACCAAAGTGGCAGCTGACAGCTGTTAAATTCTCCGCTTTAATATGCTTATAAGTTCTTATCACTCATCTCAAAAGAAACCAATTTATACACGAATCGCGACTCTTATCAAACTATCAAAAATGTAACTGAACAATTTGTCACTTGACTGGCTGATATCCTCCCTCGCCGCGCAGTACTTGAGTCCTGAGCTGACATAAACAATGGCCATTAAGGACTATTATGCACTTTACAGTTGTTAAGCCAAATGCGATGCTCATCTTAACACCCCCTGTTGAGGGAAACACACCCCCTCGCTTTGCCAACCGCATCGAATCACTTCAAGTGTTTTTTTCTAATTTCACGGTTTTATTATTATTTTTTTTTGTTTTGTATCTCCCCATTGGAAGCATTTGGCAATGTTGCCTTATTTACTTTTCATTTGCCTGCCAAACATTCGCATTTTATTTCTTGCTTTATTTTTATTATCTGCAGACCTATATATATATGAAATACACGTATCAGTGGCACACTCATTACGAAATGTTTGTTTCATTTGCTGGCCATGGTTTTGCGCTTTTCAGCTTATGAGCAGAGCTCGAGACCAGGTTCTGGACACTCCAGCCATCATTTTGGGCTTCGGGTTGATGATCATTCATTGGGAGTTTTGCGTGTCTCGGTCGTGAAGTCGCTGGGCGTTCAGAGCTCTGGGAATACAGCAGCTGTTTAACATCCGCTTCGCTCTCTCATTCTCACTCCCCTCTCCCCCTCTTTCCTCTCTCTCTCTGTCTCTCTCACTGTTTCCCTGCCACTTATCATTAATTTTTCTACCGCATTTCTCTTTCTGGCATTCTGACATTTTTGCCTTTGCCCGCTTCTGGTCTCGACCCTGTTTTGACATAATTGTTTTTGCTTGAATGCGTTTGCACTTCTGCTTCTGCTGCTCACTGCCTGCTCATCCCTCTCTCTCCCTCTCTCTGGGTCTATCTCACCTCTCCCTAGCCTAATTAATTGATTAGCTTCAGCAAATCGGTCAATATGTTTTGCTGTTTCTTTTACTTTGTGTTTTTATTGCTCCACGCTCTGGGGATGCGTAATGAGCTGCTAATTAGATTTGTAGATTGTAATTTTTTCCCACCAGGTTTTTCTGTACCAAGCATCATGACTGGGAGTTTGAGCAGGTGTTATATTTGAAGTTGGGATAAAAAAGCTGTACAAGTCAAGGGTTGAGATACTTTGATTTGAGCATTTGTATTGACTATTGGAAAATGTAACTTTGAAATTTGTATGTCAGGAAATTGATACAAATTTCAAAAAAATTGTAATGAAATGGAATATTTTAAATATATTAACCATTAACCTTACAATAAATTATTTTAAATAACTTCTTGCTTATCAGTTAATAGAATTTTGCTTCCAAAACATAATGTTAAAGCAAAACAGTATTTAAAAAACAAAAAACAAGTTTTTCAAAGGAAACCTCAAGATTCAAGGAAGTTAAAATTCGATAGAAAATTGTAGTATATATATATTATATGACCGCAGGGTTGCAGTTTTCTGGGTTTTTATTTTATTTTTTAAAATACATGCTTTATTTAACTGATATTCAAAAATTATAAAGAATATTAGCTTGGATTAAGTTGGGAAAGATATCGATATTTCAGGCCGCTAGCGGTTCGACCTATCAAAAAAAAATATATATATATATATTTCAGGGTACAATAATAAGATTGAATTTACAGAAAACGAAAGTTTACAACATTCAGCATCCACATGCTTTTTTCAAGATTCATAATTGAAAGCCCACTTTTAAAACACATATTCACAAGCACTTTAATTAATTCCATTTGCTCCATTATTATTAGGCTCTTTCACAATTCCATTTGCGTGCGCACTTTGACCTTTGTTCGTGATATTTAACGGCAATCCTAACCTCAAATTGCTGCGAGCGAAGGCACAAAAACGCCTCCAGTCACTTAATTCCGTGCACAGGCAACACGACTTTTGCATTTTGCATCCATAACTTTGCTAGCAATCAAATCCGCCGGAACTTATATATATCTTTTTCTTTGCGCCAACTTTGGCAGCGACGAAAACAAAATGGCGTCGCTTCAAGTTAGAAACGGAGTAAACTCATGAGTAGGAGAAGGCCAGTCGGGGGGTGGGGGTTGGGGGTGTGTCATAAAAAGCGCAGCAAAAGAAAATCAAATTTTTAATTTCTGCTTATGCCCTTAATTTTTTGCCTTTTTCACACGTTTCTTTGTTTGCCCGACGGCTGAGTGAAGTAGAAGAAAAAGAAGAATCGCAAAAGAGTCGCGTGCAAAGGGTTAGCATTGCCCAAGGTTGGGCCCGATTTTGTTTTCAAGTCGACGCGGGGGCTTTTATACTTGTTCGCGAAGAGAAAAGAGTATATTGGGTTTGTGCAATATCCGTAAGTCCGTATGAACTCTTTTTTTTCGACAGAGACTTAAGACTTGGAACATATATTCGTGTATATCCGCGTCAGATAAAGTGTAAAGATTTTTTGGTTACGCCCACTGGGGGCTAGGCAATTCACTTTAATAATCTAATCCATATATCTCCATCAGTTTTAAGGATAGATACATGAAATTTTGCAGACAGATTACTGATGACCAATCAAAAGCTCAACAAAAAATGTATTTGGCACGCCTATTTGGGGGCGGGTAAGCCGCGAAAATTAATATTTCCCACAATTTTAGATCTAGAGTCAATAAGCTTGGCAGACAGTTTTCTGATGACCTCCTCTAAGGATCGACCAAAATAACATTAATAATTAATAATCGTTTTCGACTGTTTTAAGCTGTTATTACACTGTGAACGAGTATTGCGCAGTCGGTTACACCTGACTGCAACGTTGTTACTTGTTTAACTTTTTATTATTTTTTCTTTCGATTTTTTGTTTTTAGCAGACCGCAGTTTTTAAGAGTCTCTCGGGTAAAATTGTCGCAAGTTTGTTTGATGCCGCTTAACCCGCAGCGTAAAAATTTGATGAGTTTGGCATTTTCTTTAATTGAAATTTGTGATCTTTTGAAAGCTTTGAGACGCGCTGCTTTCGCTGCTGCATACCCACTGGCGCCGGCAGCTAGTTTGAAGAGGGGGGAGGGGCTTGGCCGGGGCCATCAAGTGGCTGCAGTCACTTTGCACAGACGCTCACTCACACATGCGATTAGCTGCGGATTAAAATGTCACCCCTTTTGCGCTGCGTCACGCACAAGATACAAGATACAAACGCACACGCTATAGATACATTTAATTACAAACAAATAAAAGTCATGACAGCAACCCACACACACACACATACGCACACACACGCACACACACGTCGCACTCACGTGTGTGCGACGGTAAACTCGACATGTCAGTCGAGGTCCACGCTTTGGGCATATGCAACAGTTCACACGACCACACGGCCGGGTCTATCCGAGGACTACTGTTTTGTATCTTTGCATCTTTGTGTATCTCTCTGCGCATTTTAATAATCGGTTTATTATGTGTGGGCGCCTCAAGAAGCGACTTATACAGAGCCAAGTGTTATTTGCTATTTTCTGTTTGCTATTTGCTATTTGGTTCGGGATTCAGATAAGTCCAACCCACACTTCAAAGCGCTGGCAAAGTTTGCCGGGCGGCCATCGAAAAAGAAGAAAGCCATTCAAAGTATCTTTGAAATTAACTTTATTTATTTAACTACTT
Source organism: Drosophila colorata (assembly GCA_035041545.1). Classification (NCBI taxonomy): domain Eukaryota; kingdom Metazoa; phylum Arthropoda; class Insecta; order Diptera; family Drosophilidae; genus Drosophila; species Drosophila colorata. Next base: position 5,342,938 of record JAWNLD010000013.1, read on the forward strand.
AAAAGCAGATTAACGCAATTACACACTTGAACTGATTTTATGCAAAACAGATGAGCAAACGGAACGCATACAAACAAACGAAACCATACGAATCGAAACAAAAGGAGATAAGTTCGTAGACTTGAAGGATGCTGTGTAGGAAGTAGCCAAATAGCAAAATCAGCGAAAACCCCAAGAAATTAAAGAAAAAGATTTACAAAAAAAACCTGTAGTGGATATGCAATAAATTGAGCCACGCTTTCCTTTACATTTTTTTAAAATGTTATTTTGATCTTACATCGAAATATCAGGGAAAAGATTTTTATCTAAGATTGTCTACATATTTGGGGAATTATAAATAAATATATAATAATCAAATAATATACTATTTATTAAACTACATTATTTTATATATGTGCAAGAATTTTAAATACTGCAGGTTTAGCTTTAAGGAATAGCAGATTTTAGGTTTGGTTTGAGTTTGGGTTCTAATCTTCTTTTAAATTTAAGAAGAAAAAAAAATATATTTTATATTTTTATATATATACGTATATATTTTATATGTTTATATATTATATGTACGTATATTTTTTCTTTTTGTTTATTTTTAATAAAGAGCTAAGTAAATTCCCTTTAATGCAGCCACATCTTGATTTTTATAACGTGGAAGAGGTCTTCAGTAATCTGTCTGCGAATTAAAAATTTTTAAATCCAGTGTACCATTTCGAAATTTGTAAAAACATATATTAAATTATGTCATAGCTTAACAAAGAAATTAAGAAAGTAAATTTTGTTATAGTAAGAAATATATGTTTATAACTTTAAAGTCTTAACACTTGACGTGGGTAATGGTTGATCATATTTGGAATATGCTAGGAAAAGCGCCCGAATTTATAAATGTAATTTATATGTTTTTATTATTATGAAATGGAATGGAATTTTAAAACTAATAAAAATTTAGTTAGTTATATCAAAGACAATGTATATTATTTATAAATATTCATATTTATATATTTATATTTATAAATATTTACGCTTAAGATTTTTAATCTTAAGCTTGCATTATATAAATAATTAAATATATAAATATTTATATATTTATATTTATAAATTTTTTTATATTTATATTTATAAATATTTATATATTTATATTTATAAATATTTATATTAATAGTTATATTGTCTTTGGTTATATCATCTTTAATTTACGAATTAGTTTTGTTCCGACCTTATATAAGTTTGTACAAACAAAAATCGCAATAGATTATAGAAAGCGAAGCAAAAAAAATATATTTGTTATTTGCAGCAAATTTTATTTTTAATTAACAGTTAAAATTATTTAGCGTTATAAAAAACAACAACAATTGGAGTCATTTTATTTTCTGACTTAATACGAAGACGCTATTTTAGATGGTGGCCATTATTCTCAAATTGTCTATATATGTACAGAAACCCCCTTCTACTTAGCCTTAATCTTGCTTTATTTGGATGATATAGTTATAAACGAGCAAATGGGGCTAATAGGTTTTAGAATTCTTATTTAATGCTTATATCACAATAATATTTATATATTTTAATATATATTTAAATATTCTGCAAATTTAGCTTGATCTTTAAAAATATCACTTTGAATAAAAGTTGACTAAAATGTTTAAACATTCATGATTATTTATTTACTTCTTCTCTTGTGGATATTTTCAGCTGTGCAGCACGAGCGCGGTCCGCGCAAGCCGAAGCTGCATCCGCAGCTGCATCATCATCATCATCATGCGGCTGCTGCCGCTGCAGCTCATCATGCGGCCGCCGCCCACGCCCACCATCACCATCACCATCATCATCACGCCCATGCGGCGGCGGCACATCATGCTGCGGCGGCAGCGGCTGCTGCCGCTGGACTGCATCATCATCATGGCGGCCATTTGCCCGTGTCGCTGGTGACCAATGTCTCGGCCTCGTTCAACTATACGCAGCACATTTCCACGCACGCACCGCCGGGCGGCTTTCATCTGGCCACCGGCGCTCAGCCGCCGACGCATCCGCACCCGGCGCAGGCGGCCGCACATCCTGGCCAGCAGGCAGGCACGCATGCGACGGCCTTTCATCATCCGGCGCATGGACACGCGCTGGCGCCGCACGGCGGTCTACAAAATGGCACGGGAAGTGGTGCGGTCAGTGGTGCTGGCGGCGCTTCGGCCGTTGCCATGTCCTTTCCGCCGCACCTGCTGCATCACAATCTTATCGCCGAGGCGGCCAGCAAATTACCCGGCATGACGGCGGCGACGGCAACGGCCGTGGCCGCCGTCGTCTCCACGTCGCCCTACGGCCAGGCCGCGTCCTCAGCAATGGCGAGCGGCAATCACAACAACTACTCATCGCCGTCGCCCAGCAATTCCATACAGTCCATCTCGAGCATTGGGTCACGCAGTGCCGGCGGTGGCGATAGAGATGTAGACGGCGATGGCGATGGCGATGGCGTTGGCAGTCTCAGCCTGGGCAGCGAGAGTCCGCGCGTCAATGTGGAAACGGAGACACCGTCTCCGTCGGCATCGCCGCCATTGAGTGCTGGCAGCGTCTCGCCGGCGCCCACGTTGACCGACTCGCAGAGCCTGGCCGCGTCCAGCACGTCGCCGCATCCCGCACAGAGCTCGACGCACTGCCTCAGCGAAGCCTCGCATCGGACCAACAATGCCATAACGCCGCCCAGCAATGCGACGCTCCTCATGCACAGCATTCATGTCAACAACAACAACAATAACAACAATAACAACAATAATAACAACAATAACAACAACAACCACAACAACATCAACCATAATGGGGGCAGCAGCGGCGACCACAACAACAAACAGCTCAGCTATACATCGGGCTCACCCACGCCCACAACGCCCACGCCTCCTCCGGCGCTGCCAGCGCCGCGTGCCAGCGGCGGCTGCCACGCCTCGAACGGCTTCCTGGAGCTGCTGCTCAGTCCGGACAAGTGCCAGGAGCTCATTCAGTACCAGGTGCAGCACAACGCCCTCCTCTTTCCGCCGCCGCTGCCGCAGCAGCTGCTCGACTCGCGCCTGCTCTCCTGGGAGATGCTGCAGGAGACGACGGCCCGTCTGCTCTTCATGGCCGTGCGCTGGGTCAAGTGCCTGATGCCGTTCCAGACACTGTCCAAGAATGATCAGCATTTGCTGCTCCAGGTGGGTCAGGGATGAAAATGCCCACATAATCGAATCTTAGCCAAAGCTAAGCACAGAAAGCATTTTATTCTAAAATCGAAATCTACATTTAAAATTGATTAACTGGCTGATTGATTGACTGACTGACTGATTGGTAGACCACGCTTATATTAAACTTTTTGGATTTTCATTTCTTTTACAAAGATTTTGTAGAAATTCATTTGTCACACTCTTGCAAACCCCCTTTCCGATTGGAAATATGAGTCCAAATTCGAATTGGTCAATTTAGTCCGATTTTTGTAATATCTGCCCGTTTGGACACGTAGCAAAAATCGATTAAAATACAACTTTTTAAACCCTGAACCCATTAAAAATTTAAACATTTTTTAAATTTAAATTTTTAATGGGACAGAAGGAGGCTTCTTCGACCAGGATGACGAGCTGAGTCGATTTATCTGTTTCCGTATGTCCGTCCATCCGTCTGCACGTCCAGCCGTCTCTTCTCCTAAGCCTTACGCAGAAGAAGTTTACAATTTTGTTTCGATATTTTGCACTATAAAACCTAGAGCCCCCAAAGATAGTATATATTGTTCTCGTAATGCAGACGCAGAAATATTTTGGATTAGCGGATACCTCCCCACTCGCCCCAACTATCAAAAAGACACAATTCAAACGAGATTTGATTTAGATTTGAATGATCTTGTTAAGTCCTGAAAATTTCAAAAATATCATACTTTTAGATTAGAAGTTATTCATGTAATCGGTTCTCATAGTGGGGTCCAATTTGATGAAAGCTTAACAAAATTCTAGTATTGTGGACCGAGTTTTTAAAACTATTTATTATTAAAACAAAAACAGTCCTTAGGGTGAATAAATCATGTAATTAAAAGGTAAAAGGAAAATGTATCTTGGCTGACCCCAGAGGCTGTATTAATGGAAAATTGCTTAAGGAAATTGTACTATAATATAGTTGCTCCTTTTAAATTGGAAAGGGTTCAAAACGTGAGCTATCTAACTCTTACGGTTCAGTCGATCAATCAGTCATTATCATTAGCATTATATTACACACTGTCATGCAATATCAATCAGTATATAATAGTCATTCATTACCTAATATAATATACTATAATATTTCAAATATATATAACGTATATTTATATAAATCTTTTTCCATTTGCTATTTATAGGAGTCCTGGAAGGAGCTCTTTCTGCTTAATCTCGCCCAATGGACGATCCCACTGGATCTGACGCCGATACTAGAATCGCCGCTCATCAAGGAGCGCGTTCTGCAGGACGAGGCGACCCAAATGGAAATGAAGACCATTCAGGAGATTCTCTGCCGCTTTCGCCAGATCACGCCCGATGGCAGCGAGGTGGGCTGCATGAAGGCGATCGCTCTGTTTGCCCCGGAGACCGCCGGCCTGTGCGACGTGCAGCCCGTGGAAATGCTGCAGGATCAGGCGCAGTGCATTCTGTCCGACCATGTTCGGCTGCGGTATCCGCGGCAGGCCACCCGCTTCGGTCGGCTGCTGCTCCTGTTGCCCTCCCTACGCACGATACGAGCGGCGACCATCGAGGCGCTGTTCTTCAAGGAAACTATCGGCAATGTGCCGATTGCGCGACTGTTGCGCGATATGTACACCATGGAGCCGGCGCAGGTGGACAAGTAGACGCTGGCAGCATGGGCGTAGTCATGGGCGTGGCGTGCTTCCAAATGTAATCAAAATCGATTCGCGTAGCATTTAAGCGGCAACAATTTTTGTCACTTGCAAAAATATTTTTGCTCCAAAAATAAAAAATAAAATAAAAAACAACAACGTTCTATATAAAGAGAAAAATGGAAGAAGAGAATACAAAAACTAAAAGTAAAAAATTACTAACTCGACGCGACTGCAGCTGCGACAATTCACAGCGTACAGCGTTCATGTAATAGATACATTGCCACGCCCCCATGCGCCTCTGGCTGCTTTCACGTTGATTTATAGCGCTGTGCGCGAGTTATTCGCTTCTTTTTTCTAACATTTTATTTTTGGTCTTCTCCGCCATGCACTTTATTTATCTTTCATTCGACGTTTTGTCGTCGCTTCTCTAAAAATTGCTCATGTTATTTCAACCTGGCAAGCAACCTGCAAGCCGCCCTCCCCCGCCCAACAACTCCCCCCTTGCCCCAGAACCCTTGACCTGCTGCAGCAACAATCTCCCCTCTCTCGCCCTGCTCAACCAATTTTTTCGAGCTTCCAAATACTTGTACCTTTTCCACATTTTGGCTTTGTTATACTCTAGCAGCGGGTATTTTACCTCTAATCGAATGCTTAAAGAAATTGTTTTATATGTATAAAATTTATACTGTAGTCTGTCTGTCTAAGCAAGAATTTTCTTTTAAAATTTCCCTAATTAAATGAACTTGTTTCAAGCTTATTCTTGCACCTATCTACCCTTACACACTCCAACCATCTTAGTTTTACTTTTGCTTCTTTTTTGCCTTTCAATTTGACTGTCCTGTGTACACATATTTTCAATTTCATAATTTTTCTGCTGCTCTTTTATGGGGATTTCCTTTTATTGTTTTTCGTCGTTACGTGTTTAGAAATCGTGGAAAATGAAAAAATAACTTTGCCGCAGGTCAAGCGCCCAAATGTATGCTGCATGTTTTTGTCTCTGTTACCTTTTACACATTTGTTGGTTTGATGTTTCCGTTAGATTTACATACCTATATATATATATACTATATATATATATAGATCTACATATAAGAGCAAGTGTAACACATATATAGCATATAGATATAGATTGGTGCCAGCTTTGTTTATGAATTATTAAATGCCAAATGCTTTATAATTGATTTTTGCCAAATGAAATTTGTAAAATGGTATGCGAAAAATGTTGCTAAAAAGACAAAAAAAAAAATACAAAATACAAAATAATAAAAAATACATGCAAGTCTATAAAAAAAACAAATTAGATATATAATAGTAGTTGGAAATAGTATGTAAATCGCAACAGCTGTTGGCCCCAGCAAATACATGCATATTAATTATTATGTACACAAGAATATTTAAATAAATTTAAATATAATACAAATATAAGAATACTTCTTGAATTTTTTCTGGGGCGTCTTAAACGGAAATTAATTATTGTATAACTCGACAAAACGACCAAAGTAAGTTCGCTTTCATACTCTTTCAGGAAGTGGAAAAGGTATGTGGGGTGTGTGCAATGTTCGTCTTGATGTCCGTCCGTCTGTCCATATGAATGCAATTTTTTCGCCGCTATTGGAACTTGGAATATATTCTCGTGTATACCCGCGACAGATAAAGTGTTAAGATTGTTTGGCTGCGAACACTGGGGTCGTGGCAATTCGATTGATTCTATGTATCTCTGTCAGTTAAAAAGCTAGATAGATCAAAATTTTGCAGACAGATTACTGAAGACCTCCTCTAAGGATAGCACAACGATTTTTTGATACTATATCTCTTGTGGGCGGGTAATCCACATATCCCACAATTTTAGAGCTAGTGTCACCAAATTTGGTAGGCAGTTAAACCTCCTTTAAAAATCAAACCGAAAAATATCGGCTACGTCCACTCCTTCCCCAACAAAATACAAAAATCTATATATCTCCAAGATACCAATAATAATAAAGATAAAAAAAATTTAAAATTTAGTCCTATAGGAATATTTATAGTTGTCCAATGTTGACAAGATGTTACTTATATGTTAGGAGCATAGTAAAACTCGTCATTACTTAGCTTGGTGAAGATTTCTCAAAGGCACAAATGAGTTTTTATGCAAAAAAAATCTGTTTTCGACCAATAGAACAATTGTCAGATAGGTATATGACATAGTACTCCAACATAGAGAAAGGTACCTATGCAAATTTAAAGATAAATAACATTTGAGCTCGTTGAAATGCTTTAAGCTCTCTACCCTTTTATGCAGCAACAACATTTATGAGCCTAATTGCAGAGAGATGACACACATTAAAAAAATGTCAAAAAGTTGGAAATGGAAAAAGAAATACTCCTATAAAAATATAAATTATTTAATAACTTTTAATTTATTTTTATTTCATTATTATATTGTCTATTTCAATGGAATAGGAAATATTTTTGTAAAATTTTTAATTTACCTAATAACATTATTTGTTTTAATACTTTTTCAGAGATAGTTGTTCAAAAAAATTAACCGTCAATTTAGCAGCGCCAATTAAATTTATTTAGTTAATAAATTATTAGCTCATAATTTCAGAACAATAAAAATAAATTTTAGAACGCTACTTTGACTTTGATTCGTCGGAATTATACAGCAATAACCAAAAAATTATTATAAATCAAGACGTCACGTCATAAACATACTTAAGGGGGAATTTTGCACGATAACCCACAAAATTTGAGTCCGAAAAAGTTTTTTTTACAAATTATAAACAGAAACTAGAAAAAAAAAGCTTTCAAATCGCTTAAAATTAGTTGAAAATTGAGAAAGACCTCGTTAGCCTTTAGTAAAACCCATTGAGTAATAAAAAGTAAAGTCAAACTAAAAAGTAATAAAAATTATTACTGAATGAGTAGAATACATATAAATGGTATCATTTATAGCTGACCAAGGAACACATTTTTTACCCTTCCAACGCTGTCTACTTGCACTTTTGTTGTTTCTTGTCGCCTAATGCACTGGGAAAACTTTATCAAAAAACATGCAAATTTCGTTGGCACTAAACAAATAACAGACAGACCCGAACAAACCAAGCAAACCCAAGCAAATTGTGTTAATGGAAGTAACAAGCCCAAAAAAAATTTAAAAAAAGGCAATTAAAACAATTAAGTGTCGCGCTCTTCGGGCCACACTATTTGCCAAGTAAAAATGATAAAAAAAAATATTTTGCCTAAAAAAAAAGAAACCAAAAATTGTGGCATTAAAAAAGTGCCAAACACATTTCATTTTGAGGGAGCCAAGCGAGCGCGACAAATAAAAATATAAAATGTGTAAAAAAATGAATATACAAATCCGCAATTTGTATGCTGTCGCATATTCCGTAATGCTTAAGCATTGTCCAGAGGCCGTTGGGCTGCTTTAGGGGGCGGGGCCTTGTTGTTGTACTCGTAGCTGTCATAAATACTGTGAACGACTCAATGCTTTGATAAAGGACATATGCGGCTCTATTATTGATGCCATGTCTTGTCCGGTGCTGTCATCAAAGGACGTGCCATTGTTTGAACCGAATGTCTTGGCAAAAGGTAAGACATTTGCTTATTTTACATAGACATTGGTAAACGCTTTTGGGGCTCAACTGGATGGTGTCCGATACGATACCGTACCGCATAGACCGCTGGACATGCTGCATATACCCTTTTGGCTAAAAACTTTCGTTGTCGTTCGTTTCTTTTCACACTTTTTGCCACTTTTCGCCATGGGCAATACATCTTGGACCACAAAACACAAAATCGTCTTAAGTATTTTGTGTGGTTTAAATAAAATAAAAATAATAAAAACCATCTCTTTCTATGTCGCTATGTCTCTGTCTGTGTGTCAGTGTGGGTGTGTGTGTGTGTGTGTGTGTATGTGTGTGTGTGTAAAGGGATAAGCGTTGTACATCCGCTTAACGTTGTGTATTTTCTTCGCTTATTCTTGTCTTGGCATTCAATTTGGGTCTCGTTTTGCGTAAATGATTTTATTTCGTTCTTTTGTGGCTTGCTGTAAAATTTTGATATACTATTATTCTATGCCCAGATCCAATGTCCGTCATTGTTTTTTATGGACACACATTACACAACAATCGCACACACCCCGCCGTTCCTGCACTTTCTAGCCCACCCACACATCATCTTTCCCATCATCAGCCGCATGACATGGCCAAAAGGTGGCCGCTGCTGCATATTGGACATGGCTATGCAAGTTCCTGGCCATGTGAATTGTGCCACTTGTTAACATTCATGTGTGTGGGCAAAAGGATTGATGTGCGCCACATGTTAATTTGGGCCTGTGCATAGAAATTGCGCATACGCCTAGTTGGGCGTGGCAAATGATGTATATGAATGATTCGAAGAAATAGAAAGGGTAGCCGGCAATCCAACAGTTGTAAGCAGGGACTTTGTCCAACTAAGCCGCAGGTATTTTAAATCTTACATAAAATGCGTAAACCCATTTGAAAATTCTGTATCGATTTTGTTAACATTTCGATTGTTCATATGAAATCAGTTTTAGAAGTCCTTAATTAAATTATGCGAATATTTAATCATTATGGGTCCAAATCTTCCACAATTTAAAAATTATTGTCTGCCTAAATTAATTTTATATAGTTATACTTACAGTTAAGGCAACCAAGTAAACATTAATAATAAAATAATATAAAATTTAATAAATGGTATGGATATTCCCGAAATGCATTGGTATTCATTTAATCAAAATTAAAAATTAATACAAACAAACAAATTGAACTCTCCATTTTTAAAGTCAAAATGTCATGCGCTCCATATCCGTCACAATTTTTAATAAATTCAAGTCATTGCAATCTTCCGTAGATGAGATTTATCAAATTTATATTTATAATCTGCGTATCCTTTACGAGCGCATTATAAACTAAATTAAATGGCTTTAGCTCTTATAGTCTTAATCGATTTTTATCGATAGCAATGAAACGGAGCAAGATATCGAAAAAAAAGATGTACGGGCGGACGGACGGATGGATAAACGGGTGGACGGACGGATGGACGGACAGACGGACATGGCTAATTCAGCCCGGTTCGTCGTGCTGATCAAGAATATATATACTTAATGGGTTCGGAAGTGTTAGAAAATTCGGGGTACAAAGTTATATAGGCCCGCTAAACTATATTTTTATTAAAAATAAATCTATTTTTATACAATACGAAAAAATAATAAGATTTTATGGTAATTTACGTAGGCGTAAATGTTATACAAGTATATCTGAGCCTAACAGATCGACCAATTTATGGCGACAAATGGGATTAGCATTTTGCTGAATGTACATTAGCTTCTAAACCTACAATATATGAATTTATGTAATTGGCAAAACTTTAAATTTTATACGATTTTATCACATGTATAAGCGTGCTAACAGAAAACGTTTGAACACATTAAACAAAAGCATTATGAAGACAGCACAATTTTCATTCATTTATGCCACATTTTAATGCAATGCATTTGTAGAGATAGACTAGACAGAACAGAGTAGTGTGAGGGGGGATAATTATGTGGGTGTAGATGGTGCAGGAACACTTAATCGTCAGCGCCATGCTGCACAAAATCACATTGTGAGGCTGCTGCTGCTGCTGCTGCTGCTACCATGGAAACAAGCCAATCCGCACGCTACACCAGAAAACGCCACCAGAAGCAGAACCAGTGTAGAGACCCAGACCCAGCCCAGACCGAGACCGAGACCGAGACCCCAGCTCAGGCACAGACCAGGACTCAGGCACAGACGCAAAGCAGGAGCGCAAGTCAGGCCACGAGCATAACGTGCAACTTTCCAGCTTTCGCCGCAATCAATTTTACGGGTGCACAACAACAACGACAACAACAACAACAGGGAGCGGAATTAGAGCAACCCCGAGTAGACAAACCAACCCAAACCTGAAAAACAAAAACCAAACCGAAACCCAAACTCAAACTCAAACCGACGCGATTCACCCAAACATTCGAAGGGCCAAAGAGCGTTGGACACGCAACCGAACAGCAGCAGCGCCCAGCACGTGGTCCAGCTCACATGAAGGTATTAACGCGTAACAACATCGCCGCATGATTAACCTCCTCCATTTGGGAGGATGTTTTGGGCAGTGCTGGGCGTTTGAGCGCAAGGGCGTGGCAGTGGTTAGCCATGACTCTGGCCTAGCTTTTGCCGTGTACTAGACGGAGCTTAACAGGAAGCTCCTTCGGCTACGGCGGCAACGGTTACATTGCTAATCGCCTCACGACAGCATCAACAACTCAAACGGAATCCACAGATCCGTTATATGCTCAGAAATAATAATATTGCCAAGGCTTAACATATTCGTAGTAGCTTTAAATGCATTTGTTAGCTTTTACATAGTTCATTAAGTGCGACTTTATTTTGAAATATTACTGTTGATCCAAAATTACTTGATTATTTAACAATTTTATTTCGTATGACCTCAACCCTTTGAATATGGGTAAAAAAGGGTTTAATGGTTATGTGCAAAAGCATGTAACATGCAGAAGGAAGCATCTCCGGTTCAATATATATTCTTGATGAGGGCGACGAACTGGCTCGATTTTTAGCTATGTCCATCTGTCCGTCCGTCTGTATGAACGCAGCGATCTCGAAAACTACAAAAGCTAGAGACCTATGCTTTTCGACTACGGATTCTCCATCGCCACACTCAGAACCAGCTATCATTTTTTTTCGATATCTTGTCCGGTTTCATTAATATCGATTAAAATCGATTTTAGGTTTTCTTAACATATCTCAGAAACTATAAGGGCTACAGATTAGATTATTATGTTCTTCTAAAGCAGACAACAGCTCGCCGCTGGGTTCAGGGTATCTCGTGTAGGTGAACTCCTCTAAAAATCGAACTGAAAAATTTCGAGAGGAGACACAAACCCCCCCATAAATTACAAATATCAATATTTTTCCAAAATAACAATAATAATTGAGAGCATTTTCAACTGTTTTAAGCTGTTATTACACATTGAATTAGTATTGCGCAGTCGGTTACGCCCGACTGCAACGTTCTTACTTGTTTCTTAATTATATTATAAATATCCGTTAATTTTTTTGCCTTGCCACAAGTCTGTTATTTGCTACTGTTATTATATTTGTATGTATATGTCCAATATATATTGCATTAAAGCGTAGATGTGCATAATTGCAATTAGTTATGTAATGCGCGAAATTTATAACAAAATTAGTGACAAATCTAAAGATAAACGATACTATTTTATAATTATAAAAAAAAATCAATTACTTAAATTTGGTTTTTTGTTTTAGCCATAAAAACAGTGAAAGTTTGATCTTTTGAAAAGTTCTTCTTCTCGATATTTAGAGGAGATCGTCAGAAAAACATCTGCCAAGTTTGGTGACATCGACTAATGAGATGAGCCGATGAGTTTTTCTCGGCTCATCCGACCCCAATGTAGTTGTATATGGATGTTTATCAATTGGCTTTTTGCATACTAAATTTTTTATTGCAAATTTTATAATCTATCTAACTTTCAAACTGAGAGAGATATATCGATTTTATTGAATTGCCACGCCCCCAGTCGGTGTAGCCAAAAACCATCTTAACACTTCATCTGACGCGGGTACAGACGAGTATATATTGCAAAGTCTCTAGTTTCAATTGTTGCGAAAAAAAATTGCGTTCTTACGGACAAACCTAATATACTCTTTTCCCTTCGTGTACTAGTATAATAAAAAAAAAAAAACAGTTCTTGAGATTTGACTCTACCAAATATAAACCTAAATATAATTAAATATAAGCCCTATATTTAAAGCCCTTTTTAACAAAATATATTAACTTAAAAAGGTTGAATCGGAAAAGTACTATTTTAGTTAAAATAAAATGCCATTGAATAAAATCAGATATATTTCATAATTGAATTACGCATAATCTATCAACATGTCGAGCACACATTAATGTTAATTTCTGTTCCTGGTGGTAGTAGTTGTGGTGGTTGTTTAGTTACGCCAAAACCTAATAGATTCTTTATGACTCCAATACCGTGATAGGCTGCTTGGCCGAGGGCGTGCACTGAACTGGCTGCTGATTGAACAGCTCCGGTTATTGAACCCCCACATCCTAAAAGACAGGTGCTCCCGATGGTCGGATAGTGCAGTAGAAGGAGTGCTGTGGAACTTACAATAGATATATGCAGATAGATACAGTCAATTGTCACATACCACAAACGAGCAGCCCAACTTGAATTTTTGTTCCAATATCCGTTCTGTTCATCCTCATAGCGTATAATGTTGGAAAAGATTTGCAGTATTTCAGTTAAACCATAAATTTAATACTTGGCAACATCTTATAACTGTAACTAATTGCTTAAGTTATCTAACATGTAACTAATAATATTAACCAGAAGTCTACAGTAGATTCAGGTGTAGACGGTTTTTAGATATGTATATGGACGAGTAGGTGTTTATTTCGCATATAAAAACTTTGAACTGAATTATACAAATTAATATTATTTCCTTTGAACATAATAAGAAGTGTTAAGCAAATTTGAATTGCGCGGGCCCTGAAGCAAGTAACATTGAGTTAACAGCTCTGCTTGAATTTTAACAGTTCATTTGAGCATAACAGAGCCCCCGTTTTAACATTTTTAATTTAATTAAATTGATATTTATTTATACCAAACAGCTGTTTTGACAAAATTAAAATCAAGCACAAGCATTTCAATCAAACAATTATTTCAAAGAGAATTATCACACTTGTAATCAATAATAATAATAATGATAATAATTTTCGGGACGGAAGAATCGGGCAAATTCTTTACATTGGCATTTATTTTATTTTAATATTTTGCTATCACAAAGAAAATGTTAATTATGTATTTGCATTAACTAAATTTGATTTTAATTAACCGATAATTTGTATCAATTAATTATTCAAAATTCAATTTAAATATTACTATGGAATATCCAAAACATGTTACATTCGATTGCACGATAAACACAATCGTTTAGCAATCAATAAATAAGTTATCGATATCTTATCGTTTCTTGGTCTTGCAAATACGCGTTTACAAAATAGTATTTATTAAATGTGCCGTGCCTTCGACGTGTCAGTTCGTAGTAAATAATTCGCAGCGTTAGTCACAAAAGCCCAAGAGTCTCCGACACGCGGACAAATCAAGCGACGAAGATACAACAACAATAACAACAGCAACACAAAAACAATAATTAATAACAGCAGCATGGCGGAAAAAGTAAATGTTTGCATTGTCGGCTCTGGCAACTGGTGAGTGCATTAACAGCAGCAACATCATTAATAATAGCAACAATAACAAGAGCACCGTAACTTATATAATAATTGCATTATGCACCTTCGCATTTTGAACCTTGTGCAGGGGTTCGGCCATAGCGAAAATTGTCGGCGCCAATGCGTCCGCGCTGCCCGAGTTCGAGGAGCGCGTCACAATGTTCGTCTACGAGGAGATGATTGACGGCAAGAAGCTAACGGAAATTATCAACGAGACGCACGAGAATGTTAAATACCTGAAGGGACACAAACTGCCACCAAATGTGGTAAGTAAGCAAGTTGTGATAAGGCAGCAGTTGTTAATTGAAAACCAGAAAAAAAAAAAAAAAACTAAGTAAAAGGTGGGAGAAAAGCAATTGGCTTATGTAACACAGCTGCCAGTATTAGGTATTAGTTTAATTTTTAGCAAGTGCAGCGGACGCAGTTGCACTTGTTCCTTACATAAAAGACGCCGCTGCCTTGATCTTGGCCAAATTATCTAATCAGGCGAGCGAGCGGGCGGTCGGTTGTGAGGGTCTTTGCATGCACGCAGCTATTTTTACAACTCGCACAAGCTCTCACCTCGCTCTCTCGCTCTCTCCCTCTCACACTCTCTTGACCGTCACTGCAGTTTCAGTTTTTCACCTTGCTCTGACGTCGCTCCTGCCATGCTGGCACTGGCAGCTCTGCCGCTGTCTTTGACATAGGTCAAGGCCGGCTTTCTCCCCTCTCTGCCGCTCTTATTTAGTTTGACACTCTCTTACGACAGCAACTGTGACAGTTACATATGTACGTAGATCGATGCGTGTTGCGTCAATATTGAATATACATATGTAGTAAACATACATATATGTGCATATATTTTTATAGCAACAATTTGCTCAGCTGAACTGATAGGCCGGGCAGTACTTAACTGTTTGTGTTTGCTGATTATAGATAAGCCGCATTGTTCGCAGGTCATGTTAAACAAGCTGTTTCAGTTGTCTAGATAAAGTCGCCTACCAAAAAAAATATGTAGCTGTAATTATTAATTATATGGAAATTTCCTTGGCAGCCAAACACAGTGGAATTAAAAGCGAAATTTTAGAATTTGAATAGAACAGCTGGCACTGCAAAATTGATAAAAAAAAAACAAAAACAACAATTTTTTTTATTATAAAAAAACAACAAAATCCCATTTTTATGTCTGTTTCTTTTGTGTAGCACAGATACCTGTATGTATGTATGCACATATACTATATATAAGTTTCTATAGCTATGGTTTTGGCAAATGTTCAATAGTGAAAGCAAAGGAAAAACAAAAACACATTCGTATATATATAGATTATAAACAAATAACCATGGGCCAATGTCAAAAATGCAGGCAATATGCAAACTATTTGTCAAATCAAATGTTAAACGATTCAAAAGTGCTTTGAAACTTATAACACAATGTTTATATTTAGTTGCCTGATAAGAAAAAGTGGCACAAAATTGAATAATTTCCTTTCTCATTCTGCTTATTGTTTTGTTTTGTGATAACAAACTGACACCAAACGGTGTGTGTTTATTTTGATACCCTTTAAATTTTGTCGGGAAAATGTCACACATCTTCAATAACATAAAGATTTAAATATATATAAATATATCGTGAACAGTATTTTAACTGAGTCGAATTTCATTTAGTCATCGTACAAAATCATGAAATATTTAATATGCTCTTAATATATATATATAATCTTATAATAGAGAACCCTTAGGCACAATCGCCCGTTGACCGCTTGACCGCATTATTCAGTTTCTTGTAAATAGTATTTCTTAATACGCTACTTGAATGAATTTGTGCAATATCTAAAAACATGAATCAAGCTGTTATAAATTATAAATTGGTTATAAATTACACATAGTAGAAGGTTGTGCTGTTAATTATCAACTTCTAAACAAGTGCAACTCATAAACTTTTTACAAGCACACGAAACGAGTCGCACAAATGCATTTAGTTCCAAGCTATTAAACTTTGAACTTTTTGCTACAGTTGCGGAAAATATATTCGTAGTAAAACAGTATTAAATCAAAATAAAAGGAATATAATTAAATGAATTTATACTTTCATTTTTTTACATTATTTTTTTATGTCTACAAATTTATTTCCATACGTTAACAGAGTTGGCACTTTTTTTTTGTCTTATCTAAAGCGGATAAAAATCGCAAAGCGAAGCATTTATAATATATGTACGAGATACGTATCTGAAACAGTGCCCGAAGCTTATACCATACATTAACGGTTATGTAAGGGTTAGCAAGTTGGCTAATGGCAACGCCAAAACAAGTTTGTCAAATTAGAGAAGAAAAAAAGTTAAAAATAAAAACCGATCAATATACAATAACATCATCAGCTATCACAATAATTTATGTAGACGCTAGACAAGCCTCTAAAACCGAACTCATTTGCGATTCAAGTGATTTTTACAGTAGTTGGGAACGCAGCATTTCAGATTGCAAAGTTTCCTTCATTCAACCTTGAGCTGTGTGTTTGGTTTGTTCTATTATGCGCTTATCAGCTGCTTATCAGAGCATTCACTCGACATTCTTATTGATGCACAACATTTAGAATTCGCATTTAGTTTGTTTTCTAATTTTCTTTTCTCTTCTCTCCTTCGCCTTGTTTCTAGGTTGCTGTGCCTGATCTGGTTGAGGCTGCCAAAAATGCCGATATACTCATTTTCGTGGTGCCGCATCAGTTCATACCAAATTTCTGCAAACAATTGCTGGGCAAGATCAAGACCAATGCCATTGCCATATCACTGATCAAGGGCTTTGATAAGGCCGAGGGCGGCGGCATTGATCTAATTTCGCACATTATTACCCGCCATTTGAAGGTAAGCCCATGCCGAAGGTGACTTAATGCAATCTTTGCCAATCTTATACTAATCTAACACTATCTACATACCCAGATACCATGCGCCGTGCTGATGGGCGCCAATCTGGCCAACGAGGTGGCCGAGGGCAACTTTTGCGAGACGACAATCGGCTGCACGGACAAAAAGTACGGCAAGGTGTTGCGTGATCTCTTCCAGGCCAATCATTTCCGTGTCGTTGTCGTTGAGGATGCCGATGCCGTTGAGGTGTGCGGTGCCCTGAAGAACATTGTCGCCTGTGGTGCGGGCTTTGTCGATGGCCTCAAGCTGGGCGATAACACCAAGGCGGCGGTTATTCGTCTCGGCCTTATGGAAATGATTCGTTTCGTCGATGTCTTCTACCCGGGCAGCAAATTGTCCACTTTCTTTGAGAGCTGCGGTGTTGCCGATCTCATTACGACGTGTTATGGTGAATCTGAAAAATTGTTGATTGATTATTGTATTTTATTTTAAATATATCTTGTCCAGGTGGTCGCAATCGTCGTGTCTCTGAGGCTTTTGTCACATCGGGCAAAACTATTGAGGAACTCGAGAAGGAAATGCTTAATGGCCAAAAATTGCAGGGCCCGCCCACTGCCGAGGAGGTTAACTACATGTTGAAAAACAAAGGGCTGGAGGATAAGTACGCTTTAAATTGGTTATCAATTAATAAATTAAATATTTACCTAAATATTTTTTTTATTGCAGATTCCCTCTGTTCACGGCCATACACAAAATTTGCACAAATCAGCTTAAGCCTAAAGAATTAATCGATTGCATACGCAATCATCCCGAGCATATGTAAGTGTTGAGTTTCTTTTTGTTTTGCTTTTTGCACAGCTGCACATGATTCCACCAAGAGTTCCGTATTACTTTCCCGTAAATCCCAACCTATGCCTACGCCTTTCTCACACACAATGTTTTGATTTGTTCTTTATTGTTGTACTTAATTTGCAGTTGAATTTATTTCCCAATAACACCCGATTTAAGTTAACTATTATATTTTTAGTTTGCCTCTTAAATACATAAATTTTTAGTTATACACCTTATGCACTTTTCTAAGCTATTAGCATGTTTTACTGATTTTATGATTTATTATATTCTTCTAAATTAAGTTAACAATTTAATATAACAAAAGCTGAATAATAAAACTCAAAAAAGAATACAAAATTCTAAATTTACAAATTGTAATGGTAAAAAATAGTTTTTTAATATTTTTCTTATCAAATTATCAATCATTTCCACTTCAAATTCTTATTCATATTAGCTCATTCATATATGTAAACCCTCCATATACCCTCAATCCACCGAGTAATCCAACATTTCATGTACATTACTAAAACAACCAACTTTTATGTTTCATCAACAACAATTTGTGTTCTTCTCTTCTTTTTTATATGATTTCTCATAGGGATACGTTCATCATGCCGTCGCCAAAACTCTAAACTGTGTTACACCAAATGTTTTTTAAAAACGAAAACAAAAACAAAAGCTATACAAGATAAAATCGATTGTAAATACTATTTGTTTCTAGATCAAGTCAAATCATACTCTATTATCACGCACACTCACGCATTTGCAACCGTTATTTACGTACTCGTTCTGTCCAAAAATCGCTTCTTTCGCCAAGTTCAACTCGCATTTCTATTTCTACAATTTAAAATGGTTTCTGTTGACCAACAATTGTTTCCATTTTATGTGTTCATAAGAGAAAATGTCAGTGTCATATTTGTTAAACCAAAATGAATTTTGTTAAACATAAAATAAAGTATCCAAATATTTGTTGTACATATCGAAGAAACACATAAGCATAATAAGGAAAAATATTTTTTAATAAAACGTATTTACAAATTGGCAGCAACAAATCGGCAAAGAGCAGTACGTATCGAAATTTGATATATTATTAATTGAATTTTACGTTTTTAACTCACGTTTGTATTTGAATGCAATTTGGAATGTAATGCTTATAATCGCCGAGCACTTCTATAAATAATGAGTTTTGTTTTCTATTCCGCAGGCAAAATTTGTAAAATAGTAATGCAAGTTTAAAACCGTTTTTATGCACCAAAAAAACAAAACAAAAGTAAATAGTAATTTTTCAGCACACATCTAACAATCCTCAGACGCCAGTCAGTTAACTACCCAGCCAACGACAAGAATGTGTATAGGTTGTTAATTTAATATTAAAATTCAACGCATATCCAGCGAACCACAGAAACGAACAAACCAATCTTGAAGTCTGCTCTTTATTTTAACTAAGTTTTTAAAAGTTAAATTAGCGAGAAATGTGCGCATGTACCTAAAAAAAAAAACAATTGTAAATACCAAGAATAAATTTTACAATTACAATACAAACAACAGAGGCGTAACAAATGGAACAGCAATGGTTTAATTTAAAATTAAAAACGTTAAACATATGGAATTTTATTTTCTTTAGTAAATAAATATTGAATGGCGTAGACATAAAATAACTGTAAATGAATAATGTGTTAAATAAACAAAAGGCAAAAAGTTGCGTAAATTTAATTTTGGACAATTTCATTTATTCATGTTTTCTGCACGTTTGAAAATAGTTTTCGTGGCGTCTTTTCGAAACCAGCGGAAATTGATCGGTATGTTAACATTTATCGATAATAGCCAAGCAGCTGTTTGACTTCTTGTGCAGCCCTATCGAGTTTGCAATACAACTCTGTGTTTACGTTTCTGGCTGACTGTCAGTTTTTTTTTTTAGCAATAACAAAAGTATTTTTCTTTTGCAAGTGGAATTATTTTGCGACCCACTCGCTACGCAAACAACAATAACGCCCAATAGTGCTGTTAAAGTGCTCGATAACGGTTAAAAATCAATAGGCATATTTGCTGTACGTTCTTCGTGCTCCGAACAATGGCGTCATAATTCCCTTTGTTGTTTTCATAGGGGCAGCGGCCAAATCATAAACATCAAAATAGAAATAGGTGAAATACGTGAAACGTAGCTAGCTGCTAATTGTGCATTTGTGTGCGTGACCGAGAATGAGTGTGCTTATTAATATATTGTTTTTTTCAGCTGACAGCCGTTAAAAGCTGAAACGCATAAACTTGGCCCTACCAGCAAAAACGCAATAAAAACAAAAGCAATATAATTATCAAGCAAATGCAATTTGTTTAATGGCCATCGATTCGTAGACACAATGGACCCGCAGAAGATCACCGAATTGGCCAACTTGCTGCGCAAGAATGGTGACAAAATTCTCAGCTCCGAATTCACACTGACGTTATCAGGTAAGCAGCAGTAATGCAGTAAGTGCAGCCATGCGGGCGACAGCTGACCAAGCACTGATCAGCCCCGCCCCGCCCCAGCCCACCAGCTACTTTGTTCTAAGCTCGCTTCGCTTATCAATGTAAACCGTTTTATGTGTCACACACGCTCACACACACACACACACACACTCATTATTGCAGGTCCGCTACTGCGCGCTTTGAACGATTCCTTCACGCTGATTGCGGACAGCGATATTGGAGTTGGAGTCGGAGCTGGCCTTGGCACATCCGCACAGAAGCATCAGCAGGCGTTCCAGGTGGTCAAGCCGATCAATGCCAAGTCGAGCGTGTTTCCCGACCTGCAGCTGCTGCACGATTTCGTGCAGAAGACAACGCTGCTGAAGCTCAACTATTTCCCCGGCGAGCATTACTTTGAGGGCGCCATCGACATTTGCAAGTTTCGTGCGCTGCGTCGCCTGGAGGTGCACAAGATCAGGATATGCCAGGTGGTGGGCATTCAGGCGCTGCGCTCGCAGCTGCAGCACCTCATCTGCATCAAGAGTCTGAGCAGCGTGGAGGACATAATCACGCACTGCGGCGGCGATCGCTCGAATGGCTTTGTCTGGAACGAGCTGCAGTCGGCGGACTTTAGCTACAACAATCTGCGGGCGGTGGACACGGCCCTGGAGTTTGCCCAGCACTTGCAGCATTTAAATTTGCGCCACAATAAGCTCACCAGCGTGTCGGCCATCAAGTGGCTGCCGCATCTGAAGACGCTCGATCTGAGCTACAATTGTTTGACGCACCTGCCGCAGTTCCATGTGGAGGCCTGCAAGCGGCTGCAGATGCTCAACATTAGCAACAACTATGTGGAGGAGCTGCTGGACATGACCAAGCTGGACGTGCTGACCAGCATGGATCTGTCCGACAATTGCCTGCTGGAGCACACGCAGCTGCTGCCGCTGAGCGTTCTGATGACGCTCACCACGCTCAATTTGCAGGGCAATCCGCTGGCCTGCCATCCCAAGCATCGTTTGGCCACCGCGCAGTATTTGCACAAAAACACGGCCACAGTGCGTTTTGTGCTCGACTTTGAGCCGCTGTCCAAGGCGGAGAAGGCGCTAACAGGCAGCCAACAGTTGCGGTTTGTGGGCAACATGAGTCACCGACTGGCCAGCAGTTACATATCCATAAATAGCTCGCGTGCCTCCAATACCACGCCAGCCTCGAGTGTGGGCTCGCAGCGTTCGCTATCCGTCAGACACAAGGATTCGTCGTCCGAGGCGGAACAGGCGCCAGCGGAACCGCAAGTCAGCAAACGTCGCTCGAAGAAGCTGCGCACCGTAGAAATTGCCGAGCATGGCAATGAGACGACAGCAGAAGCAACCGAAGCCATCGAGGCACAAACGCCGATGCGGAACATAGCGCAGGAGACGACCGACGGCAGCCACTTGGTGACGAAAAAGCAAGTGGAGACACTGCGTCTCAAGTACGGCAACGAGTGGCTGCAGTCGGGCAATGCGGAGCTAATGCTGGGCATTGGCACGCAGCTGCCCAGCGAACAGGAGCGCCACGAGGCGCGACAACAGTTCAACGAATTCCTCGGCGAGTTCTCAACGACAGCACAGCCGGCCGAGTCGGAGTCGGAGCCAGAGCCAGAGCCGTTGAATGTCAACTCCACGCCCACCAGCAGCAGCCATTTGAAAGCCGCATTTGATGCGACGTTGACGCCCATCAAAACAGAAGGCAACAACACGGACGCCGACCTGACACAGCAAACAATTTACGAGTCCTGCGACAACAGCGCTGCGACGCAATATGAGAGTCTGAACAATACGCTGCAGCAGGAACAGCCGCAGGAGCCAAACGTAGAGCAAAAGCAGGAGCTTGATAAGCACAAGGAGGTGTTGAGACGCTATGCGGCTGCTTACACTGAACAGGATGAGGAGGAGCCAGGTAAAGTCCAGTTGCGAAATAAAAATGTGCATTTAAAACCAACTTAGAGTCTTGTTCAACATTTCCCAGTTTCCGACGAAGAGCCCGATGAGAAGCTATATACTGTCTCCCATGCGAACAAGAGCAGCGAGCCGCTGTTTCTGACCATATCCTCGAACTATGTGCGCGAAAAGGATACGCTCAGCAAACGGTGGGTGTTTGTCTGTTTATGTACCAAGAAGATATATTAATATTTTTTTTATTATATATTTTTAGTACCAAAACCAAATGGAGCATCAAAGTGCTGGAGTCTTGCGAGCGGATCAAGTCAAATACGCTGCGTATTAACTTTGATACAATGCAGAAGAACAAACAGGAACGCATTTATTGTGTGGACAATGCATTGTGTCAGGTATATATATATATATATTATTTTAATATACATTAGACAATTAATATGCTCTTTTCTGCCCGTAGGAGCTGGAAAAGAAGCTGCGGGACATTCTGTCTGAGCGTGATCTCACTGAAATGAATATAATCGTCTATAGCTGTGTCATTTGTGGCTTCAAGTTTAGCAGAGAACGTAAAAAAAATAACTTCAGGACAGCGGGTACAAGGAGGCGCAATAAACGTTGCTTAAATCTAAATTCTAATGTACAATACTTTTTTTGTTTGGGCAGAATTGCGTTGTCCGGACTGTCGCAGCGTGTTTGTGGCGGAGGTGAACGAATTAGCCGGCTCGCTGGACAAACCCAAAGTGTCCAAGGTAGAACCGAAGCTGTCGCCAGCGCTAATTGTGAAGGAATCGCCAATCAGCACGCCGCTGGTATTGCAGTCCGAGGAGGACAATCAAAGCATTGGCAAGTGTTGAAATTAATTTCTAGGATTTCTAGGCAAAGTAGCTAAGAAAATGTTGAAGGATTTAAAAAAAGAAAAACCAAAACAACAAAAAACATTAAGCGTGTAGAGTTGTGTAACATTTTCAATGCATTTCTGTTTTGTGATTGGCTTTTAGTTAATATTTGTGTAGTTTTGTTTTTGGATTATGTTTATTTATTTTTATTGAATTTGATATACTTTTTATTTACTGAATATTATTTCTCTTTCTTTTTGCATGCAATATATTACGCACACACACACACACACACACACCCAAACACACACCACATACTTATATATAAGTAAATCCAAAGGCAAATCGAGACTAAATCTAACTTTTTTATATATTTTTATGTATTCTTTTTGTACTTTTCGCTCACCCAACTACAACAACAACAACAACAATTGTAAAATACTATTTAATTATTTAGTGGCCAACAGCAGGCTCATCGCTAATAACACACCCAAGCGTAGGAGTTTGATGCAAACCATAAAAAGTTAATATATGCCATTTTATTGTATATGTACATGAATCAGGGACCGCTAATAACAGTTATTTATGATTCTTAATTTTCATATTGTCAATATAAATTGGGGTACAACTATTTCAAATATACCAAAAAACCAATTTGCCAAAAAAAAAAAATACTCATGGTTATTTTTATGCAAAATTTATTTAACAACATTATTTTATTAATACGATTTTTATTTTGAACTCTGAAAATAAGTACAAGCTATAATTTTCATTTTATTACCCTGAATTTTTTTCTAATGATAAAAACATCTTGATGACTTTTGACTTTTAAATAATTGTCATGCATTAAATTCGTTCAGTGACTTTTCTTGTTTCAATAAGTCCCGATATAATTTTTTTATTTATATATAATAGCGAATTAATCATTGTCAAACAAAGGAAATATCAATTGCTAATCAGCTGGACATGAGTAATCAAAGAAGCCAAATACTTTTTGTTTATTTACTATTATTTTTTTTGTGGGTAAATCTTTTTTATTTTAGTAATAAAAATTTCACTTAACCGCCACATTAATACCCTCGCACCTGCTCATAAATAACATTAACAAAAATTGGTGATTTAATATTAGTTAATTACATCTATATTTGGCGTATTCAACTCCTGGCGAACTGATTAAAAATACATATTTATTTTGCTTGACAATGTGATCATTACTATTATAAGAAAAACGGCTTTTATGCTTTATATAAATAAAAAAATATATATAACTAGCTCGTGATAAATTTCATAATACTTCCGGTGATATATAATAATATTGTTATTATTATTATATTCGAAGAAAAAAGTGTGTAAATTGAACACGGATTTGTATGCATGTATTTGTGCACACGCAAATTTTAACACATGTTTACTTTAACAATTTCTGTGTTTCTTAACCAATCTTGATTTGTCGATCCTATCGATTTTATAAAGATTTTTTAAATAAATTTGATTTGAGTAAAAAATCAAACTTCAAGTCTCTCACAGTCTCTGAGACCGATAAATTAACTCGGCTATTGATACTATCCAAGAATATCATAAATTTCTTTTAGCCATTTTCATGGTGTAAATATTATTTTTTCTGGGTTTTAAAATAAAATATAAAATGAATAAATACAATTTGTAACTGCAACGGTCCCTGATTTAAATTGAATTTTTGTTCGTTGTTATCAACAATTTGCATTTGGCTTCTTGTTGTAATGTGAAGCAGCATTTGGGCATGAAAACAATCGACTAACAAATTTATCTAGCTAACAAAGTAAATCTCTTCCAAATTTTGTAATCAGCCAACGCACCATAAAAGCAACGCGCATTTCACTAAAGAAAAAGCAAAGCGATGCTGCTTCCATTAGCGAAAATTGAAAAAACTTGATTGAAAACCCAGTTTAATTATTGTTCAATGTTCCACAGGCTCGGCCAACTCGCTGAATGAGAGCAGCTCCTGTTCGAAGATAACCAATTCGCAATGCTCCTTCGATTCCAATCAGTCGGTGGTGGGCAGCTCCAATACGGAACGCGATTTGGAGTTTCGTGCCAATGAGAGCGACGTGGACATTATCTCCAATCCGAGCCAGTCCAGCATTGAGGTGCTGGATCCGAACTGTGTGCAGAGCGCCAGTCGCAAAACCTCCGAGGAGCGTCGCATATCCCAAATGCCCAATCTACACACAATCGACGATGATCTAAGCCAGACGCGAAGTTTTATTGAGCGCGAGTTTGGGCAATTGCTCGCTGAGCAGGCAAGATCACCACAGCCGGCCTTAACAGCAGTGACGCACACTGTGGACACAATGGCAAAGGCCAAAGCGTTGGCCCACGTCCAGCTTACGGAGAGCAGCTCGTCGGGCTCGGTGACCGACAGCATTTGCACGACCTACGAGCAGCAAGGCAAACAGCAGACGCCGGAGAAGGCTCAGGCGCAGGCAACGGATGATGCCATCATCCTGCACAATATGCTCCTGGCCGAATCTGGCGCCACCACAGCTCAGCAATACAACAACAACAATGAAGAGACCCGCCCAAATGCCAAATATGATACAACAAATTTGAAGAAAGGCGAAGATGCGGGCTTATCATCCATGTTTGGAGGTGCGTAAAAACGAATTTTTAAATATTTTACGACGTAAACATTTTAAAGTGCTTATGTTGTACGGGGAATACCCTATAATTAGGTCTCAAGTGTTCAAAGACAATTCGTATTTATTTTTATATATGCACAAACCTCACAGAACTTTTCAAGGGCCATATTAAAAAGTGAAAGTGTATAACAAAACTTTTATTATTGACAAGAAAAAGTTGTAGTTTTGTTGATGTATAACAACATAATCCATAAGTAACACTAGCAACTATAGTTTTTGACTAAATTCGCTTCTTAACAAGGGTGCCTGTAAAGATTGTACGCAAATCGCAGAGTGAGACTATGAGGGCGTTTAGAATGTCTATTAATTACATAATACAATTATTTAAAAATACCACCACTATAAATAAAAAACATGCACTTAACTAAATGTGATGAGAATCGCATAGAACGGTCATCACCCTTTTTATAAATACCATATATATATATATATATTTATATGCCCATCACAAATCTGTGAGCCTTACCTGAACCCATGAGAATCGCCTAGAAAGGAAGGAAAGCGGGAATTCTAAAAGCACAGGGCTATGTCAGACAAATAAAACATTTCTCAACCCAAAAAACCAATTCTCTCTCAAAATTACATACTGTATTTGACCAGTTGCTTTTTTCTAAGCGCTAATGCGTCAAAGTTAAAGAAAAGCTTCAAAATGTTGTATATTTTCTTTTAAACGGAAACAGAAATAAGAAATAAATTCTAATATTATGGTTTTATGTTTAACACTAATATATATACATACATATAAATATAATATATATACGTATTTATAAATCTAAGAAATTTATAAAAACCATAAATTAAAATAATATTTTTTTTTCCAATTCCTAATTCTATTTTCTTCAAATGTTTACAGCTCTTTTTCAATCGACCAACGTGTTGATGTCCAGTTCGAAGAAATTTATTGAAACAGAGGCGGGTGCCAGCGCCATTCAGCCATATAAATTTAATTATAGCGACTATAATGACATCGATCACCGTTTGAAGCTGTATTTCTATCAAAGCAAATTCAAGGAGCTGGGCGAGCACTTCAAGTGGCTGGCCAAGGGTCGGATATATAACGAACAAACGCAAACGGTGCGCGATGGCCTATTGGTGATATCCAACTGCAAGTGCTACCTGATGGAAGCGTTTGCGCCTGCGCAGGACGATATCGCCAAGTGGCTGCGTCAGGTGGTGAGCGTTACGGTGAATCGCATAACGCGTATACAGCTGTTACCCTGGAAACTGGGCTTGTCCTTCACCCTGCGCGACTGGGGTGGCTTTGTGCTAATTCTGCAGGATATGCTGCGCACAGACAGTTTACTTCTATACCTGGCAGGTGAGTGAAATTATAATAACTGTATGATAGTTCCTCTACATGCGCTCATGTTTCTCTAGACAATCCGCTGCCGTCGGAGTGCGAGGTAATTCAACAACCTGCGGAAGAAGTGCAGCGACGGCTCAGTTCGCTGCTCGCTGAACCGCTGAAGATGTGCGCTGTGCTTAGTGGCTGTCAGTGGACAAGTGGCCAGGAGAAGCGCAGCCTTGAGCTCTGCACGCTGCTCACTACGGACACACAGTTGCATATTGCTGGCAGTGGCAGATTCAATTGGCTGACATCAAACGAGGAGCAGCAACAGCAACAGCAGCCGCCAATAGAGCTCACGTTCACTCAGGAAGTGAGCAATCTGGTGGAGGTGGAGCGGATTACGGACTGCGAGTACAATGTGAACTTCCTAGAGGAAACCGAAAACAAATGCGAACTGTGGCATTTGCAGTTTGAGACTCCGGCGAATGCTGAGTGCTGTCTGAATGCCATTGGACAATCGTGGGAACAACTATTTGGCGTGCCATTTAGCTACTCGGGCACGTAGTACTCATCTATTGACCAGGGACCAACTATTTTTTTTTTCATATCAAAACTGACGATTTCTTGAATTGTGAGCATGTTTTTTGACTATATCATATTATAATGCTAGCTTTATAAATTGAACATATATGTATGTATATTTAATTATGTTAGCTTTAGTATTTCAAACATGGACAATATGAATATTGAGAAGCAAGCGCGACACGGTGCTTACTCACTAAATGAATGTGTAATATGTATATTTAAACGCACTAGCTATGATCTATTGAAGTCACTGTAAAATATGTATATCTAAACATTAAATTTACTTACGACGTAAATATATGTTAATTGCCAAGAAGGCATAGTTATGGCCAAACAATAATTATGAATATATTGTTATTATATGCGAAGATTGTGTTTACCTTAAAATACTTTTATTTTTGGGACAAGTGAACTGATTTCAGTGATAATCCAATTGTTTATAGAAAAAAATACTTTCAGAAACCGAGGATATATACTTCATAATTTATACTGATTTTATGAAGAATATAATTTTTTAAATATATATTTTGTTTTACTAAGCAGATGCTCTATATATGTATGCTGCGATTTTAACTTTGACCTTATTAAATTGAACTCTTTATAGCACATGGTATATTCAGGTAGGCCACATTTATTACCTGCTACAAAAAATCGGAAATTAACATAGCTTCCAAATTGAGAAACTGGTTTGTGTAAATACATCGTGTTTAATAATATATATTTTTTGCGGACTAGCAAAAGCACAGATCAATGCGTAATACATACATTTCATGATCAAAATATGCAATATTTGACCCAAAATATTATTTTTAACGTGATTCTAGCTTATTTATTAAAGAAATCATCAGCCAAATGTATTAGGATTAAATTCGTGCAGTTTGCTTACACTTAAAGCGAAACTAGTACACGCTAGATGGCGCTACTTTGTGCCAGCAATCCATAGATGACGCCACGGGTACCAAAATAAGTGAATATTTTTAATTGTTAACTGATTGTTCAAATATCTTTTTCTATATATATTTAAGTAATTGTTAACTATGTGTTTTAAGACATAAATATTGATGTATTTTGTAATTTTCCATGAACTATTGAAAGTGATGAAAATAAAAATTCGAAGGATTCCGTAACAGTTAATGCCATTTATTATTTGTGCTATATACATTTGTTTATGATACTTGAGCTTTAAATTTCAATTTGAACAATAAACGCCTCCTAACTAAAAATAAACATTTTAAATGTATTTACAATCCCCCGTCGACTTTCGGAATGTCTTACTTATCACCCAATTGCTCGGCTATCCAATCGAGATGTTCCTCCTTATAGCGTGGATCGGCCATGATCAAAGCTGTTGACTTGGCAGTGTAGTAGTAAAAAACGGACACTATCAAGCAATTAAGGAAGATTAACATTCTGTTCCATAAGAAACCTATCAAAGTCTGGAACTTACTCAGGCGCTGGAGCACCGTTAACGCATACAGGGCCAAGGGCCATTGCTGAGCGGTTTCTGATGCTGGCAATCGATACTGATAGATAGTCCAGGAGTGCTGCGAGGCGGACAGCAGAAAATAGACCGTAATGCTGAACAGAAATAGCTTGCAATTGCGCAGGATAATGTGGGAGGCGCCCACCTGATAGACGCAGGTCGAATGCAGCGCCAATGTAAACAGCAGATACTCCACAATAATAAAGGCGTCTTGCATGCTAAACAGGATTCAGGGACACAGTTTAATATACATATATATTGAGGCAAGCAACTTGTGCTACTCACACAAAAAATGAGATTGCAGTTTGAAGCTTATCCTGTGACAGCCACGAGCCGAAGGCATTGAAGAACAAATCGGCAGCCAGCAGAGCGAGTTGCAGTGCCACAAGCCACGAATAACGGCGCAATGTTAACTTCATATTTAAATTGAATATTTATGCTAGAGCTTAACCTTTGCTTCAAAGCTGCCCACAGGTTTGTCGCGTATTTTGTTTTGTTTGCGACTGTTTTGTGTCCTTCGTCCTAGTGACGTCATATGCGCCCACGCGAGCATGCGCCGGGCATGCATTTTAATCGACAATCGATAGACCTATCGAAAGAATGGCGAGGGCACTGCGACTATTAAATAATATTGTAACTGTTAACCCACGTAACGGTAAGCAAATGAGTGCATGAGACCGCACTCCGTTATTTCTATATATAATATTATAAATATTAAACTAAAACTATGACTAATAAACGTGTTTACAAAATAATTGCATGAGATTAAGATTTGTATGCTTTTTTGCTTCTGCAAAAATTACTATATGAAGCCTATGTCTTATAAGACCAGCTTGATAATACATTCCACTCTCTCCCGCTCTCTTTTTTTGTCGTTTTAGCCATGAAAATGTAACGAATTTTTTCCCGACTCTTCAATTAATCTGTAAAAATATATGGATATAAAAATATATGAACATACCTCCAACAGCGCAGCGCAGCAGAAACTCTCATATATGACAGTTTAACAAACACACACACGGCAAGAACTTAGTTAATTATTGTTCTTTGTAAGTAAACGACTGCAACAAATACATACACACGCGAAGGATACGACCGATCAACAGGACGGACGCGCACAGACTAAATTCTTAAAGTCGTGTCTATGCTAAGCTGACATTTCCACTAATACAAAAGCAGCTTAGAGCACACAATTAGCATAACTCTCCTCACACCATCTACATTGCATACTCTCCCACTCAACCAACAATGCTCGCTCTCTACATTAGGAACTGCAACCTGCAGTCCATACACGTAGCGGGATTAAAAGCATCAACGCGTTGTCAACAATGCACAAATTAATTATCTACCACACACATACACACACACACCATCCACAACGTCCACTTTCTAAATGGCTGCTGCACGTTGATCCGCGCTTTTGCGCTCAATGCAGTCGACTCACACATTTGAGCTACTGTCGAAAATTGAGCTTTTTAGTTTTTACCTTTGGTCAAATAGGAAAAGAAATTCGATACTTAACGAGTGACCATTTCTTATAAGAAAACCTTTTTTTTTAATTATTGGTAGCTAAACAACCAGCAAAAAAAGAAGCAAGAAAACAAAGCTATTCGCAAATCTTAAAAAATAAATGGAGTCTTTAGATCAGACTTATTTGTTTTAAGTAGATTAAAAAGTAAATTAAATATATTCCAGTAAGTGCTTGATACTTTTTTAGGGATTGCTAAAATCATATTAAAAAAAAGTTAAATAAAATTAAAAACAAATATATTTTTTAGAGATTATATATTTAAGAAAAAAATGGATATGAGAAAACTTTTATTTGAATACAATTTTTAATTTGTATATATTACAAAAATGTAATCCTCCTAACATGTATAAATATAATAATGCCATTATCTGCACCTAACCACATAAAAAGAACTCAATTTGTGCATGTTTTTCTATTTATTTTTTAAAATGTTTTTTTAAAGATATCGCGCATATTCAAATGCATACGACCGAGTCCTTCGCAGATCCTTTGCGTCGAGCATCGACTGCCTGCGAAATCTGACATAGTATTGTTGATTCAGCTCCGAGTAGTAGTTGCTGGGCAACAGATGCGCCCAGCTGAGTTCGCCTTCATTTGGCTCTAGAAATTGTGACATGGTCGATGTTGATGACGGTTCAGATTTGACCACTGCTGCAGCTGGAAAACACAATTTTGGGGTCAGCCGATGTAGTAGAATTAGTAGAACTGTGAACAGTGTCGTCAGTTTGGCCATTTGGAATTGGTGTTAGCCGGTCAGAGCGGCACCCAACACCGTTCTCCTTGGTTACGCCAAACCGAACTGCAGTCCAATTGGGATCGTCAGCAGTTTGCACTTTTCGCTGTTCGTTTTTATTTATTTATTTATTTGTTCTTTTATTTTTCGCGTTTTCCAATTTTCCAATGCGCTCAGCGTTTTCGGACTGGGCTATAAAGTTGAGAGCCTCCGCACTGGTCAACTACAGTCGAGCACTAGGTCCCACTTCAGCAGCAAGTAACGACAGCACAAGACACCGCAATGGCATTCATCACTGGACGCATCCTCCTGGTCACCATCTTGGCGATGGTCTGCGCCGCCGAGACGATTCAGTTGCAGCCGACGCAAGGCATCCTGATCCCAGCACCGTTGGCCGAGAACATTCGTGTCTCGAGGGCTGCCTATGGCGGTTATGGAGCACCAGCTGCCGCATCCGCCTATGCCGCCCCGGCAGCTCCGGCTTATGCTGCACCCGCTGCTCCGGCTTACTCTGCACCAGCACCAGCTGCACCTGCCTACGCTGCACCCGCTGCTCCTGCCTACGCTGCACCCGCTGCTCCTGCCTACGCTGCACCCGCCGCCCCAGCCTATGCCGCTCCAGCACCAGCCGCACCCGCCTACTCAGCGCCCAACTCCATTCCATCGCCGCCGTGCCCCAAGAACTACATGTTCAGCTGCCAACCCTCTCTGCAGCCCGTGCCCTGCTCTGCGCCAGCTCCATCCTATGGCTCCTCCGGCGCCTACTCCCAGTACGTTCCCCAATACGCTGTGCCCTTTGTACGCGAATTTCTGTAAGTGCAATCAATGATCTTGACCCGGCTCGCCTCCCGCAATAAACTGAAAGTATACAAAAAAAATTCATTTGTGTTATTTTATTATTTATTATTGTTTTATGGGTGATCATGAAATTGACTATGGGCATTGATCTTCAATTGATTTTCTTGTTTCAGAATACTTAGAAATTGAAAATAGTAAACAAGTTTCTAAAATTCGATATTCTACAATTACGAAAATTAAAAAATTTCTAAAAATTATTATTTTTCATTTTATTATTATTGTTCATTTGATTTTATAATTTTGGATAAATATAATTCTTTGATTACAAGGCGGCTTTGAGTAAGGCTTAGAAAAAATTATTACTAGAAACTTTGATTTCGACCTTCACTGTTTAAGAAAATACTATTAAAATAGAGTTTGTTTGTGAATTAAACATTTAAAAAAAACTGACGTA
The DNA here is from genome assembly GCA_035041545.1 of Drosophila colorata. Taxonomy (NCBI): domain Eukaryota; kingdom Metazoa; phylum Arthropoda; class Insecta; order Diptera; family Drosophilidae; genus Drosophila; species Drosophila colorata. The sequence continues at coordinate 5,375,478 of JAWNLD010000013.1, forward strand.
CTATTTGAAAATTAAATATTTCAACTATTTTCAAATAGCACACATTTTACACAAAGCCTATTTTTTTCATAACAACGTTAAGATTGTTTACGATTTATTATACGAATGATTAAAGATCAGAAAAGTCAGAAAATAATTCAACTCAAATAAATAGATAAAGAAATGTCAAAAACAATTAAAATTTAAAAACTTCTTGAGTAGTTTTCTTGGTTAGTAAAACACTGTAAATCATATACTTATTTCCAGAAATTTTGGCTGAAATACGAAATGCCGTAATCGAAACAGAAAATGAGATACAATTGTATTACATTCAAAGACTTATAAAACTAAAATTCTTTTTGTACATATTAATTTAAAACTATTATTAAAAGTTACTAATAGAAAACAGACTTCAGTTTATACTTATTTAAAAAATAAATTCAAATTAAAATAAAATAAAAATGGTTTAAAATTGTTTTCTAGGTAAACAAAACTTTCTTGTAGGTAAACAAAACTCTAATAAAAAATTATTGAGTTTTTAGAGCATTTTTTTGGAGAAATTATAATATTACCAAAAAGGTTTATTATATCCCACACTTAGCATATTAATTTCAAACTTTTGATAGTTTATTTTTGTTGATCTTTAAGCTGCCAGCTTCCCGATTAAATCCCGATCTCAGTCCCATCCCAAATTCAACTGAATAAATGTAATTTTGAATTTTCCGTTTTATTTATAGAAATCAATATCAGTCCTTTGGTCTCTCAATATCCACAATTAGCAGCTGGTGCTGCACAGGGCACTGGCTTTATCACCGCTTCGCAGGAGAAAACATAGCTTTTGGCACAGGGCGGCCCTGGAACGCTGGGCGCATTGCACTTGGCTGGTGCTGGCTGCTGCTCCTCCTCAGTCTCGTAGCTGCGTCCAAAACCGCCACTGAAGCCACCACTAAAGCCGCCGCCAAAGCCGCCGCTAAAGCCACCACGAGGACCGCCGCGTCCAAAGCCGCCACGTCCGAAACCAGGTCCGCCACCAAATGAAGGACCACCAAATGGAGGACCACCAAATGGAGGACCACCAAATGAAGGACCACCAAAGGGAGAACCACCAAAACCGCCGCCAAAATTATTCTCCACAACCACCTCTTGCACAATTTGCTGCTGACGCGGTTGGCGCAGCAGCTCCGCGCTAGCCTCCAGCTGCTCCGGCGTATAGAGGCGAACGGGAATGAGGCGATAAAACTGTTCCGCAGGACTGCGCACACAGCGTCCATCGCAGTTGGCCAGACATGCCGGAAGCCGGTAGCAGCACAGCAGCAGCGAGATAAACGCCCAGCGGACGGACATATTGGTATGCTGATGGGGGTAATTTAACAGCTGGCTTTGAAGCTTTGAAGCTGTAAGCTGAGACTAGCCGGCATTGGGCATTGGCCAGTTGGTTTTTATCAATGCGATCAAGTTTTGGGTTTCCATGCGGCGCAAAATGCAGCGTCAAGCGGAAATGGAGTCAAGCCGAAACAAAAATGCCTCAAGGTAACATGGCCAATTGGGTTAGTTGGTCGCCATACCTGGGCCAAGGGTAGTTGGTGTTGGTGTTGGTGTAGTTATGGTTAACACCGGCAGTTACAAGTTATTTCCTAGCTCATTCCTGGCACATGCTAAGCAGTGTCTGGCCAAGCCACGACTGTTGACTTGGCTAACGAACCTGAAAACCTGAAGGTCGACAATACGTCTGTATAGGCTGCAAACCATCCAGCTAGCCAACATATCGGATTACCAATTAGTTTACTGCAGTTGCCAACTGTCTTCGCATTTACTGTTTCCACAGCTCTTTTCCGGCTTAAGCTGTACATTTGGGTTCGCCAACAGTCGCGATTATTTTGCAATCGTCAGTTCTTTTACTTTCTTTACGAATATTCAAAACACAAAGCACAAAACACGAATTATTGCGGCCAAAAAAAAGCTTGGTTCAAAGACCCCTCAGCAATATGCAATTTAGTTAAAATTCTCTAGGTAAAAAGAGCAAGTAATAGTGCTTACTGCGGGTATATAAATATATATATCTATATACAAATGTATATGCTGATCGGACTAATTGATTTTTGTAGGTGTTGCTGACGATTTTGCCAAGTCTGCTGAATTTTAAAGAGTTCAAAGTGCCAATTAAAACTAAAAAATTAAAAAAAATACCACCACAAATAAATATAGTAAAGTTAAATAGTAACAAGAAAGAACAGCTACCTTCGGGGTGCCGAAGATTTAATACCCTTGCAGACATATTAGAGATGTGCTTTATATATCTATAGATATTTGTGTTCTCACAAAATAAAAATATATTATACTGTTTAGGAACAGAGACGTCTTAATCATTGGGATACACATTTCATGACAAAATTATAATACCCTCTGCATTTTGTATTTATGAGACTTCTTTAGAGCTTCGAGACGTAACGTTTTCTTATTTCTCTTTTCTTTTTTTGTGTAATTTTGCTACTTTGGCATAATCAATAAGTATTAAATATATTTATGATTCACTCAGAGAAAAATACAATGTTGTTCCTAAATCAAGACTTTTCGAATCCAAAGAAAGTGAAACTTCTTAATTTGAGAAAATAATTTAAGAACGTTTTTTAAACCCCAAATAAATTATCTAATACTATATATATGTCTTTAATACAAAGAAAAATGAAGAACTTTTATGTTTTCATTAAAACTTTCTTAACATTATAAAAATACGAAAATACTTGTACTGAGATTTTGTACGTTATACAAAAATAATGATATTATTCTTGCAATATTCACGGTTGATTCAAAATTATAATTCGATGATAAAATATTTTTTAAATTTTTAGAAAAATACGGTACAATTTATAGACCGCTAGAACGGCTTTTTAAGTTTTCTTATTTTATTTATATAAGTAAATAAAAGAGGCTTAATGTTAAAAATAAGATTTCAAAAAAAGTTGAGCAAGATTTTACAAAGAACAAAAATTTTTTCTGAAAACGGGGTTTATTTTGTATCCCAAATTCTACTCATATATTATACACATAGACATATTTATAAATTATCATAATATTATAATATATAATAATATTAAAAATTATAAAATAAATAAATAACAAAATTTGCATATGAATATGCTAAGACAACAATAAATTTATAAATTTAGTGAAATATTTGAGTATGTCTGTTTATAGTTACGGTTGTACTCTCAAAAAAAAATTGTTTTAAATTCTATGTATGTATGAGCGGTATAGAAATGGAATCGTTTAATGCTTTAATTTCAAATAAATTGAATTCTTGAATATTCTTAATGTTTTTTAATGTTGCACAATTAACACCACTAATTAAATCGTGCATCAATGTTCTCATTTGAAATAAACGATAAATGTTCCTTGTGATATTACCACATTTCTTAGATTAAATACTATACTATATAGCAAAATCTTCTTGCATTAAAATTGTTATCGGATTTTGATAACTTGAAATAAATTGGTATATAAAAGTTCTTTGGTTTTTCTCTGAGTGCATTCGCTTGAATTTATTTATTTTTACAAATAAGTGCTGATTTCTTCATGAAATCTTCGAACTGCAGTTTATTTCTTTTTAAGTAAGTAAAAACTAAAAACTGACGTACTTATAAACTTAAACACATGCATGTAATTCAATTCCAAATAAATTATTCCACAGAAAAAATCGGGTGACTTCCAGATGAAAGTGCTCTCTGTTTCATATTTTATTGAAATTTACTTATATTAACAGGTGATAGACGAACTTATTAATAAGTTTGTGTAGTTATTTAATCGCACAATTCGTATTAAATCGCAGCAAGTCATCACGTTTCCATCTAAAATAAGTCTCTATTAAACAGCTGCAAATCCGAAGAGTAAATAAAAGTTTTGCAACAATATCCTATAAAGTAAATGTTATAATATGTTGTATATAAAATAAGTAATTCTATTGAACAGCTGCAAATCCGAAGAGTAACTTTAAATTTTGCAACAATTTCCTATAAAATAAATTTTACCCACAAAACTTAAATGCTGATAATATTAAGTGAGTAAAACATTTGTTGTTGCTATAGTAAAATTTTTTTAAAATTTAATTCAATCATATTTTTTTTACATTTTCTGTAAGATTTTTGTTTCTCGGCAGCTTTGAAAGCCGTTTCAAGTTCAAGTCTTCAGGGTCGCTGATCTTCTAGTACTGGTAGCCGTAAGCCTGGGGCATATATCCCGCGCCGTACTGCTGCTGCTGGTGCTGGGGCACGCCGTAGTTGGGGGCCATGTAGGTGGCCACTGGCGCGGAGTAGGCGCCGGCGGATCCGTAGCTGGGAGCTGGAGCGCTGCAGGGCACAGGCGCCAAATTGGGCTGGCAGCTGAACAGGTAGTTCTTGGGGCAGGGAGGAGCTGGCACGCTGGAGCCGCCATAGCCGCCCGAGCTGCCGCCATAAGCGGACTTGCGCAGACGGGTCAGATCACCATAGCCCTGGTTGTTGACGCCCTCGACCTCGGACTCCTGGTTGGCAGCGGAATTGCCGCCGGTGGGCGTGGCCACAGCGGAGGCGACGATGGCGATGAGAGCGAAGCACACGAAGAATTTCATCTTTAAGCAGTTGGTTCTTTTGTGGTTAGCAAAGGTGACTGATGCCATTTGAAGCCACACGGCCAGTTTATATAGCTAAACTTTGCTAAGTTAGCATAAAACAGCAGCCAAGTGACTTCAACTAGTCTTTCGTTTTTGGCTTTTGCTTTATCAGCTATTGGCCAGCACTCTATAAATTCTTCTACATATAATTGAAAATATTACATGCTTACATTTGCACTTAAGTACATATTATATATATATATATATATATATATATATATATACATAAAGAACATTCAAATTGTGGGAGGTTATTGTGTCATTCAAAAATTTGTATAGCTTAAAAATAAAGACCTTTCCATGTCTAGAAGGCTTTACATAAGATGGGTTTTTTCTAGAAGAACTCATACCCAATTCAGTAATTTTAGGCATACTGATAATCTGAATTATCATCTAAGATAACTTATCGTGTTTTTTATAAATCCTCTTTGTTATCAATATTATGAAAAGATGGAATATTATTTTCGTAAGAAATCTTTCTATACCTACAAATATGGATGGTTTAATGATCATTTTATCTACTTATTTTCCAACAACGGTTTTTTCATATAAAGAACCTATCCGATTAGTTCCGGTTTAAAAAGACAAAGAAAAGACTATATTTAATAAAAACTGAGAATGAGCGAAAATGACTGGACTGTAGTCGCGAGTGCCCGACTAGGTGGCACCCTGTACCCAGCTCGAAGTTGGCGTTATTTTATTCGAAAGTCCTTCCATTTACACATACATAGGTTTAAAAGGTTAAAAAGGTTACGGCTATTAAAAATAAGTTGTCTCCAGATCTTGACTTCTTCGAAAGATGCTGAAAATCCTTGGTTATGAAAAAATCCATTGTTTAGCGTCTGTTATAGTCAAAAATATATATATATAAAATTTTAAAACTTGCTTTAGTTTTTCGATATAGACGGAGCGAGGGACAGACTGGCGGACACGGCTAAATTGAACCAGCTACTCATCCTGATCATGAATATATACACTTTATGGCGCAATATATTCGTCCTTCCCCCTGCATCAAACCATTATTATTATTTAAACATTTTCAATAGACATGGGGTATAATCTATATTATTAAATAAATGTATATCAAAACGCAAAGGGACAGATACACATACACATACACACACAACCAAACATGTCGTATTTCTTCTCCCCTTTATTCTTAAATAATTTATGTGCTATGAAATTTTTAGAGTTTAAAGATGACATTAAAATGTGAGAATTTATTCCTCCTAATTGTATATAAATAATATTGATCTGTATATAGATATAAAGGAATTATTAAATATGTTGTCTATATGGTGTATGAGAGCTAAGCTGTTATATTTTAAGTCTCTCAGAATCTCAGAGATTGGCGCGTTTGTCCAGATGAACAGGCATAGTTAAATCGACTCAGCTCATCATCTTGATCAAGAATGTATATAATTTACTCGATTATGATCGATGATTCTTTTTTCTGCCTGTTACATACATTTGCGCAACTTCATTAGACTATTTTTTATTCATTTTGTTATGGTATAACAATTATTTGGTTAAAAACTCGCCTTTTCATATGAAAAGCGTTAAAAAAAACCATTAAAAAGTTATGGAAATTTTGTAGCTGCCCATTTAAAAGTAAATATTTTTGTTCAGTATCTATATTTGCCACATGAAAAATATCCCAATAGTACTATGATTAATAGAGTGGGTATTAATTCCATTCGCCACTGGGTATTTTCCAGTCAAACACCCATGGCATGAATTTCGAATTTATTATAAACTTTTTTTAGCTAATTAAAATAGTACATTTTTGTGGCTTTTTAAGGAAGTTACCAACATTAACATAAAACATCTACAAAAACACACTGACACAAATATGCGCCAGCTATTCAAAAATTCTTATAACATAAGCCAAACTTAATGGAATTATAAAGATACATTTTTTGACAATTTTAGCTGTTAATGCTAAAGCAGAAGATGCTGAAGAAGCTTCCTTTTAAGCTTGTCAAATATCGTCACACAATTAGAATACCCCCTACAAGGCCACAATGATATGCGGAAAAAGAATATCTAAATATTTGATTAAGTACTGAAAATTATTTGATAATAAGGAAAAAGTATAATAAAGATGGAAAAATTCAATTCAGTAGTTTTTTTTCAATTTAATTGAACCATATATTTTTTTTTACATTTTCTATAAGCCATGCTAAGATTTTTGTTTCCCGGCAGCTTTGGAAGCCGTGTCAAGTTCAAGTCTCCAGGGTCGCTGATCTTCTAGTATTGGTAACCGTAGGCGGCGGCGTACAGCTGCTGCTGGTGCTGGGGCACGCCGTAGTTGGGGGCAATGTAGGTGGCCACTGGCGAGGAGTAGGCACCGGCGGATCCGTAGCTGGGAGCTGCAGCGCTGCAGGGCACAGGCGCCAAATTGGGCTGGCAGCTGAACAGGTAGTTCTTGGGGCAGGGAGGAGCTGGCACGCTGGAGCCGCCATAGCCGCCCGAGCTGCCGCCATAAGCGGACTTGCGCAGACGGGTCAGATCACCATAGCCCTGGTTGTTGACGCCCTCGACCTCGGACTCCAAGGTAACAGATCCTCCGGCATTGCTGGAAGCAGAGCTGCCGCCGGTGGGTGAGGCCAGAGCGGTGGCGACGATGGCGAAGAGGGCGATGCACACGAAGAATTTCATGATGGTTCTGCTGTAGCTGCTGTGGTTACCAAAGGTGACTGATGTCTTTGCCAATTCGGCGACTAGTTTATATAGCTAGACTTCTGGCTAGCTGGCACAAGAGGCCTCAACTATTCTTTGGCTTTGAATTTTTGCCCATTTCATAAATTTGCGCTGAGTCGGCCGAATATTCGAGTTCAGTACTTTTTGGGGTCAGTTGAATGTTTGTTTTATTTATTTATTTATTTATATGTATAAGAACTATGCCGTGAGACGTTTAGGTTGGCAAAATTCATAAAAATCGTTGGAAAGTGCAGCAACCGCTGTGGGTGGGGCATTTCTGGCCCGTGTGCATGTTGCACAATGTTAATCGTAGCCTCATTTCCTCAGACAGCCCGACTTCAGGTTTCAATAGCTCACTATTCTGCTTAACATGTGAATATTTTTGTATTTCGAAACACTTCGAGTTATTTGTGTTGAGTTAACAAATGGTCACAACTTCTGATCAGCTACTGAGTGGTAAAATATGTGGGTCTTAAAGTTTTTTAGTTGCTAAGTCAACTTCGAAAAAAAGTCTCATTGTTCAAAAAAAATATAAAAATAGTACGTTAACCTTAATATTTTAACGGCTAATCGTTTTTTCTCCAGCTTTTAACACTAAAAGCCTAATTTTTCAGCCAAGTCTATAGTTAACTTAGATTTTATTTAGTTATAATTAATATCAATTATTTTTATATAGATGTAGGCGAACCAGAAAACTGTCCAACTTTAGTTATAAAAAATAAATAAATTCAAATTTATTCTATTGATCATATGTGTAAGCCTAAAAAATATCTTAAAGAAACTAATAATACATCTGGCAACGCATATATCGAAGTCGGACGGATCGCACCACTTTATCACACAGCTACTATATGAACTAACGGTCATTAATATTGACTAAAATAAATATAAATATAAAAAATGATAATAATCTAAAATAATAAATACATACGGACATTGAATAAGCATATTTATTTCTATTTTTTATTTATATGTATTTTAAAAACCACTTTATTTATTTTCTTGATATATAAAGTAACTCATTTCATTTGCCATGTGACGTAATACATATACATACATATATGGTATAAACAGTCTCTTAATGCTTTTATATATATTTTGTTTTTATTTTATAATCAAATAATTTCCTCAAATGCAATAAAAAGTTATGAATATATTTAAAATGTATCGTTTAAGTGCATTAAAAGAATAATTTCAATAGATCTCTAAAAGTCGTATCCACTATTTTCGTAAAGAAGCTTAGCATTGCCGATAATTGTACTTTGTATTCTCATTGTTTTATTTCCAAAACAAATTTGTTGAGCTTACTTCCAATTCTACTAGCTTTTAAAATGTCTGTCACGTACGAATATGTTCGGATATGTATACATATTTGATTTATTGATTATTTTTTAATTTTTCACTTTCTTTGCGTATTCTATATATGTACAAAAAAAAAACATTTATATTTGATGATTCAAAATGACTCAACGCGAAATGCAAGTGCCAACGACCCACATTTCTGGTTGGGGTTTGAGAATTATATGCGTACAACCACAGCGGCTACATAAATACAGAATTAAATATAAATTTCAAAACTGTAACAACAAATGAAAATTTCCACAAAACGTTTTTCAAAAATACATGCCACAAATGCACCCCCCACCAGTGGCAACCACTGCGATTGAACACACCACACACCGCTGTACACTCACTCCACAAATATTTATATACTAGTACACACATACATATGGATATAAATATATATATATATATATATATAGGCGTATGTCTGTACAGGCACCCGGACTTAGCGTCGGCTCCCTTACAGTCCAACGCCTCGCAAACACAGAAAAACGATCTCAAACCGAACTTCGAATACCCTTTAAATCAGTTAAAGTGGATCAACCACAAACCAACTTATGTGCGGTATCCTAAAGCAAGAGAAAAAACAAGCAAGTCCTTAATTCATAGAATCAAAGAATTTCTCAAAATTCGACCAGGGCAAAATCTCTTCTCTTTAGAACATATTAATTACAATACTTAATTCAATATAATTTTGGATTCTATTTCTTAATGAGGCAATTTACAAATTATGTAGAATTGATATATTATTATATAATTATTATACTAAGTATTATACAACCGCAGTTGAAATCCGAAAGATGTAAATTAATTAACATGGCAGCAGAATTTTTAGCTTGAGAACGTGTTTTATCATTATAAAATTCCCCACTATAAATCAAATCAATTCAAGATTAATTTAGAATTTTTAAAAAATATAATATATATAAAATTATCTTCCCAGTTGTAATTGATTGTAAAACAACTTGACCGAAAATTTTAAATTAAATTTTATAAACAGAACGGTATGAACTCTATCTCGGTTATATTAAAAGTTACAACGGTGTTTTACTCTGAGTGCACTCTCATTCCTCAAACTAATATTCTTGGCTAACATGATTAAAAAATCCAAATATCCTGTGAAAGGGCATGAAGATCGCTTCATTTGGCATCAGCGTTGACGGCGACATTGGCGCTATTTTTGAGACCCCGCATGCGGTTGGATTGCAAGTGCCCAGCAGAAGTTGCAGAGGCAGCACCGATCAGTTCCTCATCTTTTGGAGGGAACGAGCACACATGTTGCGGCACTGTCGTTGTTTATGTGCTGTTAAATTCTGTTGAGTATCGTTCTTCTGCCTCACTCACTCAATTACGCTCAAGAGTCGGCGGCGTTGCCGTCCAGCTTCTGAGAAAATCTGTGTGGGGTAGTTTTTCAAAAGGCGATCATGCGCGATCTGTGATCTTAAGTATCGCTTCGAGGAGTCTGTCGCTTTATTCTGGCTGACTTTGAACTGTTGCTCTTTGAACCGTTCTTGAATGGATGTGTGATCACTTAATAACTTAATACTTAACTTAGCCATTGACATTGCAATCTAATTAATATCAATAATATCTGTAAATATATGTTGCCTAAAGTAACTTCCCATTAATATTTGATTGTCAACTTATTTTGTTGATCACTTAACTGACACAAAAATGCATTTAACAAGAAGTTCTGATCAATTTGGCAGTTAATGATCGTTTAGTGATTACAAAATTATTAATTCTTAATGGTTGCAACACACTCTTGTTCATTTTACGATACAAATCAAATGTTTGATCATATGTACTTTTATTTAAATCAGAATTGGCTGCGATCATATCTAACAGCATTTGAATAATGCAAATGATCGTATTGGTGTTAATTAGGAGCATTTCAGGACCTATAAACTATTTTTATTTTATTTCTAATTTATTTGAAACCATAAAATGTATCAGTTTTATATTAATTACTCATTCCCTATTATCCATAGGTCATCTAATTTTCAGACATTATTTATAAAAAGCCAAGTTTGTTCCTAAGAATTTTTTCACTCATTTATAAATTAGTTTACTGATAAAACTATAAATTATTCGGAAAGCAATTTACCATTGATTTAAATAAATAATTTAATATATATATGCATAGTACTTATAAACATTTCTCTGCGACAATGATGTTTGTTTTTCGAACCCGCATTAAACTAATGGGTTGAACTCAGATAAAAAAATTCTTGGTAGATGAGTTGTTTAAGTGACTCAGTTATTCAGGCAGCTGAAGCAAGAGGAACTGGGTCCGAGCCGCAGGCTACTGATATGGAATATTGTTAGGTCTAAGCAGAAGACCAGTTCAATTTATTAAGTCGATTTTTTATAACAATAGCATTAGCTTTTAAATCAAATAAAAATTAAAAGAACAAACCACTTTTGATTATTTTTTTTCTTAACTAAATAAATTGTTTGAAAATCATTGTATTTGGTCAAACATTAAACACTAAACCGTTCTTTATATATGCATAGATTATGAAATGCTACAGATGTTGTACATACGGTAAAACTTTCAAAACCCAACAAAAAATATAATTGTTCTTAAAATAATTAACATTTAATTATTTAATTTATTAATTAACATAGTAAGTACCTGTGCATTATTATAGTATTATAGTATTATATATATAAATTATGGTATTAAAAGACCGTCCTTCGGTCGCTGTGCCACTAAAATCTCTGTTGAGAGATTTCCTTACAAATAATAAAATAATAGTAATAAGTATATAATTCACAACGCATTAAGCCTTTAAATTTAAGCCTCGTACTTAGTACAAAAAGTGCTACGTATATTAATCAATGTGTCATTCAACAAAATTGAAGTACATAAGAAAATTTAATATAAGATTGGCTTTTAAATAAATAAATATAATAAATGATTAAGCATTTAATGGTTTTTTAGGCAAAAGTCCTGTTCTAAGGGCTTGCCTAGAGATGCATTTTTTTTATATTTAATATTATTATTAAAATAGTCCAATTAATATGGGCTCAGAATATACATGTATGTACAAAGTAAAGACAATAAGTATATTAATTAATCAGGCATGATAGTCAATTTCATAATTACCAAATAACTGAAGGCTTTATAGTCAATTAGCAATGATTGTTATTATTATTAAGTCTGAATAATATTGTAAATGAATTTACACAAAACAATTTAAGCTATTTTTAATAGTTAACACTATTTAGATTGATTGGCCGCGTTCGTCAAATTCGATCGTTTAAATTAGAATTCAAGTAAAGATAAGATGAAATATACTTCCAGAGAACGAAATTACTCTATATCATCATATACTTCTTTTTTTAACCCTATGATCATTGTATCAACTTTAAGAAAACTACAACGGCCCTTTTTTTATCAACCATGTCAATCAGGAAATCATACTTGATCTTTGACATGATCACTTATCGCTTCTTCAGCTTACTTCAGCTGAAGCGTGTGCATAAGATGACGGGCATTTGCATCGTTACGCCACGATCATCACGCCCAGATCTTCACTTGAGAGTAACCGCTAATTTATTAACCATATTTTCTGCTCACTCAACAGGCGATTAGATTATGTAAACTACGTCACGCTTTGTACGACGGCATGCATGGGCCGTGCTGGAAATCAACAAACGATCAACGCCCAGACCGGGACCCTGGTCTTAGACTAAGACTAAGACAAAGACCCAGTCCCAGTCCCCGTCTCGAAGTACAAAGAAGTGCGTGCCACATGCAAAGTGAGACAATGCCAAGCAAAGACGTTGACCAGCCGAGTGCAGGCCTCCTCCGGCTCTGGTTGCCCGGCTGTGTGCAGACTGCTGGCAACTTTTACTTGGTCACGGTCATGGTCACGGGCGCACAAGCTACGATCCCGGCCTGTTATCGCATTTCATCGGCCCGTTGCCCGCATAGAGAAGGAAGCCAATGTTTATCTTGTGCAATTTGTTATGGAATTTGAATTTGAAAATGAAATGAAATGAAATGAAAACGGAGATCAGACAAAACGACCAACTGACTGACTGAAGCGATTACAGCTCAAATTCTTGCCGACGTCATCGTGTGTACACATATGTACGTATTTATGTATAAATGTATGTGGAAAGAGCGGCACAATAATAACAGGAAGAGGCGCTGCACATATGCGATAAATGGGGACCGATGATGGGCACCCGAGGGACCTTGACAGCTCAAGCTAAATGTATTTACCCATGTCGATAAGCAGCTACTGTTTACAGAAACGGAAATCGTAGTGCACAACTGTACAAAAACTGCCGGAAGACGGCGAAATCAATATGCTCAACTGAGTAGGTCAGACTGAGAGCTTGCTGAAATCAACAAAGAAATACAAAGCTAAGCAACAAATATTAATTGATATTTTTGTAATCATAAATAAACCACACTTAAGACCATATTGGGAAATGTATAAAAAGCACTAAGGTAAAGTAATCAAAATATATGTATTTATTTTAGCTGCAAGCCCAAAACAAATTGTCGGTAGTTGGGTTCCCGGTTTCGCCTCTCGGCTCGGTTCTTGATCCTTGCCTTATTATATTCTGTCAAATTATAAAGGAAAATATTCCATTTATTTTGAAATTATATCGTTTTTCTTTGAATTTGTTTTTCCTATTTCTCACCAAGAGGTAGAATGTCAACAGAGGAAAATCGAATTATTGCTTCCTCTGATTTCACGCAAGAACACGTTTTGCAATTGACATTTTCCGTTGTCTTGAAATTTAACCAAACCATTTAAATAGCAATTTTTAAGAATATTGGAATTTCTCTGTCGATTCAAAACCAATTTGCAGTATTTAAACATGTTTGTCAATTTAATTTGGCTACTTAGATAATAATTTTTTTGAAATACTTAAATTAACCTTATCTTAAACTAACTATTTTAAGGTCAGGCTTTTAAATTTTTCACAACTAATAAATGTATATTAGTAAAATTTCACATTAATTAAAGGGAAAAATAATATAATAGAAAAAAAAACTGTTAAAATGAATTGCTTATATCTAAACTAAAGGTCAAAATTATCTAAACAATTTTTTGTTCATTTTATACCCTGAACCCATTGAAAATGGGTAAAAACGGGTATAATGGTTTTGTGCAAATGTATGTAACAGGCAGAAGGAAGCATCTCCGACCCCATAAAGTGTATATATTCTTGATCAGCACGACGAACTGAGTTGAATTAGCCAAGACCGTCTGTCCGTCTGTATTAACGCAGCGATCTCGGGAACTACAAAAGCTAGAAGCCTAAACTACACGACTATAGTTTCTCCTAATCCATACGCAGTGAAAGTTCATCATTTTTTTTCGATATCATGCTCCGTTTCATTATTATCGATAAAAATCGATTTTAAGACTTGGTTTTCATAGCAAATCTCGGAGACTATAAGAGCTAGAGCCATCAATAATATGTGCTCGTAAAGGATACGCAGGTTATGAATATTTCGGATTTTGGATACCTCCCCCATTCGCCCCCATATCAAAAAAACGCAAATCAAATACTACAGACTTGCGCTTTGGTTTGTACATACATACATACATACATTTGAATGCTCTTATTAAGCACTGAAAATTTCATAACGATCATACTCTTAGTTTAGAAATTATTCAAGAATTCATTTTCCATAGTGGGGCCAAGCGCAGCCGATGTGTTAAGTGCGCACCTTGCTGCATACGTTTGTGTGACTTTGTGAATGTGTGCTTGAATGGAAAGAGGTTTAAATGTATTTAACAGCTCGCCGCTAGGTTCAGGGTATCTCGTAGTACTCCCGACTAGAGCCATCTTACTTGATTTTAATATATTTTGCTTACATTATTTCCGATCTCCGTTTACTGTATGCTAGCAGCCTTTTTCATAATGAGAGGTTCATGGCTTAGCAATAATTGTGGGCTTACAATTAGCTTTAATTGGGATTGATTATGTACATATTAGTATATCTGTTAGTTGTTGTTTATTGAACTAAAGGCAGCGACCAAGACGAGACGTCTTCTTCTTCGCCTTCTTAGCAGGTTCCTTGCCAGAACATTTGGAAGGTTGGGAAATTGAAAATTAAGGTCCCTTCGGCCTCTGTAATTTTTCGCAAAGCCTTGGCCTGGATGATGCGGATCTTATGCAGGAGTGTTTTTGCACCTATTCCATACGCTTAGAGCCCATATAATGAAGGGTGAATTAAATTAACCCTTATGCGACTTAACTGGGGTCCAAAGTTTATTTAACTTGGAAAGTGAATCTTAATATGTAGAAATAATTTATATATTATATTATATGAAGCGTGAGTTTCTGTTGATAAAATAGATAATAAATACATAAATAACTTATTTGTCTAGTAAACGTGCTATTTAAAATATAGTTTACTGTCAAACTATACTCTATTGCCTTATAAAACTTATCTATAATGTATATACAGTAAATAATTGTAATTTCTTTAATGCGGTCTCTATTTAAACTATATGAAGTTTTCCAGTAAAAGAAAGAAAACGCATACGCTATATAGCGTATGATTATTAATAATATTTTTTCACATTAAATATTATTTGTATACTCTGTTCACAAAGTGAAAAAGAGTATAATGGTCTTATGCACTGTCTAGCTCATATATATCCGCCTCAGAAAACGTAATTGAAATCTCAAAAATCGATATTTCCTTAAGGCCTGAATAGCCTGTATTTCTTACACGTCGGCTAATGCATAACAATATACTTACCTCAAAATAAATATACATAACATTTGAATATCAAAAACAATTAAACCAAATAAAGACGGAGTTATATGTCCTACGGACGTATCATAACTACCATCATAAGATAATAAGGTTTAGGAATTTTAAAACCACAAAATTGATCCCACCCCCAGCCCATTTGAATTTAAAAAGTTTGACAAGCCAAACAGCGTTAGATTCATTTTATTTACAGTTTAGTCTTAAAGATCATTAAATGTCCAGCTTTCATAATCGATGCTGTTCGGCCAGGGCCAAGCGATAGTTGTACTCCTGGAAGAGTTCGGGCGCCACGCGATAGGGTTGATCGATCAAAGACAATCTTATTGGTGTCTGGCAAGAGGGTGAGGAATAGCTTGGCGCTGGAGCCTCATAGACCGGCGCTGGTTTAGGTGCCGGTGGTGCTGCATAAAGTGGTGCCGGTGGTGCTGCATAAACTGGCGCCGGTGGTGCTGCATAAACTGGCGCCGGTGGTGCTGGTGCAGGGGCCATAGGGTAGCTATAGAATGGCACGCCCAAAAGGGGCAAATAACCACCACAAGCGGGAGCATTGCAAGGTGCGACTGGAGCGGGAGCGGGAGCGGGAGCGGGAGCTGGAGCTGCTGGTGGCGAGGCATAGGCAGGCGCTTCAATTGGTGTCGGTGGTGACTCATAAGCCGGCTGGCTTGGCTGGCTTGGTGCTGGTGGTGCCTCTGTTTGGATTTCGTAGCCGTTTTCCTGCAGCTTTAAATTCGTTTCCAGTTCACCCTTGGCGGCGGTCGTCGCTGATAGATATATGATGGGCTGATAGACGATTTGCGGTGGCTGTGCACCACCATAACTCTTGGCAGGCTGGGCATACTCATCCACTTTGCTATAGCTGTCGGGTGCGGGTGCGGGTGCGGCGGGTTCATAGTTGGATGCGGGTGCGGCGGGTTCATATGTGGATGTGGGAGCGGGAGCTGTTGCTGGCGCCCCATAATCAGCCACTGGTGGTGCCGGATAGGGATCCGTGGTTGGTGGCGGTGCTGCTGGTGCCACATAGCCGGCATCACCATCGCCGGGACCATCGTAGCTGGGATTTGGCGTCTCATAGCCGCCGCTAGGTGGCGCTGCCGGCTGATTGTAGTCAACTGGAGTTTGCTGTGGCTCTGGCGGTGCATAGCCAGGATTTGCGGGTGCAGCATAGTCGCTGACCGGTTGCTGCTGGCCACAACGCTGGCCGCATTGTCCGGCACAGTTGTTGCCCCACAGATCGGGCAGCTTCTTGAACAGTTTCATTTGCTTGAAGGGATCCAGGGGCTGTAGTTGCAGGCCGTTGCAGTTGTTGTTGTACAGCAAATTTTTGTCGTTGTTGTTGTTATTGTTGTACAGCAGATTGTTGTTGTTGTTGTTGTACAGCAAATTGTTGTTGTTGTTGTTGTTGCAGCAATTATTCTGATTAAACAAATCCTCCCACCACTTCCAGAGCGAACGATTCGTCCGTTTGAGCTCCTCATTGGGACCCACCATGGAACCCGAATCGGCCATTAGATAGTACATTGGCTGTCCAGGCCCAGCAATGCTATTGGACGTGCCCACGCCGCCACCGTCCTGCTGCGCCTGCGTGAGTCCAGCCTGCCAGACGATACAGCCGCCGATCAATGCCGCCACCAGGCAGCTCCAGGAGTTGTGCATTTTGCTATGATGTTTGTAACTTTAACCACGCGTCGCGAACTCTCAATGGCAACTATTCGACGAGCTCCGATTGCATCGGGCAATCACTGCCCAAAGTAGCCTAAAAAAGTGCAAGCCTTGCACTTTGATACACTGCCTGCTGAAGGCACTGTCGCTTGGCCACAATGTTAGGCACTCAGTGAAATAGGCCATCTGTAAAATTTAGCCTGCTGCTTTGGTAAATAATAAAAGTAGGCCAACCAAACAGAGAACGATTTGAAAATTAAAACAACAAAAATTAGGTCAATAAAATCAAATATTTGTTTTAAATATTTAAAACCAATTTTTTCAGAGGCATGCATTCCAGTTTTTTTTTTTTAAACAATATCCCTGCTTACTATGGACATTGGTTTGGACTTTAAAACATTTTGCCCTCGGCTGGGATCCTTCATTTTAAATTGCTCGAAACACAAAGACAATAACTAGAGCAACAATCAAAAATTGTTTTTCTTTTTATTTATAAAAAATTTTAATGCACTATTAAAAACTGCATCTTGTTCATGTTTATAAATGTTTATAAATTGTTTTTCTTTTAAATATATTTAAATTTATAAAAAATTGTAATGCACTATTAAAAAAAAGCATCTTGTTCATGTTTATAAATGTTTATAAACTATCTTGATATTTTTCAAATTATTATACAGCGCGCACAATGTTAAAATAATTGTACTAATATCGAGTTTAATTTGCAAAAGCTTTAAATATAAAAATTAATGTTTTAAGCTGAAATTAAACTATACACAAAAGCAACTTAGATTGATTACATTACTGCTTTTATTGGGTAATAGTTCAGTTAGGAGCTGGATAAACTTAGAAAACCATTTTCTTTTTTACAAATAAAAAATTAATTAAATTTCACTTCATAAAATATGTTTATTAACTTAAATAGAGCCTGATATAGGGAAATTTGTTTTTAAAAATAAAAATGCACTTTGTTAAAATCAACACTAATGGTGGGAGAATATGGACATGCGCCCTTTTAATGTGTTCTTTATTAATTATAAACTAATAACTTTTTAAGATTTATAAAGAGCCAAAAAAATAAAAATGTTCTCACACTAAAAATAAAAAATTCTTTATAAATATAATGAATCCTATATGTAAAATAAATAGTGTTGTATTATATAAATAATAATATAATATATATATTATTCAATTTAAAAAAAAATAATAGAACAGATATAATAAAAATATCCAAAAGTCATAATAATAGCTCACATATATTAATCGGTTTAAATAAGAAATTTTAAGATTATAAAATGTTGTATTATAGGCCCATTTCCCATTTTTCCATTTTTCTTTAAACCTTTATACATAAAAATTAATTAAAATAATTAATTTAAACACGATCAAAGGGCATAACTGCTTCGACTTTGGCTTGCACTTCTTCATTTATTTTGATCAGCGACACGAGGAAACTTTGACTTTGGGTTGGATTTCGCAAGCGACGGTTCTAACCCGGTTAATAGAAACCCAATCGCAACAGCTGTGCCCATTCTGGGCAGCGCTTACTCAACCTCAGAGCTTGGACAATTGGCAGGTAGTACATTGACTCTACGCCTAAATTGCTTTATGTTATTTATCTTCAGTTTTGTTTTCGTTTATTTAAATTGTGTTACGTGCCCAACATGACCAATCAGCAGATTGCAGCTAAACGCTAAAGTGAGCTTCAACTGGGCTCAGCTGTACGTATCGGCTATTCGTATTCGTATTCGTATTTGTATTTGTGGCCACTCGCAAGTAAATATATAGGTTCCTGTTTGATCCGTGAAGCGTAGCTGCTATAAAGACGTGCGCCAGTGGAAAACAAAATGCGCAAAACCCAACGGAAGTACATCAAAGAAAATGTATAGAGAAACGAAGTAAAAAAACTGCATAATAAATATGTGCACAAGTATTTATATAAAACACTTCCTTAAGTGGCCATTGGCTTATTCATCGGTAATTGACTGGGCGTCAAATATATACTTTTTAATATATACCTGATTGAGCACCAAGAGACGAGTCTAGGCAAAAAAAAAATAAAAGGCACGAGAGGCGCAGACTGCATGAATTAAATTCACTGCTAATTGGCCAAATCTCGCTGCATTAGGCAATATAAGTACATTTACTTCACATGCACCAAATGCGATAGTTTCTCATTTACCAAACGATTTAAGAGGTTTTTTTTTCTCATATACTTTCCAAAAGTTTTAAAATAAACCAAAACAGAATACAACAATTAAGAAAACAAGAAATGACATTTAAATTTGATGTGCATAATATAATTTATAAGAATCTTATAATTATAAGATTAAAGCTGTATGAAATTGTATTTTAATAAAAGAAATTAATTTTTTACCAATAATTCTAATGACAGCTATTTAATATATATAAACTAAAGTTTTTATGAGAAAAGCTTTAAAACTAAGAGATTAATTTGCGTAGCAAAAGAAAGACGTGGCTATATCTACTCGGCTTTAGTTACTGATAAAAATAGAAATACCTTATGGGTTCAGAGACTTCTCCTTATATGCATTACACTCTTCACGTAGTGAAAAGAGTATATTGGGTTTGTGCAATGTCCGTCTTGCTGTCTGTACACCCGCGTCAGATGACGTTTTAATATTTAATAGCTACGCCCATTGGGGGCGTGGCAATTCGATTCAATCTATATATCGCCTTCAGTTTTTAAGTAAGATACACGTAATTTTTCATACATATTACTGAAGACATTCTGGAAGGATCGCAGAAAAATTTGGTGGATACTCCCACTGGTGACTGGTGACGAATCGATCAAATCTATATATCTTGGGGGCGGGTAAATCTCGAAATTCAATATCTCCCACAATATTAGAGCTAGAGTGAACAAATTTCTGATGGCATTCTCTAATGATCGATTCTTATTTATTTTCGTTTATTGTCATGAATTAAACAATTTTAGTTTCTCCATCAAGGTATTAATTCAATTTTATAAAAAAACCTTTATATTTTGATATAATCTACAGCTTAGTCCACCTTCTCGTTTTACAAGCAGCATTAAAAATATATTATATACTTACGAAATCCAACCAAACATTATTTAATTAATAAAAAAAATGTTATATATAAATACGATACTCAAAAAACCAGGTTTTTATCCTTAAATAATGTCGAAATGCGGCCAAGCTTGATTCCTAATTCCTATTTTAAGCAGATGCCCAAATCAATTTCGAGGGCAATTAAGGAAAAAGATTAGTTTTCTTTTTTGTTTTTCGTACATAACTAATTAGCTTTATTGATGGATAGATTTTTGTTAGCACGGTTAAGCCACTGCATAGAGTAAAAACTTGGAATAGTTAAGATCGCTACAATTGCTGAAGATATTTGCGCCTTTGGGTGTTGGTAAAGCGCGAATTGTGGCGCTTGCGCTTGGCGGTTTTGATTTTCTCCTCCCCCTTTTTGATCAGTTGATCGGCCGTCTGATCCTTGGACTCCAGAGACTTGGAGACTTCAGCATCTACAGAAGCAGCATCATCTTCAGTTGTGCCAGCCGAGTGCGGCGCATCAGTGGCTTCCTGTGAGCCAACGTCCTCATCATCATCAGCGTTGTCGGCGTCCTCATCATCGTCATCTTTTTGCCCACCATCGGGATCATGGGCGGCGCCAACGACAGCATCCGCCGGCTCCGCGCTGACTTTGGTAGGTGTTGCCAATGTGCTGCTGGCGAAGTTCAGGGTGAAGGGTTTGAGCGCCGGCTGCTGGAATTGTGGCACTGCTGGCGATATAGTTGCTGTCGTTGGCGTTGTCACAGCAGGTGTTGTGCTCTCCTCGGGTAGCCCAAATAGACGCAGCCTGGGCTGCTGGGTGGTCGGCGCGGCTGCTCCTAGCATCCTGTTGAAGGGATTAAACGGATTGAGATTGCCAAAGGGTCCAAAGGGATTCAGCACCGGCGCCAGGCCAAAGGGCCCACCCACTTGCGGACCCATGCCAAAGGCTGAGCCCACCTGAGGCGTAGACATGCCATAGCCGCCGCCAGCCTGTGGCCCCATATTAAAGGCGGAGCCCACCTGAGGTGGATTCATGCCAAAGTGTGTGCCACCAAAATGTGAGCCCAGGCCAAATGGCGCGCCAAACGGACTGCCCACCATGGGCTCACGGCCCATTGCTGGCGGGGATGCTGACGCCGATCCAGGCACAGCCAGATAATGTGTGGGCTGTTGTTGTCCATAGCAGGGCATGGCAATGATCACCGGCTGAAAGCTGGGACAGTGGGCAGGTGCACTGTAGCCCGAACTGGCCTCCAAGGGCGTGGAGCAGGGACGAGTACAGGAATTGCAGGCGCTGCCATCCATGGGAACCGCAGAGCTGGGCTTCGGATTGGGCTGATAGCTGGGCTGACTTGGTGGTGGCGGTGGCAGTGTTGGTGGTGCTAGTGGTGCTGGTGGTGCTGCATAGCTTGGTAAATAGCCCTGAGGTGGTCCCGCTGCTGGCGCCACTTGAGCCACCAGTGGCTCCAGTGGAGCTGCCTGCTGCATGGGCGCCGCCTGCGCCCCTTGGGGCTCGTTGGGCTCGAGGCTGGCGTAGAAGGTGCGCATAATCGGATCATCGTAGTACGGTGGCTGGGGCTGTGGTGCGACTGTGGGCTGCTGCAGCTGCGCCTGCGCCAGTGGCATCCACATCAGGGGTGGCGCAGCGCCCACCATGGGCTCGGGTCGCCGGTACGGCTGATTGAGTTCCTCGTGCCGAAAGCCCACATCCGGCACGGCCAGCACATCCGCGTCCATGCCAGCGCGATGGCGACTGCCCATTAAGCCGTCGTAGGCATTGCCATTGCCCGCTTGGCCGCTCGAAGGTGGCGATTTTGGCTGCGGCGCTGCTTGTGCAGCTGGCGGCGATTTCTGAGCCGCTGCATCAGCATATGAATGGGACGCGGCCGCTGCGCCCGGGCCTGCTGCAGTTCCGCGTGCAGCTGCTGCTGCGCCGCCTGCAGCTGGGTAAGGAACTGCTGGCACGCCATATGATTGCGCAGCAGGCGCAGTTGAAATGGCAGCAGCAGCGGATCCAAAATTGCCGGCACTGTGCGACTCGCCACCTGGCGACTGATTCTGATATGACGTCGTGGGCGTGGCTTCCTCATAGTTGGACAGGATCGGAAAAAACCCAGCGCCAAAGCTGGGAAACGATGGAAATGGCGTCTGGGCGTACTGAGCATTCATCGGCATCGCCATCGGCTGTGCATCTGCATAGTTCTGGACAGGTGATTGCTGATGCTGCTGCTGCTGTTGATGCAGCTGCTGCTGTTGCTGATGCTGCTGCTGTTGATGCTGCTGCTGCTGCTGCTGCTGTGGTGGATCTGCCTGCTGACCACGCGAAAAGTCCGTGCCCTTACACATGAAATAGGGCTCCTCCAGTGGTCCGCTTGGCTTGATCTCCACACAAATTGTGGTCAGCGTGCGCTTGTTGCGATGCAGCGTTTTTGCTAGCTCCGCTTGCTGCTCCTCCTGGGCCAGGCCGAGTGCCAGCGGGCACAGCAGCAGCAGCAGCTTCAGGTGCTGTGAATAATTGACCATTGCTTCCGTTTACTAACTTCCGTTGCTGTTCGCTGCGTTGCTTTTATACTCTGGAAGTGTGCCAATTGTCAGTGAGAAGAACAAGAAATGATCCACCATGGATGGGAACCCAAAACTCCCACGACTAACCCAGCGAATTCTTTGTAATCTTTGCGCAATCCGTGCTGCACTTCTCGGTTCACTTGCTTCGTTTACGGCGTAGCCTTTGGTGCTGCACTGGTAATTGGAGTTTCTTTCACTTGAAATTCGTAGCACTGAATAAAAACCTTTGCAACTGTCCACAATGCCCGAACCTGTACCGGAGGGTTCGATTTGAATTGACTACCTTTCACAAGGTGGAGCATATCTATTTCTTAATTTACTCAAGAATATCATAAATAGTTGCATGTACTTTACTTTTATATGTTTGAAAATACTTTAATCTACCTTGATTGAAAAACTTTTTATTGTACTCTTTAAGTTTAATTATCTAAGAAAAAAATTAACTAAAAAATATTCAAATCTTGAATCATACTTTCAAGAATCATACTTTTAAGTATTAAAACAAAATATCAGTCTTTGTATTAAACCAAACCCTTCATTAACATTAACATAAATTCTTTATGTTTGATAAAAGTAAATATTAAAATAAATAAAGTTTGTGCTCTCATAAGATATTCGTACAATAAATAAATAAAATATTTTTAAAATGTCATATTCTTTACTATTTCAACAAAATATCAGTGATTGTACTATGCAAATCTTTCTAAATAAAAAAAAGTTATATTAAAATCTTAAGATTTGGTAATCTTTAAAGAACTCATAAAATATTCATACAATAAATAAAATAATTTTAAATATATATTATATTTAAATCTTATGATTTTATGAGCTTTCAGGATCACATAAACGATTTACTTAATAAATAAAAAAATGTTTAATCAATAAAAAATAAAATTCTATTAAAATCTTAAGATTTCTATATGTATTTTAAGATCTAATAGAATATTCATACAACTAATAAAAATATATTTCAAGTATTTATATTACAGAGCATTTACAAGTTGCCCTTTGATTCATCATATTTGCATTGTTTCAACAAGCTCTGAACATTCAATATATTTTTTTCAGCTGATTATTGCAACTTTTTAGCGCAATTTAATTTCGCGTGTTGCAGTTCAACAAACTCTCAAATTACCGTACAGTTTGTCCAGTCAACACAAGTTCTACATATAGCCATATACCATACAGATGTATGTATATACGTATGTATATAAACATGTTGAGCGTTAGTTAAGTTCTTTGTTAAATTGGTCAGTTGGTCAAAGGGTATTGAATTTCGAGGCAGCGGCAATTCGGTACAAACTGACCTGACACAGCAGCCAAAAGGCACTTGAAAGTACGAGTACGAAGGTAAGTTGGTAAGTTGGTAAATTGGCAAGTAGAACCCCTGCCAGCAATCACTGAGCCATATAAATCGTGCGTGTGCCGGGAATTTCAAATTACCCAGGTCCCCCTTTGCTGCTAGGCCTTTCGCACACCTGGCTCAACCTCAAAACGTCGCATTCATTTAACAAAAGTGCTAAAGACTCTCTAACTTAACGGGGAGAAACGGAAGGAAATGCCAGTTTCGCATAATGCAAAAGTGTAATTTATACACTCAGAAAAATCACAAGAAAATAAACAAGAAAGAAGGTATGCATAAATACACACTTCTTTAAAGAACTTGCACTCCTACAAATACTTTAACTTATACACTCAGAGAAAGAATCAAGAATTTTGTTCTCAAATGATGTACAAGCATTTGTTAGAACATCTTGAGATTAAAATTGTTATTTTCAAAACATTTTTAAATCGTTAAAACTTCTATATTTAAGACTCAAATGCGATACTTAAATTCAGACACGTTAAGCTTCTATTCGGAATTTTTAACGTTTTTTTAACTACGAAGAATTAAGAATAATTTTGCTTATTATGATTATTACTATCCAATACATTAATATTATTAGTATGATTATTATTACTATTTTTATAACATTTGATTATGAAATCAAGAATGGCTTATACTTATTTTGAAATGAAAATAATGTATATATGCATAATGTATTAAAGCAACATGTAGACTCAGGGAAAAAATTATGTTCTTATAAGAGTATTTCACGTTTAGGTTAAGTAATTTCGACTCTGGTGGGAAAATATAGATTTTTGTAATTTGTGGGCGCGGAAGTCATCAGAAAATGGACTTCCGAATTCAGTGACTCTAGTTCTAAGATTGTGAGAGAAACGGATTTTCGCAGTTTATCCGAACCTAAGATAAATAGAATTTATCGATTTGCCAAGCCCCCATTAGGCGTATCCAAAAAATGTTTGTGCAAGCGTTAGGTGACGTCACTAGTAATCTGCCTGTAAAATTTTATGTATCTAGCTATAAAATTGAAGGAGATATATAGAATAAATCAAATTGCTATCAGTGGACGCAGCCAAAAATCATAATCTTACGCGAGTATACAGTTGTGTATGTATATATGTATATCAAGTTTCAAGTCTATAGCTTCAATAGCGGCGAAAAAACTGCGTACGTACGGAAAGACAGTCGGGCGGACAGCAAGACGAGCATTACACTATCCTAATATACTCGTTTTACTTCGTAAACGTGTATAAATATTCTTCAAATTGTTTCTTACCGTGTGTAAGGGCGCGTGCTCTGTTACATTGTCGTTCCTCCGCTGACTGACAGCGCCACTTACTCATTCATTTACTCACTTGGTGTGTGAGCCGAGGGCGGCATAGACAAAGTGGCTGGCTCTATGGCCAACTCCCCTAGCTGGCTGACTGGCCGGCTAGGAACCGCACCCATATCGAGGTCGTGGCAACACTCGAGGGTAGCTGCACGGCAGCACAACATGTGTTGGCACACAACAACAACAACACACACACCCACACGCACAAGCACACACACATCATAATCATCATCAGCATTATTTTCAATAAGCAGTTTATACAAGCACAACACCACCCCAACCCCTCCCCCCTTAACTCAGAGTTTTGGGCGCGGTCGTTCTAGCGTGCAATGTCATCGTCATCAGGTTCTTCGTTCTCTTTAATTTGCCATATCTACCTTATCGCCTGTGGTTTTTTATTTTTTTTTATTTTTGGGTCATTTTATAGATATGAGCTACCTAACTAGTGCACAAAAAATAAGTCTAGGCTGATTTCAAGTGGCTTCATTTAAAATGGGATTTTTTGGCCATCGGAATTTTACGAATTTGGGCACGAAAAAATGGACAGCACAAAAATAATCTTGTCAGAATTATTTGCAACAAATTACCATTTTTTTTTTTGTATTTTTTACTAAAATTTCTTATATTTTTAATTTAAAGAAAATAACAATAAACAAGTCAGATTTATTTTTAGTGCAAATTTTATAATTTCTTATTAAAAGCAATCCAAACTATATATTTATTTATTATAAACAGTTGACAAACCGAGTGTCAAAGTAAAGTAAAGTAGATAAGACATTATAAATAAATACTAAAACCTCAAAGCCTAAATAAAGTACAGAAGTTTTGGCAGTAGTTGCCAGAAGGCAAAAGAGAATGTTAAGATTTCGTGCTTCCTTTCAGAACTATGAAAAATAATATGATTTTGGGGAATCCCCCGTAACAAAGACTCTTGAAGCTTTCCTAAATCAGTTTTAAACGAATTCTAAGCCTAATCTATGCACTCTGATGAGCTCAGTTCTCTTATTTGGATAGGAGAAATTACACTTTGTTATATAGCTTCGTGCCGGATCAAAGTTTGAGTACGTCAGGTTAATAGCCTTCTGTTTGTTCTACCCTTATTCGAAGTTTAAATACCCTTACGAACAGAAGATGTGGGCTACATAACTCTAGTTAAATGTTTAAAGCTATATAGTAAAGTAGTTTGATATTCGTGATATTTGAATTTTATGTAAAGGGATGGTCACATCTGCCTATATCGGTCTTTTCAGATTTTGTATATACATACATATGTTGGCATAATAATACCCTCAAAAGCCAAGTTTTCTCCGGAATTCTTTAAAAAAAAATGTTTTGTATACAAAAACTCTTTTTTTTATCGATTGGTCCAATGACAGTTATATGATATAGTGGTCCGACCCGGCTGATTCCGGCACATTATAAAATCCGCACCGATATAAAATTTTTCTTGGCATTAGCCTTAAGGCTGAAAGACTAGTTTGCACAGAAGCAGACAGACGGTTAGATGAACATGGCTATATCAACTCCACTGTTGATGCTGGCCAAGAATATATATATTTTATAGGGTTGTAGACTTCTTCTTCTATGCTTTATATATTTTTTATTTAACAAATATTTTTTAATTTATAACAGGTGCATTTTCAATGACTCCTCCTAAATTTCTAAATTTGATGATAAACTGAATATGTTTAGAATTTTAAGAATCTAATCCTAAATGTGATATTAAAAACTCATGTATTTTAACATAGTATTCCAGTAATAATCACGTCCCCCAAGCATGAATCCTCTACGCATTGTGTTAACCCATGATTCACTCTAATGTCAAATTTTTTCATGGGCGCCAAGGGATTTTCCATAACAGTATTTTGGTTTGGTGTCGTGGCCGTTGCCTAAGATGCTGTTTCTTTAGATTGGGGTATGAATAAATAAAATTAGATGATGCGAATAGCGTCCTTCTGGCTGTGGGTAATACGGGATAGGTCTAGCCTTTGAAGTAGGGCGCCTCCAGGGTTCCGTTCGAATTGATCTCCACACTACAAATTGTGGTCAGCGGCCGCTTGTTGCAATCCAGTGCCTCCCACTGCTGTTATTGCTGATGGCTGCGTTGCTTTTATACTCTGGACGTGTGCCAATCATCAAAGAGCGAACTGCAAGACTTAACTTAAGACTTCCACGACTAACCCAGCGAATTCTGTGTAATCTTGCGCAATCCGTGCTGCACTTCTTAGTTCACTTGCTCCGTTTATAGCTAAGCTGCACTGGTAATTGGAGTTGCTTTCACTGGGAATTTGTTGCACTTTCACAACCGGCCAAAATCCCCGAACCTATACCAGAGGGTTCAATATAAATTAACTACTCTTCCTTATTTGAGCTTGAAATTTACTTAGCAGTATCTCAAAAATTGTACTAGGCTACATTTCATTGAACGCTCACATCCAAACCGCCCCCCTCCCCCTCAAATTACAAAAATATATAATATATATAATACACTATTTATATTTATATATATTATATATTTTATATTTACATATATTATATTTTTCCAATATGACAATAATATTTAAGACCGTTTTCGACTGTTTTAAGCTGTTATTACACTACGAACGAGTATTGCGCAGTCGGTAACACCCGACTGCAATGATCTTACTTGTATTTTTTTTTTTTTTGACAAGCAATTTTCATTTGTAAATAAAAATTATTCAAAACAATTCAAATATTTTTCTTTTACCAAATTATAAGTATAAATTTCAAGTGAATGTCTTCTAGATCCACCCATTTCGCTTTGGTCATATAGCCAGTATTACCAAAATATAAGATAGTATTTAATTTTAAATTTATTAGGTATGGATGAAGAGCCTGCACCAACACCAGCCCTGCCAACTTCCGAACCGGAAATGCCTCCAATTCGACATCCCAGACTTCAATATATGTCGACCAACACAAAAACGCCCTTTGTGGAGCTCTACGTGATCTCGTTTTTATCGGCATGCGCTTCCGAAGTTATTTGCTATCCCCTTGATGTGTGCAAGACCCGAATGCAGATTCAGGGCGAAATGGCGAGCAAAAAATTTGCGGAAGTTAAGTATCGGGGCATGTTTTCCACTGCTTTCGGCATTATCAAGGAGGAGGGCTTACACAAGCTCTACGGCGGCTTTTCGGCCATGGTGTTGCGACAAGTGGTTTTCTGCGGCCTCAAGATGTACTTGTACGATGAGCTCCGCAGTTTGCTGATGATCACCGATAAGGACGGAAAACCGAAATTGACCTTTATGCGCGGCGCGACCTCTGGCATTGTGGCGGGGGCAGGTGCCAACATAATTGCTTCACCCACCGATCTGATCAAGGTGCAAATGCAAATGGAGAGCAAGCGCCGTTTGATGGGTGAGCCGCCAAGAATTCACAACGTAGTGCAGGCATTCACCTCCATCTACAACACGGGTGGCGTTGTCGGCTTATGGAAGGGCACGGTGCCAAACGCTTGGCGAGCTGCCCTCGTCACATTAGGTAAGGGGCCAAATAGTAGTGTAGAAAATGTAAAACATCTAATGTGCCAGAAGCTAATTTCTACACTTGAAATTAGGTCAAATTTGGCCAAATTGCAAATTCTTTTAATTTGGCACGAAAATTCTTTTTTAGTGAAAGATTTTTTTTTTCCCGAAATTCCCAAAGTAAATCAACCATTAAGATTGTTTTACGCTTACATGTAATAACTTGATTAAAGAATTTGGTTCTTATTTATGCAACACTATCGATCAGTTAGGAAATCAATATTGATACTCAATATACTCATACTCATACTCACTCATACTCAATTTAAGAATATTCAAGACCGAAATGTTCTTAAAATATTTTAAACAAATTGGAACTAATTCGATATATTCATATATATAATTTATAAAGGCAATTTTCTTTGAGTGTACCTACAAATAATCATAACCTAAACATTTCAATTGATTTTAAATCGCACAAATTATTTATTCCCAGAAGATTTTATTATTAATTATGACTAAATAGACTAAAGGGAATATTGTAATAAGTATGCTAAAATAAAATATAATTCACTAAAAGTGGCCATTTTCTAAAGAACGAAACATTAAATCAAATTATTTACCAAGTGTACAAAATTCTTTAAATAGAATAAAAACAAAAATGTGTGGTTTTCGAGTCGAATAATTTATAAAATAATAATAACTTTAGAAAGAAGCTAAACAATAAATTTATTTGTATATATATTATTTGTTAGCTTTCTCAGCTGAGTCGATTAAGCAAAGTCCATCTGTCCGTAATTTTGTTTATATGTTCTATATCAGCTAAGAGACCTCTAATTTTGAATATAGGTATTTAGTGTAAGGTACTAATGTACATAAGTTACATTATAAAACGTTGCCTTATGAACAATAGATTCCATTAAACTTGTTGTCCATATTTTTAACATTAAGTTAAAAACAAAGAAAACAAGAACATTGCAATCGGGTGTAACCGACTTCGCAATACACGTTCACAGTGTAATAACTGCTTAAAACAGAAGAGAACGAAAATCTCAATTATTATTATTATTATTATTATTTGGAATAATGTCGACTTTTGTAATTTGTGTGGGCGAATATAAATACACGTGTCGTAGAAATTCAAATTTAGTAAACGCTATTTATTTGCAAATAATTAACAAATCAATAAATTCTTTATTAATTACGACCGAAATTCTTCAAATTTCGAAAATATTATTTAAATATATATTATAATATATATATATTTTAAGCGCCTTTTCCCTTGCACACTCAGGCGATGTTAGTTTCTATGATCTGAGTAAGCGCTCTCTGATGGACATTTTGAATATGCCCGACAATCGGCTAATACAGTTTATGGGGGCAATGATCGCTGGATTCGCGGGCGCGGTGCTTAGCACTCCCGCAGATGTAATCAAGTCGCGCGTTATGAACCAGCCGACGGACGAGGCGGGTCGTGGCTTACATTACAAGGGAACAATCGATTGTTTTACGAAACTGGTCAAGAAGGAAGGCTTTTTAGCGATGTACAAGGGCTTCTTGCCCTATTGGCTGCGTGTTGGGCCCTGGGCGATGATATTCTGGACGACTTTTGAACAACTCCGTAGATTTCGCGGCGATGAGGGCTATTAGATATTGTTCTTATTTATCAAAGTGTTTCAGATATTAGTGTTAAATAAATATGTTTAACTCAAATTGTAATTGTGTTTAGTGCTTGCTTTAGAATAAAACAAACATACCAAACATATTGCTAACAAAATTTTTCGTTGAGTTATGGATAAGGATGAGAACAACTATTGGCACATGAGGTCATTATATGGCGACCCGATACTACGCAACGTTCAGAACTCGCAGGAAAAGCTCACCCTGAGGAATCTGCTCCAGCTCTATGTGAACACATTCATTGGCGCCAACTTTGCGGAGGCGTGCGTTTATTCGCTGGACGTGAGCAAGACCCGCATGCAGGTCCACGGCGAGGAGGCAAAGAAGACGGGCGCCAAGGCCCGTAATATGTTTAGCACCTTGCGCGGCATTGCGGTCGAGGAGGGGCCGAGAACCCTCTACGCCGGCTTTTCGGCAATGGTTTTGCGTAATTTCATTTTCAATTCGTTGCGTGTCATGCTGTATGACGTATTCCGGCGGCGTTACATATATACGGACTCTGAAAACCGTGAGTCAATCAGGATACACCACGCCTTCATGTGCGGCAGCGCGGCCGGTTGCATTGCCCAAGCTCTGGCCAATCCCTTTGACATTGTCAAGGTGCGCATGCAAATGGAGGGCCGGCGACGGATCATGGGCTTGGAGCCGCGCGCCTCCAATTTCGTGAGCGAACTGAGGACGATCTATGGACAGTCGGGTGTGGTGGGCATGTGGCGGGGCGTTGGACCCAGCTGCATGCGCGCCTGCCTCATGACCGCCGGCGATGTCGGCGCCTACGATCTGTGCAAGCGCAATTTGAAGAAACATCTGCATCTGGAGGAGGGCATACCGCTGCGTTTTGCGTCCTCAATGGTCGCCGGACTGGTGGCCAGTGTGCTCAGCAATCCGGCGGATGTTATCAAGTCGCGGGTGATGAATCAACCAACTGATAAGAATGGTAAAGGCCTTTATTATACCGGCTCTATCGATTGTCTTGTCAAATTGCTGAAG
Source organism: Drosophila colorata (assembly GCA_035041545.1). NCBI lineage: Eukaryota > Metazoa > Arthropoda > Insecta > Diptera > Drosophilidae > Drosophila > Drosophila colorata. Next base: position 5,407,010 of record JAWNLD010000013.1, read on the forward strand.
GAAGAGGGATTCTTTAATCTCTATAAGGGTTTAATACCCTGCTGGCTGAGATTGGGGCCATGGTCGGTGCTGTTCTGGTTGTCTGTAGAACAGTTGCGTGTATGGGAGGGACAAACTGGATTCTAATCCGAAAAGTGCTTGCAAAATTTTTAGTGAATTTTTAGTGATTATTACGTCCGTATCGAGAGATTTTATATAAACATGGCTAACTAGGCGTTAAGAGTCACATCAATATTTTAACCTAGTTAAATAAAAAAAATTTTGTTTTTGCTGTTTTGTGATCAAATACTTTGTAATGGATAAGGAAAATGCATATCGAGACAATCCAATTCGAAGATTAGCCCCGCAGGCAATCAATTATACGGTGCTGCATCAATCCCTTACGCTCTACATCAACACATTTCTGGGCTCAACATTTGCCGAATTCTTCACATATCCCCTGGATGTGACGAAGACACGTCTGCACCTACAGGGCGAGGCGGCTGAGAAGGCTGCCATCGGACAGCCGAAACGTGGCATGTTCAGCACAATATTTCGGATGGCGCATGATGAGGGCTTTCGTGGTCTGTACGGCGGCTTATCGGCCATGGTTATTCGAAATCTTGTGTTCAATGGGCCGCGAGTCGTGCTCTACGATATGATACGCCAGCGGCTGGTCTACGTGGACGAACACGGCAAAGAGGTGCTAACAGTTGTGCGTGGATTCCTGGGCGGCTGTCTTGCCGGCTGCCTCGCCCAGTCGGTCGCCAATCCGCTGGACATTGTCAAGATACGCATGCAGATGGAGGGCAGACAACGTGCCCTCGGCTATCCGGTGCGTGTCAGCAATGTGATGCAAGCGCTGGAGTCCATCTATGCGCAGGGCGGCGTGCGCAGTCTGTGGAAGGGCGTGGGCCCGAGTTGTCTTCGCGCCACGCTCATGACAGCGGGTAAGCAATTGAGAGATTTTCTACAAAAAAATACAGTAAATACCGCTTATATGGAACAGCGAAATTGCATTGAATTTATTGCAGTTAAGCAACATTTTCATTAATGCGATAATCGGACCATTTTCTATAAAATACACCGAACAAATCAAGCACCGAATTTACACAATACCCCTAATTCTCTTTTTACACGATAGATAATACCCAAAAAAATTCGTTGAAAAAAATATTTGGAAAAATAATAGATTGGCTCTAAACCTAAAAAAAAAGCAACTAAAAAGTATAACAAATATTCAATTAAATTAAAATTTTAACAAACTCTAGTTAGAGTTAATTTGAGAAATGTATTATTAAAATAAATAAATTATTAAAAAACAAGAAAGATGGCTCTAGTCGGGTGTGCTGTCGTATACATTTAAAGCTCTTTGCATTCATACACATATTCTCAAAGTCACACATACACACACACACGCACACACAAACGCACGCAGCAAGGTGCGCACTTGGTCCCACTATGGAATATGAATTCTTGAATAACTTTTGAACTAAGAGTATGATCGTTATGAAATTTTCAGTGCTTAATAAGAACATCCAAATGTATGTATATATGTACAAACCAAATCGCAAATCTGTAGTATTTGATTTGTGTTTTCCTGATATGGGGGGTGAATGGAGGTATCCAATTGGAGGTATCCAAAATCCGAATATTCATAATCTGCGTATCCTTTACGAGCACATATTAAACTTAATTTGATGGGTCTAGCTCGTATAGTCTCCGAGATATGCTAAGAAAACCAAGTCTTAAAATCGATTTTTATCGATAATAATGAAACGAAGCAATATATCGAAAAAAAAATGATAAACTTTTACTGCGTATGGATTAGGAGAATCTATAGTCGTTCAGTTTAGGTTTCTAGCTTTTGTAGTTTCCGAGATCGCTGCGGTCATATCTAATTCAAATCAGTTCGTCGTGCTGATCAAGAATATATATACTTTATGGGGTCGGAGATGCTTCCTTCTGTCTGTTACATACATTTGCACCAAACCATTATACCCTTTTTAGCCATTTTCAACTGGTTCAGGGTATAAAAAAAGTAAAACATATAAACATAAAAACATTGTATAACGCGAAGTGAAAATGTATTCATTCATTCATACATACAAAAAATCCCAGGAATATTTAGAATTGTGTTCATTTCAAATTCATGTCAAAAGAGAATTAGGTGTAATTTCATATAGGCAGTGTTCCAATATAAGCGTTACCTTCTCTATATAACTTGATAATAACCTACATCTGATTGATAACGCCGCTTAATAACAGGCGACACAGCCTGCTATGATCTCAGCAAGCGACAGTTTATAGCCTGGCTAAAGATCGACGATGGCCGCTTGATTCAGTTCCTGGCATCGATTTCCGCCGGCTTAGCAGCCAGCTTATTGAGCACGCCCACCGATGTGATCAAGTCGCGTATCATGAACCAGCCGCTGGATGAAAAGGGCCAGGGCATGCACTACAGGAACGGCTTTGACTGTTACTACAAGCTGATCACACAGGAGGGCTTCTTTGCCATGTACAAGGGTTTTCTGCCGTGCTGGGTACGCATCGGTCCCTGGTCGATTATATTTTGGATCGCCTTCGAGCAGCTGCGCAAATTTCAGGGCCAAACCGGCTTCTGAGTTAAGTCGCCTGCTCGCAGCACCTCAATATTAAAATATGTACAACATTAAGATATATACAAAATTTTGACAAAATGTGTTTTAAAATTTTGTTATAAATATTAAAAAATTAATGTTGCCCAACACTGGCTTTAAGTCAATTATAAATTCATATTTAAAACAAGTACAAACCTTTCAGTCGCGTGCAATCCATTGCGTAATAGGTACAATCAAACCGGAATTGCAATATGTATTTTAAAATCAGAAACCGAAACTTAAATCGAACCAGTAAAACAAAAATTCAACCAAACCTTAGTCCCAACTAAATCATTTTCTTTTAAAACGGGTTGGTTTAATTTCAAAAGAACGCAAACATGTATATCCCTAAAAACATTCTACCCTCAATAAAAAATAATAAACAACATTTTAAAAGGAACAAATTTCTTATAACTTACAAACATAATATTTTCTTCTTTAATTTTAAATTATTTACGAACTAAAACCTAGGTTTGGTAATGTGGTTAGCCAAGTTCACGAACCGAACTTAAAGGCGAACCATTAATTCTTACCATGAACCGAACCAAGGACATTTTTTATTGGTTTCTTATTGGCCATTTTAAAAACATACTGAAAAAGAACGGTTTGAATTTTTGAATCTAAGATCTGTGTCAGCTAAATCTTGCTGTTCAGCTTTACTATCTTTAAAAAAATTCATTAAAATTATTATATTAAATAATTAAAATTATTTAGTGATATATTAATAACTAAATCCATAGCATGGTTTAGAAAAAGCTTCAATGTACGTACTCTCAATTTCTCAGCTCTCGCGGCAGATGTGGATTCAGTTCAAATGCGCGACATTTTGTGTTCCGTGAAAAAGCTCAACACCAAAAAATTAACGACACGTATTTACCGATTGCTAAATATGTATGTATATGTTCATATAACACGAATAAATAAGTATGAAACACAAAATAATTGCTATTAACACCAGGTAGCAAATTATATTAAAAGGATTTTATGTAAATACGCGCAAAAGCTACACGCCCGAACAGCAGAACACACGCGCACAGACTAAATAGCCTGAATACGATTGACTAGCCACGCTGAGCCTGAGCCTCCCACACTCTCTGCTTGACTTATAGCTAACATAACGGAATCAAAAGCATCGCCAGATGTGTGAGCGCAGTTGACTCATGAGTTTCTCACTACACACGCACCTTGCTGCAGCATGTAGTCCACACAGCAAAAGCTTCTTCCGTGTCAAATGCTTTCAATATTGCGCAAACGAATTATCTTCCACGCTTACACTATCCACAATGTCCACTCTGTTGACTTATGCTCTCATGCAGCCGACACACAAACAAGAATGCTGCAATCGGGTGAAAACTGAAAACACTGGAAATATACATTTGTATATCCCCCTTTTCACCTTGCAAACAGAGTATAAGTTAAATGCAAGGCCAAACAGCAGCATCAACTTTTTTATTGAGGCATCCAAGTCGTAAAAAAATTACATGTGCCTTCAGAAAATTTACATATTTTATTAAATGAATTAATGTGTGTTGATTTCTAACCGCTCTCGCCCCGCAGCCAAACTATTTATACGATGCCGTTAGAGCTAAAAAATATATATATGTATGTAGATACATATGTACAAATAGGCAACAAACGACAGCCACAAATTGTTATCGAAGTGTGCGAGGGGAGCAGCAGAAGGAGGGAGCGTCGCAAAGGCCAAACACAGTCAGCTTCATCAATAGCAACAATAATAATAATAATGTGTTGTAGTGTTGTGATTAATTGTGCAACCGATAAAAGCAGTGTAGCGATCGAAGCTGATTTTCACCAAAAAGAAACTCATTTAAAAGCGAAAGTGCCAAACAGATGCAGCACAAATGTTAAACTTATCATCCAAAAAAAAATATATATATTTAAAAAATGTGCGAAGATTTTCTCGCCGATGCGCGAAAGAATTTGCAATTCGGGTCAATGTTGCGGCCCATGCCTAAAAGAAATATGCCAAAATTGACAATTACTGAAGAGAACAGCAGCTGCGAGAAGACATTAAAAAACAAATATGTGTATATTGCATATATATGCATATATTTCGTACGATATTATTTACGAAATAATTGCGCATTTGCGTCAGACATTGAAAATGTTGGCGCATAGATAAAAATAAGTTGACAAATTGTCCTCGAACAAAATTGAGAAAAGCCAGTTCCAAGAGTGCCCCCATGAATACAAACACAAGATCACATACACACACACGCACACACACCCACTCAAACGCACGCCGCAAGCTGCAGTGCCATTATAAACTTTATACACATTTTTCAGGATATAAAAAGATCAATGCCCCATTTAACTAATTAAAAGCACAAGGAATTCTCATAAAATGTTTACCAAAGTATTTTTAAAGTATTTTTCGACACGCTCATCCAAACAGTTGATAACAGGGTTCGTTGATCTATCGATTTGCAATCTCCAGGTTCAAAGGTGAAATACATAAGCTCTCAGTGACCACGCCCCGTTGCGCCCTAAAGGAAAAAACTCTTTGTATGTATAAATTTTTATGAGCAGGATTTTTGCCACGCTCCGTTTTTTATTTCAATAGTATTAAAGTATCGTATTATATATGTTTTTCATTTCTTTTGCTGTTTTTAAATTTTATATTTTATTTTTATATTTATGCATTCATTTTTTTTTTTGTATGAATTTTTTGTTTTGCTTTTTGACGCTTTTACGTTAAAAATTATAGGGGAAAAATGTTGGAAAAAAGACTTTTGTTTAACTAACATAAAAAGCCATTTATTTATGTATGATTTGTAGTAAGTAGTTTAAATTTTTGTATATTTGATTTTATTCTTTTTTTTTTGTTTTTTTTTTATTATTTGCATGCATGCATTTGACGATTTTGTCGTGTATGTAAATGTATGTGTTAATGGCAATTTATTGCCGAATTGTTGATGTTGTTGTTGTTGATTCGGCAGCAATGAATGTTCCCCTGAAACACAACCCAGGCTGTCTGATTGGCTGTCAGGAGACAGACAGTGTTGCACAGCGTTCGAATTGTAATTGCCGTTTATCGATAAATATGCGTGTATGTACGTTTTAGCGTTTTTTTTTTGTATGAATATATAGCAAATGACAAACATGAAAAGCGCATACGGAGAGCAAATGGCGCAAGTGACCAAGTATATGTATGTACGTACGTTTATATGTATGTATCTATATATGTATGGCTAGATGAGACGGCTTGGAAAACGGAATACATATGTGTGCGTGTTAATGTCTGGAATCTGTTTACCTAACCCAATGTTGAGCGTATTTCAAATATGGCTAAAAGACTGTCTTTTTTTCCTCTTTAATATTACACATTTCTCAAAGATTTCTTGTATAAAAAATGCTACCACTGCGGCTGCTTGTTGTATGTATTTATGTTTTTGTTGTATGTGCTTGCATCTTCCCTGCCACATAAAAATAGAGCTTCATGGTTCTCTCCAAATAGTTTACATATATAAATATATAGATATATATATATTTATATTTACTTATATTGGTTGGTATTTTCCTGTGTGTTTTGCTACTTGACTGACTGACTGCTCTCTCTTTCTATTTTCCATAGTCTGTATCTGTTTCTCAATATCCTCTCTCACTCACTCTCAAATAGTCTGTGTGTGTGTATGTGTTTGTGTATATATAGATCGGTGTACATATATGTACTATACTGCTGTACAAAAAAGTATTCAAAAAATTTGCCTGCGTTGCTTTGCGTTGTTGTTGTTGTTGTTGTTTTACTTGTTGCTTACAAAATACTTTCCAATACAATTTCTTTAATTTTGAGTTTAAGATTTTGTTTGTTTTTTTGTTTTTTTTTTATTATTTTTATCGTATGAACCAAAAATGTTTAAATATAATAATGCAGAAATTTATAATTTTGTTGTAGGTGTTTTTGGGTAATTACTTTTTTGTTGTAGTTGTTTTTTTTTTGACATCGGTTTCTTTACTCAAGTTTCTGATTTGTTTGACCACAATTACCTCAAAAAGTTTCTTGGCATTTTTCATAAATTTAAATATTAATAATTATTTTTGTTTTTAGTTTTTTAGTTCATGTACGCTTTCTTATCGAATTTGTTGCTGTGTTGTTGGTGTGTTGGTTGTTGTTTTTGATGGTGTTGTTTTTATATTTTTTTTATTTTCTAGTACCCGCAAGTAATCAGATAATCTCCGAGTTTCTCCACCACGGAAGCGGCCTGCTGGGGCTGCACAGGATCCTCGTAGATGGAAACAATGACGGCTGCAAAAATAAACAAAAAAACCAATTTTTTAAATGTATGAAAAATGAAATGAATAGCAACAATAATTTACCACCCATAAATACACGTTGATTTATCGATAACAAAAACAGATTATTAATACTGGCCAGACTACATTCATCTGCTATTATACACTTAACATAGAATCTAATCATCAGCAGAAATCTCTTTGGCTATTTCAACGTGTCAACATAATTACACACACATACACAACACACACACACACACGCACACACACTTTCATAGACATCTTCAGCCGTTTATCCGGTTGACAAAACAACAGAAACGAATGTGTAGAGAAAGCAAAAGACAGCAGCAATAGAGAAACAAGAACTAACTGTATATTTACACAACATCATCAGCAAGAAAATTATGAATAAAACGCTCAATATAGGAGCGAGAGAGAGAGAGAGACTGTCTGATGGAACCAGGTGAAAACCGGACAGACCGGCCACAGAATAGCCGCACAATATTGAATGACAAGTCTTCCACGTTTTAAAACATTGAAATACTGAAATGTTTAAGCGAATCTCTCGGATCAAGTGGCTTCTTGTCAATGCTGTTTGTTGTTGTTTCGGGGGCTTACGACATTAATCAATTCTACGCCAAATTGCTGAGGCTTCACAAGCAAAGCAAAGCAAATCAAATCAAGTCGAATCAAAAGCCAAACAAATTTCAACAAATTTTTTGAACTGGGGTCAATAAACCAAAAGTTAAGTGTCATGTCGAAAGGCAAGAGCGAGCAACCGAGCAAGCGAGCATGCGAGACAAAGATAAACACACACATACATACACACACAACCCAACACCCACACGTAGACATAAAAAACTGCCAATATGTCTGTCAATCGATAGCTGATAGCGATAAGAGGCTGTTAATGTGCCTGGTTTGCCTGATACTGGCGCATAATGTTAGTATTACATTTCATTTCATATTTAATTACACAAAATTTGCAAACAACGCGCCGCATGCCTTGAAACATTCGAAGCGTACTAAAAACACGGCATATCAAGTTGTATTTAAACACAGTGAAACACAGTTAGACGCGCATCTTAATTGCACACACACCCAATTGGCAATGTCAGGCAGCGCTGGCCATCATTTGAGCAGCGTGTAAGTTGCGGTAAATAAATTGCCTGGTAATTGAATCGATTGAAAGCCGAGCTCGATCAGCTGTTCAAGTGTTACCAGCCTCGAAAGCTCATATTTAATGCCAAATAAAGACAAAGCAAGTGGCCAAAGCGACTAATCCCAGGCGCCAACACGCACACGTACACACACACACACACATACACATACGTACACGCATTTGCACTAGTCAGCTAGGTCACATCGAGCGAGCGAGCGAGCGAGACAGAGTGACCATGTTTGCCATTTTATGCCAATTTCTTGCCTGTTTCCATTTATATGCTGCTGCTTTTGCGGCTTATTCTGTGCAACATTTGCACTTGAAATGGATTATGGCAATAACCTTGAGCTTTGCGGCGGCTGCTGCAGCGGGCAGCGACAAAGCGCAACAGTTGCCGCAAAAAAAAATGTATATGTACCTGAACACACATAAAACTAGACAAATATGGAAGACGACGTCGGCAAACAAGCTACAAAAACAAATTTAGTTTCATGGCACACACACGCACACAGAGACACACAAACTGTTAGACGGACAGCTGCTTCCAAGAGTTTTCACACAGCAAAAACAAAAATCATTTTGGGCACAAGGTGCAAGAAAAATAAAAAAAAAAATAAATGTTTTTTTGCCAGCTATGTGAGTAGTGCCTTCGTGTGTGTATGTGTGTATGAGGGAAGGGGAGGCAGTTGACCGGAAAAATGGAGCAACAAACTTAATGATTGCGTATCGTTTACAGCTCGTTACGCTCGCTGTTGTTGTTATTGTTGTTGTTATGTGGCAAACTATAGAGCACATTAACGGCAACAAATTAGGCATTATATACACATATATGTATGTATGCTTGGCTTTGCTGCTCTTGGTCATTTTTTAATGAGCAATCACTCCGCAACCCGCTTATCAGACATTAACAGATGAATAAACAAAAGAAATGTGCAACAGAGAATACAAATAAAGGCAAAAAACAATAGCTCATTTTTTCAATGCTTATCGTTATTTTATAGCTGGGTGCTACTGGCAAAGTCACCCCACTTATCTGGGTATTAAATTCTTTGCACCTACGCTGTGCTTTAAGTCAGCAGCAAAAGAAATTCAATAAATTAACAAAATGCTGATAACGGTAACAGCGAAATATTTCTCTAAATTGCAAAAGAAAAATATATATATATATAATAATATCCCAAAAATACTAAACTGCACAAAACAAATACCCAAAAGCATTCCCAGTATACAGTCTAACAGCTTGCAGCACTTTTTCAAACCAGCTGGTAACTCTTTTTTCTTTGTTTTTTTTTTTTGGTTAATTCTAACTCACCTTGTGTCGTCTTCATGCAGTGCACACCGCTTCTGCCCAGTTTTGCGCGCACCACGCGATCTGTGCCTGAGAGGTAAATGTACCGTTGGCCGGCTAATGTCACACCGTTGCTGGTAAGCAGGTCCTGCTGATCAAAGCCGCTTATCAATTTGGCCAGCTCCTCCTTTGTAACCTGCAACAAAAAGAAAAAAAAAACCAAACAAAATTAAAGATTAATACGAATGAAGTTTTTACATATTTATGTATGCAATTACATATGGAGAGCCTGTTTCCAGCTTAAGTCACGCACGCGTGCCATAAATTTTATGAATTTATGCGTCCTGCGTACAAGTTTTATTCTTTTCCTTCTTTTTTTTTTTTTTTAATAATATGCGTCCTTACAAAGAAACGTATCAGCCAGTAAGGCGTGATGTGGCTCAAAATACATTCATTTTGTAATCAGCAACAACCCACTCAAACCAACAACAAAAAAAGAGGGAGAGAAAGAGCAGAAAAAAATCCACCACTAGCAACATTCACCACCCATGAAATGAAGATGATGACGACGACGTCGGTCAGCTCATTAACAAAATGTGCGACACGCTGCTGCAGCAGCAACAACAAAAACAAGCAAGGAGCGGCTGACCATTTGCCTTGATTTTTTTATTTTTTCTTATTGTTGTTGTAAAAAGCAAAAACTAGTTTGCCAACACTTACGCAGAGCAGAGTTGCCATACCCCACGCAAAATGTCATTTACATTTGCAGGACACAACAACTTGCAATTCTCTCGTTCTTGGCTGTTGCCAAGCGTGCCGGGAAACTTGGAAAACTTAATGTAATTTTTTTTAATTATGAATAATATTAAGTCATTTGTTTAGTCGCTGCGGGACATGCGCCAAATATGTTAATGATACTTGTCGGGAGAAGAGAAAAAACCTTCCAGAAGTTTCCAATGCGAGCGTAAGCCTTTGTGTATGCGTGTGTGTGAGTGTGCTTGAGTGAGAAAAGAGAGCGCAGTTCAAAAAAAGCCGGTTTTACGAACAAAGCTGAAGCTATGCCAAAAATGTTTAATAAATTAATCAAAAGCACTCAATTAATTAAAGCCGTGCACACAAATAATAGACAAGGCAATGACCACAAAAATGTACAATAACGTGCTGTGCTTTTGAGGCTGTCTAGCCAAAAAAAAATATATATATATATATAAAAAGAAATAAATAATTGCAATGGCAAATGGCAAGCACAGCTTTTTTATGTTGTCCAAAACTGCAATTGTTTCGAAACACATTTTTGCACTTATAAAGCAGCCGGTTTTTAATGGCACATTTGTGTGTGTGTGTGTGCTCTGCGAATTGCAAAACCAAAGTGTAATGCGCAAAAAGACGTTATTGATAAGCGTCAAGAACTTTTGGCTCGAAAGTCGCCAGCACACGCAAACACAAACACACACACATACACTCACACATGGCACACAATATAAAAACGGTCTGGCAATGCCACACAGCAGCTGATCCATGCAAAAAGCAAAACTAAATAACTAAATTTAGCGATACATTTTTTTCGATGAATCATGAATATGTGGCGAATTAAACAAATTCAGTTACAAATGTAGGTAACTCAGCCAGACGTACAAACGTGGTAAAGGCAGCAATAAGCCGCCAAGTAAAATTGGTAATAAAAAAAAAGAGTCAAATACATAACATCGAACGGAGGCCAACACAAAATGAAAGTGATATTCGTTGATGTATGATGATGTGTGAAGAATTGCAAACACAACAAATGGCCAAAAGCGAAGGTTGCTTCTCCTGTTGTTGGCATCTGCGAAAAACAGCAAAAAATAAACACTTTTACCCATTTAGGGGGCTTAAGAAATGAAATTTACTTTTCTTGAGGCACTTGTAGTTTTTTTCGATGCGAAGTCGGCGAAGAAATACAGTTCGTTCGTTGACAACTCATGGAACCAGTTCAAATCGAACAAAATATATTTGTCATATGCAAATATTTAAATTCGATAGCACAATATATCGATATTGTTGCTGCTGCTGCTGGGGACAGTTGGCAAAACAGACAAAACGAATATTACTCAAAACAAAGAACAAGGGAGTGTCCCTGAGCCCCACCCCTGTCAAAAACAACAGAAAAAAACCAAGCTTAAAAGGGGAAGGGGGATACACACAAAGGATAAGAGGCATGGCATGGTTAGGTGCACGGCGGAGTCAGCAGGAAGTTGCACACACACACACACACACACACTGACAGCCACATACACAAATAAAGTAAATGCGAAAACGTGGCGCGCATATAAAAATGTAGACGCTGATGACGCGGCACGTCGCTGTTGCGTTTTTCGAGATACATTTCTTTCATTTCAAAAGACTTTTTTATGATAAGCAATGTTTTTTTCCTCTTTTTTTCGCCGGGAGGAAGCAAAGATAATAAACGCACACATATGCATATCGAACTATTGAGTGATGTGCTGCGTGCAATGGTGTGTGTATGTGTGTTGATAAGAGCAAATAAGGCCGGTTAGTTATTCTATGATATAAAAGGCCACTTTTATTCTCTCTCTGTCCTCATCTGCCGTCAACGAGCTCAGTTTATGTTGTAAAAAAAAAGAGTGCTATCACGGCAGTGTTGTGCCGGCCTACCCGGCTACACAAAATTACTCTCTCACACACACAAACACACACACGCGTCGCGCTCAGTCACTGCAAGCAAACACCTTTCATCAAATGCACTCCGAAATGACGAATCATGTTTGGCTTAGCACTCGGTTGAGTGACTAATCCACCTGAGTTTTTTTATTTTTATTTTTTTGAGATGAGTCACAAACTAATCGAAGTTTTTGTTTTTGATAATAAACAGGCAGCTGTGCCTAATTGTGCTATAAATAATTGAAATCTGTGACAAGCTTGACAAACGACAGCATCAATAGGTTCACAGCACCGTTCTTATCAGCCAGTTTAAGAGCTATTGTACAACAGTTTTACAGTCACTAGCGAATTTAAAGCTTGTGCGTACATATGTATGTGGGTGACAGCAGCAGCAGACAGCGAGAGGCTGAGCAAAGAAGAGCACACACGCGCTGCGCAGGCGGCTGTATAAGTGTGATAGCGGGAGAGACATAAAGAGTGAGTGCAAGAGAGAGCATTTGCAGGGGGTGCACACCCAAACAGGGTGGGAGTTGCTTTATCAAACGAAATAAAAGTATAAATGGCGGACGTACAGCAAAAGAACGAAAACCCATCCGAACAAAAGAGCATGCAAAATGTACTGACATTAAATGACAGGTAAATTTGTTGATGTTAAGGATCTCAAAACTCAGCATGCCTTTTAAAGAAATTGTTTAAGGCAGACCAAAAAAAAATTTATTTTTTTACCAAATATTTCCACGATCTGTTTATACATATTTTTGTTGTTAAAATATTGAAGCTTTTCACATTTTGTGATAGGAGTTCATTGCAAGGCGAAATCATGAAAATGGGATACTGAGTGGATTTGCAACATTTTTCATTTACTACCAGAATTCATTCAATTATTGGACCACAGTTGACGAGAAGCCTTGCTGGGGTATATTTTTGACCGCCACTATAGCTCTCTCGCTCTCTCTGAATGCGTGGGTGTCGATGTCGGTGTGTGCGTGGGTTTGTGTGTGTGTGCAAGGCAGACGTAGGACGCATTGTTGTTGTTGTTGTTGGTCACACCCTTGAACTTGCCAAGAGTTTCAGTGTCGAATGAGCCGACGGCAAAATTGCTGGCCAAGATTAGTTGGCTGGATTGGATTAACGGTACTCACCTCAAAGCCATTCGACTGCGCCCAAATGTTGCCATCGTGTCCGGCAATGCACGCCTTGGTAACGCAATGCGAGGCCAAAAGCTGATTATCGACATAGTCTTGCCAGCTCATGATTGTAGTTTGTTGTATTTGTTGTTGTGGTTGTTAAAACTATTCAATATGTATATATATATATGTATATATCTATATTTGTTGTTGTATTACACACGCGTTGCTTTTGTTTTATTTTGTTGGGGTTGTTACACACTTTTCACGCCACCAAGAAATTTCGTTAAGCGAGCGTGAGAAAATCGTGGATTTTCTACGTAATTTGTTTAAGGAAATTTTTTTAAACTGCAATGAGAGAGGGTAGAAAAGAGAGATGTAATGAAATTAACGTTAATTTGACGCCTTTTCAATGTGAAATTTTGGTTTTTTTTTTTTTGTGCGCCGTCTTTGTCAATTCTCGATTTGTACGATGAAACTCGAAAAGCAGTGCATACTTCTTTTTTTCTTTCTTTTTAATTTGCTGTTTCTTCAAAAACTCACACACACTAACACAGCCAGCGAGAGATAGCGCACACACACACACGCTGTGAGCAGAGGGTAAACCGTACGCAACAGCAGCAGCAGCCCCAACACGTCCGACTTGCACAGAATGACAAAAACGATTGAATGCAAAATGTTATTTAGCGGCTCCAAGCATGGAAAGTCGAGAGAAAAAAATAAGACACTCAGAGCGCGCGTGAGTCACAGCTGCCGCCGACGCTGGGCACTCTCACCCACCGATTCACTCGGCGAGTGCAATGCCAAAAACTGTGCGCTGGAGTATGTGTGCGAGTGAAATGGCATATATGGCCGTTATAAATCGCCGGTCGCGCAATGCAAATGAGTGAGTGAGAGCAGGCGATGACTCAACAGTCTCAAGTCTCCTGCCTGTTTCTATGGGTGTGTGTGTGTTATGAATCGGCCTTTTCTGCCGCTGCTTGAGCGCTTTTCTGGCCGGTCGAGTAACAGACGACGACGACGGTCAATCATAAATTAAAAATAGATTTTTTAATTTTAATCTGTACATTCTTATGTATATATACGAAGAAATAATATATTTATCTATATCTGTTGTATATTCGGCCTAACAAAGAACACACAAAGAATTTTGATGAAAACAATTGCCATAAAGCAATTCCTGACAAGACTACTTCCAATGAGGCGGCGAAACACCGACCGGCTGCTGCTAAACTTTTTTCCACTTCTTTTTGCACACTTATACACACACACTAGTGTGTACATATATGCGCACAGCCAACGCCGTCGGCGAATACACGTATAAGTGTATGTACGTGTGAGTAAGTTGGCCTTTCTTTTGTTAGTTGGCTATTTACTGAAACTACGCTTTGCAGGCACTTTTCTCGTTTGAACTTAAACTCCTGGCCACACAAACATATAATAAATTTTGCACATATAAAACGATTTGCAATTTATAAGCTCAGTTTTCCAAAAATCTAATGCTAACTCACACTTTTCACACGCTGTGCGATGCGGCGATGAAATTATACTGACTCTTTGCGACCAGATACATCGATAGTTTTACTAAATCGATCATTTTGAATAAAATGGCGTGAACGTCTTGAATAATCTGATACATTTGGTTTATATTCGATACATTCAATTGTTTATTGGTTTCAGAATCTCTATATATTCAGTATACAAACTGATTATATCTCAAAATATTTATGTAAATATATGCAATTTACTAAAAAAATATATGCAAATAGCATCGTAAATAAATGTTGATGTCGATTAGAAAATAACTGTCAGCCGTAAGATACTGCTACTCGATAGCATCACGGATGGAACCACATTACAGACAAAGAAAATATAATTTAAGCCATAATACCAAAGACGATTTGAATTGCTTAGGTATTAGTATATTATGGGCACAAAAAGCACAATCATATTTCCATTAAATTGTCATAAAAAAAATATAGATGAAGGGTTTTTAAATTTTCGATCGGTTGGCAGCACCGATCTCATAATATTTGCTTATCGATTGCAACCATTTAAGAGATTCAATTCTTTTAATTAATTTGGTTTGTATTAAATTTGTATTTGGTTTTTTCTATATAATTTACAAGCTACTTAAAATATAAAGCTCTTTCGAAAGATGAAGAATTATTTTGAGACTTCGATAGTTGAACTTTGATATATCGATAACATCGATGTTTCCCTTACATCACTAAAAGTTTTGCAAGATGGAGCCTCTTTTGCTTGGTTTTAACAATCAGCAGCACGTGTATAAAAAGTGCCAAAAAATAATCAGAAAATGTTAGTATTATTCAACGATTTAATTCATAATAAGTGAAAGACGAATTAACTAGGCAGTTTGCATAAATTTTCTAGCAAAATTAAGCCTGTTTAAGTGAGCAATAGTATTGAAAATTGCGTTCGAAAATTTTAACCCAAAACGTGAAACACAAAACGAAAAGAATTTTTACACGACGACGACGGCAGACGTTGTGGTACGAGTGACAGGCACTGACAGCGAGAGAGAGTGACAGAGAGAGAGGGAGGCGGAGAACGAACAGAAGAGAATTCAGTGGTTGTTGATTGTGTGCGTGTGTGTGATGGGTCAAATTTATATATATTTTTTGGAACGACAGGCTTAATAAATAACAAAGAAAATAAGACACCCAATGAGTTTCATGCGAGGTCATATGAGTTTATTGCTTTGCAATGAGGTTCGTCTGAACCGCAGCAACAATGAAATCATTGCAATAATATAAATTTCGCTCTCTCTCACACACACACACACACCCAAACGTACGAATTTGACTCATGGTCGCTGACTGGACGTTGAAATGGACAATGACTACGTATAGCGATTCAATGCCAACGCTACTATCGCCATACGTATATATATAGAACATATTTGTATTGTATTTGAAATAAATACTATTCAAGTTCGGGGAATTTTTCAAATTTCGTAAATAATTTGGTGGCGTTGCCCTCTTCCTCCCTCCTTTAACCACTCATTCGCTCTTGCTCATATTGCAAGTGGTTGAAACACACGCCTTAAACTTGCCTGATGGCTTACATTTTTTCTGCCTGCTTCGGTGTTTTGTACTTTTTTTTTTTTTTTTGCCTACTATCTAATACTATTTGGCAGCAACTACTACGACGCACATGCAACACTGCAGTTATAAGTTGATAGCTTCCTACTGCTCAGACACATGCACGCGAACCGGAGCAACCACTGACATTGACACATATAGTGCACTCTTTCGCACACGCTCTCTTGGCGAGACGGTGACGAGACGCTTAAAAGGCCGCCTAGCGGTCGTTAAAACTCACACTGGCATTCGCTCGCATACGTGAAAATACCGCAGAGCAGCACGCACAACAAAACACGTTTGTGTGCACTCTGTAGAAAAAAATTTTCGTTACAAATTTTTGACACAACTAATACAGAAATTGTTTAACTGAACGGTGCTCAAGCCGTCGAAATTCAGTATACAAATTTAACTAGTCAATTTTTTATTGTTGATAATGTAAGTGTTGCCGCGTTTGTCCAGCAGGGCCCGCCCGCCTACCTGCTTGCCTGCTGCGACGTTTTGTCGTCGTTCTGTGCTGCCTTTGGTTGCCAAGCGCAGATTCGCCATAACCAAAAAAAAAAATGAAAAAAAAAATTTAGTTAGTGAAATGTAAAATTAACTGGATTACTGACATCGTTTTCTATTTTCTTCTTTTATCTTTTGTTCATAGGGATGATCGAAGTGAAATAGCTCAAGATGGTCCCGCTGGCATGGACCCTGAGGGCGTCATCGAGTCGACCTGGCATGAGGTCTACGATAATTTCGATGACATGAACTTGCGCGAGGAGCTGCTGCGCGGCATCTATGGCTACGGTTTCGAGAAGCCATCGGCCATCCAACAGCGCGCCATCATTCCGTGCGTCAAGGGTCGCGATGTCATTGCCCAGGCCCAGTCCGGTGAGTGCATTTTATACACTAAACAAATAACGCAACGCAAAACAAAGTCAAAAAATTTCGCTTCAATGAGAAAGTCCAAATTTTGTTGTTATGAGGGCGCAGTAGCGGAATCGGCTGATGACGATAACGGTGACTCAGCTGTCCGCTTCTTTCAGCCTGTGCTCTCGCAATCTCTCTTTGCGCCGCATTCTCTGCGAGCGCCTTGTTGAGCGTCGCAGCGCTTGCGCGCCACTTTTTGCGATCGGCTTTACCGCGTTTTTGTGCTCTTCGCAAACACTTAAATAGAACAGCGTTGACCATTACTGCTAAAAGAAATGAGAGAGAAAAAAGTTATTGTTTTTGTTTAATATAAGTTAAGCCTGCAAAATGTCAAGCGCTAGGGATGCGTGAGACGGAAGTAAGATACACCAAATGCTATTTACATTTACATTGATCGATTAAAATTCATATATAAATGAGTTGTTTATATAAATAGATAAGTTGAAGAATCGTTAAACTCTCCTTTGTTATACTCTTAAATTAGATTAACAATAAACACGTTGATCGTAACTGATAATAATGTAACTCCAATTAAGGAACTTATGCAGTGACCGACAAACGTCTACAACGACCCCCAAAAGTTATGATGTACTAATGTGTTATATATTTTGATCAATATGAACGAAAAAAAACATTAGCTAAAGTTTACAACTTCAAAGTTAATGGAGGAAACTAAAAATAACGCACTAAAAGTTAGCAAAATTATTGTTTTAATATTTCGGCCCACCACAGTCATGTTTCCGATGGTCTTTAAAATAAACCTTCAAACCTTCAAAAACCTTCACTAGAAATCAAAAATAAAATACTCCCAATAATAGATTAAAACATTTTTCTAACAGTTTTTAAAAAGTCGGAAATGTTTGCTGCTATTTTAATGAAATTTAGAATCAGCAAAAGGAAGAAATTTATTAGATTGCTTCTGTTAAATATATAATGAAGGATTTAAATTTCAATTGAATATATAATCTGGATATCAGAAACCATAACGATTATTGAAGGTAAAATGGAAATGTAATGCATAATTAAATTGTATTCCCAAAAGATACAAATACTTGTGTTTAAAAAAACGATTCCGATTAGCTGAATATAGATAGAATTACTTAGCTCGTCTATTCTCTCTATGATTAAATTTGTCTTCTAAACATTGTTTGTTGCTCAATTTGTAGGTACTGGCAAGACTGCCACCTTCTCGATTGCGATCCTTCAGCAGATCGACACGTCCATTCGCGAATGCCAGGCCCTGATCCTGGCCCCCACTCGCGAGTTGGCCACCCAAATTCAGCGTGTGGTTATGGCACTTGGAGAGTACATGAAGGTGCACTCGCATGCCTGCATTGGCGGCACCAATGTGCGCGAGGATGCCCGCATTTTGGAATCCGGTTGCCATGTGGTGGTTGGCACACCAGGTCGTGTCTATGACATGATCAATCGCAAGGTTCTGCGCACGCAGTACATCAAGTTGTTCGTGCTGGATGAGGCCGATGAGATGTTGTCGCGCGGCTTCAAAGATCAGATCCAGGATGTGTTCAAGATGCTGCCACCAGATGTGCAGGTCATCTTGCTGTCTGCCACCATGCCACCCGATGTGCTCGAGGTGAGCCGTTGCTTTATGCGTGAGCCGGTTAGCATTCTCGTCAAGAAGGAGGAGCTGACCCTTGAGGGTATCAAGCAGTTCTACGTGAACGTCAAGCAGGAGAACTGGAAGTTGGGCACACTGTGCGATCTGTACGATACTCTGTCCATTACCCAGTCGGTTATCTTCTGCAATACCCGTCGCAAGGTGAGCATCTATTATATACTCAAAAGATTATAACAGCTCTTACTAAGCATATCCTCTATTATCTTGCCATCTGCTATAGAAGTTAATCGGTAGCAAACGATCTCGTTTAATATATATATTTAATAACTCTTGACACATTTTATTTGCCAACCACATGCCTGACTTGTGCATTTTATAAAACTTGACCCTAACTTTGAGTTTCTTTATATCTATTTTTTTTTTGCTATATAATTAGGTCGATCAACTGACCCAAGAGATGTCCAACCACAACTTCACCGTGTCGGCCATGCATGGTGATATGGAGCAACGCGATCGTGAGGTTATCATGAAACAATTCCGTTCGGGCTCTTCCCGTGTTCTGATTACAACTGATTTATTGGCGCGTGGTATTGATGTGCAGCAGGTATCGTTGGTCATCAACTACGACCTGCCCTCGAATCGCGAGAACTATATTCATAGGTAAGCCAAAACACAATGACTAAAGCACAATGCAGCCTAAAATGATTTATTATTGTAGAATCGGTCGCGGTGGTCGTTTCGGTCGCAAGGGTGTTGCGATCAACTTCATCACGGATGATGATCGACGAATCTTGAAGGATATTGAACAATTCTATCACACTACTATTGAGGAAATGCCTGCTAATATTGCCGATTTGATTTAAATATTTTGTTGAGCAAAAAATAAAAAAATACAAGAAAATAAACAAGAAAAAGTGAGTGAGCTACAGCAAAGAATTGCGAAAAAAAACAGAGCGCAAATATATATATATATATTTAAAAACAAATAATAAGAACTAAGAACTAAAATCACGTTAAATATATTTATTCAAACAACAATACAACAGCAGGAGCAACAACAACAACAACTGCATCAGCGAGGCGAAAACAACAACAACAACAGCGACAACAAGAACAACATCATCAGCTGGCTGGCGCTTTGCCCTATTCCTAATCAACCAACCAACCAAACCAACAGGAGAAGAAAAGCTGTAACATCAATTTGAATACTGCGTCGTCAACAAGCAACAAACAACAAGTCTAAACTTTAAACGCTAAAACTGGGAAATAACCAACAGCAATACGAGAACAACATCTTTCGATTTTTGTGTGTGAAGCAAACAGCAACAACAACAACCACATTGTTTTAGCATTTTCTAGAACTATTGATAAAAATATATTAAAAAAACAATACAAAAATTATATGTACACAATTTTATGTTTAAATATAACACACACAGACTAAAATTAACGAGAACAACAACTGCAGCTGATCAGTCAGCCAGGTGACGTTGCGGTCCACGCCCCCACACAGGAATAGCATGCGATCGCAAGCACAACTCAGTGTAGCTTGCTGTGCCGCATATCAGCACGCTAATAACAATATAAACAACAGCAGTAGCAGCAGCTTGGTGCCTAAAGCACATCGCATCAGTTTTTTGAGCATAATTTTAATGAAATTTGAAATACAGAATTTACATTATGTACTACAAACTACTAAACACAATTATAAATTATTGTATAAAATGGCGAACAAACGCAGCTGCTGTGTATTCATTTTGTTTTGAGCAGGTAGCAAACGTTTGCACAGGCAGCTGCAATTAGCACCTGCGGTTTAAAATTCGCATTTATAACGAACCTACTGAAGGTCATTCTCACAAGTTGGCAGCACTGTTATCGTCAGCTGTTCTGTTATCGATTTTCGTTGAGCAACCATGTGCTATTTGACGCTTACCAGCACTGTCTGTGGTATATGTGGGTGCCTTGTTGCTGCTGCGGCTTCATTTACAATTTTCACTTCGCCGACGTCGCGCTGCCGTCGCTCAAATTAAACCAAACACTCTTTTTTTGTGCCTTCAATTCGGTCGATAATGCCAAAGCACTGTGTCTAAGCCGTCACATTTCGAGTATAACAACAAACAGTACAAAAACAACAACAACAACAGAGCAATGGGCCAAAAAGTGTCGCGCAACGACTTTGAATGGGTTTACACGGAAGAACCGCACGCCTCACGTCGCAAAATCATACTCGAGAAATATCCGCAAATCAAGAAACTCTTTGGCCACGATCCCAACTTCAAGTGGATTGCCGGCGCCATGGTCCTGACACAGATACTGGCCCTGTTCATTGTCAAGGACCTGGCCTGGCCGTGGCTGCTGCTAACGGCCTACTGCTTTGGCGGCATTCTGAACCATTCGCTGATGCTGGCCGTGCACGAGATATCGCATAATCTGGCCTTCGGTCACAGCCGTCCCATGCACAATCGCATCTTGGGCTTCATTTGCAATTTACCCATTGGCCTGCCCATGAGTATTTCGTTCAAGAAATATCATCTGGAGCATCATCGGTAAGCCGCAAGTTGTCTCTGTTGATTTTATGACGTTATTCTTACACTCATGCATACGAATATCTAAATACACATGCGCGCGCTCTCTGTATATACATACAAGCATATATAAAAACAAATTAAATCTTTGTTCGTGTATTTGTTGCCGGGGCGTAGCCATAAGAAAGCTTGCTCGTTTTAGAGACCCATTAGACCGGCAGGGCCGCTTTGCAACACTAGAAATTAAATTTCCCTTACAAAATGCCGCTCTCTCTCACGCTCACTCTGGTGCGTGTGAGCTAAACTTTGCGTAAAAATAATCTCAAATATGCAAGTCTCTAAATTGTATGAATTTTGATAATACTTCTTGTTCAAATTTGTGAGTCAATATCAAGGGATTTGCTTATGCCATCGATAGGCGCTTGAATGATTGCGATAAGATTCGAGCGTCTATTTAAAATGTTTTTATGCATATCAGAAAATTCCCAATTGAGTAACTCTTTCAATTGGTCACGTAGCCGGTCATACTTTTTTTTTCAAACTCAAGTGTGTTTGTGCACACGCATTTTGTTGTTTACGACCCCTATCTGAGTCATTCACTTTTGGCATATCTCTTGTTTGTTTTGTGTGCAATTCTTGCCGGCACTTTGGCGGGCCTCTCGAATGCCAATTTAATGACACTGCAATTGACTTATTTCTTAAGCACTTATAAAAAGAGAAAGAAAGAGTATAAGTGCGTGTGGCTCTTGCGTGTAATCTAAACTCCTTGGCCTATCTTATCCACTATGTCAGCTTTGAATTGAAACCTTATCTTCGAAGGTGAAATAAAGTCAAATCTCAATCACATTACATTTAACTGTTATGAGCTTCTGTTATGTAAAGTTAATAGTGTAAACATAGTTGTATGCTAACTGTGTTAACATATTATGTTATGTTAACAATGTAAACATTTTAATCCCACAGACAGATGACTTTATAAGTATGTTAACTCTTATATTGTATGTTAACTCTGTTATTAACATTCTGATGTGAATAACATAATATATATGTATATAAGTATTAAAGGAACACTTATATTCTAATTTCAAATCGCATTTTAAGCAATAACAAAATAAATAACAAATAATTGTACTACATAATTATTATTATTATTTTTTTAAATTTATTAAACTTATTTTAAAAGGCCTTGCGATTTGGTGGGACTCTGAGGTCAGACAAAAAATATTTTTTGGGGTACTGAAATTAAACCTTTTAAAAATGGTCCGGTTCGGGTTTATGTTCGCATGAGTTTTGAGAACTGGCTTAGTTTATCGGTTTATAATTTTAAAAATACTTAGGGAATTCTTTAAAATGTTCTATAAACATCTTGAAACCACTTAACGTATTATATAGCCAGATGTCCGCTGTTAATCTATACGGCCCTTGTATTGACCGCTTTATAATTCGTACACTTAGACGTTATTGATAGATAACACACAATTGAGTCACATGTCGAGTCATGGAGACGGGCCCGTTCGGCACTATAACGTCTGGGGCCCAGGTGTTAATGATTGGTGGATCGCGTTTATCTAATCTGTTAGCTGCTTGAATGCCTTGTTTATGGTGCCAATACCGGAATGATAAGGCAAGCAGAACTTTGAATAGAAGTTTGCATGGAATTCACTGAAGAGTTCTTCTTGAGTTTTTAGACATTGTATATTGTTTTACTGAAATTTCCGCATTTATCTTTAAGTTGCCAGAAACTGTCTTTCGACACTTTATACTTAAGTCCTTAAAAACGAAAAGAAACTTGAGGCGAGCTCTGAACAATTGTTCAAAGTTTTTTTTGTCACTATTAGTGACAAGTAATAAATTTTAATTAGTGATAAGTAATTACTAATTATTAAAATAACTCTGGAATACTTTCAAAAAGCAATACAGTTAAAGTTGTAAAAAAATTTCCTCGTTTTATTTTTTATTTTAACAAAAGCCTGTAAATTGGAAGTGGAAACAAAACAAAACATATTTAAAGAAAATAATACTATAATAGCGAAAATTGTTTCCTTTAAAATTGGTAAAAGTGTGACGAAGCAGAGTTCGTACCAATCTCTTTTATTAATGTAGAAAGCGAGGTTCACGAACCGATCTTTAAGAAAAGCATTATCTGAACCGAAACGAACCACTGACAGTTTATTATGTATTTATTGTCCTGACTTTATTAATATTATGAATGTTATCCATCGGATAAATATAGAAATTGTGTTGGGGCTTAAGTACTAGAAAAGCATCTTCATTTTATTTATTTTATTTTTTAATTGCCCTGATTTAATCGTTCCCAAATATTATTAATGCTATCCATCCGATATATATTAATTGTGTTCGTTTAAGTCGTACGGTTTTTTAGGGGAATATTTTTTAAATTTTTCTGCGCCTATTCCATAAGTTGATAAATATAAATAAAGATAATAAAGATAACGTTTGCTGTTTGTTGCCATGTACTGTTGTTTTCCCATATAAATCAATATTAATGTGTCAAACTTTAGTTTTTAAAGTAAAAAATCGAAGCAAAAAATATCGTAAAAATAAGTTGTAACGGTACACGTTATCTGATTGATTTATCTTTTAACATCCATACGTCATATACGTCCATAGGGGGCTCAGTAATTACTTTCATATTTATTAGACTACGTTGAAATTATATATGTAAATAAATAATATGTTTTTAAAAAACATATATTGTAACTTTTGATTTGTTGCATTAAAATTTTTTAAAGAATATCCAAACCAAAACGTGACTTTATTTTAAATAAATCAAATTTCTAAAGAAATGTTCAAAGGAACAACACTTACTCAACAATTTAGATATTTTTTTTATTATATTTATTGGAGAATAATAAATATTTTTTAACTTATGGATATTTAAAAGTTGAAAATATAATATCTTAAGTTTCAATTCTTATTTAGTAAATTTCTAATTAGTCATGAATTAACTTTTATATTTTTATTTTTTCAAAACACTTAAAAGTTTTTTCAAACTTTTTTAAAAAACAGCTTACATAAAAATGAAAATCAAATAAGAAAACACATGTGAGCTGAAATAAAAGTTCCGGAATAACTTTTTTATTTAACTTTTAATAAAAGTGTTAAAAATTAGTATTTTTTTTGAGTGTTTTGATAAAATAAATAATAGGAGTTATTTCATGAATTTTAAAAAGCAATTTTAATTTTATTATTATTTTTTTACTTTTAAATATAAGTTTAAAAAAAGACTAAACAAACTTTTATGAAAAAAAAAACTATAAATGTTTTTAAGAATGAGCTGCTTAAAATTAAAAAAAATAGTGGTAACTATCATCCCAATAATTTTTTTTAATAAAACTCAACAATTATTTTCGGTTGCTGGTTAAATGTAAAAAAAACTTTGCTCCTTATACTTTATCTTCACTTGGCTAAACTCGATTTGTTGTTATATTTTCTAATCCGCACAGTTACCAAGGCGACGAAGTGATCGACACGGACATACCCACGCTGCTGGAGGCGCGACTATTTGACACGACCTTTGGCAAATTCCTGTGGGTCTGCCTGCAGCCGTTCTTCTACATTTTCCGGCCACTGGTGATCAATCCGAAGCCGCCGACACGTCTGGAGATCGTCAATACGATCATCCAGTTGACATTCAATGCGGCCGTGGTGTATTTCATAGGCTGGAAGGCGATGGCCTATCTGCTGATTGGCTCCATTCTGGCCATGGGACTGCATCCGGTCGCGGGGCACTTCATATCGGAGCACTACATGTTCGCCAAGGGCTTCGAAACGTACTCGTATT
Organism: Drosophila colorata; assembly: GCA_035041545.1. NCBI lineage: Eukaryota > Metazoa > Arthropoda > Insecta > Diptera > Drosophilidae > Drosophila > Drosophila colorata. Next base: position 5,432,048 of record JAWNLD010000013.1, read on the forward strand.
ACGGGCCCCTCAACTGGATCACCTTCAACGTGGGCTATCACAACGAGCATCATGATTTTCCGGCTGTGCCCGGCTCCCGGCTGCCGGAGGTGAAGCGCATCGCCAAGGAGTTCTACGAAACGATGCCACAGCACACCAGCTGGACGCGGGTGCTCTACGATTTTGTGATGGATCCGGCTGTGGGTCCCTATGCGCGTGTCAAGCGGCGACAGCGTGGATTGGCCTCCTAAGCCGTCCGAGCTGGCTGCGGATGCAGACGATGCAATGATTTTACTAGCGGTTTCCCGGCATTCTGTAATCTCAGCGTTTAGACCTAGAACTTTAACACACAGCGGCTTTCTATTTGTTTTTGGTTTTTCCTTTTCTTTTTTGTCAACAACAACAACAACAACATCATCATTTACAAAACCAAATGCCTGTCAATCTTTTGGCCTGCTTCTTATTTCCAGCTAGCTAAGGATTCGATAAGCGGCAAATTATTTGCAACGTATTTTTAGTATTATGGCTAGAGCGCATGTTTAGACCATTGTTAAGCGCTATTATTAAACTAGAATTGTTACCTCATCACATATGTAACTAAAGAAGGCGTGTTAAATTTAGTATGTAAATCGTGTCCTAATTTTACAAAAACATCAAGTGTTTTTAGTATTTTCTAAATGTGTATGTATATTTATAAATTATCGTCTTATGCAGCTGCAATAACTAAACTGCAAACTATTTTTGATAGCCTCTTGTAACTGATAACCAAATACCAAAAAAAAAAGAGAAATAAAAGAAAAGAAAATAAAACCAAGTTTAACTCAACTGCAAGCTATAGAAACAAAAATCAAAACATAATTATAATCATAATAACAAACCGATTGTGTACTATACTCTTATGCGTATGTAATCGAAATAAAATCTAGAAATTTTCTGAAATTTGTTTTGCCAACTCGATTTTCATTCCGATTACTTGGCTTTCGTGTCATGTGAATCGCGTTTGGAACACGCAGCTCTAATTGCCGTTGTTGCCTGATTGACTGCAATTGAAACTGATAATGCTGCCGGCAATACTTCATAATTTTCCGCTATGAAGCTCGGCGACGAACTACCTAATCGACCTTGGCTTTTTTATTCAGTTGCGTCCAGCACTTGTAGGTAAACTAATATCAAATGCCCACAATTTGCCCTGTGATAAACGCTTTTTAAACTTTATTGAATGGTAAATAACATGGAATTGGAAATGAGCTTATGAATAGTTTATCAAATGCACGCGGACGAGAAAACAAAAATGATTTGATCATTTTATGCTTAATAGCAAACGTATGACAAGCATATACCCTGGAAAAAGGTATATTTAATTTCATTTTGTTTATGTACAAATAAATATAAATAAAATATGTGCATATACTTACCATTATTGACATATCTTTGTGTTCATACTTGAAATAGTTTATCAAAGTCTTGTGTTTATTACATACTTGAAATAGTTTATCAAAGTCTTGTGTTTATTATCCCTTCCTTGTGATTCATGCAATTCGTGCAATGTCCTTGTAGCTGTCCGTCTGTCTCTCCGTGTCCGTAAAGTCGCAACGTTTTTCGCCGCTTTTGAAGCTAGAGACATGAAATTTGGAATATATACTCGTGTATACCCGCGTCAGATAACCTGATAATTTTACGGCTACGCCCACTGGGGACGTGGTAATTCGATAAAATCGATAAATCCTCCTCATTTTTAAAGCTAGATACATTTTTTTTAGACAGATTACTAATGATCCCGTCCAAAGTGGAGGGAGGGAGTGGATACGCCCACTGAAGGCGTGTCAAATTGATCAAATTCATATATGTATCTTTGGGGCGGGTAACCCATTATCCATAACACTCATAATGTTAGAGCTAGAGTCAGCAAATTTACCAGGCCGTTTTCTGATGACCTCGTCTAAATATCCTCACAAATTATAAAAATCGATATGCTCAGGCATTTAGGCAACTGAACATAGAAATCAGGGTACGAATCGTGGGCTAGTGTATGGGTAAGTGTCTTAGGCAAAGGCCACAGCAGGCCGAACTATTTAATAAAAAATAGTTAAATTTATAGTTTATAAATATACCCTATAATTTAAATTATAATAATAATAAATGTATTTTAAAGTAGCCATCGGCTGCGATTTGAATTCGGTTACTTGTGATTCAGTTAATTAGGAGAAATTATAAATTAATATCTATATTTGGTACAAATAAGTAACTAAACATCGCGGATCCGGGTTCGAATCCTAGGCTAGTGTATGGAATAGCCGACGGCTTTCGTAGCATGTAATATACAAATTTTGAAGTTGCTTATTTAAAACTTTATTAAATACCTTAAATAATAATATATCTGAAGGTGCATACCGTTTCGAATTAAAATTAAATAATGGTTTCAAATTTAATAGGATCCAATAACTTCGGTCAGATGAAAATAAAATGATCATAAACAATTTATTATTCTTATGCGTAAATGTAGCAATCAAAATAACGGTATGGTATTTATATAGCAAAACAACATGGGACAATACCAAATTTGGCCATGTTTGCGCTGCTTTCAGATAAGGTCTAATCGGTAAAATTATGTTTTTTTTTTTGTGAACAGATTCTTAAAATAGTTATGCTCGATTTTCAATTGTTTTAAATATAGGTGGAATTTTTTGTACATATTATAAGTAAAATATCCAATATTTATTGATTAAAAGTCTGTTTATTGAGTGATTCAACGAAATGCGCAACTAGAGCGGATGTGCAAAGTCGTGGCATAAGTTCTATTTCAGTTGAGTCAGGAAAATTCGGGTGATACAGCCAAGAAAAGAACAGCACAGGGTTAGGTCCCTAGACAACTAACCAACTGAGATTTGGGTTCGCGTCCCAGGCGAGTATAAGTAGTCTGCAGTAGAACTGTCTCAACCGAAATATGTAGCGTGTTATTTAAAAGATATATTGATTCGATTTGTAACTATAACCAATCCCAATCCATACTAACTTCATGGATTGCAAGATTTAAAACATCCTATTCCAATTTCAAGCCTAATTCAAAATTTATATATTAAAATTTTAATTTTAAAATAAATGCTTACCATATAGATGATGTAACTTGCAATGTTTACCACTCAGATTAACCTTCGATTAACATGCGGATATTTTTTCATGCAATTTTAACATAAAAATGTTTCAACCCCTAAAAAAGAAAAGTAGACATTTAATCATAAAAGTTGTAGAGTTTAAATATGACAAATACATTAGAACACTAACTAGAGCGCAAAACTTTAAAAAAGAATTTTTTTTTGACCTGTATCCGATAAATGCTGGTTAGACTTATAGTAAAAATTTTCAAATTACTACATCTAGACTAATCCTATTCGAGAACCTACCAAGAATATATATACTTTGTGGGGTCGGTTAATAAAAATTAAGTAATCAATTAATACAAAATAAATTGAAATATTCAAATATAAAGTTTGTTTGCCAAAACAAATTCAACATTTGCAAAAAAATTCATTTGGGGCTACTAATTTGTGTTTACAAACAAGTAACGATATCTATTTCCACATAAATTCGTTATCATCGCGCCAATTGCTCCCCATTAGTCTGGCCTAAAGCCAACTATGCACACATGCTAGACGGTAAGCATTTGGTGTCCATGTATTGGCGGATGACTAACCGGCAATGGTGCACGTGTTAGTGGAAACGTTGCCACAAGTCAACAATGTGACAGATATAGGTGAAAAGTAGGTACATATCCCTATCAATTAGCAAATATATCTTAGTTTTAATTATGAATATAAATATATTAATTAGTAAGGAAATGAACACACATGTTGAACCCTTTCTTTTTTAAATACTATTTATATATAATTTATTTTTATGTATAATAGAATTACATATTGTGGGGTCTTGTGGAGGAGGGCGGTAAGGTATTGATTTGTTATGGAGTGGGTTCGTTGAAAGAAATCGTACAGTGTTAGCTTAATTAAATAAAATGGTTGCGCCTTAATATGATAGGGTATTTTTCTTCTTTTTTGTGTTATTTTTTTATTTTGGGTTTTTTTCTTTTGCATGTTGATAACCCGCTCGTATTTTTTACACGCTTAAAAAATGATTTTACAAAGTGTTTTTCTATCGCATACTTCTAAGCATTTTGTTGTACGTTGAAAAGTTCTTTTTTTTTGCAATTTTTTTTTTATTTTTATTTTTTTCAAAGTGGCTTGTTCTCTAATCAGCTTACTACATTTAAATTAAAAATTATACATTTTTTATATTTCCATTTGTATTTAAATGTAAACTTAGCAATAGGGCTGCAATTTATTTATATTTATTCTTTTCTTTTGTTTTATCAACAAGTTTTTGTTTTGTTGGGTTTTCTTCTTTAGATTTATCTTGGTATTTATGCTACATTTTTTTATTTTAATCTTTTATTTAAATCGATCGTTTCGTAGGAAAAACAAATAAAAAAAACATACAAGAGAAAAATGAATTTAAGCGCGCCACGCGTCCAAAATTATCGCATATCAAGTTTATGGAAGATATATATGTAAATATATATATTTATATATATATAAATGTATAAAATAACAATTAAATTTTACTTTGCTTTCCACTTTAAGTAAACAGAAAAACTGTACAGAAGTAAAAATATGCAAATTGTTTTCTTTTTCTTTTTTTTATAGTTAGTTTTAAAGTTGTTCTTTGAATGAAATTTAAAAAAGAATAGAACGTAAAAAACGCGCGCGCGTCGCACAAAACTTAAAGCGAACACAAAATGTAAATTAAATTAACAAAAACTAATAGTAGCAGGTAATGGTAATTAAATATATATGTATATATATATAAATATATATACCTATATATATTTACATAAAGTAAATATAGGAGAACGTTAAACGAACGTAAAATGTGTATTGCGGCTACACATACAAAATTTGTTTATATATTTTGCATTTTACAGTTGAATTGAATTTTCACTTAACTGTTACTTCTCAATTGTGTTGCGTGTGTGTGTGTGTGGGTGAGTGTTGATTGGTTGATTTTCTTCTTTTTCATATTTGCGTTGCGTAAGAATAGCAATAATTAGTAAATATGTACTACAAAAAACGTTTAAGTGACTTTTTTTTTTTTTACTAAAACTTAGTAAATACCGTTTAACGCACAACAAACGTTGCGTGTGTGTATGTGTGTGTCGGCTGCTTTCTTCTCTCTGCGTGCGTGTGTGTGTGTGTGTGTCTGTTCTGCCTGTCTGTGTGTGTGATAATCATGTATATAAACACTGCGATAGCAGTTTATCGATTAATCACAAGCTTTAATCGAAGGTGCTGCCAACCGTTGTCAATTTGATGTCATTTTGCTTGCGATCTAACCAACTAACTTCGTTCTCTACTCTCTCTCTCGATCTGTTCCTCTCTACCGCGCCGACTGCGCTGCTCGCTGCTTCCCAGGCGTCGCTGTGTTCAGCGTCAGGCTGCTGGTCGTTGTTGTGGTCACCGTTAGACTGCTGCTGCCACCGGGCACGCCCACGCCCACGCTGACCGTTTTGGAGCAGCGTATGCATATGTAATCATCATCGGCCTTTATCTGGCTGCGATTCAGGCCCACACAGTACATGTGAAACCACTCGTTGCAGCCGCCATCGCACTGCACCCAGTCCACCTCGCGTCCAGTTGGCTTATGGCAATTCTCCGCACGGCACTCCTCCTCATCGTCCTCCTGCGCCGTTTGCTGTGTGCGCTGCGCGTGCTTCTTTTGACCGCCGCCTCCGCCTCCACCTCCACCTGCGCCTCCGCCTGCGCCACCTGTTGGCGGATTGTTGTTGCCCGCTGTGGGCGTGTTGCCAGCATTGCTGTTGTTGTTGCTGCTGCCGTTGTTGTTGCTGTTGCTGTTGTTGTTACTGTTGTTGTTGTTGTTATTATTGTTGTTGTTGGTTGTTGTGGTACGCTTGCGCTTCTTGTGTCCACCCGCCGGCGTGGGCGTGCCACCGGCAGCTGCAACAGTTGCCGCTGTGGCCGTGGGCGTGCTTGGTGTTGTTGTTGTTGTCGTCGTATTGCCGCCATTCGCCTGCTTGTTCTCCGCATCCGCATCGACGCCGGGCGAGCTGCTCGCCTTGCTGTCACTTTTGCGCACCGCCTGCGACTTTTTGCCCGGCGTCTGCTTGGGCGTATTCTGTTTCTTGCGCGGCACAGCCACATTGGCGCTGCTTGCGTCATTGGACCGTCGTTTTTTATTGCGCACCGACTGTGCGCCTCCGCCGGCGCCACCGCCGCCGCCGCCACCGCTGCCAGCGCCAGGACTTGGACTATTTTGCACGAGCAGACTATCATTGGAATCCTCAGCGCCGCTGTGTATGCTGGACGAGGAGGCGGCGACCGTGGCCGATGTTGCCTGATTTTGCTGCTGCTGCGGCTGGCGCGGCTGCTGCTGCAAATGTTGTGCCACACGCGCCTTGGCCTCGGCCTCCAGCATTGTGGGCGGCATCGTTTCCAATATGCGCCACAGCTCTTGCGTCTCATCCAGCGACACCTCGAGCAGATCACCCTCCATCATTAGCTCGAGCAGATTCTCAATTTCGCTGTCGGAGAGCAGCTTCAAGAGATCAGTGCTGATGCAGTTGCTCGCTTGCACATTGATTAGCGCCAGACGCGGCAGCTGCTCGTCCTCATCATTGCTATACCCATCCTCCACAATTCGCAGCCGGCATTCGTCATCATCGTCATCATCATCGACATCGTCGCCATCCTCATTGTCGGACTCGGAGCGCGCCGCATTGTTGGCCTCCTGCTTGGACAGGTTGTGCGAACGTCGCGGCTTACGCGGACTGCTTATATTACCGAGAACGGCGGCACAGTTGCTGCTCTCCGAGCGACGCTTTTGCTGCTGATTGGCCAAAACGGCATCCAGAGCGGCGCTGACATCGGGACTGCTGAGCGCTTTGCGTGCACGATCCTGCCAGTTCATGGCACGCTCCGCCAGGCAGCGCAACGCCTCATCCTCAGGTAGACGAATGGGCAGCTGTTGCAGCTGCACGAGCAGCGGCAATATGGTCTCCAGCCGTGGTCGCTTCGAGCGCACACAGCTCGGGCACAGCCACTTCGGTTGCGCTGGCATCGATGCTACGCCGTTCAGGGCACCGCCGCCGCCGGCGTTGCCGTTGCCATTCTGTTGCGCCATTGGCGGCTGATTGACGTTGGGCGGCGGCACGCAATCCTCGTGAAACCAGTCGCGGCACAGCTGACAATTGTGCATCAGGGCACGGAACTCCGACTTGCACAGACAGAAGACGTCGCGCAACGGATTCTTGGCCATATTCTGGCGCCTTAGGTCGCGCATGTCGCGCAATTCCTGCTCCTCGGCATGCTTAAAGCTGGCCACAATTTCGGCGGGATTCTTGTCCTTGAGGAAATCATCTTGGAAACGCGGCTTGAGATCCGAGTCAATATTAATGGCATCCGCGCGCGGCATTAGAACCTCCAGCAGCGTATAGAATGTGCCCTTCTTTAAGAACGCACGCGCCGTATTATCCTTCCACTTGTGTGCGCTATTCAAATGGCCCTGCATGCGGCCCAGCTCCTCCAGCTGAATGGGTATGTTGAGGCCACGCTCGATCATCGCCTCCAGCGTGTGACAGTAGGTGACATGATTATTCTGCTGCAGTTGCTCGACAGCGCGCAGCCATTCGCGAGCCTTGCGCAGCGCATCCTTCAGCAGGCCATGCGACGGCACCTGCCCATTGATGTCGCCGGCGGACTTCAGAAACTGCTCAATCTCGGTCAGCTCGTGCTGCTGGTTGACTCGTCGAAAATAGTTGCCGGCCTGCAACTCCCAGGCCTCGATGGCGGCGCCAATTTGCTGCAGTTTGCGCATCTCGCGATCCACATACGGATCGGTTGGATCCAGATCAGCGGCGGCCGTGTGCAGGAGCGTCTTTACATCATTGTAGGTCAGCTTGGAGCTGGTCTCGCGCAAGCCCTGAGAGCGTTTGTACCATTTACATTGCTTGAGACGCTTCTGCAGCTGATCCAGCTGCTGCAGCTCAATGCGCAGCGAGCTGCCCTCGTTGATGAGCGTCTCCAGCTCGTTCTCCTCGAGCGACTCCAGCGATAGCTGCAGCTGCGACTCGGCGCGTTCCACAAATTGCCTGCCCAGCACCAGCAGCTCACGCACCGAGGCGCCCTCGTCGATGATGCAGCACAGATTATCGATTTCCTGCACAAACAGCTCCAGCTCCTCCATTGTCAGCTTATACTGGGCCGCCTCCTGGTTGTGATCAGAGCGAGTACGTACCTGGGTACATACAAAAAATATAACAAATTAGCTTCTCATCAATAGTACAAATGTGATATATGATATATATTTATTTTTTCTTTTTTTTTTTTTGCTGTAATTGCCATTCAATTTAGAATTATAAATAATAAAATAAATAAATATGAACTTCACATAAGCAACATGTAGTTAATTATACTTTTTTAATATAAAGCAGATACGGAAAATATGTCTCTTTAAAAACTTGAACATGAATGAAATAAAATAGATTTGAAAGGTCGTAATAAAATAAAAAACAATAGTAAAATTGAAATAATTACAAAACAGTTAAGTTAAAGCTCGCATTTAAATGAAATAAAATAATAAAATTAAAATAGTAATAATTATTATTATAATAACAGTTTGGACATAACAAAGCAATGCTAATGAAAGCTATTCCATATTTGGTAACATTAACTTTTTCATGTCACACAAATATTCAAAATGAAATAAAAAACCAGTTTTTACCCCTTTTAGTTAAAAACAAAGTCAAATTTACATACGTTTGTATCAACGTGACAACTAATTTAAATTGCCAGTTTTTAAAATTGTTGCAATTGCAATTAATTTACTTATCTAGCATCTTCATTATTTATTTTATTACCAAGCATGCTTTCATATTCTAAAATCGATATTTTAATAACTATTAAATATATTTTATTTAAAATATAAATTGCTTGTATAAAAGGAAAAGTTAGTTAATTTCATTCATTTGAATTATTTTAGAATCTATAGACAAACATAGCGCACACTTTTCAAAATCTTTTCAAAACTACTTAAATTTACAGTTTTGTTTGCTCATATCTTTAAAAGTTATTGTAAAAAGCTCCAATTATTGGAAATGCTGCTCTGAAGAACTATTTAAAATTAAAGACATACAAAAATTGTCTTTTTTAATTTATTGGCTATGTTCATAATGAAAATGAGGCTGGAGAATTGCGTATATATATAAACATTGGTTGGTTTGGGGTCGGGGGATGTCATCTTTAATGCACTTTACATTTTCTCACAAAATATAAATATCCTGAGCTAGGTTATAAAACAGAAAGCTTTATATTTTGACTGTTAATTATAATAATAAAAAAACAAGACAACCCTTTTATAGTAATGAGAAAATATGAAACCATTAAAGTACCACAAAAATAGTTAAAAATAGAGCGCAACATCAGCTTTAATAATTATATATTGTAAGCAGCACATATTGTTTGTAGGCATTTAAATATATAGTATCTTACCTTATTGATGCCCAGCTGTTGAATGACCGTGACACATTTCTCCGCCTCAATGGCCGCCGCGTTTAGGCGATCGATGAGCAGGGACGAGGGAAACTTTTTGGTCTCCGCCTCTTTGCAGAGCTCCTGCAGCTCGGACAGCGTCACCGAGGTGGGCGTGTGGGCGTCGACAATGTCGCGACAACGCGACAGCCAACGCTCAAAGCTGTGCGCCTTCACCTTCAACTTTTGCAGCATCAGCGGCATCTCGTCCAGCGTGTAGCGATAGATGAGCGTGTGCTTCTCGGGCGCACAGCCGCAGAGCACGGTGTAGTGGCGCAGGCAAACAATCAGCTTGTCATTGCACTCACAGGCAACGGCCGATAGGAAGCAGGTGGTATTGCACTCCTGACAATGCCGCTCGTCATCGTTGACCAGCTCGAAGGCGCGTCGTTCGGCGCGCGTAACGCCCCATTCCAGCAGCGATTTGCGCAGCTTCTTCTCCGTGTCCACCATTTCGGCCATGTCGATATAGCAGGCGGTGGCAATGCCAAAGGTCAGCTTGGCCGGCTCCAAGGCCATCTTGCAGACCAGCTCGTCGTGCGAGAAGACACAGAAGCGACGCAGCATCGAGTAATGATTGACGCACTCGCGTCCCATCTTCAGCCAATCGGCGGGCGCAAAATTGACGGCCTCGGCGAAATTGTAGCCCTGATTGAAGCCGGCATGATAGGCGCGCGGAAAGGTGATGACAAATTCGCCGGCATGCTGATCGGTGCGAAAGACGGGCACACCATTGTTCATCAATATGTTGGGATTCATGATGGTGACCAGTTGATGGAGCAGATCTGGCTGCGAGGAAAACAGCTCGGGCGCAGCACGCTTCATCGTTTCCTCGAACTGTTCGGCACAGGAGCCGGGCACACCGTACCAGGTCTTTGGCTCGCCCCAATGCAAATAGTTAATCGAATAGCTCCAGTGGTCCTCGTTGTGCCAGCAGAAGGCAGCAAAGCACATGCCCACATACATCCACGGCGCGTTCATGCCGCTAATATCAGCATTAATATGTCCCAGTATCGAGTCCTCCAGCAGCGGCAGATTGTTCAAATTCCAGCTGGACTCGGCATACTCCTGATCACCGGGCAGCAAATAATGGGAGCTCTTTGTGGGAAAGCCAGAGCCATGATCCATTGTATGCAAATCGGCGCCATATTCAACAGTCACATCCTCATCAATGGAGGAGACAATGCGCCAGAATTCGCGCTCCACCATCTCCGTGGGCACCAAGTGCACCGGCTTGCGAAAGTATTCCTGCTTAAACTGATCGGCCATCTGACCAAACTGCTGCAATGTGTACTCACGCTCGGCCTGCTCGAAACCAAAAGCTTCCTGTGGCTTGCTCACCTCCTCCACAACGCAACGCGGGCACAGCCATTCACCTGGTCAATAGAACAAGGGATTTGAAGTGAGATTCAATAATATTTTGTGCACTAAAACATATAAAAATGTATATTAAATCAAGCGCTCTAGTCGAGAGTGTTCGCCTGAGAGATACTCTGTTATTATTTAATTTAATAATAAAAATTAATAATTATTTCTCCTATTTTGAGTAAAAGTACATACATTCGCTTCTATTTCTTGGAAAGCGTATCAGCTATTCTCAATTGAATACTTCAACTTTGACTTTAAAAGGAAACATATAATTATTTTAACTAAGGCTGTAAAAATTTCGAATAATTGAAAAAGTTTAAATATATTTATGTTACTAAAGAAACATTATTAAAATCTGGTTGACTTGCATAAAAATCGCATAAAAAGGCGCTATCAGAGAGCTTGGTATGGGAAAGGAACTGAGAGAAAAAGGAAGTGGGACTGAACAGGTCGTTAAGAGAATAATATCAAATTGGGGAAACAATTAAGAATACGATAAAATTTTAGTCATTTTGAGAAAAGGGAGTTTCATGTATTTCAGCTGTGACAAACAGTTAGAAATCATCGCCAACTTTGACAGCTACAGAACTAAAAGCAAGTGCTGCTCTCAGGAAGGCCTCGAGAATACATTGGCTCATGTCTCCCATAAACATAATAAAATCTATAATGCTTTCCTGTCATGTGCTTGGAAATATGCTGCACTCTTAAAATTATTTGTAAAATGTCCTCGAACGCAGAATCAGCGGAGTTATGACCAAGCGTTTACTTCCCCACTAGATTTATGTAGGCTTTAATTAAAAACAATCAAAAAATATCTCACTAGAAAAACACTAGTCTTTAAGAAATAAAAAATAAGTTATTGATTAGGTCAAGGAACCAAGTTAGGTATCAGTAAACTGCTTTTATCTAAATTATCATTATTAACTGAAACCACAGCCGAATTACAGGTCTTCGAATTATCAAGATTCGACTGTATTGAAGAAAATAAAAAATAAAATGTGAAGAAAGTCACAATTAGGATTACAATTTTTTCTATGGATTCCTTCATCTGGAAAGTTATAAAATAAATACAAATTTTCCAAGTGCAAAAATTACATTTTAGTATATTAATTACATTTTGAGTATAAACAAAAGTGTTTCTTACCAAATGGATTTAAAGATATATGTATAAGAATATTTTCGAACTTGAACTCACCTTTGGGTATGCTGCTCAACGGTGGCAGTAGGCAGAAGGTATGATAGCTATCGTCGCAACCGTCGCACAACAGCATCGACTCCTCGACATCGCCTCGATTGCAGATGTGACAGATGTACTTCATGAGCGGATCGATAAGCGGCTGCTGTGACTCCGTGGTGGCCTTCTTTTGGGTGGCACGTGTATTCGGAACCAGACAGCCGCCGGATTGACCAACGTTGGCGGCACCACCACCACCAGCACCAGCAGTATTGACAGCATTGAAGCTACTCAATAGATCGCGCTTGAAATCCTCCTTGGTTTCCGTTTTGATGTTAATGTTGCCGGCAGCGCACGGTTTGGTTACGCTATTCAGGCCGCAGCTGGCCGTAGAGTTGCCAAAACGCTTGGAACGACGCGTGTTGTTTTCATTGGGGGGCGCGATTTGCTGACGTGTGGGTATTTCGTGGGCCTTGTAATCGGTGCCGACATCCTCGAGCTTAACGGGTGTGGCGACCGTTGCGGCAGCTGCCGCGCCTGATCCCAGTACCTTGCCGGAGGTGTAGACCTCAAAGGGATGAAGTATGCGCTCGTAGTGGGCCTTGAGTGTGGCGCCAACACTTTTGCTAGATGGATACTGCATGCGATTGGCGACCTTGGCCCATTTGCGCTCCTTGGTCGTCTGCTCCATGCCGCCCTCCTCGTGCACAATGCGATGCAGCGTATACAGATCGAGAGCTTTGCGCTCCACCATTGGGATTTTAAGTGAGGAGCCCTGCAGCTCCCAGAACTTGGCGATTTGATCCAAGAAATTCAACTTGACACGCGTCTTCGCCTCCAGTTCGTTGAGGCGCTGGACGCGTGGCACAAAACGCAATTTGTCCACATCGACGGCAAATGGCGGCGACCATTTCTCCGGCGGCAATATCTTGGCAATGCCACATTTCTCCGCTATGGAGCGTATCTTGCTGATGTACGCCAATGGGTTTTTGAACTCCTCCGCTGTCGGCCGAAACACTGGACACTCGGGCGGCGTATCAAAATGGAATTCCTCGTTCTTGCCCTGATCGAATTTATTGCTGCTATGCGGCTTCGTGTGCAGCGACTTCTTGTGCACCGTGGGTGTTGGATGCGGACAGCTGTTGTGATATTTCTTGCTGGCCGATACGCTGCTGCTGGCATGATTCATCGGCACGCTGGGCATGGGACGCTCCACCGGTGTGGAGGGCGTGCCTGTTGCCGCTGCAGATGCAGCAGCAGCACCGCCACCTGATGCTGACATTGTGCCCGTTGTTGCTGCTGATCCATCATTGCCAATCGCAGCTGATTCGTTATTGTTATTATTATTGTTGCTGTTGTTGTTATTATTATTATTATTATTGCCGTAGCCGCTGCTATTGTTTGTATTCTTTTTGGCCGACTCGCTGCCGCTGCCGGTTGAATTGCGCGTGCGCAGGCGTCGCGCTGGCGTTACGGTTCCATTGGAGTTGCTGTTGGCGCCTCCTGTGCCGCCGCCTGTAACGCTGGCGGCTAAAGTGTCCGCCTCGGCTTTGGCGGACATGTGTTGATTTGTATATCAAATAAACTGCTGCAACGGCTGCTGACCTTGTTCAGCTCTGCAAATGAGTATAGAATGCCGTTTAGTCAACAATTAATATATGAAATGTCTATTTATATTTATATATTTATATTTCTCAATAAACGCGTCTATTAGTTATATGTATGTACTTTTTGCTAGCTCGCTCAAAATCACAGTTATTAGTAAACGACTTTCGTCTACATTTTGTTTCGTTTGTAGTTGATTTTTTTTTGGGGGTTGAAAAATCCACAATCTCAAATAAACATGGCCATTTTCTAGTTTTCGGCCGCCTGCCAAGTGTGACCAGCAGGCCAGAGTTACAAGTGTGCGTGTGTGTTTGTGAAATATGGCAACACCGTTCAACACTGAAACCAGAACAACCAGCCGTTTTCATATGGTCTCAACGCATGAACGAACGCAAGTGAAAAGTTTTAATTGCGAGAGTGTGAGTCTGAATGCAGGAGAGAAGGAAAGAGAGAGAGAGAGAACAAATTACACAAGCACGCACAACCCCTCTCGCACTGGCGGGCAGGTAAACAAAAACAGTAAACGGCATTTTTAGAATTAGTGTTTGAGAGCGCCTCTCGCCGTTTACAAGTGGGGGTTGTCGTTTCATTCTGGCATTAAAATCGGAGACTAATCTACACACGTATAAAACATACGTTGTGAGCGTACACACACACACTCACACTGACTGCAAGTGCATTTGTATTTGGCTCAGTTCGATTACATTATCAGTCAACGTATTGATATTGATAAAAAATATAATTGCAATCATGCAAAATGTAAGTTTTGTATGCATATACATATGTAAGACACTATAATTGCTAGCATGCAGATAAACATCAAAGAAGCGCAAAGTACACAGGATGATGTATGAATACATACATACTTACATATGTTTGAATAAACATACTTTTACAGTCTTGCACAAGTGCACACACATCTGCCTTAATTAACAACAGCATGAACAACAATGTAAATTTCTAATACTTAAGAAATTTAATGGGTTTACATATTTGTACACTAAACAATTTCTATGCTATTATTTAATTTTTAGAAATTAAGCAATTTAAATGGTACACTCGAATAAATAAAATATGTTTGGGATAACATTTTTAAAAAATTTTAATGGTGTATACAGTTGTATTTCAATTTTTTTTCTTATAGAAAAAATATATTTTTTTTTAACATTTGCAAAAAATTTTATAAAAAAATTTGGAGCCTGAAGCTTGATGGTCATTTGTTTTTTCCTCTTAAATATATTTCTTGTTGAAAATATTTCTGCTTTTTAATAGTCAACTCTATTTTATGTACTTTTTAATTTATTTGTCTTTGGGTACCGGATAAAATTTTAGATAAAGGTAAGGCCTGTTACCTGTTGACTTCTTGGCAGCTAGACAATAAAAATACTTTGTTTTAGGCTTATTATTCGTCTGCCTATGCCAAGTTTAATCAATATTCATTTTCAACTAAAAATAGTTCGCAAAGAGAAACAAACAGACTAAGTAAAAATATCGATAAACAAATCATTCAGTTTGGTTATAAATTAAGTTTTAAAAAAATCCACACAAACTTTTGAAACTTTCTTTTAATTACATGGGTAAATACACATGGATTTACGTATGTTTGTATGTACATACAAACATATATCAAATCTGAAAATCGGATGGAAAATCTGAGCACCTGTGTGCAGTGTTGCCGACTTGCGTTTGACCGGGTGGCAAGCAAAGCGCAAATAAATGGCACACACACACACACACACAAGCACAGATGACAAACAAACGCGTCTACGTGATCAAAGAACGCCTAACGGCTACAAAGGGGCCGTCGGGGTGGGGGTGACTTTTTTTTAGAGCTTGCGGCGGCGTGACGTGACAAAGAGAGAGAGAGAGATAGAGAGAGTGAAAGAGAGCAAAAGAGTGTGCGAAAGTAGTGAGAGAGGCAAATAAGCGGGCACCAGTGGGAGTTGAGTTTGGATGCATCGCAGTGTTGCAGTGTGGGTAACATACAATATTTTGGCATGTTATTTATTTAATTATTTTTTTTTCAAGTTTTTCCTTTAACAAAATTCAAAACATACACTTCATTTTTTTTATAAGGCACACACGTATACATACATATATTAAATGTTACACATTCGTGGAACAGGAAATAAGGAATAAAAAATTGTTGCATAGAAAAGTGGAATGAAAAACACACATACATAAAAAAAAGAAAAACATATGTACACACACATTACTCAGTTTGTATGTATAACATAACGACCGATAGCAACAGAACTTACCAATTCAATACATAAACATACATATGTTTGTATGTTTTAACACACGCATACATACATACGCATATGTATGTGTATGTACAATTGTATTGCAAAACCATTTGTTCTTTGGAGCGCATGCATTTAAAACCACCTTAGGTTAGCTGTTACTGCAGCTGGAAAAGCTTTTGCTGGCCATAATAAATTGCGGATGTTCAGGCACAACTTACTGGCAAAATGTTTATATTTATTGTGCGATGAAATTGAAATGGAAAAAGAAGCCATATTGAAAAACGTCGACGCCGGCAGCGACGTTAAAGTTCCGGTTAAGGTCTCTTTTTCAAGCGTCCAAATAGACAAAAGGAAGCCGCCGCTGTCGTAGTCACTGGCAAAAAAGCTTTGCCTTTGGTGGTTGTTGTTACAATTTTTACACACACACGCGCACTTACAGAAAAGGTTCGCACACAAAAGTGGGGCCACCACCACCCAAAAAAAAAAAAATATATATACAACAACAACAACGTCAATGCAAAAAGTAAGGGAGTAAGCGAGCACGAGAGTGAGTATGAGTGTAGTGTTGCGTAGTTTTGTCATTTCCTTGATCAGAAAGACGACACAGGTCAGACTCTTTTTCTTTTAGAAAGAGAGCAACGAGTACCGTTTTTCTGTGTATGTACAAATGAGAGAGATGTGAGTGCATATGCTCTGCATGTTTACTGTTTTTCCTGCTTGTCACAAATGCGTAGCTTTAATTGGCATTTGCAAATTATTGATTGGTAAAATGTGAACGCTGCACGCTTGCCAACTGCCAGAATTTCACAAAGTTGGCAACAATGTGTATGTTGCCATATTGATCGTTTGCTTGTGTGTGTGTGTTAAAAACAATTAAAGCCCAACAGTAGCATGCTGTTTTAATCTAAAGCGCCTCACGCATTCAAAAGGGGTTTTATATAATTTCCATTTTCAGTCGAACACACACACACGCAAACTCACAAGCGCACAGGTATACGTATAGGAACACACACAACAGCATTTCTCTATACATATATAAGCCATGTATGTGTTTGTGTGTGTGTGTGTATGTTTAGCGAAATTAGCACTAAAAGTCTTTTTACTTTGTCAAATGCAATTGATTAAATGTACTTTGCTTAGCTGCATCTGAAAACGCCGTTCACAAAACTGTTTTTCGTTGCCAACCAAGCCCATAAGAACTGCAACAACAACAACAGCAATGTCTACTACAAATAGTAAGCAGTTAACAAACGTCGACATCGACGTCAACGTCGTGATTTTTACGCACTGTCCACCATATTGCACATTGAAATGTATTTTATGTTTGTATGTATGTATAATATACATACACACATTTATTTAAGAATTCTGATGTGTGTGTAAATGCAACACTGTACTTTTTACAACAATATAAAACATATATATTTGCATAATTAGTGACTTTAGTGATATTTCAAGCGTGGGATCACAATATTTGAAGGGATTAACTGCGCTAGACACACACATACAAATACAAACACACACGCACGCACAGGAGGCAGCACGCAGCGGGCAGCGACGTCGACGGCAACGTCTCTGCTATGATGGCGACCAAAAGCTGAGAACGCACTTTACATCGCTGCTGCTGCCTCTAATGCCACTTAAAGCGTATGTAACGCGAATGAGAGCTTAATACAGATTCGCACATAAAATTGATGAAAAATCATGTATTTCCGCAGTTTGCATAGGTTTGCCTCAACAAATACATTTTCACTTTTATTAAATTTTTTTTTTTTTTTTTTTGTAGACTGCGCTGCCAGCAGTGGCTGCACACATACAAGGTTTTTTCTTTGATTAAAACGCGGGGGGTTGATTCCAATTGTCTTTTCAGGGAGCACTGCGATTTACTTTGGATATTAATTGGGTTTCGCTCGATTTGTTGCAACGTTTTGGGTTAGGCGTATTTGATGTGTATGTGTTTTGTCCGTATTTTGCCTGCTAATTAAACATTTTCAGCGAAACACACACGCACGCACAAACACACACAGAGAGGGTAGAAGTAGAGGAAAACTAAACTCACTGTCGTCATAGGTAATGGGGCCGAGCACGCTGTTTGTAGGCGCGCACTTGCCCAGAAATATATCATAGATCCACGCACACAGCACTTAATAATCTCTAGTTGTATTGAATTGTAATATTTATTTTCCTGGTACTGATCTTTTCTACTGCCTTTTCAACTGCACACGACGATGAAAATCAGTGTGGCTCGCTCGTCTGTTCAATTAAATACCGCAATGCCGCAAGACCACATACAGAAAATACCAAAGCCAATTTGTAAAGTCGTTCAAATGGGGGAGTCAATTCTGTTAAACAAGAAACAAAGTATGTTAGTTGTGTACGTAAATACGATACTTATTGAGAAGAGCTGTTTAATGAGGAGTAATGGTGGAGTAAAATGCTGTTAAATAAGCAAGTAATTACTGCAAATTTAACAATGTGGCAGCGCTGTTTGTCACACTGTGGCAACACTAAAGCTTGTCGTTTACAGTGTGATGTTAATAAATTACAACTCAAAAAGGCCACAACTATTATACTTCTCGCACTAGCCAACGGCTTAGCTTATTTGTTGTTTCTGTCCCACAATTGCAATGTCGAAAATCAATGGCTGGTAAACACAGCTTAGCGTTGTAGTTAAAATAAAGAGCCAAGTCATTAGTAGTAGTTAAGCATAATCATTGCGTAGCATTAGAACCGTTGTCGTCGCCACCGACTCTCGCAAAATGCCCGCAGTGCGTAAATATCGACGCGAGACAAGTGAAATCAGTTGCTGCCTCAAATATTTGCTCTTCACCAGCAATGTGCTCATCTGGCTGACTGCGCTGCTGGTGCTCGCCGTTGGCATTTGGGCCTGGACCGAGAAGGACATGTTCCGCAACATCAGCAAGCTCACATTTATCGCCTTGGATCCCGCCTTTGTGCTCATCATACTGGGCACCATCACCTTCATGCTAGGCTTTATGGGCAGCGTGGGTGCACTGCGCGAAAATACCTGCCTCTTGGGCGCCGTAAGCATACAACGAACGCGGTTCAATAAACAAGTTAAGCTTATGCATTATTCATTTACAGTACGCCATATTCTTGAGTGTTCTGCTGCTGAGCGAGATTGGCTTCTGTGGGCTGGCGTTTGTGCTCAAGGACAAAGGCTGGGTAAGTTGTTAAAGGTGACGCATGGTACGCTGCACACCAGTTTTAAAGGGCAAGGCATAGCTCAGTCCATCCACTGTAAACCTAGCCTGCAAACCGGTTCGGTTCAAACCCGTACTACATATATTTGTTAAGTTTCTAACCGAACCTTTCACTGAATCGGTTGCAGAAAAAATCAGCCAAACCTGAACCCGAACCGAACCGAACCTATATTCTTTAGTATTGCCTTAGCTTACGAGCTAATATTCAAGCTCTTAATTAAAAATAAGATAGAAAATCAAAAGAAAATGATATATGATATGATATGAGGAGAA
This sequence comes from Drosophila colorata, assembly GCA_035041545.1. Lineage (NCBI taxonomy): Eukaryota > Metazoa > Arthropoda > Insecta > Diptera > Drosophilidae > Drosophila > Drosophila colorata. The sequence goes on from JAWNLD010000013.1 coordinate 5,451,513, forward strand.
TAAGTACCTTTGAAAACCGAGTTCCTATTTTTATTTTGAAGATATCTTTACTAACTAGTCAATTATGAGTTCTAATGAGCTTGTAATATTTTGACAAAAAATAATTATATCTAATAGTAAACGTTCGCATATTGATTTCTTGTATAAGGATTTCGGAATCAAACTCATCAAATAACAGTTTGTTGTGAGTCAAACAATTTGGCAAAAGCTTATTAACATTGAATTTCTATATCTCAATATCTGCCATTGAATCATTAGTTAAAAATTGAGTTATTGTGTAAAAAAAACATTATTATATGGGTAATTAGAGAATTATATCGTTCAGCTGGCAAAAGTCATCAAGAGAATTAAATTTTGTGCGATTCCAGAAATATGATAGTTTTTATTGATATTAGTAATAATAGAATATTTATTATTTTTACGATATCTTGTCACTATATATATATAATAGTATTCTGCAAAATTTTGCGTTATTTATTACTAATAATAACCATATTTGAGGTGTAGACTTTCAAAACGTTTGCCTATCATTATGTGAAAGCTAAGAAACTGGTATTTGATATTAACAACATTTGATATAATCAACAAATTATGAACCAATCATAAAAATTTCCATTAAAAACCAGTTTTCAGTTTGCAAACTATTATGATTGCCTGAAAGAGGCATTCGCTGGAAGCTATTATTTTTAGGAAATATAATTCAGAATTTTTTAATAGTAATAGTAATACTTCAATATATATATATATATATTTATTAATGTAGATTAATATATTGATAATTGATTTAATATTAAAATAAAAAACTAACTAACTATATACATTTTTTTAGATTAAAGATCAGGCCACTGAGGGCCTGAGAGCTTTCATCAAACACTACCGCGAAGATCCGGATCAACAGAATCTCATAGATTGGATACAGGAGGATTGGCTGCAATGCTGCGGCATTGATGGGCCCAAGGACTGGGATAGCAATAACTATTTCAATTGCTCCTCCATTGCAATTGGCAGCCGCGAAGCGTGCGGTGTGCCCTTCTCCTGCTGTCGCCGGCGACCGCAGGAGGTGATCAAGAACAAACAATGCGGCTACGATGTGCGCAAGGAGGGCTACGTAAGTCATGGCATTTAAATTAATAACTTGTAGTGATCAACAGGCCTAATCATAATTCTATTATAAACGAATGCAGCCAGTGGATAGAAATATACACGAGCGCGGTTGTTTGCGCGCTGGCGAGGATTGGCTGGAGACGCATTTAATAGGCGTGGCTGCCACATGCGTTGCCCTACTCATTATGCAGGTGTTGGCAACATCTCAAAAATATACATATTTTATGTATTTTAGTTATTTTTGTTAAGATTTTCCTATTGGTTTTGCCCATGTACTTTTATTTATTTATTTATATATTTATTTTTTTTTATTTATGCCACAGAACTTGGAGCTGTCCAAGATTATTTATGAAAAAGGCTGCGTTCAGGCTGGCGAAGAATGGATGGAGCATAATTTAATTATCATTTCCACGGCAGCAATTGGTGTTATGTTTTTCCAGGTCTCAGTTTGTTTTGTTTATAAATGTTTTGATTGATATCAACTGCAAGTGAACAGAATAACTTATATGCTTATATCTTTGTAGATACTGGGCATTTGTTTTGCGCAAAATTTGCGTGCCGATATATACACCCAAAAATCCAAATGGCACTGACAAATGGCGCACGCTGCCCCCACAGCACTCTAGACAGGTAAGTGACGTTAAGAAGAACCACAGTAACAACAATTAGCAAATCTTCAATGAGAACAAAAACAACAACAACAACAACAAGAACTACAAAACTATGCATCATCTACATCAACGCTTCGGTTAGTTACCTATACTATAAATACCTAACTATATATAAATATATATGTGTCGTCTACTAAACGCAAACGCATTCCGTCTCTAAGGACATTGACTAAATATTAACTAGGTTGCCAAATTTTTTGCTGTTTTACGTAGGCTTCTTTTTACCCAAAACAAAAGTAAAAACAACTAAGAAAACAAAACCAATATTAAATACATTTTCTATACACTTTTACATAAAAGGAAAAAAAATTATGAACGGGAATATAACAAAATTAACTCGAAATGCAGCTGTGATATATTTTAAATAAATGTGTAGAAATGAGCCGGAAAAAATAATAATTATTCAAATATAAGGAAACTCTCCGCACAACTTATAAAGTAAAATCTTCGGCACACCGAAGCTTATATACCCTTACAGAAACGTAGTTTGTTTATGAAGATTAATAATTAAACAGCTATTATTATTGTATTTTAAAAAGTTTTGAAAGATTGATATATTAATATATCGAATACTTTTGTATCAATTTTATAAATATTATTTTTTTTTTACAAGTTGAACAATGAATTTTCCAAAAGCTAGTCCTGGCATGAGTTATCACTTTTCTAACGAATGTCGCGAATATATCGATACAAAACGATACATTTTCTGAGTTAATGTAACTAGTTTCCCAATTCTATCTGCTAACGTAGTCAGAAAACTTTCATGGAAACATGGAGTCAATACGATAATTTTTCAAAACGTAATTGTGAAGAAATTGGAAATCTGTTGTCCTAATTTTACTATCTATATGGACTATATACTATATACTATACTATATGGAGTTCTTACGAGTTATCTACTCTTACTGATCCATTATCTGACTTTTTTATGATCTATTTGTCATCAGTGTTTTGAGAATCTTTGAACTTGTGAATATAAGAAAACGGCATATAAACTTGTAGCATAAAAGGATTATTTGTGCTATTACGAAATCTTGAAATGAATTTAGTTCAAAACATTTTTTCTAAATCGTGATGTCGTACAATCGAAGTATTTTCTAATGCATTTCTAATTTTATCTCGCGTAATAAAATTTAATTGAGCTTTAATCACTGAATTTTTTACAACTCCCAATCGAAAGAGATTTTCTTCTTTAATATCTATTAAACTATGATAACACCTGGACAATTCACAATTCACAATTTTCAGTGTTTTTCTTTAAAGCAGGTATTAAATTATCCTCATGTGAATAAAATAAAACGCTTCTTAATGCACAGTTCCAAACCAAAACGTTTTTGTAAGGATATAAAGAACACAGAAAATCATTTCTTATGTAAGCGGCAAAACCTATCACTTAAACCTTCAAAATAATATATATATTGCAGTATTTTTATAACACTAAAGAAAAAAATCAAAACAGAATCTTTTGTGTGGGGGCACATAAAATATTTGATAGAAAACAATACAAAAAAAAAAATTATAAAAAAAGTAGATTGCTGATTAATTTTTTGACGAGCTTAAATTACACGCGCGATATGCAGATTTATATAATATACTATTATAATAAAATATGGATCTATAAATATATAAAATATATTTTTGCATAACAAATTTATTTGTCAGCTTATTAGGTTTTATTTTTGATTTGCAATGCGCTGCACATTAAAGAAATGTTTACCATTGTACTAAGCTACTCTACTAAGTACGTTGTGTTCGTTATGATTTAAAATAAAAGAAGACTGCTGTCGAATAAGTCGAAAGAATATTTGCACAAAGAAATACATTTTTATACAAGTTTCCCAGCAGTAATTTATAATAGATCAGACATTTACGCATTTCAAAATAATGTAAAAATATTGAGTATTTACATGGGTTGTAATGATTATTGAAGTTAAAGTAAATGCGTTGGCTAAATCTAAGAGAACATTCCGCTTGAAATGTGAATTAACTCAAACAGGTGAAATTATTGCAATTATACGTCTACACCTTTTATATACTCAAGACGAAACATGTATTAGAATCGGTTGATAATTATTATTTATTCATCCTATCATCAACACTGCCGTAAAATAATATATAAATATTTTGGTATACAAATCTATACAAATTTCGAACCATTTATATTAAACACCAACTGAGTCTCTTAGCATTTTCGAAATATATTTGAGTATCTCAAACACTAAATGTACTTAACAAATTTATCGAATAAAACTAGAGATGATTTTCCCAAATGAAAATGTTATTTCGAATCAAGGAACAAAAGTATTTTTACTGGAAAATATTTAAAACATAAAATCAGAATCTCCACTTGCCAACGAACACAATATTTAAAAATTAAGAAAAGAAACAGAAAAATTAAAAAATTTGAGATAATAAGCAAACGAATTGAAATAACATCTAAGAAAAATAATTTGATGGATAAGAAAGAAAATAAAAATAATAATTAGGCCAATGCTAATATTTAATTAAATGGAAAAGCAAGAAAAGATTGATGTAAGATAGAATTTCCAGATGTTTGATAAACGCTACCGAATACCGAAAGAGTCAATTGAAAACGAGCTAAATTACGATGAACAAAATACCAGTCAGTAAAACAAATTAATAATTTTTAATTAGCTAAGCAATGTTTATTATAATACTAACAGCTAAGATTAGCAAATATTATATAAAAAGCTTGTCAGGGTTGTTGTTGCGACAGCAAAATCAATAACTGCTTCTAATAAAATTGTAAACAAAGAAACGCTTTTGTAAATTAAAATAAAAAAAATATAGAAACGGAATCTTGAATCTACTTTTGTGCCACCTGTGGTGCCTCACTGGACTCGCCATCTAGTTGAGCAACTGCATCGAATTGCACGGCCGGCAGCTCCGCACCATTCACCGTTTTATTGCAGCGTTGATACTCGAGCAGCACCAGCGAGTTTTGGCCCACTTTGAGCAGTTCGTTGGGCACATAGAGCGTAATCTGCGGTCCGGCCAGTGGCCAATAGCGTCCCAAATTGAAGCCATTCACATAGGCCACGCCCTTGCCCCAGCCGGCGACATTGAGATACGTATCGCCCACCTCGGCCACCTGAACACTGCCCGTATAGACAATGGGTCCAGAGCGTAGCACGCGCTGCTTGCCAATGGACGAGTCCAGGGCGGCGTTTCCTTCCAGCTGCTGACGCAATGTCTCCACGGTGTACGCCTCCAGGGGATAGCCGGTGGTTGTCCAGTTGTCCAGCGGCAGAGCGCCGCCATTGTGCAGCTGCAGCGTCACCTTGCCAAAGATGCCTTTTGTATCGTTGGCGCGATCGTAGTTGATGCGTCCCTGGTTCTCCACGAGCAGCTGCAGTGTGCCGCCCCAGCCCTTGCTCAGCGGCAGCGCATAAATGCGCGCCTCCCTGGACAGTGTGCCCACCAGCTGCTGATCCACAAACACATGAGCACGATCGCGCAGCTCTTCCACCTGCAGCAGCGTTGGATCGAGATCCAAGCTGGGCAGCGGCGTCTCATACAACAGCAGGCCCGAAAACTGATCCAGTTCCTCGAATGATTTGGGTTTGTCGGCTGTGACGGGTGTGCCCTTGGCCAGGGCGGCGCGTCCCTCCGTTGAGAGCAGCTCCAATGCCGGAGTCAGCTCAACTTTGCCATAGGCCAAACGCTTGGCGGGATTTAGCTGGATGTCGGGCAGCTCGAGCACCTCGCCTATCACCTGCTTGACCAGCTCATACTTTTTGGTTACACCGCCCGCCTCATCCATCACAGCATCGTAGTCATAGCTGGTTATGTCCGCCGCATAGCCAATGCCACCATCCAGATCATAATTGGCGCCGGCCGTAAAGCCAAAATTGGTGCCACCAAAGAACATGTACAGGTTGACGCTGGCACCGTAGCTGAGTATGGTCCTAAGCAGGAGTAAAAGGACCTCACTTAGTCACATCTTTTAAGTCTTTTTCATTTTCTTTTAAGCTACTTTAAGGCGGTGGCCACCTCCTGACCATCGCGTCGCTGGTTCGTCTCTTGCCAATGCGTCAGCCAGCCGGGATAGAACTCCGAGTTGACCAGCGGTCCCGTGGGTTGAACACCGCGCAGCAGTTCCCATATTTTGTCGATTTCATTAACTTGGTTAAGAAAAATGTGTGAAAAGGGAGAGAGAATACGGTTTTCGGTAAGTTTTACAACTATTTATAATATAACTATTAATATTAAGCTCAATATTAAAGTAATATATATATATATATATATATATATATATATATATATATATATATGTATATATTAAAGTAAAAATAACCAGCTATAGCTTAACATTAATTATTATACGCTACAGATAATAAATATATAATACTGAGCGTTCGATTATTTTGTTAAGAAATGTCTTCCTACAAAGTATATGTATATATCCAAGAGCACTTTCGATATAAAAGTTCCCATCTGTCTGTCATTTGTGTGTTTCTATTGCCGGGTTTTTTTTGTGTCAAAATTGGACTACTATTTCCAATAGCTGCCATATGAACTATGGGTTGAAAATGGCCTATGTATATATTTTTCTTTCTTTGCGTTGTTAGATAAATTTAACCAAACTCATCAACTGAACGCTTAGCTATATTTTAACTAATGTAGGGAAATATTTGTATACCCTGGACCAATTGAAAATGGGTAAAAAGGGTATAATGGTTTTGTGCAAATGTATGTAACAGGCAGAAGGAAGCATCTCCGACCCCATAAAGTATATATATTCTGGATCAGAACGACGAACTGAGTTGAATTAGCCACGACCGTCCGTCCGTCTGTCCGTCTGTATGATCGCAGCGATCTCAGAAACAACAAAAGCTAGAAACCTAAACTAAACGACTATAGATTCTCCTAATTCGATATCTTGCTCCGTTTCATTGTTATCGATAAAAATCGATTTTAAGACTTTTTCTTGTTTTCTTGGCATATATCGGAGACTAGCCATCTTTCTTGTTTGCACTTAGCTTTATATAATCGGTTAGCTTAGGAATAATCGGTTAAAAATAACGGACAAGGCTAAATCGACTCAGATCGTCGTCCTGATCTAGAATCTATATATACATTATGGGGTCGAAGATGCTTCCTCCTTTTAGCAATTTTCAATGGATTCAGGGTATATAATTTGAGGTATTTCGATATATCTTAACAAAAAAAAAATTATAAGCATTTCTTAACGCGTGAGAAATAGGAAAAATCTTTTGAACACCAGGCAACTATATCTGGCACATCGCAGCTATAAAAACAATCGGGTTGAAATAAAGTTCTAATATAAATGCTGAAATATTTTTGGGCATTAGGGGTTTATATATTAAACGTATTAAAAGTTAGGCACTCCGATCATAACTTTGCTTTCTCCTTTTACTCTTTTCTACTCACTGCGATCGATGCCAAAGTCCGTGGTAGCAAATACATTGTCAATCTTGCCGCAGTGCATCCGCTCATTCGGTATATCGACCGTAAACAATAACGCCTGGTTTTCGACATATTTCTCGGTCTCATCGCGCAACCAGTTCAAATAGTCATGATCGCAGGCGTAATACGCTCCGTATTCGTTCTCAACCTGAACCATAATGATCTTGCCGCCATTGCCAATGAGCAAATGCTTCAGACGTGGCATTAACTGTGCATACCACTTGCCCACCTCGGCTATATAGTTCGAATCGTTGGTGCGCACTTTAATGTTCGGATATTTGGTAAATAGCCAGTGGGGTAGGCCTCCCTGTTGGAATTATAGAGATCATGTGTCTTAGGCAAATAACTTTTTTTTTTTTTATTAAATACAACTTACGTTATCTCGCTCGGCGCATATGTAAGGTCCGGGACGTAGCACAATATAGAAATCTTCCTCTTGAGCAATTTCAAGAAATTTCACCACGTCGGCTATGCCATCCCAGTTGTATTCCCCATCATGTGGATTGTGCAGGGACCATTCCACGTAACTGTAGAGGGAAAGTTTGATTAAAAAATATTTATATATATGGTTTAGCTCAAGTCTGAGTAATTGTTTATTAAGTCAGTTGTCTGCGATTTTATGTACATTATATAAAAAGGTAATTCAGCGCCATCTTTTGTATCAAGTATTTCTATATATCTTGGTCGAATCCTAATACAAAACATAACTTACTAACTATTTATCTATTGTAATCTCTAGTTTGCTAAAGTTATCTTTAGTTTTGGAGTCTTTTAAGCTAAAAGTAAATTTTCATCACTAAAAAGAGATTAACTATTAACATAAGTAAAGGGTTTTTTATTCTAAGTATAAGTGCTGTTTATTAACTAATGTAAACTTTGTTATAGCTAAAATGACCTCGCATGTCAGTTGTTGATTCTTTCGTTAATTCGCTCGCTTATTGCAAAAATTTAAAAATGTATATGTATGTATGTATATACAATTATGTATGAGAAATGTATACAAAGCTTACAAAAATTAGAATAAATAAAATAAGTATTTGTTAAGTCGTTGATAAGTTTTTAAATAATATTTAGTATAATAATAAGTTAACACTAGCTTACAAATTTTTGATTCGATTACAAAGATTTGTTCTTAATATGAATTTGCGTTTTCTGATCTGAAAATTGGCTTATTCCTTGATATGTTTTCTACATTTTTGGCATTAAAAAAATATTTATCAATAAGATTTTTTTAACGAATGTCTTAACAAACATTTTATATGAAAAAAATGTTCCTGGTCAGTAAACTTGAAAACTTATTTTATCTAATTTAATTTTTGGTATAATCTAATTTGAAATTTTAGATGGTTAAAAGAAAATTGCATAACTTAAACTATTCGATTATTTTAAAGCTCAAGCCATATCAAATTGATGTTTTCCATTTAAAACTTACCAGCATTTTGTTAAACACACTTTAAAAAATTTACTTTTGCACTTATGAAACAATATTTAAATTTGTTTGACTGCAGACAGACTTCAGCTGAACTTGTATAATACTAAACGTTCAAGTAAGCGATGTCGCGAAATGAATTGAATTTGTGTTGCATAGTGTTATTTATCATCAGCTTGTGGGAGGCACAGTTATCACAGTTGGAAGGCCTATCACATTTTGTTTTGATTCACCATTTTCTTAGCCTTCGACGTGCGGCTCAAAGTCAATGTACGTTTTATTGTGAACTACAGTCACGTCCCGCTGTTTACTCATCCCGACTTTTAGTCAACTGTCCTCTATAAGTACTACTCACGTATCCAACGCATTGAGTCCAGCTGCTCGCATGGTGCGCAAGCGATTTCGCCAGGCATCGGGCAGGGCGCGGAAATAGTGAAACGAGCCGGAGACATAACGAAATGGTTTTCCATACATTAGAAATGTATTTGCCTTGTGATCAATGCTAAAGACGGCATTGTCCTGCTCCTAAAAACAAACCAAATAAAACAAAACACAATCAGCCAATGCAAATGACGTTGACCCATCAAATTTCACTCGGCTAAGCCGATTAAAATCTCACCTCTGTGACGCCATTGTCACTGCTGAGGCCCACGCACAGACCCACAGTCAGCGCGATCACCAAAATTAAAATACCGCCGCTCATGGCCACAATAAACTTGCGAGTGCAGCGAAATCCGCCACTTGGATTGTCGTCGCTCATTTATGGAGTGGGCTTTCAAGCTTGAGCTCACACCTGAAACAGCTTTAAGCTTGCTTGTAAAGTTTAGACAGCAAGTTTTAATTAACGACTGCTCTATAGCTCTGACCGGCGCACAATGTCAATGGGTTTAGCTTGAGTTCGGTAAAGTTGGCTCTTTAATCGCGCACTTCAGATACATAAATAGTATATATGTATATGTATTCTTATTCTTATGTATTGATAAGTGCGCCTGGAGTGCCTGATAAAGTTAGTGCCGGGCTTGAGTTGAATGCACATCGTAATTGTTTTTAAACAATCGTAGTTTGTATCATTTAACAAGTGGATTCCATTATCGTTATTTCAAGCATTAGTTCAAGTTGTTATAAATAAGCATATCTTTAGCGGTCTTTAAAGAGACCTAATCGGTAGTCCTTGTCAATAAAATCTGTTTATATTGTACTCGAAATAACGTGATGTCAGTTAATAAATCCGTAATTAATATTGAAATAATTATAGGGCATATAAATGTTATGAATAGAATAACAGAAATATTCATATACTTCTGGTTACATTTTTTTTAACTGTTCCTTCATTTATTTGCTCTGGAGAATTTTTTAATTAATAAAAATCATCATATTGTTTTTACAATTGGAAAGTTTTTAAATATATCTAATCGTTAGTCATAATAAAAATAATAAATAAAAAATAATAAAAATAAATAATATCTGTTTTGATTGTGCTCAAAAATTGTTTGATGTCTGTTAATAAATTCTTAATTAATATTGGAATAATTATAACTCATAAGAAAATTATGAAAAGAATAATGGAAATGTTGCTATACTTCTGGCTTCCTTTTCAAAGCTGTTCCTCTTTTTTATGAGGAGAGCTTCTGGGGGGTTTTTTAATAATTGAAAGCCACATATTGTTCTTTCTATAATAATTTCTATAATCGTCAAAATCTTTTTCTATCTAAAGAAAATGTATATCGCGGTTTATCCTATAGTTGAAAATCAGAATAAGATTCCTTTACTCTTTGATCATCTAAAGATGCACAGAAAAAAATCGAGGCTCTCAATAATTATTAATATATATTTTCAAGTAGTTGTAATGTTTCCTTTATTTTCTTTATTATAGTTTACTGCACTATCACTTATAAAATTGCAAAAAATTATATTATCAGTATGTGACTTACACTCGTTTAAATATGTTTATATATGTACGTACAATGATGCATTTGATTAAGTGTATATTGTCCAATCTATAGTATGTATAATACTTTATTTAGTTGAATATATGTGAATATGTTTTAAGTACTAGACTATAAATGCCTTTGGTAGTGTGCTTCAATATATTTTGGGTAATGTCAACTCTCTCAGAGAGTCAACAAAACTACTTTTTTTTTTTATATGTAAATACATTTTGATTAGTTCCAGCTTGAAATTGTTAGTGTTATTTTAAGGAGTGTTATAACAATACTAATTAGTTTCCTTGGCTTAACTAAACTTTAAATACTTTTTTCTTTTTATATAAATTATTTGAACTGTAACAAGAGTGCTTCTATTTTTAGTTGTATATTAAATTATATACACATAGGCTGAGGTAGAAACAGCACGAAATTACGGAGAGCTACACGAAACTGTGGGAGAGAGATGGGTTTAGATAAAGGACTAGCACAAGTCTTATAAGTATAAAGTTTTTTGATTGTGGTAAGTATTATCAGCTTAGAAACTAGAGTCCATATGATATCGTTGTTTACTCTTTTGGTTTTAATTTAACATAACTAGGCGCTGACGCTGCAGAACTTATCGGCCATCAGAGTTAGCACCTTCTCGAGCTTTCCATGCCGATCCTCGGGCTTGGCGGTGGCTCCCGAACTGCCCCACAGGAACTTGACGTGAAACTCGGTGCTGAGGGAAAAGGATAATTTTTAAACTTAATAGACTGTATTTTGAGACATTGACCTACCGGAATGCATCTGACAGTAGTTCGTCTAACCTAGTGCTGGCCTCTTCCATAATGATCTTGGCGTTTTTACGATAAAGATCCAAATTCTTGAGAAAGCCACGCGATGCATCCAAGTGCTGGAAATTGATAGACATGCCAAAATCGTCGGCCTTTGATTCCCAAGGCGCTATGCAGGTATTATAAAGCGGTGGACGCTCATCCATAGTGCCATGATTGATTATATCCAGCACGGGTCTATCAATGAGCAGAGCATAGAGCAGCACATGGGGCACAGTTGTGTTTGGAGCCTGCGGATTGGAGGCCTCATTCATGCTGCTCAAAGTGGGTCGCAGTTTGGCCTCAAACGTGAAAGCGCTGTCCGTGTACTTTTGCCGCAAAATGTGCCAAGCCTGGTCGAGTTTTTGAATCTAAAAGCCAAATTATAGGAAACGTAAGAATTCCAATGCGATTCTGATAAGAATCTAAGTAACCCACCTGCTGCATGCTCAAGCCCAGCATAATGGCACAAAAGCCAAACAGATTGCCCAGCGCCGTTTTCGTTTCCACCGCAATTTGGATCCACTTGCTGAGCAGCTCGGCGCGATCCAGATCCGTTTGACAGGTGAGTATGGTCACGGCCACCATCAGCTTGATGCACTGCGTCCGCTCAATGATGTCGTCGCGAAACACTTTGCCATGTGGCAGAGTTAGCAGCTCCAGTCCCGAACAGCTCAGGTAACAGTCCAACTCATTTGCCGGCTCATCCAGAAATAGGCCAATATCAATGCGCGTTATATGCTCGGCCAGCAGCTTGGGACCTGTCTCCAGCAGCATCATCTTGAACGTGTTTAGTGCATCGCCATCCAGCGGCTTGTTCTCCACGGATGGCAACAACAATGTAACAAAGTTTTCAAAATCAAATTTGCTAGTCTGAGGTGCGAGAAGAGAGTGGAAGTGCATTAAATATTAAATATTGTTGCATATTGTTGCCAACTAGATACGAAAATGCGAAATGTCATTGGTAGTTAAAAAATGTATGGGCACAGTTGCATTGTTATAAATTGGGTACTCTATCCTATTGTCAAAAATATATTGTTAAGTCAATTTTATATTTGGTATAACCAATATTAAGTAATCTTAAAAATAAAATGTAAGTTTGGCTGTATATTAAATTTGCATTGCGTTGCCAACTACATACCAATAATGGAGCGCACATTGCCACTTGTGTGCAACAATGCACAATGTCGATCGTTTTATGTATTTAGCACTTGCGAATCATATGGTCACACCTGACTAGACAAACGGTAACCATTTAAATGGCGGTATATTAAAGTTGCCAACTATATACAAATTAGAGTTCAACAATGCCCGATATAAACGCTCTTTTGGCATTTGAAAACAATGCGGTCACACTTTACTAGACAAATTGTAACTGTTTAAATGGCGCGCACGCCAATTTCGTTTCTTTTTTTTGTTGTTGTGGATATTTTAAATTGTGTTTGTGAATTTCCTAGTGTAGACTACAACTTAAATGGAGTAAATTAAACACGTTGAATCCTTACCAGCTTAAGCTCCTCAATGGGCAGCGAGAAGAGCTGTTCCTCGGCAGCCAGTGCATCGAATTCCGTGAAGCTCTTCAGTGTGCCGTTCGAGGCGGAGCTGCTGATGAAGCGTGGATTCTTAATGATGACGCCGCCGCGCTGTACGCTCAGCTCGCTGACATCGCCCGGCGCCGAGTCGCCGGAGCCGTTGCCCGAATCCGAGCCGCTGGCCTGATACGCCAGCACAGCGGCCATCGGCTCCTTGCGTGGCTTGGGCGGCGGACTGGGCGCTCGATCCGGCGTATCCAGACTGCAGTTGCGCGCCAAATTGCTAATGCGCGCCGCCGCTTGCTGGCGCAGCGCCTGCGCCGCCGTTGTGCTCGGACGCGGCAAGGATTGTGTGCTGAACTTGTGCTCCAGATGCTGCGGCTGCAGCTGCACATCGCTGGTGGGATTACAGCGTGCAATGGTCTGAAAACGCGCCATGCCGTGCCCGTTGGTGGCCTCCGCAGCCGCGTGCTGCTGCTGCTGCTGTTGTTGTTGTTGCTCCTGCTGCTGCTTGTTGATGTTGCACACAACCATGGCCTGGGCGGGTGTCAAGCTCTGTGAACGCTGCTGCTTCTTGCATGGCAGCCGCGGCGGCGGCACCTCCCGACGCACCCGCGGCGGCGAACAGTGCGGACTTGATGGCGTGCCCGGCTGTTGAGCAACAGCAACATCGCCCGTTAGCTGGCCAAAGCGAAAGATGGCCGAGCCGCCGGCACTGCTGCCCATCGGCGAGTTCAGTGGACTCAATCCGCGCAGTCCGGCCAGCATCTGTGTGTGCAGCTGATTGCCCACGATCTTGTGGCCGTAGAAAGAAAGTGGATAGGTGCGATTGCATGGATACTGTATCAAGGCGCCCGAAGCAGCTGAAATGGGCTTGCCAGATCCCACATAAAAGGTGATCAGATCCGGCACCGTGTCAAAGGCATCCTCCTCGAACTGATACTGCACACGCTCGTAGACAGTCTCCGGCTGAAGCACCAGCTGCAATATAGGGGAAAGGAGAAAAACAAGTTAGTGAACAAATTTTTAAAATATATTTTGATTACATTTATTTTTAATACTATAAAAAGCAATACATTTTTTTATATGTTTGACTATTGGTTATTTTAAAGTTTAAAAAGTCAATTAAATTTGTTACAAAGTTTTGACGCAATTCTTAACAGTTTAAGATTTAACATTTTTAATTTAAGATAAATTAAACTTTTTTTTTCTTAATATACAAAATTTGTTCCCTTTTCACCTATTACATGAAAAATACAAATTCTTGATCTTTGTTTTTCTTTTGCTTTATCTTTATAAAGAAATAAACTTCTGTCTGATGAAAATCAATATTCTTTTTTACGAATACATATGCTTAAAATTTTTTATCCCTAATTGTTCATTTTCCGTCATCAAATTATAAGACATTTGAGACATATCCAAACTATTCTTAGCAAATCTACATACAAGTATATCATGATCAGCAATTGTTTGATTGTTTAATACTACAGTATTATTCTTAGACTGTTTCCATGGAAGCTAAATTATATGATATTGTAGTACTTTTTAATACAATTTCAACTGCATTGCAAACATTGTAATTTTTTAGTTTTTTTGTATCTATAAAAAACATAATTAATTTGTATACACGACTCTGTTTTTAAAGGATCGTTATACAATTATCATAAAAAATATTATAAAAATGAAGTATTAGTTTTATTAGATTAAAACAGATGGACAGAAGGAAATTGCCATATTAGAGTTAGATATATTCATATGGGATAGCCGTTAATACGTTACATATTTTATGACAATATCTTCACATGAGAATGTGAAAAGTGAATAACTATTCGGCGTTTGACTGTTTTTATTATCACTAATACTTCAGATATAAAAGATTTGAAATGTAAAGAAAGACGAAAGTAAAGAGTACTATTTAAAAATTCGTTTAACAATTTGTTCTTTGCAAGTTTGACAGATACTTGTCGCTTTTATAAATGTAATATGTTTTGTGACAATATGTTATTATCCTCTACAAGAATGATAAAACTCCTTTTGTCTGAACTAAATTGTTTTTTTTTAACTCACCTTATTGAGCACAAAATGCAACACAGCCGACTTGCTGCGGCAGGTGAGCACATAGTTATCCGGCTGGGAGGCGCAGTCCCGCACCAGAAAGTCGCCCTCTCGCTGAACAATCTCCTCGGCACGCTGGCGTGGCAGGGCACCGTGGTACCAGGCATGCGAGCGCAATTCCCGTGCGTCCAAACTTAGCTCCCACTCGAGTGCCTTTTTCAGCGCAATGGCCTCCTGTTGCTCGTTGGGATTGGGCGAGGCGGCAATCGGTGTGGACACGTTGCTATTGGTGCCGTTCTCCATGTCGTCGGCGGTGTTGCCCCAATGCGGACTGTTGCACTTGGAGCGCGGTTTCAATTCCTCATAGCTGCAAAGAGCGGGAGAGCGAGAGGGGGATAAGAGAGAGAATAAGCAAGTGAAAGCCATAAATTTCCCTTATTATGGGTAATTTGATTTGTGTGCTGGGTACATTGCCTCCACGACCGGGCTTTTGCTGAAAAGGGAAATTCGCTCCTACAGGATTGTTCCTTGGTATATGCGAACTTTTGTGTGAAGTTCAAGTGCAAAAAAAAAATATTCGACTCATGCTTTTATAGTAAAAATGGATAAAATTTTAATTATTAATTCTGCTAGAAAATTAAATATCTGGCTGTTTTCTAGTATGTTGATTTGGATTTATTTTGACTTATTTCATTTACAAGCTGTTATCACTCACCTGCTACGCCCATTTTGCTAGAATGATTTTTCGCTACGGTATATCTATGCAGGACACGCCTCAAATATTTTTATTTTTTAATTAGTGCCAGACTTTACAGACAAACTAACTTTCAAATTAAAATGTTACTTTTCTTTTAACAATAATAAATTCATTATTATCCAAACACTTTGATTTTTTGCAACCTTATCTCTAACTGTTCTTTGGCTTTTCTTATCGTAGTCTTCGTCTGCACTCTTTGCCATCTAAATGCGCTCTGCGTTGTGCCCAGGCTAGGCCCACCCTGGCACAAGTCGAATGTCCTTGTGAGGGTTGTTCGCTTTACCCAACTTGTTTGTGTTTTGTTTTAAGGTTTTTATGCCGCCTGCCTAACGGAATAAGGTTTATTTCATTTTTTATGGGAAATTATTTGGGGCATGCGCAGAGCTTTTGTTATTGAAATATTTGTATATAACGGACTAGAGAAGTGGATGCTATATGGAATAGCAATGGCGGGCAGGCAGGGGCTTATGACTGTCACGAATTGCATGTGGATGCTATTGTTGTGGAACATTGCCGAGGGTACGTTACATTTCAAATGAAAGCCTGAAATCAAGGCGTGCAACTTGAGTTGAAAGTCTATTCCTAGGAACTTGTGTAAAGAACATAAATATGTTAACATTTCAAGCTCATTTTGCATTAAGTATATCATAATTATTATTTATTCATTCAACTTCGATTTTAAATATTTGTATATACAAGATATGATATAAATTTAAATATTTTTGACTGGTTCAAATTAATTGAATAATAATTATTGGAGTTTTATACACTTCACAAAGGTCTTAAGATTTTTAGGATCTGCTAGTAAATAAATCTCAAACAATTAAAAAAGACGTTATAGTCAAGGATTAACACAAGTTTAAAAGAACTGGAAGTGATAATAGAAAATATATAAATAAAATAACTTTTTTTAAAATTAAAATTATTAAAGTATTGGATTTAGTTCTAAACCATATTTTATTTTGAAATGGTTATGTTATGGCCTTTGGTGTAGCCCATATGTATGGCCCATACAGTAGCCTGAGATTCATTGTTTAGTTGGAGATGAATTGTTTAATATTCTATTAAAATATCATACATTTTATTCTGGGTCAACAATATAAAGCGAAGTTATTGAGAACGCTATATTTTCGAAAGATTAAGGCAATTAATATCATTACGAAAAACAATCTAAAAGTGCAATTGATGCAGGCTAGCTAAGCGTAGACTATCTGGCAATCATGTCCTATCAAAAGAACAATAATTTCTCAACCCAAAAAAAAAGGTTTAGCTAAGAAAGAGATACGATAAATCTAGAAAGGGGACGCAAGTCATATATCTAGCATAAATTGGTATTCCCTTTTATATACTCACATTGTTGTTGTCTCATCGAATGTCAATTGCTTTAAGACCTTGCCACTTTTGGTTGTTATCACGGGGGCTCCTCCACCACTTTCGTTGCTGCCGGCCACGTTATCAATTGACTTGGCATCTAGATAAACCATTGGGCAGGAGCTCTTGCGACGCGGCACCGCACAGGGAGCACTTCTCATTGCTGGATTGCAGATAAAGCTATAGCTGTAGCTTGATTGCGTTTGATATTATATTGATGGCAGCGCTCACCTTCCAGATTCATAGATTGCCGACGCTTGGCCCGCACGCCCAGCAAACTGTTGAGCATTTTCTGGCGATGGGTCATGCTACGTATGCCCAAACGCTTCAAATCCCTGTCGTTTAGGTCGCCCACATCATCGACTGTAGCGTACATTTTAAGGTTGGCTGCTCGAGCGGATGTAACGCACGTGAGTTAAAAGTGCAGTTTGCAATTCGCAAAAAAACATATATATATATTAAATTGCTGACCAAACTGACCTTCATATTGCTGGAGCTCCAGCAGATTGAGCCACTCGCTAATGCTAAGCCTGGAGTTGTGTATAATCATTGCAACATCATCGCGACGTCTTGTGGCATTCGGATAACGAAAGTTCCACAATATGCCTAGATAGAATTTACATATAAAAATCTATCTATTAGATGCACTTTTCAATTACTTTTGTCACTTACTGCTTCGTCTATTCGTTGAGTTACGAGACTCAAGCTGACGCGTTTGTACATTGCCCATGTTCCGTCAGTTCTATTTAGTTCTCTGCTGCGACTGCGCTCGTATAAAACTATTTTAATTCTGTAATTAAGCCGTCATTTTGCCGCACGTTCAGTAACTGAAATTTCAACCGCTCACTGCGCTAACCGTCAACAAACTAAACAAACGAAGCTCTAGAAAAACACCACTAATAAAATATAAAATTTGGCAAGTCGCTAATTGAATACTCTTCCTAAGTAAACTTTTTCAAAGGCTTATTTAAATTTATTAGTTTTATTTATTTCATCATCAATAATATTATATTATTAACTAAATTTACGGTTTTTAATTCTTAACCTTTTTGTGTAAAATATTTGTTTTTAAATTTTCTCTATATCTGCTCTGTTATAAAAATTATTTGAATGTTTTTAAGAATTTAAAACTTCAAATAATAATAACTAATAATATTAAATAATTTAATGAGGTTTATAAATTGTTTAAGTATTGAAAAAAACATTTTTTTTTATAATTTATATAAAGAATGATTCAACAATTTTTATTTTTTTATTTTTAATGTGCCTTAGTACTTACCTGTTGTTGAAGTTAAGGCATATCCTTTAATATCTTGTACAATAAATTCACTATAATTTGTTTATATTTGGGTCTCAAACAATTCCACAAGCTAACAATATCCAATATGAGCGTATAACAATAATATTATTACGAGCTGAAGTAATATTTCAATGTCGTGCGTCAATAATTTGCGCTCACTGTTTGCCTAATTGTCTCTCAGATCCGCTCCGGCTGACGCCCCGCGCTTGACCAACTGTCGTCGTCGTCTTGCGTTGCCGTCGGTATCGGGTTTTTATCATTGTCTAGATTAGAAGGTCTCGTCGCAGTTTCAAATTCTGCTGATCGCAGCGGTATAGCTTTAATTAAATTTTCGGTTGTTTATGTGTGGAAAAAGTATAAGAAATTGGCATTGCGTGTTCTTTTTGTTTATTCTGTGAGCGCAATAAGAGAGCCAAAGAGAGTGCTAAGAGCAGATGGCCAGTAATTGTTTTGAAGATATTGCGGCGTTAATATGTTGCTTTATCAATTATGAAATGCTGAGTTAATGTATAAAAGTTTGTTTTTATTAGTATCTGTGGTACTTGGTCAGATCATTTGAATTATGGAATATGACTGATCATTAGCTTAAGCACTTATAAAATTGTATTATGAAAGCGTGTATGCCATTTGCTTAGCTGTGTAAATATGTTAATTTTGTTTAAAGTTATTGCATCACTTTGAAAGAATATGATAGGATTCGCTTACTTAAACATTTTTTTTGAAGTGTGATTTTAAAGAACAAAAAACAATTTTTATTAATAATTTCTAACCCTTTTTAAAAATTATAAAATCATCCAAAATTAAGACACGTTAATAATAGCAAGTTAATATAATTAATAAGAAGCAATTTGGAAACCAAATTTTGTTTTCGAATTTTGTATTACATATAATGCATAATTTTAGAGCTTGAGTCACCAATTTTAGCAAATAGTTTTCTGATGACCTCCTCTAAAGATCGAGCCGACATTTCGTCCTCCCCTACTCCTGTCATCACAAATTACGAAAATCTTTATTTTTAAAATAAAAATAAATTAAATAAAAATAATTAGACAGTGTTTTTAGCTGTTATTATGTTATGAACGAGTAATGCGCAGTGGGTTAAACCCGACTGCAATATTCTAACTTTTTTATTCTCTACACGGAAATTGGGATGCTCTTTTCTCTTACCAAGGTGATTTGGTTTAATTTATTCCCATTCTGCCTACTTAAGATTGACAGGCAGCTTAGAAAACAAAATCATCATATTATGTATTTTTGTTCTTGACAGTCTGTTAGTTGTTAGCTTTAACAGCCGAGCAAAACAGGGCGAAGTTATATACATACTTTATCCAATTATTCAAGCAGTTTTAATATTTGTCGCAAGGTCAACTTTTCATTTGAAATTGTATGGTTTAGTCGAGATACCATTTACTTGAAAATAGTTCTCAAACCGATTTTGTCTAAAAGTATTTTAACTGATTTATTTTGGTACATATAACATTTATTCTTTTTTTTTAATTAAATATAATTTACATGCATGTATTTTAACTTAAAATTTTTAATTTTCAATAATTTAAATTCGCGTTTTTATAAATTAAATACGCTTCCCCACAGCTGCCCCACATCAATTCTACAATTAAATTGTACATTGTACAACAATTTGATGTATATAATCATGTACATCAAGATGTAGCAATTGATTTGCTACTCTACTACATCAATTTCAATGTTATCGTCATCGTCGGCTCGTTCGCTGAGCTCTAGGCTGGAACAGCTATCGGAGCTGTAGTCCAAGACTTCATGGGCTCTGGCAGCGGGAGCTCCAGTCGTCACAATCATTGGCTTGGCTGTCATGCCGCCGGAGCCTACTTGCTGCGGTGGTTGCTTCTCATGGCCGCTCTTGAGATTCTCGTGCGTGTGACGCCATTTCATGCGTCGATTCTGGAACCACACTTTGACCTGTGAAGCGTGGATCTTTTCATGTCCTTCTTTATAATTAAACACCCAGAGAAAAACAAAGACCCGTTCTAAATCAAAGGACGAGCGTTATAGAATTCATACCGTTATATTTTTAAAATTAAAGACCAATTTTTTGTTGCCTAAAACAGCAAAAATCTGCCTAAAACTTTATATAAATTAACCAAAATTTATGTCCAAGGAAAATTGGAATAAATTTGAGGAGTTTTAAATACAAGAATTTTTTGGCTATATTTTACCTCACAACTGTTCCAAATTGCTAGTTTATAAATATCGCACACAAAATTTATTGAATACGCCTACAGGGGGCGCATCGGGGGCAAATCGATTAAATCTATATGTCTCCCTGAGTCTTAAAGCTAGATACATCAACTTTTGCTGGCAGACTACTGATGACCTCCAGTAAAACTCGTGCAAAAAATTGTTTGGGTTCTGGGAACATGGGAACATGGCAAATCGTCATCCACTACAGCCCCCAAAATTACAAAAATCTATATTTTTTCAAAATAACAATAACAACTAAGACTCGTTTTCGTTCAGTCGTTAACACCCGACTGCAACGTTCTTACTTGGTTTAAGCTACAGGTGACAGATATTTTGTTTAGGCAAAAAATAATTTTTACGTAAATATTGCAATATTTTAGAAAACCGCTTTTCTTAATGTATGTTCAAAAATTTTACGATTTTCAAAAACGTTCTTGAAATAAGACTTTTTTATAAGTTAGGAAATTTGGCCAACGCTTGTGCCTTGAGTTAGGTACAAAATGCTTCGTGTTTTTCTCTGAGTGTAACCACGACTCACCTGCGCATCTGTCAGATTTAGGCGTGCCGCCAATTTGCGTCTATCTGGTTTGGTTATGTACTTCTGTTGCTGGAATTGAATCTCGAGGCCCTTTCGCTGTAGGTTTGTGAAGACGGCACGTGACCAGGAACGTTTGCGTTTGCCATTGTTATTGTTGTTATTGTGGTTGTTGTTGGTGCTGCTGCTGTTGCTGCTGCCGTTGGCACTGTTGCTGCCACTGCTGTGATTGCTGCTGCCGTTGTTGTTGCCGTTGTGTGTGTGCGCGCCATTTTGTAATGTGCTTGTGGCACCTGTTGCCGTTGTGGGAATGTCCAGTAACTGCTGCTGCGCTGTTTTGGCCAAAAAACGTTGCTGCTGCGTCAACTGCAGCGTCTTCAAGCTGTTCAATGGCGCCAGCAGCGCAGCCGCCGATGCTGAGCTGTGCAACAAAGTTGCTGCTTTGTGTTGCTGTTGTTGTTGATGTTGATGTTGGTGTTGCTGTTGCGGGTGAAGATGTTGCTGCTGTTGCTGATGCTGATGCTGATGATGTTGTTGCTGCTGCTGATGGAAACGCATAAGTGCGTTCGTTGCCAGTGTGGGAAATGTTGTTGCTATTGGTGGGGAAAGAGAAATAATTCTTTAGTATTGAAATTATGGAAACAAAACTAGTTGGGAGTGATCGACTAGTAGACACAAGGCCTGAATTGCCCTAACCCGCATTCCCATTAACGTTTTTATAATCAAAATATATTAGTGGCAGGATTTTTTTATTTTTTTTATTTATAAAGTGGTTATTTGTATTTAATTAATTTGTAAAAGCTGCAGAGCGGGCTTGTAGTAGAAGGTAGAACAAATCTGATCTGATGATACATATTTTACAATACAAATAAAATAAACAATCAAAAAGACTAGTATTATCACATAAAAATACGAATTAAACTTATAATTGAAAGGCAAAGAGAAAATGATGAAAAGAGTGAGATACTGTATAGAAAAAGAGGGCGGCAGAGAGAGAATTAAATAAATTAGATATAGAAAATAAATCCAGCTTATTCTATCCAGCCAATCTATATTATATTATATTTAAACCGAAACTTTTATATATGCTCATCTCATAGAATATCGGTATAAAAAAATAAATGTATGCTTGGGTCGGAAATATGTTCTTCTTTATTTATAAACATTTGCACAACTGTCTTACACCCATTTTGCAAATTTCCAATAGATACTTGGTATGTTGGTATATTGTTACATATATTATTCTTTAAAGTGGGATATTTTCTACAAAAAGTTGTGTGGAATAAATACAAATTTGAATAAAGGAATAGCTAATTGAAAGCACAGAAACTCTACCGAAGCAATTTAAAAATAGTGTCGAACGCTCCCGAATAGAGCACTCTTACTTGTACATTGGCATATTTGAATGGCCATTCAAAAAGAGAGAATGTTATAAAAAAAAGTAGCGTTTGTTAAATTTGTATTTTGTTTTGTAGAATTTACAATATATCTAATTTGATAATGAGTAAATTGTTTGGGGTTTGTTAAATATAAATATATTTATTTAGTAGAAACCAATTAGACTTTTGACTACTTATATCAGACCACGTTCATGCGTTGATGAAATATATGTACCTAAATCAACATATGGATGAGTAATTCTGAATGAATTTCATTAATTACTTTATGAAATATCTATCTAGGTATATTATATATACATATTTTTTATTTTTGTCCGAACTCGAATACTTTTATTATGGGCTTTGTTATTTATACCCTGGACCCATTGAAAATGGGTAAAAAGGGTATGATGATTTTGTGCAAATGTATGTAACAGGCAGAAGGAAGCATCTGCGACCCCATAAAGTATATATATTCTTGATCAGGACGACGAGCCGAGTCGATTAAGCCATCTCCGTCTGTCCGTTCGTCCGTCCGTCTGTCTGTCCGTCTGTATGAACGCATCGATCTCCGAAACTACAAAAGCTAGAAACCTTAACTAAACGACTATAGATTCTCCTAATCCATACTCAGCACAAGTTTATCATTTTTTTCGATATCTTGCTCCGTTTCATTATTATCGATAAAAATCGATTTTAAGACTTGGCTTTCTTGGCCTATCTCGGAGACTAAAAGAGCTAGAACCATCAAATTTTGTTTAATATGTGCTCTTAAAGGATACGCAGATTATGAATATTTCGTATTTTGGATACCTTCCCCCATTCGCCTCCTTATCAAGAAAACGCAGATCAAATACTACAGACTTGCGCTTTGGTTTGTACATAGATGGATGCTCTAATTAAGCACTGAAAATTTCATAGCGATCATACTCTTAGTTTTGAAGGTATTCAAGAATTCATTTTCCATAGTGGGGCCAAGCGCAACACTATGGGAATTTGCCCTGTTTTTCGCACCTAAACTCATTTTTTACAACTACATAATATAAACAACTTTTGACTTAATTACATCAGAAATACATCAAACTTGTATGTAACATTACACAAATCTTAGCATTGCCTTCTAATGTTAAGATAACAGCTGTTAAACACAGGTGAACTGCAGAGACGCATTTAATTGGATTGTGCACATTTTTTTTTCATTGAAACGCAAGTGATTTAAATTTTTTAAATTAAAAGATTTTTGGAAAATCTTTGATGGATTCTAATCTCTGTGGTTTGTACTTTGTGTATATATAGCGGTTTTGTTGAAACTTGACGTGTTCTTTTAATAAATGAACAGTTTAAACTGTGCCATCGTACGATAAAGTTTGAAAAGAAACTTTATCTTTGAAAAGGCCTACAAAAAAATGTCTGCATTTGGCTGCTCAATGATTTACAGAGAATTCAATTCTGAAGACAAGGATGAACATCTTAAAGTGCATTTTTGTGCAATTTTTACAAATTTCATGTTTTAAGCAGATAACCTCAACTCTTCAAATTCGAAAGTTTTTTTTTCGGCGCCAAAAAACTGGACGTAATGGTGAAAATTTATGTTTTTAATTGTTTAAATAAGTGTATAAAGCGAATTTAATTCAAATAACCAGTCACATACTTATACAAATAATCACAAATCCATTAATATGCGCGGCTTCTGCAGCGACAACTGAAAACTGTTTCTTGAATAACTTCTGTGTTACATAGTTTAAGTGCGTCCTCTACTAGACTCTGTCTGCCAAATATCTAGAATGTATCCTTTGAATTGTGGTTGTAGTCGTTGCGTTTATATTAAAGAACGCGCTGAATTGAGCGTTGCCACGCCCATTTTTCCAAAAACTTTCTTTAACAATCTCAGGACCATAAACCAATCGACTAGACCCAAAAACTTCACTAAAGCTTACAGATATTAATAAAAGTCCGAAAAACAGCTAAAATTCCCCATAGTGCAATGTGAACAGTCCGCACCTTGCTGCGTGCGTTTGTGTGTGTGTATGTGTGTGACTTTGTATATAACGACAGCTCGCCGCTGGGTTCAGGCTCCTAGTAGGGGACATCCGACTAAAGCCATCTTACTTGTTTTTAATTATTTGTGTTCTATACTTATCCGTACTTTAGGAAATGCCCTAGCACCATACTTTCATTTCGCACTACTTTATTTATTTTTTCATCTCAGCATCTAACATCCTCTATGCATATTTATGTATAAACTTATATCCGCCGGGAGAAAAATATATTTTGCAATACAATTTACGCATTTCCCTAATCCCAAAGACTAAAAGTCAATAATATTCGACATAAGAAAATATTAAAACACAATTTTCACAAATTTTTTCAAAAAATTCTTGAGTAAATTATTTTCAATGAAACTCACGTTGAAAATATTTAAATGAGTTTGTTTATAATAAAATTTTCGCTTAATTGGAAATAATCAGTGTTGCGGGTAAACAAATTGTTTACACCGCAGCGCCAAAAACCAACAACAATAGCAACACACATAAGCAAATACTTCTTACTGGACCAACAAAATTATTTGGGGTAATCGAGCACGACATGGGGCACGAGATGTGGCTGGGATCTGAGACCTGGACCAAGTGTGTGGATTGCAGCTAAATGGTTTTTAAATACGGCTACTGCACATTAACTTATAGGCCTATACAGTTTCTTTGTGCCCTTGTAGAGGGTATTATGATTTTGCCAGGAATTGTGTAACGGGTAAAAAAGGAAAATGAATCCAAAAAGTGAAAACAGACGAGTCAACAAATATGCCATTTCCGTTTCTTTGTCTATCCGTTTCTAGTTAAGCTCTTCTCTTAGTTTTAAAACTGTCTTGATAAAACTATGAATATAGATGTATTTTTATATTATATAGCTTCCATCAAAATAATCAATTTGATCCATTACGAGATCCACCATATTTATACCCTGAACCCATTGAAAATGGGTAAGAAGGGTATAATGGTTTTGTGCAGGTATGTAACAGGCAGAAGGAAGTATCTCCGACCCCATAAAGTATATATATTCTTGAACATCACGACGAATTGAATTGAATTAGCCATGTCCGTATGTCCGTCCGTCCGTCCGTCCATCCGTCCGTCTGTCCGTCTGTATGAACGCAGCGATCTCGGAAACTACAAAAGCTAGAAACCCAAACTAAACGACTATAGATTCTCCTAATCCATACGCAATACAAGTTTATCATTTTTTTCTGATATCTTCCACCTAGTCGGGGACGCCCGACTAGAGCCATCTCACTTGTTTTTTTTGCATAAACCCTAAACCTTGTACTTAAATCAAGGACAAGCGATCTCAATGTGGAAATTTATTTATTATACAATTGAGAACTTCTGCAATCGGGTGTAACTTACTGCGAAATACTCGTTTACAGTATAATAACATCTTAAAACAGTAGAAATCGATCTTAATTATTATTGTTATTTTGTAAAAATGTCGAAAATTTTAATTTATGGGGGCAGAAGTGGACGTAGCCGAAATTTTTATTCGAAAAATGTCTGCCAAATTTGGTAACTTTAGCTCTAAAATTGTCGGATATATAGATTTAATCGGCCCTATTGGGCGTGTGCAAACAATTTTTTACGACTTTTAGACCTTCAGTAATCTGTCTGAATAAGGGAGATATATAGATTAAATGCACTTTTCACGCCCCCAGTGGCGATAGTAATTAGTAATCTGTCTACAAAAGTTTATATATCTACTTTTAAAGCTGAGCGATATATATATATATATTAAATCGAATTGCCAAAAAATCTTAACACTATCTGACGCGGGTATAAATTATATAAAATTAAGATTGATTTTCCACTTAATTTAGGAATATTCAGAATAAAATTCAGATTAATATTAAAATATATGTCAAGTATTTAACGGAACAAACGCAATATTATACCTGGATTTTTCTGAATAAAATCTTTTGAATATTAGTCAACTATTAGGAACAAGTATCGTACAAAAAGGCATATTTCAATTGAATGAAATGCAAGGGCATTTAATCTTCGTCGAAACGTTCGCTTTTGGGTTTTTTAATATTTTTTTATTTTTTTTTTTTGTGGCAACGCCTAAACTAGTTTATGCATTTTTATTGGTTTTTATAAACTGTGCAGACGGATTTTTCAGTGCGTAAATGGATTTCAAATTTGTTTGTGCGCGCGGCATGCATCTAATTATTTTTCATGGCGCATTTTATTTACTTGAAACTCAAGCGATCTTATTTGTATTTACAATGCAACGGAAATGCTTTACAATTGTATCTGTGTCTGTAGCTGTATCTGTGGCTGTATCTCTATCTGCATTTGAGTTGTATCTGCATCTGCAACAGCAATAACGTGCTCGCCTTTATCTTAATTGGGGGCATTTGGTTTATGTCAACCGCCGCTGGTTTGTTATAATGAGTTTCCATTGGTTTTCAACACCTCAGCGCGCCTTAATTGCCTCGCCATACACGGATACATTTGTAAATAACGGCCCCTCAGTGCGGTAAATATCTTAATGAGTTGTGATCAGCTTGGGCGCATCTTAAATCATTGGCCTGTCCTGGCCCTGGTCTGGCCAGCATTCGCATCCTGAATATTTTGTGGCTATTAACGAATTTATGACCTGCTTTCAATTGTATCGATTTATTTTGCACTGTTTAATTGTATTTATGGGCTTGCGAATATTTTGTGAGTTCAGTTTTTCGAGTAAACAAATGCAATCCAACATTTCGATTGCAAGGCAAACAATTTCCACATTGTAGTTCAATAAGACAAACGAGAGAGTTATGAGTTTTCTTTAAGCCATGTGTATATGAACAGCAGGTGCAACAGCTAAAAAGATCCCTGACCCTGATGCAGTGGGAATGAAGTGTAAACGTGGAATATAGTTAACGCAATCTGAATTGCTTTTGTCTGGTACAGACATTTTCAAAATGGCCTGCTATATTAATTCGTAGGAAAAATACGTTTAAAAGAAACCAAGAATCGATAGTAGATATTCCTCCATAAAGATTAAATGAGAGCTGTTGTGAAATTTGATCTGCGACAAGAGACTTTCTTCTTAATGTGGTAGCTGTGACAAATCGTGTTCTCCTGAAGAGCAATTTTTATCGAGCTTTTAATAATACTCCTAATTTAAGATCTGTATAACGTATTGTTTGCTTAAGAATTCTATACAAAAAATTCATGTTAATGATTGTATCAACATATCATGAGATTTCAAACACTTTAAAATCCAAATGATTTGAGACAAGGAAGAGTTACAGAGAAAATCTTAAAGATAACTTATGAACAATTCTCATTTCTTTGAGTTAAAATTTCCGAACATGAAAAAAGACATTCACACGAGCCTATACAAACTTTACTATTTATTACTTAATTGTAATAAATAATTTCAATAAATAATTTCTTGCTCACTTTAATAACATGCCGATGTATATTTATAAAGGACTTATATATTTTATTAATCTGTGGCTATGAGATCTTTTTTTTTTTTCAATTCGGTGTTAAACAAACTTGATCTGCGTATGGTATTTAAAAACCCACATTAAAATTTGATGTCTCTGGCTCCTAAGGTTTTTTAAGTCGCTTTGTTTATAGAAGCAAAAAGACTTGGTTTTTATTCTAATTAGAAGTTTTCTGTTTTATGCATATGCACTTTCTTTGGGGTATAAAAATCTTGTACTAACTATGACACACTTTTAAGCCATCTTTCCAAATATTTGATACGACCGCTTACGTTCAGCTGCATCTCACAAGATTTGAATCAAAACTAAGAATTCCTAATTCAATCAAATAAATGATGGTTAACTGACCAGTTACTGAATGCATTAGTTTATGCAAATTAAATAAATTAGTAGGAAATAATCGTTAAATTTGTTATCAAGATCAGTATTATGTTTATTTATATGCAGCTGAGCTAATCACTTTGCTGTTTGCATATAAAATCAAAATAAAAGAAAAATAAACCAAGTGATTTTATTCGATTGGCGATCATCAGCATAAAATTCTCTAATCGCGATCCAAACCACTTGCATTTCTGTTCAACAACAGAATGTTGATTACTGATCAAAACGATGTGTTGAAATTGGACTGAACCCAAATGCAGCTTATATGTAACGCATATAATGATCAACCATTACAGTTAAAGGCGATCTTCGGACGATCTTCTGTTGATCTTAGCAGGTGAAAGCACTCCTGCTGCTGGGAACAAAGCCTGGTATGACAAACTTGGCTCAAAACAGCATGTTAAATACGGCCGACACGTATTCATTGTATTGATCATTGATCACAACGAACTGAAAGACACAAGCAATTAGATTAACATATAAATTGTAAATTAATTAGGCAAGCGGCGCCAAATTATTGGCCCCGACCCGCAGCATTGCCCCAAAACGATTCATAAATAAGCATCAAAACGAAAAGAACAAAAACAAAGAAAAAAAATCTTCAACGATCCATCGATCGATCGATCGATCGCCAGCCAGAAGGGTAAAACAATCAAACAAACTACTCAACACCCATGCAGCAACAGCGGGCAAACAGCAACAAATAGCTGAAGAGCTGTGGAGCCTGGAGCTGCATGGAACTGTGACTGGCTGGGGCAATGGTTTTTTATGATGTGCGATGCGATGCGATCAATCCATCACAAACGAATGCATCGAGCAGGTCCCGAAAGCTTGCGCATCTCTCTCTTTCTAACGGGCTTATCACTCTCTACACTCGGAAAAACTAAGAACAAGTTCGAACGGAATGGGATTTGTTGCGTTTTGGTTTTAAAATTGTGTAAATTCATTTTGTGCCTATATATGCCTAAATTACTTATGAACATTTTTTATTTTAATAATTACAAAACACTTCGATTGATTAAAAAATATGTTTTATAAATATGATCTTATTAAAAAGAAGCGTAAAAAGCTTATATATATATTTACATGTATATGTTACAGTAATAAGTTACAGTGTGTGAGTCTTATTATATTTAAATATATATAATGATATTTTTTTTTATAATTTATTTAAGTTTGCAATCTGTCTTTTGACAATAAACAAATCAAATAATGATTAAATGTACATCACAGGTTACTCAAACAATATATTTTACTAACCTTATAGTTTTTTATAATTATTTCTAAATGTAAATTTATTCATGTCAAATTAACCCAGACTGAATTCTTCAAAATTATTTTAATCGACTGCTGTACAGAATTCTTGATTTGGCTTTCTCTAAGTGTACGCACTTGGTCAAAATAACTTTGGCACCACAGGTAGCTGGCCGGCCTGGACCACCACAGTGGGTGGCTGTGTGTAAATAGTTGGCCTCGCATGGCCCCTAAAAATACCGCATAGCTTCAATCAGTCAGTTAGCCAGTTCTTCAGTCAGTCAGTTTGAGAGAATGCTGCGTGTCATTAACTTAAACGGCAGCCTCAGTAGTTGGCCCAGCGGCGCCCCAATCTATCAGTAAAAACTCAGCTCCTTTTGGCCATAGCCAAAGCTATAGCCAAAAGCTCTCAGCGAACGGAACAATTCATTATAGTTGGATGGATTGGCTGCCCTGAATGACGGGCCAATTGCTCAAGCAAATAAACAAAATCGGTTCAATCGGTTTTCCATTGCTTCAATTGATGCTGCCAAAGGCGGGCAGTTTATTTTTAAGGCTGATTCTTAATTTGTTCATAAATTGTTGTTAATTTGGTTTTTGTTCTTTTGAATTTAATTTATTTAATGTAGCGCAGGATTGATGAAACACTTCAAACTCTTGTCTGTTGTTCGTTCTTTCTTGTTGATTGAGGAAATGTCGAATTTTATGCCACGTGCTAATTGGCATTTCATTTTCGCCCTCTCAGCATTTTGTAGCATGGTTAATGTGCTTAAGAATCATTTAATTTTGATAATAATTTTCATAAATGTTCACATTGAATGGATGGGCTGGCAAATTAATTTTGATGTGGCGCTAATTTGTATGCCACTTTGAAATGCAATTAAGCCAAAAATGTTGTTGCAAATGGAGTTGAATGATTTCATTTCTGGTTTTGGCATGGATGAATCAAATCGGGTAGAGGCTGTAAGGAAGTATGTAAATTAATTACAGGGAAGTTGATATATATCTATTTTGGTCACAAAATTATGACAATTTTCCTTTAATTTGTTATAAATTAAACAATCAGTGATCGGTGATCAAATTTTAAATGTGGTCTGCATTGCAGTTGGAAACTTAAATATGATATTTTCCATTCAATTGCAATTTAATTATAGAAAGCGTTGTATTCTTACTAATTTTTGTGTGTTTTATCAAATTATTATACAATTTTAACAATATTAAACATTGGGAAGGAACTCAAAATTTATTTTGGTAAATAACTAATAACACTTTGTTTTTCCAAAATGATCAGTGATCATATTTACAAAATTTGGTGTGCATTTTTGGTAAATAAATTATAATACTATAAATTGTTTGAGAGGTTTTTATGTGCTATACTAATTACTAATTTGATAATTTATATTTAATTTGTATTAAATAAAAGGAAAGTGATCAGTGATCGAGTTGCGTCGTTAACCCAGTTATCATTTTAATTATTTTGATTTTAAATCGAATGCTTAAAAAGCTTAAATGCTTCAAAAATGATTTAGCAGCCATTTAATTTATTTATGGCATCTTTTTCTTCACAATCTTTGGCAATATAATGACATTGTGTAACGCACACTTCCGGGCGCAGCCTTCAACAAGGCTTGTATCAATTGATGCTCTCAGCTATTTAACACCCTCTTGATAAGAATTGTATATAAAACAAAAGAGGTAGCCGAAACCGAAATGAAACTGCAAAAGGCCCAACAACAAGTTGAACAATACCAAACCAACCCACAATACACAAAATATATTTCTCACTATTTTTCATATAAACAAGATCAAAGTGCACAGGCTGGCAGGCAGTCCATGAGTCGTCCCCAGATATACAAAACAGCAGGAAGTAACGTAAATACGAGTCGACGAGTCGAGAGAAGATATCTATTTGTCGATTTCAACAAACGAATTGTTTTCGTCAAGAACAGGCCACAAACAGTTGGCTACAATAATATTGCACAATATGGCCACAGATCAACTAATAATTCCAATAAAAACGCACGATTTATGACCCAACCATTTGGTTGAGACTAAAAGTGTTTCAAGTTTTTCCCGGAATGTAAATTTTCTATCTTTTATTTTTACAATGCGATTGCATTTGCAGTTTATAATGAGTTGGAATGTGCCGGAATTTGATTGGCAAATGTGAAAAAATACTTTAACTGATCTTTTGATCGCACTCAAAGATTGTTTGCAAAAGTTTTTGAAGAGACATAAACGAGAGGATGTTGAACTTTAAAATATAGATCTTTTCTGCACACACATGGTAAATGGCATACATGTTTTCAGAGGCATTTATTTAAACTTTAACTTGCAAAACTATTAGGCGACCAGTTTTTTATATTTAAAAAAAAAGCTGTGATAAATTTGGAATTTATTGTAGTCATAACTCGTTAACATACAATTTAATATATTTAAAATTAATATTTGTAAATTATTTCAATTTGACACCTATTTTTTTTTGTTAGGTCTTAAAGTACGAGTACTAGTACGAGTACGTAGAATGAAGATTATTGATGTCAATATTTAACAATTATATTATAAATTCTACTCTATAATATGCTTGATGACGTTTATTATTAATTAAGTATCCATTTTTGGTTAATTGTGTTAGTAGTCGAATTCAGTGAATACAAAAAGAAAGTTATTCGATCGATTTTAATTAAAAGTTAGTTAAAAGTATTTCTTTAGTTTTTTGTAAATTTCTAAAATTTAGCCAACTTCGTAATGAAATATGTTTAATTAAAAACTAATACGATTTTTCTTACCATGCTCAGCAGCACGAATGGGCGTGGGTCTCAGCACAGACTTGTAATCCATATATGAGCCCGGATAGAACTTATCCAATCCCGCATAGGCGTAGGCATGTATATTTGTGAGTCCCTGTGGAGCAGACAGTGGAGCGTGCTTAGCGGCTTCCGTGGCCTGTCCGAAGCAGCTGGGAAATGTACAGCAGGCATAGACACTGCCATCACAGCATTGTCTTGAGGACGTTGGGTTTGGGGTGGTCGAGGGATCGGTGCGCTCGGCGCTTAACAAACGATCGACACTGAAACTAAGTTTCACTTTGGTTGTGCTGCTGCTGCTGGTTAGCGATGTGTTTGAGGTGGTAACACTTGTCGCAGGACTCGGACGCGAGACTAGATCTTTGGTGGGTAAATCACTGTTAGAATTGGAGCCATTCTCACTATCGACGGGATCGTGACAGGGCGCTTGCAATTGCATTTCACAGTCGTTGAACACATGCGTGCTGAGATTCTCGGGCACACTTTGTTCCATGTTGGCACTTTCGTGTAGTAACATTGCACAATTTACTGGCAGTTTACTTGGCTGGTCACACTGGCAATCGGTTTCAGTATAAATTAACGATCATGTCACAAGAGAAACACCGTCGCTGAAAATCACACGTTGGCACAAAATGTTGGGGGCGCATAAAGTTTAAACCGTTTGCTAAGACAACCCACACGGAACTGAATGGACCCGGCCCGGGAGCAAATCCCAACCAGCGATCATCGATTGCCGTTGGGCGCATACGAATAAGTATTGTGTTAAAGTAAATCTCAGTGATTGTGTGTGGTTCGATACAGTGGGTAGCATTGGGAGAAAACAGCAACAAATTATGCATAGTATTTTTTTTAATTTTTTTAATTTTTTATTTGATAAACTGCATATAAAGTACATGCATTTAACATTAAAGAAAAATATATTCACTTATCACATATGTATAAGCAAAAGTTTTAAAGAAAAAATAAATAAATAAAAAAAATAAAACTCAAAAATTATTAAAAATTACAATTTTATTATTCTGTCTAATATTAAAGGCACGTTTAAATTAATTTCCAAAAAAATTTTGCGCTTTTCTTTAATTTCTGTCTAAATTTGTAGTGCTGCTTCATGTTGACAATTTAAAATTCACTTTTCAATACCTTATATTTAAATAACATTTAAATTAATTTAGAAAATATATTAGCAACATTTTTCATGTATCGTCAAATAATGTCGTGTCCTGTGGTTATTAACCTACCTATTCAATATTTATCAAGAAGCTAAAATTTTAGTGATGCAGTTTATAATAGCTCAACAAATTCTGCTTAATCATCGTTAAAGTGGTGCACATAATATTAACACTCCATTTACAAGAGAATACTAAAAATTAAATTTCAATATTTTTTCTTTTTACCAACTTAAATAAATTTGAATTAGAAAACTAACATTACTTTTGCATATGTCAATTATTAAAAAATATCTCTCCCACAATTTTCTTCAAGTCACTTGTTAGTTTCACACCTGTTTTTTTCAAATTTAGCCCACTGTTGCTCAGATGGGAAACTTGCTCTACACGGTTGGGTTGTTTACATACAAACAGAACGCTGTGTCATTAGCTCAGCCAGAGATCGTTCGTTGATCGCTATTGAGATTTGTTTACCGATTTCTCCATATGTTGCCGTACTCCGCAAGCACACACACACACACATATACACACAGACAGTTCCCTACATCTTATGCAGAGAGACAGCATGGCAGCTGGTGGCCAATGCGAGCGTTCCATTTAAGTGGGCGGAGCCACAGACGCTATCGCCGTCGATGTTTTATCTCTTTCCGGCCCATGGGCACGGGAATGTCTGGCAAATTGTCTGGAATTGAGTGATCTCTGCGCAAATGTTGTGTGCCAGCACATAATTCCATGTTGTCTGGCTGTTGGCCTGTTAATAAAGTGGGTAACGGTGCCGAGCGCCTTGTAGAGTCATAAATCTAACCGCATTCTAAGAAACACAACAACAATAACTCTGCAATGCATTGCATGCTGCTTAAAATTGTGTGACCCATTAAATAATCGCAAGTAAACTTTGTGAACTGCCCAAATATTTACCAAAAATCGGGGGAACAAAAAAAGAAAAACGTAAATATTGTGAAGCCAAATACGTTTTGTTAATAGGAATCCTGGCGTGACGGTGCTGCGGCACCGAATACCGCCCCTCGCAAGCGCCCAATTGACCCCGAAAAAAACACAACGAATATGCAAATGCAATAACGGGAAAAGAAAACAAAGAAGGACATGTTAGCTAGTGTAGCAAAAGGTTGAATACCCTTAACACATTTCAAGGTTTCTTTTCTCTAATACTTCAGCAAATGGTAGTAACTAATATTGGTAGGAATTGGAATTAGGAAAAAGGCTTTCTAAAAGTCGAAATATTTAAATATTTAAAAAAAATATAATAAAAGGATTTAAGCTAACAGCTTACAAAATATTGCAAATTATTTAGTGTCTATTACAACATTTGAAAGAACAAATATGTATTATTCAACTGTTTTTAACATATTTTATAAAGTACTGGAATGTATTGAGTAAACAAGGATCCGGACTCGATTTCCAGGCTTACGTCTTATGTAGTATTGCCTAAGCCAAAGGCCATAAATGCCGATTAACAAATAAAAATCGGTTGATAATATCAACTTGATATATTATAACCATAAAACAAATAATAATAATAAATAAGTATATATATTATACAAAGATCTTAAATATCAAAATTACAAGCTTTCTATAAAACTTTAATTATAATATTAAAATGTCATGCATAATAAATGTATACCATTATATATCATAAGGTAAGATAAGATAAGATAAGGTACATTTTGTATTTCTACTATATTAATATTTTATTACTTTTTAAAATTTATCATTAATGGCAAATATTCGTTCGAATATTTTTTTCAAATATCATTGAATTTAACTTAAATTGTCACAAACTGACAACAAAATATTTTTAAATATATACGAATTAAAATATAGCTAAAAACTATGTATTGAACACAAACGAAAGAAAATTCTTATTAATTTTATAAATTTTTTTGTTCGCTCCATATAAAAATTTATGTGTTAAATTTGATAAATGTAGCAAGTTATAATATAGAAATATAATGAATATACAAATAATATATGTTCGGTGTAGTCAAAATAGTCAGTTTAAATATTGACATATACACCTAATTACACATTTAGGTCAAAGTTTACTTTACTTTCAAATTAAAATGTAAACTTTTTTTTGTTAGATAGGCAAATTAAATAATGCCTTTTATATCTCATCAAGTTTTAACACATAAAATAATGCAGTCATCGCCGATGCGCATTTACGGTATTCATAAGCATCTAAGACACAATTACAATATATTAACTCTTGCACACAATATCAAATTTAACATCTTTTACAATAGTTTTATAGAAGGCTGAGGAACTTTATAGCAAAGTCATTATATCCCATTTGGAAGTGTATAGAATAACGCAACCAAGCAATGTAAACAAACACGAACAGGATACTTTTGGGGAAAACCGCAATCAAATTGACTTGGTTCAACTAAATTTGGGTTAGATAGGGCACAGTACGTGTCATCCGCTCGAATGGAGTCGTCGTCCGCATCGTCGTCGTCGTCGTTGCTATCGACGCCACAATTACGCCGTAACTTTGACATGGCAAGTCTCAGCATCAGTGAACCAGCCGATGGCGATGACGAACAGGATTTTAGCTTTCGTTATCCCAGCTATATGTATCCCGATGTCGAGTACGACAAACATGATGTGCCGTTCTCGTTTCGAGCCACACCGGACTCGCTATTCAATTTGTGCGCCGCTGTAGTGGATGCCCAGGCACGCACCGAGGTCTTTAAGTGGAGCATTAATGAAGTCGCCGAATGGCTGCGCGAATTTGGCTATCCGGAGTACGAGGTGGGTTTCCATTGATTGGGCGTTCACATCCTTCAATTTGATTGCAATCATAGGAAACCTTCAGGGAGAACTACATCGATGGCCATAAGCTGCTCAATCTGGATGCCATCGCATTGGTGGCTCTAAACATTCGCGAT
The DNA here is from genome assembly GCA_035041545.1 of Drosophila colorata. Classification (NCBI taxonomy): domain Eukaryota; kingdom Metazoa; phylum Arthropoda; class Insecta; order Diptera; family Drosophilidae; genus Drosophila; species Drosophila colorata. Next base: position 5,488,065 of record JAWNLD010000013.1, read on the forward strand.
TTCGAGCACATTCGTCATTTGGGCCGTGGGATTCGAGCGCTCTATCGCAAGGAGCTGCAAACGGCGACGGAGACGAAACAGCAGAGCGAGGTCTACAAGTCCTTTCGATCACGCACCGGACGCAAATACGAGGGTCTGCGGGAGACGGAACTATTGGGACGCATGCACATGCTGCGCTCAGTCTTCCAGGACATCAACGAATGGGAGCTAATGGAGCTCCACATGGCACGCACTCCGGTGCGTCGCTATCGTGAGGTCGTTGCGGGTTCGCGACATTATAATTTATACGGCCCGTCAGTGGCACGCAGGTCGCCGCTTACAATGGATGACGGCGATACAAGGACATGGTATAATTTCGGGAATTGCTACTAAGTTGGCAAGTCGCACATCCCAAAATCATTAAATACTTAACAAAATGTTTGTAGTTAACCTAGATTTATTATTTCTTGTTTCTTCAAAATCACTTAGCTTTGCATAGTCTAGGTAGGTTGATAGGTTTTATTATTTCACAATTCACCATTTTTTAAAAAAAGTTTTCCTAAATTTAGATATTGAAAATAAAAATATGTAGCGGCTACGTCTACGTTTTGAAATTCACTTCATAAAATCAGAAAAAAAAACAAGTATAAACCTTGCAGTCGGGTGTGGCCGACTGCCCAATACTCGTTCTCAGTTTAATAAAATCCTAAAACAGTCATAAATGGTCCTAATGCTTATTGTAACCTTCGCAATGAAATTTTCGGGGCGGCAGTGAAAGCGTCCTAGATTTTTGGGTCGATCTTTAGTGGAAGTCATCATTTGTTAACCTGCGACTCTAGCTCTTAAACGGATTTTTACGGTTTACATGACTAACATTTGTTCGCACAATCTTTAGAGGAGGTTATCAGACATCTTTCTGCCAAATTTGGGGACTTTGGCTCTAGCTCAGGCCGCCGTTGGGAGAAGCCACAAAAATCGTATCACTTTATCTGATGCCGGTAAGCACGAGTGTACATATTATCTGAAGTTTCAAGTTACGAACTTCATAGCGGCGAAATAAAAATGTATTCACTTGACAATCGGACAGACGGACGGCAAGAGGGACATTGCATTAATCCAACAACTTTTGAACAAGTACAAAAATTAAAAAAAAATCTTGTAAATTAGCGTTAAACAATTACGTTTTACTTTCCAAAAATTCATGTTTATAATTTTAGTTTTATTATTATTATTATTGTTATTATTATAAATATATTTTTATTTATATTCAAATTTTAATATTATTATTACATTGTAACTAATATATTACGTAAATCTTTTTAATTTTTATTTTGTTGGATAATCTTTTCTGCTATGTTAAATTTAAATAATCAAACAGATTTTAAAAAAGCTCTTCAGAAATTTATGACAGAGGATTCGGTATAAATATGTTCTGATAGACACAGCTATTTTTCATTCTTTCTTTTTATCTTATAAAAGTTAGCATAGATCCACATTTTCTGCAGGCAGTATTTATGTCGGAGTCAGCCGAATCGGAATTCTTTATCATTCATCAACCAACTATCGGTCAGAAATTAAATTTTTTTGTTTTATGAAAAACGATATTGCCTTTTAAGATCTCTTAAAACTTATCAGTAACGTGCTTTTATATTTTCCTAACATATATTCGAAAAAAAAAATCAACAATTATTATTTTAAGCAAACTTTTTTGTTTTTCACTTGATTCAAAACCAATCTCAATAATATTTCACTATGCTGCTTACATATGAGTAAAATCTTTTTAACATCGGACTACTTTTTATATGGCAAAGAGATTTTATTTTAACATAGAGGGATTCTGTTATATATAAAATCACTGCAAAAGTATTTAAGCTTTGCATATTGTTTTGTATTAATGAAATTCTTCCTAGATATATATCTATATAAAAAGTTTTTTAATTATACTAATAAAAATAAAACAAATTGTTAAATTAGTTAAGATGGAAGATTATAAATTTGTGACCTCTGCCACTTCCAAAACAGCTGCAACCAAGCTGGTCATGACTCTCAACAAACTATTATCGCTTTCTGATTCACGAACGATCAATTTCGCCAATTGTGAACTCTAACACTAACGTAATGCCCGTAAAATTAGAGCCTAAATAATTCATGGCAACTAATAACTTCCTGTTCCATGTTATAAAGTGCTGCAGTTCCCCAATTGCCCCCCAACAGCAAGAAAAAAATTTGTGAATTTTGTTGTTGTTTGCGGCCAATCAGTCGACACAGCGATCACTTATCGCGCTGAACTCGCTGTTGTTGTTGTTGCTGCTGTTGCTGCTGTTGTTGTTGTTGTTGTTGTTGTTGTTGTTGAGTTGTTGCTGGTTTGTTGCCGTCTGCATTTGCGTCCCGCTCACGTGTTCAAATTTATTGATTGTTCTGCTCACAAGACACGGCGTTTATGTTTTGTGGTCTCTCGATCTCTCTGGAGCTGATGCCGGCGTCCTGCTGCGCGGCATGGGAGACGTACGTGTGGTCGTTTTATGTTATATTTTTCGACATCTTGTGTGTCCGCAACGGGGCCTATGCAACCTTAGACGCAAGTCGCTGCGGCTCGAATGCAAATCGTCGCAGCCATAACGAAAGTGCAACGAGCTTTTATTAACTTATGCGCATTCAGATTACCTTAATAACTCGTTCCGTTAACACTTTATTATGTTCAAGGCTCATAAATCGTTCCATCACCCGGCCGCAGACGCAGACGCTCCACTCGACGAGCCCCAATCCCAGACACTGGCCGATTATGATTTATCGCATTTTAATCAATTTAAAATGTTTAAAAACGATACAAATCGGAAGAAATTATGAATGTGTTGCTGTCTTAAGGCTCCACAGTAGGCCAGGCCCCACAGCCAATGACAAGCGTACAAGAACAACGAGCAGCACGCAGCGCTCTAAACGGCGGAGCCCAACTGGCAGATACCCTATGCCCTGTGCAGAGATAAAACATATAAATTTCTGCATTGTCCAAATCTGGCTATGGTAACAAATTTTCTAAGAACAAAATTCTTATTTCAAGAAAAATTGTTATATTCCTAATAAAACCGTTTCACGTTTGTTTCAAGTATGAAAATTACAGTAGTGAGCTTTTTTTTAAATGATTCAAGAGCTTTGTTCTTATTAATGCAACATTACGGGTGATTATAAAATCAAGATTAGATCATATTTATTTGACGATTGTTCAAATTAAAATGAAACTATATCGTTTACTTTAAATAATAATAACAATAAAATTAAGCAAAATCTGTACCGCTGTACTCGGTATATGAATTGTCTAAGTGCTCGGACATTTAAGCATCTGAAAAACGAGGATTCGGGTTCGAATCTCAGTCGTAGTGTAGTGTATGGATGTAGTGTTTGCCTCAGCCAGTTTAAATGATAATATTAATGTGTACCCCTCATACATAAATTAAAAAAGGTGCTTTTCGCTGAGTGTATAATATACAAAAGCACACACTCACACATGTCGCAAGTTGCGTATTTCACATAGCGGCTGTGTAGCTTCTTCCCTCAGCTAGAAAAATACCTTTGTTTATTATCCGATTTTAATGAAATGTTCATTGCTTAGATATGACATGCAAATTCAAAGATTGTTCTCTTAAATTCGGTTTTTTTTTTTAAATTTTGGTTTGAGGGACTTTAAAATTAAAATGGTCTTGAAATGTATATACTAATTATAAGTAAATTTACACACCAAATAGGATGTAATCTGCGAGATAAGTTTAAAAAATCTAGTTTGAAAATTGGCATACATAAAAAAGTTTTTCAAAAAAATATATATATATATATAAAAAATTGTAGAATAGCTTGTTTTGCGAGAATATGTACATACATGTATTTTAATTTTTAAATCTTAGCTCTTACACTTTGAGATCGACGCGTTCAAGCTGATCAAGAATATATCATTATTAGAAAATGGGAGTTTAACTGAAAGAAAGTTTCTCTTTTTTTACGAATAAATACAATAATATGAGTGCCAAATTCTAGAACTTTTAAAGCTATGAGATCGGTGCGGATCGAGGAGGATAGAGGAACAAACAGGGCTAGATCGACAAAATTGCTTGCGCTGTTCAAAAATATATAATTTTTTTATAGGATCGTTACATGCATTTGTTGAAAACTATTGTACCCTGTTTTACACAATTTCAATGGGCATAACAACAACAGTCTTGACGATGGCCACGTTGTTCGCGCATATGCGTTATCCAACGCGTACCTCGTTTGTATTTCACTCGATGCCAGACTCTCAGATTACCCCGTTTGGTAGATTGTGGACTCGAAAATTTACGCGCGCCACATTAAGCCTAAAAGTCTGATGCACTTCTCATGGGTATAGCAGCAGCAGCAGCAGCAGCAGAGGCCGCAGCAGCAGCAATGGATCCGGATCGCGTGCTGTGCCAGCGGCGAGCGGCCAGCGGCCTGGAGCGAGCTCTGCGCTGCGTTTGTGTTTTTGTGTCGCGACGATGGCAACGCGACGATTATGATGATTAAAATTGATAAGCGAAATATTTTTATCATTTCTCAAATTAACATAAACCATATGCGATTATCACACAATAAGCGCAGACTTGCTTCTTGTTGCTGTTGCTGCTTTTCTTCAGGCTTTTTGTTTGCTTTTTATACGCTTTTATGGCCACCTCCTGCATGAGCCCAACTGCGGCTGGCTTATAAGTTATGGCATTGCCGTGAAATTATGGCGGGCCAGGCCAGGATTTAGTCGCGGCAAAGTGTCAATGCCATAAATTTATGAGGATTTTGGCCAGCGGTCATGTCATGCAACTCATATTCGACTCCTTTTGCATATTCGCTGAACCAACACCAACATTTTTTTTTTACAACTCTTCACCTCTGCTTTCACACAACATTTGGTAAATCGAGTTCTTTCTTGTCGGTCGCTTTAATATTCAACAAATATTTTCTCAAAAGTTTCACTTGCCAATTTCAAGTGCTCTAAAAGTAACTTTGAACCTTGAAGCAATTGCTGAGATTTAACCTATTGACCCTAGATCTTTTGAATTGTGGAGAGCATTTATAGAGCTTATATTTGAAACGAAATTGGAAACTGCTAAGAGATCAAAACTAATTTCATGTACACTTTTTCGATACCAACAAAAATTAATAGTTGGTTAAATGTTATATTAAGCCACACAATATCTTTTCATATTACTTAATTTCCGGTCAATTGACTCCATAGGAGCTTTAAAATACGATAATCCAATGTTATTAAGACTTTAATAATATATCAATTTTGTTAAGTTCGTAAAAACACTGAATTCTTTGTTTTAAGAAAACTTTTATATTATAAAGACGGCTCTAGGTTCAGGTTGTAAGCCTGGTGTCCCACGATTTGGCTCAAACTTTGGTATGTTTGCAAATTTTAAACCAGTTCGGCTTAAGCACGGGTTCAGCCTTTATTATAATTGTACCAGGTAAGTCCCTACATACATACAACAAAAAAACTGACTTATGCAAAGTTTCATTTAAGGAGCTTTAAAATGGGGCGACTATTTTGGTAAGAAATAGACGGACACAAGCTAACGGCTATATTGTATCGGCTGTTATTAAATGCATTTGGTTTGAATTTCACCTTCACATTCTTTGAAATTTAAAAGAAAAATATTTATAAATAATAATTTAAATATATATTTGATTTGGTATATTGCAAATTAAGGGGTATAAAATCTGACCTAAGGAAATACACATTTGTGGGGTGAAATTTATCCGTATAATCATAGTAAAATTTAAAATAGGTTTTTTGTATCACATAAAAAAATATATAAATAAATAAAACCAAGTGCACAAAGAGAACCAATATTAAGAAAATGTGATCTTCCTTTACATATATTGGGATCCTGCTATATGCTTTATTAAAAATTAAATATAAAGCCATATATTTATTATGATAACCTTTATCATGGGTTGGGATGGAATAACTGATGTTATTCGAGCCGTTGTGAATCAAACTTCTCTGATTCGAAAGACAAATATTTAAACAAAAATTATTTCAACCAAATGTGTGGAAGGTGTTGAGTGGAATTCATTAGTTTTAAAGGTCCTATCTCAGCAAGTGCCGATTTTTAGACAGTGGTAAAAGAGTTGATCCACAAATTCCTCTTTTCACTGAGCCCACTCTTAAACTGAAACAATATTTTGTTAATTTTATAATTATTGGTTTTATTGTACTTGAATAAACTAATGCTAAAACGGTCTGAAGCGTCTTGATTTCTTTAGCAGCTCAATTTTCTGCTTATCCTCCTCGTATTTCTGGCGCAGTTCAACAATGTTTTGCATTTTGCTCTCACGTATTTGAAATGTGTAAAAGTTTTTCAGCTCCTTGGTCTTTTTGTCCTTTTCCAGTTTGCTTTCGATGCGTCCAATTACAGATTCCTTCTGCTCGAAGCCCGCGTTGCGTCCATCTTTGCCCACGGTGACCCAACCATCGGCATCCGCTTCGCTCGCCTTGGCCGCTGCCAAAGCAGCACGTTCGCGCTTATCATAGGCGGCCATGTAGGCGTTGATCCGATTCTGGGTCTTTGCCGCATCCAGTAGAAAGTTGTTCACGTAGTCGTCGTGCCACAGCTCCATGCCAGTTTTGATCAGGCACTCGTCGCTGCTGTTGTACAAATCGAGGCTCTCGATGGCCAGTGCCCGGCCAATGCTGCTGCTCTTTTCAAACACCACGTAGGCCACCTTGAACTTGAAGGGCGGCTGTGTATTCGAGAAGGGCACCTCCTTGCCCTCGTACCATTTGGCGGTCTCATCGCGTCCCGGTTTCTCGGCAAACAGAACGCTCTCCACTTTGCCGGCACGATCGAAGAATGTTTTCAGACTGGCCTCTGTTACATAGGGCGGCACATTGAGCAAAAATAATGTCCGGCCTTTCGGTTTGTTTGGATCCATCAAACGGATGAAATGCTCGCGCATGTAAAGGCTGTGACAATTTTTGGCATCCGGCGTCATTCGCAGCGGCACAACTGTGTGAGGTGTTTATGTTTAATAAACATATTTAATTGGTCTGCAATATACTACTCTTACCTCTATAGCCTTCAATTTCTGTCATGTTTAGTGTTTTAATTTCTGTTGAACAATTAAAACTACTGTAAACACGTTTTGTTTAAACCGAACTAAATATTTGGGCAACCAGCTGTTTTTAGCAGCGCAGCCAACTTCACGTTTGACTAGCCAGCTGGCAGCTCTAAGCAAAGGCACATTTATATTTCTAACTAAGTGGCAGCACTGTTAAAAGTAGAGCGCGCATTTTTAAAGTAAAAAGATACGAAAAAATAATTAGAATCAATATGCGCCTAGTTTGCAATAGTAAAAACGCAGATAAAATTAAAAAATATCATTAGACAACATTTTTCTATTTACTTAAATGCCATACAAGTTTAAACAGTTTAGTAAATCGCATTAGGTGGATCTATTTGCTAAATCCAAAGCTGAAGAAAACTTTTTCTCTCAGCCAAATGGCAAATAATTAAACAACCTCAGCAGGAGCTGCAACGGAAGCGGCCCAGCCACAACGAAATTGTTTTTTGTAAACTTTGCACGTATTTTTGTTACGTACAAATTTGTTTTCCGCTGCTGTCCGGCTTCGGTGTTCTTACCAGTATGCGCTCGTATGTGCCCGTGAAATGGTCCGAAAACAAAACTGCACACAGGCCACAAATGCACCAAACCACTGCCCCCAAAAGCTGCTGGGCTAAGCCACGCCCCCTTTGGCGGCAACTGGCGTTCATTTAACCGAACCAAAAAGCGGAAGTTTGTCATGCACGTTTGCCTCGTGTCGTGTCCTGTGTCCTGTGAATAGATGCTAATTAATTGAATGTCCATTTTTTTTTTTTGCTGTAGAAACAACAGCATTGTTATGCATATTTTGGGCACATTTACGACAACCGATTTTGGCCATAAGCCGAATGTAATCAGTAGCACAGTTATAATAAGATAGATTTTCTATAAAAGTATCTTTTGGACAGCTTATGCATATGCAAGTTATCATTAATCAAAATTGCTTGTCTCAAACTCTAACAAAATAAACCTAATTGCACAATTGCAATTGTAGCACTGTTTTTGGACAAATACACAAACACACACACACACACACACACACACACACACACACACAGTTGCACTATCTCTCGGAGGGACAACCTGGCTGATTGAATATTGCAATTAGAATGTGGTTTGATTTTGTGCAAGTCTCAAGTGTAATTAAATGTGCAAATGAATACGGACTGCAAGAGCTGTGCCAAAAGCATAGTTAATTCGATAAATAATTTTGTTGTAAGCTTTAAGCATGCATTAACTAAATACAATATTTTGTTATTTATACACTCTGAGAAAGAAATGCAGAATTTGGTACATAAATCAAGCACAAGCCTTTGCAAAACTCGATCAAGGTGTAAATTTCAAAACATCGAAACAAAGTTCTTAATGTTTTTTTATTTAAATAAATAAAATTAAATAAAATGTAAACCAAAATCACGTTGTACTTAATTTTTGAAAGTTTTTGGTTCATTTTAATTACTAAAATTCGTATAATGAATATTTTTTTATCTAATTCAATAATTTTGTTTTTATTTCTGCAACAATATTGGTCGATTTATTTTTCGATTTCTTAATTTAAGGAAATTTAAGAAATGTTAAATATCAAAACGGAATTTAATCTCGCTCGTATTTGGATTTAGAACCAAAAATTTACCAGCCTATAAAACTTTCCATAATAAACAAGAATTTTTTTAACTTTTTTGTAGTACGTGCGCATAATTTCAAATTTTTTCAAACAGCAAAAAAGAGGAATAAAAAAATGCGCAGGAAAATGTAATGTTGTGAATATTTTAAATACCGCATGGCACGTGCTTTACATTTTATTTATTGAGGGTTGAGAAATTTTGCTGCTTTTCGCAGCCAAATCCTTGACTAATTAGTGCTTCTCGCGCTTGTAAAGTGTGGGTAGTGGGCGGGGCACAACCCCTAAGCCGCATTAAAAGCATTTTGATGAACTTTCAAGTATCTCACACACATAAAAGCAGATGATGGTCGCGTTGCTTCTTTTTATGTGGAGCGTGTGTTAAAAAAGTTGCAAGTTGGGAATTCATTAAAAATTTGCGCTTAGTTGACGCGTAGCTGCAATTTGTTAATACAAATTATTATACAAAAGCACATTTGACACAAGTCAAGAGAATATGTTGACTGTTTCATACATATTAATCCGCATTTAAGCTGCTAATTAAAATTCTTCAAGTTAAACAAAAAGATATGCAGGCGTGTTTAGTAAAAATATAAAAATATATTTGTAAAAATACGATTATATTTATGATTACTTAAATATATTATAATTGTTAATTTAATTGCCTTTATTTAGGTGAAAAATATTTCATATTTTTGAAACGGATAACTGAATAGTTAGTATTTTTATTGACAGATCGCTAAACTGAATTGAATATTACTTTTTCATTCATTATATTTTTCTAAAAAAAAATTTTAAAGGCTAAAGGAAAAACAACAAAAGTTAATACAAATTTGTAGCATTTTAATTGTTGTAGTTTCGACCTGGTTTAATGCATTTAAAATGTAAAATGTTTCCAGCGCAGCCGAAAATCCCATTTCAAAACTTTGAATGGATGTGTGAGTGCTTACCTGTGTCAGGTCGCAGCTTTAGAATTTAGCCAATTGTGCGTAAAAACTTGCCAAGCGATTTTTGTCGCACACATGATTTATGTGCGTCCATTTGTGGCACGCAATTTGTGCCACAAGCGAATCAACAAATGTATTGTGCAATTGGCCAGGTCAGAAACCATTGCTGCCAGTTTTCGAAATCCATTGATGTGGCCATTTAAGGCGTCACGTGCAACAAATTTATTTAGCCCCGTCGAGTCGACTGTGGCACGACGCGTAACAAATTTTCTTAAAAAGTATTTCAAATGTGCGAAATTATTGTGCAATCACATTTTCAGAAATCGTGATCGTATCATTTTCAAATTTAATCTGGCAACAAGTTCTCTAAATTTATTTGGGGAACATTCAGTTCAGTCTTTAAATGGGTAATCTATTAATTTTATTTTATATACCGACTGACAATTGTCGTGAATAGGAAATTATTCTTTTAATGTTGATTCAATTTTGAAAGTGACTGGGAAAACCAGTTTATTATATTACTTATAATATAAGTGGCATTTAATATCCTTGAAATATCTGTGGACTTTACTTAAGATTATGAAAATTGGCTTGAAAGGCGATATATCAGTCAAAGTATGAAATTTAAAGGGAGAAAAACGCAAGAGAGACAGAAATTTAGACACAGAAAAAAAGGAAAAAGGGGGAAAATATAATAGAGAGGCAAATGAATATCGGCTATAATATAGCTACATTTAGTTCACTATAATATAAATTCAGATAAGTCTACCTTAAATATATTCAAACTTTTGTAAGTATTGCTTGAATTCATGAAAATCTCATAGAGGGGCGAATCAAATTTAAAACAGAACACGAAAGCTTAAGTGCAAATTACCGATATACATAAACCTAAAAGAAAGTGTATTTCCTGAATATCACTTCATCAATGATCGGCACTTCGTAAACCTAAAATAGATATAATTATTGCGACTTAACCCTCATTTCTTATGAGACATACAGGTATGAGACTTATGTGACATACATGTATTTATACAACTTTATGATATCCCTATTAACCATTTTAGGTGGGTATTTGTTAAAAGTCTCTTCAGTTTTTCATCAGTTATTGATTTATGGTTCACTTGAATTCAAATGAAACTGTATAAATATATGTAAATGTAGACCAAAGTATTTACCAATTGGCAACCATTTGAACGTGACCCGCAGCAAGTCAATGCGATTTTGGCCTTAACCACAGTGCAGTCAGCAAACAGGCAAACAATAAACCGAAGGGGGGGTTGGGCGTATAGCTACCATAGCTTTGCTGATTAATCGGCCAAACACTTTGACTAGGGCTGCGTTCATTAATTATGCCACAGTGAATAAGGCTGAAAAAAAAAATGAAAGAAAAACTTTTTTGACTGGTCGCGCACAGTCATTAGTTGACATGCCACGCCCATGCGGCCCACTGAGATGGCGTTGTGGCGATAAGAAGCCAATACGGGCTTCCATATTGTGGACAATACTTGTAGCCTGGACTTGGGTGCAAAACTTGCACAAAAGGTTAAAAACTTTTGCTCGTTAATTATGGCCAAAATGTGAGTAAAGTGGCCAAAAGCAAATTTGTGAAGAGCGACGTCGTCAACTTTGTGAATTGGCTATTTGTAATTTATGCTGCATTAATTTTTATTTACCAATTTATTAAACGACGTGGGGCACAGAAAAGAAAATGCTGCAGATGCCATTAGCGATAACAAAGACATTTTTTTTGTTTTTTTTTTTGTGGAGAATAGGCGTGGCAGCGGGGAGGGAAACGTGGAAACGCCCTTCAGTCATTTATCACAGATATAAGCAGCAGCGTATGCCGTAAAAACCAATTTAAAGTAAATTAGCGCAACAAACTCGCCTGTCAAACTGTGCAGACAGTGCTGCTAAAACCGCAGCGGAAACGGGCACCACGAAGGGGGGGGGGTCGAAGGGTGGTTGGCCATGCGTGCGTGTGGTTTGGGGCACAAACGAATGCGACGCGATTTGGGCAACTTTACACATGTTTGTGCCGGCTTTAATTCCCTATCAGAGCACGTACGAGGCGCGTGTTTAGCTGTTAGAGTAACTGTAACTCCCATACCCTTCCGACCCAATTTATCCACCTTGGCCCCAACACCAATGTCTTGAGGCTCACCACAAATAGTGCAGACATTGCGCCTTGGAATTTATTGCACGTGGCAAGTTGGTTGGATGGGTTCAGTTATTCAGCTGGGCTTGCGTTGCTGCACGGACTGCAGATTAGACGTACTGATAGACACAAAATGGTTTTTTCCTCGAGTTAAACTTTAGACATGGACAAAAATTTATTGCTGCCTAACTGCAAGGATTTCGCTTGCGTTTTGTTTGAACGAAGTTGCCTACTTTGAGGCGCACTAACTTGATCTAAATGGGTTTTAGGGTTCACGGCTCAAAGTTTGTGTTTTGTGGCTGGCAAATGCCTGACAGCGATTTGAAACATTTGCCCAAGTTTGACTGATGAATGCATTAAATAGTAGCCAGCGGGACGAGCAAATCGAGGAACAAGACGTGTAAAGAGTTTGTTCAACAAATTTGTTTAGATAGAGATCAGAAGATTTGTGGCTTATTGATGCTGTTATTTAGTTTGAAGTTCTGTTGAAATGGCAAGTAATGTGGCTAACTGAGATAAAATAAATAGTTTTTAAAAAGCAAAGCAATTAAAAAGTCTTCAAGTGTTGGTTTTAAGTCTATATTCTTATAAAGCACAGTCAGAACTCTTAATTCAAATACGAACGGAGAGAGTTCGTACCGTTTTGTGCCTAAAATTTCAAGAACACTTCTTTCTGAAAAAATTTTAAAATTAACTATGTATCATCAGAGTAACCGATTAAGTATAGTCATTTATGCGGAAAAAAGGAAAGAGTATTTTTGATTTCGTATCTTTCTTTATTTAATAAAATATTCGGATAATAAATCTGCACTCTTAAATTTTATAACATTTTCGGCACTTGAATTATATATATTATTTATTTGATCATAACGATAAATATATCTTGAATGATTTCACATGTAGCCCTAAGTTTTTTAGTATTTTCTGTCAAGTGTTATTTACTTCAAAAAGAAAATAAAAAAATGTATATTTTGTATATTTTAAATTAATTGACTGAGAATCAAAATTTTCTACACTTTTTAACTATCAAACAATATATTTAAGTCTCTTTTGACTGTAATTTTATAATGCATTTATGTGCTAGTAATTTTTAAATTTGTACACATTTTTCAATAAATCTTTTAAGTTTCCAGAAGCTTTAAATACGCAACTTCATTCTATAAATCAAAACGTCGCCAAGTGAGTTTGGAAATATAAAATTCAAACACAAAACTAAAACAATTGACTAAATTCAAATGGGAATTGAGAGCGGAGTCAAACCAAAACTTTGCTCTTGCCGCATAGAGAGACCCAGTCGCAAACTGTTTGCCAAATCGCCAAGGATTTTGTTGCACATTGTATGAGGGAAATCTTTTTAAACAATTTCACTTCATGCTTCATTTCGTTTTTGTTATTTAGCTTGCGGGGCGGTAGCTTAAATTTTCCTGTGGTTTAACTTTTTGATGTTTGGAGTAAGATTAACGCCAGGATGCCAACCCCAATGGCAGCCCACCCCACATCCATGCCGGACCTTTACTGACGTGACATTGTGCGTGTTTCGTATAATCTACTTTCAAGTAGCCACAAGCAACACCCATGTCCTTGTAATCTTTACTATTTGGGCATGTGTTGGTGCTGCCTTGGCCTTATGTCCTCGCAAGGGACAAACTGTAATTTTATGCAAAAGAAAATGCTGCATTAAACTCTCGAGATAATGTGCACAATTTTTGACATTTTCTTTGAGTTTTCATTTTTATGTTTTTCGTAGATTAAAGTGACAACAACAACAACAACAAAATCATCTTGCTTCAACTTTGACAGCAGCAAAAGTGAAATAAAATTAAAAAAGGGAGAATTTTGGAAAAAAGACAACAAATTTCAAAGGCAACTTGTAATCTGCATAAAACCATAAAACCAAAGTTGATTAACTATTTAAAGTTCTGTGGCAATAAAATCGTTGACAAAATCAAAAGAAATTAAAAATGCGTTTGGTGGCCATCGATAAATAGAAAGACTGACAACTTTTACTTTCCATTAAATGCTCATAAAATTTGCATTCAAAGAAAAGCTACCCAAATTATAGTTAACAATAAACTTTGTCTCAAATTTTGCTATAAAAACCCCAAATACATTCAAATACTGCCCGCAGTTGATATTGTGAAAATGCAGTTGACAGTTGTGCTGGTTTGTTTCGGTGAGTCAAAAGTTGTTTAAAATGTGGAATATATGTATAGTTAAAAAATATTCATTTATTTAAAAAAAAGTAAAACCTTTTTTATTATGCTAACAAATGGTAAATAATATTGGCAAACATTTATTTTTAGTTTTATATAAAATTGGTTTTAAACTTAAAATCTTTTGAAAAAGTAAAAAAAATAGGGAGGAAGTTGAAAAAGTTAATCAAAAAAAAAATCGATTTAGAATATGTTAAATGTAATTCCTAATTGGTATTAAAGTAAACAAACAAATTTTGTGAACGCAAAACAAAATCTACATCTTTGCTATTAAACTTTCACATAAAAGCATTCATTGCTTATTTAATAACAGCTCTAATAAAAGATGTAATCCACAAAAGCCATAAACATTTTTTTGGTGGTTTTTTAATCTGGCTTTTCACATTAATCAACCCAGGTTGTTTTCTGGCTTTCGTTCAACTCACTGTTTTTAATTTTGAATAAAATATATAACCAATTATCAACTTTTGATTTGCCCATTTTTTTTAACTGAGAAGTAGAACATCTATCAAACTCTTATTAATGCTTTCTAAGATCACACAATAAAAGATTTACAGATAATTTATAAAGTATAAATTTTTGTGGCACACAATTTTTTTAAGAAGTTAAGTTTGGCTGTTTTTTGAGCTCTTAATTCAATTCAAATCCTAGGTAATAGTAATCAATTAATCAAAATTCCTGGCTTGAACTGGTTCGTTCTGATCCGTCTTCTCCATCTGCTATCTTCTAAAAAATTAAAGGAGAGTGCGAGAAAAGGCGTGTTTTTACTGGCGAGAAATTGTAAATATTTGTGACAAAATCTAGTTCAATTTCTATCTTATTATTACGCCCAAAGTTGCGTAATAGTTCATAAAAGTTAACTTAATTTCTTGAAAAAAAAATTGGTTTACAAGTTGGAAATATGTATATTAAAATCAATTATTATATAATTAGAATACAATCTATAATAAGAAATGCACAGATAATCCGTAATAATTGAATTTACCTATTAATAAAAATACTGTCCAAAAAGTTCAATCTTTTTTGTTACTCAGCTAATTTGAAAAGTCAAGTTTAAATTAATTTTGTAATACATACATCGAAATTTTCGAAAATATCCTTTACTTTCGTAACGCGCAGTTGCTTCGCTGACCACTCTAAATGCCCTACCCTGGAGTCCCAGTGATCCCATGCAGCCAGCTACATTTCAGTTCTACAAGAATCAAAAGCAACACAACTTGGCCAAAATACAACTACTCCCGCAGAATGCCATCAGTTTTGTGGGTCCAAGGCAAGCGCCAAGTTCTTTGGAAGAGGATGAAGATGATGACTATTACGATGACGACTACGGGGCCGGAAACGGGCATGCAGACTATGCGGATTCTGAGGAAGATGACTACGACTGGCGTTGATGGCGAATAAATGTATATGAGAACATATTTATGTGCATATAAATGTAGCGTTTATTTAACTGCAACTTGGTTGGTAATTAAATTTATTTGAAATTCAACTTGTCGCAGTGCCTGCATGCACTGGTTGTTGCTTCGCATTCATTGAAAAATCCGCAACTAATTAGGCCACGTAACTGCAGGAAGCACACGTAGACGTAGATGAGGATGTGTCTTCCTGTGCTTGGCGCTGTCTGTGCCAGCCCAGCCCAGAGATAAGCACGTCGAGTGTCGCGCTGGCAGCCAGACGAGCCACACGGAGCAAATAAACAGGCCAGACGCATGTACAAATTAAATGAATAAACTTCAAGTGATGCGTGACTCGAAAATACCTCCTACAGTTTAGCTCTAGGTACGGTTTTATAATAAATATTCCCACCTTCAGTTTAGATTTGGTTTGAAACCTTTAAATCTGTGTTATGATTTACGAAATTTATGGTTCGAAATTCTACAATATTTGGTAAAGTTCTCTGAACATTTTCAATTTGGTTTGAAGTCTTTAAAATGTTTTTGGTAATTTTAAAACTGTTCGAAGATCCACAATACTTATAAATTCTCTGAAAATTTAAATTTTCTAGAAATAAATTTTTTAAAATAGTAATTAATGGAAGTAATTTAATGCTAAAAAGTAAATAATAAGGTAATAGTTTATTTACATATTGTATATCACTTACACCCAAAAAGGTAAATAGTTAATACGGACTATAGAAAACGGACATATAAGGTTTAATCAGAATTAAATAGAAGTCTGTCCTTTCGATTGTGACTTGGACAGAGACCAATTCCGCCAGCTGTTTGAATTGTTTCAATTATTTGTAAATCGAAGTGTAAATAATAAATAGACCTGATTCATTATTTATATTTTTTTAATTATGTTAATCTATGTTGATTTCCAAAATTTCTACGTTTTAGTTCAAAAAGAAATAATTAATTTTACATTCTTGTAGAGGATTTTATATTTTTGTGATGAAGCAATGCATTAAAAAAGACATCTGTCACCACATAAAGTACATATATATATAAATTGAATATGATCTAAGGTAATTCAAAAATTATTATATAATCATATAACTGCCATAGGATAAATCGGTCAAAATCATTGAAATGTTGCGTGCTGCCTAAAACTCAATGCTGATTATAATGCAATTATAATTTTAATATTTAGCGTGCTTTAAAAATCCATTTTGTTCAAATATATTTATAATTACATTCTATATTTAAATTTATTCACTTTTCAACATAAAACCATGAATTGCATATTAACTTTGAAATGTTCTAAAACACCCTCTTCGGGCTCTTGGAGAGGGTATAATGAACAGCATGACCTTAATTAAATACAAATACTGCTTATATATGTGCATTCATTTTCTCCATAAATCAGCTTGAATGCGTAACTTTTTGATGCAAATCTTGAATTTGGTTACTTCGAAAACACGACTAAACTTTCACTAGCTGGTTTAATAATTTAAGTTAAATGAAGGCACAACCACAGGCAATTACAACTGTCAACGCGGCCAAATAAATTGACACATTGTTTTCACCTATTTAGTAAAGTCGTCCGAATCCCCATCGCCCACTTCAGCTGGATACTTGCGAAAAGTATTGATTGGTATTTGAACAATAGATGCACTTGCGGCATACTTCGTCAATGAAGGATGTTGTATGCAATATGGGCGGGTCACTTGGCACCCATTGAAAAAGTTTGCGGCATGGGCGGATAAATGAAGCGCTTTGTTTATTTATCAGCAAGTATCTCAAAGATGCATCTTCTACTCAGTTCAGTTCAGTTCAGTTCAGCTCAGACACCCAGCCAGCTATCGCCGGATAAACCACTCGAATAATGCAGTCGAGCGTAAACTGTTGATGCCCCTCATCGAGTCCTTGGTCCTTGCACAAATTTACATTTAATGAGGTTTAAGTAAGTGTAAGGTGCGAAAAAGTCATTCGAAATGCTTCGACATGCTTTAAGTTTTAAGTGATATGAATGAGGGTGGTCGTCGAGTGTTGCCAAATTGAAATTGAATGCAAATTTTGTGCTTAATATCACTTTGAATGTCGGATAAGTTATTTGGTCTGTAATAAAATAGCCCTCAATCTATCACAATTACAATAATAAAATTTGTTATCTGCACCTTTTGTATATACATTCGTTTTGAATCGATCGGAATATAATTTATACATCTATTGTCTTTTTTCATTAAAACAAAAATCAAAGTTAAAAAATCAGTTTATCGTTCCCAATATGAAGATAATCCATATTTTTCAAACATATATTCTCATTATTTATATAATAACAACTGAATTGCAATTGAAAATTTATATTTGATTACGTTTAAATTAAAAATTCTATAAATTAATAAAACGATATTACTTCAAGTATTCAAGTTCTCAATTATCAATATATTGTTTTTATGTTTCGCATAATATGTCCAGTACATTTCTAACTCAATACGATATTCTTTAAAGAAAATATTTTAAAAAATATATAAATTGTGCATCATTTTCAAAGTGGTTTAAAATATCGATATAAATAAAATATTTTGTTATTTTCTTATTAAAAATGTTATGCATTTATTATTATATATTATAAGTACAATTATTATAGAATATTCTATTTTCCATTACACTCATTTAAGGATTATGTTTGTCAAGTATTTTTATTATATACTTATAGATTTTATTTTAATCACAATTTCTTCTTCATATTTTGAATTTCACGACTTTCACATCTCACTTTTAGATGAGCACATCCATTGACATCCATTTATGTTTTAAAAGGCTGCCTTCATTTGGATCCATGTTGCTTTCCTATATTTAATTTTAAATATAACAAATGGTATGTCAATTTATTATTATATCTATTATTTGTAGTTCATATAAAGTATATATAATATACATATAAATACATTGAATGTGTAAATCTAAAGCAGCCAAAATTTAAAAAATCATTATAATTATAATAATTCGGTTATTGTGGTCGTAAGGGAAAGAAAAACACGGGCTCGTAATATATACCGCAGATCTGTGTATTTTTTATACGGGGATTCTTGGCAAACCACCCTAATTGATTTTTTATATTTTAGTATTTTTGCAAAACAATCCGTTTTCTTTGAAAGTAAATGTTATTATACTCGTTCACGAAGTAAAAGAGTATATTCGGTTTTGATGTTCGTTCATAAGTGCGTATGAACACAATTTGGAATATACTTGTGTATAGATATTCTCCTATTAAAATGTTTGGCTACGCCCACTGGGGCGTGGCAATTCGATTTAATTTATATATCTGCCTCAGTTTCTAATCTAGACACATTGAATTTTGCAGACAGATTACTGAGTAGTTCATCTAAATATTGCGCAAAAAATTTATTTGGCACGCCCACTTGGGGGCGAGTAAGGTGCGAAAATCCATATCTCCCAACAATTTTATAACTAGATTCACCAAATTGAGTAGGCAGCTTTCGGATGACCTCCTCTAAATGTTGAGCCGAAAAACTTTGGCCACGCTCTCCCCTGCCCCAAGAAATTACAAAAATATAAATTTTTCCAAAATAACAACGACCCTATTATTATGCTATGAACAAGTATTGCGCAGTCGGCTACACCTGACTTGTTTTTGTAATTTTAATGTTCATTTCAGAGTTATTACACTGTGAACAGAGTATTGCGCAGTCGCTCGGGCTGGCTTTAGCTATGATCAGATTTTTTGGCTGTTTTCAATAATCTCGCACAAACGGGATTCATTCCGGATTCCGAAAGTACCCCTTTAAGCTCTGGCACATTTCTTGCAGCACGTCGTGTCTCGCAACCGCATTTGAGCATTTCCACTAATTAAAGTGACAGGAAGACCACAATACACAAACTCACAACCACACACACACATACACACACACACACATAGCTAAGCACACACAACTACGAGTAAATCAGCGCTTGTCGCACACCTTTTTCAACGCGAAACCGGCAAAAGTTTTTCCCGTAGTGTAGAAAATGGGAAATTTGTGTGCTTGGCAGGCGCTTGATGGCTGCAGCTCCAACAGAAGTAGATTGAATTTTGGACGAGCCCTGGCTTTGCGGTGACAACATTTGTCCAACTGCCACTGTCAGCGGATTTCGGTAAATTTTGTGCTGCTTTTAATTGCGCTTCAACAAATACATTTTCCATGCCACTCACCCGAGTTAAATTAGAGATCCAGATGCTTGGCGCTGCCATCCAAGCCGTTGGCCATGTCGGGCAGCGGCAGCAGGCCGCGTCCAGGCAGCTTCAGTGGCATATCCTGCTGATCCTTGCCAGGCACAAGACGCACACTGGCATTACCCAAGGCGCCGCCCAGCCAGCGCTTGTACGTATGCTCCGGCGATGTGTGCCAATATTTGTGAAACGAAATAGGCGCATTCAGCTGCAGCAGCGCCGGCGCATAGTCCTGCGGCCGGGCCTGATGCAGGCCGGGCGCGTGCAGCGCCGGCACGCCCAGCGCCTGCAGACAGTAGCCCAGTATCATGTCGTCCGGCGCATTGGGCGTCGGGCAGCTGCAGTGCTCCACTATGAGCCGCACCAGCGGCACGCTCAGCACAATGCCAGCGCCGCCAGTGTGATAATTGAAGCCATCCGGCGCATATAGCCGATAGCCATAACGCTCGCCGAGATAAATGTGCTCCGTGTGGTTGTAGCAGCTCAGCAGGGCGCTCAGACGGGGCACGCTGCAAGAGATTTAGGCCGCAGATTCGTATCAATCAAAATCGACAAGAAATAACTGCTCTCCGGTTAGCCGAATGCTGAATACCCTTGCAAATCCTAGTTTTGGACAATTGTTGGTTTTCTTATGATATACACAGGAGAGGATCAAGTTATCAGTACTTAAATGAAGCCAACGAGGTGCAAAAAGTCCAGATTTCCTTGAATCTAGTACAAAATAATAAACTATTTAATTTAATTTAATTTAATTTAATTTATTTACGTTTTCCTTAATGCCGAAATTCTCAAGTTGAATATGTTTATTAGCCACAGTTGGCCCAGAACTTTTGTATTGACTGAAGTTTGTTATTCGTACTTGATCCAAGTCAAAGACAAACTAGCCCCAAGAATGTCAAAAACTTTAACTGAGTTTCAAAGAAACTACATTTCATAAACTTAAGCTTGATTTAATTTCGTCCCCATACTCAATTCAATCCTTTATTGAATTAAGTTTTAGAACTCCGCACTTAATTTTAGAGAATTTAATATTCAAATCTCATAAATTTTAAAACAAAAATTTTGGTTTGCCTATTTATATATTTGATTAGATTTCGCTTATATTTAAAAACAAACAGCTCCAAGAATGGGAACAGTTGAACTGAGCTCAAATCGAAAAACTTTTAAAAAGATTTAAGTTAATATAAGTGAATCTAATATGAAAAAATCATACATTTATAAAATTTTTTTGCTTATTTATATTTGATTAGATTTTGCTTGTATTTAAGAATTTAATTTAAATATCTTTAGAATTTAATTAAATATCTGTATATCTAATTTTCACTTAAATTTCCAAAAATATTTCGATCTTTAATATTCATAAGTTTAGTTTACATCTTACCTATTTCACAATCAATCGTTAATGTTGTGTAAATAAAAAATTGATGAAGCATTTTTGTACTTAAAATAACTGAAAAGTTCTTAGTAAAAATGCAACATTTAAAAATTTTGTGAATTTTGTGATTATAAATGAAATTCTTGTATTTAGAATTTTGTTCTTAGATTTGTGGGCTTAGTTCTTGGCAGAATTTCAACAACTCCTCCTATGGTTTTTTGAGTATTATTTTTAAAAAATCAGTATGACTGGCTTGCATAGAAAACGACACACGGACGGACATTATTATTTTGATTGTCGCAACAAGCCCATAATATCCGCAGAAAGGGTACTACGATATAAAATAAAAGAATTACAATGATAATTTTAATTGAATGTGCTTTGAGGCGTGTAAGCCGCATAAAAATCGGGTAAACACACACACACACACACACAGGCACACACTCGCAGCCACACACTCATACACACCTCAGGAGCGTATCATCATCGACTAGCATCAGCCAGCGTATGTCCGCCTGCTCGTTGATATCCTTGAGGGATAATTGTAAAATTGCCAATGTTTTGGCACAATGTCCTGTCGGAACGTTGGGTAGGCCAGTGCTGATTGTTGGTATGCCGGCATCTGTTGCGGTTATCACGGGCGTGTGGTTGCAATTGTAGTGCGGTAGTTTGAAGATGAAAGATCATAAAGACAAATCAATGAATATTCAATATGGCAGCTGCTGCTGTTGCTGCTGCTGCTGCAACTGCAAACTGCAAACTGGTTGACTGCAGGTCCTGGAGTCATGCCGATAGAATATGTGTGTATGTGTCTGTGTGTGTGCATGCGTGTTAAGTTTGCATCTTTTTCTACCCTATAGTCATTGCAATGGGGTTTATTGCACCTCTCTACAACATACATCCAACCATACAACATTAACTTATTAGTCAATAGACAAGTTAATTTAGCCTTACCAATCTGTCCGTCCGTCGGTATGATCGGGTAGAGCTCAGAGACTACACCAAAAAAACCAAATGCTCTTAAATTTAAAAAACTTTCTTCTATACATTCAAAAATGTTCATAAATTCAAAAGTTCGTATTTAAAGTAACTGAAACATACTCAAATCCACAAAATTGATGTACAAATAAACCGACACACACACATATCCCCGTAAAACGATAAAAATCTATTTCTACCCTCTGTTTTACGTTAAATTAGAACCTAATAAGTTTTCGTATAGCAGCTTCTGAATATTTGGATAGGATACCTCACCCCTGCCCGCTACCCCAAAATAAAAGGCAAATAAGCCAATTTATAGGGGTAAAGATTTTGTAAATTTCATGCACATTTAAATGTCATCTTCAAACCCATAACGATTGGGCAATAAATACTAAAGTTATTCCTGAGAAAAGAAGCACAACGTGCTTTGTTGTGTGTACGTTTGTGTGTTGCATATTTGTATAAATGAGTGGAAATACATGCCCCGTTCATACTGAGCTCAGTACAGGGTATTAACTGTAGCACACTCTCCAGTGAAGAGCTCTTACTTGTTATGCTCGTTCACGAAGTGAAAAGAGTATATTGGGCTTGTGCGACTTGCTGTCCGACTTGCTGTCTGTCCATATGAATATATATTAAGTATATATACTCGTGTATATATATAAACAGATTTAATCTATATATCTTCCTCAGTTTTAAAGTTAAATGCATCAAATTGTTTTAAGCAGATTACAAAAACCTCCTCTAAAGATCGCACATACATTTTTTTTATCTTTGGGGCAATTACCCACAATTTTAGAGCTTGAATCACCAAATTTTGCAGACAGTGTACGGAAGACCTCCTCTCAAAATCGAGCTAAAAAATTTCAGCGTCGGCCACTCAAATTACAAAAATAGATATAAATAACAAATTACAATAATAATTAAGACCGCTTTCGAATGTTTCAAGCTGTTCTTATGCTGTGAACGAGTGTTGCGCAGTCGGTTACACCCGACTGCAACGTTTTACTTGTTTTTGTATGCAATTGTGCGTGTGTTTGTCCTGCCCCCCGCCCTCAATCCACCGTGCAGCAGCAGGAACAGGAACAGGAGCAGGAGCAGGAGCAGCAGGAGCCACTCATTTGCTTTAATTGCGCTCATCGTTGTCGTTGTGTCGCTTTACCTGCCACATCGCTGTAGTATTTGCGCCGCATGGCATCGGGCGCCCAGGTGCGTTCGATGATTGGTATACGCTCCTTATGGAATTTTGCACAGGTTTTGATTGCAAAATAGATGTGTGCGCCAGTTGTGTGCACCTGTTGTGGGTGAAAATCGTTTGGAGCTTGAGTTTGAGTTACAGTTTGTGTTTGACCGTTGTCAGAGAATTTATGGTTATAGGTTTCAAATGCTAATTGCCATCCCCTCGCCCCTAACTTGTTCCAGCGTAGTTGGACATTTGTTTGGAGTACCTTAAATTGCCATAGCATTAAACTAAACATGTGACTTTGTAGCATTTCTGGCATACCATCAAATATTTTAATTAAAACTATGTCCCACTTCTTCCATTGAGTTTGCAAATAATATTAACTTATATTCAAAAATGAAAACGATGCCCAAAGCATTTCATGGTGGGACAATACTGCGTATGTGTTATATTTCCATATTTGTATAAATAAATGCCATATGTATTTTTGGAAATTTGCAATTTTATATTTATTTATTGCACCAGCAAGTGCTTAACGAAAAACATGAGTAAAATTTATTTTTATGTTGACACTCAAATTCAAAATGGGTCCAAAATTCTTCAATATCTTTTCTTGTAATAATATTGTGCGACTAAATGTGCAAGAAATGTTACTATTGACCAATAAATATAAATCAAATATGTATTTTATTTAGTTTTTCAAGTGTGCTTTAGGCAGCTTCAGGCAGAACCAACTTAATAGTGATAGCACACACAACAAACTAATTTGAAATTAGGTAAAATATTCTAAGATTCAGCATTGCGAAAACATTCGAATTTGAATATAACCGAATATATTAAGGGACATTTATTTTGTAATATTTTTGGATGTGCTGTTTTGTATAATTTTTTTTTTTTTATTCGATCACCTGTAACCCCAATTGTCAATTTACATACATACATATATACTTATATTTTTGTATATATTTTTTATTAAAAATATTCAAAACATATTTAATATACATATGTATGTAGACATTTAAATTGATTAAATTTGTCTGTCGACTGCTTGCGCTGGGAAAAAACACGAATCATTGAAAGAGCGTTTACCTAGAGAGTGGACATTGTGAGCGTGGGAAATAATTTATTTGTGCCGTGTCGATCGCTTATTAGCATTGATGCTTTTGATCCTGTTATATGTATTTGAGGCTGCGGCTACTGTCAGAGCGCAAGCATTGTGGATGGTGTGAGTGAGAGAGCTTATTTGATCCCGTTATGTTAGTTGTCTGTAGAGTCGAGAGCGCTTAGGCAAGAAGCGCGTGCACTGTGGATGGTGTGTGCATGGCAGTTATATTTGCCTGCTCTCAGTTGTCATTGTATTAGTGGGAATGTTCAGCATAGCTACGATCTTAAATAGACCATTTAGTCTGTGCGCGTCTGCCCCGTTGACCGGACGGGAACTCTGCGCGTGTGCAATAAATCGATGTCTAACAAAATATAGTTAATTAGCTGGTGTTAAACGCAATTAGTTTGTGTCTTGTGTATTTGTAGTTTCCCGTGGAAATAATTTCAAGAATCGCCTAAAATGCGTGTCGTTGTGCTTTTTTAAGAAAAACAAAATGGCGCGCGTAAGAGCTTGATACATATTTGACGGAAAAAAAAAGAAAGAGGAACCGATGGAGAGAGAGTGCATTCTATAGCTTTTAAAAAACGAGCGGCTGCAAGTTTTAACAGGTAAGTGCAAAAATATGTGTATATTTATACAAATAAGTCATATAAAATCCAAAATATATATTTTTTATATATATGATAAACATTTATATAAGCATGTAATTTAATTTAGTGAATGTATTTTCAGATTTTTATGAGATTGATTTAAAACTGGAAAACAAATTATTAAAACGAGGTAGACTCTAAAATTAAATGCATGTTAAATTATACTGTTAATGATAGCTGCAACCCCAAAAATAAATTGTTCTTCTCTAGTTTCGGTTCGTGAACCTAATTTTTCACATTATTAAAGCCTGTTTTGTTTATAACTTGGTTCGTCAAATTATTTTAAATGACAAACAAAAATATTATATGTATTTATTATTTATCTATAGGAAAATATTAAATTTTGTTTTATATTCAATTAAGAAGTCAAATACATTTTAGGAAGTTCTCATTTCTCCAGTTTAAATTAAACTAAACCCAGTTTAAATAAAAATGTTGGGGTTCGAGTTTATAATTTTAAAAATAAAGGATTTCCGATTCGGTTTAAAATCGTTTTGTAGCCGTGTCATTAATTTTTTTGAAAAAGTCTCTAAAGGTGCAAGACTTATCCCCGTACTGTAATCACATAAAATTCAGCTGACCTTAACAATTTCTACAACACTTGTCACATGGGCTCATTGTACCTATGACTACATATATATAAAATCCTAAATGACCCCGTCACTGCATGTGAATACGCCCATAACTTAACTCACACAATGCACAGCACTCCCAGCGGCCACTTCCGGCTTTGCATGCAACACACAGGGCAGAGGCGCCTTTGCTGAGGCAGCCATAGCGGAGGATTCCATTGCTGGCAGCGTCTCTGGGGATGGCAACGGCCAGGCTGGCGACACTTTCGCCAAGGGACAAATGTAGTCGGCACTTTTCAAAATTATTTTGCGCTGCAACATGTCGACAAAGCCGATGTCGTCCTTGCTGATTTCGATGTTGTAACTTCTGCTGCTGTTGGTGCTGGTGCTGCTGCTGTTAGCATCAGCATTTGGCACGGCAGGTGCTATATTATCGAAAATGAATCGGGCCAGCTCATGGGCCGCATCTATTGCAAATTCGCTGTGCCTTGTGGCGTTTGGGGCATTAGCAGCAACAAGTTCGACCAAACTGCAAATGCATGTTCCATTATGAGTTATGGCCACAGGCGATGTTGTGATGCCAACATCCCGTCCGACTCACCTGCGCAGTAAAGCACCTGTGAAAACAACACCGGCACTTAGCATGGGATATGGAAACCATGTTGGATCCTTGTAGTTCGCAAAGTGATGCACGATGGTGGCCTCCGCATCGTACAAGGCGTGTCCGTAATATGCCAACTGAAAACGCAAAGCACAAGAAAAAATTAAACATTTGCCAAATTGAGCAGCTGATGCTGAAATTAGATTCATAATATTCGGAAATATACATATATGCTGATTATTATCAACACGGCTGTTGGTATTATATAAATATATATTTTTTGAATTGATTCAATGTTTAAGGGCTTTTCATTTTTTTATTCGTATACAATTGCAAAGAAATGTTTATATCTTGGACAATTTAGAAGCTAGATCCATCAAATTTTGTATACAAATATTGTAATTGATTCAACCTTTTGCTTCGGTATTTCTACACATTTGCTGAAAATTTCATAAACATCGAAAAATAAATTTCGAAATGATTACTTAGCAATTATTTAGCACAGCCGCTAAGAAAAGCGCGCTGCTTACAGAGTGTTCTTGTGTGTGTGGGTGTGTATGTGACTTGGTTAAGAATACATACTTTAAATTAGCAATAGCAGTCTATAACTCCGTCTATTTGTTGATTTACAAAATATTTTTTTAATATATTCCTAACGAAATCTGTCATAGATCCTTATCTTGGTTGCCAGATCGGATCACTACGTAGAGAAATAAGTTTGTCTTTGAAAATGTAATATACGAACAATCGGTTAAAAAGTGAGTTCTCGTTGTGAAAAACTTTTTGTGTTTTTTTTTTTAAATATTTGTACTAAACTTATAAATTATTACGTTTACTATACTTCAAAGATATATTCAAAATATTATATTTGTCGGATCACTATATCAATAAGCTTTTATAAGAAGGATGCACGAAAAAATAGCTTAGTTTTTGAACAAAAAAAACCCCGTTGTAAGTCTACGTACAGAAATAGAACGCACATCTATTATATTTCCGCAGGGATATTTATTCTGTAGCACGGCGAAAAAAAACGCTTCTATCTTGTTAATATATCTATTGTAAAGAAACATTCACACTTAATATATGCACATATATTATTGTACTTTTAAATATTCACTATTTAACAGAACCAACTTAAACTATTAACGGGATATAAAGAACAAAATAATAGAAAGGACAAGAAACTTAGTTGAATATGTAATACAGATAAACATTACGGATCCGACAGAAAAGGAACATATAAAATGGGATGCCGAATGTCTATAAAAATTGAGAAATTGTTTCAAAACAAAAACAATTTTACTTTTGTAAAAAAAAATATCTATCTATGTTTAAACCAAAATCTTGCCTCAAGTCTTGGTTTGTGAACCTGGTTTACCACACCAATGAACCCCGGTTTTACTTCAAACTGGGTCTTCTATTTATTATTTACTATTTCAAAATAACACAAAATTTTATCGTAGTTTATTTATTATTTTCAGTCCTACAAATATTAAATATAATTTTTTTTTTAAGAAAATATTAACCCGATTAGGTCTCAGGAATTGTTTGTATACACTTATTTTTTAAGTGTAATAACACTTTCTATATTTATTTCCATGGTTGCAAGCTGTAAACGTTCTTCTATTTAAATTTGTAAGATTTGTTTTTGCGACGGCAACGCACCTCTTGCGCATTCCGGCGACGTAGCTGCTCAAGCAGGACACGCAGCGAGGACACGCGCGTGTTATGCTGACACCAAATAATCCATTCGGTATTCGCGTTTAGCAAACGTGTCTCGCCTCTCAAATGGGGCAGCGCGTCTAGCAGTGTCCAGTAATTGAATAGTTCATGCATTATGTGCACCTTAATGGCATAATCATAATCCGTTGGGATCGCGCCCGATAGTTGTTGCTGCTGCTGCTGCAGATTTTCACGCAGAGCCCAGCAGTTTTCCACGCGCTCTTGCGGACAGGAAATGAGCAACAGAATTTCACTGCCATTACAAACACGCCCAAGACACAATAAAAATGGCAACAAAAACAAACAAAGCTTGAACTGCATTATTTGCACTTTTTGATTTTAATATTTTCTTAACATTTTCACGTTAAATGCAATTAAGAGATTTCATATTGCAATAGCACAATTTAACACTGTACGAATTTTGCGTCACGTCGTACCTCAAATGCGACTGCATTAATGAACGTGCGAAAACGTACTGAAGCAACTGTGATTGTATTTCTAAATTTTTGGCGCAAAAGGGCATCAAATTGCTGGGTGGGTGGCATGTGGATACCGTGGATACAAACACGCAGGCGCCAAAGTACGCTTAATTTTTATGAATGAAAATGGATTGCGCGCAACAGTTGGCAACGCCAACTGGCAATGGCCATGAATTAACCTGCTTATATTCGATTGTGAGAGTGAGTGTGAGTCCGAGTTTGTGTGTGTAAACTTCAACTATATTGCATACATGTAAGTGCTGCAAACATTATGCACCCTGTGATTCACTGCTACTTCTTGGGATTGTCGGCAAATTGTTTAAAATAAGCTAATTACAAAAAAAATTCACAATTTTATTGGCATTCTAAATATTTTTTTATACTCATTAACTAAGTAAAAAGTGTATATTGGGTTTCTATAAAGTCCGTCTTGCAGTCCGTATAAACGCAATTTTTGAAAACTTGAAATTTGGAATATTTACTCGTGTAAACCCGCGTCAGATAAAGTGTTAAGATTTTTTGGTTATCGATACCTCGAATTTTAGGCAGATAAGCTGATAAGCTCCTCTAAAGATCGCACAAACAATTTTTTGTACACGCCCACTATGATTAAATCCATCTTGGAGGCGAGTAAAACGAGAAAATCAATAACTCCCACAATTTTACAGCAAAAGCCACCAAATTTGGAAGACAGTTCTCCTCTAATATTGAGCAAAATAAAAACTTATAAATAAATATGTATATCATATTTTTCCAAAATAACGATAAAAATTAAGACCGTTTTCGACTGTTTTAAGCTGTTATTATACTTTGAACGAGTATAACACAGTCGGTTACTAGTTACTGCAACGTTCTTACTTGTTAAATTTTAGTTTATAAATCTTAGACGTCTAGCGTCCCTACTGTTGTCTAAGAGGTCTATTGCCAAGTCGTTATCATGGTTGTGCTATCGACACCCCATTCAAATAGTTTATAGTGTTTTTATTTATTTTCTCTTTATTTAAAGGATTGTTTATGTCCTTGTGGATTTAAGAAAGCCGAATCATATTTTTTTTTCCAAACTAAGTTGAGAAGGCGGGCCTAATAGCTACGTTTTTATATTTTTTGATTTGAGCTTCATTGCTTTGATTTTATGTTGGGCTGTGTGGAGTCATTCAATATTACTGAATTTTCCTTGCCTGAACTGATTTCTGAGCGTTGACCATTATCATCTAATCTTTCAACCATTTTCCGACAAAACAAAGCTCTTGCAAGTGGTCATAAATCATAAAGCATGTGATACTGCGAAAAAAATATTAAATAAGTTTTCATATTTATTTTAGCAAATTGTCCATACGTTAAATATAATTATTTACTTAATGCAAATTAATAAAAATTAAAATTAAAGAACCGTTTGATTAAAAGAAAAACATAAATTTGAAGTGTATTACATTAATAGAGTATTACAATTACTTAATTAAATACAAATTTCTAACTTTTGTCGAACTGTTAAGCGGGCATTTTAAAAGTAGTTTAAATAAATTCAGCATCATGCATTAGTCATTTTTTTGTATAAATAAACAATTAATATGAATGGTTAATAATGCTGGCCATAAATAAAGTAAAAACACATTTTTGTTATAAGCAGTTGGTTTAATACAACAAATATAAAATGTATCCGATTTTGTTGTAGAGAGCTCGCAGCCATCAATCAGCCGGCAATTTGGGTTTCTCATAACTGCTATCAAAACCAAATGGAATAATACATACATATATATTTCTTATCAGCTTTACAAAGTCACGCAATAATTAATTCACAGTATGTAGGTATTTATTTATTGGTTTGCTGCTTATGCACATAATTTTTGGATTAAAATAATTTGTTAATATATATGTGTACACATGAATATTTATAGACATGTATAATTGTCGTTAATACAGTTAATAGAAACTAGTTAGAGCAAAAGGGAAATACTATTTAGTGCATGGGCGAGGCCAGTCGTGACGTCGTCTGCATGTTGTTGCTGCGATTGTTCAGCTTGAGGCGCAGCTCGTTGACATGCTTGAAGAGCTGATCCTGCTTGGACAGCAGCTCTCGTGTGCGCTGGCAACCGTGCTGGGGCGCGCACAAGCCCGGATTCCAGCGGCAGTAGAGACCCTTCCACAGCCGCACGGCGCGAACGCTAGCAATGGGCCGTAACACGGGCTCGGCGCCGTGTGTGAACGAGGGAAAGAGCGGATTCAGATACTGATCCAACGAGGAGTTGATGTGCGTCCACAGCGAAGTGGTCTTGTGCTTCAGATCTGTAAAGGAAAATAAAATTAATATTTTAAATATACGGAAATTCGTTAGACAGGGTGCTGTTGTGACCATGTATAGAACGTACCCTCTGCCACGCGCTCCGCCTCGGTGTTGCACAGAAAGGTGCCGAAGCGGCACGAATACAGATGATCCACAATTGTGATGAGGAAATGCTCATTGAATTCGAATGCATTGCTGAACTGCTGACTCACTTGCCACACGCTATCGATGAACTGCAGGAAAACCGGCGAGCGGTCCGCATCCGAGTGCTTGTTATCGCCATGCCCGATGCGCTGTTGGAATTTGTGGCCAAACGACAGCCACTCCTTCTCAATGAGCACCTCGAAGCCGCGCACAGTGCGATAGTGCGGATCGAGCAGCAACATCGAGAGCGCCGTCAGCTGTGCTGTGCGATCCCAGCCGTCGGAGCAGTGCACCACCACCGATGTGCTCATCGTCTCCACCTTGTCCACAATGCGCACGGCGCCGGCCAGAATGCAGCGTATATGCTTCAGCCACAAGGTGCTATCGATGGCCGTTTGCCACTTGGAATCGTCGGTGGTGGGATAACAGGCCTCCTTCACCTTGCGCAGGCTCTCCCGCATAACGTGTATGTTGTGTATGTCCAGGAAATTGATTTCCACATTTTTGTACGCATCCTCGGACTCGTAGCCGCCGCCCTTGGCCTTGTTGGCAATGGCATTGGCACTGGGCCGTGCATCCATGATGGTCAGCTTGTCCGACTGCGCATTCGCCTCCATAATGTAGCTCAAATACGTCTCGTCATCTGCATTCCGTTTGCCGCTAACGCCCACCAGCGGCTGCGAGCAGCGCGTAATCGTTGCCTGCGTCCGTGGATTTATCCAGGACAAGACGGGCAAACGGCAGCGCGAACGAAATTGCGCCACGCGTCGCAGAAAATCATCCGAAGCCGCCTTCGGCACGGCCCATACGGCCGGATAGCTGTCGCAAATGCCGTACGACTCGTTGAGCTTCGTGGCACGCCACATGTCATTGGGCACGCCCAGACGACGCAGCTCCGCCAGCGGCTCGTAGACCGCCCAGCCATCCCAGCCGGCGCTCACGGCTGCATTAGCAGCCGGCGGTTGGGCGGCCGCCGCATGGGCAAAGGCGAACAGTTTCCCACTGTAGGAGAGCGGAAATGCGTTCGCCTGCAGCTTCTCGAAGACGGTGCGACGCGAGTGATTCTGTTGCTTGTGGGCGAAGCGCAGATTGCGCATGTCCTTGCAAAATATCTCGATGCCATAGCTATTCTCGCCGCGCGACGTGGCCCCGCCGATTTTCTCCACACGCGCAATCACGCCCAACGGCACGTCCACGACGACAGGTGGCTCCTGGTCGCGCAACGGCATCGAACGGAAGTACAAGCGATAGTTGGTGATGGTTAGGGCGCCGAAGACGGGTCCGCGATACGGGCAGACATAGGTGACATCGTTCTTCTGGTCCTGATCCTCCTCGCCGTCCAAATAGGCAAATGGCGTGTCCCTCAGCACGCCATTCTCGCCGCCCTGCTTGGAGCCCAGCGAACTCGACTTGGAGCTGCTGTCCAGCGAATTGCTGCTGGCCGTTTTTGATGCCAACTTGTCGGCTAAACTTGATGCGGCATCCATTGCAGCGAAACGGGAAAATATACTTACTTGTTCAGTTGCCTTATTGGACGTTACGCAGCGTAAACAAATTTTGCATTGACTAAAATACTCTTTGTTTTTACTGCTCACAGTTGACTGTTATCGAGTCGCCCGGAACTAGTTCGATTCATTATTTGACTTGATTATCGTTCATCTAGTTCGCCCCAAATATGTAAATATTAACTTAAAAATAAATTTTAAAATCCAAAGAAAAGTATATACATATTTATAAAATATTAAACACCAATCGACAAATGTAATTTAAATGAATTCATATAACTAACATTTAGTAACATAGACATAACAGACTACACAACCCAGCACAGCTGTTAACTCTTTGATTGGCTTCAATGTTAATTAACATAAGCAATAATGTTGGCGCCAAATTCAAATAGCTAAAATCAATCTATCTTTCTATCGGACTTCGTTCAATATTTAAAACATATTTTAAATTTTTTTTGTAATAAATTTTTAATTTATATATATGGTACATATAAAAAACTCCTAAACGGAATTTTTGCCTTTACTAAATTGTTAGTTTTCTTTTCACAATATTATATAAATATATGTACATATGCATGTGGTTTGTTTTTTTTTCTCCTTGTATAATAATAGATTGTATATCTTGTATTTAGTTTTACTTTAGTAAAGTATATTTCTTATTTTTTTTTTAAAGGTATTTTTAACAAAAGTTAACAATTAAACCAATATTTTTGTCAAATTAACTTAATTTTTCCCTTTAGTATTTTATAAATTTAGATTAGTTTTCTTCATTATTTTTAATGCTACAGTTTACGTACATTATCAAATACGCTAAGCATCAACAGAAATCATTTTAGTGACTAAACAAAAAATAAACGGAATAAGCTTTCCAGTTTCAAGAGTTATTTTTCTAATGATGTAGGTAAAGAACAAATGGTTGAAATTAACAAACCTAGAACTAGACCTTCATTGTCACTAAAAAACATTATACTTAAATAGCAGATATTGCTAGTATTGTATATTTTTTTTTTTTTTTAAGTTTTAGTTATCTCGCAGTGAATGATTCATTTCATATAGTCAAATGTATCCTGTTGACGTTTAGGGTATTGTCTTAGCTGTTGAGTTTTACGAACGTTTTTTTTTAATTTCGCTAATACAGTTGAAAATGAAGTTATTTCTTATAGTTTTTGTATTTTTTGTTTTTTTACTTTTATACTTAGAGACAAAGCGTTAGTTGCAGTTTTGGTTTTTGTTCAAATTATTAAAATCTTAATTATAATACCCCATTGCATAAAAACTAATAATATGTTAGCAAAACAGGCAGTTTGTGTGCTTTCAACATATTTGACTTATGTATGTATGTATAAGTACATAAGGGCTTTACAAACATTCTCATAGTGATTTGTATGTAAATGTTAGTATGAATGAACAAAGTCCATAAATAAAAGTAATTTCATTTATTTGCTTGCCTTTGTCTTTGTAAGTATGTATGTATGTATAAACTAAATTAACAACATAAAATTAATGGGAGTTTTGTTTTGAAAAACAATGGATATGCTTTTGTGAATATTTCATATTTATAAATTTTAAGCCAAGGTATTGGGATTGCAATTCGAGCTTCGGAGTTTTGCCAATTACAATTTGTTGCAAAATATTAAATTATTAATTTTGTAGCATGTCTAAATTTTTCTTTTTTGTTTGTTTCTTCTTTTTTTGTTTTTTGTTACTCATTAAAGCAAAGGCTAAGTACTATGAAGACTTGTAGGGTTGTTTGCCTTTAAAGCTTTTTTTCTATTTCGATTTTCCATATGTAAATAGTTGATAAATGGGCGCTTGCGACTTTTGCTTCAACTCTATCTATTATTCTCTTCAATTCTTCACTTTGCTCTATAATACTTTCTTGTTAGTTACACGTATGCTTGATAATGTTAATTATACATATATAAATATATATATATTTACTGTATATATGTATAAGTGAGCTTTATATGTGTGTATATTAAACTAGGCGTATATTTATATATATATATATATATATATATAAATTGTATATATGCAGCTGTTTACTATATATGCCTGATTGTTGTGCATGTTGTTCTTCAGTTGAATTAAACTCAATCGGAGCGCCTTGCATTACTATCAACAACAACAAAAAAATAAACTAAAACATGCCATAATGTCATATGTAAAGCGTACTATGTTAGCTTGTATACAAAAAAATTATTTTTAAAAAAATAATAAACTGTACATAATGTCATTAAAAAATTATATAACAATCAAGTTTGGTTACTAATTTGGTTCAAAGCACGCATCTCTGTATATTCTGCAGCTAAAACAAAATACTGTTAGTCTATTGCAAGCCCAATTATACTACAATATAAATTATATATGTCACAATTGTTAAAAAAACAAAATATTAATAAAAAAAATAAACAATTACAAAATGATTAGCATCTAAAACTTGTACATGTCTACAGCAGCAGGGCGCCCATGCAAATAACATACAAACACGCTTTGTATGTACGTACGTACGTATTTCCTATATAGAGTATGTGCTATGTCTTGTATACATTGTCTTGTAATGGATTATATGACTATGTCTGTGTGTGTGTGTTGGTGTTGGTGTGTGGGTGTGTATTTATATAAATAGATTAGACGTGCATCATGCTGGGGATTGGGGAGGGGGGCCCAGTCAGTATGTATTCTGAGCCTGGGAGTCTCTTGCGTTGCGTCTTTCTTATTAGAATTTTGTGGCTTAGTTGTTTGTCGATTTCTTTGTTTCCTTCATTCATTCTCTATATATATTCTCCTTTGTTAGTGGCTTTCGCAGCGTTTTAGGAAATTTTTGGAGCTGTGCTTTGCTGTCTGTTGCTGTTACTGTTGTTGGCTTTTGTTTAATTTAGTTATTTTTGTTTTTTTCAAGACTGGTTTACTCATCCACCGATGTTGTGGGCGGACTATAACTGCATCAAGATGCGCTGCGCTGTTCGCTATCCGGCCTGCGATCTGTGGCAATTTGCAGCAAGTTTCTAAACTCCGTATCGAGTATTTGGCGTGCCTAAAATTAGTTCTTTAAATTAGTATTTCCTTTAAATTGAATTTTATAAATTCAACACCCACCTGGGCATTTTGCGTGGGTATTTGCAGGGCCAGGCCCATGGCAGTGGCATCGAAGCCCTCGTCCAGCGCCATCAGGCCGCCGTGCACACCCGATTCAAGCAAGTTGTTGGCGTATTCCTACGAAAGTAAACATAATTAAATATGTATATTTTAAAGCCAACTCGCTTGAGGCACCCACCTTCAGTCCTATGCTGCCCACCCAGCGTATGACGCGCTCATTGCTCCACACGAGCACATCGCACAGCCCATTTTCGCTCATCTTGCGCCTGTGCTCCAGCTCGGTGCGATCGTAGTTTAAGCGCTTGAGCATTGAGATGCCATACTGCAGGCTGGTGCGATGAAAGCTATCAACCATTTTCAGTTGGCCGCGCAAATCCTTCTTGGTCAAATGATCCAACATGCGCGCATCGACTAGACACTCCATGAAGGTTGTGCGATATTGCGGCAGTCCCAGCCCAGGCAGCCAGTAATTGCCAATCCACTCGTGATTCATGTCCCCTGCAAAGGATTCAAACATTCATTTGCCATTCTCACACAATGTTATCTACTCTATGTGACCTACCGAACGCGAGGGTAGTGCGTGATGTTTGCGGCGCCGAGGGGGAAGTTAGTGAAACCATTTCCTGTATGGCCAAACGTAGTTTGAGCCTATGTAGCGGATTACTGATGCCTGTCAAATAAAAAGTATTT
The DNA here is from genome assembly GCA_035041545.1 of Drosophila colorata. Lineage (NCBI taxonomy): Eukaryota > Metazoa > Arthropoda > Insecta > Diptera > Drosophilidae > Drosophila > Drosophila colorata. Next base: position 5,524,093 of record JAWNLD010000013.1, read on the forward strand.
GATTTGGTAAAACCTAAAACCTCAATTTTTTGTTACTTTCCGCACTTACCTATTTCCCGCTGTATTTCCGTATCGCTTAGTGCGCTCATAATAGCGCCAGATTTAACATTGGCGCGACAGGCGGCCACATACCAGGCGGGCATGCCCACCCACAGTTCCAGCCAGGCGACAATGGTGGGTCCGTTCCACAGGGCGAATGGCGTGCCCGCTTTCATTGCCTCGCCCAGCAAATCATTGCGATAGTCGTGATCCCTGCAGAGAAATATATGTGAATACAAAGATCTTTGAGTTGTCTTTCAACACCCACTTCTTTTGCCTGCCGTAGTCTACGCTGCTGATCTTGGAGCCCTGTGCGCTGGCTATGCGTGGCATCATGCCGCCCGTCATGCTCATCACATCGTAGTTGGAGTCGACTTCGCTCAGGCCAATCGACAGATTGCCTATGGACATCATGCTAGGCGAACCATCCGGCAGTGTGTCCTTAACGCCCTTGACCTTCTCCTTTTTGCTAAAGAAGCGGCCGAGCGAGGACTTGATGCCCTTCTTCTTTTGCACGGCAGCGGCGGCAGCCGCTTCCCTTGACACGCCCGACGTGGGCGTCTGCAGCATGGACATGGAGCCCATCGTGTTGTAGTGGCGCAGCGACTCCTGGCTGCCATAGCGCGAGCTTAGCGGCGACAGGCCATAACTGTGCGTGTTCAGCGACATATGAGCGTTCACATGCGACGCCGCAGCGGGCGCCATGGTGCGACGTCGCAGCTCCTCCTGGCTATGGGCGAGCGCCTGGGCCACGCGCTCCAAGCGCATCGAGCGTGCGGTCAACGGCGAAGCAGCGCCGCCGGAACTTGAGTCGCCGGTGGTGGACATGCCCCCATGCAGCTCCTCGCGGGATGCATCACTGGACAGCACGGGCAAGTTTAGCTAATGCACAAAAAGAGGTCAAGAGTCTTTTAACGTTTCAAATAGCAAATAAAATATATAGCCTTTATAAGATAAAGTCATATTCTAAAATAGTTTATATACCAGACCTTATTTAATTATACATTTTTTTTAAACAAAATTGATAAAACAATTATCATTATTATTTTTAAACAAAATTTATAAAACAGGTAGCACATAATGTTTTATGTTGAGCTTTGAAAATATGTTTAAAGCCAATTAAACGTTATTTACGAAAATAACTTGGAACCCTTCACTTTCCACCCTTGAGGTTGATTTTTCAAACTCAATAAAGCTAGCCTTAAATGGACAATTAGTTTAATCTTTAAATATATACTTCATAAAAACAAAAAAAACAAATAATTTAAATTTACAACTTTTATACTTGTCTAAATTTGTATTTAATTTTCTGTTAATAACAAACAAACTTTGTAACAAACTTTCACTAATAGTATTTTTGACCAAGGCCACAAGCTCAAAAAAAAAATATTTCGGATTGGTTAACAGTTCGAACCAATGGCTCGTCTTTACGTTTTCCACATTAAAAAACTCGGGTTTTGGTTCAAAACATTATTTTAAATTTAAAATGAAAATACACTCTCCTCTAAAGATCGTACAAAAAATGTTTGTTTACTGGGGCGTGGCAAATCGATCAAATCTTTATATCTTGGGGGCGGTTAATCGCGAGAATACAAGTCTACCACAATTTTAGAGCTACAGTTACCAATTTCAGCAAACAGTTTTCAAATGATCGAGCCGAAAAATTTCGGTCACTCCCACTTCCTTATACAAATTACATAAATCGATATTTTTCCAAAATAACAAAAATAATAAAAACAGTTTTCGACTGTTTTAAGCTGTGAACTGTGAACGAGTATTGCGCAGTCAGTTACACCCGACTGCACTTACTTATTTATTATTATTTTTAATTAAGAGGTGAAATATCTTCTAACGATTTATAATTTATGTCGAGATATGAATTATTATTTATCCCATTAGGTCAGAAATATAACATTTTCCATTCTTTTGAAATTAAACTAAACCATTTTAGGCGGGAAAATGGTTCGGTTTGAGTTAAGGTTCGGTTACATTTTTGGGAAAAGATTTGCAACCTTGTTTATGAAACCGACTTTCAACAGAGGAGGCACGAAATTTTTTAATATTTCCGTCTTCAAAAACATTTCAAGATAATAGTATGAAAATCAAAAAATTATTGACTCTCACCTAAGTGGAGTTTTTTTTTTTGTTTACTAATATTTAGTATATCGATAATAATAGTCTCTAGTACTTACCGTATGATATTTCTGCATAAAATCGCGCTGCGGACTATTGGGCGTACTGCGCCCGCTCATGGGCGGACTTTGTCTGTCCATGGAACGGCCGCGTGACAATAGATTCACGTGCTCCAGACTGCCGACACGCGACTCCAGCTCCTCGGCGCGAGCCTCCGTCGATTGCTTCTCCTCCTGTATGAGACGTATCTCATTGTTGATGGCATCCAATTGCTCCTGCAGCATCATGGCTAGTGTTTGTGCATCCGTATGACCCGACGGCGACATCATATCCGCCGTGGCGGCCGCATAGAGTGCATCGCTATCATCGCAATCGGCGACGCTGGCAACCAGTTCGTAGGCCTGTTGCTGGGCATGTGCCACCTGCTGCATTTGCAGCTTCTCCCACTCCTGCTCGGCCATGGAGCGGGCCAGCGCGTTCTCTTCCGACAGACGCGATTTGCTCTGGCGTCGCAGCGAATGCGTCTCGAAGCTGGCGTGAGATGCGCTGCGCGTGAAGGCGCCGCCGCCGTCCACAACGCTGCTGGGCGAGAGGCTGCGGGTGAGCGCCTCCGTCTGCTGGATGTTGTAGGCAATTTCCTGCTGGAGCAGCTGACGCTTGAAATTCTCGATCTCGAGTCGCGTCTTGGACAGCTCCTTCATAATTTCGCTCTTCTCGTGATGCAGCTCCTCGGCCACCTTGCGCGCCTTCTCCAGCTCCTGCGTCAGGGCGTTCTTCTCATCCAGCGCACGCATGCGCTCCTTCAAATGCACCTCCAGACGCTCATTTGACTCGGACAGCAGCTTGTCCACCGTCGAAGATAGCCGCAAATTGTGCTCTTCGTTCATCTTGAGACGCTGGTTCAGTCTTACCACCTCGGCGCTCTTCTCATCCAAATTCGTCTCCAAGCCCCGTATGCGATCCTCCGCCGAACCATGTCGTTCTTGAGCCTGAAATGCGTTCAGCCAAACTCGTTTAATAATAAACCACATTCAATGGGCAATTTTTGGATAGACAACAAATTAGTTTTTTGTATTAGTAATGAAAGCTAAATGTGAGGAGGGTTTGGTTCTGTTTAGGTATTCTGTGAAGGTATTCTTTGTTGGTTTCTTGTTTCGGTTGTCGGTGCGCTGAGTTCTTGTGCAAGACAGATAAGAGAGAGTTGTATATTCTTGGGTTTTGTTGTTAGTAGGTGGATTTTCGAAAGAAACTAAACAAAAACATACGATTTGATATACGCATAGAGTACACGTTACACAAAAAAATAAAATAAAATAAAAAACAGATCAAAGAAGTAAATTTAGTTGTAGAATTTATTGAAATATACTTATGGAACCTGTCGGCGCGCATATTAGTTCGAGTGCATACCTTATTTCCTACCTTTGTCAATGCCTCCATGCGCGCCTTCAGCTGCTCCTCCATGTCCGGCTGCAGTTTGGCATGTTGGGCTAGCTTTTGCTCAGAGAGTTCGAGTTTCTCTTCGATGGCGCTGATTTTCTCTTCGTGCAGCTGTCAGAGTTTCATGGATATTTTTGTTGTGCGGGTTTTTGAATTAGTTATGCAAATGGATAGGGTATATATTATGTATTATTAGTCACAGCTTCAGCGTTTAAGCAGGCATGGGCGAAACAAGTCACTGGCTATTTGAGTTTTTGCTTGCCAAGAGGTTTTGAAAGGTTTTTTTTATTTAAAGTTTAAGAAACAATAATTTCTCAAGGCAAAAACTGCATTAACAAGGTCAATAAAAAAGAAAAAAAAATCATTGCAATCTAGTTGAGCTTTAACATTGTGAGTGCTTTTACCAACATTTGTATGTTATATTAAATAGTAATTAACAGAAGAAATTCTTTGCACACATACATCATGCTTAAGTAGAGATCTGTACGTGTCGATTTATTCTAACACGTACGGACGCACGAACAAAAATATCACCTATTATTTTATTTATTAATTTATTTTTACTTGCTTTTTAAAACTTTTTTAACTTTCCTTTTTTAATTTTACAGAAAGTTAAATATTTTCTATTTTATATCAAATAATATTTTAATCACTTTTAATTTCAATATTAACACCTTTTTTTATGTTAATTCTATTTGCTTAATATTTTATTTTATTTCTTAAATTTCTATATTAAGTCGTGTTCTCGTACTTTAGAAAAAAAGTCGAGTTAGGTCGTGCATGTTCGTGTCTCAACGCTATGCGAAAGCTGATATTTTTTTTTTTTTTGCAAAATGATTAATGAAATTTGTAAACTATTTAAATTTCTAGACAATTATATTTACATAGAATGGTTTTTTTTTTTTAAAGGTACAAGCAATCAATGCAAAACTCATAATCAAAATGAGAATGATGTAAGATATAATGCCCTAATTAGTTCCTGATCTTAGAATAGTTTCCATAAATTTCCAAACTTGCTAAGATACATAATAATTAATAGCGAAAATTATGCATTAGCATTTTTCATATATATATTTACATACATTTGTAGGGAATTTTGATTGGTAGTGCAATGATTTGTTTAAAGAGAGAAATTCGCCCATGCCTTGCAACCATAACCAATTTCTGTTTTTGTTTTTTCATATATATATATACGCAATATATACGCACCTTTAGTTGCGCCTCTTTGTGCCGCAGTTCCTGCTCCAGTTTCTCGTTCAGATCGTGCAGCGATGTGGACTCGCGTTGAGCATTCAAATAACGCTTTTCCAGCGTTGTAATACGCTCCTCCTATTTATGGATGATAAAAATAAATATTGAGTTTTCGTGTATATTTACTCTTTGTTTGAATACTCACTTGATCTTCTTTTTGTGCTACGTTTTCGCGCAGATCGCGTTGCAGCTTTGAACACTGATCCTGCGCCTTGCAATGCTCCTTTTGCACACGCGACATATTCTCCTCCAGTTCATTAATCTTGTTGTTCAGATCGGAGACGCGACGCTGCCATTGCGATAATTCCGAGGTCTGAAAGTAGATAGAGTAAAGTAAATTATTAATTATCCGTAACACTAAAATGTTTATGACATTGTTAATTTTTCTTGGTGTGATCGTAAAGAAATCTTTTGGTTTCAAAACTATGAATGTATGTAGATACATTTTCTTAATTTAATAAACGCTCAAACTATTAAAGTTGCGTTAAAAACTTAAATACAACGTAATCGGCAAATTTAGGAACTTGATATAAAAACGTTCGGAAGATTCAAAAAAATTTCGAATTAAAGTTTAATCTAGGGAAGTGGGGAAACTTATTTTTAAGTTAAATGCCAAAACAGAGTGATTCAAAAATGTTCTATTAAATTCAAGTCGATATTTGATTTTAGGTCAACAAAGAATTGCTGAAAATTTTCCTACTTTTGTCTTTTATCTTTTGAATTTTGTTTGGCAGTTAGTCTAATTGAGTAAAGATTTATATTGTTCTTTTCTATAAACATAATTAAACTTGAAGTATGACATATAAAACAGGCAAAAGAGTCAAAAGATGATAATACCAATAAAAAGAAAATAAAATGTCTTGTCATTAAATTATTTGAGTTTCCGTTGCTGATTTAATTGAAAACATTTAAAATCTCAAATATGGTAATTCACAGCCCAAGAAACTTTGTCGTCTTTTTAAATAGCTTTTGTTTATGTTTTCACCGACAAAAAAATTGCGCGCAAACAAACTGTAAAAACTATTTCCACAGCCATATAGTATAAACTATAACATGGGAATATCGCGATGTGAGTCATTTTGCGTCACATGCGTTGTCTATAAACGTAATACTATGACTATGTGACTTGTTGGCAATGATGTTGTTGTTGTTGTTAGTACCCCTGCGAGCGCCTCACCTGCTTCTCGATGATCGTTTGTAGCTCGTGTGTTTTGGCCGCATATTCATTAACTTCGCTAGCATCGCCATTGACGCCACCGCTGCCGCTCCCCAGCTGCAACAAAGCAAAATGTAGAGAATGTAAAATACACGCTTGATTGGGCAAATACACACACTCACACACACACACACACACACACACACACACACACACACACACACACACACAGAGAGAGAGAGAGAGAGGCACACACCTTTTCTTTTATGCCATTTTCCCCACTGACAATGTTGGCGGAGCCATGACCGCTGCCTGGCAAAGCGCCCGCTTTGTATTGGGTTAGCTCCTCTTTGGTTGTGTTCAGCTCCTCCTCAAGCACATTGTTCTTCTCGATCGAGAGACGCAGACGCTCGCGCACCTTCTCGTCGAGGGCTTTGTGATGCTCGAACAGCGATTTGAGCGCCTTGAGCACCTCCACCTCGCTGGAGACACCGCTCTGGGCAGCTGCCTGCCGCTTGACAACGGTCATGCGCAGGGAACGTTCATGCCGCGACACCAAGCACTCCAAATGCTCCAGCAGCAGCTGTTCGACAATGGATAGTACATTGAGTTGGCATTTATCAGAAATTCGTGATAATTCAATTTGAGCTCACCCGCGTGTTGTTGCGTTCCGCCTTCAGCTCACCGATCTCCTCGTCGCGCTCCAGCAATGTTTCGCGCGCTTGCGTCAGCTCCTTGGTCAGCGTAGCAAACTCCTGCAAGCGATCAAAATCATATTTATTGATCAAATCATTTGCTACATCGGAACTATTATCATTTGTCACATACCTGCGGCAAATTGGCATTGATCTGGCGCTGAAGGCTGTCGCGCTCCTTTTCCACATCGTGCAGCTTGCCCTCCGTTTCGCCCAGTCGCTCCTGCGCCTCGCGCAAGCTGTCCATAAGCTTGTCCCGCTCATCGAGCATCGATACCATGAGCTGCTCAAAGTTGGCATCTTCGCCGCTGAACTGCGAGGAACGCTGCGATATGCTGTCTTCCGATATTGTGGGCATTACGTCGCACATCATGTTCCACATTATTTAGTTGGCCTCCAAAATACGGGCACGCATGAAAGACTGTGGGGAAAACCAATATTAGATTAAAAGTTTTAACTTGAATAAATCATAAGATTAAAATAGATTTAAATGGGTATTAGAAAATCAGAGCAGTCTTTTAGTTATTTAATGTACCTATATACTATTAACAACAATATTTAAGCCATTTTCAAGTCTTATACTGACGAAGTTCGTTTCATAAAAAAAAAGTTTCGTTTTGGTGCTGACTAGCAAGGATTATATATTATGAAAGTACATAAAAGTTGTCATTCAAGGCTTCAAGGTTCGAACCCTGAATTCTAATATTTTTAAAAACATGAACCAAACCAGTTTCCAAACAAATCTGGCGAACCTTAACCCGAATCGAACCAATCTTTCTTTAAACTAATTTCAGAAAATGACAACACAAAATGTATGGAAAGGAAATAAACCAAATTATTTTCCTATAAATAATAAATAAAAAATTATATTTTCTATTACAAATAATGTGATGAACCAAGGTTCGAACCCAAAATACCATAGCTTGGGTTCAAAATATAGGGAATTCCAGGTTTTATAAACCAAGTAGTGTTTATAAATAAATACTGACACTTTTTGTTTTTTTGATGGTTTCATATAAAATATAAAAATAAATATAAAAATTTTTAACTTAATTTTTTAAATTTCGAAATTCGCAAGTGGACCTAACCCTAAAAAGCTTTTACCGGTATTAACCGGTATTACAAATGTAGTGTGTAATTTGCGAAACCGGTTCAAAATCGTCTAAAATAATTAACAATGAACATAATCGTTAATTTTGAATTTGGCCTAATGCGCTGGTCACACAATATAAGAAAACAGTTAAAAAGCCTACGCATTGCCCACGCCGCCACTGCATTTTTTTTTTGTTTATGTTGACTTTTTCCTCCTCTCGACAAGCGCACGCCCGCCTTATGGGTTAATACATTCCAATTGGACCAACACACACTGAACATGTCTAATAAGGTTTTTATCATAGGCGCCGCATTGATAACAAGTTTTCTACACCAACACACACACGCACACGCACAGTTATACACACATATACAGCATATGTAAATGTATATATACATACACGCATGCCAGCACGCACACATATGCACAGCTTTTTCTCTTTTTTTTATAATTTTTTTAATTCAAATAATGTTTCTCACATGCATTTAACACTAATTATGGCAAACACATTGAAATTAACTGTCGCAGGCTAACAGCTGCCGCACTCGAATCGTTTATTTGATTGGTAAAACGCCTTTTCTTGAGCATGGAGGACGGCTTTTATGCAAAAAGAGCAGAAAACTCCCTTCCTCCCTGGCGCAAACACGTACCCCGCAGCCAACAAGGATCGATCGCACGGCGACAGCGCAACAGCAGCAACAACAACTTTTGTTGCTGTTCGGCTTTCGCATAAATAGCTATTTGATTGTTGCAATTGTAGCAAGTTTTATTTATTTCCGATTGATTTTTATGTGCGAAAAAACGCAGCTCGTTTCTTTTTTGGTTGCCACTTAGGTAAAAAAGTGCTGCCACCTAGTTTAAACATTTCTTGTATATTTTTGACTGTCTGGCTATGTGGCTTGGGTTTTGTATGAATTGCCGCACAAGTAAAACGATATTCTTAATCGATATTCGCTGTTGACATGACAATAATGCAATACAAATTAAGAATGCCACTTACACATACGTGAAGCATAAAAAGAATATTTGCATTTATTACATTGAAATATATAAATGAATATATTTGATGTTTTTATATTATGTGAAACGATGTATTTTTTAATTGCTTTTAAAATGACCGGGTAGTGTCAAAATCGATACATCGCTATATACACATATCGAGCACAACAGATGCGCATCGAGAGTTAACAGCAGTGCTGGCAACATTGCACTGTTATTGTAACATTGCTCACACTTTTTTTTTAGCAACATCACTCACAGTTTTAGCCGCATTGCCTACAGTTTTTACACACACACAGTAAGCGCCTGGTTTGTGTTTTATTTTTTAGTGTAATAATTAATTATAATAATAAAAAAAATAAATATAAATAAACAATTAGCAATTAGTGTTAACGTGTTGCCATACAAGCCGATTCAGCAAACAAAATGGGGTAAGTACGCAAAAGTATTCTAATGGGACTTCAAATGCTGTGAATTGTGTGAAAAATCGACGCCGACGTTTTCCTTGCTGCTGCTTCTGCTGTTGTTGTTCTTGTTCCTGTTGTTGCTGTTGCTGTTCTAGGCTGAGGTGTAAATATGTGCTATATACAATGTGAATTGATGCTATACGTAGGTGTGCCTGCGTGTGTGTGTGCGTGTGTGTGTAGGTGTAGGCTGGCAAACGCCGCCCGTCGATACCAATTATGCGAATGTGAGTGTATATTTCTCTCTGTGTGTCTGTGTGTGCTTTTGCGTGTGCAGTAAACTTGAGCAAAATCAAAACGAGGCTACAAAACACTTAAGCGCATAATGCAATTTAGTCGCCAAGGCAACAACAACAACAACAACAAGAACAACAACAAACCCACCACCGCCAGCACCACTAAGAACAACAATGCCAATGACATGGTGCCGACAATATCAATAAGAACAACAACAACAACAGCAGCAACAACAACAGCAGCAACAACAACAACAACAACAACGAATGACAGAATCTATTTTCACCGAAGCTCTTAAACCCCTAACAAATTGGCGTTGTTTCCATGACAGCCTGTTGTGATATAGTGAAATCTATATGTTAACCCCATACTAGACAAATATTTAAAGCGTTATCTAAAAAATTTGTAAAACTTAAATGAGTGCCCGCCCGAAGACTACAGTAAACTAACCTTGTGTTGAACACTCAGTTGACTGAATACTCTTTTTATGCAGTCAAACAAATACAAAATATAATACATATTATATAGTAATAGATATACTAAACCCTATGTTCTCTGATTAATATAATGGTAAAAATCCGGCACCTTAAATAATGATTCTTTTTCATTTTAACCTTGTGATAAACAGTCTTTCCTTTTACTGAATACTCTTTCAATGTTATACATATAGAAAATGTAATATAGTGACCCGTATGTTCTTTGACTGATTTAATTGTAAAAATCAAGAATTATTTGTATTTCTTTAACCAAAAAAAAAGTTTACTCCTTTTTTGATCATCTTTGCGTACAATGATTTTAAAATGTTTGATTTTCATTAAATTGCTCACAAGCTAACGATCAATTTTAATGATGATTTTATGATTTAAATTGTTGTTTAATTTGATTAAAACTCATGCGCCAAAATCATTATTATTGAGCATTAAAAATCTAACCCAAAATCATTATTAGTGAACATTAAAAGTAAAACTCAAAATTAATGGTTATAACTTGACTTTTTTCTTTTTGTTCAAATTTAAATACAATTCTGCTTTTTATTATGAAATTTTTTAATACTCCAATATTTTTTAAATAACAATGTACTGACGATATATTAAAAGAGGCACAAGCGTTTATTTATTTTAGAAAATCTATAAAGTATGATAAATTAAGCTTATAGCTTTACGGTGAACTAATGCTATGTGGAACCGTCAACCATTTGCAAATATCTATAGATATTAGATATTTTATTAGATAAAACAAAAAAACGGACTTTCAAATAGCCAATATATTTTTGTAATAATTTACCCACTGTAATATGTTTAAATGTTTAGAAATTTCAAACGAACAAACGACAATCAACAACTTGAAAATAGTTTTTATATTATATTTAATTTAAAAACAAACCATTATGTAAAAAGTAAATATTTTTGTATCTTTTTTTATTATCTTAATATTGTTGATTTAATTTTTAATCATCTTAGCAATAATGATATACTGAATAGTTGGTCAATTTTAATTAATGCTGCTATTCTTAGTAGTTCAACTACAGGCGGATTAATATAATAATAATTATAATAATACTAAAATATTTAAAAGACATTTTTATGTTTTTGGTTAAAGTTTTTTTTATTATAAATTACATTTTATTAATTAATTAAAAAGTACTTTATCATTTATTTGCTTGTCAACGAAATATGATTTTAATTTAACTAAATTGTATATAGAAATGCCAAAATAAAAATAGACAATCTAAATATGTACAAACACAAACAAATTTAAAGGTACAAAAATAGTAAATTATAAACCAATTTAAATTTCGTATTTTTTGTTTATATCAGATCAAACATATAGTTAATGCAGGCTTATTAAAGGCCGTGCATTCTATCGAGCACATGCTGTACTAGAACGACTTTATCCGATCGTTTGCTTTGCCATTTGTTTAGCAGCTAGCGTAGCCATATAGAGTTCATTATATCATTACCAACTTGGTCACATAAGTACTTATTTATTGTGCCACGCCCACCTCCTGTCCCGTGGCAAGTGTTTACGAATTAAATATTAAGTCGACGTGCAAGAATTTTAATGGAATTATTAATTAATCACCTGTGGGTGCTGCCGCCGCTGCTGCCACTTCCTTTTCTCCGTTTATTTCGCACACACAGCGAACAACCGATTTTCACTTGCCAGGCGCACGTGTTTCATATTGATCCGAAAACAAAACGCACATGGATCACGGCCAGCATGAAGGCGGTCAACGTGAGCTTCTTCTACGACAGCTCGCGGAACCTATATCGCATCATCAGCGTCGAGGGCACCAAGGCGGTCATCAATTCGACAATTACACCCAGCATGACATTCACACAGACATCGCAGAAGTTTGGACAATGGAGCGATGTGCGCGCCAATACGGTTTATGGACTGGGCTTCTCCTCCGAGGCGGAGCTGACAAAGGTGTGTGTGTGTGTGTGTGTGAACAATCTTAAGGGTTTAATTTTCATCCAATTCTAATTTCCTTTCTTAGTTTGTGGAAAAATTCCAGGAGGTCAAAGAGGCCACCAAAAATGCCATGAAATCTGCGAATGGCTCCAATGCGGTTACGCCCACCACCTCGGCGAATACGTCGCCAATATCGGGACGCGCTGTCGGCGCCCTTCAAAATGATAACACCAACATAGATCCTCACACCGTGGAACCGCCGAATTTAAGTAATACCAATACACAGAACGCCAATCCCGATAGTCCCTCGCATAAGCTGCTGAACACTAGCGATGGCAAACAGGACATCGGCTCGGCCACGCCTTCGCCACAGCCAACGATGGGCATTGGCGCTGGCACAGTAACCAGCGGTGGCGGCGGCGGCGGTGGTGGTGGTGGTGGTGGTGGTGGCATAACAATTTCTTCTGGTGGCAGCATTGTGGGCATGCATACGGGACCCGGTGCGGGCGCAACGGCCGAGCAGCAGCTCAAATATGAAAACGAGCGCCTGAAAATGGCCTTGGCGCAGAGGTGAGATAAACGATATGATAACCCCCACCCCCACCCAGCCCCATTTCAAATATATAATGAGAAATTTATGTTTTGCAGCTGCGCCAATGCCAAGAAGTGGGAAATTGAGCTGGCCACACTGAAGAACAATAACATACGCCTGACCAGCGCTTTGCAGGTGCGTTCAATTTCTAATTTGTCATCACATAACAGCTAAAACGTACTCCATCTCTCCCACAGGAATCGACGGCTAATGTGGACGAATGGAAGCGACAGCTGCACACTTATAAGGAGGAGAATATACGCCTAAAGCGTGAAATGGAACTGTTGCGCGTGGGCGGCGGTGGCGCCTCCGCCGCTGGCGTTGCCACAGAGGATGAGTTGCGTCGCGAGGTGGCTGCGCTCAAGGCGCGCACAGAGACGCTGCAGGCGGAGCTGCTGCAGCACGAAATAGAGCTTAAAACGGCCAATATGAATTTACGCGAAAAGTGCAATGATCAAACTGTCAGTAATATATATCATCCAATTGTATTATCACTAACTATAATACTCTTGTAGCTGGCAAAAATGAGTGAACTGAATGTGCTGTTTGCCAAAAGTCTGTCGGAACTGTATGCGGTGCAAAAGGATATGGAGAATGTTATACATCCCGCCAAATGCACTTGAGACGCCGAGTTGAGTGTACACAGAAAGGTTTCGAGATTAACTTAATTAAGCGTATAAACCGATTATAATTACATTTGGTTATTTTTGTAGGTTTCAGCGCAGGAACAGACTACAATGGCAACCACTACAACGACATCATCGACAACAACAACAACTAGCAAACGTTATTTAAGCAATTTTCTAACGGCCGAGGCCGAGAGCACGCTGTCCAATGTCACCTCCATACACACACAGCTGCAGTCGTCGCTCTACGAGACACAGAACTCGGCACAGCTGAAGGCGCTAGACAAACATTCGGCGCTACTGCAGGAGCTGCATCAGCGACAGCTGCAGGCTGCGACCCAACGACCCAGCTCGGCTGTCCCTGATGCAGCTGCCTCTAGTGGCGCTGCCGGAGGCACCAAAACTGCCACGATACTCGTTTCTAAATCAAAAACCAAAACTGGGCTGCCCCTGTTGCTGAAGAATTCCATTAACAATTAGGCAAACAAAAACGAAAACAAAACTAAAACAAAAACAAAAACAAAAACAAAAAAACAACCCAATAAGCAGACTCATTGCATTTTTGTAATCTTTGTATTTGGTAGTTTGTATACAAAACGAAACAAAAACTCTCGCTACCCTCACACACACTCATTGTAGGTTTATATGTATATGTATTTAACGTATTTTCGGTATTTCCCTTTAAGTCCAAAATGCCCAGTATTCATTTATTTTCAAAATTGTACGCATTTGTCTGTGTCGTGGTACTTTTGTAGCATTTAAGTCGAAGTTTTAAATTCTCGTATGCATTCAAGTGCAATATATATATATATATATATAACATATATATATATATATATAACATAACAAATAATTTACATTATGTGCTCTATATTTTTTCTGCTAATTGTTAATTAATTTTTAATGAGAGCTTGACAATGAATCCAAAGTCCCCGGGATCGAAAAACTCTTAGAAACGAATACAAATTATTTTATGAAAATGTGCTTGAAAGTTTTCTAGTATTTTAAACATTTTACCTTTGGTATTTCCACAACTGTCGTATAATTTGTTTTTATTTATTTATTTTTTTATTTTTAAACAAGAATTTTATTTATAAAATTCGAATGAAATTTGTATTTATTTTGATATGCATCTCCGAAGCTGATTAGCAAATCTATGTACTCCCATTATTTGAATTACATCTTATTTATTGCAATTAAACTCGAACTAACAATGACTTAGACGACGAAGCATACTAAATCACATAAAGAATAATAATTTTATAAATGAGAGCAAGAAAATTACGAAACTAGCAAAGTAAATTAAACGAATACCAAGTCAAGTATGTGGAAAACTAGTTTAATATATTTACATATTATATAAATATATATATATATATATATATATGTGTATATATATTTAAATATATATACATCATATATGTATCTAATGAACAAGAAAAGCAACTTGAAAACCGCAAGCAAACAATATCAATGTGCAATCGCCCCTCCACAAACCGCAAACACACACTCTCACACACAAGTTGTCAACCATAAGCGAAACGGTAATGAAAAATTAAACACTTACACGGTTATTTTGATGCCATATTGTTATGCAATTTGACCGGTTCGTTTTTTGCATAAATTACCCAGTTAAAAAGTAAATAAATCAAATAATAAACGAAGCAAATGTTGAACATACAAAATTTAGCAGTTAAAAGCAAACAAACATATGAAATAAATTAAAATAAAATTCAATATGATTAAAAACAACATTTTGAAGATTCTTTGGGGAACTATTAAATTAATTCTTTAAGAGTTAAGAATTATTTAATTAATTTTCTGTGCAGACTAATCATTATTCTTTTTTAATGTAGTTTGTTTCGTAGTAACAGGAAAATTAACATAAGTATGTTTAAAATATAATTTAATTACTTTTGAAATTCGATATTAACATTAAATTTATAATACTCAAAGAAATTTATGTCATTTTCAATGGAAATATTTTAAGTTTTCAAAACAAATAAATTATTTTTGATTCTCCGTCACTTGAATATTAATTCTTTTCTATTAGGCCATGCTGGTAATTTTTATAAAACATTCTGAATATTACTACAAACTCATTTGAGTCGCTTAAGTATATTTATTCGGGTGTCCATAAAAATATCTAACGATGTCTTTTATAAAACAATTTCCTTGATTTTTAAATAAAATCTTCTGGCACATGTATAAATTAACATTTTTTTTATTGCAATCTCAAATTGAGTATTGATTTACAAAAAGTATGGCCGGCTGACATAATTTATATAAAATTATTAGTCTCAAACTATTGCTGAATACTAAGTTTAATCGTTCCCTTTTGATAATCCACTATTCCTTAGTTTAATAAATGTTTATGTCCCATCTGTAAGATTTCTTACAAAATCTAAGATTCTTTTCTTCAATTGTTTATAAATCCAACAACCATTACCAACAAAGTTTCTCTAGATAAGCGAAATGAAACTGGATTTAAAAGATTTACTATTTATATTTATTTCCCATAAGTTTATAATTTAAAAAGACTGTTATTAGCTTTAAATAACTTTTTACATAATTCAACCAACTACAATATATATATATATTTGTAATTTTAAACGAACAACGATCTATACAGCTCCGTCTTGGAATCCTCCGTCCAGTCGCTGGCCTCGTTGGGTGCCATGAAATTGATCAGCTTGTTGTGGACCACATAACTGCAGAATAAAATGGGGGTAAGTTGAATAGACTTTATTTTCTGATTGCTTTACCATAACCTACCGTAACTTTCTACCCTTGCTGGCTCTGGTGTCCACCTTCTTTTTCATTTTCTGGCGCAACTTCTGCAGCTCCACAAACTGTTTGGCTATGTCGCCCATGCTGGACGTATTGCTGGCCTTGTACTCGATGAGCTCGCGCAGCTGCTGATGATAGAAATCGCTGTCGTCGTAGATATGCGGCTGCCTCTGGCTACTCTCTCCATTTATTGCCGCCTCCGATTCCTCCTTCTCCTTCTCCGGCTGCTGTTGCTGATTGTTTTTGAGCGTTTGCGACTTCTCAACGAGCGCCTCACGATTGGCCAGCGCACTGTCGATCTTCTTGACGATGTCGTAATCCTCCTGCACGGACTTGCGCTTGAGGCCCGCGCCCGGCGCCAACAGCTTGGTGCGATCGTCCCACTTGAGCAGCACCTCGTTGCGATAGCTGCGCATGTTCTCAAAGTTACTTTGCAGCGCATTCGCGTAACGTTTGCTCGCTGGCTCCGCGCTCGACTCCGCCGGCTGTTTGCGCTTCACGCCCTGGCGCAGCTCGCCGTGCTGCTGCGTGAGCGCCGCCTGCAGGGCGAGCAGTTGTTGCAGCAGCTTGCAACTGCGCTCCTGCGCCTCGCTTAGCACCGCTTGCAGCTCCTCGTTGTTTTCGCCCAGGGCTTTTAGTGTCTCTGGCGGCGGCAACTGATTCGCCTTGCTGCTCACTTTTTGCGTATTGATGCGCAGCTCCAACAGGCGCTCCCAAATCCGCAGTTGGTTCTGTACGCAGAGACCCTTCTGCACTTCGGCTTGCTGATTTGTATGGGACATGATATCGCGGACATCCATGGCAGCGTCCTCATCATCATCATCCTCATCGTCATCGTCATCTTCATCGTCATCATCTTCATCTTCATCATCATCCTCATCGTCATCATCATCCGCCTCTTCACTTTCCTCTTCCTCCTCCGCTGCCTGCGGCACATTCGCATAATCCTCTAAGCTGCTGTCGTCATCCTCACTTCGAGCAGTTTTCGACGCCTTCAACTTGTTGTTGAACGCCTTTAAAGTCGCCGCCTCCTCTTCGTCTGTGTCGCTCTCTTCATACGGCAGCTCCTCATCAGCCTCACTTGCCTCCCCGTCCTCATCCTCTTCCTCCTGCTCGAATTCCTGGCGACTGCTGATTTTGCCCTTGTAGCGTTCGCTCTGCTCCGACAGCAATTTTACGTTGCGCTTGCGAAAATCCGTGCTGCGTCCGTCCGGCAAATCGTATTCCTCCTCGAAGTCGACGACGCGCGCTTTAGTGGCCACATCCACATCGGAATTATCATCGCTGTCGCTGTCGTTGGGATGTGCGAGCAGTTTGCTCACCTTCTCTGCCACGGTCTCTGCTTGTTTTTTGGCTTTGCGCAGCATTTTCGCTAGATTTTCATTTAAATTCAGCGAAAAAGAAATAACAACAGCCGACAACACGTGAAAGTAGACTAGTTCAGTTGAGTTTATCAACTGATTCGATTGTTTCAGCCTGCGCGTTATCGAACTGGTTTCCCATGTGTTCGTCGATAGCTTAAATAAAAATGTACGTATTATCGATGATTCAGGCGTGCTGCCACCCTGTATGAAAAAGAAGAAATTGTTTTAAAATTTTTATTTTCTGTTGAAAGGTAAACAGTATTTTAAAAATTAAAAATTAAAGATATTGTTTAATTTTATTATTGTTATTATTATTTGCTTATTATGTTGCATAAATTCAAAATGGTCCGATTAAAATGCAAAATGGATTAACGAGAATTGGAGGATAAAATAATATAATAAAAAATAAAAATGAACAAATTAAATTGGAATTAATTTATAGATAAAATATTTTATTTGCAAAAAAAAATTAAAAATAAAATATTGGAAAATCAGCATGTTTTTTATATTAATCCAGAAATTAATAAAGTTAATCTTATAGCTAATCACTGTCATTAAAATTAAACAAAAAATAATAAATTAAAAAGCGTTAAGAAGAAGTTTAGGTAAAATAATAATTTTGGGAATTAATGAAAAATGGAAATGATTATTTTCGAATTTTAAGAATTATATAGTATTCAAATAAGTAATTTTTAAAGCTTGTACGTAATTTGTACATTTTGGTATTGCATAAAGTTTAAAACTATACTTTAACATACTTTTCAGCGTCCTTTTATATTTACTTTTAATATAAAAAAATTGTAAAAAAATGTATATTATTTACACTCTAGCTATTGGCATCAACAGCCTAAGCTTCTTTGACATTTAGTGGGAACATTTTATTTGATCTAAAATTAAATAATATTATTTAGGAATACATTTTTAAATTTCCTTGTAAAAGATATCCTACTGCATCTAGATTTATGTCGTATATAGATTTAATTTTAAATGACAGTCTCTTATGCACTAAACTATCTCGCGACACGCTTCCTCATTATAGTCGGCAAAATGATCCCTTATCAGCACAGGTGCATCTTGATAACGAGCCGCGCACGCACACACGTATGCATATGTGTATATGCACATGGCCAGCACCTGCACACACACTCCCACTCGCACGCACACACATTCATAGCATACAATAGCGGGCTTTGAACTGTCATGAATGTGAACATGAACTTGAAATCCTTTTGTTGGCACCGATTTGTGCTCATTAAATTAATGAAATGTTGGCAAATTGCGACTTGGGCTTTTATGGGCGGGCCTGTGGGCAAAATGGTTAACCTTGAAAAGTGCAGAATTACGGTACAAAACAGACGCCATTGGGCGGCCATAGTTAGCACAAGTGTTGCCGGAAAAGGATAAATTACGCAGTATTTGAATTATTTTTGTATTTCTACCACAAAACAAAAAAAAGCAAGTGTATATATTTTATTCGCATTAAGTTGGAGGAAAAGTCAAGCCAGACACAGCGACCGCAGATAACGCAATAAGCTTTTATTATTTTTTATATATTTTTTTATTTAAAATTTTGTTTTTGTATTTTTTAATTTTTTTTTAAAACACGCTCACGGCTGGCGTTAACGGTACTACATTGATAAGCGCACCAAGAAGCGTTTTGGCAATTTGGGAGTCAGACAGTCCGATAGACAGACCAGCTGTGAACTTTGAATTACACACACACACACACACACAGGAAGATAGACAGACAGCGGCATACGCATTGATAAATGTGAAATTTTATGCGGGCGGGCAAAGCGAACACATGTGCCAATTTGGGGTCGACCGCTGTTATCACGAATGCCCGCCCGCCCGGACGGACGGTCTGACGGACGGTCGGTCGGTCTGACGGTCGGGCGGCGTTGCCAACTACATATAGTATATTTAAGAGTGTTGGGAGCGCCGGCTGTGTCGCAATTTTATTTAATTTTTTAATACGATTATCAGTTGTTGTCGAGATTTCGATTTCACGGCGGCATCAGCTGCCCCAGCAGCCGCACTGTGATTTCAGTCAGTTCCTGTACGCCGCACGGTGCAAATACGAGTCCGACTAACGCTAATTACAGCGTCGAAATCCAATGCGATATCGATAACACAGCTCATGTTTGTGTGTTGTGTGGGTGGACAGTGCCAGTGTTGCAAACCGATCGCGTTGTGCCGCCCTCTCTGGTGTTAGTGCGTGAGGTGTGCAAATAATCAGATCTTACATGCATAAACATGTTGATATATATTGGAAAATGTACATATATATATACATGTTTATAGAGAGCACAATACGTGTGTTTAATTTATACGCAATATGTACATACTACTTATTTTCTTGTACACGGTGCGCGCGCGTGTTTAGAAAACGCAAAACAAAACGGAAATAAGAATAAGAAAAAAACAGAAAAACAGAAAAATAAAAATAAAAATTATTGTGTAGATTGATTAAGAGATTGATTACGCCTACAATAGGTAGATTGATTGCTAGATTTGGCTAGCAGCACAATAACGGGTGTACAACAGTGTTGGATAACAGACGAACAGTCAGCAGTTGCATAGAATTCAAATGTAACTCGTAATGCCTCATAAAATTTATTCAATATATGATTAAAAATATATGTATAAACAATTTTGTACGTTTTAAATTTGCAATTTTCAAAATATATGTGTAGAATTTGTAAATTATTAATGGTTATTTGTTGCAAATTTAATAATATAGATTCAGTCACTTTAAACCAGATTGCAAATATTTAATAGGTAATTTTATTAATTTCAATTGTTATTAGTTAACCTTCCGGTTCATGCTCGATTTAATTGTACGATTTCGAATGGCGAGCCCCCTTAAACTTCCACCCATTGTATTATTTATCTCTGCCTTTGTAGGCAGAGAAACTGAAAGTTCAAAAGCCAACAATCAACAGGCGATTAAGCAAATAAACAATTGATTTGTACTACAAATACAACAAGTTTCGATGAGCGTGTGCTCAAGGATTAATACACTGAGAGAGCCATTTAAATGCTGTTGGTACATTCATTATCTATAATTGTGTTGTTGTTGCTGTTCAATTGAGCGACAGTCTGCCCCATTGAGCGCAATCGATTAACAGATTAATAAGCAGGCCTGAGAGCATTATTCATTATGAAAGACCCGCACGCAGCATAAGAGGCATATTTATTATCACTTACAAAAATATTCCAATAATGTGTGAAAGTAAAATTAGTTCAAGGTTAAAACGCTGAAGGCGTGAAAAATGCAGCTCCGAATCAAAACAATAATAAAAAATATACTAAACTTATTAAAAGGAAAAAAAAACCCTTACAACTATAACAAATCATTTTAACCGAGCGTACAAATGAGTGAAAATAATTAATTGATTTGAGTTGAGTAACATTGAAATTGCCAGGAATTCCAGGAGCTCCCCAGGCCAAAGGGCTCAACAAGACAAAAGCTGCTGCGGCTTTGGAGTCTGCTTCAGTTTCTGTTTATGTGCTTATCGCACAAGGCTGGCAGTCGAGCGTGATGAAAAACACAGCAAATTTGCTGGAACGCAAAAAATAATAACAAATGTATCAACGGGAATACATGTATTAGTTGTATTCTAAGTGTATACCTATTAAATAATCGCATTCAATCAAGTGTAAGAGTTTTCTTTATAGGCATCCTAATTGACAGGCCCTCCAACAAATAAAATGGGTTTGCGTCAAATGTGTTGCTTCAATTAAGCCAAAAACGTCATTTGTTTATTTTCCCTTATAAATAATATTTACATGCAAACAGGCACATTTGCAATAATTAAAAAACATAGATCCCTGAATGAACGTTTCTGTTTTTTTTATTTTTATTTTAGCCAATTTTCTTGATAAAGGGAATGTAAACAGTTCATAGTTCATTTAATTCGCTATAATTCTAACAAGAACAAACATTGATTCTTGAGATTCAAACATTTTATTTGTTATTCATTATTTCCGTTTATGTTTTGGTTATGATTTTTTGTTTTTAATAAATTATACTTTTGTAAGGCGGCAAGCAAAAATAATAATCAATATATTTTATACACACACACGAATGCATTTTATTTATAATAAATTAATAAACCAGAAAATGTTGTATATACTTTAATAACATGCAGACTATGTCAAAATACGGCTAAGAAAATTAAGAATGAAATTTTTATTTTACGACGTAAAAACATGAATTTGGTTCTTTAATTTCGGTTATTTTAAGTACGAAAGTTCTTGTAATAGGTATTTAGTACTTAAGTCAAGACTTTTATACTCATCGGTCGATTATAGAATCAATAAATATCATATATAGAAAAGAATATTCAAGAACGGAACGAAATTAAAATTTTGAGTACAATTGTTATGAAATTAAATTATTAGTGCAAAACGGAATGAATTCTACAATGGCGTTTTTCTTTGAATATAGGACACAAGATAAGGTGAAAAATCGTTGATTTGGAAAATTGAGAACTTCACGTGCACGAGCAGCAATTTTTTACTGAGAGCTGGGAAGATGGCCCAGCCTGGCGAAGTGAATGAGGTTGTTTACGATCATCGTATATTGCAAGATTGGTCAAACGTGAATAATACGAACGGAACCATGCACCTGTCCAAGGATATGATATTCAATGACGGCCATCGCCTGTCCATCACAGTCTACAGGTGAGTGAGAAAGAAATACATATATGAGTGAGAGAAATAAAGAAAGCAACCTTACTTTCTACTCACCACACCGAGTGAGATCACCCACACATTTTCCAGCCAGCATTGTTGTACTTTGGTATTCACATTCACACTCACATTCACGCCGATAAGCGGCGATTGTCTATGCACTTTTCTAAACTTATCAGTCGCTGTGTAGGTGTAGATGTGGTTATTAATAAGTATAAATCATGTCGTGCTCATGTCTATCTGTCTGAGATTTAATAATTTTCACTTGGAATTTGAACGCTGTAGTTCAGCGTAGGGTTCACTTTAATAGAGTGATTCGAAATTTACAGAGATCTGTTTACTGATTGGCGGACAGAAAACTGACTAAGAAGCCCGTAGAAAGTGCTGTGTAGGATTCGGATTTATTTTTATTTATTAAATAATATGTTGTTTTATTTTTTAAGTTTTTCAAATATGTGTTTATCGTTGCGGGTATTGAATTATTTAGACATGCTTCTATGGAAATCAAGATAGGCTTTTATGGGAACACATTCGAATTGCGGATACGCAATATAGATTAGGAAATCAGAAAAACCAACTATAATATAAAACTTGATAAAACTTGGTTAAGAAGTTAATAAAGTAATTTAAATAATATTTATGATTGAATATGTATACATATATACATATTACAAATGAATTAATGTCTTAGCAACTAGTTACAACTATTTGCCATTTAATCAGTGTACACAGGTGATTAGGAGGCAAATAGTTGTTCTAAGTTCGCGTTATTGAGTCTTACTGCCACACAACTATAGCTATACATTAATAATAAATAATCATAAAGTGTAATTACATTTTTAATTTGCAATCTCGAATAAGTTAAGTCCTTTGTTGATGTAATCATTAGCTGTCATCAGTTTATAACTTTTTGTATCTTATCTAAAATACCTGATAAATATAAATAAATAATTAGCTAAAAATGTCTAAAATATTCGAGTTGTTAAGAATTCAAAAATATATAAATATATAAGTTATAAGTTGGAAGTTATATAGGTATATTAAAGTTCCATATATTTTATGTTTTAAGTACTATATATTGTTTACAAAAACTGCATTTGGAATTTAAGTTTAATTTATGTTATTAGAGTACGATTTGTATTATGAAATGTCATGCCTACAATAAATTGGCAGTCTTCACTTTTTACTAACAATAAACAGGGTGTTTATACTCGTGTCACACAGTATTTGCAGAATGGGTGTAGTTTAAGTGGAGTAAAAATAAAATTCCGTGGCTAAATTGTAAAGTAAAAAGCTGATGTCTGACTAAAAGATACCCTGTTACTCAAATCTGGAGCTCAATATCGGTTAATAGTTCACATTAATGATATATTATTAATTATTTTATTATACTTTTTTAATTATATAATTATATATGTATATCAATCCTATAATTAAATTTGCAAAATTATTTTAGTTTTTTTATTTCACTAAAAAAGCGATTTATTTAAAATACCTTTTGTATTTATTATTATGTTGATATGAAGATTTCAGGATTTGTGCAAGAACATTCACAGGGTGAAATATAGATTTTATCGATTTGCCAGTGGACGTATCCAAAAGATTTTTTTGCTATCTTTAGAGGTGGTCGTCAGTAATCTGTCTGCAAAAATGTGATGTATCTAGCATTAAAGCTAAGTGAGATATATAGATTAAATCAATATACCACGCACCCACTGGTCGTTGCCAAAAAAAAAAAACGTTCATACGGACAGACATTGCACAAACCCAAAATACAAAATAATCAGTTCAATTTTGCGTATTCTTATGTGAATATTGTAGATTTTAATCGATATATATACACATATGAATATAAAAGGTGCTTTTAAAAATGAGTTATAATTGTAATATATTTGCAAAAATATTCTTTGCATATAATATAAAAAACGTTTAGAGAAACTTGCCCAGATATGATTGAAAATGTGTTCTTTATAGCATCTGTGACTATTGCTTTGGGCAAGGGTATATTTTCCATGTTAAACGCCAGCGTCCCTGCTCCCTTTGAGTTTACTGCGGCTCTTTATTGGCGCTTTAGAAACTTCTTCAACTGGAGTTCAGCTCGCTGATCCGTTCAATTCCGTTGACCCACTTATCAAACGGATTGCACCCACGCATTGTCAGCCATTTGGCTGCCTTATCCGAACGTCGCGACGTCGTTGCTGCAGCACTCCGATTAATCGCGGCGACCTTTTTCATTCGCAGCATACTCTTTGTGATCTCAACAATTGGGAACAGCACGGTGCTCTATCTGCTAACCAAGCGTCGGCTGCGGGGTCCCTTGCGCATTGACATCATGCTAATGCATTTGGCCATTGCCGATCTAATGGTGACGTTGCTGCTGATGCCGCTCGAGATTGCGTGGGCCTGGACGGTGCAGTGGCGTTCCACGGATCTGATGTGCCGTCTCATGAGTTTCTTTCGCGTGTTCGGACTGTACTTGTCGAGCTTTGTCATGGTGTGTATATCGCTGGACAGGTGAGTCGACGCCAACATCCACCTGGCCGGTGACTGTCGCTAATGGACCACATCGATGGCCAGATAAGGCGACACGCAGAGTGTCAATCGTTTGCCTAACATTTTGGCCAAATCTAACGTTCCACCCATTTCAGATATTATGCCATACTGAAGCCGCTGAAGCGCTCCTATAATCGCGGTCGCATCATGCTGGCCTGCGCCTGGCTGGGCTCCGTCATATGCAGCATTCCACAGGTGGGTTGCCGCCACCAACCAGTCGCCGTAGCCGGCCAATTAATGTCATTCATTTCGCCAACTCGCCAACAGGCCTTTCTCTTCCATCTCGAGGAGCACCCGATTGTCCACGGCTACTTTCAATGCGTCACCTTTCATTCGTTTGTGAGCGAATTTGACAACTGGCTGTATCAGATCGCCACGATGTGTGCCATGTACGCGTTTCCTTTGATCGTCTTCATTTACTGCTATGGCGCCATCTACTTGGAGATCTATCGCAAGAACCAGCGTGTCGTCAAGGATGTCATCGCGGAGCGCTTCCGTCGCTCCAACGATGATGTCTTGAGTCGCGCCAAGAAGCGCACACTGAAGATGACCATCTCGATTGTGATTGTGTTCATCATCTGCTGGACTCCGTACTATTTTATATGCATGTGGTATTCGCTGGACAAGTCGTCCGTGGATAAGGTCAACTCCTTAGTGCGCAAGGCCTTGTTCATATTTGCTTCGACGAATTCCTGCATGAATCCCTTGGTCTATGGCTTGTATAACATACGTGGTCGCATGAACAACAACAACAATGCGGTGAGTGAAAGACCCAAAAGCCGTTCTCAACTATTGTCTCGCTTATCTACCCCTTTGTCAATTGGGAAATTAGGGTATATTAAAATAATGGAAGTATATGTATCATCTATTTAAAGAGAATTACGACACACAGAAGGTATACATTTATTTCAAAGCTGCAAATCGGGTTTGAACCGAACCCTAGACCGAACCAATTTTAAAATAAAAGATAGCCGAACCTGAACCCAAACCAAAAATATATGGTTTTTTTCAAAAATGTTTATTTAATTGGACAAATAGTTTTTTCTTACATTTTTACCTTATCACTTTTTAATTTAAGTTATTTATACATGATACATGAATAAACAATTTATTTTTGCATATTACAAATTAAATTATATTTGTGATTGCGTATCTGTCGGTTATAATTAAATATAATTATATGTGAATCACTTTTTAAACATTGAGAAACTCTATCTGCTTTTGTATTTGCATTTACAGTGTTATTTGTGAAAAAATTATAAGAGATAAAATAAGTGCGTTGAACCCAGGTTCAAACCAAATCGTGTGTTCGATCCGTGAGTCGAACCAACGATCCTTTTTTGGCTTTGCAGCCTTGATATATATATATAAAGTATCAACAGCCGAGTAAAATTAGACTTATTCGTCTGCCTGTCCGTCCGTCTGTTTGAGTGCTTCGATCTTGGAAACAATCAGAGCCAGAGTTTTGATATTTAAAACGTATTTGCTTCTACTGCAAGCGCAGACCAAATTTATTAACTGATCAACTATAAAGTGATCGATAAGTTTTTTCATTTCCGAATTATTGATAATTATCGAGGATACTTGACCATATTATTAAAGTTTTTTCGAGCTAGAGAGAACAAAAAAGGATACAGAATGTTTAATTTTTGATAAATTTTCTCCGATTAAAGATAAAGATTTGCTCTTCTGTATATGCACACATAACCTTTGAGTAGAAGAAAGTTGAATATGCATGTTTTGCCAGTTCTGAGCTGGGTATAGGATATCACCTAGTCAGGCACTCCTGACTGGAGCACTTTTACTTCTTGCACTTTACACAGCGCGTCTTCACAAGTCTTCTGGCTAACTTTTACTCTCTTCTTGCAGTCGGTCAACAATCGCCACACTTCGATGTCGCATCGCCTGGACTCCTCCAATCAGCTGCTGCAGAAGCCCATCAGCACGCTGCCCAATGGGAAGGGGCACGTGGTGGCTGCTGCGGTGGCGGCTACCACAAAGCTGGCGCATGTGGTGCGCCTGAAGACAAATGGCGCTGCCGGCGACGCGCCGTCTCCGGCTGTCGCAGCGCCCCTCGCCACCCAGTTGGATGTTAACGACGACGTCAGCGTCAGTGTTGTCACTATCAAGTGCCAGGAGCACTCGCCCATGCCCAAGACGCCCATCATCTGCCGCAAGTAATGTCGCTTCTCGCTGCCGTTTCCCCCTTTTATTTTTTATGACGCCCCATCATCAACTTCACTTTTCATTTAGGTTTTCGCACAGTTGTCGGCATAAATTCTGCATTTTATTTTGCGGTCCAAATTCGCATACCTGCCAGATGCGTGGTTCGTTTAATTTTACCACACAATAGGAAAGCGAGTTTGTGGTTAGTCGACGGGGCTGTCCAGTCATGGGGTTAATGGGTTATAAGGGGTTCAAAGTACGAGGTGGGTTATGAAATGCCAGGAAATCCATATGATTCAAATGACTTCAGAAACAAAAGGTATCCGAAAGTCCAGTTTCCTAGTATTAACAATTATAATTAATATTATCAGTAAAGTAAATAGTTATACGCTTTTAACCTGGCTTAGATAACAATACAGTCAATACTAGGCTGGGGTTTGAACCCAAATTGGCATTATTCAGTTGGCCTTACACAGAAAATAAAAATGCCGTACTTATGTAAGTGCAAAATACTTAAATTCGTACTTGAAATTTTAAGACGATTCGTACTATAATATCTACTTATATTCTATTATGAATTTCGGGATTGAGAAAAACGTAATTGATTTAAAAACGTTGTACTATGTTCAAGAAAATCCGAAATTACCGTATTGCTGATACCTCGTTTACTTGATTTTAAAACGGATTACTTGATTTCTTAGTAAATAATATAACATAAGGTCTGACAAGTCGATTTTATTAAAAATATCGATTTGTATATAAAACTGAACAATGAGAAGCCCGGACTGGTATATAGTTGTAGTGTTTGTTTTAAAATTAGTTGGGTTGATTGTTTATAACTATATCCCATACTGTACATAGTAATAATAATAATAATAATATCTAAATCTGAGTGAATTGACTGACTGATCAGTGACCAAAGCAGAGCCTAATTTTTCCACAGTAGTTTGCTTTTATTGCGTTATTGGAAATTCCACCCACAAAGGTCGAAAATTATTGTCTTAAACCTTTGCGTGCAAAATGGGAATAGGGAGGTTGTTTGCAAAATAGTCAAATGTATTGTCCAATGGGATTCAAAATTATTTATAAAGATCTGCCTAGGAAAAATCAATCTTTAACAAAGTTCGAATAGTTCGTCCAGAAAAACAAATAGTTTATATTGGACCGGATAAAACCGGAAACTACCTGAGTATACAGTTGCTCACAGCTTATTTCAACCAGCACTTAATAAAAACTTTAAGAAGCTAAAAACTAAACTAGGAAATATATTAAAATTATTCAAATGCAGGTTGTTAGTCGAATGTTTTAACTTATTAGACTTATTAGAAATTATATTACCTATCCTTTCCAATCGTCAATAATTTAATGTGTAACTTTTATTATATCCGGATTAATGGCATGCATAAAGCGAACTTTTTCCGATTTGCATCTTGGTTTATGTGCCGACCTTGAACAGGCACATTAACTCCGCCCAAAGTTAGCTGACGCTAATGTCAACACCGGCACTGTGAACCCACTTCAAAACCCATATATCATTTTGCGTCAACTCATCGAAAGCCCCGACTAAACAATCGAATGCCTTGTGTACTTACAGTTGTGGCGACTCCATTGAAGTGGCTAGTGTGGATAAGACCTAAAGTGTCTGGGGGTATCTGCCAAATAGCTTCAATGACATCAAGTGCGGTGGCAACGGCTTAATTGGGAGTTGCTACCGTTTTGAAGCGGCTTGGAACAAAAGGCTTTTTTCGTTTGCTTGCGAGATTTTTGCATTTAAGTTACAGATTAAAATGTAAACGACAACAAATATGCCAGAGCTGATTGAAAATATTTTGGTCTAGGCCGTTAAATGTTTAAAAGCTATCATAAAATACGCTTAAGACGTAATAGCGCGTAATATTAGATACTCTAGTTAGTTGGCTTATTGCTTAATTTAAATTAATTTATTCATAAAACCGAATATCAAATGTAAAATTATAGAAAATAGCGAACAACAAAAATTTAACATGTGTAATTAATGGCCGAGTCTAGCTACACCCTAGCAATAACTATAGGCCCCTTGGCTTTATTTGCATTGGATCTTCTATAGAGACGGCGTTAATCATTTGCTTTATAGCCCGCGATGACGTTAATTATATAGTCGTGTGTGTGCGCGCTTTTAAATATTTATTAGACATAGATATGCGATGAATAGGAAACCAGTTCCGTTTGAGGGCCCCTCTGGGCTCTAAGCGATTGACCTTTAACTAGTTGTATGTACGAGTGTCTGTGCAAGGGTTCGGGCTGTTGTAAGTTTAAAGTCAGAGTTAGAATTTAGATTTAAAATGTTGTGTTCTTTACTAAAATGTTTTCAAGGGATAGTTTTTGGGAAGAGCTTTAAGTGAATTGCTCAATACTTTAAAAAGAATTCTAAATTTAAGCCTAAGCGATATATATTTCACTGCTCTTTAATTTTCAACATAATATTACTCTTAAATATTCGTTAAATTTGCATAAATAAGAAAGAAATTCAGTTAAAAATGTCAAGCAGTTTTCTACTTGAATTCAGCCTAAAACGTTTTCAATGGAACAACAACGCTTTTTAAATTGAATATATATATATTTAGAAATGTTTGAAATTTTAAATTACGTTCTTTGTCAAGTTTAAAAATTCCTTCGGCATTGGCTAAAATTTTTTGGTTTTCAATGTCCCTGATAATATTACAATTTAAATTCCCAAACGAGAACAACAACAGTCCAGTACAGTACTTAGATCAGGAATCTAGATCTTTGTTGAAATATATATATATATATTCGAACAAGTCTATATTTCTTTCATCGATTTAAATGACAATATCAGACCGTTTTTCTTTACTAATTTTTTGTTTATGTTAAATATCTTTCTGTGCCATTATAATTTGTCAATAGTTATTTTTTGTTCCCCCACCAGACTAGGAAACCTTCTCTTTTCATTCATCTGGCAGTCGTAATATTTATAACTGTCATAAGAGGCAGCCGGCTGCTTGCCTCTTGCTACTTGTTGCTGCCACACAGCCCACGCAATCTGTGCGACATTTTTAACAGTTGCCACTGCGAGATTCAGAGTAACCCAATTAGTGGCCAAAAGGCATAAAAGACAATTTTCACAGCGATTGGGCCGTTGGCGCGAACAGTGTTAGAAAGTGGCTCACTTTCGTTACACTGCACAACAAAGTCACGTTCACAAGGCACTCAAAACACACACACACACACACAAAGGCACAATAAACAGAGGAATGCTTGTAATCGAAACTTGAAGACCGAAAAATAAACATGTTAATAATACAATTTTATGATTAATACGAAATGAACTGCAACAACAGCAACAACAGCAACAACAACAACAGCATCAGGGGTAGTCAACATGCAAGCTGCGTTGTAGCGCCGTCAAAGTGCGTGGGTCGTTCCCGCTGATGATGCTGGGAACAACAGCAACAACAACCGACCTGAACGAGCTGCTCACCGGGCCGCTTATTTATAAATCACGCACATAATGAAATTTCAGCAAGTGGTCGTCGTGTCCAAAAATGCAGCCAACAAGCAGGCAAAATATGCAGAGATAACGACGATCCGTGGATCTGGGTGTGCGCTATAGCGCCATGATATATTTATGCATATGCGTTACGCCCGGAACAGGCCAGGCCAGGCCAGGCCAGGCCAGGCCAGGCCAGGGCGGCTCTTGACATGCTGGCGACATAAAGATGAACTGCTCGAAGATCTGAAGCTGCCTTCGACTTCGCTGACGTGTTACGCATCAGTTTGTTGTCACTTTAATAGGGGGAGGGAGGGAGGCAGGGAGGACAGACAGACAGACAGGACTGGGCTGGGGTGGGGGCCCAACACTTGTACTGCATAAGTAGCCATTAATAGGTGCCACATGCACACATCGCATTTTGGGGAGAGGCTAGTTTTAACGAGTGCTTCGCTTGTTGGCTTTAATGATTGCGGAGCGTGCCAGTTTTATGTGCCGCATTTCGGGGCATTTCGAAAGTGCCCGGCTTTTAGAGTTTTGTGGCGGGCGAGGAATGTGGCAAGGCTGAACGCATAAAAAGGGTTCAGTGTTCAGATTTTAATGTGGTTTACGAGTCAGGGCAACATTGTTGTTGCTGCTGTTGTTGTTGTTGTTGCGAAACTGGGTTTCGATTTCAAAACAACAGCGAACTTTATTGCCTGGCTTAGAGCCTAATTGGCCAGTAAATTGGGGATAATGTAAATATTTGCATGGATAATAAGCTTTAATACTGCAATTAGCCACAAATAAATACATCTTAGGCAGATCAACACGAAAATCAATAAAATCTTCAATAAAAGCAGGTGTTTTATTTAATTTCATTTTATCCGCAAGCTTATAATAACGAGTTAAAATTATGACAACTAATTTGAAATCTATCATAACAGTTAATTAATCAGCAATCGATCAAAGATATACAGTGAGTGACAAAAATTTACAGACGACCTTTATTGTAATTCTTTTCGTTTCTCGCTCATAATTGTATATGGTTATATTGAAGAGTGAAATGAAAATATATTTAAAACATTGCTACATCATTATTTTTTCTGATTATGCTTTTCGGCTCGTCAGATAGAAAAAATGGGGGTAATATGCAGACTTTTGTCGCTTAAAGTATTTGCTTTCATCAATTTAGCCATAGCTTGAATCCCTCTGAGCTAAAGCCAACAACAGTCTGGCAACTCTGCGCTCGCTTACGCAAATTTGCACGTGGGCGTCTTAGCTTACTCACGCGTCAAAAGAAACACAAACGAAGACAAAATGCTGCGACGCCGGCTCCGGCTGCTGCTGCTGCTGCTCTGCTGAACGCGTTTCTCCCAACAACAACAACAACAACACTACCGCGACAGAAACAGCAACAAGTTAATACAACAGCAACAACATCAAGTCGCCAGCATCACCAGCAACAGCAACAAAATCAGCTGAGAACAAAACAAACTGCAATCAGGCGACGACGACTGCAACAACTGTTGCTGCTGTCGACGTCGCTGCCGCTGTCGCTGCTGCTGCTGCTGCTTTTGATGTCGCTGTCGCGTCTGGTACCCTTCAGTGTGCGTTTGCACGTTGAACACGACGGTACATGTAGCTGAGGTAAACGATAAAAGCGCGCGTGCGGCTATCGATTAAGGCGCGCGAGTTTTCCTGCCGTTCGTTTGATCCGTGATCTATTACGGCTTTTAGTGCTGCTCGTTTGTTGTTCTTGTGAGAATCATTATTAACGAATAACAAGAACAACAGTGGCGGACGCGGACGCCTGTTAAATTGTCACCGTGGCGCATTTTGACAGACGCCGCAGAGCTGCCGCAGCCACAGCGAGCATCATTTTCATTTCCAATTCGCTGTCAAGGTGGCTTCGCCTTCAGTCCGCGTTCTTGTTGTTAATAGCATAAAAGTGTTTTAATTTTTATTAGCACGAACACCGAACGAACGTTCGTTCAGTTGTGCAGCCACTGCCATTGCTGGAGGATCGTCGTCGTCGTTGTCGTCGTTTTCGTCGTCGCCTTATTCGTCGCGTGTGCCGTTCGTTCTAATAAAATCAATCGGAGAGATCTTCGCGTGTGTTGGTTTTCTGCGTGTGTGTGTGTCTGTTTCGTTGTTTATGTTTGTCGTCTCTTGAAAAGGGTTTAAAATTTTTAATGCATCCGTTTTATTATCGTTCCATATGCTAGTGTGAGAAGTCTTCAATCCGATTTGTTTGATCTGGCACAGAGCAGTGCATATATACCCGAAAAAATACACAAGAGAAGTCGGGAAATTAAGTGTGGCAACAACCATAAAGATAACTTAAGTTGTTCTAAATACATTTGCGTTGACAGCAGTAAGTGGCAGTGGAAGCTCAAGGAGCTGTCTGCAATAAGTACGACAAAGAGGCTGCTGCAGAGCTGTTGAAAGCCCAAGTGTAGGCCAATAGCAATAGCAAACAACAACAGCAACGAACGGAAACAACGTTGGCGTGCAACGTCCTTGACAAAGAGGTGAGTGTGAAGGCCATAAAGTGCTTTAAGTGGGTTAAACGAGGTGGCACAGCAAATGCCAGTAGATGGGAAAGTGAAATGCAAGCAAAATAACATTAAATTTAAGCAAATATTTAAAATTCATCAAATTCATGAAGGAAATCCGAATTTTTTTTAATAGTGGTTGATTTTTTAGGAGCATTTTGAAATTTGAATTTCTTTCTTTTTTGTGCCCAAAAAAAATTTCATTTGTTTGGATCATGATTCAAATCATTATCTCGCCTTAAGGATCAGTGAATCCAAATTTTGGTTCTAACCTAGCTTTGTTACATTATTTTAAATTTAATAGAAAAATGTATTTATTATTTATTTTTTTGTTTATTTTTTATTAGGAGGCTATTTAGCGAATTCTCATTCTCTGCAAGCAGGCAATATATACACATATATAATATATATTTGAGGTTTACATTTTCCATTCTACTTAAGTTAAACCAAACCATTTTATGTCTTCGATCCAGTTGGGTTCAAAATCGGTTTGCAGCATTTGTTTTAATTGTCTTATTATTGGACTTATGCTCTTTGTTTTATTAATTCAAATTTAATAACTTTAAATTATTTAAAAAAAATTATATATTTTGATAGCGAATACAAAGTGGGACATGAAATAAACATAAATGTACAAAATATTGAATTAAAATAATAATATCGTATATTACGATTACCAATTTCTATGTAGAAAATAAAGAAAATTTGAATAACCTTTGCAAAAAAGTTCCCGCTTACGAGCAACACCTCAGTTTCACTTTTAATACTGTAAAGTTATGAAACTTTTTACTTAGTTTAACTGCATTGCTTGAATATAATTAATAAAAATGTTTTCTCCAGGGTGGTATTTTTTTTTATTTTACCATATTGTACCGTATAAAATATATAAATTATCATAAAAGGCTCTTGCAATTTCGGAGCTTTTCAAAACTCACAAATACCTTTTTCTGCGTGCTTATTTCTTAACTGAATATGCATTAGCCTTTTCGAGTGGAGCAGTAATTCATATATTTTCAAATGCCCAGATTGCTGTAATTTTAGCCGTATTAATTGACCAATTTATGAATATATTTATGCAGCACAAGAAAAGTCCATTTCACCGCCTTCATATCTGTTAATAAATCATGCTAATTGCTGTTGTAATTCAAATACTATCGATACATATTAATTAGACACGCCCAGTTTGGCTATAGGCTGCCGGCCATTAATCTATAGATCTCTGGCCTTATCTGCATTGGCGCCATAAATACCAGAGTCAAGTCATAATCTATTAATTACCAGACTTTCCACACATATTAAAAGCAGGTTGAAGTTTATGAGTCGTATATTACAGCAAATTAAAACGTTTTCAAAAGCAGAAGAACAAATGGCCAACATAATAAAAGAATATTAAAATAATTGTCAGTTATGCTAAAATATTTTACAGCATTCACATATTGTTTGGCATTTCCTTCTTTGGTCTAGAGATATTTTCTTCACTTTGTTTTGCGTGAATGTTGAACATAATCTGACCAAAAGCGACCATGGTCCAAACCATTATTTGTTGAATTTGTGTATATGTAAATATATATATTTGTATAATATATTTATTTGATTTCAACATTTGTGGCTAGCTGCTGCCGCTTCAACCAATTCAATTAAAAAACGCCCACTGAAAACATTACCATAACAATTTATAACTGCCTCGACGATGTCTCAGTCTGTGGTTAGCTGCTTATTTTTATTATTTTGAATATATTACACATTTGTGGTTGGCTCCTATAAACACTGTCTAATGAATAATAGAGCTGGCTGGCTAGCCATATATGGCATGTACCTGTGGCATTATTAAAACATAAATAATATTGCTTTTAATGAAATTTCCGCTTGCCAGCATTTATTCAAGTTATGAGTTTATAAACAAATGCAAATCGACAGGGAAAATTGTGGCAACAAATTAGCGCATCGTCCGAGGAAAAAGTCGTTAGTAATTTGTTGGCTGATTCAGGCTTTAGTCGGAATTAGGTTTACAAATTTGTTAATGCTTTGTATTGACTGCATTTCGGCACCAAATCAAATTTGCAATTCAAATCAACTCGCAGCACAATAAAAACTCAGTCTTGTGTTTATTAAATTTTGTTTTTTATTTGGATTGGCGGCGTCAAATGTGATTCAAGTTTGGCAGAAACGAAACCTCATTTTAATGGTTCATCAAAATAAGTTAATAGCTTTTGGATTTTGGATTAATTACAGCTTAAACATATTCTAAACAGTTTGGACAGCCATTCAAAATACATCTTTTGAGCCAAGTATTGTATTTGAATTTGGGTTTTGTGGCTTTGTGGCGCCAATTCAGACTCTTAAAATATCATTTATAACCAGTTGATTGGATCTGAAAACTTCGAATAAAACCCAAAACGTAAAATTTTATTTTTTCTGCTAATTTTGCGGCTTGGTGTTAAAACTGAATTTTTAATATTCTGCGCAGAAATGCAAATCGAGAAATCGCCCGAGACATTTATTGGGCGTGGTAGCTTAAGTAGCAGAGATAATCACATGATTATATAGCAGCCATATTTGTGACAAGTTCTATTGTTGTTTATGGCATAATAATATGTTTAGGGATAGTTTGTTGCTGCTGGTTAACAGATCTGTAGAATGGGCTTTGATTGTTTATTGTTTATAAGCAAAAAGAAAAACATGTCAAATTATAAATGATAAATACCATATATGTATATAAGTTTGTGATTTATATATTTACAGTAGGTTTTATAAGTGATTTACTACAAACAATAAAAAGCAATAACTTTTATGGTGGCACAATGATAAGAAAAATGTTTTTTTTATTAAGACAATAGATACACGATTTATCTATTTATATTCCTTTTCAACTTATATGCTTAAAACAAAGGAAGCAAATAGGAATTTATTTTTCTTGGAAGTGTTTCAAGTTAGAAAAGATATTAAAACAGTTTTTTTTTTTAATTTGTATGCTCTAAGAGAGGTTAATGGTATTTCTTCGCGAATGTTGTGCACTAATCTTCTAAGACGGTCTTAAATAAAAAATTTGAATAGTAAAAAAAGGTTTGTTTTTACTAACATTGGATTATTTTATAATACAGCTTAAATAGACAGTCGGCTTAAAACTAAGTTAGTAGAATAATCTTTTTTGTGTTTCCAAAAGCTTGCTCAAACTAACTGCCAGGGAAACGTATCTTCAGGTGTAATAGGAACGATCAGTGGAAATTGTATTCTTTTATAAGCAACTCATTTTTAATTAATTCTTTTTTTTTTTTTTTTTATTATGCAAATGTTGAACTATTATTACCCACTAAAATCAATTAAAAAAATCTAGTTTTATTAACATTTTATATATGTTCAATATACCTTTCGTTATACCTTTAGTTATCTAAGCGTTTACAAGTTTTCAATACTTTGGCAATACTTGATCGACATTAGATTTTATATTTTCTATTTTTTAAAAGTTATCTACCACCTTCAGTCCCAATTCATAAGCGGTTTTTTCTTTTTGTTTGGATTTTTGTTTGAATTGAGCCGCTTGTCAAGCGGCAATTACCATACCAGAAATCAGCACCGTACTCATATATATAATTGACAGACCTTTCAATATTATGAAACGAGACTAAAAAAGAGCGTGAAATTCGTTTGTGTAACAGCTGAATGGCCAACTTTTCAGCTGTCAACTACTGCATTTTTCTTTATGGAAAACCGAAAATTTAAATAGATACGTTCGGACAGCGTTAAAGAAATACAGAAACTCAAAAATGTCGAAGTCAAGTGCTATTGAACTCGTGTGGATCTTGTCACATTTATATAAAGTAAGTTCCACTCAAATTGCGCCGGAAGTTATACAAAAATCCATTATGCTCGTGCCATAATGAAACCAATTTATCAGGCGAAGGCGACATAAAATCGGTTCAGTTTTTTTTTTATTATTCAATTAAAGAGCACGAAAACGAACGAGCTCTCAAAATGAGAAATATATTAGACAAAAGCCAAAGAAAGTTTTGCAGCAAATGAAAATCCGTTGAAGAATTTCCCTAAGCGCAGCTTAGTTAGGTCTCTCTGGGGCTAAGAGTCTGGGGCCGGGTCTCCAGATGCGTAGGCGCCGACGTCGTTTCTTTCCGTGTCAAACCAGCAACTGACAGCAGGTTTGCCAGTGCTTCGAACTGGAGTTGGAGTCGCAGTCGAAGTTGGGAGCTGCAGTCGCAGGCGCAGCCGCAGCTCAGTTTGAGTTTGAGTTTGAGTTTTCGGTTGAGCATTTAAACGCGGCTGATTTGATTTCAGTGACACGACGCCCGGGGCGACGACGATGACGACGAGCGCGAAACTTGTCCTACCCACACGCGACTGCGCCGGAATTGCAGAAGCAGCGCGGCGCATGCGCAGTAGCCAGCGATTGGCTTTTTTTCTGTTATTATTTTTTTTTGCGCTGTTTTCATCGCCCTGGGGTACGGAGTACATGTTGCATGCTAGCAAGCGATCCAACAGTCAAAATATTTGAATTTCTAATGCTATACGAGGGCTGTCCCATCTCTTAATGGGGATGACTCATGCACAGAGTTCGTGGCTGCCAGAAAATGTTTTATGTTTATTGGAAATCATAAACTAAAATTGAGCTTTTTATGCTAGTTATATTTTTAGTATTTATTGTCTGCAGTACTTACTCGTTTTCATCGGTAATATTTTCTATAACCTGGCAAAACCTGGAGAAGTGAATGCAATACTGTTGTACATTATTTTTGGATATTTTCAGGTTTCTGAACAATCATTTTAATTGTATTTTTTGTTGATGTCGTTAAAGATGTTTTAAATATAAATATGTATTTTGTGCAAGAAATACCAAACTCTTGGTGACTAAACTATTGTCATTAAGAATTTATGATTTTGCAGCTTGAAAAGCATTAAAAAAGTTGACATAATGTCAGAACACTATTTTTAGTACTGATTTATATTTTTCTTAATAGGACTTGCTATTATTTTCATGTATTATTAATACATTATATTTCAAGACTCCAGCTCAACCAGGTTTTGATATATTTTGGTTAAAAATATATTCCCGAAATACCCCCATACCTCGCTTTACGGGTGAAGTTATTAATGAAATATTAGCTTAGCCTATGCTAATTTTATACTAAAATTTAATTAGCGAACTGTTTTTTTTTTATTAAGGGCGATCATTTTTGTAACTTAAAAATTCATGAATGTAAGGACTTCTCTGCTTAAATTTACAGCATTTCGTATTACGGCCAGCATTTTCGGAACGAGTTAAGGTCGTAAAGTGAGGAATGGATGTATATTTATTAAGAGCAGTCCTCAATAGACATATATTCATATATATATAGTGATAGTAAAATGAATTTAGGTTGGTAGTTTTTATATGCTATTTCAATAAGAATGGTAATAATATTTACTAAGAGTAGTCAATGTTGTCAATATTATCCGTCTATAGTAGCTAAAGCTATATTTAAGAATACATATTATTATATTTATAAATAGTACTTTCATAT
The DNA here is from genome assembly GCA_035041545.1 of Drosophila colorata. NCBI lineage: Eukaryota > Metazoa > Arthropoda > Insecta > Diptera > Drosophilidae > Drosophila > Drosophila colorata. Next base: position 5,562,335 of record JAWNLD010000013.1, read on the forward strand.
GTTTCGTTACTATTTATTTTTATTGTATTTTATTCTTTCCAAAAAACTTTGTTCTTTAAGGTGGTTCTAAAATATATGTTTTAATCTATTTAGGAATTGCTATAGTTTTTGAGTGTAGTCTTACAAATTCAGGAACTATTCCTTTATTTGATCTAATTAACTTTAGTTCTGAAAGTGAGCTATTTTTATGGAGAGCTATTATTGTAGTTATGGGAAGCAATTTATCTATCTAGCCATCTTTATATCAATTTTATATTTTTCTATTCACTTAAGTCCTTAAAACTGTCTTTAACATATTTTCTGTTAAATCGTACATAAGATATTTGTTTACGCTCGCTCCCAAGGTAACTTTAAGAGCAGCCCGCACTATCGAGTGTCCGGCACTGTTTCGATTGGGGTGTCTGCCAGTTTACATTTAAGCTGATAGAATAACTTTTCCGATAAGCATCAAATTTCCACTGATGATATACAGTGGGTACGCCTTTTGTCATGATGCCGACAAACTTGTTCGATCGACTTGAATCAGTAAGATCAGATCTAACCCGAGCTAGTGGGTGACAGTTTGTGCTGTGGTCGTCGTTTTGCGGCTTCCGTGTGCATTTGACTTTGCTTAATTAAATGTCAATCAATGTTTCTATACACATATGTATGTATGTCTATATATATATGTGTATAAATCATGGCATCATTGTTTTTGATTTGTGCGCTTTATTAACCTGATGCGGCAGCGTCTCTATGGCGACGCGCTGTCATTTACTGAAGACATTTTGGACTTATGCTGACTGCGTGGGCGCTGGACAGAGATCTATGTTCCGGGCATATATCTCTGCGAAGGCATTAAAAAGTATTTAATAAATTTTGGACCGCGGATTATGTGAGTTTAGTGCTCGCTTCGAGTTGGTGTCTTCTGATTTGACTGCCGTTGCCTGAAGACTGTGGGGATTATTTGGGTGACATTCGGTGGGAAATGTTCTTTGCGGATGCGGTCAGACCGTCAGTAGCAACCTCAACTGTCTATTTATACGACTCAATGAACACTTGAAGAGCTTTACGCATTGCGCATGATCTGAGTTCTAGAGAACCCTTCAAAACTTGAAAGTAAGCTGAATGCTTTAAAGATCTTATCCTCCCATAAATTTTTAATGCTTAAGAAATTTCTTGAATCGAATGTGATATTCCAACAGTAGTTAAAAAAATGTTAAACCGATTATTTTATAAATATTCGATGAAGATAATGATATCCCCAGTGAAAACTTCACAGTCACAGCTGTCAGTTTTGTCAACCAATCTCTTCTCCTATAGAGTTGTTTGACAATATTCTACTGTTCTAAATACTCAAAATAGAGACTTAATTTTATTTATTTTATAAAAAATAAAAATAAACTATAACATTTATATGTTAGTGTAATAGGGTTTGACAACTATATACAATTTTTTTTTTTACTAATTTAATTTTTGAATACTCTACCAATGTTATATAAAGTATTTCAGAAATGCTTTAAGCACATAACCCTCAACATAATCTTTCATAAGCCCAGTTAAATAATAGTTTATTTATAGTTTAACAAATGTAATAGTTATGTATATCTTAAACCTCTTAATTTCCCGTGACATAATATATGCTATCCAGTAATCATTTCCTCCTTATTCGATATTTAAAAAATATATCCTAATTATAGCCCAAATTTGATTTCTCATACCTGAATATGAGATTTACTGTTAATATTTTCTAATTGAATTTACTATCATTAAAAGTGCCAGCTGAGCTTTTCAGGCTCATAAGCCCAAAACCTATTTCACCCAGGTCTCCATAAACCCTGTCGAATGCCACATAAAAACCTTAAACTACTTCAAAAAGCTCTCAGTTAAAGTGGCCAGGATGGCCTACAGCTGCTTTTACTACATCTTAGCCTAGTAGTAAAGGCTGTTGTAACACTGGCAATTGCGATTTCGACCATAAATGGCACATGTTTTGCGCCTGTGTGACTCGGTGACATTGTAGCGAGCGTGTCTCAAACTGGCCAGAACCAGACAGCTGAGAACAGACTAGAGAGAAGCAGAGAACCAGAGATCAGCAGCAGAGACACAGCGCGACAGTCTAACTGCCACTATAAATCCATAACTGTCAGTCACAAGTTTTTGGACCAGTATTGGCAGAAGCGCTTGTCTTGTAAGGCCATAACAACATTGCTGTTGCCTCGACCGTTACCACATTCCTGGGACACCTTTGAGCCAAGTTAGGTGGCTGAGAAGCCGTCTAGATCGCCCAGCTAGCAACTTGGTCTCATTTCTGGCGTTTATTTAACCATGAATATTGCCTAATGGGCGCTGCCAGTTACTGAACTAAGATATATATCTATTGGATGCCAATTTGTTGTACGGACCATCCTATTGAGAATGGTTTATAACACTTCTACACCATTTCTTGTGGCTAATACCGATGCTCCAAATGTTTAATGGCATCTTCTTTTTTTACGATCGCTGCTTGTTTAATTCCAATTAATGCGTACTTATTTACACAACTGATTTTGTTTTTGAAATTTATTTTATTGATCGTAAAATTTTGTGCTTTTCGACAATTTATTAGTAAGGGAAATTGTTGCTCCAAGAGTTATAAAGTTGTTCCACTCGAGCCTTTGATCACTTGAAGATTTAAGCGGCCGATAACAAATTACTTCAACTGACGGTAGCGCTTGTTGGCCAAGGTTTAATTTATGAAGCGCAGTTGCAGAGGAGTGTGGAGAAAGTGCTGGGAATGCGATAATGTAGCAATAAGATAAACATTTGGCTAGTTGGTAGCAGGATTTATGGCTTGTAATTGAAATGTGATGGCTAAGCGAGAGATCAACTAATGTACGGTGAGTTTTTCAACATATTTAAGTAATGTTGTTAAGCGAATTGCATTACTTATGATATTGATCATAAATTAATGGTAGGATCACTTGGAACATTCTTAGGTTGGGCTTAAATATAAATGCATTTTAAACACATTATTTTATTATATTTATTAAATTTGGTTTAGCTTTTTTTAATTATTTTAGTTCATATGTTAAAAATAACTATTCCGTGTTGGAAAATTATATAATTTGAATATAGTATCCATTACCTTTTATCTTTACGAATTGCAACCCACAATTTATGATTTGATGTATAATGAATATAGGTCGAAATGTTGTACCATGAAACTTTGTTAAAAAAAAGCATTCGATCGTATATCAATAATTTGATATAATATCATTATTAATTCTGAAATATATTCCTTTTAATGTTGGATGGCAAGATACAATATATTTTATTCAATAAATAATTCTAATATTTTATAAGCTCGTTAAATCAAACTCATGTCTATTATTATAAATAATCATACAATTTAATTATTGTTAGAAAAAAAAAATTAAAATCTTCTAGTTTTACGAACGGTTTACTAAAGTATTATATATGATTTTTTAAACCATTTCGAATATAATAAACGCTTTCAATTGCTGTAAATTTATTTTTTTGATTTACAGTTCCAGCGGCAGAAAGCATTATTCTTTTGTATTTTATTAATATTTAAAATAAGAACACATAAGATTCTTAATCAAAAGTGTTTTAAAAGCAGCAAAGTCTCACGCAAGAAATCCCCACCTTGTCCATAAACTTTATTTACCCAGCTTCCGCTGGGCACGCACCTGAAAAAGCACACACACACACTCGAGAAATTGAATAAAAGAATCAAATGCCAAAAAATAAAAAAACACATCAACTAAACATTTATTTAACTAACACGAGCCGACGAAAGAATGATTGCAAAAATCCTACATAAATCTCGGTCAGCTCAAAGTCAATAGAAGTGGAAAATGAATGAAAAAAAAACATAAAAACTTAAGCTGCAAATGCTTTATTACGCCCACAGATGGCCGCATAGATGAAAGATATACATAGATAGATAGATACATATATATGTGTATATATGCACATGTGGGTCTAGGTGATACCGGAGCAACACTTCCGGCACGAAAACAGACCGGGCGTCGACATTTTTAACGATAAATGCTTGTAGAGAATCTAAAAAATGCCGCAAACATTTCATCAAAAAAAAAAAAATATATATATATATATATTTTTACTCGTTATAACAATTTAATTTGAATTTTATTTATCATTTTTATGCGATTTTATGGGGCAGCCGCAATGCATTTTATGGGCTTTTATTTTTAAACGTAAATAAACAACCACCGACTGAGTTCTGTCTTCTCTTTTTTAATACAGCGGACGGACGCACAAATCAGCTCGAAGTGAGGAGAAGACAACGGCTGGCGATGAATTGGACGCGCGTGTTGCTAATCGGGTTGGCCGCCTTGGCGCTGGCACTTGTGGAGGTTGCATCACTCTCACTGGATCCAGGTAGGTGCCACTGCCGCTGCAGTTGCAGCTGTTTGGTTGGTGGTTCATTATGTTTACCGTTGTATTTATGGGCAAACATGCGATAAGCGCGAGTGGGTAAATATTTGCCGGACAGTTGGCATCGCCCAAAAATCAACTCAAACAGAGATTTATGTAAATCACAAATCCCCAAGCAAACATCAAAACGCTGTCAGTCGCCGTCAGTTGGATGCAGTCGACCTCCCTGCACCATAAATGGCGTTGGCGTTGCCCGATCACGAGCTGGCCAAGTTGCAATTGCAATTCCGATCGCCTTGTGCGGCTGCAGCCGCGTCGAGTGTGGCACGATATCGTGAAGGTCACTTCACATGCGCCTGTCACAGCGCTGCTCCTACACATGACAAATAACTGCACAAATGCGTGAAATTCTACATATGAGCATGGTCTCTAGTCTCTTGCCATGATAAATTCCTTTGGCCAACAGTCGCGGCGGTGGTTTCTCATGTTTGTATTGGGCAAACACAAAGCTGTTGCTTTCCAATCGGTTTTCTGCTTTTCTTTTTGGGTTAACATGCGACGGGATTATCCAGTGCTGACCAAAATAAACACCGCCAAGTGTTGTAATCTTTGCCAGGCGCGAAAACCAATTGCCAGCAAATACTATGTAGAGCAAGTGCCGACGCTTGTGGTGAGGATTAGTCAACATGACCAGAGCATTTTTGATTTAGGTTTCTTTTTATGTTGATTTTGTAATCGATACGTGTTGCTATCACTTGCATGCCGGATGTTTGCCTAGGTTGGGACAGGAGTTCCAAAAACCGATATTGTCAAATTTGGGCAATTGATGATGTTTTATAAGAAAATACTCTAAAAATATGGTTTAAAGTTAATAAAAATATATAATCAATCATTAGAAAAAATATAAATATGTAAAATGTTTGCCTGCCTATTCAAATTTAAACATAGTCGCAACATAGTACAACATGTCATAGATAAAAGAAAATACCCTTAAAGATTCAGGTGGAGCTAATTTAAAATAAATATTAATCATATATTCAATGGTTAATAAATGATATTGAATTTTCGGATTATTTTTGGATTATTTGTTTGTGCCTGATGTTAAATTTTTAAATATTTTTTTCAGTATTTTTCAGTAACAGATAAAAAGTAGAAAAGATATTAAATTAAGGGAAATAAAGAAAACGATATTCATAAAGGTTATTGATAATAAAAGATAATCGTTAGGGAATATATTTTGATTTAATGAATATTTAGTGAGTTAAAATTTTTTTTTGGAATATTCGCCAGTTTATAAAATTTTACTATACTCAATATAGTATACTCAATGTAGTATCACCTTAAGAGTTATACAAAAAAAAATTTAAAGTAATAATCGTTGATTTAAACAAATTATTAGTTTTAAATTTAAATACATTTTTATTACAAAAGCCTGTTTGCATTTTAGGTCTTTAACTAAAGCATACAAATATCTATAGAAAACTGTTTATTTGTGACATCAAGAAGGAATGCGTTTTAGCTTCAGAGTCTAATTATAATAATATTGAAAATTTCCTAGAATTTTGCTTAAAACGAATGCACAATATTTAAGCATAAAAAAAAAGAGAAAATTATATAGCTTATACTTATTAATCTTCACACACGCAATTAACTTTTTTTTTGCACTTGCCACAGTTGCCTCTGCTGAGCTGGAACAGTATATCAGGAAAGGAGATGTGGTCATATCCACGCGGCACATAAGGTGAATTAACTAACCTTGAGGCGTTTATCACATCATGTTAATTAACATGTGGCACAACTTAACGACATTCCCTTTGTCTCACAGACCCCGTCGCAAGTTGCATATATCCATTGAGGCGCTGTTCATGATCGACTTTCCCATGCTGAAGCACAAGATGTCCTTCTTCCTGGATCGCAAGCAGCAGAGCGTTACGCTGGACATCAGCGCCAATGGGGCGACAGAGTCACGCAACTTTGAGATACCCAACATCAACGAGACGAGCACCATACGATCTCTGGCCCTGCAGTTCTCCAAGAATCGAGTCACACTTTACGTGGACTGCAAGCCGAGCACTTTCCACGACATTGACATGAGTCTGGCCAAACTCTACACCCAAATGGATGATCCAGTGATCAAGCTGGTGAGTGTTCGACCAGCTTTAGTTGCAATTGGAGTTATTAACTTTAAATTATTTGCTATAGTTCAGGGAACGTAAATATCCGCTGCACTTTGATGCGGACATGGAGCACTCGCTGCAACGCGCCAACTGCCAAAAGGGCTTACATCGTCGGGGCAATCGACGCATGCTGCGGAACAAGATCACAGAGCGTGGTAAGCTATCGGTCAAACATGCTGTCTAGTGGGCTGCTCTACAACCCACTGTTCTCTGCTTGGCAATCTTTCAGAGAAGAACAAGAAACGCGATGTGCGCAGCAATTGGTACCATGAGCCAACTCTGGCCCGGGACGGCGTCGATCAGCGCCAGCAGGAAATACCTACGGACGTGGAGCGTGGTGATATACCCATCATGCATGGCGATTGTGAAGGTAGGTAACAGCTCGCCATCTCTCTTCCAATCACACTTATCGTAAAACAGTCGACGACACTCGTCGTTTGGGGCGAGCTTCGCCTTCTGACAAGATTTCAGTGGGCTTCCAACAACAGTTGGGTGGGACGGTGGCCTCTATGAGGCGTATCCTCAAAATCATTTTTGCATAGATGTTGTGCTTGATGAAATTATTAGCCGGATATAGTTGGCGTTTATGTTAGTCAAGGTACATAATTCAATTAGGCTTAAATTGAACTGAGTCCTTGTCAGACACATCTTGTGTAAGCTGACATTAGGGTGCTTTAGTAGATTTTCATTAAGTGTATGATACATCATCTAATTTTGTGCAAGAACTTTAGTATAAGTCTTCTAAAGTTAGGGAATATTAAAAGGTGTTTTTAAAATTTTTAAACAAAATTTGTTTAAAGCAAAAACAAAATATGTAAAGATAATATACATATGTATATGTTAACATATATTCATTTTGGATGACATCATTATGTTTAGGTTATCCCAATATTTAGATACTAAAATTGATAATTGGTTAACAAATTAAACAATACGTGTTATTTAATTTTTCATTGTATTAGTAATGTCATAAAAAAATATATCCACTGTTTACAGATTATATGTTATCTGATTATATGATTGTGTATACATATTTTTTCGACATACGCCATCCCTTTCCTATACCTATTTATTTATACAAAATAACTAATAAACGTTGTAAGTGTGAATTCAACTTACAAGATTTTCATGCTCAATAGGAATATTGAAGCTTTAATAATAATTTTAGAAATTTAAAATTAATTTTTTAATTTAATAGGCGCCTTTTAATTGAAGTTGTTATAATTTTGATTATACTTCGATTTTTTTCACAAATATTTGAAAATGAGTTTTAATAATGCCAAGAAATTAGGGTGTAAAAATCATTAAATCCTTTTTAATTTTAATTTTTTTCCACTTAAACAATTTTGGAAAAATGTGGTCTATTGAAATTAGATTTTATGCACATTTGAATTTGCAAGAGATCTGTGTATTATAAATAATTAAGCTCATGGTAGGAATCCTAACACATTTTTTTTAATAGTTTAACAATAACACATTAAGACTTACACTACAATTGATATTATTCGTTGGTAACCGAGCTTAAAATATTTATAAGTCTCCAGTGTGAACATATTCACCTACTCAATGCAGCTAAGCTTATTTAATATTCCATTTATATGCTTCTCTGTTTACCCTTGCTTCCACTTGAAAGCTCAGTTTCCATACCCGAACCAATAACTGTCTCGCTTAATGTGATAATACCTTACAAATCTGCAGCCAATTAATTACAGTACATTGGTATAGGCATTATATATGTAAGTACCCACATTCGGATCTGCCAATAAGTCGCCGCTAAGTGCCAGAGAAACCAGCGAGCAGCGCCCACAGAAAAGACAACGCTAATGAACCCAAAGATATGCCAGAGCCGATCCAAAGCCCGTGCATAAGTTGTGCACTCGTTTTGGGTTCGTTGAGTGCTGTTTGGCTCGATGTCGACCCAGCATAATTATTATTTATCTAGCTCAGTGCAAAACGCCAAATTGGTAGCACGCTCTGTACCCACACTCCCACACACATACACACGAACACACTCACACAGAAGACTGGGGACTAGGCGGCATATAAATCGCAAAGGCAAACGTAATGAATGACGCCGACGAGATATAGAAACGAAGGTTGCACACCAAAACCCAAACGTAACCAAAACAAGATCGCAGATCGAGTGAGCCCCGAACCCAGCCCCTGCATCGCGGCCTAAACGGATGCGTTTGGGCGTTGAGGCGGCGGCGGCGTTTTCAATGTTGACAAAACTCACTCACACAGCCAGACAGACGGACGGACGGACGGAAAGACAGTTGGAACCGATGAAACATTGGACTAGTTGAGTCGTTGCCATGTGTCTTACATGGCGTCATACAACATATGAGATTTAGAGATGAGCTGCAAATTTATTAGGATGCTTTCAAAGGGGGATAAGATAAAAGTTTGACAAATAACAGTGCACAATTGATGGAAATACTTGTGATGCGAGGATTTTGGCTGTGAATGGGAATGAAGAAAAAAAAGCCTATGTATTTTCGTATGTTTAAATTCAGACATTAAATATTTATTAAAATCACTAAGTATATTTCAAAAACTAAACTGGTTAAAAATTACACATTATATGTATAAATAAATATATTTTTTAAAATTTTTTATTTTTTAAATTTTTATTTATCATTTGATTTTCTGTTACTGTATGTTAGCAACTTTTATTAAAGTGGGGATGTATAATAATAACATATTTATAATTTTTAAAAAGCATTTTTTGCTATAAAATTCTTGCAAATTCCAAAAAATTGATTTTCAAATATTTTTTAAAGTTTAAAATTAAATAATTTTTTTTTGATAATGGTTTAATTCTTTTCTACATATCTACATATTTGTATTTGCTAAAACCAAGTTTTTAAATGTTGTGTATTGAGTCGGATGGGCATGAATTTAACCTCTTACACGTTTTGCACAGTATTTCCCATTAATGAAATTCAATGAAACAGGTATACTCGATTCGAGATGACTTAATATATTCATTTGTATTTATGTATAAATATAAATATAGATGTGTGTATATATAATTAAATTTATATTTATTTATTTATAACATTATCTTAATATAAATTTAAAAAAAAAACAATCATATTCAGTAAGGTTTGGGTATTTGATGATTTTTTTATTATTATTCTGACTGTGAATATTATCACCGTGACTTTTATGACTGCGACTCAACGTTTATTGGTCATCTCTGAATACGCTCAAATCGCATTGGGTGCTCAACTCTGTTGTCGCATTGCATTAAACTGCGCTAAAACGCGGCGCATTAGCAGCTGGATATTGAGGCACAGTCGCTGGGTCCCGGCTTAGACCCGTCCAAGCGACAAAGCGGATTAGGTTGCAATCAGGAAAGCCTGAAAACCGTACGGGGCAAGTGTGTGGTGCAAGAGTACGCTCAAAATGAGTGCGATTTTAGCATTGGTTAGGCCTTAATCTTGTCAGATGCCTGAACGCTTCCCACACACTTACTCAGTCTCACACACACAACACACACACACACACACACACACACACACACACACACACACACACACACACACACATTCGTACACCGGGCGAGTACGCAGCGGCTCATGAATTATTGTTGCTTTATTTAAAGTCTTATTTTTATACGGTTTTTGCGCTTTGTTCTCATTGTTCCAGACGCCCTCGCACGATCGCTGAGCGATCTTTTGGCATTGGTTAAGCTGCTGCGTGAAGACGTCGCCCACCAGCGTCAGGAGATTGCCTACTTGCGCATGCTGTTGGAGAACTGTGCGGGCTGCAAGGAGCCCAGCGGAGATAATCACATACGGCTCGAGCCCAACTGCCGCACAGCGAATCCTTGTTATCCTGGTAAGTGCCATGACTCATATCGCGAGCACACACCCAGCACATCCTCCCATGGTAAGCCCCAACTAAAACTTCATCTCAATTCTTGCTCTTGCTGCCCACAGGCGTTGATTGCCATGAGACCGCCTCGGGTCCAAGGTGCGGCCGTTGTCCTGCCGGCTTCATTGGCGATGGCAAAGTCTGCAAACCGGGCGTCAGCTGCGCAGACAGGCCCTGCTTTCTGTAAGTGCATTGTGAGAAAAATTAACTTCAACTTATTTTTTTAGCTTTTATGTTTTTTATATGCCCATATCCTCACCTTTAATGGCGTCAGGGGCGTGGCCATGACATCCATGTTAATTGTATTTGTCATGCTGTTCGCTTGACGCAGATGGACGGCGGACGCTTAAAAGGCGCCGCCAGCGTCGCTGCCTCACGCAAAATGTCGCTCAGTGCATTCGCAAGGGTTTCTTTCACTGAGTCTGCAATTATTTGCATATGGCCTTAATGGCAATTTGATGTTGTTTATGGCTTAATGATGCAGTCAAGCGACTCTTGCCCGCCACTTCAGACAGCTGAAGCTTTTCCTATCTATGATTGATAAGTGTTGCCCATTGATATTTCAATTCTGCAAGCCATGCCCATTGGAGTGGGCATCAGAATGGTGATTAGTGAATGAAAAAGAGCGAAGCGATTGTCATTGGCAGTCATGCAAAAGCCGATTCTTTTTATCATACTCCTAAGGCCATTAGTTCTGTTAGGCTTCCATTCTTTCGGGTACCCTTTTGACAAGTGCTTAGATCTGAGACTCTTGATTTGCCAATCCAAATGTGCAAAATGCATAATCCCCTGTCGGCTTAAGATAAAATCTCGCTACTCCACTTAGCACTAGCCACATTCAAGTCAATCACTTTACGAATAAATCTTCTTTCCTGCAGAATGGCGGAGTGTAACAGCTTCTCCTGGAGCAACTTTTATGGTGGCTTAGGTAGGGATTAACTTTACTTGACAAACAAATAAAAGTTATTCTAACAGAGTCTATTATTCAATTTATTTTTAAATTGAGAATAACTCTTTAAACGATGATTTTTAAATATTAAAAAAATATTTATTTTTATTGCGTACTGGTATTTATATTAAATTTGAGAAAATTATTATTACTTGATAATTTTTACATTTGAATTATGAAAATATAACATCGTGCACTTACCAAACTTTAAGAATTTTAACCTAATGCACAGAGTATTAAAAGAAAGCAAGTTATGTAGACGAAAAATGTGAAAGAATGAACATATGACGAAAAAAGAATCAAGAAAAATGTTTGAGAAAAAGAGCTGGATAAAAGTCAAGCCCATTTCAGTAATATTCATTAAGATTTTATTGCAGTCATGAAAATCGCATAGAAAGACGGTTATTTAAGAAAGTAAGATCATTTTTAAGGACATAGTTATGCATAGCTAATAAGAGTCAGTTCTCTGTGTATTACACTAACTTTGGCTGGCAGAGAATTTAAAATCAAATTGAAATAATGAAAATCGCACTGAAAGGTAATTAATTATTCAAATGGTTTCACCTGTCATTATGGAAATAATAATAATCAATTATAATAAACCGGTTTCTTTAAGCTCAAGGTCTCTATTTATTTAAAATCTTTTCAAATTGTGCCAATGGCGGTCTACTAAGAAGTACGATAACATATCAGTTAAAATACCATACTTAAGTCACCTGCTGCTATCATAGATACTTCAGAGCGCAGCTGGAGCTGGCCCAGCACAAATCGAAGGCATGAATTGCAGAACTTGGTCGTTAAACCACCCACAGCCCATATGGAGTTTTGTTTTCGAGCCGGAAGAAAATGTCACAGGTGAAAGGCGATCAAGTGGCTGGCTGGGCTTTATTACTGGCCCCATTTATGTCAGACTCTATCAGCTAATTATGCAAAAGACCCACAGCAAAGTCACAGAATATTGACTAATAAATACATAAATACTAGAAGTTCCAAAATCAGAATAGACATGTCATAAATATGTTAAACAAAACTATAACATGCCATGTAACGGACATTGAATAGAATATTTTGTCGAAATTGTTGAACAAAATGCAACAAAACCTTTGCAATAATACAATGAAGAAAAATGAAGAAGAGAAATAACTGGTAGGCTGTGAGGTCCGGACCACAAATGGCACTTGAAATTGCCGCATAAATTAGTTAAATGTGAAGGGAACCCGCACAGCTTACCAGTATTGAGAACAGAGAACTGAGGATTGAGGACTGCGAGTTGAGAACTGAGAACTGACTGACTTCATTGTGTCAGAACACTTAAAGTGATTTCGGTCTGTAGGTTCTCTGTGAAATGTGAGACCCCTAGCCGTAGCACTCGACAAGTGAGCGCCTGGCCACGCGCAGAGGAAGCAGCTCGACCATAAATTTGTTTAAATTATTGAAAACGGACCACAACAGACAGAACCAATGGCCACAATGTGTGTGCCCTATTGTAGGTGTCTAGGCGAGGGATCTTCCGATGGAAGGTGCGCCCAGGCTGACCGTATTTTAATTTGCATAAAATTGTTTTAAATGTTGTCAGCATCGTCGAGCACCGCCGCCGACTCGTTACTGTCATCTTTCATTATCGATGAAATGTGGCCAATGCGTGTGGTAAACACGCACACACACACACACTCACAATGGCCACATCTCTGGAGCATCATTTTAATTTAGAGCCCACGAAATGTTGTTCGTGCCGGCGTCATAGTTTAACATGGTCAGCGCTTTGTTTGTTTGACTTTTGAGCAGCGTTTTCGATTGTTAAGATCAATTCTATTAAAAGACCATAAAACTTCTGCTAATGACATGCACACCTGTTGATCCTTTGTTGTCCACTGCTATCATGTCATTCCATGAGGGCTTGGCCATTGAAAAGATATACTTTGTGCCTAAATTGTTAATTAATTTTGGTTGTTGGTGTTTGCTAGTGTTCTATATTTCTACATTTACTTAAAGTAAACTACACTCAGAGAAAGTGCAAGAATTGCGTACTTAGTTCAAGAACAAGTGCAGTCAAAGTTAAGAAATAAACTCTTATTTCTAGAGAATTTTTTAAAACGCGAATATACAAAAATTCCAATCTCAAGAAAAGGTTTCGATTATTATGAAATCAAAATTGAGTCTTGCTTAAATAACGAATTTTTAAGAACGAAATGTTCCGAATATCTTAAGTACAAAACGAAGACACAAAGAAAAAAAAAGAATAGCTTTTTTTTTAGTGTAAGTTTGATAAAGAACTAACTGGGTCAATTATATTATTAAATAAAATAACAGCTTTTGATTCAATAAAGAATTGAGTTGGAAGGAAAGTACTTAGTATCTGTATCTTAATATCTTAGTAAATAAAATTTAAACACAAATTAAATATTTACTTTAATGGTTACCTTAAAAGCTTGATACTCTAAATAACTTTTGAATCTATAATATTTTTGATGTGGTGTTTACCGAGCTCTTTGTGAGGCCGGAATTCATTGAATTCCGATATCAACATTTATATTTAAAATTGCAATTCAATTTGGTATAAGTATTTGAATATACTCTTGTCGGTCAAAGTGTTATCTTCATCTTACAAATCACATTTTTCAAAGTCATATTTTTATTCTTCTTAAAAGATAAGACTAAACCAAAAAAAATATTTTCCAACCATTTAATTTGTCACTAAACTGAAAACAGAGTACTTCGTAGCAGAGAACTTACGACTGCAAAATTATTAATTGCTATTCCTTTGAGAATAACAGAGACATAACACCTTATAAATAAGTTATGTTTAATAATAATAAAAAATACTTGCATGTGTGTGTTAAAGTGTGTTTAGATCCGGGTGCATAACCTCTATTAATAAATACAGAGGTTCTTCCTTAATCTCAATTATAAGTTTAAGCTACAAGATTTATGCTTATCTCGAATCAAATCCAAGCACAGCTGTTTACACTTTCCATTTTCTAAACACACTGTCCTACTAAATCTTCTTGATGTCCTGACCCTAACTTGAAAGCCCAATCATAGTTGGGCCTCCAGCTCACCAGGCCACAATTTTCTAAAGCTGTTGTTCAATTTAAATTATGCGTGTGATGAAATAATCAGCAATGCAATCAGGCTGCAGTCAAGAGAGATTATATTACCTAGCTTAGCCGCAGATTGAGATTTTGATAGAGATTTTGATTTCGAAGCCGAATCCGATTCCGATTCCAGCTGCAACATGTGTATACACATGTTGTGTGAACAATTCGAAAACAGAATTCCATTTGATTATGGCAACTTTCCCACAGATTCTTGGGGCCAGGCCGAAACAAAACGTTTACGGCAACATTGACTAGTAAAAGCAGCTAGACAATCAGCGACAGAGTCAGCAGTGAAAGAGAGAGGCGGGGAGGGGCAGTGTTAGCTGGCTCACAGCAACATCAAAGTTCGGTGGAACGCATATCTCAGCCGCGAATCGAGTTCGCCTACGCACCAAAAAAGCAACAGCCGCGCCGCAAAAGTGGAGCCATTGATTCCAAGTTGACGTTGCCGTTGCCGTTGTGGTTGTTGCAGTTGTTGTTGTTGCAGTTGTTGTTGCTGGTGCTGGTGCTGCTGCTGCTGTCGACTGTTGACTGTGTCGCCGTGGACTGAGGCAGCGTTTGACTGCTTGAATTCAAATTAATAGCCAACTGGCTCTGGCTGCTCGCTTGGTTCGTTGCCCGTCCGCCGTGTGTGCAGGCGCAGCAATGAAAACAAAAACAAGCCAACTCGAGACCACGTCGAGACCAAGCCCGAGACCGAGCTGGAGCTGAGGCTGTGGCTGTAGCTGTAGCTGTTGATGTTGCTGTTGCTGGAGCCAGCAACCAACCTACTGCCAACCTCACAGATAAGTGGCCTGTGGCAAAATAAACGCCGCTTTATGGCAGTTAGTTGTAGTTTGTCCAAAGCGTGCGCCACATGGTAGTTGTTGTTGTTGCCGTTGTTGTTGTTGCTGTTGCTGTTGTTGTTGTGGATGCACCAACTCCTTTAAGGGAGAGCCAAGTGTTTCTGTTGTTGGGAGTAAGTGGTATGCATTTGCATGGCATGCGCTACCATTAGAAGCCATTTGGGTGGGATAAATGCGGGCAGCGATCCCAGCTCCATCCAATAATAGATAAGCTCCGCGTAGTTGGAAGTAATGATAGAGAGCTATGGACCATGGAAAAGTGATTTGGCAAAGAAATGGGTTTATCATGCTCTCCAAGTGCCAACGACATCTATCAGCATATGAGAAATAGTCGGCAAAATATCTGAATGGGCAGCGAAATAAGTTGGTAAAGTGCGAATTAAATGTTGACATTTATCACTGAATAAACTACGACTGCGAAGGAACCCATATATAACGTAATTGAAGATGTGCCAAACATTGAATTTATTTTCAATTTATATTTCTTTTCAAATGTAAATTGTAAACACGTTTTAGATATTTTTTAAGTTTTAGCAGCTAAAGATTAATTTATAGTTTTTATTTATGATAAATTTTGTGTCACAAGACACTCTCAAAAAAACTTACTGATATCTATTTTTAATACGGTTTGTCCAAAAAAGACAACATTTAACTTCAACATAAAATATTATATATTTTCTAGAAAATATACAAAATTGTCAACTGTTTTTTAAATTTAAAAATTAGGCTACCCTTGACTGGTAATTTTAGATAACCTTTAATATCGTAGGAATGTATTAACATATACTTAAACTTAAAACAATTTAAGAATAACTTTAACAAGCGTATTTGTTTCTGATAGCATTTTATTCTAAATAAATATTTTTAATTTATCTCTTTTACATTCACGTATAATATTTTCAGTAGCTTACAGCTTTCAGCTATCCTTCACTCCATAAGGGCTTTAATCAACTTTCATGTCAGGAACTGCGAACTGCGACCAGAGCCTAAAAGCTTTTTGCATGCTTCAAATCCATGTTCACACATTACTCAGTCCGCACTCCGGGGTTCACGTCCGTGTCTAAAGGTTTTGTGTCTTTTGGGTGGTGCCTGGCAAAGTGTTTGAGCTGGACTTGAGCAAAGGCAGCAGCAGCAGAATAAGACGAAGAAGAAGATGAAGGCAGAAAGGCAACGGCAGCCGGACAACTGGCAGGCAGCCTTTCGGCTTTGGGTCCAGGCAGCAAATTGGAATTATGAATTATGAATGCGTGGTTAATAAAAAGAACGGCCAACAACAAGAAGGCAAACGGCAAGTGGGTTCGTCATGCTAACTGCTAACTGCTCGGTAGATGGTAGATGGTAGATGGCAGATGCTAGATGGTGCTGGGATGCGGGGGCAGTGGCAGAAATGCTAATGCGTTCCTCGATGCGCTTGGCTGGCTATTTTCCCAGCACTCAAACGATGCCGATGCCATCGCGCCTGTATCCAAGACAATATGGTCGACTGAACTGAAACAAAGCAGAAAAGCGCAAAGTGGCGAACGCTGCGAACGCCTGCGAACATTGCCAGAAAGCGAAAACCCCTACGCAACATTTTGTTTTCCGTGTAACCTTCTCTCTCTCTCTCTCTCTCTTTGTTTCTCTCACTCTCGTACATGAATGCGAACATGGACAGCAGCACCGCCGACTCGTCTTGGACCGCTCGCCACTTAAGTACTTAACACTTTTTGCTAATTGCGCGTTGCCGCCAAATGCTTCTACCAAAATATTGACGATCGCACACGTCTTCTTCTACACGAGTGTTGTTGCCCACCGCAGCTGCGGCTGTTGAATCCACCAAACTGACAGCGCAAACTCTCAACCTTACTAAAAACAACAACACTCGAAGACTTTTTGCGCCTCAATTCTACACAGGTTGTGTACTACCTCTACTACTACATGTACACCTATGTACATGTACCCAACTCAGGGCATCAAGAATTTGACGTGGGATATGACAAGGTGGAATTTTTGTAATTATCGCCCATATAGGGAGCAAGCTGTAGTTGAAAACTCGCCCATTTGTCAGTTTTGTTATGTAGAGGGTTGCTCTAATTGTTAATTACCAATTTGGATTCTTGATTTTATGTACATTTGGCTGTAACAAGATTATTTTTTTCTAAATTTTCTTTCATTAGTTGGTGGATCTGTGGCTAAACAGGATTACTCTTTAATAATATTCCAAATTTTAAAATAATTAAAAGATTAATTTAAAATAATTTCCTATAATGGTCATAGTATTACCAAAAATGTATTACCCTTTTTCAACGATAGCAAAATATGTTGGCGGTTTGTAAAAAGAAGTTTTGATTTATGTTGAACCAAATCAATGTTTAAACGATTAATTTTTCAATCAGCTCGGATGGATTTAAAAAAAATTTAATTAGCTGGGCGTGAAAAATAATATTAAACAATTTTTATAAATTCTAAAAATTGTAGTACGGATTTTGGCATTCTTTATCGACTAACGACATTGAAAGAGTATATCTTAATGTTATTTAAAATCCAATAGAATTTTTTATAATGATTTCTATCTAAAGTTTATTAATTTAGTATGTGAAATCATGGTTAGAAAATTATTTAGAGGGTGATATTAACAAATGAATTAAAAATTGAAAACCATAACTAAAATCATTAGAAACATTAATAAATGGGTCGTACTGTTGTCATAATCAGGTAATTTGAGTTGTATTCAAAACGTAAAACGCAAAGGAATTTTCCTTCCACTCAGATTAGATACCAAAGTTTTAAACTGTTCAGATGAGATTTATTCTTTAGCTTTAGTTTCAATTTTATTTGAATATCAAATATATACAGAGTATATAAACTAGTTCTTAGACATTGCAAACTTAGCGAATGCTACCAAGAACCTAAAACTTTTATGACCAAGAAGGGTGTTCAACTAGCCAACTTGGTTAAAGCCAAACCTTGAACTAATAATGATTTCCTACTTCTGAGTTACTTTTCAAACAGAATCAGGCTGGCAAGAGTTTCGACTTGGACCTCGACTGTCTGTGGCTATTGCTCTGCCCACGTGATCGTAGAGTTCCTCTTTTGTTTTTCCAACCTAACGCTATGCAGTTTAAGCCATAAAATATGGAAACGAATGGCTTGTGGGTCAGTTGGGCACAGTAGTTGAATGTTCTATGTATGCTGGACGTCTGCTGGAGTGACGGACTTCTCTGGAAATGCGCGTAGAGCGATTGCAATGAGTTATGTCCTGGGAGAGTTTCGAACTCTGCAGCGGCGTTACGCAGCTGTTGGGTTTGAGTTTAAACGCAACCTGGATAATAACTAATGTCCGTGTCATGATATGTAAATGTTATATGGAAGCCATAAGCAAATCCCACACTCGCCGAGGCATAAAGAGAAATTTACATGCCATCCAGCTTGTAACTGCACTTTTTGGCCATGGGCCATTTGGACTTGGACATCATCCTACAGTCAAAAGACATGCACACAGAGCCTTCTTTTATTTATTTTGCCTCAACGGCTTTTAATAACATTTTCTTGTAATTGTAATTTGTTTTCTTTTCGGGTTCGGGTGCGGGCGCAGGTTCGGGGTGAGCGCAGTCTTATGTCTTCTTCTTCCTGTGCATATCCCAAAACCAAAACCCTGAACACCCGAGCCCCGCACACACATGTGCCGTATGGGGCCTGCGCTTTGTCGGTGCTTTTGTGCTCAAGTGGAGGGTCCGAGGAGGGTCCCAACTGTAACCTTTTCTCTGTCGTCTCTCTTGCTGCCTTTTGTGTATCTCCATGCAGGGAACATCATTAATAAATTTGACTTTGTATGGTGTTTTCGGTTTTCTACAATCTTTTGTTGTATATTTGTTCCTGCCTGTCAGTATTAATAATAATAAACAATATGTGGCCACAAACAAAAACAGCCCATCAGCATTTAACTTTATACACTATACACTATTCTCTAAACTCTACTCTTCTCTACCCCCCGTTTTGCAGAGGCGTTCAGTGTCACGATACGGTGAACGGTGCTCAGTGTGACTCCTGTCCGGTTGGCTATGAAGGTGATGGACGCACATGTTCGATACGTAATCCTTGCCTGGACACACCATGCCCCTCAGGTAAGTCAACAAACACGACAGCCACAGACAACAACAACAGCAACAGTAACAACATAAACAACAACAATCTGTTTATGGGTTGTGCTTTCCTCTTTGCGGTCTGTTTGACTTTTTGATTAGTTTACGTTTCAAGTGGAGATTCGGGGCCACGTTTTGTTTTCAGCTCTTTTATGGCTAATTTCAGTTTGTCGTGCCCCGAGCTGCAGTCTTCCGTGTGGGTTGTGTAGATAGCTTAGAACGTTGACTAGAAATGAGTCAACGCTTTATATAATATAGATTCAAAATCAGAAAGCACTCCCTAGCAAACTATTGCTACACATAACAGTAAGCCTCATTTTTTTGGTATCAAAATTTTGCGACGAACATGAAGTAACGGTTAATATTAATATACTATTAATATTGCTTTACAAAATATTCAAAAGTGGAAGAGCTTCTAAAATGACCTAGTATGTTGTAGATCTCTTCGAGTATATTTTTATAGCATTAATAAATGCTCAAAACTTTTATGGTATTTAATATTCACAAATTTACATAAATATAAACTTGAAACAATGTAAAAGTATATTTTGTTATTAAAATGGATATACGATTTGCTATTCCTTTAAATAAATTTCAAAATTCAGTCAATTCTTTACTCTTCTCACACAAGAAACAAATGCAAATAATTTAACAACAATTTTTTTTCAAAATGTGCTGCATTTAATATCATAAGAGTAAAGAAAATATGTTGTTAAAATGTCGATACTATAAATAATTAAAAACTGTTCTAAAAGTATTAAATAATTCTACATTTTACAATGCACTGTTTAATTGGTTTAAGTGTAAAAAGTTAGTAAAAAGATTCATTTTTTCTTGTTGCTTGCTATAAATAATTACATAATTTAAATTATACAGATCAACTACGTACACTAGATCATTTCAAAAGTTCTAAAAGGAGTATTTTTAAAAAACATATATTTTCTAAATCCTAGAAGTTTTCGTTAAATCCAAATACCCGACCAATTGCCTTGTAGCGTACGCATTTCACACGACTGTTTGATTTATTAATGCGCAGCTCGGAATTTAGAGAACGCCAGAGCATCGCTGAACCCTTTTGATTGAAATCCCCAGAAAATTATAGGGTACCCGAGCAATTTTCAATGAATGTGTGAAACAAGGCTGCTAATTAGAGCGCAGACGCAGTCGCAGCCGCAGTCGGCGTCGGAGTCGCGGTTCCGGCCAAAAGAGAGTTGGAGGCCAGGTACTTAGTCATCTTTGAGGCGTGCTGGAATGTCGTGCCTTATATGTCAAGTTGGCTAATTGAATTCGGCAAAAGTACAAAGCGAGTGCAGTGGGTGGATTTGCTTGGCAGAATGACACAAATAACTAATGTTTTATTATACGACGATATTAATGCATAAACAATTCTCATTACTAGGCAACATTTTAGGGCCCACACATAATGTGCAGCACTATCAGAGGCAGAGCCAGTACACAGCACGCAAATACTCGGTTGTAACGAACTGAATCAGAGCACAGCAGTAGAATTTAATTATAAATTCGAATTACTTATAGAGAGCACATAAAAATCACTTATAAATAGTCATAAGTTGTAAGCTGTATGAATGGCTATCGAAATGATTCAAAGTATTAGCAACGTTTCGCCCTGTAACAATCTATCACAAGTACTTACAAAAATCAAAAACACGGGATAAAATCAACCATAAAGAAATAAGTCTTAGTAAATGCTCTATTAATAATATGTCACCTTTAAAAAAAAACAACAACAACCAGAAAGTGGAGTTTATAAGCGTGCAACGAAATTTGATTTTCCCCCTCTCTGTAATGCTTGAATGAAATGTGAATAAAAATTAAACAATATTTTTTCAAAAACCAATCAAAATAAAGTTGTTTTATTTGAGCAATAACCCAATTCAAAAGCTTCAAATATAGCTCACTGGTCTGCGTTTTGGATACATTTTTGGTAAATAAAATTCAATTCCTCCATTATTTTACCTCTTTCTATCAAAATTCATCTGTCATATCTGCCTATCTCTCTTATAACTGAGTTCCATTGCGCTTCATGTTTATTCACTATCATTTTCTGGTCATGCTTTATAAGCTTATTTTGTGTTCAAGGATTGGACTATTTTATGTTCAATTCTCATTCAATGGTTAATCGTGAATTAGGCAAATAATTATTTTAATTTAAATAAATTATTTCAAATAAATTATAATTTATAATATAATTTATATATTTTATATTATTTTTTTAGTGTCGCTTACATTATGCCAACTCCTATTTACTAATCACATTTTAATCTTTTACTAAACCTCACTTTACCTCACTTTTGCTTTCATGTTCATCCGACATTATGTTAAAATATGAACTTAATTATGTTTTAAATTTCTATTTTTTTATTAACCAGGTGTCGAGTGCATTCAGTTGGGCTTCCCGCCCTACTTCCAGTGCATCTCCTGTCCGCGCGGCCACAAAGTCAATGGCACCACCTGCCACGACGTGGACGAGTGTGCGATCTATCAGCCCTGCGATGAAATGGCCCTTTGCAGCAATCTCAATCCGGGCTTTCGCTGTGGACCTTGTCCGCCCGGCTTCGATGGCATTCATGCACATGGTATTTAGCCTCTGGGGAGCTACATTTTCTAACATTTTACATAATCACGTATCCCTTGCAGGCTATTCAGCGGACTACCTGGCCGTGGGCTTTCAGAAGCAAACCTGCCTGGACATCGACGAATGCAAAATGGGCTTCTTCAGATGCCCGGAACACGCCACCTGTCATAATAGCATTGTGAGTACAGTCCTGGGATCAACTCCTTCGCTTGCTAATAATGTGGCATCTTCTAGGGCTCCTACAGATGCCAATGTCACGATGGCTATGTGGCCAACGGCACCTTTAGCTGCCTGTCCGCGGCAGATCTCTGTCCCGACGGCAGCATCTGCGCCAGAAATGCGGAATGCGTGCCCACGGACAAGTATCATTACCAGTGCCGCTGCAGTGTCGGTTGGGCGGGCAACGGCAGAGTCTGTGGCAGGGATCGCGACTTGGATGGCTGGCCGGATGAGTCGCTCAACTGCGCGGAGGCGCATTGTCGCCGCGACAACTGTCCCGACTTGCCGAACTCTGGCCAAGAGGACGCCGATTTGGATGGCATCGGCGATGGCTGCGACGACGATGCGGACAGCGACCAGGTGCTCAACAGCAAGGACAACTGTCCGTTTGCCTACAACAGCGATCAGCTGGACTCGGATCACGACGGCGTCGGCGATGCCTGTGACAATTGTGTCTTCGTTTCCAATCGCAGGCAGCTGGACACCGATGAGGACGGCCTGGGCAACGAGTGCGACGAGGATATCGACAACGATTCAGTGCTCAATCAGTACGACAATTGTCCCTCGCTGCGCAATCCCAATCAATCCGATGTGGATAACGACGGTGTGGGTGATGTCTGCGACAATTGTCCCACCATTCCCAATCCGACGCAGGAGGATCGCGACATGGATCTGGTGGGTGATGCCTGCGACAGCGACATCGATGGCGATGATGATGGCATACAGGACTCGGAGGATAATTGCCCCATGGTCAGCAACTCGGATCAACTAGACACGGATGCCGATGGCAAGGGCGATGCCTGTGACGACGACATGGACGGCGATGGCGTGCCCAACTACAGAGACAACTGTCCATTGGCCCGGAATGCGGAGCAACTGGATGTTAATCACAATGGCAAGGGTGACGTGTGCGAGGACGATGAGGACGAAGACGGCACGCCCAACATCATCGATAACTGTCCCAACAATTCCATGATACATCGCACCGACTTCCGCACTATACGCTCGGTTATTCTGGACCCAGAGGGCGATGCTCAGCTGGATCCCAACTGGGAGGTGCATGCAAATGGCTCCGAGATCACACAAACTCTGAACTCCGATCCGGGCTTGGTGGTTGGTAGCGATTCCTTTGGAGGCGTCGACTTTGATGGCACTTTCTATGTCAACGATGATACGGACGATGACTATGTGGGCTTCATCTTCAGCTACCAGAGCAACCGCAAGTTCTACGTGGTGCAGTGGAAGAAGGGCACGCAGACCTATTGGCACTCCTCGCCCTTCCGCGCCTCCGCCGAGCCGGGCGTGCAGATCAAGCTGATTGACAGCAATACGGGTCCGGGCTCCATGCTGCGCAATAGCTTGTGGCATGCCGGCGATACGCCCGGACAGGCTAGACTGCTGTGGAAGGATCCGCTGAATGCGGGCTGGAAGGAGAAGACCTCATATCGCTGGTCCTTGGTACATCGACCTGCCATTGGGCTCATCAGACTGCGGTAATTTGGCTAAAAATACATAAAAAACATTTGCAGAAAGTTGAATACATCTAATTTCCCCGTAGCATATATGAGGGCGAACGTTTGAGTCTGGACTCGCACAATGTTTACGATGCCACACTCACCCTCAAGGGCGGACGACTGGGCGTTTTTTGTTTCTCCCAAGAAATGATTATATGGTCGGATCTGGTTTACAAATGCAACAGTGAGTAAAGTCGCCCCTTGGCACTTGCCTGGCCCTCACACAAGCTCATCAACTTTTCCTCGTCTCAGCACGCGTTCCGCCCCTCATCTACAACGAGCTGCCCACACATCTGAAGCTCAAAGTGGAGCTGGAGAACTGAGCGCAGCCCGGTCGCAGTTGTTGTATCGGGCTTTTGGTCCAGCTTTCCCAGCAGCAATTTGTAACTGCCATAAATCCTAACCAAATAACTAAGTTCTTATTTATTTGGGCGCCAAGACACGTCTATATATATATAATACATAAAAAAACAGCCAATATTTTTTAAAGTAATTTAACTTTTATTGACACATACTGTAGCGATTTGATATTAATACTTTTTGATATATAATTTTTTGAGATTACAATGGCATTTTTTTATAAGATTGCAGTTATAACTAATACCAAGGCTACAAACCGAACTTTTACCCCACTGATCCGTAAGTTCAATTTCAATTTTACATTTTAATACTCTTGCAAGTTGCAACCCATAAAGTACACTCAATTCTCTTTATGCGGCAGATATGTTCCATAGAAAACCACACAAAAAAAGACATTACTTATATGGTAAAAATAGGGATGTGTTCCATAATTTTCAAAAAGCGCATAAATCCAAAAAATCTCCCAAATAAAGACATGACTTATATTGTCTGAAAAGCTCATAAGCACAAATAAAATTACATAGAAAACTCAATATCAACTATTCGTTGCTGATTCTTTTTTTTTCCATCGTAAAAAACCAGTTTTATTTTAAACGTGAAAAAATGAATCTTAATCAACCCAACACTTGTCTTTCCACAACGAAAGTATTCCCTCCATTGATAATGTATTTTTCAAAAAATATTGAGCATACCGAAGTTGCGTTTTTGTTTTGATTATTCTGTTTAAAAAATATTTAAAAGGCATACCATATAAAATACAGAATCCCCAAAAAATAGCATAACTTCGAAATCTTGTAAAAAAAAATTTGAAAAAAGCGCATATCTTCAAAATCGCATAAAAAGAGAATTGAGTGAATTCAACAGTCATGTCGATTATCCGGTATATTATATATTTTCATTAAAATGTATAATACAATACAATATAATCAATTATAATAATATATTTTAATATATTTTATTATAATATCAAATAATTTAATATAATATCGACCTAACTGTTCGAAGATTCGAGCCAAAACCTAGCTTCATGAATGTAGAAGACCTAGTTCACAAACCGAACCTAAAGCCGAGGCATTGGTTCGAACCGTAAACCGATTCTTCAAAGTTGTGCAACACTTGACAAAAGTAGGCATTGCAATTAGCCAATACATGATATCTGTCGCTTTGATTTGTTCTCCCATTCAACATAGGAGCAGTGCAGGCCAAAATTTATAACATTTTATCAACAGTATTTTTCGACAAAATAACAATAAAAAATAGCCTTGCTTTCCAAACAATCTGAAATTCTGTCAGTCTTGCAACAAATAGTCCAGGGTAAGTTGGCCAACGTTAAAAGGCTAAAAGGAGCTCTAAGAACCGCTTCATCAGATAGCAATTATGGCCAGTTGCGATGTGCAAGCCACTCCATCGGATGAGAATTTAGAAGAGGACACAGCTAAAGCCGAGACAAAGAGCGAAGTCGACAACAAGGTCGAAGGCCGTACTGCCAAGACTGTTATGGTGCTGCAACCTACCAAAATTCCGGGACCCGTAAGCGGCAGCTACATCTTCAGCAGCACTCGCAAGTACACCAGCCTGATGAAGTCGCTGCAGACCAGGAGCGAACAGGACGAGCATTTCAGCAGCACCAGCACCCTGGTGAACACGACTGAGGATTCTGGTGTCCACATGGACTGCTCAACTGTAGACGATGACAATTGCAGCTCCTGTTCGCCGATCCGACCGAGCAGCTCAACGCCGTGTCTGCAGCGCAGCACGGACACAATTGCGACCAGTGGAAGTCTGCAGGAATTCGAAGCGGCCGAGCGGCAGACACTCAAAGTGTTGCAACGTGCAGTGGCCGAAATGGAGGCGGATGTGGCACTGCACGCTGAGATACTTGAAGAACAGATGAAGCTCGATCTGGAGCATCAGTTGAAGCTGCAAATAGAGCAACAAGTGGAAGCCGAGATTGAGAAAAATCTGTTGCTGGAAGCGGCTGAGCAGCAGCAGCAGCTGCTGGAGGAGTCGCAACAGGAGTCGCCGCTGGAGTCGTTGCATGAGACGATGGAGAAACTGAAGCTAGAGCTTCCGATGCAGCGGTCGAATTCGAAGGAGATGTATCAACACATTGACCAGACTAAAGCTGGCGCACGTGCGCGCAAGCTCGTGCGAGTGGAGGACCTACTTCAGGCGGAGGATGACATTGAGATGCTGCACAAACTGCTCCAGACAGACGGCGAGCTGGCCAACGGCGAGACGGCTGCTCTGGCACAGTCCAACGATGAATCCTTTCAGCCCGAACTGAACGCTGGCAGCGATACGGAGACCCTGGACAGATTTAACGAGAATGATGCTGAATGGAACCGCAATCGAGTGAGTCTCGTGCACTCACTTCTGCACATCATCTGCGGCAAGGGCATGCGCAAACTGAGCTATCCCATACTATTCTGTGGCATGGCTGTCGGTTTGATTTATTACTTTCGTAAGGATTAGGGCATTGTAGGCGTATCAACTTTTAAAATTTTCAAACACAAATTCAAGAACACTCTGAATGCTCGACGAACGCAACAAAATCGAATTCAATTGGAGCTCTCAAAATTACATTTATTTTATATATAAAATAAATCGCCTATACACTCACACCCTACGGCGCTACAAAACTCACAAGCTAAACGTCATTGTTTTCGGAACTTGATATCAAGCAAATGTATCTTACCACTTATCAACATACACACTTAATAAATAAATATTAATGCGTCATTTTAACTCTCCAATATATGCTCCGATGACTTGACTGGTATTATGTGTCTGGGGATCTATAAAGAAATTTTGTTTTTGAAAATGGTGGAATGGACTATGAGATGACTCAGTAACTGTCTAAAAATTGACCACTATGAAAAAGTGTAGGCTTATAGATACTATGTGATAAAAAATAAAAATTATAATTTTATTTAATAATAATCATAACTATAATAAATTGAATAATTAATTAAATAATAAAAATAGCCAATCATTTATTTCATGTAATGATTAATAGTGAACAAGTATAAAATGTTGCTGTATGTATGTGTTTACTCTTATAAGAACAGAAATTCGGTTCTATTAAAATTACATTTTTAGTCCATCTCATAGTAGGAAATTTACCAAAATAAATGTAAATGAGTGGGGTAATTTTTATATTATTGCTTATGCATATCCTATTTTCCTGAAATTTACCTATAGCTTCAATCGTATATTTTGGAAACTGTTTTGAATTAATATAAACACAGCATAAATTGTCATCGTTACAAAAAAAAGTTGGCAAATATTAACAAATTTTGTTATTTTAAATTGCTTTTGTATTGTACTTTAAATTAACAGCACAGCTATGGCCTCGATCGAATCCGTTTTATTAGCCGCTTTGATTCATCTCATTTTTCGCTTTGCCTTATATATAACACCACAAACAAGGCTGAGAACACCGGGTCCCGCGTTGCCCACGGCCATCGTCTGCTTGGCAATGTTGGATGTCATCTATGATAATCGAGTTATTCCAATGCGCTTCCAAAATATGTCGCCTGGCCTTAAATGTATTGTTGAGACGTTAATGGCAGTATTTATATTGGAGGTGGGTATGCTGATTTGGCAGTCGATTGAGCATTCCATTTATTTGTTTGCCAAGGGATCGTTACTGGGCCTAAACGTGGTCTCAAAGCAAACTTATTATCGTCAGGAGAACCTCATAATTGGTGCCTTCACGCTGCCGCTGTCGCTGGCGATTTTGAGCGTGACTGCCCAGGCAACCGATCATTACCAGATGTTGCGCAGTCTGTATAACTAGACAAATCTTCTCCTGCGAATGGCGCTAAAGAGAATGCAAACTAATTAACAAAAGTTGAAAAACGTATTATAAATCGATAAAAGAGAAGAGATGTGCTTTTGGTGTTGATTCAATACAAATAATTTAAACAGTAAAATTTATTTAAGTATTATTTATTTTTTAAATTTAAAAAAAAAGTTTAAGGACGGCCAAATCAAAGCGGTATTTTACAGCCGCCCCAACAGCAACTGCCTGTTCTGCGCGACAGTACCCCTTTGACTGCATTTCAATTTAGACAATTAAAATTTAAAAATATAAATTGAAGTTTAATAAAAGAATAAACAGAATTTCAAGATATAAAAATAATGAACAAATAAATAAATATTGACTTTAAGAGTGTGGCCTCTGTTAACTTTCCAGCCGTGCCTGTTACTTTAGTATATGCAGTATAAGTATGCAATGTTTTTGTGCTCTTTCTAAAATATGTAGACCGGTGTTTATACAGCAAAAAAAAAAGGGATTGATCTTGGAAAAATATACCTTTGCGGACTCGTACGGTTCGGTTGGCATTCAAAAATTTCAATTCTAAGATTTCACGAAATTTGAAGACAAATGCAATGTAACCATCACGTTTTTTTTCCAAAAACGCGAATGTTCTGAAATCAGAATATAGCAGAGATATATCCATTTTAAAATTAATGGCAATTGAGCTCTTTTTCTGGGTCAGCCCAAAAGTATGCACTGCTGAATAAATACTTGCGTTTACTTTAACAGTAGAGCCACTGTAAAAAAATGAACTTATAACCTGCATATATCGGGCAATTTTTAACAAATTTTAAAAGCTGTAACCATCACGTTTTTTTCAAAAATGCGAATATTCTGAAATCAGAATTTTTGAATGCCAATCGATTCTTTTGACTCCTGTGAGTCGCAAGAGGTATAAGGGAGATGGTCATTTAAAATGTTTTAGAAAGTGAAAACCTTCAATCTCAGACAAATAAGGCAATATCGTCGAATGATAGACATGATAGACTCGTTCGGAAGAAAAGCAACCTTTTTAGTAAAATCGGGTAAGTTCAACAATTTTTATTATAAATTGATACTATACTTTTACCTTTCATTCCGATATCAGACTTTATACATCCGAGATATAAATGATTGTTTACAAAATTAGAACCCGCATATCGAGAATCACAAAATTTGGCATGTAATTTTCATATGATCCCCTCAAATTACAAAAATCTTAATTTTCCAAACAAACAATAATAGTTATGATTGTTTTCGACTTTTTTAAGCTGTTATTATGCTGTTAACGAGTATTGCCCAGTCGGTTACAGCCGACTGCAATGTTCTTACTTGTTTTACTTATTGATTTATTAACGCTTCTCGTTTCTCTTAATAACTCAAGTAAGACCTCTAATCAAGAGGTATTCTTACTTTATTATAAATGTTTCTTGAGGAATAAAATCAGTTTTGTTTTGTATTTACCTCGAGACAATCAAACATTTAACCAAATTATGCATAAATTAATATTTGATTGTCAAACGCAACTCTTATGAAATTAAACACAACATTAGCCTTGACAAACTTTTTTTAAGTGAGCTGAGAGGGCAGTTTTTGAAATCATTGTCATTTCTTTAATCAAAGTGAACTTTTAAGAATTTTAGAGAAATATTTAAAATTTTTAGTACATTTTACAAGAAAAGTATTTTATCATCTCTATCCGATTTTCCACAAATTCTTTGCCGTAGTCATGGCCTCGTTGGAATCTGTCCTTGTTGCCGGTTTGGTTCATCTCTTCTTTCGCTTTGCCCTATATATAACACCACAGTTAAAGCTACAGACGCCTGGCTCTGCGCTGTCCACTATCATAGTCAGTGTGGCTATATTAGATCTAATCTATGATAGCCGCATAGTTCCATTGAGCATGCATAAGCAGCCTAGGATAATGAAATATACTTGTGAGTGTTTGGTGGCTATCTTTATACTGGAGGTGGCCATGCTGATATTCTGGCAGGCGATTGAGCATGCTATTTACGTGAGTGTCAAGACATTTTTGCTGGGAATGAACATTCTATCGCCGGATACTTATTATCAACGTGAGTCTCTCATAATTGGAGCATTCACCTTGCCGTTTGCCTTGGCGGCTTTGGTTGCAGTTGCGAAGTCAACACACCACCTGAATCGGATCTATTACCGTTATATGTCCAGCCACACACATGTTCAGCTGCGATTGGATAATACTGTGCGCTTTCTGAAGCACAGCGATCGGTATAAGAAATTAAGATTTCGAGAGGCGCTGGACAACTACAGTTTGGCAGATAATAGTTATCGAAGCAGATGGGTGAAATACTTTCAAAAGAATATGTAGCGCAGTTGGATATAGTTTAAATATATATATAAACATAGGCTTTTACTTTTATTAATTGTTTTTTCTTTTATACAGTTCTACAAAAGATTTTATAAAATTAAAAATTACTTGTCATATGAATACATAATAATTAATTTGCTTTATTTAAATTACAAAATAACGACTATATTTGATTTGCTTTTTACAGCACTCGCGAATTTTTCAACAAGTTTGGAAAATATATTGCAATTTAAGGCTTTCATTTTTCATACCTTTTAAAGCAAGGTAGTTTAAAGTATTAATTTTTTTTGCGTATAGGTAAATAATACTTAAAATTAAAACAATTTTATTTTTATTTTATTCGTATTATATGCATAAGTTCGACTTAATTTCTGTTTAGTTTTCGTATTTAAAGAGCACATGTTGAAGTTACTATTTCTTAAGATTTCCCTTTTCATAAAGCAGCTTTCCTCACATTTCAAGCTTTGCATTAAGCCACGTAATTGCAGCTGATTTTTAAAGTTTCAATAAGGTTCTAAAGTTATGAAGCCAGCGATTACTGCGATTCAATGCAAAGCTTTAAACAACGCCTTCAATGAGTATTTTCTGGGGGCAGTGTTAGAACTTTGCCTCTTTGCAGTGCTATACATTTTATGACCACATTTAACATTAAAGCAGCTTTTAGAGTTCTTCCATAAATTTTAAGTTATTTGTATATTTCGTTGATGGTTTACTGTACTTCGCTATCACTATCACTCTTTTCTGAAAAAAACAAAACAAAATCATAATTAGGCACGACTATAAACGCATTGGTGTCAGAACACACCTTTCTTTCCCGTGTAAGCGTGACGTTTCAGTCGATCGTATAAGTCTTCTTTAGTTCCGTAGAGCGACGCATTGGACCGGGCCAATGTGCTCATCTTGCCCCCATGTAGACCTGCAGAGAACGGGACAGAGGGTAAGTAAATTACGACGGAGCTAGACTTGACACGATCCAATTAGTCGTTCAAGAAGCCTAATTCTTCTTTTTTGTAAATAATGTGTTATTTAAATTTTAAATTTAAAATCTTTAAAATAATTTCATAGGCTGTTCAAAAAATTAATAATTCAATATTGTTTATAAGTAGACAACGATTTAAATATATTCCAAATTTAAGCCGTCTAACAAATTTCCGAGCATCTTCTATTATGAAATATTATGAAATATACATACATCCTCTATTGAAATTTTCTTGGAAAAACAAGTAAAAACTCTGCTGTCTTTCCGATAGCGTAATACTAGTTGGTAGTTCAACTTTTATTATTGTGCAGACAAAGTCCGCTGCGGTAGGGTGGTTTCAAAATTAGGCTGCTATTGAGATATGACTGAAAAATCTTAACATATTATCTGACGCGGGTATACACGAGTATATATTCCAAGTGTCAAGTCTCTAGCTGCATTAGCTGCGACCACAATTGCGTTCATACGGACAGGCGGACGGACAGCAAGACGAACGTTGCACAAACCCAATTTACTCTTTTTCTTTAAATATAAAAACAGCAAAATACAAATTTGAATTTAAAGAAGATGTGTTGCACATTATGCAAAGTCGTTCCACAAAATAGCCACAACTCCAACTAATCTGGATGCTCACCGTCTTTCATGTAGGTTTCGTTGTAGAAGTTGGGCATCTCCCAGCCGTCCTCCTCGTCGTCGTAGTAGTGCGCGTAGGTGCTGTGGTGCGAGGGCGCAATGGACTCCGCGTACGGCGTGTGTGCGCCGTAGTAGAAGTTCACCTGGGAGCCCGTCTGGTCGATGGCTGGCGTGAGCATCTTCTTGGGATCTCTGCGCTTCGTGGAGCGCACACAAATCATCCAGATCAGCAGCACAATGATGATGATGAAAATCACGGCGCCCGCAATGCCACCGGCAATGTACGCAAACTCTGAACGCTCGGCGCAATGGGGTCCCGTGAAGGAGCCGACACAGCGACAGGATGGAGTGCCCTTCAAGTCCTTGACACAAGTGCCAGAGTTCTCGCAGAAACCATCGCAAACATCCGTGCAGGCCAAGCCGGTGCCATTGAAGCCAGGCTTGCACTCGCACTTGAAGTCCGACATCTCCGGCACCATGATGCAATAGGCATTGACATCGCAGTGGGGCTTGCCCTCGGCAATGTGCTCGCAGGGATTGGTGCACTCGCTCTTGGAGGTGGCGCCGGTGATCTTGGTGCTGTGATTGGGCGGGCACTGAATGCAGCTGGTTTGCTGTGACTCCGACTGGTAGAAGCCCTTGCGGCACTCGATGCACATGTTGAGCGTGGCATTGAGGTAGGTGCCGGGCGAGCAGACGGGCAGCGTGCACTCCTCCACGGAACTGGCGCCCACCTTGGGCGTGGTGCGACCCAGCGGACAGGAGGCGCACGACGGCTGCACACCCTGTAGTCGGTAGGTGCCACGTGGGCATGGCTCACAGCGTCCGTCGGCGCCCAGCTGCTGGCCAGAGCTGCATTCGTCGCGGCACTCCTTGCGCGAGGTCGCCTCCGTGGAGCGTGTGGTCTGGCCCAGACCACACAGCTCGCAGCTGAAGGCGCCTTCGTTGGGCTGGTAGAAGCCGTGGCCGCACGAGCGGCACAGGCCCGTCTCCGCATCGAAGTACTTGCCAGCCGGGCAGCGTTCCTTGCAGTCGGCAGCAGAGCGTGCTCCCGGACCGGCTGTCACGCCCGGACGTCCCGCAATGGTCGGACACTTGCTGCACTGCTGCTGGCCCGCCTCGGACTGGTAGCTGCCGCGGGCGCAGGGAATGCACGTCTTGTTGGCGTTGTCGTAGAAGGTGCCAATGGCGCAGGGCACGCAGTCGGGTATCATGACCACCTGGCCGGCGGGGCATGCATACTCGGAGCCCAGCTCCAGCGAGGCCGGATCGGGCACGGTATTGGGCAGAATTTCCTGTACGGCAAATTGATCATCCTCGAGAATTAACTTCTCCAGCAGCTGCTTCACATTGGAGCGCTCGCCCGTCGACGTGTGCACCACAGGATCGCTAGAGTTGGGAGATAATAAAATAAAATTAGCTCAGGTCCATTGGAGTTTGGGAATCGCATAATAATCAATTGGGTTAGCACGCAAAAAACACATGTGACATGTGGGATTAGCTGGAAGCATTAGATAGTTTTGCATTGTGATTGGTTGATAGTTGGTTGGTTGAATGTTTGGATTAGTCTGAGACAGTTGGTAGTACTGGGTGCAGAATGCTGGAGATCGGGTGCAATTGATCGTTATATGGAACGAATGAGATGCTTGACATACTTAACAGCCGGGAAGGCTATTTCCAGCGTGTATGTATCGCCGCCAGTTTGTTGGCGTCCCTGGCGACCTGTCAGCGCCAACTCGTCGTCCTCGCTAGAAATTGGGTTAACGAACACATACATATACATATAACACAGAGTACACACAAACAGGAAGACAAAACATGCCAGACCTAGGCTCAAAACAAAAAAACACCCTGGACCACTTACTTGACAACGGGCAGCTCAGCTTCCATCACATAGACACCGCCGTCCTTGACCTGACGACGCACGCGATTGTTTTGAGCGGCGCGATAATGATCGCACTTGACATCGATCTGAATATCCTTGCACTCCCTGCGAACACAAAGCGCTGAGTAAGGCCAATCACAAGGCAGGTTAGTCATGCATATTTACCTGGTGCCTTCAATCGCATAGGAGCAGAAGTTCCAGTCTCGGTTCAAGGCGTTCACCGAATTGGTCACCTTCTGGCGCAGCACAGCCTGGCCGGCCTTGTTGCAGAGCACGTCCGACGGGAAGAGCATTTTGATGCGGAACACGCGCTGGGCGGGCTTGGCTGGCGAGCAGGATGGGTAGACCAGTGGCATGGAGGGTTCTCGGGTCGGACGCCAGAAGCCCTCGGCGCCGCAAGTGTAGAACTCGGGCACCTGCTCCGAGAAGCGTAGGCCGCTGTTGCAGGCAATCTCGCAGACCTTGAACTGACCGCCTGCGCCCCAGTCCTTGCAGACCTGAGAGCCGCCCACGGGATCAGCCAAGGGTGGACAGAATTCAGCTGAAACGCACGAAGGAAAATATAGATTAACAGTGATTAAAGGCAATCCCGATGGGGAACTCACTCAATAGCGAAACCTTGAAGCTGCACGAAGCTGTGTTGCCAGCGACATCGGACGCGATGTATGTGATGTCGTAGGTGCCCCAGAGCAGCGTTGTGCCGGAGCGATGTCCGTTGCGTTCGTAGATCTTGGTGACGCCGATGTTGTCGCTGAAGTGCGGCTCGTCCCAGGTAACCACGGCTGAGCCATTCTTGGCAATGACCCACAAATCGCCCGGACAATGCTCCACGACGGGCGGTTCCTTGTCCACGACCAGCTGCTGGCAGTTGGCGCCAGTGTAGCCCACTTGGCACTTGCGTTGGCCGCACAACGAGGGCACATTGCGTTCGACGCCACCCGAGGTCAGCTCGTAGCCCGCCCAGTTCAGGATGAGGCCGGGGTAGAGCACTGGCTCGGAGCGACAATCGCGCACCTGCTTCTGTATTTCCGAGGTAATGTCCAGAGCACGTGCCCAGACCTGCGACTTGGTAACGGTGCCCTGGAAGCCGGCATCGGTATAGGCCAGCTCATGCTTGGCACTGTCCGGCTGGGGGCGACCCAGCACCGACCAGAGGTAGGCGGGCAGAGCACCGCCAGCGCCGTACTCCAGCTTGCTGGCTATGAGGCCCTCCGTGATCAGCTGCAGCTGGCCGCTGATGCCGTCCCAGACCACAGCCACATGATGCCACTGTCCGTCGTTGACGGAAGTGTACTCGCCAAAGCTAAGGAAAACATCCGGCAGATCCTCGAATAGGGAGACCTGCACGCCGCTGGAGTGCGCCTGAAGCAGCAGGCGACGACGTTCCGTCATGCGGGCGGAGGCAACGCCGTAGAGGGTGAAGAAGATGCCGGTGTCGTCCTTCTGTGCGAACTGAACCCACATGGCCACGGTCAGGCTGTTGGCCTCGCCCGTGGGGAAGGGCACCACCTGGGCGGCTGTCGAGCGCGAGGGATCGCTGAAGTAGAGATCGTAGTCCACCTGAATGGCCTTGCGGCAATCGTCGCCGGTCATGTTGAAGGGGCACTGGCAGTAGAAGCCGTTGGTCAGATCCACGCAGCTGGCGCCGGGTGGACAGGAGTTGTCCTTGCAGTCCACAATGTCCAGTTCGCAGTTCTTGCCGGTAAAGCCGGGCGGGCACTGGCAGCTGTAGCCGGCGCCATTGTCCAGGCAGGTGGCGCCGTTTTGGCAGACATGCGCCTCGCAGGCGTCGTACTCGTACTGGCAGCCGATGCCGGCGTAGTCGGCCGGACAGCTGCAGTTGAGGCCGGAGCCAAAGTCCTGGCACTTGCCGCCGTGCATGCAGGGATTGCCAATGCAGCGCTCGGGCGCCGTTTCGCAGTTCTTGCCATCGGTGCCGCTGGGGCACACGCAGAAATAGTCCTGGAACAGGTCAATGCACCGGGCATCGTTCTGGCAGGGCGCCTGCACATTGCAGCTGGTCACCTGCTGCTCGCAGCGCATGCCGCTCCAGCCGGGCGCACAGCCGCACTCGAAGCCGCCAACGCGATCGCGACAGATGCCATTGTTGAGGCACGGCTGCGGCTCGCAGTCGTCGATGTCCGTCTCGCAGAGGGCGCCCTTGAAGCCATCGCGGCAGACGCACTCGAACTTGTTGTCCAGATCCAGGCAGCGCTCGGTGCCAACGGGATGGCAGGGATCGCTCAGGCACTCATCGATTTCCGCCTCGCAGCTGAGGCCCACGAAGCCGGGTCGGCACTTGCAGCTGAAGCCATCCAGCTGGTCCACGCAGGTGGCGCCGTGCTGGCAGGGATTCGAGGCGCAGTCGTCGATCGTGTGCTGGCAGTTCTTGCCCGTGTAGCCCGGCTCGCAGTTGCAGCTGTAGCCGTCCACCAGGTCCACGCAGACGCCGTCATTCGCACAGGGGCGACCCTCGCAGTTGTCGATGTTCACATCGCAGGCGGGTCCCGTCCAGCCGGGATGGCAGACGCACTCGTGATCAAACAGGCGATCCACGCAGGCGCCGTGTTTGCAGGGCTCGGACAGGCACAGGTCGATCTTTTGCTCGCAGCGCTTGCCCGTGAAGCCGGGCGGGCACGTGCACTGGAAGTCGTTGACCAGATCCGTGCAGGCAGCGCCCAGCAGGCAGGGACTCTCCTCGCAATCGTTGATGTTCTGCTCGCAGTGCATGCCCTCCCAGCCGGGCAGGCACTCGCACTTGTAGCGGCCCTGCTGCAGCGCCAGGCAGCTGGCGCCATTCGTGCACGGATTCCCATTGGCCGTGCACGGATCTATGGTCACATCGCACTGGTCGCCGGTGTAGCCGCTGCGACAGAGGCAGGTCACATTCTTGTAGCCCGGCTCGTTCTTGCACATGGCCCTGGCCGGACAGGTGTCGTTGCCGCAGTCGCTGGCCTCCTCCTGGCAGTTGATGCCCGTATAGCCCGCGGGGCAGTCGCAGCGATAGCCCTGCGGCAGGTCCTTGCACTGGCCGCCGTTGTAGCAGGGCTGCGAGGCGCACTCGTCGATGTCCTGCTCGCAGCGCCGCCCCGAGAAGCCAGCCGGGCAGAAGCACTGCACGTCGTGGCCCATGGGCACGCAGAGGCCGCCGTGCTGGCAGGCACCCTCGCCGCAGACGACGGGCTTGCACTGCTCGCGGCCCTTGGCGCCGGCGTTGTCCGTGCGCATATTGCTGGGGCATTCGTTGCAGTTCTGGGCGCCCGAGGCGCTCTGGTAGTGGTGCAGCGGGCAGGGCGAGCAGGGGGCGAGGCCCGTGGCGGAGTAGCTGCCCGGGGCGCACTTGGCGCGGCACAGCGCCTTGTTGGAGGCCGCGGGCTGGTAGGTAAAGCTCTGGGCTGGACAGGCCTGGCAGTCCTTGAAGCCACCCGTCGGTGGCTCGGCGCTGAACGAGTTGCGCGGACATTCCAAGCAGGGCACCAGACCCGTGGGCGAGTAGGTGCCGTAGCCGCAAACCGGAATGCAGTCGCTCAGCGACTTGGAGCCCTCCTCCTTGGTGTAGGTGCCGGCTGGACAGCGCAAACAGGTGCCCTGGCGATCGCGGTTCTGATAGTAGCCGCGCGGGCAGTAGGTGCAGCTGTTCTGGCCCTCGGACACATAGGTGCCCGCGGGACAGTGCAAACAACGGGGTACGTCGCTCGTGTCCATGTTGAGGACTTCGCCCACATTGCAGTTGAATCCGCGCGAGATCTGCGACTTAAGAGCGCGCAGCGGCGGACACTGGTTGCCAATGTTGGAGATGTTCAGCAGGGAGTCGATGACGGCGCTCGCGTAGGGCACGCTCAGATCAAAGATGAGGTTCAGCGTGGAGCCGCAGAGATCGTATAACTGAGGCTGACGCACGGCGGGCAGAATGGAGAGTATGAAGTCCATTTTGACAACATTTTCCTCCAGCAGCGATGGCACCGACTTAACAAAGGTCACGTTCATGTTCACGTTAACCGCCGAGCAGCGCTGCGAGAGCAGCTGATTGAGGCCCGCGTAGTGCTTGGAGAGCACCTCCTGGTACTGGCCCAGACAGGTCTGCGCCACGGCGCCGTTGGCGCGATAGGTGATGGTGGCCGTCACATGGTAGGCAGCCTGTTCGGTGTTCTCCGACACGCAGTCGGGCACCACGGACGTGGGCCGCCACAGACGCGAGGTCTCGCAGGAGAAGGTCTTTAGGGGCTCGCCGTCGGTGAAGCGGAAGCCGGGCTTGCACGTGGCTATGCACTCAATGCCGCGATCTCCGGGCAGGCAATTGATGGCTCCATTCGCCGGCGGCTGCAGCTCCCAGTCCACGCAGGGCGAGGCCTGCACGGACACCTGGAAGTGGCAGCTGGCGCGATTGTTGTACTTGTCGGTGGCGGTCACAGTCACATTCTCGAAGTTGCCGATCTTGATCGTCGCGCGCTCCGGCGTAAACTGCAGGCGCACGTCGCCCGTCTCGTCCGAGGTCTTGATGCGCTTGCGCGTG
This sequence comes from Drosophila colorata, assembly GCA_035041545.1. NCBI lineage: Eukaryota > Metazoa > Arthropoda > Insecta > Diptera > Drosophilidae > Drosophila > Drosophila colorata. Next base: position 5,600,641 of record JAWNLD010000013.1, read on the forward strand.
TCGTTGAAGTTCACGTTGTAGCTCTCCTGGCGGTCGACCAGCTCAATGACGTAGCTCTGGGGGCACTGCAGCAAGGGTGGGGTGACATCCGGCACGGTTATGTTGATCTCGCAGATGGCCACATTTCCGTCGTAGTCAAAGGCCACGTACTTCACCACAGTATCCTTGAAGATGTGGCTGGGCGTGCGGAAGTTCTGCGGCTTGATCTCCAGCCTCGCAATAGAGCCGGAGTTATCCACGGCGGTGGGTTCCGTGAAGTTGACGGGCAGCACACCACCATTCTCGTCGCGACGCACCACAATGGGCTGTTGCGGACAGTTCTGGAAGATGGGCGGCTCGTTGTCCACGCAAGGCGAGTAGCCATAGTCGTAGCCCAAGAGAGGCTCCTGCTTGGGCTCATCGCAGCCCATTAGCTCGAACTTCAGGCAGGCGTTATCCATGTAGCTGACGATGCCCAGAATCACGAAGCGCGCCTGGACGTACTTGGGCAGCGTAATCATGGCCAGTTCGCCGTAGTTGCCCGGATCGCGCATGGTCAGATTGAAGTTGGGGAAGTACACCACATAGTTCTCGCTCTCCGCCTGCTTGTAGAAGAAGCGTATTTCGGTGGGGCGACCGACAATGTCGTTGGTCACGACGCCCTTGACCAGTATGGCCTTGACGCGATAGATCTGGCCCAGATCCACGCTGACATAGGTGAAGGCCTCCTGCTTGCCGCACCAGCCCGTGGCCGAGTTGAGGCGTATGTTCTTGGCTTCATAGTTGGGTCGCTCCGAGGTGGCGTTGATGGCCGAGTCGGGTATTCTGCCCGAGCTCAGGCCCAGTGGCTTGATAACCTTGCATTCCGGCTCGCGTATGCACGTGATGGGCCTGGGATTGATAAGAATGTAGCCGGGGCGATTGCAGCCGAAGTAGACCTCCGAGCTTTGCTCGTAGCTGCGCGCCAGCTGCCGACCATCAGCCGGTCTGCCCGGATCCTCGCAAACGGGTCCCTCGCAGCGCAAGTCACCAAAGTCCCAAATGCCTTCGGCACCACAGCGCACCACATTGTCGTGTCGCTGGGTCTGTCCAGCCAGCTTGAAGGTGTTTTGGCAGCCGAAGAAGAAGCTGCTCTGGAAGCGCGTGTCCACGAACTGTCCATACTCGGCACCAGGTGTCGGCATCGGCGCATAACAGTCCACCCGAGGGCACGAAGGCTGCATGCCCGATAGCCAGTAGTCGGGCAGACCCGGCTTCGGGTCGTAGACGCACTGTCTAAAGCCGGCGGAGGCCGTGGAGCGCAGCTGACGGCCCGACGAGCCGCAGCTGATGGTCACATTGTCGCGGAACGGCACCAGCACGGATTCGGGATCGGGGCGGGCAACAGTCAAGCCCTCCAGCTTGTCGTCAGGCAAGGAAACGCACTTGGCATCTGCACAAGAAGAAGATCATTTAGTTAGGATTAGTGAAGTTACAAGAAATGGAAACATCGATGTTAGCTGCTTTTTTCCAGCCTTAACTCGATATTTCGATGTAATCGATCTTAAAGATAAAGCTGAAATTTTTACTGATGTTTAAAACATCGAAACATCGATGTATCGATTTTTTTTATTTTGACACTATAATCTTTTTTCCGATATTTCGATGTAATCGATCTTTAAGATAAACTGCTAAAAAGAACGCGAATTGTAGGTAATTGCTGTTAAAAACATCGACACATCGATGTACCGATGTGTTTTCAAATTTTAGCTGGATTGTCTTCTCGTCGATATATCGACACATCGATGATTATCAACACGATTCTCTAATCCGATGTAAAAAATCGATGTTTGTTTCGGAACAACATCCTAACTTAGGATTAATTTCCCATTTGGGACTCAGGCACTTACAATTGCACTCCGGTACGCTGGCGTTCCACTGACCGCTGGACAGGCAGAGCGCCACCGAGCTGCCGCTCATGATGTAGCCGAAGTGGCACTGGAAACGCACCACATCGCCAAAGTGGTAATCGTTGCGCTCGCTGAGCAGCTGACCGTTCTCGGGCGCCTGCAGCTCCGGGCACATTAATGGCACACAGGTCTTGTTGCGCTGATAGGTGTCGCCGTCGCGTTCACCGGACTCGGAGCGCTCCACGTGGTAGCCGGCTGTGCCGTTGGACGTGTAGAGCTGGTAGCCCGTGTTGCAGGCACAGGCGTAGCCGCCGGGTGAGTTGATGCACTTCTGGTCGCAGCCGCCGTTGTTCTTGCTGCACTCGTTGATGTCCACGCAGTCCAAGCGGGTGCAGCCCATCAGCTCCATGCGCAGGCAAGGCGCACCCACGTAGTCCTGTATGCGGAAGCGTATGTAACGCGCCTCAATTGGCAGCGGCAGGTTGAGAATGGACAGCGTGGGCTCCAGTATTCTGAATTCGACGGCGGTGCCATCGGGGTTTGCATAGTCCTTGAAGACGTCCGTCAAATCGTTGGAGTACTGCAGACGCACAGCGGAGCTGAAGGCCACGTTGCCGTCGGGTCGCTGCACGGACATGGTGCGGAAGCCGCGCAAAATGGTGGGTGCCTTTAGGTCAATGAGAATCCAGTTTGCGCCGGGCTCCAAGGAGGCGCCGCACCAACCGTTCGTGTTGAGACGCAACAGACTCTTGCTGTAGCCTGGCTCACTGGCAGAGGTCCTGATGCTGTCATCTGGTATACCCCCATTGCCCAGTCCCAAATCGCCAACAGGCCGGCACTCTGTGGTGGCGGTAAAGCCCTGGCGGCACTGGCAGTGGAAGGAGCCGTTGGTGTTCATGCACTCGGTGGTGGTCAAATCGCACTGCGAGGAGCTGCACTCGTTGATGTCCTCGCAGGTCGGCGGCTGCTCGAAGCGCTGAGCCTCGCTGCAGCGCATGATATTGCTGCCGATCAGCTTGTAGCCCTTGTAGCACTGCACCCTGGCCTCGTCGCCGAAGTTATATGGCCGCGCTGCGTCCACGATGAAGCCATTTTCGATGGCGGGAAACTCGAAGCAACGTTTGCGCGTGCAGCGTGGCACATCGCCGCTCCAGGTGCCGTTGGACATGCAGGTCAGCACGGGGTGGCCGTTGCGCTCGTAGCCCGGCTCGCATTCGTATTGGATGATAGTGCCGTAGCTGCGTCCGCCGCCGTTGAGCAGCGTCAGGTTGGCATGCGGCACCTCCGGCAGGGCGGCACACTGGGAGGCCATGCAATGGGGCTGTCGCTCCCAGCGACCGTCGGGCAGGCAGGAAATTTTCTCAATGGGCTCGTTGGAGGCAAACGCAAAGCCAGCATAGCACTGGTACATGGCGATGCCGCGATAGGTGACGTTCGAGGAGCCAATGGAGAAGCCGTTGTCGATTTGTGGCACAGGACCGCAGTAGACCTCTGAGGACGGAACATTGATGTAGAGCAAGCATTGGGAAGAAAATGAAAATTGACCTACCCTGACACTTTGGTATGTAGGAGACACTCCAGTTGCCACCGGGCAAACATTCCGTAACCAGACGCGTCTTGCCGGTGGCAAACTCCTGTCCGATGGGACATGTGAAGCTGACCAGCGTGCCGAAGGCCGTGTCGCGACTGGAGGCCAAGGCTCCAATGCCAGGTTGTAGCTCCGGGCAGTCCGCAGAGAAGGTTGCCGACCAGCTGCACAAGGCATAAACAAATTTCGATTAGTTTCCGAGAAGAGAACAAGTGGGAATTCAACAGGACTTGGGCTAGGAATATTAGACCTGTCTCAACTTACCCCGCAGCATTGTGCAGCGCATCCGATGTAAACTTAACCAGCATCTCACCAGACGAGGCAGTCAAGGTCAGCTTGGGTGCGGCAGTGCCCGTAAATCCATTGCCCGAATGCAGACGCAGTCCGGACGTTGAGGAACCGTCAAAGACCTGCACATTGTCGCTCTTGTGCACGGTGAACTTGTCGAACTTGAGGGAAAGCGGAGCACGTGCACCATTCCGAATGGTAAAGAAGCACTCCTGATTCTTTGGATAGTCGGCCAAGCCAAAGGCAGGTGAGGTGACGGTGCCGTTGCGGGCCGTAATCGTCGCCTTGCAGCCTTGAATGTAGCGCAGGCTGAAGCCTTTGCCCGCCTCACCCAGGCTCGACTTGAAGTAGAGGTAGAGCGCGTTGCCCGTCGAGATGATGACGCGTTCGTTCTGCGTGGTTTTGCCGGTCAGCTTGGCAATGGTGCGGCTCATGGGCGATTCGCCGTCGCGTATAAGCAATTGGTCGCGACCCTCGGCTATGTCCAGGTCGTCCACTTCAATGGAGATGATGCGACCCGGCTGCGCCTTGATCACATACAGGCACTCTAGACCGCCTGGATATTGCTTGGGATAGTTGGGGCTGGTCAGTATCTGGCGTTGTAGCGTCGCCTTTAGGATGCCGCCGCAGTTTTTCGCCTCCGTTTTCCATGTGGCCCTGAAGCCCTTGCGCTCCACGCTGCCATCAGTCGTGAACTTGACGATCATAAAGTTGGAGGCCGAGACAAATGGCTGCGTGGTCAGATCCTGTTTGCCACTGAGCGTGGCCAGCGACACGGACTTGTCCTCAGTGCGTCCGCCAACCAAGACCTGGACAGTGTCAAACGTTTTCTCCGTCTCAAAGTCCTGGAACTGCAGTATGATGTTGCTGCCCAGCGGCCCCTCCAGCGTCCACTTGCACTTGCTCAGCGCCCCATACTTGTGCGGATAGTTGGGCGTCTCAATGACATCGCCTCCAGATTGCATGTGGAAATGGCACTGGGCGGGGCAGTCGAGCTCATCGGTGCCATCGCCGCAATCGTCGCTGCCGTCGCACTTGAAGGCCTGATTGATGCACTGTCCGTTGGCGCAATGCAGCGCCCCCTGGGGACAGGCCGGGGCGCGGCACATGAAGGGCAGCAGGGACTCGCAGGTGCCCAGATCCCAGCTCTGCGCCTTGGTCGCAAAACTGGCCGCGACACACTCCCCAGACTCAGCATTGGGCTGCTGCAGCGACCAAAAGCCCGAGTACTGTGAGATCAATGCGCCCGAGGCGGACTCTAGGGTATTCGTGCGCAGATCGTCCAGCGACGCCAATCCCAGCCAGTACTTGTCCGAGGCGCGCTGATTCGGATCGCTGGCGCGTGCTATGGCTAGCGTCTCATTGTTCTCCGCGTACGTATCGATGGCCACCAGCTCGGCGCCGTATCTGCAAGTAGATAATTGGAGAGGGAGAGGACGTCAGTGATTAGTGGCCGATGTCTGGGCTGGGATCTGGGATCTTTAATTAGTTGCTTCAAGCTTCCGCTGCGCACTGAACGCAATTTCAATTATGCAGCTGCATTCTTCTAATGCGCTTTACTTTCTATTTTCATGCGGCTGCCTTAATTATGCTGTTCCCCAAAATGAAACAGCAACAACAAACTGCCCGAAAAGCTCAAAGCACACGCACACACAAAAGAAAACTTTCGTTTCCAATCCCAAAAGTCTTTTCAGTTTTCAAAAGCGCACAGCTTGATACTTTTGGGTTCTACGACAGCTGCGAGCCACGAAGAAGAAGTGGAAAGAAAACAAGTTTATAGACAAAAGATAAGTCTGTGTATTGCCTTTGACTCGCGGGCTTAGCTCTGCACTCGAATCTGGCATATTGCACATACGCAGTGTGGGCGCTGTTGGACTGACAGCTCCGAGCGACGCCTCTGTCATTTGCTGCAGCTGCTGGCTGTTGTTGATTGCATGCCAAAAATTATGCATGTTGCACCCGCTGCTGCCCGCCCGAACCACATAACAGTCAATTGTATGCTGCGTGCCTAATACCAAGTGAAAACTCAAGACCTGGCCAAGTGTGTACATAGTACACATGTATTGGTGTACGGCAAGGGAATGTGTTGCTTGGCATGTTTGGTTGTTCATTTAGCGATTTGATTGTCTGGTGTTATTTATACGGCGAACTTGGCTATTTTCACCGCAATTCCGAAACAGCAATTTTGATATATTTACTGATTTTGATTGGTACAGTCAAAATTTAAAAAATTAAAATAATGCTCATTCTTTGTGATTTTATTTTATTTGCTAATAAGAAGGTCGTTATTCATTTTAAGCCTTTCACAAAATGAGAAAAAATCTATATTACTTTTTATATATTCACTGTATTATTAAACCGATATATTTAAAGTATATTTATTTGTTTTAGAACTCTTTAAAAATGCGATAGCTCAAAAACCCGTTGCTGCCTGTTTCCGCACCTATTTCCAAAAAAGCTAACCAGATAGCTTGCCCAAATAATGTGGCCAACTGCCAAAACTTCATTCAAAAAGTTTTCAATGCGTTTCGTTGGTTACGCCCAAAAACTTAAGCCAACAAATCCCAAATTCATGACTGCTTTTTTGGTCACAGCTCCGTTAACTTGAAATGTTAACGCCTTATCGGCACTTTCTTTCATTCTACGTATTTCGCATGCTGCACACGCAAAATCGTTAAGCAACAAAGAAAAAGGCAAAAGAAAATTTCACCCAAACAAATACTTCGCGTTTGAGTGTTGAGTTCAGTAAAGACGGCACCTGACAACGCACTGCTATCTGTTGTACAGATTTATATATATTGTATATATACACACATTATTATTACTTTTTTGGCAAATCTATCGCTTAAACAATTTTGAGCACTCAACAGTTGTTTGTCGTTTGTTGAACTTGCTGAGGTATAAATAATAAAACGCAAGCCGCATTTTAATTGCCATTGGACTGGGGCGAGGTCTATGGCATGTAAATGACGAGTACATCAGAGTAGTAGCCACTGTAGCCACTGTAACCACTGCTATTGTCAACTGGTGTAGCTTGTGCCGGGCATATATAATTGCCATTTAACACTTGACTGCGAAGAGAAATTGCGTAGGCCATTGACATTAGACGAACCAAGTCTATGGTCAGCCAATAACTTTATTAATGTTTTGGGTATACGGCACCGAAAAAGCCATACCGAATAACTTTCACCCCACAGGCCCCGCGGTCAATCCGAAACCAACGATTCACACGCTCATTAAAAGCGAGCAGAAATTATAATCGATAAGAAACTACGACTTCAATCAAATCGAAACACTCTCAATTTCCAAGCCAAACCCAAAAACTCGAAACCAAAAAACAAAAACAAAACAAAAAGGTTTTCGATGCACGAGCTCTTGACTCTCGAGCAGGTGCAGGCACTGGACGGACCACTCGCAAGTATTTGGGTCAACATCGGGTTAACACCCAAAAACCGAATCAGGAATGTTTTGGGGCCGAACGCCGGAAGCTTATTGACTGCTTTGACGGCGACGACGTCGGCTACGGCGACGTTGACGTCGACGTCGACGACTTTCTTTTCGCTCGCATGAAGTGGCCGAGGCAAAAGAAAAATATTATGAATCATCGCCCATCGAATTGGCTTATCGATGGCCTGCCCAGCCGGGCCTGAAAAGCAATTTCAAACTTGGTCAACAACGACATGGCTGCTGCTTGCATTTTGGCCTGGGACACAGCCCACTTTGGCATTGACAGTTAACTGTCAGCGGCAGCAGCGGAAATGCAATGCGGTGCTGTAACGGCAACTGCTGCAACGAGTACATACACACAGAGTACATCTATACAGCCAGTCAAGTAACTAGTATGTATCCAGCTTAGTATCTATATAACTTAGTATCTGTCTATCGAGAAGAACAGGTAGCTGTGCTTATTGAAGCGTAGCTGCTTTGAACCACTTCAGTGCTTGGCAATCGCCGCAACAAGCTGTCTAAAACAGAAGTCGGAGCCCACAACTTCCTCTATTTATGTATAGTGATATATTCAAATTAACATCTGATTATGGTTATGCTATGGTTTTACTCACCTTCGACACAGTTCGGCGCTTTTCTCCCACGAATGCTTGATATTAAAATATTTATAACAATTTAAGCCGCGCAGTTCCCAGCCTGTAAATACAAAAACAATAATAAATTCGTTTTAGGCAAGGTCACAATTAATTCGAGAAACTGCATTTAAGCTGCAGTGCAAATTATCTTTATATATTACATAAATACTTGAAAAACTTTAAAAACTAAAGAACTATGGAAGGCTTTTCATAAATAAAATGATTATGGCTTAAACAAATACTTTAAATATTTGTATATATATTTAAAAAAATATATTTTTTCTTGTTAGTTTTAAGGCCAAAATAATTTTGTTAAAATATAATATTATAAAACAGAACTCTATTCATAAGATAACAAAAAAATACATTTTTTAAATCTTACTTAAATTAACAAAAATGAATCATACTTTAAATAATTTAAATTTTTCTGAGTTAAGATTTCTTTGAGCAGCACTTATCAACAAACCAATCTTATAAGCATATTCTATTGAGGAACCTCACACATGTAACCGCTTAGTTCCCCCCCTGCCTGAATAAAGGAGAAATTACTTCCCATAACCGAACTCTTCGCTTCCCGCATCGACATAAAATTCTACAACTTCTTCGAGCAGGTCTTGACATTTAATTCAGTTGCAGTTGGTTTCCCGCTGAGATCTCTAGCGTGACCCCAATCTTAGCGACTTGTTTTGCATAATTTAATTTCTACAGCTCTGACTCTGGCTTTCTATGCCATTGAGTGACATATGAGCTCTGTAGATTTAAATGGTTGTTCTTAAGAGACAAGCATTTAATTGAGTTATTTAGCCAACCGTACTTTGATTAACTCTTTGATAAATAAGAAGATAGTTGCTAATACTTATGTATGCGTTTTAGCTAATTACAATTAAGTATTTGGCTCGTGGCGCTTTCGTTTTCCTCAATCTAAATGCGTTGCGTTTTCCTGGTAAAATGGGAAAGTTGCTGCGACTTGTTGAGCCCACCTTCTGTCGGCTTGATTGACAGCTTTCATTTAAAATCAAATCGACTAAAATATGCTGCAAGGCGCGCGCAATGTTTATTATACGTTTCAAAAATAAAAAAGCAAAAGTATTTAAACAATTTAGCTCTGTTTGAAAACAGCCAATAAAAGCTGTCGCCATCGACTGGGCCGGCTTTGCCTTTGGTGCTTTGGTGGCTTTGGCGGGCTCTGAAAGTTGCTACAGTTTTTCTTGCTGCAGCCCGACATGGCCTGGCATGGCTCAGTATGTTAGATAGTTAGTATTTGGCATGGACTTTCACGATTTCCGTGTAGCTCAAGTTGAAAGACAACGAAATAACAGACACAGAATTCTGTGTGGATGTTAGAGTTTCTTGTAAAAGATGTTAAAACAAGTTGATTTGTAGAAAGTAAATCTCAATGAATATAAAGAGATCTGTAATCTCCAAACCTATATAAATAATACACTATAATCTAATTTTTTTTTCTATAAAAAAAAAAGAAAACAAATTGTTCTTGTTACAACGAATGGTTTAATCAACATTTTAAGTAATTAAAATTCATACATATATAAGCTTTATTTAATTTAAGATCTCAAATACTAGACAATATCGCCTCAAAAGGTAGCACCTTGATCTAAGACCTAAGTCTGATCTTTGCCAGGTCTTTGAATGTAATAACTACTTAGGTTTTTATTGTATCCAAACTTTTAAGTATTTGGCCGACTGACCTGACATGATTATGTCACGTTTGAATGCGATATAACTAATGAGCATGATCAGCATGTTAAACAAATATTCCAAAATGTATTATTTATTTACTGTTTCATAATTACTGTAATTATTTGAAAGCACTTCAAATTTGTAATAACTTATTCCAGTTATAAATCACAATCTTATTATGGTAATCTCTGCTGTCATGTCAGCAAATTATTTTTATTTCTTCGCCAATTGTACAGCTTTCATGTTTATTGCTCGCGTCTTTAACAACTGCCCAAACAACAAAAATTTGCCGGCCACTTACCGTTTATGGCAACGTAAATTCTTTTTCTTCTCTATTTTGGTTATTTTTCTATGTATTTGCTTATTTAACTGTAAACCGCTATTTGCCACAATTCCAATTTATTTATTTGTTGCCTATTTACCGCAGCAATTTTTACTTAATTTTAGCTTCGTTTCATACCAACAAATCTCCCAATATAACCGTACGCTGTTCCACTTAACGAAAAAAAGTGAATAACAAAAGTAGAATTGCAGAGCCACCGACATTTGGGTTCTTTGGTTCTTACCACGCTTCAATTGAAATCAGTCGAACAGCAAAAAAAAACTTCGAAACGGTCAGCATAAGAAACCCCATGTAATTGTTTTTAATGGCCAGCTATTTGTACCGCGGTTTCTCTGTCTCTCTCGCTCTTTGGCTCTGCATCTACTCCCACTAAATGTGTGTGTGTGTGTGTGTGAGTATGTCACCCTGGCCGTCAAGTAGTTGAAGTTTCTCTGTAAGCAATTTAAGCCACGTAACTAGCAATGGCTTCTAAAAATTCCTTTGCTCTTGGACTGGGTGCAGCAACAGCTGGACAAGGTTAGCCGGTTTGTCGGTTCTTTTAATTTTCTTTGTCATACAAGTGTGTATGTATTGACATATATGTGAGTGTTTTATTTTTGCATGAAGTTGACTGCTGTATTGAATTGTGCCACATATTTGAAATGCTTGCCAGGAAGTTTTGTAAGCCATTCGCTATGCAAATTTGCTGCGTGACTTGATGTTGTATTTTGCCCCACATAAAGACGGCTTTTAAGTCCCATATATGCGCTAGTATGCAACTGCATTTGTTAGCCGTGCTCTAATTGCCAAAGCAGCCGCTGCTGAAAGCACCCAGACCCAAACATCTCTGCGCCTGCTGATCATTGTCTATAATTTCAGGCTCAACACTCAGCGAACCAGCGCGAAATCAGCGCTCTCTGACGAAATCTTGTGAACACAATACAAATTAATAATGTGAGAATTTCTTACGTAAAGTTTTATATATGTATACATGGACCTATAAGTATCTGGGAGCGCCATATACTCTTGAGACACGTATTTTCAACAAGAAATTACAAGTTTTTTGCTCAAAATCTGCGTTTTATCAAACTAAAATAGCAAAGAGCTCTTAAAAGCTACAGCTGAGACACTTGCACTAGATTCTGAAATGCTTAAGCTGTGAGAAAATTGCTTAGATTGGCTATGCCACTAAGCTAGTTATCAAAACAATCGAATAACCTTGTAAAACCAGCTTAAGTTAGTAAGAAAATTACTATTAGATCCCTTTATACATATATATGAAACTAGGTGTTTGCGCAAAACAAAAAACCCGCCAAATACCTTCCCAAAAAAGCTTAAATTCAAGTACAATAAAATAACTGTTATATACTTCTACTCAAATATTAAGTTTTAACAATGCATATTAAGATAAGATAGTACGATAGATATATGATACACAGATTACAAATTTTATCTACACATTAATCAATCCAAAAAATCCTATATTCTCATTAAAAGTCCACATATTAAATAAACAATTACAATTACAAGTGCGTGGACTTTATACTCTTGACCAACTGTCAAGTACAAAAATCATTCACATTTACCCCATTTATTTCATTTTGTGCTGCTAACCCACAAAACTTTAGTGTCCATGTCATTTGTTCTATTTTTGTTAATTTGGAAATTCAGTTTGGCAATTTAATTACAAGCATAGTTTTTCATGTTTTTGTTTCCATTTGTTTTCGTTGTAGTTGCTTGTTCTTTTGTGTTGCTTTGCCGAAACAAGAAAGTGAAAATCGAGTTGCGGGCACGCATAAGTTTCACAAGTGCAATAAATCTTCTTGTGCCCCTTTCATTAGCCTCATTTTTTATGCATTTCTTTGGCCAGACAACGCGAATTTTATCTTTACCATAAAATCTTCAACAGCAACGAAGAAATATCTTCACTGCGTAGAAAGCGGAATTACAAGAACATATCGTGTAATTCTAGCTGTTTTATTCGGTTTTTGCTGCGGATTACTGCGGTAATACAAATGCCTTGGCTTTGATTTTGCTGCCTGTCAATGGCCGTTGCCCAAACGTTCATTAAACTTTAGGTCTAACGTGAAGTTCATTTAACTCTTCACACTGTTTATGCCCTAGCTAATGCTCATCTTTATCTGGCTCTCTTTCTTCCGCTCATTCTCTGTTTAAATTGCTTTGCCACTCGCACAGTTCACACAGAAGTCAGTCAACTAGAAAAGTGTTGACTTCCATAAGCCACCAACAAATTTGTTTAAGCACACGCGCATTTTACGCTCCATGATTTGCTAAAAGCTGAAATTTGAAAATCATAAATAATATCACCCCACCGTGCACATGTGCTATAAGACCGTCGCTTATCAAAGTGTCATATATCACTTGGATTGTGCGTGCTGACCCAGAAACATGTTCAAAATGCTGCATTTTTCAAGAAGCAGCACACGACAAGAAGTTGATTTAATTAGCTTTGAGAGCTGATGATGCTCTCGGCATTTGCTCAAGCGTGTCCAAAAATTGTGGAAGTTAGAACTTGGTTCGTAGTTGTTGTTTTTGTTTTTATTTTGTTGTTGTTGTTGTTGTTGTGGTTGCTGTTGCCTACTTATGCGTTTCGTTTCTAGGTAAGATTGCGAGTTGTTTGCTTTGCCCGTCTGTCTGTTTATCAATTTGAGGCATTTACAGTTAGACGTGATGCTTGAGTGACGGATAATGAAGGCAAACTTTGGTGTGGCCTTAGAATTGCTCATGATTTTAAGCCACATATCTGCGTTTGGTTTACTTAGAATTTAACGGGGTCGATTTGTTATTCTCCTTTAAAGGGCACTTTAAATTCATTAAGGCCCATTTTCACATCTTGCCGATAAAGTCGACTAATAACTATTAAGAATAGTATATTTAAAACTTTAGAACAACATCAAAGAATGCGCCATGCATAGTAAACAGAACAAAGCTGAGTTAAGTTTCAAAGCAATAGATGTTCGTGATTGTGATGAATTTTATATATTTGAGGTTAAAAATATTTTGAGTTAATATTTTAATCTTATACTTCATTTTAAACAGAAGCTTAACACTCAAATTATATACATGTATATTGTAATTTTCAAAATAATTCACTAATTAATTTCATTTGTAAAAAAAAATAAATATAAATAATAAAAAGTTTCATTCAAATTAACTTTTTTCTATTAACAGAAATGTCATATGTGCGTCATTATCTCGCTGACAATAAATGAATACTGCATCTAAGGTAATTATTAAAACGCCCATATCTTGCTATAGATCTAAGTCCACACCAAAGGCATCAATAAAAGTAATGCTTAAGCTGAATAACAGCATAATAACAAATGCATTAACCGCCAACAGTTTGGCCTATTTTTTGCACAACTGCACCTAAAACAAGTCACACACATACATGCGCATACACGCATACACCTGTACAACCTGCCTTGCATATGAATCAGAAACACAACCAACGTAACATGAAAATATCAAAAGACTTAGGCAACGAACTTGTTTTGGTCGCTGTGCAGTTGGCGGCTCCGTTGGCAGGTGTTTGTTTGTGTGTGTGTGTGTGTGCATATAAAAGTGTTAATAAGCACAGCAACTGCAGCTAGTTAATACGAAGCAGCTACAGCTATTCCAACAACAACTACAACTACAACAACTAAAAGCAGTGGCATGCTAGGTAGTCTGGGACTGGGAGCAGAAAACAGGAGACGGAGGAATAGCTGCTGGCGAGCCGATCGCCAAGTTAGTCAGTCAGTCAGGCAAACTTGGCTTGGCATTAAACAACCGTTAAGAAATCTTGTTTCGAAGCGCGTTAACGTTTTTTCTACGCTCGAAACTTGTCTCGCCTCATATATGAGGCCCAGTCTTGGTCTTGTCGATGGCGTACGATGGAGTACTCATACTTAGTTACGAGTACATACACATTTACGTATATATACATACTCTTTGTCAGAGTTCTTGCGCTGTAACTTGGTGCTGTCATAGGCACATGGCGAGCATTCTTGGCATTATCGCCCAGTGGGGCACACAACAACAACCAGTTTGGCATATGTAATAACCGTTATCGTTGCCGCTGCCTGTTGTAGGTGGCCATCGAGTGAAAGGCCCCAGCGCCAAGTGTTGACTGCATTACTGGCCATATAATGATTGATTAGCTACTCCAGCATTTCCGTCAGCTCGACTTCTTTCATTTTTCGTTTGTTCTGGCCAAATTGTAGCAGATTTCAACCAAACAACCCGTTTGGCTGGTTGGCAACTTTGTGTAGATTTGTCATTAACGATAAAGCCGCACTAGCGTTTTAATGGCTAAAGTGTGCGTTATATTTATGAAAGCAGCTTAGAATAGTGGCCTAATGATACCCAAACAAGCAGTTAAAGAATCACGTTTATACCAGATGGAAACATTTCCTATCCTAGGGCGTAGCACAGCTTACCAACTAAACGCGTAGCGTTATAAATGATTATTAGCTTTTGAATCTGAGGAATGCAAGGCTTGTGTTCACTGTAAACAAAGAATGATCGACAATTTTCTTGTAGAAAAACTGAATATCATTATTTCTTTCATTCATTTTCCATGCAACACAATACAAAAACTTAATTTGCTTGTAAACAGAACAACATTTTTTTTAATGGATGTAATTATTAAGGAAAACACGCATTAGGGTTTAGTAATAAGACAACAAGAAGATTTCGATTCTGACTTATTGGGTTTAATTGATGAGTGATGATGTTGTATAAATGTAGTGCGCTTGAAAGGATTGTTTGTAAGAGGTTTGAAGGCAAGCGGGAATGTGAGATAGGAGAATATAAAGTACAAAGAAAGCGCTTTATGCTGGAAAATTAGTTACGATACATAAAAAATGGTTGAGTTAAGTATCATAATTTATATTTAGCATGTTTAATCGTTTAATAGAGAATTATGATACAAAACAATTCCAATTGACTAATACTTAATTTTATTCTAATAGGAAATGAAAACTTAAAAAATTGTTAAAAATAAATGCTTGATTTTAATAAATGTTTTAAGAACATTTAAACACGCATACAATCAAACATATAATTAGAAGTTAGTTGAAAACTCAAAGTATCGGCGATTTAATTACAGTTTAACACATACTTAAACTTGGGCAAAATGCTCGGTGCACACACACACAAACACACACAAAAGTGCCAATTAAGGCGACGGAAATCAAAGACAATTTGCCCGGCCCATTGGCAAAAGCCAAAGCAACATCCGTTTTGCCCATACAAGAGTATGTATACTCTATACATAGAAAAAAAATATATATATATATATATGTGTATAAATGTACATCTATATAATTACAATTATCTTCGCTTTGATTTATGCGCAAGTTTTCGACCACACCTGCAGCGGCCACGCACGTGCCTTTTGGAATTGTTTAAGTGCACCTGAAATTGGTATTTCAAGTTGAATGCGAACTTACCATTTGGACATGAAAACGCCTCGTCCGCCGTGGTTGTGTGGATCAGCAGCACCACCAGCGGCAACGACAACAAAGCGGCCAGCCAATGCGAATTGGCTGCCGTCGTTTTGGTCATGTTGCCGATTTAATGCCAATTAAAGTTGAATGGGGCAGCCTGCAAGCAAAATAAGAAATAAAATTGTATTATATGATGTATCTAATACAAGAAATAGCAATAAATTTCATTAAAAGTAAAACAAAAGTAACAACGCGAAAGCCGCTCCCAATAAAATAAACAAATAAACAAATTTGCGAAACTGGTTGATTTATTCACACCCCAAAAAGAATCGCATATGACATCGTCGCGGGGTTTTTCAGACAATTTTATAAATGCGCCATTTTATTCAAATCTGCAGCTTCGAGCGCAGCACGTGTTTTGTGGCTTGAAGACTTAGTGAATGCGGTTTAGAAAGTTTCTTGCCATAAACCGCACAATTCAATCCATTCAAGATTTGCATATATTTCACTAACTGACTAATGCCGAGGTCGCCGTCATGCAATAAATTCAACTAATGGGGGGTTAATATGTTTTGGTCGCGTGAAAAGTGGAATGGTGAAGATTGAGCTATGTGGGCTTTAAAAAGGCAACAAAACAAATATGTCAAAAGTTTATTGAGCTAATGAAAGTAAAGTATGGAACCAAATTAAGCCTTTCATTAATTATTAAACTAAAATCAGAGAAATTTGGTATAGACCTTTATGTCGACTCTGATTATGTGTTCAGTAAGTGGTATCTGTGGCTAAAATTAGCCAAAATATTGTAGGATTATTGATTAGCTTATTTGTAAGCCTTAATATTCTTTTTAAAGGAGACTTTTTAGAATTTAAATCACTAATTAACGATTTGTAATGTTTTTTCCAGCTCCTCAATATATAAATCTCTTACTTAATTGAATTTTGTTTCCTTTAACTAAATTTTGATCTTATAAGCACCACAGTCGGTAGTTTCGCCAAAAGCTTAACTTTTAAACAGTTCAGGCGCCCATTCCTATTACCCTTTCTCATACTGTTGTGAACTCAAAAAACTTAAGCGCATTTGACTTCATACCTTTTACAATCATTTTTTATAAATTTGCCTCTTCTACACTTCGCATATAAAGTTTAAGGCTCTTTGCATTGTTGTCATAAATCCCAAGTGCTTGCCTGTCTGAACTTTGTAGTTCACTTTTGTCTCATTGTTAAATGCCCAGACACAGAGTGTGTATGTCTGTTCGTGAGTGTCTTTTCATTCATTTACTATGCAAAATAAGTCATACTGTCTAGCGTTTGTGTTGCTCTGAAAGCCGAGATCGAGGCGCAAGGTTGCCGTTATTGTCAAGTAATTATAACTAACACATTATGTATATTTGTTGTTTTTATTAACACTAGCAAAGCTGAACTTGTTTTTGGGTGCTGGCGCATGTTTGCTGCAAGTTGATCTTTGGAAAAGTATTAGAAAATGATGTAGGAAAAATCACGGAACAGCAACAATAGTTGTTCTGAGTTTTTAGTTTATTTCTGGGTCCATATAATTAATTTGAGGGAATTATCAAAACTTGAAAATCAGTTTATACATGTATTTCATTCAATTAACAAATTATTATAATTTCACTTTTTATAGTTACTAAAAACCATTTTTTTTTTAGCAAAATTTGCTGTTTACTTTTTAATTACATTTTTATGACTGCCAAAACTAGTTTGTTGCTTAAGTCTTTTGTTATGATTTCTGCTTTGGTTGGCTTACAGTGATTTTTTCGTTGCAGTTGTAAAACCTGACGTATCTGATACTCCCTAGACCAGCCCATTAACAACTTCCGCAAACAAAATCTCCACAGACTTACAGACACACTCACTCACACAGCCACTGGCGAATCTCGAATCTCAACTTAAAATTTAGTCAAACGCGAAGGTTGTACAGCTTGGCACCTTGCACATGTTTCATTTGCGAATAGAGCGAGGCATATTTACACTCACACACAGCTACAATAACACTTATTAGATAACTTTGATTAATGCATGCGAAAGGCTGAAACATAAGCCAAGAGCCATACAAAGCGGCTTACGGTGTCGGAGGCGTCGGCGTCGGTGGCTTTTTATTGAAAGGCAAATTAATTTGCAAGTAAGCGCAGCAAACTCCACACGCACCACACGACACCAGCCAAGATCCAACAGCTTTCAACGTTAATTAACAAAAAAAGGTAAGATTTTCCCGTACTTGTAGTTTAAATAATATAAGCAAAAGGGCGGCGGCCGTTTCTTAATTGCCTGAATTATGCAATGCGCATAATGTTTTTCTTTTTATGAATTTTCTCGCGCGCATTTATTTTAATTATTGAATATATTATTTAATTTAAAATGCACGGTATACATGTACTTGTTACTTCAAATAAACTTAAGCTACTCAAAAATATTGAAGCTGATGGCCATAAAAGATGAATTAAGGCTTATAAAATCTATAATTTCATAATCGTTAAGCTTCCACTAATAAAAGTTCAGCAGTGTATACAGTAATATGCCTGATGATATCATAAAAAGACATTAAAATTACGATGTGGAGAACGATTGCTAATTAAGTTATCATGAAGAAGAGAGAGAGAGCTTATTAGCGTGAAAAAGAAGGCTATTGAAAAATGACAGCTACATTTTTTTTGATAATTCCTATCAGTTCTTGAATATAGGTTACATTTATAATGTACATACTTTGATAATAATATTTATCTCTATATTTATATTTGTTTTTTAATTCTTTTTAATTTATATATATTTATTAAACCAAGCATACCCGCTCACCGGTTTGTTATAGGGCATACAAATCATTTAAAATCTTTTTTCGCCATACTGCAGCTGTGTAGCCACCCAAACCACATTTTTGTGAGCCACCAGCCGGCAGCTGTTGTCGTTGTTGTTGCAATTAGCTGGCTATGCGGTTTGGCCCAGAAAGCAACTTGCTGCCAAACATTTGCAGCCAACAAACTGGCAGCGCAGCCGTGCAAAGTAGTTGTTGCTGTCATCTATGTTGTGTGTTATTTATTTAGCTGAGCACTACACAAATATTTGTGTGTGTGGGTGATGGCTGCCATTGTTTGGTCTGCGGAAAGGCGCCAAAAATTGTAGACCGCGCCACAAGTTTGTTTATAAACGACATGTATGTATATTTATTTTGTGGCTTAATGAAGCTTAGACAGAGTCAATTTGGGGGCGTGGGTCGATCGGGCATGGCCAAAAACAGCATAGTCATTAGCTAAGCTGAGTATTTGTGAATTAAATTGTGGTTTTTCAACATTGACATTAATTTGTGTTGATGAATCAAAGTCACAGCTTCTTAGATGGCGAAAAAGTGTGAGCTTAAGTTTTATTTTTAGGTGTTTTGTATTTTGATGAAAAACAAATTATGACACACAAAAAAAATTAATCAATTATATTATTATTTATTAACTATAGATTTATTATTAATATACGTTTTCTTTTCTATAATATGACTTTAAGTTCTGAATGATATATTAATTTCTATTAGTTTTGCTTTATTCTATTTTCAGCAGCCACACCGAACTGTAAACGTCGCTAGCTGTGCTTAACTGTAAGTTCCGTTCATTTAATTCCATTTCTATGACTAATTGAATTACTTTATTATGCGCCCCGACTCTCGAGACATTCGCCTCCCCTTGGGCCATACAATTAGCAGTCAGTTAGAAGTCAACACCCCGGCAAATATTTTGCTTATATAATCATAGCTAATGAACGAATCCCGTGAGCACGAACCGAACCACAGCACGAACTATGCCAAAAGGCAATTTAAAAGCCAAAATATTGTCTGCCTTGTCAAATTTCAGCCAGACGATCGCATCACCCAATCTCTGACTCAATGTGCATTTTTAAAGCGCTTACCAAACTGCAATATGCAATATGCAAATATCAGCTGTCGTATGCATACAAATAAACAATAAACAAGTAAATGCGTATTTAGCATGCTAATAAAGTGCCAGGCGAGAGTGAAAGGTTCGTAATGCTCGCTTTGGTTTATAGCCTTTTCAGCTTTAGCTTTGATTATGTGTCTATATGGTCGATTATGCACCAATGCTTAAATTCATTTTGCAATGTTTAGCCAATTTACATGAAAATGGGCGCCATGGGAAGTTAAAGTCAAATTATTCAATATTTGTTGTTGTTATTAGCCTTTTCGTAATCAGCGTGCATGACACCTTTTTGGAGCTATTAATAATAATTTGATCAATAAGCGAGAGAAAGAGATAATAGAGAGATGGTTATCACAATAAATTGCGACAGATGATTTGATCATGGCTGATTAGGGGTCATACTGAGAGCAATAAATATGAAACGTAATAAAAAGCTCACAAAACGCATTGTTTTTCCAGCTGTGCTTGAGCACCATTTTCGCTTTTCCAAACAAAAGACTGAGGCAACGAACTTGACAGCCTTAAATCAAAAACTCAAACTACTCACATGCATCGGCTGACTGCTGCAGAACACGTAACAACAACAACACCAATCAACAGCCTCAGCATCAAGACAGAACAAAATGACTTGAGTGAGGCAACGTACCGAATACAAACTTTTTACCGTCTGCAAAGTCGTTTCGCAATTTCAAGAGAAGCGGAAAGCGCCAAAACTCATGGAGCGTCAATCAAAACTTCAATTTTCAAGCATATGCAAAGCGATCGAAATGAAAACCCAACACAAAGAAAACCAAAACCATACGAAAGAGCAGCATCAGCCGTAGCCCTGTGGCCAAACCGGTCGTGGTTTTTGCAGGGGAACCGGGGCCTCCATTATTGATGACACCTTCGACATTTAGGCGCTGCAAACAAAACGTTGACGATGACTACATGCGGCTGGCTGGTAAACATACAGTAGGCAGACAAATGGTAAAAGTCAACTGGTAAATAATTTTTGAACTTTTTGCTGCAGCAACTGCAGCAGCGCCATCTGCCGGCTTGCCATTTATGGGCCCGCGTTTAGTTTTCCATTTCACATTGGCAACTACCTCGTGTATTTACCAGTTTTTCATTCAAACTGCAAACTGAACTTTCACTCGCAGCACTTGGCGCTTGGTCAGCCAATATTGGCCACACAGCTCGAAATATGTGCGGACTGGGCCAAACCCGTTTCGGGCAGCGTATGCTGTTGCCCGCCCAACTAATGACCAAAGCTTTATTAGTTTCAGTTTTTATGATCTTACAACAACTTTGTAAATCGAATCGCTTGAAGGTCAATTGGTTTTATGACAGCGCGCGTTTCAAAATTGGGTTTGCCGGGCTTGTTCGATTGCAAAAGGAGCAGGTGAGCAAGAAACAATGAGAGAAACTTAAATAGCGATCAGCGATCGGCGATAATGATTAAGAGATAATGATTAGGATTCAGAAACTAAAAGCAATATATATACTATACAAATCTGCAGATTTAAGGTTTGAGAAGGATGGAGGTTTTTTCCAAAAATAAACGTATTCTTCAAGTTTAAATAAAATAAAATAATAAGAAATTAATAATAATAAATTTAAATATAATAATAAGTTTAAAGGAGCACAAAACATGAATTAATTAATTCTATAATTTAAAATATGAGCAGTATGTAAATATTACCATTTCAGAGTTTGAAAAACAAATTGTGCTCTATATGAGAGCAACATCAGTGAGAGAGTAAAGAATGTTTTGCAGCGAAAAGTCATTTTAAAGGTAGGTTTGCTGGCTGCCTAAAGTTTATTCGTTAAGCAGTTATTTTTAATAATGAGCACTCAATTCACATACATAAATTTTACTGAATCCGCAGATCTTTACGCCAACCAAATAAACCCTGGAGATAAAAATGGGTATATATATTTATATTTTTAATGATATAAATATTTTTTACGAATAAATATTTCTTGAAAACTATTTTTTATTAACTAAAAAAATTCAAATCAGACTCACTCTCATTTGCGATTAAACCAAAATATTTAATATCCGCTTTGGTTCCGTTATGGGAACTCAGCAGACTGAATGACTGCAGGGCAACAAATCGAATCGTTTCAAGCAAATGTTCTACAATCGAAAACCAGATTTTTATGTAAATTTCTTCTTCTTGGTTTTGTTGTTTTTGCTGCTGATCACAGCATGATTTCATTTCTGTTAGCAACTTCAGCTGTTGTGTCTCTCTCTCTCTCTCTCTGTGTGTGTGTGTGTGTGTTATTGATCTTTTGCCTTAGCACAAATTTGTGTGTTTAATTTTCGGATCGCAGGTAGCAGCAGCATCGCTTGGAGCAACATGGCCGCCTGCCTACCGGCCGCGGTCCAGCTTGCCACCACTTACAGCTTGAGAAAACCAGCTGGGCAGCCCCATTGAACTAGTTTCGGTTTGTGGCATGTAGCATTTTGAATCTTTGGTATTTGGGTTGCCATAAATAATGTAGCAAAGCTCCAGACTCAACTATTGAAGCTGTGCTCGCATTTGAAGTTGTTCAAAGTTGCGGCTTTTGTAAGAAAGCAGAGCTAAAAGGGTCTAATGAGCTGTGAAGGTTGCGGTGTGCGCATACAATTTGTGGTCAGTGTGGGCTGGTAATTACAGCTACAGTTCGACTAGAGGTTAATTGCAAAGATATAAATTGCCTTCATGATTATGCTTGGCTTTCGTCAAAGACGTTTATCATTGATCAACGAGATCGAGAGGATCGATTGTTTATTTCTGGATAGCCAAATAGAGCTGAGATAAAACATTTACCAGCCAATTCACTTTTCACTCCGTGTTTACCTTATGGCTAAATTGCCACCGACGAATCGCGTCGCCGGCAGCTGCAACATCAACTAACTACAAGTATGTTTGGCTTTAAAAACAAAAACAATATTTGTTTTTCATGTGCAAGCTGACGAAAGCTGAGCAGAGCACACACACACACAGAAATGGTCAAATGATTTCTACTGTCCGAGCGCTTTCACAATGCAATGGCAGCCGGCGCAGCAAGGAGACAACGACGAGCATTACGGGACGGGGCGTAGTCCGGAGGCGCAATTAATGTTTAAGTTGTAAGTAGACAAGAAAAAGTTTGCTTTGCAATGTGTTTGCATTACATGAAAAGTGAAGTGAAAAACTTGCTCATAACCAAAAAATAAAAACAAAGCTATAAGAAGCAAATGAACACAACAGCCACAGTTGGCAAAAGCGAAGTTAAAAATGCTAAATATGCAATAGGCCGCACCTAACCAGGTATACACACACACGCACACACTGGCGTACGCACACACCCGCACATGGAGGCAAGTGAAGTCAGTGAGGCAAACGCAGCTGTGATATCATGCAGATACATATTTATATATATGTAGCTATCATGATCAGCCCAACACATGGACAATGCAAAGGCATCGGCATCAGTAACAGTTTTTAGTGACTTTTTGAAATTCAAGACGCAACACCGCACTCCAAACTGAAAGATGGCCCGAGAATGCAGCGAAAAGACACACAACGTAAACAGGTTAAAGCCAAGTTGGAAATAAATATGCAAGCAGACAAGTCAAGAGTCAAGCTAAGAGCTGAGGGAGTGTGTCTCTCTGTGTGCGTGTGTGTTTGTGTTGTTTGTGGTGTGAAGCAGTCATGTGAATTTTATTGCTTTTTTTGCCAAGGTATTTGCTTGAAATTTCGGCTGCGTTAGCTGAAAGTGAGCGTTGTCTGAGGAATGCACAAGTTGCTTGAGTAAGTCTTTTGTATGCAAGATGGGTTTAAAGAGATGGAGTAAGGGGAAGGACTTGAGGTGTACACAGAAAAGGATATGAAAAGCGAATGTCTTAATAAATGCTTCAAAATGTTTTTCAAAATAAAATAGATATTAATATTTGTAATTTATCCGGCCAAAAGAGTTTTCTGTTATTACTTCGTAAAATCTGAACTGAAATTTTAATTCGAAAGGTAGGTTCTCTGCATAAAAAACATTTATTCTATAAATCCTTAAAAATATTAAAAAAAAAAAAAAAAAAAAAGATAAATAAAAAGTACAATAAAGTAAACAAAAATTCTAATTTGTATAATTTTATGAAAGACACTTTCTTTAAAACTATTAATAATTTTCAATGCATGATATAAAAGTTATATGTTATGTATTTGATATCATTTTTAATTTTTTCAATAATAACAATTGAAATACTTTTACTATACTCGCAAGTATCATATGGCAGCGTGCTACACCATGCTTAATCACTTTTTAACAATTGTCGGCAATGACAGCGCCAAAACGTTTTGCCGGACGCTCCACAGATCCACTTTCTTGCGGCATTATGTGCACGTACCGCACAATTCTCACAATTAAAAATAAAAACTTATGAAAACAACGAAAGAAAGAGAAAAATTTTTCGTGTCAATTGTAACTAATCGACGGCGGCGCCGTGAAAGCGCCCACCAACACAGATGCGCTGAAGTCTACGGCTCGGAAAACTTATGAAACTTACTCGTATATAGTATTGTCAACTGTTTTTCAAGATGATTAAGCGCCTTTTTTATTTCACTCGCACAAAAGACACTTAAGGGCGCCATTAATTCGCTTTTAGAATAGGCTTCCAACTGTAAGCACTTTCACTGTCAAAAGACGGAAGCGGAGGCTGGGAACTCGGATTGTTGGAAAAAGTTGTCGATTAGAAAATGATGCTGATTGAAATCCAAATTATTAGCGAGCAACGTATAATTATTTAATGATTGCTACAGACATGGAATTCTGCTTAAGCATAACATACAACTCGCATGTCTGTCTTAAACTAAAGACTTAAGACACGAACCTGACTGGTAAAAGATTTTCAGATTTGAGCAGAAATGCTCTTTAATCATTTTCCCCTAATCAGCTTCATAGATCTTGGTGAGTCAGTTAGCCACGCCCCTTTTGCGTGCCCTTACTTTGTAGCTAACTGGCACTTGATGTATTGTGAGCTGTTTGTCAAATTTTGAGCAATCAAGCGGCCTTTTTAAAGGCCAAGGGTTTTCATCTTCAATACAAATCAAAATGTGTCTAGTTTCGTCCTCTTTTCAACTGACTTCTTGCACCTTTACGCAGGTAAACTGATCGCTGAGGTATTTTCCATTGTTTGTGCTACTATTTTATTACCTGCAGATGACTTGGGATTTGTGAATTGAATTTGATTTCCTTCAGGGTTGCTACAGGTCTCATTTGCCGCCGTCTCGGCGTCAGTTGCTATAGAAGGTAAAAAATAATAATGGCTGGCTTATCAGGGCATTCAAATGGTGACTGTTTGGTGTTTTTTTTCGTTTGGATTAGATTCAAATTCTAGGAAAATTCTCAATTTAAAGAATGTGGATTAGATCATTCAATACTGGAGTTTGTGACAAGCAATCAATAGATGAATTCAAGCGAAAAACAAATTGAAATAAAATTTGAGCGAAATTTTCGATTGGGTGAATGATCAAATTGAAGGGGAAAGTAATGCTTATCAGCTTTCTGATATATACACTATCAAATGAGATACACTTGTCTCTAGTCAGCTTCTAAGCTTCCGTTTCATTCGCATGCCAATGTACGAATTATGACTAATCATTGAAACCTAGTCTGTAAAACACTCGCTAAAACAGGTAACACAGGTTTTTTTTATAACCACAACACAAAAATTTCGTGTATCTAAATTATTAAGCAGAACTCATCTTTATAAAAATCTATAAGCCACTGTACTAAAGAAATCATGGCACACAAATTTTTAGCGAACGAAACGAGTTTATTTGCCTGCTTTGAATTCCTATAAACTAAGCAAATAAAAATGCTTGCCAAAAAGTATTTTCTGTTTACAGACCGCACAGTGGAGATGGGAGCGAGGGAGTCGGAGCGAGCTAACACGTCATTTGTTCTGCATTTCACTTCCAGTTAGTGAAATTTTCTACAAGCCAACCAAAAAGAAAAAAACATAAAAAACAAAAAAAAAACAAAAAAAAAAATAACAAGACTACACAGTTTTTTGTTATTGTTTTCTGTTGGTGTTAAGCAACAACACGCGGCGAGTGCGTCTCGAAAAATTGAGGTTAACTCTTTGTGCCGTAGCGCTCTCGCTTTTTGACTTCTCCACTTGGAAGTTGACTTGGCCTTTATTGAATAAATGTGACAAACGAATGCGAGACTGACGATCTGACAAACTGACGAACTAACAGACTGACTGACGCACTTACAAGCCGGCTGAGGCAGACAGTCGGCGCTTTTGTTTTGCTTTATAGAAAGTAAAAGAAATTGTTCTTTCATGTTGATTGCTGCTGTGCTACTTATACGGCCATCTCTTGGCATCTCGTATGCGCCATAACTGCTGCCTAGTTAGTCATCTAGTCTTCTCTTTCTGCCCCAATCGCATCGATCAATCAATTACTTAAACACAATCAAACTGGCACTTAGTAAGCAATCAATTTGATTGCTAGTCGTCGTTTGGCAAAATGAAAGCGTGCCATTTGTGTAAAGCCATTGTTTATCGATAATCGATTAATAATCGCATTTTTGCGCAATGAGTACACCAGTAAACAAAGCCAAAGGCGTGCCATAAAATGTGATTTTTGATAAAGCTGAGCAGCTCGAGCTTGTTGCATGATGTCAGCATGAGAGAACTACCCAAAAAAAAAAAATAATAAAAGCGGTTCTTTCGCGCTTTTTGTATCAAGAATAGTCTAAAATCAATCAAAATAATCAATTTATGTATCTATCAAAAACAAAATCACTTTAATTTTAAGGACCTCTTAACATAATAAAAAAACGAATTTAATGAGACTTCTACAGTATATATTTTTATAATTTCGGAGAAATTGTTCCCGGATTTTAAATGCATCTTAGAAGTTTCCTAAAACTACATTAAGAATTGTATATGTATATATAAAGTCAAAAACTTGGTATATAGACTTTTATTAAATTCTTCAATAGTTTTAGAAATAATTTAAGGTGGTATTTAGCGCAATATCTTGAAATTTACATCGTATATAAAGATTTGACAAATGTACATGTATGTCTTAAGGTTCTAAATATAGATCCCCGCCCAAATTGGGCACAAGCTAGTTAAATACCTAGTTAGATAAATAAATACACATATTAAAAAGATCGACTTCTCAGAAATAATATACATCGTTGTTATTATTTTTACAATCACAAATCGAAAATACCCAAATTCAAAAATAAAAAAACTAAAAAAAAAATTAACAAATGGCTAACACTTTTGTTCGCTTCAAGCCAGATTGGCAGCTCATTTATGGTAATATTTCCTTCCACTTAACATAGCCTTTAATTCCATTTAAAAATTCAATTTTAATATGCAACTCACCTCGTTTATATACAGCCTATATACACGATATGTAGAAATTCGTTTATATATCGCAGTCTGCCTTTTAATAATCCAATTTATGTGGCATGTCAGCTGGTTATCCTTGAAGTTTCCCGTTTCGTATGCAACACAGTGAACAACTGTGGTCTCTTTAGAGCTGAGTATTTGTTGTTGTTTCCCCTTACGATGTTTATGGCAACTTTAAGTTTACTTTTTATTTATAATTAAATATACTTTTGTATATGCTCGTAGTTTTTAATGCGCAAGGCCAACGCTGTTGCACTATAGAGAGATAGTTGAGTTGAGAAGATGGTTTGATTTCAGTTGAAAGGCGTTACTAAGTATAACAAAACAAAAAACATTTCAAACGCGACACAAAAATATAATTTATGAAACGAACATGTTTATGCAGTGTTCTCTTATATTTTAATGGCTTGAGCTGGGGGCCTATTAATTATGCATGCAGAAAGAAACGGCGAAGAATTCTCCACCACTCTTAAGCCGCTTGGTGAGGCTAAGCACGTTTTTAAATGCGTTAAGACGGCAATGGGAACAATTTTGTAAAAGAAATCTTAGAAAAATATTTATGTTAATTAAGAGAAATATTGGTTGGAGCCGAGTTACTAGCCGAAGTCTCATTTGGCTGGTCGACAAATTCTACAAGCAGTTTTTTAGTTTGCCTTAACAAAAGACTTAAGCCACAAACTTGCACAATATATGCTCACACCCTTGCTCTTGTTTGGCAATTTTTAGCGATTGTTTAACCCTTATGTCGTCCATGCAACAGCTGTAACCACAAACTGCAATTTTGCACCGTTTTTGATTATTTTTATTTCAAACTACTGTTTTATTTAGTCTTTTTTTCTTTCAATTTCTTTGGTCATTGCGCAAAGCACTTGTTGCCCAGTTGTTGCTGTTGTTGTTGTTGTTTCCCCGTTCCCCTAAGTGTGTATGTGTGTAATTTCTACCTGGTTAATGGGAGCGTAAATGCGCAGCTGGCATGCGAAGTTGGTATGAATACGAGTTGTACTCGCTAGAATTCTAATGTCAGTTAAAGTAAAGTGCAAAAGGCACAGGCACAGACAAGTTAATGGAGTGGTACAAAAAGAACTAAGCAGCGGTTAGCTGTCCAACTTAAGTTCAGCTAACTTGCATGGATAAACTTAAACAAAAGCAAAGACCAATGGCTATGAACAGCTAGATTGCTGTAGCTATACCCTATATTACTATACATAAATTTATTCATTCAACATAGTACACAAATGTGTTTTTCTGAATATCAAGGAGATTTGCTTAACATTTCTGTTAGGCAAAACTTTCTTTTTCTTTAAGTCCTGTTTAAATAGTATTTATTTTTTTTAAACTTTATTTTTATTGTTTCTAATTATTCATATTGAATTATAAGTTTTCTAAGTTTAAGTAATGTGTTTTGTGCAGCATGCAAAATTTGTAAATTTATCAAATTTAAAAAAAATTCTTGTAAAACTTTTTTTTTTTTAAATATAGTGTTTTTATATTTGAGTATTTATTTTTTAGGTAGATAAAAACGTTAGCATTAAGTTTAGTTATGAACTTCGCAATTTGTTTGCATTTAGCGAGCAATTGCTGTTCTTGTTTGATTATTTATAAAAAATTCGAATAGCTTTAATTTTTATATACAGTTAAGCAGCACTTGAAATCCATTGTTTGCATTAAGGGCCAGTTTTTCGCATAGGCGCACGCGCGTTTAAAACTTTGCTCACAAATCCTTTTGCACACACACAAACACAACTGCACGTAGTGCACAAACAATTGTACAAAATCCAGTTTGAGTTGCTTTAACACACACACATGCACAAGTACTGGCATTTATTATTTATATCGTCTGATCGAAGACTCTGCGACGGAGCCAATCCGTTTACTGTACCATGCCACACGAAGGCCAAACTCTGACTAAAACTTGTTCAAGAAATTCAATGCGGCTGCACCTGAAGTTTCAGTCCACACCGCAACACACGCACAACAAATACACACACAAACACACACACACAGGCAGACCACAAGACACGCCAGCAGAAAAGGCAAAACGCAGGCCGAAAGAAGGTAGAGAGCCGCAGAGCGGCCAATACATAGTTAGACATAGGTAGAAAAGTACGACGAAGAGATGAAAATAAAATAGCGCGACGTGCCCGTTTTACAGATTTTTTTCTGTTTCAGTCTTGTCTCTGGCGGCTTTTGTTGCCTGCTCGTTCGTTGGCTTACTCAGTGCTAGACTTCTTAACGGCTTTCACACACACTCACACACACACCCTTACAGACAAGTACATACACTTAACAACTTCTCGTGACAGCCTCAACGTCCACAACGCGCCACAGTCGAAAACATACTGAAAGCTTTGCGGGCTATCAGTAGCCGGCAAGCCGATTGGCCTCAACGCCGTTGACTTGTGTTTAAATGCCGGCCTCGTGAGCCCGCCAAACTTGCGGCGAATTCAACGATCGTTACCTGATCGTTTTATGGCCCCGTTCCCGGCCCCGGCCCCGGCCCCGGCCACTGCGTGAGCTTAGCCAAGACATCGAGATTAGCCGCTAGTTCCTTGGAAAATCTCACTAATTACGTTGCAATACGGACATGTGCCTTTTATGTTGGGTTTTTCGGCGGCTGTTGTCAAATATTTACCAGCCTGGGCCTGGATTTGAGCCTGCACCATAAAATTGTGTGAGAATCCTGTACGTGCGAAATGGCAAACGGAAGCGGAACCTGCTAATGCGACGTCGTTGTTGTATCTTTTATTAAGGCGACTTAACACAACGAAAGACTTAGGCAACGAACTTGCCCAAAGAGCTGTGCTAAAAGCGCAAGCAAACAGAACAACAAACAGGGTTAAAGTGGTTGTTCAACAAAACAACAGAAATTTGTATAAGGGTAGAAAAAGTATACACACTAGGGAGCCACTGTAATTATCAAGGATTCTCTTCTTGTTATTCGCTGTTGTAATGTATTTTTGTTAATGAATGTGAATCATCAACGAGACAGGAAAATTGCGTAACCCAAAAGAAGTTAACCCATTAAAATGTTCAGGTTTTTAAAATTAGAGCTGGTTTAGAAAATCTTTGATTTATGTTTATGCACTTAACTTTTATAACATTATCTGAAAGTATTGGACATTATGTTACATCTAAAGTGCCTTCGACTTACTATCAGTTGAGTCTTTTATAAAATTGCGCACTAAATATACAGTTCTTACATTTTTATTAAGCATCAATCAAAATTGGTAAAAAAAAAAAATAGACGAAAAACCCAATAAACCAATAAATGACTGTGGGAACTGTTTCTAGAATAAGTGTTCAATTTGTAACCGTCCTTATATAATTCAAAAATATAACAAAATATTTAAAAAGTAATTACACGAATTGCAGGTTTCCATAAAAAAGAACTCAAATATGTGAAGATGTAATAGATATCATGTTAGATAGACTTAAATTAATGGTAATTACGCAACCTAGATATACTAGAACACATGTCTGGCTGCACGGAAGGCAAGTGACAAACCCTTTTACGCTTCGCTAAATAGCCACACGCAAACTGTGGCAAGTGCAGGTCAAATGGGGTTTGTTTTTCATTTCTGCAAGTGCCAGAAATACAGCCAAAATGCATTAGGCCCAAGACGTTTGAATTGGAGAGAGTTACTCCATAGACAAACGCGAGTGGCACTCAGACAATTGGCCCGCTGTGGCGACAGTCGGCAAATATTGCAGAACAGAACGGAAGTGCCATGTAAGGCAGGTTCGATGGTCGAAACTGTTACAACAACACACGCATGCGCAATGAGTTCTTGGCCCGAGTGCGTGTGGCTGGAAATACTTATTTGTGTAGAGAAAGTTTTGACATTTGCGTATAAAGTTATCAAAGTAGTTTTAAACAGAAAATTTCAAATCACCCAAAAAAAATAGTTTTGATAAAAGGCGAGTTTTAGCTCCGCTGCAATAAATGTACAGAAAAAATACAAATCAAAGGACAATGTCCAGTTCACGCAACAACTATAATTCTGGATTGATCAAGGATAAACCAATATGTGATAAGCACTATTTGACACGCATTGGATTGATCGTCGTGCCAGGGATTTTTCTAGGCGTATTCATAGGCAAGCGTGTGGCATATTATCTTGAAAGCTTTAAAATATTTACGTCCGAAGATCTAGACGACTTTGATGATTGAGACTTGGATTCGAAACTTTTTTCGAATGCTCAAACTTGAAGTTCATCTGAAGATGTGGACTACTAAGAGCAATAAAAACCGAAAATCTGTCCTACTAGTTGTAACAAATACCAGTTATTTTTTTGACGTGGTCAACAAAAACTAAAATGAAAAAAAACCATTGGAGCCGCACTGAAAACAATTGAAAAAATGCATTTTATTTTAAATTTACAGTGTTTGCAAAAAGCCGCTTGATTTAATTTGATCACATATTGACATGTTGAAAGTGACTTTTTAATAAATGTTTTTCCAAATTAAAGAAAATATATTAACTCTCCAAGTTAGTTGTACACGTCCGAATTTAAAAACATTTAAATTAAACGTTTTTTTTAAATAATTTTAATATGTTTAGTTCAGTCCCATAGCTTCACCAACCAATACCCTGTCCTGTTTCTGTTCTATTTTACAATTTATTTAAATTTTCAGTTATTTCAATCTATTTATAGTACAATTAAAGTCAAAGATACGTTTAAATAATTAAGCGGCTTGCAAAAAAGTGTTGTCCCATTCTCACGATGTGCAAGTTAGCTGAGTGTTGCCACAAATAATATTATCCAGCTATTTGCAGTGTTGCGAAGCGTCGTTAAAGCTGTTTGCTTTGTGCGCGCGCAGCTTTTTCATTTTGAAAAGTTAAAAGCTTTTGTATTCAACAAACACATTGTGTATGCTTTTTACATTGGCACGGACCAACTTTATGGCTCATTTGCTTAGTAATAATCACAAATTAGTACCAGAAAAATCTATTAATTTTCTTTAATGTTGCCGCTACTCTCGTTCCGGATACATATGTATATAAATTTGCCACATTAAAATGATTATTCTAAATAAGCAAAAACGAAAATCAATCTGTCCATTTGAGACAGTAAATTTTAAAAACCAGTTATATTGGTTTGCACGTCGTTAATATCTTTAAAGCCTACCTCAAAATTATAGGTTTCGCAGTATTTTACCTATAGCAATAATTGATTAATTAGCTGGGCCAAAAATAACCGAACATGGCAGCCAATGTGTGGTTGAGGTTTATTTTTTGCGAATTTTGTATGGTTTTTGTTGTTGAAAAGTTTTCAGAGACTGTCATGATTAAAACGGTTTTCAAACAAACGCCCCGTGCGTGGCTGTTTTAGCCGCTGGCCAGGTCAATAGATTAGGGCTTTAAAGTAGGCTAAGTAAATGCGTGTTTTGGCTGATTTAATTTTGTTTTAAGTAAAACATGCCATCCGAATTGCATGTATTAAACATTTACCAATATGCATTGATTGGCGTTACCATAAATACAAGCTAATTAATCAGGTTTTGTCGGCCGCCTGAAGGTCGCCTTGACAACAATACATTTGCTCCTAAAACCAGACACTAAAGAAAATAAAAGTGTCATGCCCAAAAAGAAAAAAGAAAAAAAAATGCCAACTAATGCAACGATTGGGTAAAAGTGGCCGCCTCAAAATTCGCGAAAAAAAAATAACACAAATGAGACTTGTTGAAATAAGTTAAATACTAATAAAAAAAATACCAAAAGACCTGGCAACACAAATAGACGTTTTCATGGCGCATCTCAGTAGCGACAACAGACACACAAACATATGTCAAAATTAATTTAATAATGCTCGGCCTGTCTGCATATAATGTGAGGTGGAAACAGCATAGATTATCCTTGAGCTGGACAAAGCGTACATACGGCGCATCCATTAGCACCGGAGCTAATAAAACAAATTAGTGGCCAATAAACATTTAGTCATACTTGTTGCATATGCATGAAATGGGCTAACAAACTTTGACATTTGCCCTTACATTTGACCCCAGTGGTTGGCCCTTCGTTTGTCTTGTGAATTAAATATTATTAATCATATGATAGTGCATATGCGAGTGTGTGTGTGTGTGTGTGTGTGTGTGTGTGTGTATGCATATGCAAATGCGTTGGCGTGTCCACTGCTGAAGCGCCCTATTGACATTGCCAAACTTTCAGCTACTTCAGCGACCCCAGCAGCTGATGCAGAGACAGAGACACAGACAACGAGAGAGAGAGAGAGAGAGAGAGAGAGGGAGAGCGAGAGATTTTAATCTGCGCGCGCTCACTTGGGCAACAGCAACAGCTCACTCAGCCACTGGCCGCACGGTTAACCGTATTAAAACCTTTTTCGAGTGTGTCTTGAGTGTGTGGTAAGCTTTTTGGTATATAAACGCTGGCGCATCTGCAGCTGGGCATCATTCAGCGTCTGCCTTTTGGTCAAAAGCGTCAGCTTCCCCAGCCAAATCCAACGAACTTTACAAGCGTTGCAACAACAACATCAACAACAATGGTGAGCACAAGTACAGGTCGAACATTCCACGCGTCCATCAAGATAGCGAGTACTTGGAACTGACCTTAAGTCTATTTTGCCTTTAACATTGGCCTGTCAATTAACTAGTCGCACACGCTAATCGCACGCGTATCGGCAGCCCACGGAACTTGTGTTTAATCGGTTTGTCGTTTGTTTTGCTTTGCAGAAATTCCTCGTTTGTGTGGCTGTGTGTGCTATTGCCGCCGTTTCGGCCGATGTCTCCCACCTGAATCTGGGCGGCAGCAACGGCTACTCGTACGACAAGCCGTCGCAGTCGTTCGACATTGACATCCGTTCGGCTTCGGGCTCATCCTACTCAGCGCCGGCTCCAGGTCCAGTCTACTCGGCACCTGCTCCCTCTTACTCGGCGCCTGCTCCAGGTCCCTCTTACTCGGCGCCTGCTCCAGGTCCCTCTTACTCGGCGCCTGCTCCAGGTCCATCCTACTCAGCACCCGCCCCAGCACCTGAGTATCTGCCACCTGTGCAGGACATTCCCGCTCCCGCGCCCGGTCCAGTTTACTCGGCTCCAGCGCCAGCTCCAGTCTACTCGGCTCCCGCTCCAGCTCCAGTCTACTCGGCACCAGCTCCCGAGTACAGCGCTCCAGCTCCCTCTCACCCTGCACCTGAGTACCTGCCCCCTGTGCAGGAATACTCCGCGCCCGCTCCTGCTCCCGCTTACTCTGCCCCTGCCCCAGCACCAGCCTACTCTGCCCCTGCCCCAGCTCCATTCTTCTCAGCACCTGCACCCGAGTACAGCGCTCCTGCTCCAGTTCAGCCAGCTCCCGAGTACCTGCCCCCTGTGCAGGACATTCCCGCTCCAGCGCCCGGTCCAGTCTACTCTGCCCCAGCGCCATCATACTCTGCCCCTGCACCAGCTCCAGCTTACTCGGCTCCTGCCCCAGCTCCCGTCTACTCGGCACCAGCTCCCGAATACAGTGCTCCAGCTCCCTCTCATCCTGCACCCGAGTATCTGCCGCCTGTGCAGGAATATTCCGCGCCAGCTCCAGCTCCAGTCTACTCAGCACCCGCTCCCGCACCTGCACCAGTCTACTCCGCACCTGCTCCTGCACCGGTCTACTCCGCACCCGCACCTGGTCCAGTGTTCTCCGCGCCAGCTGGCGACTCAAATGGATACGAGTACAATGTGCCAGCCAAGCGCTTCCGTTTCTAAGCGCCCATCATCATCTTCATTTCGGGAGCGCCGTTTGTTAAATTAATAAGTGGCCTCCGCCTCTTTGTTGTTGATCATTTGTTGTTATTATGCAAAGTTTCTGTTGAGATTTTAAGCTAATAAATTTATATAAAAATTAAATTACCAATACACAAGTCTCTTAATTCACGATGCTTCGGGGCGCCCTTTAAACCGGACTTTGCGTGATCTCAGCGATCATAAAAATCGAGTGCCTAAAGAAATCCCCACGAAATTACGCAAATCTGTGACTTTTACCAATTCGCAAAACAACACAATCAAAAGAAATATAGTAATAACAATAATAATAATAACAATGAAACTTGTTCAAAATGATCAGATGCTCAGAAAATCAGTGTCAACGAATCAGCTGCCAAAAGCCGAAAGGGGAGATGCTCAAATCGAAACTCGAAGAGATTCGCACGTCTTTTACTCAAATCTGTCAAGATATTCAGATGTCAATAAATATACACTTACCAGTTTTCGTGTGGCGACTGCCAAGTAATTGTAAAGTGCGAAAAGTTTTTTTGTGTTACCTGCAATTTATGAAATTGTGATCAATGAAATTATTTAAGAAAATGTCAGTTATTTAGTTAGCCAAAGTAAAATGAAAATTACATTTGCAAGTCATTTGTAATATCTACCTAATGTAATATCTAATGTCCTGTAAAATTATAATTGCTTGTTTTATTTTTGAAACCCATTCAACGTTTTCTATCATAACACAAATAAGATTAAAGATATTACGATTGTAGAATATGGACAACAGATCATACAAAATAAAATTTTTAGACAGGAAGGAAAAATAGGTTGCTTATTTTGAAAATAAAGAAATAATAACATTTGTATACTTTCCTTGATTACAACATAATAGAACACTAAATATAGAGATATGAAGAATTCATCTCCGAACAGCAGAGTCTACAAAACTATCGAATTCTATGCAAACTTGGCTTAAAGCCATCTAGCTGAAACCTTGTATATTT
The DNA here is from genome assembly GCA_035041545.1 of Drosophila colorata. Classification (NCBI taxonomy): domain Eukaryota; kingdom Metazoa; phylum Arthropoda; class Insecta; order Diptera; family Drosophilidae; genus Drosophila; species Drosophila colorata. The sequence continues at coordinate 5,635,956 of JAWNLD010000013.1, forward strand.
CCGTATTTTTGTTGCAAACAATGCATATATCAGCGTTGGCCGGATAAGATTACTATAACATATAGCTATCAAAGCAACAATTGGAAGAAATTTAAGTTTTCGTCTGCATTGTTATGAAAAAGAATAAAGCTGTTTGGTGAATTATTTGTGAATTTTGTTTAAATTCATGAATTCTACTTCATTTGCATGGATCTAACGGATAACGTTTTACATTTAAAAATCCATTCAAACCCACCCCAAAATCATCTTATCGTAAAAGCTTTTATTTTAACGATATCTTAAATTTTGCTGGTTTCAGCCCCCATTAAAAACTTGTTAATACAATTCGTTAACATAAAAAAAAAAACTTACCTGCATGAATACATTTAATAAAATTTGAAAGCTGGTGTTAGGCGAATGTTTTACACTCGATTCCATTGTTCAAATGTTGTGTACAGTTATTTATCCGTAACACGCGTTGCCGATGTTGATTTTTGTCCACATCTGCGAATATGCATATGCATTAGATAAGCTTGAATTCAAAAGTTGAACTTCTTTCAGTTGAAATGTTTTATAATCATATTACAAATGGCATGCGGAACACCTATCCAGTTAATGTCATTAAAAATGCTATAGTAAATGGATTATAGCAAGCAGACCCCAAAAACGGATTCAATTATCAAGCTATAATAAAAAGCTTGCAAATGTGATTTTATTCAACTAATATTAAATAGTTTTATTTGATGATTTGCTTCTCTTTAATTTCATTTGTAGTATACGTCATTTAATCGATAGCTGTTAGATTAGTTGCTATAGTAAATTAACCTTGTATAATATGCACTGTTAATTGTTTGTAGTTTAGTTTAATTTAGTTCACTATATATATATATATATATATGTCATATAGGGTAAAGTGTATGTATATATAAATTATTATCAATATTTTGCAATGATTCTAAAATTGATATCGCTCGATAATGGTCGGGCATATATACGCAGCCAACAATAACAAATCGAACTTGCATATATCGTACTATACAATTAAACTAAAATACTTAAGTTGTTGTTGTTGTTGCTGTTGCTGTTGAAGCGACTCTAGGAGCACATAGAGCATCTGGTCAAGAAGATGAAAGCCTAACTTATAATAAATATAATTAATTTAAAAACAAACGAGTTGACAAATTTCCCATAGTTGCAAGACTTTACACTACATTATATATATGCACTTTTCAATTGCGATTGTGTGTGTGTGTGTGTGTGTGTGAGGATTGAATTTTTAATAAGTGGCCTAAAACAGGGACTAGCCACGCCCCCCCTTTCGGCATAGGACATTCGCATACTCTACACATATACATCTCCATACAGATAGATCAACTACATTATATACAAGCTTGGGCGGCCGGCGGCGTTTGTTATGTGTCATAATCATCCTGCTGCGAGCTGAAGTAGCTCACCAGGCCGCTGAACTCGCCGACGCCGCCACCGACGCTGTTCGCTGCCGCAGCGCTGCTGCTGGTGCCGTGCGCCGAGCTGGAATCCTCCTCGGCAACGGCCGCTGGCGAATCGTTTGTCGATTCACCGACCACAGCCAGCGGCGATTTCGAATTGGAGTAGGCCTCCAGTGTGATCAGCTTTTTGCTGGTGATCACCGACGATTTGTGCACCTCCGTGGTGACGGCGGCCGGCGGCGGTCCTGTAACTGGCGGCGGTACTGTTACTGCCGGCGCTACGGCCGGTGCGGGCGATTTGCCGCGCGTCAGTGCCGAGACCGAATGATTTGTGGGCGTGGCGGGCGGCGGCGGTGGCGGCGCACTGACAATCACCGAACTGGGCGCAGCCGCATGCGCGGGCGGCGTGGCAAGCGGTGGTGGATAGTAGCCATAGGGTGGATAGCCGCCTAAATGAGAGTAACAATTGGCTAAATTAGTTCAGCTCGCTTTTGATGGTATTTCAGGTGGGGTCAGGTCACTTACGCGCTCCAGCTGCATAGTCGACGGGGCCGGGCCGCATATTGGCGCTGCCGGGCGGTGCCACACGCGGCGGATAGTTGGGATTGCCATAAATGGGCGGTGCTCTAGGAAACCAAATGTTGTCAGTAATTAAATCAATTGAGATCTCAGCCACAAAATTGACACCCACCTGTAGGGATTTAGATGCGGCGAGGCGTGCCGAGCCGGTGGCGGACCGGCGCCATAAACGCTGGCCAAGGCGCCGGGCGGCGGCGGCGGTCCGCCATGATGCTCCGGGCCGTGCAGATAGGGCGGTGGACGCGCATTGGGCGCACCGCCGGGCGGTGCCGACGACGTCGACGTGGGTGGTGCGCCGCGCAGTGGCGGCGGTGCGCCGTAGGTGGGTCGCAGCGCTGAGCTGGGCGGCAGCGGCTGGCCATAAAAGCGAGCCAGTTCCGCGCTGCTCGGATACATGCCGGCGCCCGGTGGTGGCGGCGGTCCGCGTGCGTGCGCCGGCGGCAGCAGCGAGGGCATGGGCATGCGTGTGATCACGGAGGCCTGTGCGACGGCCACCGGCGCATCCTCGTGCGGCTTGAAGAGCTGCGGGGGCGGCGCCTTGCCGGCCGGCACTGGCTTCAGCTCCGTAGTCACAGACGACGTGGCGGCGGTCACGGCGGCGGCCGTTTGCTGCTTCTGCAACTGATCCCGCAGGGGCGTGACCTTTTTTCGACGACCACGCGGCTTCGCATCGGGCGCCGGCGCTGACGCTGGCGGACGCACTGTGGCCGCCGCGGCGGCTGCCTGCATTAAATGCGCCGCGGCCGCCGGCATGGACATGCCCGGGGGCAGGCGCTGCATGGCCGACAGCTGTTGCTGCTGCGCAGGCGGATAGTTGCCACGGCTCAGGGGCTGGCCCAGCGGCGCGGAGAGGGCATTCTGCAGCAGCTGCATGGCCTGCGGCGGCGGCGCCAAATGGCGCTGCAGCATCGGATGCATGCCCGGCGGCGGCTGCTGTTGCTGCTGACCCGGCGGCGGCGGCAGCAGCGAGGCGGGCAGTCCGCCGGCTGGCCCGTGCGGCGGGAACTGATGGCGCAGCAGCGGCGGATGCATGGTGGGCATGGGCAAACGTTTGCGCATCGGCTCCTGTAGTCCAGAGGCGCTGGGCATCTGGTCCGGCGTGGTTGGCAACTGTTTGATCACCTTGGATTTGGCGGGCGTCGTGCGCAACACCTCATCCGGTGCGGGCAGCTCTCGGGCAGCGGCCTCGGCGGTGAATCGCTCCTCCTCCTCGACCATGCGCGCAATGGCATCCTCCATGTCCTCCTCGTCAGGCAGCTCGGCATCGTCCAGCTCCGATTCGTCCACATCGTCCAGGTCGTCAATGGCCTCGCCCTTGCGCTGCAGATAGTCAATGTCCAGAACCTTGGCCTGGCGAATCACGGACAGCGGCACCGTGGACAGCGAATCACCTGCTCCGGGCGTCGCGCCCGCCTTGCCGGGCGTGTGCTTCTCCTGTACGCTGGCTGGCGCAGCCGATCCCTTGATCGGTGTCAGACGGGGCGTGGCCGCCAGCTTGGCGCCCTCCGCATTCTTCTCGGCCAGCATGCGTTTGATCTCCTCCTGCTTCTGTATGAACTTCTGGCGCTCCTCGGGCGGCGTGTCGGGACGCTGAACGCCCGGCTTGATGCCGCCGTCGGAGCTGTCGTCGTCAAAGTCCTCGATGTAGGCATAGCGACGGCCACGCGTCCGCGTGCGCTCATCGGAACCGGCGCCGCCGCCGCCGTCGTCGGAGGAGGCCGGTTTCTTCTTCTTCTTGGTGGAGCTGCCGCTGCTGCTGTTGCCGCCCTTGCCTTTGCCCTTGCCCTTGCCCAACGACTGCGCCTGCGCCGACGTTGCCGTCGTTGTCGTCGTCTTCTTCAGCGGCTGCGAGCGCGGCTGCTTGCCGGAACCTTTGCCGGACATGGGCGCCCCATTGGCGCCCATCTGCACCTCATCGTCGTCGTCGTCTTCGTCCTCCTCCTCGCTCTCGCTGATGTCGTCGTCGGAGTACTCCAAGCGTTTTGGCTTCTTGGTGGCGGGCTTCTTCAACTTGGGCGATTTGCGGGCGATGACCATGGAGGATTTCTTGGCGGCGGCCTTCTTGCGCTTCGACGGATGCCAGGCGCCGTCGTCGCTCTCGCTGGTCGTGTCGTCGCACAGATCGGCGCTGTCCATGTTCTCCGACAGCTCGGAGCCGTTATCATCGTCGTCGGTTTCGGTTTCCGTGTAATCGGAGTCGTCTTTCTTCTTCTTCTTGGACTTGCTGGCCTTGGCGCGCTTTTGCTGTTCCTCCTCGTCGCTTTCGTCGCTCTCCTCCACGACAAATTTGCGATCCTTGCGACGTTCACGCGCCGCTCGCCGAGCGGCCTTGCGCTGCTTTTTGCCACGTCCTGGCCGACGGTAGACCTCCAGACTGGAATCGGAATCGTCCGAGGCAGACTGGGAGCTGTCGTCGTCGGAGAAACTGGAGGTCTTGAAGTCCTCATCGCTGCCGTGATCCTCCTCGGAGCTCACGTCCAGCGTGGTCAGCTTGCGCGACTTCTTCTTGACCGGCTGCGCTGCTTTGCTCCTGAACTTGTCGACCGCTTTAAGCGGCTGCTCGTCCTCGTCGTCGTTGCTGTCCTCCTCGTTGCTTGATTTGTCCTGCGTCTCGGTCGCGACCTTGGCAGCCTTGACCTGGGGCTCCTCATCGGGCTGATCGCCCTCCTCTTCGCGTCGCGTCTTCTCCTTGTCCGCCTCGATGATGGTGCTGATGTCCTTGCCCCTGCCCAGATTGCCAGCACCCGCCACCTCGTCCATCTCCTTCTTCAGCGCCGAGTTGATCAGATCGTCGTACTCATTGAGCCGATAGCTCACATTGATCTGGCGCCGCTTGCGCAGCTTGTAAATGGGCTCATCGTCCGAGTCCGAGTAGCTGCTGCTGCTGCTGCTGCCGCTGCTGCTCGAGCTGCCCGAGCGTGCGCCAGCTCCGCCCGACTGTTTGCCACTCTTCGCTCCGCTGCTGCCGCTGTCCGAAGCGTCGTCCTTGCCGCCGCGACGTCGGCGTGTGCCGCGCTTGGCCGCTCGCCGATTGCTGCGTCCATCGCCGCGTCGTCTCTTCGTTTTGTCCGCCTTTGTCCGTTTGTTAGCCTTGCTGGAGGCATCGTCATCATCGTCATCGCCGCCTTCATCGTCGTCGTCGTCATCGTCCTCGCCGTCTTTGCCATCGCTCTTCTTGCGCGCATTCGAGTTGGAGCGCTCCTCCAGCTCGATTGCGGTACGCGCTGCGGCTGCAGCTACCGCTTGGCGCTGTAAGCACCAAAGAAGAAACATTTTTTAGAGAAACATCTTTGAAGACAATTCGAATCTCATTTCCTGTTCCAGTTCCTGGACATGAACACGTCTCACAAAATTCAATTAAAGCTTTGTAAGCCTTAATTGACGCCATGAGAATCGCGTAGGAAGGCTCTTGTAGACTAGAGTAAAGTATTGGACTACTATTGAGAGCGAATTAAAAATAGAGAGCCAACAAGAGAGCGCTTGTCAAGAGTGTTTGCACATCAATTCGAATCTCATTCCATGACAGTTCCTGGACCTGAACACGTCTCACAAAATTCAATTCCAACTCTGGCCTTACTTAAGGTCATGAGAATCGCATAGGAAGGCAAATTTAGACTAGACTTTACTCTCGAAAGATCCACGTTTGAGAGTGCAAAGCAGTGCGAGTAAAAAAATAGGGAGCCAAGAAGAGTGCTCTTGTCGAGAGTACCTGACTATAACATACATCCGCATTTTATACACAAGTTGGGCTCCTACTTCCCTCAGTTCCCCCAGTGATACACAAAAACCGGGTCTAAAAACCTATATTAATCGACTTTACGAGAAAGGGGCGGGTTATTTAAAATTCCATATACGCATACAGGAATTTAAAAAATCAAAGTTGAAGTCTCTGATGCTTATAGTTTCAGAGACGGATAATAGCTAAATCGACTCTACTATTGATGATAACCAAGAATCTATACATCGGATATGGCTCCTTTTTCTTCATTTTCAATGTATAAAATCGCATATATTACAACATATTTTTAATTAAATTGTTAGTTAGTTTCAAGGATAATAACTTAATCAGGCATTGCTGAAGTAAATCCCTGTTTGGGGAAAAATGTCCAAGCCTGAGACTTCCTTACAAAGAAACAACATTAAAGAGGATTTACTTACCTCCGCCTCCTCGGCCAAAAGTTTCTCCTGATGTTTGCGAGCAACCAGATCGTCGAACTGCTGCAGCTGCTGCTCCAGGGCGGCGATGAGCTGCTCCTGCTGACAGGGCGGGCAGTGCCAGTCGCCCTCGGGTATGTAGAAGAGCACGGGACTGAGGCAGGAGCAGTGATAGCCCTTGTTGCAGTCGGGCGAATCGCAGAGCAGAATCCACTCGGGGTGATCCGACTTGCCACACTTCTGGCACGCCTCGTCCGCATCCGCGGCGGCTGCGTACTCCTCAGTGTCATCGGCGTTCTCCTTGCGCAGAGTGCGAGCGCGCTTCATGGGCACCACCTGGGAGTCGTCCTCCAGTTCTGATTCGGGCGAGAACTCATGATCGGATTTGAAGAGCGGCGAGCCGGGATCTGTTTCGTAGTGCGGTGGCTCTTCCTCCTCCTCCTCGCTTTCGGCCTGCTCCTCGGAGTCCGAGGACCAGCCGTCCTTGCCGGGACATTTCTTCTTGATCTTCTTCTTGGTTTCTTCGGCTTCGCTGGCCGACTCAAAGGACTCGGACTCGACCGATGGTTCCGGCACTGTCGGATCAGCTTCCATTTCGGCTTTCTTCTTCTGCTTCAGCTGCTGCTTCATCGTGCGCAGCGCCACCTCCTCCAACTTGCGTCGCTCCGCCTCCTCCTTGATCTTCTGCTGTGCTATGCGCCGCGATTGACGCACCGGCGTCTCCGAGTCATTCGAGTCGATGATGTTGGTGGTGTCCACCTCACGCTTCTTGCGCGGACCACGCCCACGTCCCACGCCAGTCGTTGCAGTCGGCTTTGATATTTCCGCCTTGGGCTCCAAGCTCTTTGCCTTTTCCGGTGGCCCTTTCGATTCCTCCTTGGTCGCTGGCTCGCTTTTGGCTTCCTGTTTGGCGACGGGCTCGCTCTTCGGGTTCTCTTTGGCCGCTGGCTCGCTTTTGGGCTCCTCCTTGACTGGCGACTTGGTTTTCACTGCTGCCGACTTGACTGCCTTAACTGGTTGCTGCTCCACTTCCTCCTCCTCCTCCACATCCTCTTCGGTTTTGAGTGGATCTTCTTCTTCCTTGATTTGCTGCTTGCTTTCAGCGTGCGGCTTCTCCTTGGGTCCACCTCGGGTGCGCTTGGGCTGCGGTAGCTCCGAGTAGACTACAGCGGCGCCTCCGCGACGTCCAGAGCGTCGTCCCAGTGATTCAGCTGGCGGCGGCGTCTCCTCCTTGGCGGCTGGTGGCGTTGCCGGCTTGACTAGCTGTGGCTCCTCTTTAACAGGAGGCGGCGTGGCCTGTTTCACCGGAGCTGCATCCTTGACTGGTAGCGTTTCCTGCTTAACTGCATGGGATGTTGCTTGCTTGACCGGCGGAGGAGTGACCTGCTTGACCACAGGTGGAGTGACCTGCTTGACCGGAGGAGCTGTGATCTGCTTAGCCGAAGGAGGAGTTGTCTGCTTAACCGGAGGAGTTGCCTGCTTAACCGGAGGAGTTGCTTGCTTAGCCGGAGGAGGAGTTGCTTGCTTAGCCGGAGGCGGGGTTGTCTGCTTAGCCGGAGGCGGGGTTGCCTGCTTGACCATAGGTGGAGTGGTCTGCTTAACCGGAGGAGGTGTGGCCTGCTTAGCCGGAGGAGGAGTTGCCTGCTTAACCGTAAGAGGAGTTGCCTGCTTAGCCGGAGGAGGAGTTGCCTGCTTAACCGGAAAAGGAGTGGCCTGCTTAGCAGGTGGTGGTGTTAACTGTTTTATTGGAAGCGTTTCCTGCTTGGCTGTGGCCTTCTGCCTGCCCGCTTGCCGCGACTCCTGAGCTGCCGGCGTGGGCTCCTCCTCCAGGAACTGCAGATCATTGTTGCGCTTGAGTTTCTCGCTAACTGCGGGCGACTCTTCGCTGACGCTTGCCTCCTTGGATTCCTTGATCTCTTCGCTGCTGCGCCGCTTGCGTTGCAGCGACGACTCCAGACCTTGGGCAACCGGAGCGGGAGCTGGAGCTGGAACTGGTAATGGGGTCACAACTGTTTCGCTGTTGGTGCGCTTCCTAGGTATGGCCTCCTCGTCGCTTTCCTCCTGGCGAATTTGTGTGAGCAGATTCTTTTTCAGAGGTTTCGTGATCGGCGACTTTTTGGGCGGTGTAAAGGGCACCGGTTCGACTTTTTCCGTCGCGGGCGGCGTGGCTTCTTGGGCTGTCTGCGAAGTCGGTGGCGGCGGCGGCGCCTGCTCGGGCAGTGGTTCTTTTGCTTTCTCTGGCGGCTTCTTTAGTTTCTTCTCAATGATTTCGGCCAGCGTGGGCTTCTGCTTGACGGGATTGGGCTTCTCCAGATGGCGTTTGGGTGCTATGATCTTGCGGCGACTGCGCGCATCCTCCTCACCGCTCGAGGAGGTTGTCTCCTCAATTTGGGTTTTCTGCGCCTCCACCTTGCGACGCACCTCAACGTTGGTGATCTTTGGACGCATCTTGATGCGTTTGCCCCCCACATCCAAGTCGTCATCGTCCGCCGCCTGCAGTTGCTCCTCCTCCGGCTGCAGCTCGGCATGCGCATCGATTTCGCTTTCGGATGTGGAAAGACGCGCAGCGGGCGCTGGAAAATCGGCCAAGCGACGTTTGCGATTGGGCAGCAGCAACATCGGCTTCTTGTGCTCGCTTTGCGGAGATAAAGTTTCTGATTTACATTCCTTGGATTGCTTGGTTACATCGATCTTCTCTTCGGTTTTGTGTTCTTTAAGCGTTTCGGGCTTTGCGTTTTGATTATCTGTCAGGTTCAGGACCTTTGAGGTGCTGGGCAATTCCTTTTGTACTGTGTCCGTTAACGGACATTCCGATTTGTCACGTTTTTCCGCCGGTTCGCTGCCTTTTGGAGATATTTCCACAGCTGTAGCAACTGTTTCGTCAGCTTTGTCATTGTGGGCAAGCTCTTTCTCGCCATTGGCAGCTTTGGCTTTGTCCTCTTTAGCCAATTCGCTGGTAACTGCAATTATTGGCGGTTTCTCTGCCTCGGCTTCAACTTTTGCCACCGGTTTTATGTTTTTTTCAATCGTTTCTTTAGCTGGTTCGGGTGCAGGTTTCGTTGATACGTTTTCCTCAATTGTTATTGTTGATTTATTGCTTGCAGCTGTTACTTCTTCAGTGCTTTTATGCGCTTCCTCTGTTTTTGTTTCGTTTTCAGTGTGCTTTTTATTTAACTCCTTGATATCTTCAGCTTTTTCTGCTTTCGTTGTTTCCACTTCAGCTGCCTCTTTTGCTGTTTCAGACTTTAGGCTTTTCTTCACTATTTCCACCGTTTCGTTGCTCGATTCTATCACCCTCACCTTGTACACTTGTTCTAGGCTTTCTTCAGCTTTAGCAGTCGTTTCGTCCTTTTGTTCATTTGAGATTTCTTTTGTTTGACTCTTCTTTTCAGTCATCTGTTCCGAAGTTTCTTCCTTTGCATTTGTTTCTGCAGCCTTCGCTTTAGCTTCAGCTACAATTTTGTCACCTTCGCTGCTTGGCTGGGATTCAGTTTCCTCCTCTTGCGCTTGGGCATGCTCATCCCCTGATGACTCAATGCCATTTAACACTGGAGCTTCTTTCTCCTCGTTGGCCGCCGCCGTCTCGGCCGGCTTAACGCTCTCGCCATTGGTTTTCTCTGGTTCGGGCTCCGGCTCGGGATCTGGATCGCTTAGGCTATCGAATATGCTGCGTTTAGTTTCCTGCTTTGGCGTCTGTTTGATGGGACTCAGTTTCAGGCAACCCGGCTCGCCGAAAAAGAACGTGGCCTTTGGCTCTGACTTTGATGTGGTCTCAGCCTCCGCCTCGGCCTCGGCATTCGCTTCATTCTTGCCATTGCCCACCAGGCACTCGGCGCCGCTGCCCGAGCCGACCACGTAGAAGAAAGACTCCACGATAGTCTCGCCCACGGGCGCATCTACTTCTTCCTCGTCTGCGAAGGCGTGCAGGAATGCTGCATCGGCTGGCGTCGCCTGGCAGTCACGTCCCGATCCCTGGCCGTGGATTATTAACGTGGGCTCTTCGATGGCAGCGCCAACTTCGTCATCATCCTCGCCATCGTCGTCGTCATCTTCTTCATCCGCCTCGTTGAACTTTCGTTCGTTCTCATCTTCATCAGCGGCAGCACTATCGAGAGATTCCTCTTCGCCGTCGAGCGATTCCTCCTCCTCTTCCTCCTCCTCCTCGCCCTCATCCAGCTCGGAGTCTTCCGAGTCGACCTCATTGTCATCTTCGGATTTGGTGCTCTCATAACGACTGGGCTTCTTAATACGTTTTGTGTCCAGCAGCGTGGGTCGCTGCTTTTTTAGCTGCTCCTCCGACGACTGCCCCGTGGGACTACTGTCCACATCCTCCAGCGGCCGTTTCTTGGCCGGCGCCGGCGAGCCTCCTAGTTTGGCTTGTGTAATTAGCAGCGGCTGCAATGGAAATGTGATAATTGGAGTGTTTTAAAGATCCCTAGCTAGTATACTCACCTTGACCTTCTTGGGCTTAGCCTCCGGTTCCTGTTGCTCCTGCTGCTGCTGCTGCTGCTCGGGTGTGCGCAGCTTAATCTTCAAGTTGGGCACCTTCGCCTCGTGCGAATCCTCATCGTGTTCTACCTGCTGCTGCTGCTGCTCGTCGGCTGGTGTTGCAGTTTGACCGTTGCTGCTGCTGCTGCTGCTCGTGGTATCCTCGTCGGCCTCACCGATGTCCTTGGAGGGCAACACCACCTCATTGCCGCGCAGGCGCGTAATTAGATTCACGAACTCATCCCGATTGGTGGCCACCACTTGCCAGATCTCCTCATCCAGGTGCTCCTGATAGATGCGCAAATTACAGTCGCCATCCTGCGTCAGCCAGTAGGCGTGTCCTAGACGATCGCGTCCAATGGGCTGGGCCCGCAACGAGCTCGCATTGAGCGTCAGAATATTCGCACGGAATTTGGCATTGCGCTCGAACTGGCTCTCGAGCAGTTCCTGAAAGGGAATCCAAATGAAATCGTTTTCTTTCTCCCCCTAGCTACTTCGCGCCTTCTCGAACTTTGTACTCACACGTAGAATGCGCAGCTTGACCTTCAGACTGGAGTTGCGGTAGCCAAAGCGCTCAATCTCCCACGCATCCTGCACGGAGTAGCCGAAACAGAATTTGCTCAGCGCCGATTCCCAGCTCTTCTCGTGCACCGTTTTCCGTGTCTTGCGCAACAGTTTAATGTGCAGATCGCGCAGCTCGGCCACTGTGGTAAGTAAATGCAAATGCAATGAGAATTGACTGTTGTGCAAAGAATTTGTGACGTCACAATGTGGGAATATTTTAATGTACTTTAAAAACTAAAGTAGGCTAGCTATCTCAATGAAACTTGGCATAGATTCGTAGATTCGTCCACGGATAAGAACTCAACTTTATTGCTTTTAAATATGTTGTGATCTAAGTACGAATTTCTGGCTTTTTTTAATTTGTTATTGCATTTTATCAAAAATTAAATTGCTTTTTATGAAAACAACAATCTTGCCATTCTCGCTTTATTAAGTGTTGTCCAAAAACTTGAAAGCATGCGACTATAGCTTTATATAGATAAGATACAAGATAGATATAGATACAAGCTGACAACTATAATTCAAATAATGACGACCTGTCTTTAAAGGGCACTTGTTATCGCTGCATCGATAATTTATCGATCTGCTACCGCTTCGAAAAGAGAGTCAAACAAACTTTATTTCAGCAAGTATTTCTCACTTATTTTCATAATTTCAACGAATTGCAATGCAATGTAAACAGAGCTCAAACCGACATTGTGACGTCACGCTCTTTTGTTGCAACGCCGCATAACGGAACTGTTCTTTGCGCAACCTTTAGATCGCTCAATCGTGGTTTTTGTTTTTGTTTGCTTTCCACTCAATTTTTACGGTCTCCGCTTTACTCCATACCAAACAATAATACAAAATATCTCGCGCTCTCTCTGTCACTCTCTCTTTATTAATCGTACACATGCATACACACACGCGCAGTTGCATACACACACACATAAACATACATACACACGTACCTTCATCGTTGTTTGTCAACCACTCCTGCAAATGCTTAAAATTTGGCAACGCCAAGCCCAAATCTTTGGCGAACTTTTGCATGAACGCGCATATTACCGCGAAATCTGGATCGTTGGCACACGAATGCAGTGTTGTGGTTAATGCATCGTCATCTTTATCTTTGCATTCTTCTTTGCATTCAGCCGTAGCTGAAGACGCCGCCATTTTTCATGCGTCTGCTGAAAAAAATGTGTGAGGCCCGCAAACAACTTGTACACTACACTTGCGAAACAGCAGGAATAGCACAAAGAACGCACGGCATTTGCTTGAACTTCAATTACACCGCATGCACAGAGCTAAATTGCACGAATTGGGCATAATTTTAATCACTTTTATAGCACTATTACTTTATTTTTCGACGCATGAGAACCGATAGGCGACCGATAAATTGTGGTGGTCGGCGAGTACTAGTGGTGAGCGATATAATTGCAGTTCAACGAAATTTACTCACTTAACGAAATAACTCGTTTGGTGCTGCACTCATCTCTAGTGGGCATTGGCGTTAACATTTGTTTGCAAACGTAACAGAAGCAAATAAGAAGAGCGTAGAAAAACAACAAAGACGGACAAAAACAACATCGAAAATCGAATTTATATCTCAACATTTAAAAAGCTTCCCAAGCGTCATCTCTTTGTGTATTTTTTGCGTCTTAAAAGTGATAACTGCTTGGTTTAAAGTCGAATTAAAGCAAACGAAAAAACGACAGTGAAAGTGTGTGAAAAAAGGCAAAAAAAAATATATACAAAGAATAGATACAACAGCTGTACCAGATTGCTAAAATGGCAGCATTTCAAATGAATTTCAACCAGGACTTTACGTAAGTTGCAACAAATTAACAACCTCCCATTTGCCAGCTCTCCTCTCACCCACAAACACAAAAAACACACACACACACACCCATTCAAAGGCTTGCTTCGAAATAAAGAAGGTCATTATGGCAAAAAAAAAAAAAAACAGCAAAAATAACTGAGACACAACCAACAGCAAACGAGACAAGTAAACAAGCGAAACAGCTGCTGGGCAAGGGACGCTGAGGGGAGCGGAAACAAAGGCTGCTAATAACAACTGTAACAGCGCCTATCAGTACATGTGTGTGTGAGTGTGTGTGAGCGTGTTTTGGCATCGTTTACTTATTAGAACATGCAAACAACCTCAGTTCTAATAAGAATGACATGCATACATTTATTATGAAATATAGTTTATAGACAACGAGGGGGACAACATTGTGTAATTGGAAAGTGGGAAAAAAACGTACACTAGTCAGCAAAATAATGCGCTATTATATTAAAATTCGACGTAAACAGCAGTGTGAACAGGTCAACAAAAAGAAGCTGTACATAAATTTTCAGAAATTGTAGACCAACAAAAACTGACATCATCGTAACATTTGCAAAAATGTTAATACTTAAGCAACTGTTGTTTTGCTAGACAGTGTAGTAAGCTTGCACACACGCACACACTGTAAATGCGCAACAGCTGATGCTGTTTATATATATTATATTTTTTGCTGCTGCTTTGTGACTTGCAAACTGAATAAACTCGTTTAATTAGTTTAAGATTTGTTGCTGTATTAACGATTGTTTATTTTTGCCCAGCTGATGTCATATTGAGGTTAGCAAGTAGCCAAACCACCGTTACTTGCTGGGTAGCCTACTAGGCTGGTCTTTCTCCCTCTCTCTCACAGTCACAGCTAGAGAGCAAGTGACGCACATAGACAAGAACAACAATCAATATATTGCTGCTTGTGGCGAAAATCCTAAAAAGAAAACACTTAAGGCTCATATACTTATGTATGAAGCTCACACACACACACACATACTTGTGCATTTACATTAACGAACGCAATTATAAAAGCCACAGCAATAACAACAAATACAACAACAGCTGATAGTCGCGCGTCATGAAGCGCGAACAAAGAGCTCAAGCAGCAACAAAAAGGAAAGAGATAGCATGCGAACGCTTTCTAATCAGAACAAATCAATTAGCTTTTAAAGCGCGGCGCGGGTGAATGCACCGACAAACGTATTCAATTAGACATTTTCCCTGCATTGGATTGCGCGTCAAGTTCAAGGGCAAGGGCAAGGGTGCAGGTTCGGGTCTGCGGGGGGAGACGCTTAAAAACACGTGTTGCGAAGCTGCCGCGAAAAGTGCAGTTAAGGATTTCGCAATGTCTGTTTACGTGTTTTTGTTTACACTGGCTGTTTACGCCATTTGTTGGTCATCGTTGTTTTTTTTTTTGCTTTTGTTTTCGATTTTTGTGTTTTTTACCCTGTTTATACACTATCTGAAGTCGTTTCAGTTTGTAAGATTGTTTGTAATGCAAGTTTTCTTTTATAGATATTGATTGACTTCCTATTATAAATTATTTTAACCAACACATGTACTCTATCATTATTTGTGCACATAAAAAATAATGAAAAAAACAAAGAAAAAATTTGCATCAAGGGCAGGGGGATTCTTTAACCCTCCTGCGACCTCCCGCAAACCTTATCTGCGTGTTAGATAGAAGCACCAAGAATTAAATTGAATATATCGATTTTTGTAATTTATGTAGGCCATTTGGTGCGATTTTTAGAGAAGGTCGTCAGTAATCTCTCTGCAAAAATTAAATGTATCTAGCTTACAAACTGAGGGAGATATATAGATTAAAGCGATTTGTCCCGCTCCCAGTTAGAGTAGCAAAAAAATCTTGACAGTTTATCTGACCCGGATATACTCAAGTATATATTTCAAGTTACAAGCCTCTAGCTGCAAGAGCAGCGAAGAAAATTGCACTCATACGAATAGCCGGACGGACGGACACCAAACCTTACATTTCCACACTTTACGGGTTGGTCTTACACTCTTGCATTTAATCTTCCAAAAGTATTTGAATTTTTAATTCTTCTTTGTGTAGCATTCATAAACGTTTTACATACTGAAAAATTTATATTTTTGTCTGAATATGAGCAGAGGCAAAATATAAATAGAATTCAGGAAAAAATTAAATTTATTTGCAAATATTTTCTTTTTTTTGCTGTTTAGAGCGAATGAACCAACCAGCAACAGTTATTAAAATTATCTCTTAAAAAATTTACAGTTATGTATACAAAAGCGTATTTTAGCTGCGGCAAGTCAAAAACGTTTTTTTTTTTGCTCTTTTTTCTTTTTAATGCGAACGAACTTGGCTGCACTTTCGACTGAGCTTTAAATTTATGGGTTGATGGTGTGTTGATCATGTTTTTACGGCTGTGATTCGCATGCGGCAATTTACAATTTGCTGGCAGTCAACACACAAATATTATTGTAAAATGCGTGTAATAATAAGCTTTATTTAGTTGTTAGTAAACAACGCAAAAGAGGCGCGCAAAAAATAAAAACAAACCGCAAACAAGGCCGTCGTCTTATCGGTTTTCAAAAGGGGTCTGGGTGGCATACAATTCAGCGTAACCTTGGGCCCGATTTGGCGGCGACGCCTTTGCATAAAAACTAGTTTTAAAACCAAAAAAAAAACAAATTAAAAATTAAACAACTGCTCAACAAATCGTCTGAGCGAACACGTGTTGCGCTCAGCTTTGAGAATTGCGCTCGCTTATCTTTTTTGGGGGGGTACAGAGAAACGTGCCTGAAATTTAATATAGCACAAATAACAAGCTCAAACGTTTCCATGGTCAAAACTGTTGTGCATAATATCAAGTGCGAAATGCGTTAAAGCAACCAGAAAAAGCAAAAAGCTTTTTTGTATATCATTTAAGCTGCCAAATAGGAATTTTAAATGAGCGCGCTTGTAAGTGATTTGCAACACTGTCAAGAAAAAAACCAATTTGAAACAGGCGCTCGCTAAATATAAACGAAAACAAACAACTGCATTGGAAAGCCTGAAATTTAATTTGGCACAAATAACAAGGTTAAACTCAAACAACCATGAAAAGCCAAAAGCTTTTTTGAATATCGTTTGAGCTGGCAAATAATAATTTGAAATGAGCGCGCTTATGAACGTTTTGCAACACCAAAACAGCTTAGTCTGGCAGCACCAAAAAAAAGGGTACCACAAAAAATACCAAAATACCAAATCGCAACAAGCGCACGCAGAATATAAACAACAACAAACAACAACTGCATTTGACATTGAAAAGGCGAAAATTGGAAAATAATTGGGGCCAATTGGACGTGTGAAAAATCAATTGCAATCAACCGCACGCACAATGGAGCAGCGCGCCAACTTCCTGGCTCTAACCCTGCTCGACGCGCTGGAGGATGAAAACGAATCCGACATATTCGCCATGCTGGACCGGAACGTTATCAACGCGGGCGTCGTGCCCTGCGAGCGCGGCCTGTCCCCGCTGCATTACGTGTGCGGCATGCCGAACGAGCAGTTGGCCCGGCGCATACTGGAGCGCTTCCTGGCCAGCGATCAGCTGGACGTGAACGTGCGCTGCGACGGCGGCATGACGGCACTCCACATCGCCGCCATCTACGGGCGGACGGAGCTGGTGCGTCTGCTGCTGGAGCAGGGCGCACGGCCGGATCTTGCCGATGACGAGCACAAGCTGGCCGTGCACTATGCCATCGAGGAGTGCCACTTCGAGGTGCTGCAGCTGATGCGGGATCACATTTTCAGGGAGAAGCAACTGGAGAAGCGGGAGCAGCTGGAGAAGCGGGTGCAGCTGGAGAAGCGGGAGCAGCAGCAGCAGCTGGAAAAGCTGGCGACGCCCAAGTCGGGCCTTAAATACAATCATGATGTCACCTCGCCCTACTACATCAACATAACGCACAGGCGGGGCAGGCCGCAGCCCAGCTATCCAGTTGATGCCGACCTGGAGCCGGCCCAGGAGCAGTCGGTGAATCTGTTCGCGCTCACCCGCGACCACCTGGCGGAGCTAACGAGCAGCCACAACAGCCGGGAGCCGACCTGCGGACGACGCACGCTGATCGAGAGCTGGCGGGATAAAGTGGAGCGTTCACGTGCACGCAAATCCCTGCTCCGGGAGGTGCACGCCGAGACGCTGGTGGAGCAGGCAATGGCCCAGGACGACTTCAGCTACGAGCAGCACGTGCAGCAGACGCTGCGCCAGCAGTCGCAGCACGAGCAGCAGCAGCAGCAGCTGGAGGAACAGTCGGCAACGGCTGAAACGAACCGAGCGGCCTTTGGCCAGCTGGTGGAGCAAGTGGTGCAGGCCTGCGTGCTGGAGCAGAGCTTTCACACGGTCCCGGAGGTGGAGCAGGAGGAGGAGGAACAGAAGGACACGACCGCGGACAAGCCGTACTATCTGCAAATGACCGAGGCCTATGTCCACACGGACGACGAGAACGGACTCGTCTTCTACGAGACCCGGCTGCTGCAGAACGGTGCCAGCCAGCTGCCCGCCAAGCGCCGGCCGGACAGATTGGCGCCGCCGCCGCCGAACCCGACGGCGCCGCTCGACAGCAGCGCCAGCAGCAACCAGACCCTGCCGCTGGACTACGAGACGGACGCGCTGCGCGCCGAGCTGACGCAGCTGGGCGCACCCGTCGGCCCCATCACGCACACCACGAAGCGGCTCTACATCAAGCAGCTGCTCAAGTACAAGCGGAACACGGCCGCTCTGCTGGCCGCGCAGCGGCACGCGAAGGCGGCCCAGATCAAGTACTCCGTGGAGCTGCATCACACGCTGCGCTCCCGGGTGGACTACGATCACATCGAGCGGTTAATGGCGCATGAGATGGCCTCCGCCGCGCACTTTGCCACAGCCACGGCGGGGGGCGTGGCTGGGCGCCAGCTGCGCGAGGGTCACCTGAAGCAGAGTTTCATCTATATGCTGATTGACCCGCGCATCTCTCGGAATTTGCCGGGCGAACGCGCCTTTCTGGACCCGCTGAGCATTTGGTCGCGTTTCCTGGACGCCATTTTCTACGTGGGCAAGGGCAAAGCCTCCAGGCCCTATGCGCATCTCTACGACGCAATGCGTCAGCACACGCGTGCCCACCAGCTGCAGCACCAGCAACAACGGCAGCAGCAGCAGCAGCAGCAGCCGGCGGGACCAGGCGGGGGCAGGCGACGCGCAGTTGCACGCTGCCTGCTGATGCCGGAGCTGTTCAAGTCGCCGCCGGCGGGCAATGCGCCCGCGGGCAGCAGGAAGCTGCAGCGCATCCTGGACATATGGCAGCATGGCAGCGGCGTCGTCTGTCTGCATGTGTTCCACAATATCCTGCCCACCGATGCGTATACGCGCGAGGCCGCCATCATCGACGCCCTCGGGCTGACGCACTTGACCAACTTGAAGCGCGGCGATTACTACGGCCCCGCCCAGATCTGGGCCATGAAGCAGAAGAAGCAGCTGGGCATCGCGCTGCTGCACAAGGCCATGCACATCTACTTGGCCGAGGGCGAGTCCCAGTTGTCGCCCAGTGATTTAATTTAGGAGCAGCAGCCGCTGCGTCTCTGCTAGTAATTAGTACCAAGTACAAAGTTTAAACGCGCGCCAAATTTATTTTATAGCTGGATCTCATTTCAGAAAGTGTAATAGTAATAAGCATTAAAGAATAACCTAATTTTGTACATGTCTGGTATTTTTTGTTGTGCTTCGCAATAATACATGTTGTTGACCAGATAAGAAAGCATATGCATAGTATATATATAAATAATAATGATAGTAAAATATGTATATGATTAAATGAAATAAGTTAAAACCTGCAGAAGAGGTCTTAACTTGCTGGGCTTAAAAGTGCAACTTGTCTGGTATATATTCGATTTTGGTATTTTGTATTCTTGCCAAGCACAGTATTTATATAGTTGTTCCGCTCTCGCACACGCAATACAGCTCAGGGCTGCTAATTAAAACTTGTTGCAGCCGCTTTTAATTTATTTGTTTTGTTATTCGCAAGTATAATTAAATGAAACTTTTTGCATTTTGTCATGTTTTGCAGCAGATATTTTATGTCTATGCATGAGTTTTTTAGTATTTTTGCTTAGCAATTATTGTCTGCTGCTTTTAATGTCTAGCTTAGCATACAACAAATATTTTGCCCTGGTCGCGAGTTCGAATGCCAACGCAGTCACATTTTAGAAAATTTATTATTTAATGACTATTTCAATATAAAATAGCTAGAAAATATTTTTTTTAAATTTTATTTTAAAACATACGCACTTTCAACCCCTATTTACGTTGTGTGAACTGCATTTCCAGCAGCTGCCACAACTTACCCTCCCCCTCTCTCATTCAAACCCTCTTGCAGTGATAAAAACAACAAAAGGGGCTGCATTTGCCGAATGCTGGCCAAAAAATACACGCACACAACAACAAAAGTGCAGCCCAAAAGCATGCTATAGAGTTGGCAATAACAAAACGTTTATATTTGTGTGTACGGCACTTAGAATTCACAACTGGTTCTGGCTGTGCGCGCATGGAGTAATCGTTGTTGGGCCGTGTTTAGGTTATCTTTGCGCAGAGGCGATATCGTAACCAATGAAGTTCTACTGAGGTGCGATTATTGCTAGTTGAAAACTTTAACCAATACCCCGCCATGGGGACGTGAAATACCGTCCACTACGGCAATTTTTGGAAGCCCGAGAGGGCTAATTAAATAATTCATTTGAATGTAGAATAAAGTAGTAGATGTAAATAGAACTAATGTGAGAGGATGTCACATCCTTTTAGTTATGTTAAATAGGAAATATGCTTAATGTGTAGATGTAAATAAAAAGTTCTAGTGTGCAAGGATGGACGAATTAATCTTTCATTTGAGGATTCCTTTAATTATGTTAAACAAGAAATATGCTAAATATTTACCTGTACATTATTTTTTTCCACTTCCATCCATTCCTCAGTTCCCTGTCTGTGCTGAGCAGCACTGGGCTGCGTTTGTACTCTATTGGGGGCCAGGATAAGGTCGAGGAGATCTTTGCCAAGGACAACACGGAGCAGATACGCATTGTGGAGCGGCTCTTCAACAGTTCGCTGGTGGTGCTGGTCACCTCACAGAAGCCCAACTGCCTGAAGATGCTGCATTTCAAGAAGAAACAGGACATCTGCAACTGTTTCTATCCCTCGGAGATACTGTGCGTGCGCATGAACCGCCAGCGTTTGATTGTCTGCCTGGCGGAGAGCATACACATACACGACATACGTGACATGAAGATCCTGCACTCCATTGAGAATATAGCGCCCAATGAGCTGGGTCTGTGTGCGCTCTCCCTCAACTCGCATTTGGCGTTTCCCATCTGCCAGGCCAGCGGCGAGCTGCGCATCTTTAATGCCCATAAGCTGCGGACGGGCATGACAATTAAGGCGCACGACACGCCCCTTTCGGCGCTGACCTTCTCGCCCAGCGGATCGCTGCTGGCCACCGCCTCCGAGCGGGGCACCGTGATACGCGTCTTCTGCGTAAAGAACGGCCAGCGGGTGCAGGAGTTCCGGCGCGGCGTCAAGCGCTGTGTGCGCATCGCATCTCTGGTGTTCGCGGCCGGCGGTGACTATCTGTGCGCCTCTTCCAACACGGAAACGGTGCACGTCTTCAAGATCGACGCGCGGGCCGTGGAGGTTGCGGAGCTGAAGGCCATCGGTGAGTAGCGTTTGCTTAGCCGAAAAAATCCGATTTGTAATTTGTGCAATCTTCTAGCTGAGGTGGCGGCTAAGGCGGACAGCAAGGAGGCGAAGGAAGCAACGACAGCGAAAGCGACCACTGAGGAGGCTAATGAAGCAGCGCCGGCTACGACGGCAGCCAGCTGGGGCGGCATGTTCACCAAGGCGGTATCCTCGCTGCTGCTGCCCGCCCAGGTGAGCGATGTGCTGGCTCAGGATCGCGCCTTTGCCACGGTGGTGCTGCCGCAGCCGGGCCTCAAGAACATCTGCGCCCTGACGCGCGTTCAGAAGGAGCTGCGCCTGCTGATTGCCTGCGAGGACGGATTCCTCTACATGCACGACTTCAACGTGGAGCGCGGTGGCGCCTGCAAGCTGCTGGCGGTGCACGATCTGCGCGGCGCCCTCGAGGACGTCATTGAACTGCAGCTGAGCGAGAGCGTGCTGAAGGCGCACTCGAAGCCGCTGCCGGCAACGCTGCCACAGCAATCGCTGACCATGCTGAAGAGCTGTGCGGCCAGTGTGCTCATCGAGAATCCGGAGCCGGTGGCGGACAACAGCTATGCGGGCATCCTGCGCGGCGAGCAGGCGGATGCGATGTCAGGTGAGTGGCCAACGCAATGCCAACGCTGTCCACAGAGTAGTCATTGATGGCTTCTTCTCCGTAGATTCCGCCAAGTTTCGCAAGCTCTGCGATGCCATTGACACGCCCACAAAGCTCTACGATGAGCGCCAGTTTCCGCCCGTGGCCATAACGGCCAAGGATTGACAACGAGGCCACCGCCAAAGGGATATTGTGT
Source organism: Drosophila colorata (assembly GCA_035041545.1). Taxonomy (NCBI): domain Eukaryota; kingdom Metazoa; phylum Arthropoda; class Insecta; order Diptera; family Drosophilidae; genus Drosophila; species Drosophila colorata. The sequence continues at coordinate 5,657,497 of JAWNLD010000013.1, forward strand.
TCGTGGACAGATCACAGTGTGATTAAAAACACTCTCTGCATTTCCAAAAAAAAAATATATATATATAAAACACAAATGAAAAACGTTTAGAATCTTCAAAAACGCACCCAAAAAAATGTAGCTAATTATTTAAATTAAGTTAAGCCCAGAAAAACTAAAATAACAGAAAAAAACAAAATTACTCGAAAGAGAAAAATTGCAAAAAAAAAGTATTTTAGTTTATAGTATGTATTTAATGTTTATGCTGAGCAATATTTTTTTTTCTACCCCACTGTATATATTTTAAGTAAAGTGTCTGTTCAGAATTTCTAAGATATCTCATTCCAATAGTTATGCTCTCTCTCTTTCTCTCTCAAAGTCTACATTATTCAATTATGAAAACTTGTATAATATATGTATTTATTAATAGGTAAAGAGCAGAGTTATGTTAATGTATAGGCTATTATTCGAAAAGAAGCTCAAAAATCCAAAAAAATAAAGTAAAAATACGCTGTTGGAAAGAGAGATAATCAACTAAAATGTACCTTAAACAATGAGCAACAACAAACGTATTCAATTAGCTTTGCAAGTAAATATTATATGTGTAACAATAAATCTTAATTAAATATTTCAAATATTTAAATAAAAAACTAAGTATTAAAAGAAAATGTTAGCTTAGGAAACCAAAATATAAACCATATTGAAACAATTAGATTTATATAAATATGAATAACAAGATATACAATCTGAGATTCGCAATCAATTAACTTAAAACAAACCATATATAAAATTATCATGTTTAAAACTACAAAAAAACAAAAAAACTACAAAATTTCAAAAATATCAAATATACCGAAAAAAACCCAAATTAAAAAAAAATATATAAAAACTGCAAAAACCGAAATATGTAAAAGTAGTTTTTGATGGGAGCAATTAATATTGTTATATGTTATAATACCTTTAAGGGTGGGCCTCTGAAAAATTCCAATTGAAGAGTTTTAAACCCATTTTCGTTTAATTATATTCGTGTGATTTTTTCGTAGTTAAAAACGATTCGTAAATGCATTTTTGTTAATTAATATTTTGTCAGCTTTGGCTTTCCTATTGGAGAATTAAGCAGCTAATTCAAAAACTATGATAAAGAAACTCCATAAATATTAAACAAAGTGGGTTAAAGCTCTTTTCACGGGAAACTTTAGTCGAAAACTGTTTCAAACTCCATTGCTCAATTTGCTGGCTCGCTGATTTACAGATTGCTCCTGTTCTTGCGGCTGATGATGACGATGGTGATGATGGTGATGATGATGATGATGATGTTGTCGCTGTGCTGGGTGTTCCTCCTCCTCTTCCACCTCTTTCTCTTCCGGCTCGCGTTCCATACTCATTTGTGTAGATTTATCCAATTTCCAACCAATTTCAATGGGTGGCGTCGCCGCCTTCTGAGATTTCAACGAAAACATGGATCCAATCTTCTTCAGCTTATTGTGCACCGAGGAATCCACGTCATGGTCACCGGAACTCTTCAGACTCTTGCTGGACAGGCCCACAGACTTGGACGAATGCTTGGAGCGCGTCGACTGCGACTTGGAAACCTTCGATTTGGATGACGAGCTGGAGGACGATGAGGATGAGCTGCTGGAGCCGACACTGGCGTGCACCGGTTTGGTGGTTATCCAAATGCATAATGCAAACATGGCCTCCGCCTTGAAAGCCTCCTTAAGCGAGATCTATGGGCGCAGTTGAATATAGTTTGGATAAAGCTTGGATAACCAAGTGCTTCAGGCGCTCACCTTCTCCTCGATGGCCACCGTTTTGACGTTCCACAGGAACTCCGTGCAGCCCAGCACCATTGCTGACATTAGGCCCAAGCCCAACACCAGGAACACACCGCCGACATTCTCCAAGCCCAGCTCCGGCGTATCAGCGTCCCCTTCCTCGGCGCCCTCACAGCCGCCACCGCCATGCATCTCCTTCCACCACTTGCGCTTCAGCTCCGAGAGTACTCCCAGCTCACCCAGCTTCAATACAGCGCCACTAATCTGCTTGCGATACGGCGAATCTGGATAGGCATCAAAATGTTAGCATATCAAATCTTTTTTGTTCATACAAACTTACTGAACGGCATCGCTATGCCATAGCTCTTATAGTCCAACCAGCCGCCAATTTGCATTAGATCGCACTTACGCTCCACATTGTACTCCAGTGTGGTAGATTCCATCAGGAAAGCATAAAGATTTTTGCCTTTCTACAACGTTTACATTGGTAAATATTTTAGTTTTCAAAATTCATAGTTTAAATCGTTCACAAAAAAATATTGATTTTAGTAATTTTTGTGGGGGCGGGAGTGGGCGTGGCCGAAATTTTTCGTCCTATTCTTTAGAGGTCATCGGTAATCTGTCTGCAAAATTTGATATATCTAGCTTTAAAACTGAGGGAGTTATATAGACTTTTTCGATTAGCCACGCACTCAGGGGCCTCTATCCCCAAAGTGGATAAAAAATTGCGTTCATACGGACAAACAGATGTTTGTGGACGTGGCCATTGCACAAAGATTTGACTTCGTGAACGAGTGTAAATACTTAAAGAAAAATGCATTTAATAAAATTTGAGAGGGTACTAGATACTCTGTAAATGCTTATACATACAAATCACTCCAAACATATTTTATTATTGCCTTTTACAAATTACACAAGTGACATGCATGTATACATACATATATAATATTATATTAATGTGCAGAAATTTTTATATTTAAATAAATCAGAGAAAAAAGTTGAAAACCCTCCAAAATGCAATAGAATCGAGCACAATGTTTTTTTTTTTTTAACAATTTCAAGAATACTTCTTTCTTAAATATTCCTAAATAAATAAATATAGTTAATTTCTAAATAATAATTAAATATTTTAGCCATAAACTATTACCCCTTATTTCTACCTACATGCATGTCGACTATGCTTTGCACAATTCTTTTCGTGTATTATGCCTGCAATATAATAGCCTATACCACGTGTTTTCCTCAGCACTCTCTCTTCCACTAATTAAATCTTTGCTTTCAGAATACCTTAGGGAAATCACTGACCACCCTCAGCTGTGAGCAGAGGCATAGCTTGCCGGACGGGCTAAAAAATACCCCCATCGGATCAGTGATTTTCCATATCTGTCTCTTTCCTTTCTACTTTCCATCAATGACTAATTTTTATTATTATTAATATTTTATCTTTCACTTTTCCTGAATATTTTGTATGTAATATAAATTAAATTTACATTTAAATTTATATTTCCACTACTAACACCTTCCTATTTAGCTATAGGTTCTAATAACGTCACTGACAATAATTAACCGTGTCGGTGATGTTATCAGAAATCTTTGTAACTCGTTAGGGTTTTAGCTTTTAATTTTTACATGTATATATTTATATTTTATGTACCTAAACTTTTTCGTTGCACTTGCTTTGTCGACTGTTTATAATAAATAAATAAAAAAAATAATAATATTTTAGCCATAAAATATAAAGCCAAAAATATTTATTCTAATTTCTCTCTTCTGATTTCTTTCTTCAAAGCTCTCATATTTTCTATAGAATAAATATAAAGAGTATTTTGCAGTTGGGAAGTTGTATTTAAATCAAAGTTAAATAGTTATATATTTTTCGATAACTTTACTCACTTGCACACGTTCCACGCCTTCATCGTTGGTTTTGGTAAAGACTGAGGGCCTCGCACTTTCCATGGCCGTCCACATGCGTTGGTAAGTGCTGAAATTGGAATCCCTGAAGAAGCCTAGCGTGGAGCCGCCTAGAAGGGCGCCATATTTGATCTTGTTCTGGGCAGCCAAATCTTCGGCACTGCTGATGGAGCTCGCCTGGCGGGAATTGGTCAAGAAAGCAGCCAAGTTGGCTGTGTAGGAGTTCAGCATCATGAGGGCAAAGAACCACCACATGCCAGTCACGAGACGCGTCGAGGCGGCTCTGCGGGCAAAGAGGAAATATAGTTTTTTTTTATTTTTTATATTTTGTTTTAAATTTCACTCACTTGGGCAATATGTCACAGCCCTGACCCATAAGCGAACCGATGGAAAGCCACATTGTATTGCTCAGAAACCAGATATTCTCAACCTCCTCCGGCTCCTTGCAGGGGTGCGGATTCTCCCAGTCGTCCGGTGCCATGCGTGCCAAGCCAAGGAGTAAAAACGATATAAAGAGATACGCGGAACCCATATAGATCCAAACATCCAGAGAGAAGGGCGATAGAAACGAAAACAAATCTGTTGGCGGTGTCGGTGGCTTCGAGAATAAAATACTTATGCCCAGATTCATGAAAGGCGGCGTAAAGTCGACCGCTTGACGTCTCGACGAGGTCATGGTCAGATCACATATGCCCAGATCGGCGTTCTATAGAAAATTGGGAGAGATATAAATATCAGATACGAATTTAAATTATTGAATAACATTTTAAATTTATTTTCAGTCCCTATGATACAAACTTTTATTAAATCTCATTATAAGCCAATATATAAGCCTTGAAGGGTAAACAAATAAAATTTGTTTATGGAGGCGGAATTATATCGAGTCTTGCCATTATAAATATAAATATGAAATTATAATGGTTTTATTTTTGGGATCCAAAAAATATATGCTCAGCGGAATAGGATAGATTGTCTGGATGGACTGGGATATCTTGAAAAAATAAATGGCTTTCAAACAATAACTTAGTTTTCGATTGTTTGTTTGGGAGCTATATGATATAGTAGTCCGATATTAAATATATATATTTTTATATTTTCAAAGTTTGTTGAAGCATAAATTGGTTTAGTTTGTTGCTCGAAATACATTAAAAGCATAGAATAAATCTTCCCACAAAAACTAAAATTGCGACAAATATGACAGCTACAATATATGGTCTTCCGATCTTGCCGACATCGAATAATGCTTTGATTCTAATAAAAGGATGGATTTTAGCAAAATTTTATCGCGATAGCTTTTAATGGAAGGTTTGCACATATATCGGCTCGGCTGTTGATACTCATCAAGAATATATAATGGGGGTCGCACATATCTCCCACTAAGCATTACACATTGACCTAGGGTTTAATGGGATAGCTTGCATAAATAGCATTTCATAACTGATAAAAGCATATTTTTGAGATCTCTTTCAGTTCAATATATTTTTAATATATAGATAAACTCACCCCATCGATCAGCTGCTTCACGATACCATCCCATGTTTGGGTTACTTTGTTCACGCTGCCATATTTGCCATCTGGCGACATCCGGAATTCATATTTGAAACTCAGCATGCGTGCAATATTATCAATCAGATCCATGGAGTAGCCCTCGTAACGTGCGTTGCCCTGCAATACTTCGCCCTCTTCGGGCTCCCGCAACGTCAAGAAGGGCGCTCCAATGCGCGAGGAGATTATGAAGGTTTTGTTCATTAACTTCTGGCCCACACGCTTCTCGCTCTCCTCGTCGTCGTTGAGCACATCCAAGCCATTGACCGGATCCCAGGTGGCCAGATCCAAAAAGCCACCCGCTTCGATTTCCCTGAAGCGTAGACTGAAGAAGCTGCGCTGTCCATATTCGTTGAAATCGACGCGACCCGTGGCGACCTCCTCAGAGCGCTGGAAGATAGGAACCTAGTTATACACTGAAGAAATAACTAAAATTGTTGCAGTCGGGTGTAACCGACCCTTTCACAGTATAATACGCAGCTTAAAACAGTCGAAAACGGTCTTAACTATTTCTGTTATTTGGAAAACTATCTATTGTTGTTATTTGTGGGGGCGGGAATGAACGAAATCTATAGGGTCGATATTTAGATGAGCTGATCAGAAAACTGTCTGTCAAATTTGGTGACTATAGATCTAAAATTGTGGGAGATTTTTGCGGCTTACCCGCCCCCAAGATGTATAGATTTTATCGACTTTCCACGCTCTTAGTGGGGTGTCCAAAATATTTTTTGTGGGATCTTTAGAGATAATTAGGATACTGACAAATTATAAGCTTAAATCAAGTAAACTAAACTAAATTTAAATCAAGTACAAGCGCTGTTCAACTACGGACACGGTATAAATTTCTTAAGTTAAGAGCCAAATCTTTACTTTAGTTTGTAAATCTCTAAATATAAGACTTCATACCCTTACTTAATAAAAGAGTTATTATAACTCAATTGTTCTAAGCACTTTTGTACTTAACTTAAGAATCGTGCTCCTATAAATGCAAATTTAGCTGTCGATCATGAAGTCAAAAATGATTAATATGGAATATGTTCTTAAGATATGAAGGGTGCGAATTCTACCCCGCCACTTCTTTGACTTAAAAGGCTCGCTCCTTAAGTGCAGTTTCTTAGCCTGAAGATTTAATCGTACCGCTTTCATAAACTCAATGATACGTCTGCCATGTGGCCACGGTTTCTTGCGTTTGCATTCAACTTCCGGTGCGGACAGCTCCTCTAGAATGCCCAGTTCCGTGAGTCCCTTCGAGAAGAGCCAGACGGCATCGTTGAGCAATATCATTTGCGTCTTCACCTGCGTGGGCAGCACTTTAAAATATCGTCCCTCGCGTTTCTCATGCTCCTCCCAGTCGTGAACGACGTTCTTTATGTGAAAGTCTGTGGGATCCATCAGACGAACTGTCGTTATGTTGGCCTCCACGTTCATGATTTCACCCAGCTCCAAAGTGTGTGTATCCAGCAGAGGAATAAACACACTCTGAGAATGATATTTTAAAAGCAAAACAAGCGGTGAATAACAACTATTCACAGTAATTAATGCATATAATACTTTACCTGATATTCACCTAACATTTTTAGCTCATTGGCTTGCTCCAAAATCCTCAATAGATTCTCCGGTGAACAGTGCAATATGAGGCAGTTGTCGGTGGATAGTTTAATTTCCTTTAAAAAGGGTCTATGATCCTCGTCTGGCCCCAGCTGCCTGAGCGTAGTGGGATTGCTGTTCGGATCACCGATTTGTAGTATATCCTGTAGTTGTTGCAGCTCTGTGAAAAATGAGCATAAAATATATAGTGGTAGTCGGTATTACCCGGCTTCGCGCGGTCTTAATGGCGTAATAAAAATAATATCAATTCGCCAATCTATATCGATTTTTCATACCCACTTACCCTTCTCCGATTCATAGATAATTGTATAGCTGCGCCATCCAAAACTTTGCACGATTTCGGCGAATCCGCGTGCCAGCAGCAAATTATCGGGATGCACATTGAGGGTCATCGAGGAGTGTTCGTATTGCCGATTATCTGGCTGCCAGTCATACACAATATTTGGTATGTCCAAAGTATGGCAAATGGACGCAATGATATCTATAATTGTGCTTAAAATGTACCAAGTGCAAAATCGTTGAAAGTCTCGCGAGTCAAAACTTGCCTGAACTGCTGCCCGTGCTGGGTCCAAAAATAGCAATAACCCCTCGCGAAATCAGATTACAAACTGCAAGCAATTTTGTGGCTATTTAATTTTTGTTTCTACTTTCTGAATTTTCTTAGGGCTTACCCATTTTCTCCATTATAAAACTGTCCTCTGTATTCGCATAGACCACAACTGGCACTAGTTCTATATTGCGTTCCAAAATATTTGCACGATCCACCGCAGTGCGAAATGCTATTTCCGCCTCATCCTTGTCTGATGTGAAAATGCTGCCTAGCAAAGAAAGAACAAAAATATTGTGCAAACACTTTTAGCCAACCTCAATGCATGTGACCTAGTTTTTTTCTCTTTATATTTTTTTTTTTATGAGAACTTACCCACCATAAATTGTTCCCTGGCTGTGGCGCAGTGGAGCAGCAACAGTAGCAAAGGCATCGGCAAGTATAAATAATATTTAAACCACATTTTAATGATATTTAAGCATTTTATTTGCAGGTTTTAAGCTTTTTTTTTACTGATGATGTAAAAATTGCTAAGAAAAGTGTACAGAATGCAACTGTGACGATCGGAGGTCTGCAATACAATGAGCTATGTCGCCCATATATAAAAGTGAATTATGCTAATTTTAAAAGAGTTGGGCGCATGAGCATGCAAATGCGCTCAAAGAGAGCGCCCTCTGTTGTTTGTTGTGCTTAACAAATTCTAAACAACAAGTGATCGTGTGCTGAAATATCAAAATAATTCTTTTCTCTTGGACCAGCGTACCGAGTACTTTTACTAAATATAATTAAATTTGTGATACACTTTTTAAAATTTAAATCGAAAATAATTTCTATACCTTCTTGCGCAGAACATGATCGTAGAAAATCATAGTACCGTATTTAGGTGATATTGCCAATGATCGGGTCATGTTTCTGTCAAATGGGTTGGGCTGACCACCAACTGGTATAAATTTATGATCACCCCTGTGCATAAACATCATTCCATAGCGATGATCGTGTATAGATATAAAGTTATCGGTATCCGTATAGCTGACCATATTAAATCGGGGATTACTGTAGCTCAGGTGATGCGATTTTGGCCGCAAGTAGGCTTTGCCCTCAAAAATGCCTTGCCAGTTCGTATGCCCGTGGGTACACCTCATTGCATTCAGCCAGCTCGATCCCAAATCAATATAGCCAGAAATTTCCGAACAAGCGCTATCTGTATACATTGTAAACACAATTGTCTTTTGGGAACATGGAACTGGATATTGGAATTCACATTTTTATTCAAATTCTTACCGCCAATTTCTTGGAGAGTATTAGCGTTTCCCGTCGCTTGAACTCCAGTAGAACTGGATCCTTATTGGTTGGCGACATAAATCTACTGAATGGCTGGACGCCCGTAATTTTTGGTTGTATCGCTAACATTGCCAAATTGAGTCGCTTCTTGAATTCCACCTCATCGTAAGGTAGTTTCGTGGAGCGATAGCCCAATTTGGAAAGGTTTGCGATGGCTGACATATTGCCTAAATATTTAAAGTCTGATTTGGTCGCGAACGATTTAATATATTCATCATAGTTATTAAACTCTAAAACGCTTATGTCCACCATTTCGTCGTCCATTTTTAATCTTTTCTACATTTAAAGATGTTAGCAGCGGCCTGAGGATTTTTTAATATACAATCTCACCTTTTTATTTTTAGTTGTTTTGTATTTTTTTTAAATTAAATATATTTTTGTAGAAGCTCAATAAATCAGAACTTGTAACTTAACTCCCTGCACAGCAATTGACAATAAATTGTTCATTATCTCTAATAAATAAGAATAGAAAATACCAAAGCCTACTTGTAAAGTATAAGCATGTGTATAAAGAATTAAAAGAAGCAAGTGCCTCTAGTTAAGTGTTGGATCAAAATAAAAATCAATACACTTCCCACAAAAAATTTGTATTAAAAATATTTTATAAAATAAATGTGTAACAATAACAAATTCAGAAGAATCTTTACATTTGATTGATGCATACAACTTTCTAGCAGATTTTTAAATAGTACAGTTTCTTCGAAGAATTGTTCAATGTTTTGATCTTTTTACAACATATTTATGTTATCAAATAAACACCACTCTCAAAACGTATAAAAAACTTTTTAAATTTGATTAAAAAATTACGAAAACAATTGATCTTTATCGACAAGAAATCTTTAAAATGACAAACAAAAATTGTTGCTTGTGGTTTATTTTATGTTATATATACATACATATTTTAAGTTTATGAACATTATAATAATCCTTACCAAACTGCCCCAATACTCCCAATACTTTTTTTTTATTAAAATATCTCTTGTTTTCTAATATTATAATTCATTGTTTGTAACATTTGTCATAAGCCTAACATCAACCCAAAGAATTGAAGACATTTTTGAAGAAAATTAATTAATTAATAAAAAAGTTAACATTCGATGATGTTAATAACTTGGCTGTTAATTAATTAATTTTCCTCAAAAATACTTAAATTTCTTTGTATATATTGGTGTCTCGGTGTCTACATTCGCATGCATCTATGTATATATCATGTCATAATTGAATTACTTGCAATAGTATCGAAGCTCTACGGGATCAAAACGATCCGTTTCATTGTGTTCTGCACATTTTAAAAAATAAGTTCTTTTCAGATTTGTCATCTACAAATTAGGTTAATTAAAAAAAGCACAGGTTTTAAAAATGTAATATTCTTACCAATTGACTTCGACTGGACTTCTTTATATTGTCTATAAGGACAGACTACCTTTACGAATCTCATCAAATTTTTTGCAGATAACGCCACTTTTCCAGTCCAGTCTCCAAGCCATAGTTGCTAATATAAATTAATTATATAATCACGGAAGTGCACAATGCTTTGGTTTTTTTTCTAGCGTTTGGAAGACTCTCAAGTTGATTATTAAGTTCTGTCCAGCACAGTTGATTTGCGATCGAGTATTTGATTGACTTATAATAAAATCAAAATGTCAAGCAAGTAGGTGGTTGGGCTATCACTGTGTTTGAACGATATTAATACTTTGATAACCATTTTAAGTTTTTCATGTATGATGTAGAAATGTTATGAGCAATGCCTTGCCTTAAAAAGCACAGCTATTGTGATGTCGCATCTTGTAGATAATATAATACAATATAAATATGGAGCTACATCTACATACATGTAGCTTTTTTCAAAGAATAAGAGTATTTTCTACACTTCTCCAATATTAGGAAATATTTATTTCTGCTGTGGGGAACTCCTTTCCTTAAAGTCTAATCTGTGCAATAGAGAAGTTGATGTTTCCTTCTATTTGTAATACAATTCATTTATTTGTCACATAAAACTGTTTGCTTTGCCGGACTAACTGGCTTATTGACTGATTAATCAGTTATTAATGGAGAAACCCAAAAAATTAATTTTATAATTTTATTTAGTATAAGAAAGATAGACGTAGAAAATGTAGTTTAGTCTTTGTTTCCCTTGAAAGCTGTTTTTATATCTATATAAAAATCGCAATAAAAATATGAAAAAATTATTTATTGAATGCTTATGTCTTCTCTATGTATTTTGTGTCCTTTCGTTTTGTTTATACTGGAACATTAGGAACCTGTATAATGCACACTGACCTCAATAAAATTAATATTTAGTCTTCAAAAGCCACCTTGCACTGAAGGTAAGTTTACAATATCCCATTTTTATTTCCAAACAATTACGAGTTTTTTTGTTGGCTATATTTTATTACATTGGACACTCAGAGTGATTTCCCATCTGTTTTGCTTTTCCCCCTTTCTCCCCTTTCTCTCTCTCTCTCTCTATATATAAGTACTATAATGCAAAACACTTGACATCAAACATTTAAGATCAAATAGCTGCCAAGAATAAACAAAAGCAAGAGCATCACAATATTTGGCACACAATATGAAGAGTCGCTGACAAACATAATTATGTGTGTATTCGAGAAATAAAACAAAAAGAAAAACCAAAATTGAATTGAATTGAGAACTAGAAATGAAAATGGCAAGGCACGCTAGACTAAATGCCGCCTACGTCATCGACAGGCGCCATAAATAATGCTACGCCGGGGCGCTTGGAACATGGCATATGACACATGGCACTTCCCCAAGAGCACACTGAGAATGCTCGCGGAATACATAGAGCAGAGGAAAATTCGTGCATTGCCAGTTGGAGAGCGGACACAGTTAGGCCGGGCGGTCAGTGTGCGTGCTTAGCGCTCCAAGACTGGATGCTGCGGTCGCTTGGAGCAAGAGCTAAAAAAGAATATAAAATACAAAAAATATAATATTTTGAAATTTTACGTAATTTTGTAGAGGTGTGTGCGTGTGTTCCTGTATATATATATAAACCACTTATGTGTACATATGGATAGCTGAAAATTCTAACAACGAAATGGCCGCTGCATTTAGAAAATTCAATTAGAGTACGTTGTTTAACTAGAATTTTTGGATAAAATGCATTTGTATCCAGTCTACATTTATGTGGTGTTATTTTTAAAATATGCCCTCGCCATTGGCGCTGAGGGGTACACAAAAATCACAGTGGGTATGTGTCAAAAAGAATAATCATTAATGCTATATTGTGATAAAAACTGGTCATTATAAAAACATCTTGTTTATTAAAGGCGCCATTTTCTATGAAAATGAAAAGGAAATCGAGTTGAGTTTCGACCAGGCCTTTCGTGAGGTCAACAATTTAAAATTCTCCTCTCTTCAGTTTTTGGCCATCAAACGCTATATGCCAACCAACGATAGTTTCCTGCTGCAACAGATCAGTGAGTGTTTCGATAATGTTCAATTTTTACCGTACTAATACCGGGCACATTTTTCCGTATAGCTTGTGAACTGATTTCCAATGGCGTTGCGGCTATTTTCGGACCAAGTTCAAAGGCAGCCAGTGGTACGTAGTGGCCGTGTTGTGTTCATTGATCAACAGATGTTGTGATCGTGTTTTGTAATCTTTTTGTTCTCCCAGATATTGTAGCGCAAATCGCAAACACGACCGGCATTCCACACATAGAATACGATTGGAAATTTGAGGCTACGCGTCAGGAGCATTTAAATCACAAAATGACAGTAAATGTTGCACCCTCATTATCAGATCTGTCCCGTGCCTATTTCGAGATCATCAAAACCAACTACGAGTGGCGCACCTTTACGCTAATCTATGAAACGCCAGAGGGTGAGTTTGGCAAAGGTTAATAATAGTTAAGATCCATGTTATATATTCAATCAGTGTAAAGTGTGGTCTCGAACTACTAAATAGGTTAGAATTAAAAACTGTTTAATAGTTCAACGCTTAACCGAGTTACATGAGAACATTGAAATATAGGATAGTGAAAAAATTATTTTATGGAGTGTAACATACGTACTAGCCTTAGCTAGAGATCTTAAACATGGCCGCAGGCTGAACAAATATAATTAATGGTTTGGTTAACTGTTCAACAAAATTCTTTGTTTTCCCTATGCATGACACTATGTTTTGATTCGTAACATTTTCCAATCTTAAATGAAATAATTTATTTATTTAAAAAAAATGCTCATTAGTTAAAATCAGTTCATTTATTATTTTCAGAGTACTGAGCATTAGCGCAATAACTTAATAATGTTGCTATTTGATTGTTGATTTGTTGATATTTTCTATAAATAATATAATATTTTTATATAAAAGATATGGTTCGATTTGTGCTACTGATTTGGATCAAGATACGGTTCATAGTAAAACTGTATATATTAGAGTTTCAGATTTCAGCAATGATAGAAAAAATTTTAAGTTATGAAATTTTAGGAATGAAATAACTGAAGAATATCTCAATAACCAGTTTATATAAACAATTATTCTTTAGTATTTTTAATAAATTGAAATCTATGTTTAATCGCAGGACTCGCTCGTTTACAAGATCTTATGAATATTCACGCCCTGAACACTGACTATCTCAAGTTGCGTAATTTGGCCGATTACGCTGAAGATTATCGCGTTCTGTGGAAAGAGGCCGATGAAACTTTTCATGAACATCGCATTATATTAGACTGTGAGCCGAAATCCTTAAAGGAACTGCTGAAAATCTCAGTAGATTTTAAGCTCCAGGGCCCGTTTCGAGTAAGTATTTCTATTAGTTTAGATTTTATCTCTAAGTAAATTACAATTTTTAACTACAGAACTGGTTTCTCACCCATCTGGATACGCACAGTTCGGGCTTGAAGGATATTTACAATGAAGACTTTAAGGCAAATATAACATCGGTGCGCTTGAAAATAGTGGATCCGAATCCCTACGACCGCAAGAAAACGCGCATTACAAAAGTTGATGTGAGTTGTGCATAAAGCCAAAACTAAGAGTTATTTTAGAAGATAATTTCCGCCCCAATAGCAAATACTTGGCAGCCAAATGATGCTGCCCATACTTATCTACGATGCGGTGGTGCTGTTTGCCAACTCGGCGCGTAATGTTATCGCATCGATGCAACAATTTTATCCACCAAACAGCCACTGTGGCTTGGGCTACGGCAGTCCCTGGATAATGGGCGCTTATATAGTGCATGAAATGAAAACCATATCGGAGGATGATGTTGAGCCGCATTTTAAAACGGAGAACATGAAAATCAATGAGTATGGACACCGCACGCATTTCAATTTGGAGATCTATAAGCCAACTGTGAATGAACCACTGATGGTCTGGACACCAGATAACGGCATCAAGATACGCCGACTTAGTCCGGAAATGGAAAGTTCGGCGCCAACGCCAGATTTCTCGATACAACGCAAGGTCTACACGGTGGTGACACATCATGAGGAGCCCTACTTTATGATGAAGTACGTTTCAATTGGTCTATAATATGGTATACACACTCTTAGAAAAACAAAGAATTTTGTAACTAATTAGCTAGAGTGGCAATATTTGAACTTGAGATCAACATTTTTATTTCTAAAAGTTTTTATACAATCGCAAATTTCCTGTTTATAAGACTTTACTGCATTCTAAGTAATCAATTACGGGAATTTTTGTAAAAATAAATTCTATAGTTAGTTTTAGAACTCTGTTCTTTTCCAACATAAAGCGATCGATTATGAAATCTAGAATAAGTTATACTAAATTTACGAAAATTTATTAAGAATGAAAAAGAATGGGCGGTAAAGAATTCGTAATACTGCAAGTTTTTAATTGCAGTATTACGAATTCTTTACCGCTCATTCTTGTATTTAAAACAGCGCTTTTCTCTGAGTGTGTATACTGATTGCATTTTATTTACAGGCAAGATCACGAGAACTACAGGGGACAGGAAAAGTATGAGGGCTACGCTGTGGATCTGATTAGAAAGCTGTCCGAGCTGATGGAGTTCGATTATGAGTTCATGATTGTCAATGGCAATGGCAAATATAATCCCGAGACCAAACAGTGGGATGGCATAATACGCAAACTGATAGATCATGTAGGTTAGTTGCAGAACAAACTGGCAGCTGTTGTAATATTATATATTATCTTTGTAGCACGCTCAGATCGGTGTCTGTGACTTGACGATTACTCAGCTGCGTCGATCGGCAGTGGATTTTACGGTGCCCTTTATGCAGCTGGGCATTAGCATAATGCATTACAAGAGTCCGCCGGAACAGAAAAATCCGTTTGCCTTCTTAGATCCCTTTGCGCCAGAGGTCTGGATCTATATGATATTTGCTCAGCTGGTGATGACGTTGGCCTTTGTGCTGATTGCTAGGTGAGACGTGGTCCTGAAATGATCTGATTTCAATGATCTGAAATTTCATTTAATGTGACTTCATTCAGACTCTCCTATCGCGAATGGATGCCACCGAATCCAGCCATAGTTGATCCCGATGAGCTCGAGAACATATGGAATGTGAATAACAGCTGTTGGCTAATGGTGGGCTCCATTATGCAGCAGGGTTGCGATATACTGCCCAGGTTCGACTGGCTATAAGCGGAGTATCCTACTACGAATATATAACTCCTTATGTTTATTCCAGGGGTCCTCATATGCGGATTTTAACGGGCATGTGGTGGTTCTTTGCGCTGATGATGCTCAGCACTTATACGGCGAATTTGGCCGCCTTTTTGACCAGCAACAAGTGGCAGAGCACCATCAAGAGTTTGCAGGATCTGATCGAACAGGACGAGGTTAAGTTTGGCAGCATGCGCGGTGGCAGCACCTCCTTGTTCTTTTCCGAATCGAATGATACGGACTATCAGCGTGCCTGGAATCAAATGAAGGGCTTCAATCCATCCGCTTTTACCAGCAACAACAAGGAGGGCGTCGATCGTGTGCGCAAGGAGAAGGGCAACTTTGCGTTCCTCATGGAAACCACCAGCATGACCTACAACATTGAACGCCACTGCGATTTGCGTCAGATTGGCGGTCAGATTGGAGAAAAGCATTACGGCCTGGCAGTGCCATTGGGTAAGTCAGGAGCTTAAATATTTTATTTTCTATTAGACAAATTTTTGATATGGTTGGCTTTTCCGCTATTGTAATTATTTTGGGTAATTTATATTTACCATTGGCAACTAAAAATCATAGATTGTAAACTCCAATTGGTATTTTGGGATGTAGTTAAAACATCACCAAAATGAAAGAAATAAAAAAAATAAATAAAAGTAATATAAAATAATTGGCAGTTTAGATGGCAGTTGAAGCCAATGCTTCAACTTTATGTTCGATATTTGTATTTATTTTTAGTTTTTTACATTCATTGGCCCTGGTTTTGCTTCAAATCCAATTGAATCTATAATTTAAACTGCCCAGAATTGCAAGTATTTGGACAAATTCATAGTTTTGGCCCAACTTGTTTAATAATAACTTTTTAATAATAATAATAATAATAATAATTATAATAATAATAATAATAATAATAATAATAATAATAATAATAATAATAATAATAATAATAATAATAATAATAATAATAATAATAATAATAATAATAATAATAATAATAAAATAAATAATAATAATAATAATAATAGCAATAATGTTAGTGAAAAATATCATTATTAACAATGATAATAATATTTTCATTATATGATCATTATTATATGATCACTTTGATAATTTTTTTTCAGGTGCCGATTATCGAACCAATTTGAGCGTTTCGATTCTACAACTCAGTGAAAAGGGGGAGCTATATAAGCTGAAGAACAAATGGTGGAAAAATCACAATGTTACCTGCGAATCTATTCATGAGGTGGACGGCGATGAGTTGTCCATTATAGAGCTGGGCGGCGTTTTCCTGGTACTGGCTGGAGGAGTGCTCACAGGCGTTATTTTAGGCATCTTTGAGTTTCTGTGGAACGTGCAGAACGTGGCCGTGGAAGAGCGCGTAACGCCCTGGCAAGCCTTAAAGGCGGAACTGATGTTTGCCTTAAAGTTCTGGGTGCGCAAGAAGCCCATGCGCATATCGAGCAGTAATAGCAGCGGCGGCGATAAATCCTCCAGGCGCTCCTCGGCATCCAGGCGCAGTTCCAAGGAGAAAACACGCAGCAAGACGGTCAGCTAGAAAATAAGTTAGAAAATGTAGAATTTTGTTTGTGAACTGCATTCGAGTTGAATAAACATATTTTTGTGAAATTCAGCACAGAGTATTTAGAATTATTGAGTAATATTTGTCTAGCTCTGCGCTATATGCACATCGTGTAGTATATATAGTATATATAGAAACTGTATATAGCTTTTTTACTGGCGACCATTTTTTATGCTGCTTAAAACACCCTACATAAATTATTGCGTGGGCTTTGGGCACGCATCAGATGTAGCCACATTTGCTTGCTATTAACTTGGCTCATTTCCAGCTGCAGCCCATGCCTTATGTCTTTATAGCCGAGAGTGCGAGGTGCTCTTGGCTGTGACCACTGTTTTGTGCGACTTGTCCATAAAATAAATGGCTCTTGGGCCCCGCTCCCACCTACTACGAGTAACACAGCGGCTGCTAAAATAAGCAGCACTCTCCCAGCTATCGCATTTGCTGCCAGCAGTGGTTGCTTTTTCCAAAATTCATTTGCCTCCGTGTCTCAGTTTCTCAGTGCCTCGTGAGTAGCGTCAACGGACAGGTCCCAGTTGGCATCTTTCGGCGTTGCCTGTTGCTGTCGTCATCGTCATCACGCGCATGGAATATTTTTTACGCTCCTTTGTGATATTTTGTATATTTGATACTTATATATGGATAAAGTGAATTGTGAAGTGTTTGTTGTGCATCGCATTATATAAACTAACTACGAACGTATTTATTTAATATCTACGACGAAAAAAAAAAATGAAAACAATCATGAGAAATTGAGATTAACTTTAAAATCATGTTTACAATAAAGTTCCTAGTTTTAGCCTCAATAGTTTTATACAGCGGCGCAAATAATAATGATGGATTAATGATAAAAATCGGTAAAAATTAATTTGGAAGATAAAATGTTCTACTCCTTTAAATATAATTTATAATTTAACTAATATAATTTATGAAAATTACACTATATTTTATATATTTCAAATACAAATTTTATCTCAGTAAACAGTATTTTAAAAATTATTTACTAAATTTAAAAAAAGAAAAATGTTTTTTTTTTGAATCAATATATTTTATATTTTATTGACTTCAACTTGTTAAGCTTTTAATAAATTTTCCAGACCTATATTTAAAAATATTAATATTTCAAATCGGTATACAAATTTTAAAGAATTCATTTAATACTTAACAGTTCACAATACACAAAAATTTATAATTTATTAAGCTTGAATATATTAATAGTTTATTTACCACAATTTGTGAAACTTGCAGCATATTTTATTAAATTGTATATCATAATAATGAATACGAACATTCAAATCGCTGAATAGAATTTAGCTCCCCGACCATTATTTTTTCAGTTTAAAACTCTGTGTAAATTAAAAAAAAAATGTATTAATTAATATTTTAAAAAATTAATATTTAAAATATGTCTAATATCTAATTAATTAGGTGCCATTTTCTTTGATACCGAAATGAATCTGGCTGAGGCTTTTGATGCGGCTGTGGTGGAAGTAAATGCCTTAACACCAGACTTGAAATTGGAACCCATTAAGCACTTTGTAACTGTAGATGATAGCATTGTGCTACAGGACTTATGTGAGTTTTACCTTATATGGTATAATATAATATATTAGAAATATATAATTAATATATTGTTTTTCTTAGCTTGCGACTTGATTGGAAATGGTGTCGCAGCTATTTTGGGACCAAGTTCAAAGACGAGCAGCGGTAAGTTTACTTTCTAACATTGTTTTGCTTAGCCGACGGCTAAAAGTTAAATTATTTTTAAACAAAATCGGCGTCATAAGATTATGTCTGGGAGGGAAACTTTTGTTGTTGTCGTCTGCTTGTCGTAATTCTCACAGACACATGTGTATACAAAAAAAAGAGAGAAGCATAGAGAGTGAGAGTGAGGGAGAGCATCTCTCGTGTCGTGTGTTTTGGCAGAGAGCATTTAAGAGAGGAGAGCTGATGCAATAGATTCTCAATCTATGCCACTAACCTCGTTAATGATTCCTGATGTTTCACATCAAATTGGCCAAGCAAACATAAGATCCAAATATTTTTGCAGTAAATAAACGACAAGCCTCGAATGCATATATATGTATGTACATGTACATATAGCCCCAAATAGACGGGACACTTACGAGTGGTTTATTGGAACATTGCCAGGCAAATAATCGTTTTATTCATTGCGTTGTTTTGCTCCGCACTTTCATTGTATGTTTTGTTAGTTCGCCAAGTCATTCTAAACAAAAATATACACGAGCCATTGATATTTGTATACCTAAAAAGTCTAATGATGATTACCCTCTCTCTTGCCCTCATGTAGATATTGTTGAGGTGTTGTGCAACATGACGGGCATTCCCCACCTGCAATTCGACTGGCATCCTCAACAGTCCTCGCGTGAGCGGCTCAATCATCAGTTGACCATTAATGTGGCTCCCTCGGAACTAATACTATCGAGTGCCCTATCGGATATACTGCGGAGCAAAGCCTTTGATTGGAAATCATTTACTATTGCCTATGAACGGGATGCGCGTAAGTAAATGAAACTAGCTAACTAACTATTTAAAATATATATACAAACCTAACCTAAGCAGCATAAAGAAAAAATCTTTTCTAAATTTGAATGCGTTCTGTATAGATTTCGTACCGTGTTTTTTTTAATAAGAATAAATATCTTAAATCAAGTACAATGTACTCATTTAAAGAATTTAACTATAATTAGATTATTGTATAGTATGATTAACGATGACCACCCCCACAGATCACACAAAATCTTTTTGATTTCGTTTTAAAGCTAGATACCCCAAATGTTGCAGACAGATTACTGATGACCTGCTCTAAAGATCGAGGCCAGGCCCACTTACACACTTTCATAGTTTTATATTCTTTGCAATATGCTCTCATTCGGTGATTGGTTCTAATTTAATATCTAATTAGTCTGTTGTAGTCTTAAATCGTATATTAATGCCTAAATGTAAATTAAATTGTTATGACCTTATCTAAGTTGTATCTTATATTATATATTAAAGATTATAAAAGATTCTTTTATAAAATAACAGCCATTACTAAATTTACCTAAACTAAAATAACTTTACTTAATTAAGATTTCCTTTTGCCTTGTGAACTTTCTCTTTCTCTTAGATCTTGCCCGATTACAGCACATTTTCGCTTGGAAGCAGCTTCACAAGACCGGCATTAAGCTCCAAGAATTTCAACGTGGTGACGACTATCGAATACTTTGGAAGCGCATCAGCAATGCGCGTGAAAAATTCGTGCTACTCGACTGTCCCTCCGATATATTGTCGGAAGTTATCAACGCCTCGATCGGCTTCAATATGACCGGTTCCTTTAATGTGAGTAGCTATGAGTAGTATTATCTTCAAAACTCTTTTTACTTAATTTTCATTATTCAGAATCTGTTTCTAACTAATTTGGATACGCATGTCAGTGGTATCGATCGATTCTACTCACGTGAATTCACAGTGGTCGTGGCGGCTGTAAGAATTCGATCCTATATTCCACCACCAATTCACGATGAAATCGATGTGTTTGACAATGGTGTCGATGGTCGTGTAGGTTTGAAGATTTAACTGAACTAGAAAAACACCAAATAAATTGGTTTGAACTTTTATTAACAGTTCGCCTCGTTGAGTACCCAGCTCGTCTACGATGCGGTGGTCCTGTTCTACAATGCTGTGCTACAAATAAGTCAGCGTACCGGATTCTACACACCACAATTCAGCTGTGGGCGTGGCTTTTGGCAGCCCGGACCGCATTTAGTTCAACAAATGAAAGAGGTAGGATTTAAGTTAACGCATAGAACTAACTATTGCAAAGTTAAATAATCGCTCAGAAATTATTAATCCATTTATTAGAAATGGTATTTTTAAAGCATTAGTCTTGGATATAAAATTCAAAATTTGCAATATTTTTCGTTTTAAACACTTTTAAATAGAGAATTTTTATAGCCTCATGAAATACCATAAATAATATATTTTTTAGTATTAGGTGTATTTATGTTGAGCTAGAATGTTTAAGAAAGTTAAATTTTGTGCATTCACCTATGGAAGTATTATTTTAATAGTATTCAATTATATTAAAACAAATTTAAGGGAAAAGTAAAAAATTATATTTAAGTTTTATATAATATAATAATTGCCCATTTATTTATTTTATTACTTAATTTATTAACTGTTAGTATAAGAAAAAACTACTTAATTTTTGTTTTTGGGAATATAAATAATATAAGCTCTTGTTAATAAAAATAAATGTCAGTAATAATGCTTTTGCAGTAATGCTTACAAAATATATTATTTTGTATATCAATATTATATTATTTATTTATTTTATCTATGCTATTTATATTATAGCTGACACCGAAGCAAATCAAGCCGCCGTATAAGACACAGCGACTGCAATTAACTCCGGAGGGTCAACGCGAAGACTTCAATTTGGAGGTCTACAATCCGATCATCGACCGTGTGACGCACATCTGGAATAAGGACTTTCAGCTGGTTGACATTGATAAGATCAGAGAGAACTCGTCGCAGTCACTAAAACAGCGACGTCTGGAGAACAAGGTGGATTTTTCGCAAAAGCCAGTGCGATATACAGTTGCCACACGTGTGGGCAAACCCTATTTCAGCTGGCGGTTAGTACAACTATTTGAAATCGAAGGATTAAATCAAGTTTAACAATGTTCAATGTTCAATGTAAAGCGAGGAACCCGAAGGAGTGCACTACGAAGGCAATGAACGTTTTGAGGGCTATGCGGTGGATTTGATCTATAAGCTGGCAGAGGAATGTAAGTTTGATTTCAATTTCGAGCCAGTGAGGGATAATAAATATGGCAGCTACGATGCGGCCACTGATGAATGGGATGGCATAATTAGACAGCTAATTGACAATGTAAGTGTGCGCTAAATTAGCATAAAGATTAAAGTTATACCACCTGCCTCTTCCACCCTGCAGAACGCACAGATTGGCATTTGTGACTTGACCATTACTCAGGCGCGTCGTTCGGTTGTGGATTTCACGGTTCCGTTTATGCAATTAGGCATAAGCATCTTGTCATACAAGCAGCCGCCACCAGAGGCGGATATTTATGGCTTTCTCAATCCGTATGGTGTGGATGTTTGGCTTTATGTAATGGTTGCCATGCTAATTACTGCGATGGCATTGATTTTGGCCGGCCGAATGGATCCATACGAATGGGAGCCACCCGTGATGAATGGGGACAATGAACAGGAACGCGAAAATACCTGGCACCTGCACAATACCATGTGGCTTGTTTTGGGCTCTATACTTAATCAGGGCTGTGATCTGTTGCCAAGGTGTGTACAGCTATTTTTCCGCTCCATATTGCTCTATACATAATGTGAGGCAATGACAGAATCGTTTCCTATTCAATGAATTATTAATATTCTACGTCAGGATTATGAACAGAGTTAGTAAAATTATGCTTGTCAATCCTGCAGTCTGTCAATATATTTGTTTGTTGTCAACACAAAATGACTATCGATAAAATTATGTTGTTGCATAAAATTGGCTTTACACATATTTCACTAAACCAACCAAATACTTTGAACAAGTTTGATAGGATTATTATATTATGCAAAGAAACATTTAAATAGCAGCCTACAATGAATATTTTATTTCATAACTTGAATATTTCATTGTTTTGTGCTATATTCAGAGTAAGGTCAATTTCAATTTAAATTCTAATATGCTATACCCCTTGAAAAGAGTACAAAGAGGTATATTGGTTGTGTACATATGAATTTATAGGGTATATGAAGACCTCGCCAAACGAATAAAATAAATACATTCCTGGCCAGCATCAAACCCTGATTTAATCTAGCCATGTCTATTTGTCTGATCGTCCGTCTGCGTGTTTGGGGACTATAGGGCTAAAACCTTCAAGTTAAACAAATTAATTTTTAATATAATTTAAATTATATGGGATGTGTTCTAGCTGTTTTGTATAGAATGAAATTATTTTATGTAATTCCGAATGTATATTATATATCCGTTGCTGAATTTAAACGTTTATGTGGTATATCAACAAGGTACTTTTGCAGGTTGAATGCATAAAGTGGCGTTCAACATTTTTATTCTTAAAAATCTAAAAGTTTTGAGTGGTATTAAAAATGTTTGGGATGCAGCATTACTATTCTCAATGACTTCGAAAACGTACAAAATAATTTTTTTTTAAATGCACGCAATTAAAATTGTTTGGTTAAAGTAAATACCATTCAAGTAGAACAGTAATGACAGTTTAATTGCCATTTATCATTCATTTTCTAGGGGTCTTCCAATGCGACTTCTGACTGCCTTTTGGTGGATCTTTGCACTGCTCATCTCGCAAACCTACATTGCCAAACTGGCGGCATTTATTACCTCCTCGAAGATGACTGGCAACATTGCCTCATTGCACGATCTGGTTGATCAGAATAAGATTCAATTTGGTACGATTCGAGGCGGCGCAACATCTGTTTATTTTTCGGAGTCGAACGATACCGAAAATCGGATGGCCTGGAACAAGATGTTGTCCGTGAAACCTGATGCCTTTACCAAGAATAATGAGGAGGGTGTGGATCGCGTTAAGCTGAGTCGTGGCACCTATGCGTTCCTAATGGAAACCACCAATCTCCAGTACTACGTGCAACGCAATTGTGAGCTTACTCAGATAGGAGAGAGTTTCGGGGAGAAGCATTACGGAATTGCTGTGCCATTGAGTAAGTTAAAAATAAAGATAGAAAAGATTTTGGTTGTGTTTAACCCATGAACCTTTGTTCCACCTCTTAAGATGCCAACTTTCGGTCAAATCTTAGTGTGGGCATTCTAAAGCTGAGCGAACGGGGCGTTCTGTATAATCTGCGCAACAAATGGTTCAATGCGAATGATACAGTTTGTGATAACAGTGGCTCGACCAATGATGATGGTCAGTTCGACATGGATGCGGTGGGTGGACTTTTTGTGGTGCTCATTGTGGGCATCTTTGTCTCATTTCTCATTGGCTTCGCCGAGTTCTTGTGGCATGTGCATCGCATTGCGCTCAAGGAAAGGGTAAGATTCGATATCCCGATCGAGTAGAGATATGGTAATGGTAATTGGCTACCTCTTACAGATAAAGCCCATGGTGGCATTGAAGGGTGAGTTTAACTTTCTTATACGTGTCTGGCTAAGACGGAAGCCTTTGCGCACCTATCGCCAGAGTCGTGACTCCACCTCGACAGGCTACTCATCGCTCGGACAAATGTCTATCACGTCCAGCGTGAAAAAGAAGAAAAAATCAAAGAAAAGAACGGAGTAGAAAGCACTCAACGCTTGCAACATTCATTCAAATAGCATTTGTAATTGTTAAAATATAATAAAATATTATTAATAAAATATATAAGTATAAAAGATTACGTTGTATATTTTCATTATTATTATTTGTATCTATAAAAGAATATGAAAATAAATTTGCAGCCTTTTTGATAAAAAATAAATTGCTGATTGCTGTATACGAGATTAATAATGTATATTCTCAAATCTGAGGGCTCGGAAGCACAAATCAGCTAGTTAATAATTCAGAACAATACAGTAAATTTCATACAGACGATAAATAGTGATAATTTTATTCCACCTTTATTCAACACCTCGAATACCTCTACAATTACTTTAATAATTGAATAAGCATTCACATTAAATTTAAATTCATATTTATATAAGGAATGGGCTATTTAACTACATTCAAAGTTTCACATGGTCGATGTTTATACTTTGATTCCTTTATCAACTTAATTTAAATAAATAATAAGTAAGTTTTTCCCAACTTTTTCACATTTTTAATATCCTTGTTATTATAATAAAAATTTGGTCATAATACTATTATGTCGCCACACCCAAGATTTTCTTTATTATTTAAGTATAAAATAAAATTTTTTAATAACAAAAGTAATTTTTACGGTTTTTTTTATAATGACAGCAGTTGTTTCTAGACAATTATGTGTATTGCACATAGATGAGTTAGATTTAGAGTCTTAAAACTTAATGTGACTTAGGTATTGCTTTGACTTAAAATTTATATTTTCTTCTATTAGTCAAACAAAGCTTAACGGAGAGTTTTGTCAAAGATCTGTTGGCCGTTTTTAGTCCTGTGATTGATATAGCTGAATGTGCAAGGATGTAACTGAAAATATTAACAATTATTTCAACAAAAACCATTCGATAAATAGGAAAAAGAAATAATCCAAAATCACTAACCAAAAATAAGCCAGACAGAACAGCTTTAAGTGAATAACATCATGGCAGATAGTTTCACAGAAATATGGCTTCTGACTCTTCTTATTCCGCACAGCAACAAACTGAAGTTTGCTGTGGAGAAAGTCATACTTTGAGCCATACGAAAAAGCATTGCCTTTTAAAATCATCTTTAAGATCTAATTCGTTTGTTGTATTTATTTGTAAATCAGCTCTTTCGAGCCTAAAAAAATTGCCTCAACGTGAGCGTACTGCTCACATAGGGCGAGTTATTGGTTAAAGTTTTCAACTAGCAATAATCGCAACTCGGTTGTGACCTCATTGTTTGCGATATTGCCACTGCACAAGGTTGTGATTTGACCAAGAAAACTCTGTGCAGTTATACATGATGTTTACTTTAACAGCTTGAGAATTATTGTGGAAACTTAAAAAAATTTAGCTTCAAAGATTGTTTGACAAAGACAAGGGTTGTAAAAACTGCAACCAATTCCGCAACTAATGATCATAAAAGCCCAACCAGTTTATCCGACAAAGTATTAACCAGTTTCAACTCAGTTGCATCAATAGCTTTAACCAGAGCAGACAATGTCACTGCACTCCCAGTTGCCCTTAAAATTTAAAGCTCTATCAGGGTTTGCCACATTTGAACCCCTAGCTATTGAATTTTTATGACCTAACAAGCAATTCTTCTTCTACGCAACCCGCTTGGTGATGACCGCTGCCCGCATGAAACACGCAATCGCATTCAACTTTGATGGCCTTCAGGAACTACCGAAAAAAATGACATGAAAAGGGTCAAGAGTCTGCAGTGCGTTTGGGCCAGATATTTGGATTATGCAAGTTAAGCGGCTTGCCCATCGTGCGTTGAAATTGTAAGCTGCTTTAAGGCCACAGCGAGCAATTTGCCTTAAAGCCGATGCTTAACAGCCGTTGCTTTCACCTTTGTAAATTTGGCGCCTTTTATGGCCTGCTTTTAGCCATACTCAATGATGTCAACAAATTGCCCAGTACTTCCTAAATGGCCAACTCTTTGTATTGTGCTACGTAATTTAAATGGGCATTTTATGGTGCGGGTCATAAAATGCGCAAATAAGGGTTAATTATGTCTCGTAGTTGATGCTCCAACTGCCAACATTATATGCTCAAATGGCAAGTGGCAATTGCCTAATAGGAATCTTAATGAGCAGGTCTTAAATTGTGCCCGGCCTAAAGGACATGGTGGAAAAACTCGATTAAATTATACGCAGGCTGTGCAAAATGAAAAAATCAAATACATAGTAAAGAAAATTTTGAATTTTTAAGATCTATTTTAGTTAGCCTTAGTAAACATATAAAAATTTGATAAGGAATATTACAGCCTCTTTGTAAAAACGCTGAGATATTTGGATTTTCATTTTCAAAAATTGTACATAATTTTTAAAACAATTTAATCTATTCAATTGCAAAAAATAAATAATAATCTTTGTAAATAAACCCCTCGATCTTGGAATTTGAAGGACTATGTTGCAAAAAAAAAGATTTTGTAATATTGTAATGGCTAAAATGTTTATAAAACCGAGTAAAAATACTGAAAACAAGAAAAACGAATATAAAAAGACACAAAACACCCTTAAAAATGTGACTATAAAAAATTTAATCAGCATTTATACAACTCATAATAAAAGCTGATAAAGGAACTAGGTATATGTTATATTCAAGAGATATTAATTTAATAATTGAACTAAAATATGAGAATACCGGGGACATATATTGACACATAAATAAAATCATGTATACTCTTCTTAAAAATTAAGCTTTAAATGATTTAATTTTCAAAGCTCTGTATATTCTTTTTATTTAATTTTTAAGAGCTTGAATAAGGTTACCAGCAAAAAAAAATAAAAACATTTTTTAATAAGAACACTGACAAATAATATTTTGTCAAAATAACATATTGTACTCTATTTACAAGTAACACCTTCAACGATTTAATCAAAATATAAGGGTTCAAAGATAGGACTAAATAAAAGCCAATTAAATGAGGAACCTTGCAAAAATACAAGTGTTTTGCATCTCCTGTCAAAAATGACAAACTGAAACAAGCTTATTAGCCCATGTCAAAAACGCCCACAAACACAAAATAAAAAACTTTTGACTCTAAACGGATGTTGCCAATATCGACACCATAAAACAGCAATAACAACAACGACAAAAGAACGACAACAAGAAAACACTCAACCCAAAATCTGAACCCAACCAAACACAAACCCAAACCCAAACCCATAAAAACAGACGCAGTCGATTGCCTCATCGTCGAAGCGGAAACAATTGACTCGATTACACAGCCAGCAAAAAACCAACAACAAAAAAAAAAAAAGAAACAACCTGCCAACATAAACATGAGCCACCAATAAAAATAAGCAAAAAAAAGGCAAAGGACTAGCAAAAAGGAAGCTAAAAGAAAAAAAATCACACACATTGTAGCCAGTACAGAAGCAAAATGTGCGTGTGCAGTCATGATAGAGAGAACATGAGGGAGGGAGAGAGAAAGAGAGAGAGTTGTTTCCGGTTTGTTTTAGTAGGGTTAACCTCAAACTCATTAGATTTTAACCAATTTTTTTTGCAAATTTTTGACCTCGTTTCGATTTGTAAATGTGTTGTTTATTTTTTTAAAGTTTTGTTTTTCTGCTTTTGATTTAATTGTTGATTGTTTTTTCATTTTTTATTTTTATTTTTGGGTATTTAACCACATTGCGATATTTGTCTGAATATTTATTTTTTCTCACAATATGTTCAAAAAACCGCAAATGGTTTTATTGTGTTTTGCATTTGTGGGTGCAATTTAATTGTTATTTATTGTCAGACATGAAAGATTTGTAGATCATTTTAGTCGTTGTTGCGCTAATTGGTTGAAAGTTCGAGATGAACTGTGAATAGAAAAAAGATGACATGCCACTAAAGGAATACAAAATTAATTTAAATTGGATCAGAAACAGAAAACAAAGATTCTAGGAACTTCATTAAAATAGGAATAAAAAGAAAATGTTTTGACATTTTGACTGAAAGTCTTGAAATACATTATAAATAATTTTTTAATTCAGCGAAATATAACAGTTTCTAATTTTAAAGTTGAAAAAGTAGCTAAGTGGAAATTTGACTATTGTGCTTAAAGTTTAATAAGTTTTTAAAAATTATTAAAAAGCTTAATGAAACTTTACAAACTA
Source organism: Drosophila colorata (assembly GCA_035041545.1). Taxonomy (NCBI): domain Eukaryota; kingdom Metazoa; phylum Arthropoda; class Insecta; order Diptera; family Drosophilidae; genus Drosophila; species Drosophila colorata. The sequence goes on from JAWNLD010000013.1 coordinate 5,685,838, forward strand.
CTTTAATTTAAATTAATATTATTGAATAATATATGAAAACAAAAAAAAGTTATTATATAGGCTATGAATTAAAAATTTTACATAATTTTATAATTTTTTAAACTAAAATACTTTAATTTTACATTTTTGGGGAAGCAAAACTTATTTAGAACATGTAATTTCCAAAAAATAAAATTACAAATAAATTATAATAATACTTTTTTTTAACTTTTGAACAACAATGTTAAAGACAATTTATTTTGTATGTAAAAAAATGACAAAACAAATTATCATTTCTGATAAATTAAATATTAGTGTCTAAATAAGATAATCAAATATAAGCAAATAAAAACTTATAATACCAGTGTATGGATGCAGTCTTTTTCTTAGCCGAAGGTCATAGCAGCCAGTGGTCATAACAAATAGTTAGACTGATAGTTTATAGCCTTATCCTAAGCTTTAGTGTACTCGGTATGTTTAGTTCTGGCTACAGAGTGTCAAAAAGTCAAGCAAGAATTATTTAATTTTGACAGGCTTGATTATTATAATTATTAGTTATGTTTAAAATTTTGCAAACATATGTTACACAATTTATTTGCTGTCATTTAAGCAACGTCATAATTTAGTAAATTTGCTGACATAATATCACGTATACGACACACATGCATGGGAGAAATATAGTAGTTTTTATTAGCAGTGAGCAGTAAACAATTTACAGGTTTATACAGCTACAAAGTCAGAAGTTTTGGGCATATTCTGGAAAACATGCGACTTAAAAATGCATTGAAAATTGCATGGAACCCAAATCTATGATGGCAACGGATCCACAATGCATTTTAAACAACAACAAGTAGCCTGGGCGGGGGTCCAGAACTACCCAAAAGCTCCCTGACTACCAGGCAGGCTGGCTCGCCCGCATGCCTGCCTGGCTGCCTGCCTGGTAGGCACCCAATGCCACGGCTAAAACAACAATAACTGAAGAGGCAGGCAATATGTTTGCTTGTATTTTCGTTAGCAACACGCGCGTTGCAACGTTGCCGGTTGAGGCTACAGTTGGAAAATCAGCCAGCTAACCAGGAGAAAACAAGCAGGCAAATAAAAACAGAGCCCGAATCGACTGAGAGAAGCCCCCGAGCTCAGAGACTAGGCACCAGGCACAAATTCAATATGGCGCCACAGAGGAAGTGCCACAGACGCATCCAGCGTTGTTGTGTATGTGTGTGTGCGCGTGTGTGCATCTGTGTGTGTGTGTGTGTGCATGTATGCCCGTGTGTGCGCTCTCATTGAACCAACAGCTTGTGGCGTCAATTTGTGGACATTATTGTTTCATGACTGCGACCGGGACGAAAACGAGGCCTAAGCAAAGCCTGACAACTCGCCGCAATCACTGGCAACCAGTTCGGCAAGGGGGACGCACAGCACGTGTTCTGCTGGCAAGGTAGTGAAGGAGAGGGAAAGAGCGGGAAGCGGGCAAGGGGGTCGCTGAACACACGGACCACAGCATCACCAGCAGCTGTTGTGATCTAATTTTTGATTATTTACGCGATTTGCGCGTTAAACTTGCACGAAAAATTAATTGCAGCCACAGTTTGTTGGCTTTTGGTGGCTGTGTTCGATTCGGGTGGTCAGCTTTCTAATTTTTGTTTGGATAACGAAAAAAGGCGAGCCACTGCCTAAATTATCGCATGGCAGCAGCAAATTAATTACGCTGAAACGAGCGCAGTGCGTAAATATCGCAGGATATCAATTAGATATTTAAAAGTGAGGTCACGGGATTAACAATTAAATTATTAAAATAGGCTAACTACTTATGTCAATAGATTTAAGAATCAACAAACAAGAGACAAAAGTAGCTGAAAATATTGCTTTAGCATTATAAATTTTATAGCTAAACGTCCATGTATTATGGACGTTTATGTTCTTCAAATTATTTTTAATTTTTCGCTGTAACTGAATTATTTTTAATTATTGACCTGTTTTCATTTTTTCACAATTTTACCGAAAGTATGTAATTTTGTGTCACATTTAAAAAAATTTAAATTTTTATATTTTGATTTAGTGCAATTGGACTAATATACCATTTTGACTTACTTATAAGCCTCATACATATGAGGTTTTAGATAAGTAGTTGTATTATTTAAAATTTCAACCTGTATACGTTCTTAAATCTTAATTAAATTAAATTAATAAACGGTTCCTAGTTCTATTAGGGTATAACTATCGTTTTGGATTTAAATTTTATCGTGCGAAAAATACTTCAAATCAGGTTACACAGCAGCTGTTATAATGATCCTATTATTATGATGAAGTCTTACCAGATGGCATAGTCCGTAACGGACTGATTGTTGCTATAGAATGTATACAATGATCGATGTGACTGAGATTAACTAATTTCCTGGGTGAAGCTCGTTTGTTGAAGACATTTACAAAAACAAAAATGTCTTTCAGTCGAATATTTCACAATTTTTATAACCTAAAGCTTGGTCCGATTTGTTTTTGACCATAATACGACTGTTGGTAGAACACCCTTCACTAGAGTTCTCTTACCCGTTACATTTTCGATCAAAACCCAATTTATTGTTAACAGGACAGTCATAGTTATGGACAAGCACAATACTTCACAGAGCCAATTCAATTTACGTTTGTTCTAAAACCTGTTTTTGGGATGGGGTTGCTTAAGAGAGTTGCCTTATCTCACTGCAGCATAAATCAACAAACAGTTGCACTCGCCTAACATCATATTATTATTTTTTACTCGAGCACAGCTTTGATACACTGCACAGAAAATCTTCGTTACAAATGTTATTAAAATTAAACAAAAAAATTATTTTTCTAAATACTTTTATAAGAAGTATAAATCATTGATTTTGCTAAAGCTTAAAGATAAAGCTTGATTTGTATAAAACTACTCATTACATGAAATTTCTGTTATATTATTTTGTTCTCAAGTGTATATTTAGCAAAATTATTAACATACAAAATCTACCAATAATGAACTTGATTTCAGAACAATAGTCGTGTTGTTCTCCGCGTGTAGGAGTGTAAAGAAATACTGTTGCAGCATGGCATAGATGAGGGCTGCCGTTCGGCACTCTCTGATGACATTTACAATTCAATTTACAGCATTACAACGCCCACATCAATTGCAATGCACTATGGGGAACTTGGACCGTTTTTCGGCCAAAAAGTTTGTCTTAAAGGTGCTTAAAATGAAACAATTTTAGTGTTAATAAATTAAAATTACGTCAACTAGCAATGTAACATTGTAGAAGTTTTAAGAGAATCCAAATCTATTAAATTGGTTCTGTTAAAAACAGCTGTTGCAAATAAATGAACAGGCTAGCATTGAGTGAATTTTGGGTAAATCCTAATGCTTTAAGTTTAAATGAAAAACCTCTGCTGACAAATATTCATTTAATTTTACATTTGTGGTACAAAATATTTAAAAAGCAACTGAAAAAAGTGTTTTGAATAACTTCAATGTGTTTTTATCTAATCTTCACGCTCTACATGCTTGCAAAATATCTATGCATTTAATTTTTATTTTGCTGTTGAAGTCGTTGCATTTCGCTTAAGCTCAAAGTTATTAATTATTGCCACAAAAAGCGTCAAATTCGCCATGGTGCAAGGGCCGAACGGAGTCCTGCAGTTCCGGCACAAGGGGCCTATGTCTGAGCTCTTGGCTCGGAGCTGTTTCAAAATTGATTTGATTTTCAAGTCAATGTCAACGTGTTGCCCAAACCAAATGCAGTTTTTAGTTTCTACAAATGAGACAGAGACAGAAACAGAGAGAGGAACGATAGCAACTCTGACCGCAAGCCTGCAATTTAAGTGACACTCGAGAGAGAACCGTAAAATCTCTAGACCTCCTATTACCTTCGCCCCTCTAACGCCCCGCACACAGTCTGACTACCTGCTGCAATTTTTTTTCAATGAAAATTTCTTGTTGTCGGCGATTGCAATTTCAACTTGCCACTAGTTGGACTCGTGTTGTTATTGTGTTCTGATGTTTGCAGTCAGCTATGTATATAAGTAACTAAGTCCATAATTGATTTGTAAATTTAAATGCAATTCGTAGCTGCAATTGCCCCAATACGTATATGTATGTATGTTATTATGCTTTTGAAGAGGGTACAAACAATTTTGTCGGGCATTTTGAAAGGCATAAAAAGAGTTTTATACGCTAAAAAAATTAAAAAACTTTTTTTTTGTGTATATTCCCAATTAAAAGCTTAAATATCTTCTATTCAATTATCTTTAATGCTGTTTTTTGGGGTTGGATTTTTTTTAATACTACCTTAAATTAAACCATGCAAAAACTTGGTTCTGATAGAGTTTGTACTCGGCAAATTTTTGGGGCAACTGAATCGGTTAATGATTTGTTCAAAACCGATTTCCAACCCTGATAAAAACAGAGTTGTTCTGCTTTGTATAAAAATGTATCGTACATGCAGACTTAAAGGATATTTTAATTTCGCCATACCGCAATTAACTTTATTTATTTATTTAGTTTATTATCTGTTTAATTGCCTTACTCTATGAAAAATGTATTCAGAAAACTACAAAATCTTTATTTATTTAACACATTTTTCCAAAAACTTACAAATTGCATTTCGAAATCTATGCAAACTGTCTAAACCAATTCCTATTTATAGCAAATTAAAGAAATGCATTTAAATATTTAAACATGCCGCCTGGTAAAACAATTTGCGGGATAATTGCGAACGCAGATACGCATAATAATTCCCCCAACATTAATCAGCTTAATTTAAAGCCAATTTGGGGAGAGTTCCGTGTGGCGTTCAATCCTTCGAATGCTTTTCGTTACTGAAACGTTTCGATTTCTGCGCCAAACCTCTGGCGTATAATTGAAAGGGACTTTTGACTGCTGTGAGGGAAATTTAGGGCACAGTGGTGAATTTATGCACAATTATAAATAATACAATAACGGGTAGATTGCTATGTAAATCAGGAAAAACAAACTCTAAATAAAATTCTCAATAGGAAAAAATGCATTATATTTTTAAGTTTGTTCATGATAAAATTAAATTTTTGTTCTAAAAATGTAAACTAAAATATTTGCTTGTATATTTATTTATATATATTTTTTTTCCATATTTCTTTGTGCTGCAAGTTAGAATTATAATTGAGGAAATTTTTTACTACTTAAGTCTTTCATATATGCATCACATAATCTCGCAATAATTTAAATATTTGCATATCATATATCTTGCTTTAATTTTTTAATGTATATATGTACTACATAAATATTTTTATATTTTGTTGAATGCTCGTTCCACTAATAAGCTGTAGTTTGTTAAAGCAAGGTTATACCTTCAAACCCATTTTTAATGGGTAGAGGGAATAAAAATACCTACATTTTTCACAATTTCTATAAATATATTTTAAATTTGTTTTAATATTTTTTTTACATTGTTTGAAGGTCAATGTTACTTTTAATCATTTGGTAAAGAGAACGCAATTAAGAATACGTGGAATCATTATTTTTCTCACTTTAATAATATCATGCACAAACAAAATTATGTTTAACAATAAACTTATTGGACGATTTCTCTCATTTCAATAAAAACTTTAAAATACTTACTTTTTCTCCTTTCTTTCTGTATTCTCTCCTTTCTCTCTCAGGCGGCAGAAGTGGATCTTCTTTATATGTGCGCCAATTTACTGTTTTGTGTTAAAGCTCAACCCGAAAACTTAAACGACACATATTAAACCGATTTTTAAATTTATATACACGAGTGAAAATTGATTTATATGTATGTATTTAAATCTATCAGTTTAACAAATATATACAGCGCACATTATTCGCGACTTACATCGATAAATTGATAAGACTTAATTAAAAAATCTAGGCACACGCGCAGAATACGACCGATCATCAAGGCAGACGCGCACAGACTAAATCATCTTATTATGCTCGCACCTACGCTTAACCAGCATTCGCACTTATACATTAACAACATAGAGCACAAAACGTAAACTCTCTCACTCTTACACCATCCACAATGTAAACTACCTGCATAAGCCCTAACCACAACTAAGATAACGGGATCAAAAGCATCGCAGCCAAAGGCGTGAGCACCGTGGACAAATGTATTACCTCTCCCGCTCCCACCATCCACAATACACGCACATACGGGATCAAAAGCATCAGTCAAACACATGCCAAAAGTGCGCAAATTCATTATTTTCCACAGGCACCCACAAGGTCCACTCTCTGAGTAAATGGTTTTGCTCTTTTGCTATAGGTCTAAATGCAGCCCACACGTATTATGTAAATTCAGCACAATTAAGAACTATCTCTTGAAGGCCTCTTTTTACAATTAGTGCTACCCGGCATTGCTCGTCTAAATCTTTTGTTTATATCGAATCAGATTAATAATATAATATTATATTACATTTTTCGATGCAATATTCTATTTACATTTTATACTTGGATTGCGCTGTTGTTTATACATTTTTGTATATAAAAATAGAAAATATTAAGTTTTCGCCTACTTGCCTTCATTTAAGTTTCATTCAACTACTACATTTTTACCTTCATAAGCTGTGATAAATGCGGCTTCCTAGCTTTTGATAGCCTATTTTTTTTAATAAAATATATTTGGTTTACTAAATTCTGATATCCTGTTACTAATAGCAAATTTTATGAGGGTGAGTATCATTGCTTAACAATAATTGTGGATTTACAAAAAGCTGATTTAGCTTAGGATAGATTATGCATAAGTATCTTGATTGTCAGTCACTCAATCAAGTTTATTAAGAAAAACGAACCCATTTTGAGTATGTGAAGTCACGTGCTTGAATTGCGAAGACAACGCGGCGTATGCATAATTCGAGCAGGGCGCTCAAAAACTGCAAATCGAGTGCGTGACACAGCTGGGCCCGTTCTCAAAGCCACAGAAATTAGTAAAATAATAAAAAAGGAGGAAGGAAGTATGTTTATATAAAATAAGCAGACATAATAGGTATCGCCTCACGCACATACACAGATGCGAGTTGAGGCAGGAACAAAATTGCCGAAGCTCCAAATGGGCCGCCAATGCGAAGACATTGAAAATGGGGAAAACATGCGATAGGCTGTTGCTGTTAAATAATAAATAAATACGCGACGTGCACACACATACACACACACACACACACATATGGACTCACACACAAACAGACATTTTATGTAATGCGCAGTGGGCGCCGCTAAGTAGGCAATAGCAAACATGGCTTGGAAAATGTTGGCCATCAACTTTTTGTAGCTGTTATTTGTAAGAATTTTATTTTTATATTTATTATATTTTGAATTTTTGCTTTAATTTTTATCTTATTTGTAAATAGCCAGATTTCAATCTTAGATTTACGTTTAAGTTTTCTATATATGGGCTATTTACTAACATATGCCTCATAGATACCAGGTTTGGTATCTTGGCGGCTGCGCATATTTCGCTGCTTTCCTTTTGCTTCAAAGCGGATTTTCCTTTTTCATTTTGCCGCTTCCTTATGCGCATAAAAATGTTCATTCTTATGTTTTGCCACCTGGCCTGAAGGGTCGTTATCTTTCAATTGGGGCGTGTGTTGAACTTGCTGGAAACTCACCACAAGGCTGAGCAGCCTAATTACAAAAAAACGATAGAAAAATAATCTTCTTCTCTATCGCCGTTTTATTGGCTCTTAATGCACACGGAAACTGTTTAGAAAATGTCAGTAGATGTATCTAGATGCTTTCTAGTTTTATTTATTCAATTTACAATATTTCTTTTTATAGCTTTTGAAAATTGTATTGCACGGTTTTATTTTTCATTAGACTGATTTTAAATAATATACACATTTTATTGCAGACGTGTTTTATCCTTTTTCTGAAAATCTATTCAATTTATTAATAACGCCGGGTAACAGCATATAAAACATATTCTTTTATGCGTGTGGACTGCATTAAAGGCAATAGCAAAAGAGCGCTGGCCCAAAGCAATTACTCAGAGAGTGGACTCTGTGGACGGTGTGAGCGTGAGAGATAATTCACTTGCGCACTGTTGGCACTGATGCTTTTGATCCTGTTATGTGTGTGTACTGTATGCTGTAGCATCGTCCACAAAACGAGTGGGAGCGGGAGAGTAATTAATTTCTCCACTGCGCTCATGCCTTTGGCTGTGAAGCTTTTGATCCCGTTATCTTAGTTTTTCTGAGGGGATATCCAGGTATCGAACATTGTGGATTGTGGAAGAGTGGAAGTTATTTGATTTTGTGCTATATGTTGTTAATGTATAAGTGCGAATGCTGGTTAAGCGTAGGTGTGAGTGTAATAGGATGCTTTAGTCAGTGTGCATCTGCCTTCTTGATCGGTCGTATTCTCCACGCGTGTAGAAGATTGATTTTTAAATAAGTATAATAAGCTAAGCGGTGTTCTTCGCGAAAAATTTGTGCTCTGTGTGTTTGTAAGACTTCCGAATATTAGACTTGCACCCATTCTCCACCTGTGGAGGTATATATATTCAATAGTCGGTAAAATACGTGTAGTGTAATGGCGCGAATTTTAACGCCTGAGAGAAAAGAGAGGGAGAGCAAGAGAGAAATAAAACAAAATGAGTGCTTTAATGCTCTTCCAATAAAATTTGAACTTATCTATATATACATAAATTAATAAAAAACTATGTTATGTTATTTTGATCCAATTGATTTTCTCAAAAAGTTAATACAAGGTTAATACTTGGCCTTTTTGATTTTCATTTATTTTCTGTTTACTTTTGTTGTTTAGATATTTTGAATTATTTTCGTCAAAGCATTTATAAAAGCCCTTTACTTACTCAAAAATGAAAGTCGATTTATAGTGAAAGCTTTAATGGAATAATTTAAAAAAAATGTTAATAATAAATAATAATAAAAAGTTTATTTTAAAGGCTTTGTCTCTAAGCCAATTTATGTCACTTCCGGAGTGCCACAAGGAAGTCACCTTGGTCCGTTCCTATTCACATTGTTCATTAATGACCTCCTCTCTGTGATAAGTCACTCTCGGGTGCTGATGTTTGCCGATGACGTAAAACTTTGCCTGACGTCTTCTAATTTTCTATCTGGTCAAAGGTTGCAATCTGACCTTGACAGTTTTCAAACCTGGTGTCAAGTAAATTTATTAAATCTTAATTGCAGTAAATGTAAATTAATGTCTTTTTATAGTCGAACGCCCTTCTTGAACAATTATTTTATTAATAGTAAGCAACTTGATCGTATTGAAGCGGTGGATGATTTGGGTATCAGTTTAGATCCCAAGCTTAAGTTTGACAAGCATATTTCGTCTGCAGCTAATTGAACCTTTGGTGTCCTGGGTTTCATTAGGCGCTGGTCGAAAGGATTTGACGATCCCTACGTTACTAAAATTCTTTATACTTCACATGTCCGTCCAATTCTTGAGTATGGATCTTGCATTTGGTGTCCCCAATAAAAGGCTCATCAGGATAAAATTGAATCCGTACAAAAACAATTTCTGCTCTTTGCCCCCTGGGGTTATCACTGGAATCCTAATTCTCGCATGCCTTCTTATCTTGGTAGACTTTTACTAATAAATCTTCCTTCTCTTTCTGATCGTAGAACCATGCTTGGTGTAATCTTCTTACACAAATTAATTAACGGGCAAATTGATTCTTCTGAATTGATCAGCCAGATTAGTTTTGCAGTTCCGAACAGAATACTATTCTCTTCAAACCTGTAATATTAACTATGCTTACCATAACCCATTTTGGATTTTATGTTTCAACTATAATAATCTATTCCATATAATAAGTAATGCTACTTCCATACATAGTCTAAAAACTCTAATTGGGCGGGTGGGTGTCATTTTGCCTGGTTCTGCGCTTTAACAAGCCCTTGCTTGGTATCGTTAGGCCACTTGAATGTACTGCCGTTAGTACATCTATGTCCAATATATAGGATTGCCAATACAAGATAAAAGTTAAAAGTTGATTAAGAATGTACATTTGATTTCAGAAACGTGTTTTTATCTAATTAAAAAAATAAAAGAAATTAAAATAATTTTGTTTATACTCTGTTCACATATCATATTTATAGATGTTAAGGAAATGGAACGAGATTTCGAAAAGAAACTCATAAACTTGCTCTGCGTATGCTATAGGAGAATCTATGGTGGAAAATTTCAAGACAAGCTCTTGCATTTTCTGAGATTGGCGGACATAAAGACGGACAGTCAGATGAAAAGACGCGATATTTTAATCAGCTAGCCGTCCTAATCAAGAATATATACATATTTTATGGGGTCGGAGATGCTTCCTTATGCCAATATACCCTGTTTTTTCATCCATTTTCACTGAGAACAGGGTTTAAAAATCACTGATTTATGGTAGCATTAATCAAGTAATCAGTAATCTTTAATCCTTAAGTTACTTAAAAATGGGCAGAGTAACTGCAGGTGAATACTCGTGAGCAATGCCTAACTGATGGATTGTACTCATGTTTATTGATTGGATTGAAGCAGCCAACATACATATGTATGTAAATATGTAGGCTATTTCATATATTCAGCATGCGTATTTAGCCCTCTGCTGTTTTTGTTTTTTGTTTTACACGCTCGTCATGCACGTTGCGTTCCAAGTTGCCATTATGCTGGCATCTATGATTAACATGGCTATAATAGTCACTAAGTGCATGCTTTTGACTTCGCTGCATACGTTTCAAAGTCATTAGACGGCTAGTGTGTACACACACTCTCACACACGCACACCCGCTGTACACTCCATCTATAGATGTGAACACCAACATATTCAAGGATTGCAGCCCTTGCCGTGGTCATTATGCGGTTGGTTATTTGCAACATTTCGTGGCTCAAGTGCTTATTTGTATGGCGAGCGCCTTTAACTATGCAGCAGCTGCCCATTCGAGGGGTGGGGGTGTTTTTTTTTTCATTAGAAGCACTTAAAAATCGACACAGTATGCAGTTATTTGCTATTTGGCTATTTGGTTATTTGTTGTTTACCTTTTGCCAAATTGCTTACTTCAAGCCTCGTTCTGCAGTTTTCAATCAGTCTAATGACATAGCCATTCAGAGTGCAATTTGCTTTTTAATTAAAAGAAAATAAGTAGCCGAAAAGCAGACACTCGAAAAACTACGACTCACATCTAAACCCGAACAAAAAGATAAACAGAGCATAATAACAATAATAAACAAGTTGCCACTTCAATTCGAATGCTCCGACGACGCTCTGATAGCTACTTAGAGCCAATATTAAAATCCACCACAAAGCAATAGCCACTGCTGTCCAAAAGATAAACAGCAACAAAAAACCAGAGCCAGAGCAGAGTGAGATGTCGATATAATAAAAGACAGACAGAGAGAGAAAGAGAGAGAGGGAGACACAGAGAGAGAGAGAGAGTTAGCTGCCCAGCAAGTTAATCAGCATTTATGGCAGACTTCGGGCAACTTTTCTACAACTATGAGTAATTGTACTTACAAACAACATAATACTTTTGTCAGGGCAGTACGCCGTGTGTTGAGTTTGGATCCAGCTTTAATATAAGTGTTAAATATTTATGTTTCTGTTGTTATGCTACCTAATTCAGATCGTTTTTAATAAAAAATAAATTTAAAATGAATTTTAATCAATATAAGTTTTAATAATATTTAATTATTAATGAAGATAGGTAGGTATTTTTCACTCATTGCTAAAACAAGTAAGATGGCTCTAGTCGGGAGTGCCCGACTAGGAGATACCCTGAACCCAGCGGCGAGCTGTCGTTACATACATTAATTAATTAAATCCCTCTGCATTCAATTTTCGACACCACAGCCGCACTTAGTAAAATAAAACGAAAAAAATAAATAATAAAAATTAATTAATTAAAATTAATTAAGAATATATATACTTTATGGGGTTGGAGATGCCTGTTACATACATTTGCACAAAACCATTATACCTTTATTACCCATTTATTTGAATTCAATCGCAACTTCGTATACCCAAAATGGCTTAAATAATTTAAACAGCCAGATAAATAAAACAGCCAGAAACAGGCATATCCCAACTCCTAAAGTATTGAAATTTTTGATCAGAATATAATTCCAAGTCATTCCGCCCGTCTGTTCGTCCGTCCGTCTGTTTAAGGCCGTCCATCCCATTGACTAAAGGAGACTTTAAATTAAAAACTTAGAATCTCGTTTAGCGAAAGCTGGTTGAGTTTCTTTTAAATTATTAGACAATTTTTCGCATCGATTTATTATGCTTGTCTCGTACGTTACACTGCCGAAAAAAAAACAGCCAAAATGCGGGAATGTTACAACCTTGTTCATCTAATATAGCCGATGACGAAAGTAATTAAGAAAAACAAAAGTGATTTTCATGGTGTAATTTTTTTTCGATTCTTACGGATTTGAATTACGGAGTTCTTCACAACCAGAAAAGGTTTTAAATATATTTTAATTTATATAAACAAGCAAATCCAAAATTTGCTCACAGCGTACTTTTAAATAAATTTGCAATTGAATTTTATTTATGCTGCAGCTTGATAAGGAAACTTCAGGTTTTTGAATATCAAAATTTCTTCTCAAGCAGTTAAAGTTGAAGCCTTTACCGATTTCTGCAAGGTACATCTGTTCATTTGTCTACTAGCAATTGGCATTTAAATATTAACATAGTTGTATTAATAGGTATTACCCGGCCTAGCTCGGAGGATGCTCTTTCTCTTTATATGAAATGTGGGTGGTTTGACTTTTAGATTTAGGTTTGGTTCGTGAACACATTAATTCAGAAACTGATCACATTTTCTTAAATAATAACGCTACTTGTAAGATCAGACCACATAAATTTGTATTTTTAATTAGGGTTTTAATGTAAAGTGTATGGTCAAAATTTTGACATATCTAACCTAATCTGATTTATTTAAAATTTAGTTCGCAGCGTATATTTGGTATCTGTTGAAACCGTACATTAAATAGAGCATTTGAAGGTCGTGAAAGAGAAATATGTGTATATCCTCTAGTGAGTTTTTCTGTTTTTTTTTTTTTTAGCAAATAATTTCATATTTTTACGCTTAAGCGTCTATTTGCTTAGCGACTGGCGGCTGCGGCTGTGGATGCGATGTAATCTGCCAAATGTAGTTTGCAGTTCCCGTCTCCGAGTTTGCAGCAGCTCCTTCACTCGAGCTAATGACACTTTATGTGGCCAGGCTGAAGTGGCTCAGCGGGTCGGACTACGGTGCTTAGCCGCGACGGGTGTCTGTGGGAACTGCTTTATGCTGCTGCTGCTGCTGCTGCTTGTCTGTGGGGCAAGTTTTGGAGCTAAAGGCGTAAGTTACGTTGGCGCCAAGTAATGTGAGTGGCTGAAGCACTGTTGAGGGCTTTCCTCCTCTCTTTCTCTATATATATAAATGTGTGTGTGTGTGCTTAGTACCTACTTGGTCAAGTGATTTAGCTTGTGATTATATTGAGTGCTGCTGCTTGAGTTGACTCTCGGTCGCTGGTTCAATTGGCATGTTTTGTGCTGCGGTCTTGCGGCTTTTCACTGAATGGGTCTCTCACAATTTGCAAACTTCAGATTTCGCAAGTGCCAAGCAGCGGCCAAGATGGACGTTTAATTGATTTGTTAAATAGGAAATACATTTATTTAAGAAAATGTTGTGATACGTTTGATTGACATCCTAACTGTTTGAGTAAAAAACCTTTTTTTGGTTGTGTTTTGGGGTTTTCTTATGTGGTATTATATTAAGATAAAATATTTTTAAAAATAACTAGGATATATTCTTAAATATGAATTAAAATATATTTTAATATTTTAAAATAAGTGATTAATTTTATATCTGTATTGAAAAGTATATCAAAACACATTTCAAGAGTATTATTATAGTTATTAAACTTGCTAAGTAGCTAAAATTTTATATTTTGAATTGGAAAATATATTTTTTCGACACCCAATGAAATTTTTGTTATAAATATATCAAAAATGTTAAAATTTTTGCAAAACCCAAGAAAAAAATGTCTTAAAATCTTTTGTTGATAGTTGCCGCTTTTATTTACTTACTGTTTTCCAAGATAATTTGAAAATATTTTGAGTAAGTAAAGTAAAATAAATGTATATTAACATTGCAGAATTTTAGTCCAGTTCAAAAAATGCTTAAATTTGAATAGTATCAACGTAATGCAAAAGTATTTTACTTTTTCAGCTATGTATCTTAAATTTAATATCGGTAAGCTGAACTCTTTGTTAAATACAAGTTCACATAATATTAAAGTTTGGCTCTAACTTTCGAAGTAAGTAATATATGATATTAAACAAGATGTAAAATTAACAGATTGCTGTTAACCTTAAAATATATATATATTCTGCATATATCCATGCTACTTAACTCGTAGTACATACTCAAGATCAAAGAAAAAATAGTTCAACGTTTTATTTTCAAAGAGTTTTCTTTGGAATTTTAAAAAGTTAGCAGGTATATAATTATGCTAAGCCCGCATATCTAGTTTATAAATAAGCAACAAACCTGTAAACAAATTCAAAGTGCAATTAATTACACCTAAAGTGCCTTGAAGTGGGCGAGGCGTGGCCGCTTTTACGATTTTAAACGCTTCCGCCGTACAATTCAGCTGGAAAATAAATTAAAAAATTTACAAAGCCGTTTGTTCTTGTAGTTGTAGTTGTAGTTGCTTTTGTTGTTCTCTGATGGCCGCACATAAAACTTGGTCGTTGTGTCTGTCGGTGTCTGTCCACTGTCAGACTAGCTGGGGCAATAAACAAAAAAATTTACGCGCTGCTAACATGCAACTTGTGGCGCTTGCAACTTGAGTCAAGGCTTTCTTCAAGCTCTGAGTAGCGTGGTGGGGCGGGGGGCTGGTCTTTGGTACTAATGCAATTTGCGGTGCGCATAAAACTTGCAGCTGGCATTTCTATAGAGGTTATGCCCTTTGCTACCCCCAGCAATTTTATGTTATTGTTTCACTCGAGCAACTTTGTAATTGAAATCAAAGTGAGTAAACTGAGAGCAAAATCAAACCTAATGTAGCACACATGAGCACTTTGCAACCCTCCGCACACACTTGTTCATGATCCTCTTCCTCCCCCCAGTAGCTCGAGAGGGGCAGCTACAAATCCAATATATATATATATATATATATTTGTATATGTATCTACTCTTGGTACTCGTGAATATGGTTCAACGTATATTTTGATTCAAGCCCTTTCACAATTAAACAATCTGTAACTGGAAATGCTGTGTGTGAATTGTTGCAAAGCGTTGCAATCGTTGCAAGTGTGGCAGGAATTGCCGGTGTTAATTCTAGTCTGGCTTACATTTCACTTGATTGGATTGTTGCCTCTGTTTGTGTGTGTGTGTGTGTGCTTGTGAGTGTGAAAAGTTTCACCGAAAAGTTTTTATTGCACTTTATGGCTGACAAGGCGCATAATTGGAAGACAATTATCTAAACGGATGGTATGCTAAAACGAGAAGGAACAATTATTTGCGGGGTTGCGACAGTTAAATACCCTTGCAGACATGTCCAAAATAATCGTTTATATTTATCATTACTTGTGCTTGCAAAGAAAATCTTGATTTTTGACCTTTTGTTCTATATATTTTAATATTATGTACTATCGATGTGGGCGATATTTTGCTTCTATGTTAGGAGCATAGGGTTTCTTGCAATTGCCATGTTTGATTATCATATCTTTGAAAGCCATAAAGTTTGATCTACAAAATGGAGTTGCATGCTATAGTTGTCCCATGTTTATAGGGCTTAGCAGATTTTGTAGGAGCATTGTTACTTTTCAAGATGTCTTTTTCAAGATATCCTAAGAAACATAATAATATTTTTTACAACAACTAATTTTTTAATCGCTCGTTTTTATAGCTGCTGCATAATATAGCGTTCTAATCCAAGCGATTTCGGCTTTTGTGCTGCCTGCAAAAAAGGCGAATCTATGGAAGATTTCATGGCGATAGATTTACAACTGAGAGTAGCTTACAATGAAACAGTCAGCCAGCATAATGGATGTGAAAATCCAGGTTTACATTAAGGCGGGGTTCGAGCCGTGAATCGAAGAATAAAAATTATTTTTTTCGCTCTTGGTCCTATGGTCCTAAAACTCATATCCTATAAAAAAATATAAGTGTTATAATAAATAAAAGTTTCAATTATAGTACAAATTTATTAACTTTTATTTAAATATTTATTAGTATGAGTAGTGCAAGTGTTTCGTGCTTATGTCGTTTAATATTTAATGCACTCTTCAAGCTAACTAAACTGCTTTTATTATTACTTTGAGCACATTATTGTATTAAAATCCAATAAGCCGTTTGTTCTACTATATGCCTACATCCATATGTAAAGTTAAGTAAATAAATGGAGAATACGGTTGTCTGGCACACTCTCACCTAACCGATACTTACAGCTTTTCGGCTTGCATTTCGTTGTTGTTGCTGCTGTTAATTTACCACAATAGGCTTAGGGGAATTCCTCAACCAGCTAAAAGCTGTTAAGCTAAGCCTGTTGGCTTACGCAATCTTGGCAGATGCATGTTGGCCCAACTGATGCAGCAAAAGCATCGCTTAAAACGCATTCGAGACGCTTGCTTATTAAGTATTAATCAATCGAGCGCCCTAATGTATGCAACAGCACACCAAATACTCTTCGGCAGAGACTCTCTCTCTCCTCTCACTCGCTTTCTCTCTTTGATTTTCGGGTACACTGCACTCTGGCGAATTCTATCCGTTTTTCAGGTAGAAATGTCTAAAAAATTAGCTTTAAATAAACAAGTTTTGATTTTGAATAAATTACTGTTACATATCAGAAATCTTAACAAAATGTAAGAATGCTAGGTGATTTTTTTTTTAAATTACAAAGCGAAATGCCTCTGCTGCTAATTTTTTATTTAATTTTATATTGTGTACTTATTATTTTAAGAGCTTAGATTTCAAAATTGATTTAAGCCAACTTGAAAACATCTTTCAAAGACAGTTTTCGTGCAAAGCTTCATCTTTAGATTATTGCTCCATTATAATTAAATTTAATAATTATAATCAATTACGAGATTTTTAATATACACTTTTTTGAATTTTTTACAAAATTCATGTTTTAAGCAGACAACCTTAATTCTGCAAATTCGACAGTATCTTCTTTAACAATTTCAATAAACTTCGTTAAATCTTATAGTTATTAATTAATGTTTGAAAAACAGCTAAAATTCCCCATAGTGCACCATGGACCTTCATATGGCGTTCAAAAGCATTTTGTCACAATATTTGTTTTGCGCCTGCTCGTATGTATGCAATCAAATTTCTGGCCACACGATGCCAGAATATAAATTGATAAATTACAAAATTATTAATTAAAGCTTGTGGTAGACAAGCTGGTCGCAGGCCGGCACTTTCTGAAAATTATGCCGCAATATTAAGATATTTACAATTTCCATATACCGCACACAATAAATCTTTTGTATGTAAGTTATTGTGCGTGTGTGTGTGTGTGTGTGTGTGTGTGTGTGTGTGCCTGAGTGTGTCTGTTCTGGTTGGGGCATACTTACTGTCCAGGCAGCAGCCGCTTAAGTTCATGTCATTTGTCATATTTGAATTTTACACTTCCTTCCGGTGGGTCTCTTGAAATTGCAATTTGCCGCACAGCCGCCAGCTATCATTGAGCCGCCCCATACTGCCCCATTCGGCACCGCCTCTAATCGCTCGCCTGCTGCAGCCGCAGTAGTTATAATTAACCAAGTTGCCGAGCCCTTAGCTGTGCAACTGCCCAGCAGCTCCCCCTCCCTGAAGTGCGCCCGAAACTCTTCGCATGACAAATGTCTTCAATTGCAGTTCCTGCGTATCTGCGGGTTGCATCTGGACTGCATAAAGTTTGGTTTAGATGCAGAGATACCAAATGGCCACCAAGTTTATGCAAATGCCGTTGACATCGAAGACGTCGTCGTCGTTGTCGTAGTATTCGACCTCCTGATTCTCGCTCTCTGGCTTCTCTAGATAAATTCCTGTGATTATATTTTGCTCAATTGCACGTGCCCGCTTATGTGTGTGTGTGTGCGTGTGTGTGTGGGGCATTTTGGCAAATTGATTTGAGATTTACCATTAAGATGATTTCTATGCATTTTGAATTTTGTTGCGCAAATTATTTTCATATAAATTATAGATTTTGTAATGAATATGAAATTAATTAATGGCACACACATACACGCACATAGCATTTGGTCAGCCAGATTAGACTTATCATATCCCAAGCCCAATGAGGCATGTATTTAGTTATTTCAAGGTATTCAAAGTATGAATTTTGGATGTTTGGCATTTTGGACCTATTGCCAGAAATATTCAGTATGCGAATTTAAATTGGCGACTAGATAAATTGATTAAATTCGAATTAATATGTATGTGAAATTAATCACTTATTATTAAATGGGGCTTATTTATAAAGGTAATGTTCTGTGTTTAAAACAAAACGCAATTATAATTTCTAAAAACAATACATTTTATTTTAGATGACTTGCTTAAAACAACTTGTTGAACAGAGGATGTGATTAAATTACAGCGCTTTTGAGTTATTTCAACAAAAAAATAAATTTTTAAACATATGTATAAATACTAGGTTAGATTACAT
Organism: Drosophila colorata; assembly: GCA_035041545.1. Classification (NCBI taxonomy): domain Eukaryota; kingdom Metazoa; phylum Arthropoda; class Insecta; order Diptera; family Drosophilidae; genus Drosophila; species Drosophila colorata. Next base: position 5,704,415 of record JAWNLD010000013.1, read on the forward strand.
ATATTTGATTGCCAATATTATGTTCTTATCTATATAAAGCAAACAATGGCGAAGCCGCTTATTATATTTATAACAAAGCATTAAGTGCTTGCTGTTGTTTAAAATTCTATATTATGAAGGTATGACAGAGGTTAAATAATTCAATTGAAATTTTCCATTACAATTTTAATTTCTTAAAACAATATATAGTTATCTAGATCTTTGATAAAACAAATTTATATATTGTTGTTTTTATTGTAATTTTAAATTGTCAATCAAAATTTATATATATGTTAGTAATAGTTATATTGTTTAGGGATTTAAGAAAATGGAAAACAAATAATGAACTCATAAAAACAATGGCAGGTAATGTAAAACCGTTTAGAAGTTAAGAAACCTTAAAGAAATTTCATTAAGTTAGCTAAAATGATACAAAATTGTTTTTTGCCTGAATTCAAACTCTAGTATAAATAAATATATTTAATATAAGAAAATTTAATTTGTAAGAGTTTCTGCATTTTTCATTTAAAATGATTTCAGTTTCCACTTGATTTAATGTAGGTGCAACTGCGTGCTTTAATTAAATATTGTGGCATTTAAAATTTAAATATTATTTTGATTAAATTGATTTTTTTTGATTCTGTTTGCCACTCAATTGTATTTAACCTATTTACTAAATGTGGTTTGATTAAATAGTCTTATATCGTCTACTAAAAGCATGACTTTAAGTGATGGCAAAGGGACCACAAGCCTTTAATTGAGTTGGCCACCAACTAGCGAACGCAGCGGCAGCTGCTTTGGGCTCAAACACAGGCGAAATGAGCACGTTTCGAGTTGCCTGCTGGTTTGCTTTGAACACATTGCGGTTTCACACATCGCATTGTAATCCCAGGCGCGCCTAAAAGCTGCCAACAGAACATAGCGCAACGGCACAACACAAACGCAGATTACAAGCCAAAGGCAAAAGGCAAACGCGCAACACGATAGCAATAAAAAAAAGTGGCCAGAAAACAGAGTCAAACAAAAAGCAGGCAACTCGACACAGCTCTAAAAACAATTTGACATTTGGCCAGCAAACAACATCAACAAAACAAAAAAATACAAAAAAAAAAAAAAAAGCAAAGCCGTTGCGACCTCGTGACGGTAGCCATAAAAAATTAGTGGGTCTGGCCAGGCGAGCAGAGCTCACGTTATCAGCAACGCCATCAATGGACGACCTGGCCATTTGACAATCTGACGGACGCTGTCAACGCCCAATACTGTCAAGCAATGTGGCCAAAGCGAAGAGCGTTCGGGTCAAATGCACAACGCCTATAAGTTGGCAACGAAATCAAATGAATGTCCTTCTGGCAACCGGACAAGCTTCGTCCTGGGTAATGCAAAGCGATAATAATACGTGACCAGTCTGGCTTCTCACAACTAGTAGCTGCTTCTTAAAGTCGTCTCTTGTTTAAGCCAAAAAGAAAAAAATGGAAAATCTTTGTAAATGAAAATAGACTAAAAATATTTTATATACGAGCAGACACTTGTGAGCGCTAACAAATTGATGTGAATTTCTTCACATGTTCATATGAAAGTTACAGCATACACACACACGCACGCAACACACACGCAAGCTAACCAAACGCCATTCATCATCATCGGCAGCTGAATATTTTATTTTGTTTTTTTTTCTCTCTTTTCCTGGTTGCCTTTTGGAACTACTACTGGAGGCGAGAGTATCCACACTTTAGCAGTAAACGGGATAAAAGGTAGATTTTACTTCTACGTGTGTCTTAAGGTGTGTGGGTGTGTGTGTGGGAAAATAAGTTTACAAGTTACAGCCTTAGGCTATTTGGCTGGATCAACTTTGGGCCAGGCTAGCATACAAACTTGGGCACAGTGGCACGAGATATGCAAATGAATAGAAAATGAATATTTATGATAAAAACACAACATTTTAGTAGCCAATTTAAGTCGATTATTTCACCTTTTTTTGTTAAAAAACTGTTGCTTAAATTTTTAAATATCTTTTAAAAATCTTTTAAAAGATGTGGCGACTATGACGTTTGGCTATGATTATATTACCTGGGCTTTAAGCCCAGATAATTTTAAAATTATTTAAATGGTTAAAAATGTAAAGTGGGCTTTGTGTTATGAATTTTTATCCACTTAGCCAAAAAAATTAATAGCTTTTTAACATATGGCCTCGACAAAAAAATGTATATATAAAATAATATATAGTAAACAAATTGAAACTTTACTCTCTTGGCCATATAGTTGTATCCGCAAGCCATATTTTAAACTTGTTCTTGCAATTTTTACACTAAGGCCCCTTGGTATATTATTGTCATAATTGAACTTAAGCAAATGACTTTGGCTGCACTGTATTGAAGCACTTCAGTTAGCCAAGACTTATGGCTATTGTAATACGAAGAGCATAACAGTTTTTGTGTAAAAATATTGCCTAAGTGAAAAAAGTTTTCACATATGATTTATTTATTTGATTTGTAGCTATACCCAAGGTACATATACAAGTGCTCTCTCCCCGCCCCGCCGCTCCTGACTGCTTTATTCCCTGCCTTTGCTTTATCCATGTCTGATGCATGTGAGTTGCCCAAGTTGTTCGACTGTTAACGGTTCTCAGTGTTGTGTAAGTTGATTAGTGATTAGTTTTTAAGTTGCTGGGCACTATTGATTGATTGATTGATTGATTGATAAGCCGCTTACGGCTGGGCTTGCGTGTGGTCATTGAATTTAATTAGGGAATGGATAAGCTCTCTGGTGATACATCTCTGTGGAGTGATAGCATATGGCATGTAATTATATTAAATTATTATATAATTCACAATCTGTGTCGAGCACTCCCTGGAGCGTGCAGCATTTCATAATATTTGTAACTTATTTAAAGTCATGACACTCGCAAAAAGCTGACAAATTTTATTTCCGCTAGAGTCACGCACCGGGGAACAAGTCACTGAGCCAGCGACCCACTTCCAAACATTGCCTGCTTGCCGCCGGGGCATGCGGGACGATGGGGGGAATGAAGAGTCGCCCAACAACATTTATGCGAATTGTCTTTTGTGCGCTTCATTTCGCATAAACAAATCTCGGGCGTTGTATATTTATACCGGAAACGTGCAAATAACGCCCCAGGGACTAGGCAAAGTAGAGTCATCCAACTTCTCCGCGTTCTCGACGCTGTTGTCGCCATTGTTGTGGCCGCTGCCACCTGCGTCGCTCAGATTTTTTTTATTCCCATCAACTAACTACGTTGAGAAAAAAATTTACTTGACGTTTCCGTTGCAGTAAAAACACATGGCCGAAATACAAACAAACAAACCAACAGGAGTGTTTAATCAACCGTTGGCAAGCCGACTTCTGAACACGCTTACAAATACAAGAAGGTCATGTTAGCTCTAATTTGGTTTTGGGAGCTGTGCCATATGAGCTACACTGTGTGTCTGGCAATCCATCAAATTTTTCAGAACGATATGGGATTTTTTTTGTACCATTATAAATTATATTCAATAATTTATATTAAAGTTGCATTCCCTCCAAATAAGAATATTGTTTTCATTATCCATAATCCGCATCGCAGCAGCTAAAATATATTCTACTCTTGTTCTAAATACGTCCATATAATTCACATTGTTTAATATTTTAATTGTTAAATATTTTTAATTTTTTTAAATCTTGTATTCAACTTTTTAATTAACAGCAATTGATTGTTACTGTCAATCAATTAGCACTTAGTTATGCCCAACGTAGACACTCTAAAGGTTATCCTAGTGTGAGTTCCATCGCCAGATTATTATTTGGATCAAAAGACCCCATTCGATATTTGAAGTGTGTTCTAAAAGCCTTATTAATTAGTACCTTTGGCAAAATTATTAATTTGTTTATATTATCAAGTACAATTGCAGTAGTTTAAATTAATCAATAAAAAGACCTTTGAGCTGTTAGTTCTAATTTTTCACCTGCTCAGGGGGATGTACATTAGAATTGCTTGTTGCTTAAGAAGTAATAAAAATATAGAAAATTCAATCATGAGTTAAATAATTTTTAAATATTCCTATTCATCTCAATAATTAATAAAGCTGAGATAATTGTGGTGATTTAAATTAAATTAAATTTAAATTTTACTTATAAAAAAAATCGGATCATGTTGTCGTTTTTTGTTGTAAATTTCTTTTCAACTTTAACTTTGTTTTACTCGTTAAAATATTTTTAAAATTTTCCGCATCTGGAAAAAAATAAAGACAAATTTGACAAATAAACGTGTGCAGGTCCGGTCATAAGAGCGTTCGTCAGTGGGCGCTTGGCTCAAAAAAAAAAGGGAATTAAGAAATATGAAAATAACGAATTCTTATATACAACTGCTACAAAATGGTTAATGTAGTTCAAGTAGCCTTGACAAGTGTAAAACAAACTGTTGTCGTATTTGCGTTTTTCTACAGTCTACTTTTCGGCTTGCCTGGCCATTGTGTGTGCGAGTGGTGTGAGTGTGTGTGTGTGTGTGTGTGGCAGCTCAGTGCAGCTGGTTGGTTTGGCTTTTGTGTGCGCCTATTGTCAAATTGAATTGTAATAGACACGTTTTTGCAAGGCAGTGTGTGTTCGACTGTGTGTTGTCTTTGTATGTGTGTGTAAGTGTGTGTGTGAGCCTGACACTTTATATTTACAGCTGCGCTCGTCACGCTCGACCAGACCCATGCGCCAGCTTACCAGCTCGTCCCCCTGATTCGTGCCTGCCTACGTCCCTGGCCATATCCCCCTACTATTTCCGCCCGTCTCATAGTCAGTCCGTACCCGGCTTAATTTTATGCAAACGAAACGTATGCGGCGTCTTTCGCGCGCATAAAAAAATTTTATTGCATACATTTAGGCAGCTGCACAGCTACTGTCTCTACTTGGCCCTGGGCCTGTGAGGGGGTTCGAGGGGTTTGAGGTTTGCAGTCAGGCAGCTCTGTTGCCTTCATATTTGCATTTTCTTATTTAAATGTCGCCTTTTAAATGACGACAAATTGCTTTGACGTTGTGTCGCTTTTTGATTTAAAAAAAAGAAATTTTAAAAAACAGAGAAAACCAGTAAGACAAACGAGTTGAAAGGCCCAGCTGTGTGTGGTTGTGGATGGGTGGGTGTGTCTGCGTGCATGTGTCTCTTAGTCACACTGTATGTGTGTGACAAGTGGAAAATGGTTTTGTTTTGCTTAAAGGCTAAAAAGCTGCTTTCTGTGCAAATGAAAATGCATAACAAAATGCAAGCTGGATAAAATGAAAACAAAAACATTAGAAAAATAAATACAACAAAACAATTTTTTTCCATGTGAGTATGTTATACACAAGCTGAAGGGCAAAAAATAAAATGAATTCAATAACTTGGAAAGTAAATAAAATGAAATCAAATATTTAAACACCTTGGCAAAAAAATACTGTAGTATAATATTTTTCTATATATATTTTAAGCTTAATATGTTCCTCGTTGAAAATTATTACTGGAAATCCTTAAATATTAATATTACTATTTCACAATATTGTGTCATAGGCATTGTTAGATCTATATTAACCCTCGCGTTATTTCCATAAATATCTGCCAAAACAATCAAATTCCATACAAACTGTCCAAAATTCAACTGCAAATTACAGGCACCGTTATCCCAATTAAAACGAACAAAAATTCAAAAACCGTAAAAACAGTAAACAACATTGTCACTTAATTTAATCACATTTATAAAAACCACTAATTGACTTTTGAACGTTAATGCTCGAGCACCATTGAAAATGCCAGCACACAAGCACACCAACACACATACCTCACACACACACACACAGACGCACTGTAAAATTATTGCATACGAACCGGATCCATAAAAGGCAGGACAACAAAATGTTGCCATAATTGGTATTTTTGATATGCATAAAATTTTGCCGGGTCATAAGCTGGCATTTCTATATGAGAGCCGCTGCAAGTATGTGTGTGTGGGTGTTTATGTGGGGCTAATTAAATTATTATTTTCCACAAAATTGCGGTCCATGGTAGAAATAACTAACGATACGAGTATAAATGTGCCCAACGCTGCTTATTTATCTATGAGCGTTGCATAATTTTTGCCAATTTCGGAATTTCAGGTAAATTTCTCATATAATGTGACTCCATATAAGTAATTTGCATGTATGTATTTGACTGCTGTCGAATATTCCATCAATTACCCTAAATTTGGGAAAATTCTGGTATTATACACTTACAGAGGGGTTTTTTTTTAAAGAAATTTAAAACGCTACTTTGGAGGAATAATTAAAAATGGTTTTTTTTTTTAAATTCTTAACAAGAAAAATCTAAGAATTACTTTGACAATTTAAAAAAAAATTTGTTCAACGTCTATATACATATATTTTTATGTTTGGCTTACAGTGAAAAATTGGAAAATTACAAGAAAACAACCATATGTCTAGGTTTATTATTTGGTAAATCTGATAAATGTATTTTATCCCTGAAATAGCTTGAACAACCTGTTTTACACCCGTGCAGAGGGTATTCGAAATTATCAATCATATACAGATTCCATTCAAGCAATCGTTAAAAACTTAGTTTTTGTATGTAAACACCCTTGTACATCGGCACACATAAGTGTTATTTTTCTTATTTTATTTATTTGATTTATTTTTGAGGTAAAATAATTGGATTTGCTAATTAATTCAATACTTAATATGGGAATAGTTAATTTTATAAGACGATTCGTCAGTCTACTTGTTGGAAAAGAAATTCCACGCTCACACTTTTATACAACTAGAATAATTGCATATTATATTCTTGCTGATTCTAAAAGTCCTATCCTTTCTGTTGCCAGGCGTAACAACACTCGAGCCGGGCATACTTACACGTTAGCCAACTCGAGTATTTGCCAATTTATTTTAATTAATGCTTGACTCAGCTGCCGCAGCATGTTAACAAATCGAATTGGTTTTTGTTTTCATTTATGTCACTGCTAATTGCCACTAGAAAATTGCATGCTACTGACTCGTTTCGAAGGATTTGAATAGATTTGATATATTTGAGAAGTGCTGCCATATAAATCAATGTAATAAAGTTGAATGTTCTCTGCTATGGGTAGGCTGGCAAGAACTTTAATGAGCTACAATATATTAGACAGCAATTTGTTTGAGAAAAATTTTTTATTTAAATTAATCAAAATGCATTTTGTAGCAATTAAAATATGTAAATAAATGATAAGGATTTGCAAAAGATAAAGTGCAATTTAGAAAAGAATTGTGTTCAAATTAAATTGTATATGTATATGTATAATGCAGAGTTCCAAATTCAGAATTTATTTTATCGATTTGATTTATTTATCCTTTGCATAGACATTAGTTCAAATAAGCTACTAATTGTTGCAAAATGTGTTATTTGTAATTTATTATAATGGAAAAATAAAAATTGTTTGCTATTAAAAAAATACCATACATTTTCTTTTTTAATTTACAAAAAAATGCAATTAGCTTAGGCAACTTTTCTAGGAAAAGTATATTTACAAGTTGGCTGGCCTTGAGGTCAATGTTGGTTTTTGGAATGAAAAACAGGTTCCTCATATAGTTATTTCAATTGATATAATGCCAACTTTAAATATTTTCATTATATTGTATTTATTGTTTATTTTTTGTACTTAATAGCAAGGTATTTATTATTATTTAATTTCTTTTCGACGTAATGCAAAAATGTATTGAATGGGAAAAGCCTTATTATTAAGACAATATCAATAGATAATGAAAATCGCCTTTATTTACAAATGTGTGCTAATAGTTTTTGAAACACTGATAGGTATAGTAAATGTCATGTAGGTGATTGATTCCACTTCAGTATAGCGCTTCTTTACAAACATCACAGCTCAATCATTGGTACTTCATGTTTTGTTTTCAGATTGCCCATTTGGTTTATTTTTCACACGCTATCAGTTTTCAATGAATTTTCAGTTTTCCACTCACACTCGAAGCGTGCGTCGGTTATTCATCACAACTTTGCAGTGTAAACATGACTGAGAGGATATGTGTGTGTGTTTTTGTGTGGCTGTGTGGGCGATCTTTAAATTTGTGTGTGCACATATTAACTCACATGCATATATACATATATATATATATATTTATATATATATATACACATATGGGTATATATGTGTCACGCTTTGGCTGTCCAGCCGTTCATGTCCTGGCGCCTGCATTCGCCCATGTTCCCTGCAATTGCCAATCAATGTTTGCGCAAAAATATTTGCTTTTCTTATTTTCCGCGCTCTTAGGCCGCAGCGTGTTTATTTTATGGGTGTGTGTTGGTGTATGTATGTGCGCTGGCTGTGTGTGTGCGTATTTGTCGGTATGTTCTTTTTTATTTTCAATAAATCGGCCCAAGCATGCCGTGCAGCTCAATTCCAGCGGATTAAATTATTAAAAAAAAGTGCTCGAGTGCACAAACAACAAAACATGAATGTCTGCAGTTAAAAAGCAACGTAGATACTTTAATTTGATTAACATTTATATTGGCTGTGAGTGTATGTACAAGTGATGTGGCCTTTTGTTTATTAAGGGTGAAGAGTAAGTCTCTTTAAGGCAATTTTAAATTTATATTGAACGCATCATGAACTCATGTCAGTCTACTTAGTTTTAAATATTTCCTTTTGTATTAATACAATTAAAAGTATAACATGTTAACAAAACTGTCTTAACTTAACTGAATTATAGCATTATCTGCAGAGGCTTTAGACTATGTTGTAAGCTTACGTAAATGATAGGATAATAAAGTTATAATCTGTTGGCAGAATTCTTCTTCGCTTGTAGAATTAACCGTTGTGTCTGCTTTGTGCAGACTAGACTAGAATATGTGTACATGAAATAAAAGACGACGATCTGTTTCGTTTCAAAGTAGGCGAGAGACTATTTTTAATGAGAGCAAACCAAAACTTATGAGCTAGAGTTGTGGAGTTGCCACTCCGTTGTATAGTGCAAGCATTGCCAAATCAACACTCCTCCTCAATACTTGCATTACAAATTTCTTACATTATTGTAACCCAAGCAAACCAGTACATTTCATATGGCTTGCTTTTTGCAAATTCTTTGTGAGTATATCAGCTACCATATCTTTTGTTGGACAATACTTCAATTCAATTACATTATCTTCAAAACAATTTCGGATATGGTGATACTTAACATCTATATGCTTACTTCTGGCATGGTAAACTGGATTTTTTACAAGATTGATCGCGCTCAGGTTATCGCCATGTATAGTTACAGTGTCAAGCTTAAATGTTAACTTCATTTCATTTATTAACTTGCTTAAATACATTGCCTCCTTAGCAGCTTCAGACATAGCCATGTACTCTGCCTTCGTACTGCTTAGCGCGACAGACTTCTGCTTCCTTCTTTGATGCCCAACAGAAAGCAGAACCACCCCAAATGTAGGTGTATCCAGTGTACGATTTCCGGTCACTTGCGTCGTTTGCCCAGTCTGCATCTGAGTAACCGCAAATGGCCTTGCCCGTTTTCTCATACTTCAGCTTCAAATCTAAAGTTGTATGCAGATACCTTAACACCTGCTTGGCGGCTGCCAAGTGCTCGCTGTGAGGATTCACATTCCTCTGCGACAACTTACACACCGAGTGTAATATGTCCGGCCGTGATGATAACGCTATATACATAAGCGATCCAATAATAGATTGATATTCCGTCACGTCGACCTTCTTGCAACTTGCACTGTTGCAATTAACTTGGAAGTTTGGTTCCAACGGCGTTGCTGATGATCGACATTCGCTCATGCCCAACTGTGATAGCAGGCAACTTATGTGATTCTTTTGGCACACCAGCATTGCCCCGGTCTCGCCTTCACGCATAACTTCAAGGCCTAAGAAGTTTGCAATTGGACCCTTGTCGACTACCTGAAATATAGAAGAGATTTGTTTTTTTTTTCGCTTTTACCATGTCATCCAGGTCTGAGCACGCCAACAACAAATCATCAACGTAAACGGCTATAACGTTGATCGTCTTCTCCTTTGTAGTCTTCGTGTACAGGCATGGCTCACTTTCGCATGCCCTGTAGCCTATTTTCCTCAAAACACCATCCAGTTTTTCATTCCAGACACGGCCTGATTGTTTCAAGCCATACAATGATTTCTTTAGCTTCAGTACGCTTCCCGATCCGTCATTAAACTGCTCCGGCTGCTTCATGTAGACGTCATCCTCAAGATCGCCATTCAAGTAAGCTGTCGATACATCGAGCTGATGCACATGCAACTCATATTCTGCTGCCATGGCCAATACCATGCGAATAGTTGCATACCGGACGACTGGCGAATACGTTTCCTCATAGTCAATGCCGAATTTCTGACTACAACCTTTAGCTACTAAGCGCGCCTTGTAGCGCTCAATTTCGCCTGCTGGACCTCGTTTCAACGTGAACACCCATTTACAGCCTATAGCTCGTTCACCTGCAGGAAGCTTGACTCCTCCTTGCCATGTTTTATTTTTTAGTAAGGCACCATACTCCTCCTGCATTGCGTGCATCCATTCTTGTGCCTGTGGGCCTGCCATGGCCTCACTTACTGAACCTGGAATTCCGATATCCTTGCTGCTCATCATGTTTAGTACATTGTATTGTTTACGCGGTCTTCCTCCTAGACCCGTTCTGATCAGTTTGGGCCGTCCTGGTCCAATCTAAACTGCATCCATGTCAGCTGCCTCACCATCGCTTTCATTGCTTTGGTCATCTTGTACATCGACCATGTCGTCATCAGTGTCCTCCTGATTCTGCGACTCTCTGTCGTGTTCCGTGTTCAGCACTGCCTCAAGATTTACAGCTGTTTCTTGTATGCATCTCTCCACAAAGTATACATCACGGCTCACTTTAAATTCACCTGTCTCCTTGTCATATAATCGATATGCTTTCGAAGTTTCAGAATATCCGACCATTATATACTGCTTCCCTTTTTCTTGGAATTTTTTCTTTTGACTTTTGTTCAAAACAATAGCGATCGCTCCGAAAATTCTCACAAGTGTTTTACTACCGGCTTGTGCCCGGTCCACACTTCATAAGGAGTGACACCCACTAGCGCCTTTGTTGGAGACCTATTTCTCAAATAAGCAGCACATGCTATAGCTTCAGCCCAATATGATTCATCCATACCTGCGCTATTTAACATTGCTCGTCCCATCTCTAGTAGAGTTCTGTTGAATCTTTCAGCAACTCCATTTTGTTGCGGTGTATATGGAACCGTAAGTTGCCGACGAATGCCCAATTTCTCCAGATACATATCAAATTCCTTGTTGGAATATTCAGTGCCATTGTCGCTTCTTATCGCTTTTATTTTCATACCTGTCTGCCGTTCAACCATGGTCAGATGGTTCTTGAACACTTTTAAGACCTCAGACTTATGCTTTATAAAATACACATGAACATATCGACTCTTATCGTCAATTATTGTCACGAAGTACTTGTTGCCTCCGATCGACAATTTATTCATAGGCCCGCACACATCACTATGCACCAGTTCTAAAACATCTTTGGCTCTTGTTTCAGACTTTCCAAATGGCGCTTCACATGACATTTATTTTTTAAACATGATATGCACTTCATATCAACAGCTGATCCCGCAGACTCAAATGTCAAACCACGAACCATATCCTTGGTTTTAAGCTCATGCAAACTTTGCATATTCAAATGGCCATAGCGCTCATGCCATTTCAACAATTCGTCATTTTCTTTACTAAAACACAATCTTTCAATTTTCTTTAACTCGCACATATACAAGCCATCAACATTTTTTGCTGTTAGTATCTGACCGTTGTCATTGAAAGTTGCGAACTCCTTAGTAAATTTTACCGTGCATCCGTTTAGTACCGCCTTTCCAACTGATATAAAACTAAATTGTAGTTCTGGTACATACAGCACGTTGTTCAGTGTAATTTTAAAACCTTTTTGGCTATTAATTACCACTATACCACGTCCACTCGACGTTAGTTGCTTATTTCCAGCTAGCTCAATATCTTGTCTGTATTCCTCGAATACCTTAAACAATTCGCGTCGCGCACACATATGTGAAGTGGCGCCGCTGTCGACGCACCAAGCACCAGCACTTACTTATACTGTCGTTACTCTTTGCTACTCCAGCGAACGATCTGCTGCTGCTCTGGTTGTCGTTTTTCCTGTGCTCTTTACGCTCTCCATCGCTGCTGTCGCCAACTGCTCTGCCGCTACGACAATTTGCAGCGAAATGCCCTTTCTGGCCGCAGTTCCAGCACTTTCCATCTCGTTGCTTCGTCTTCTGAGCACCGTTATTTTGTCTATTCCAAGATTTTTCTGTCTGCTTTTTGCCTGCAGACTGCGCCGAAAATGCTTGCGCGCTCACATGTTGTTCATTGCTTTTGCGCCTTTCCACTTCTTCTATCAACTTGCTCTTTATTACGCTGAGCGTCGGTAAGTCGTCTCGCGCTTCCAATGCAACAACAAAGTTTTCGTATGACGACGGCAAACTCGCCAATAACATAATTACGAACAACTCTTCGTTCAAAGAAATACCAATTTCTGCGAGATTTTCAACGATTTTTGAAAACTCCAATACATGCTCCTGTACGCTGTCACCTTCCTGCATACGTTTTTGAAGCAACCTTTTAAATAATGTAATGTCACCTTGCGAACTGGACCTGATGGCTGATGCATCTTTTTCAGATCATCCCACATATCCTTCGCACAAGTCGACTTTTTTGCTCCACTTATCTGTGATGCGCACATGGACAAAAATAACACTGCCATTGCCTTTTCATTTTGGTTCTTCCACAAACTGTATGCCGCTGTTGACTCATCTTCCGGCTTCACGCTTTCGCCGGACACGACTGCCCACAAATCCTGATGCGTTAACACGCTCCTCATGAGCACACACCATGTGTCATAATTGTTGTCACTCAGTTTTTCAATATTATACAGTGAACTCATTTTCACAATTTTCCAAGCTTGTTGCTTACACAGTTTTCTTTTAAACAAAACCTCTATCGACACCTATGTCTTCTGTTCAATTTCACGCATATATATTCTTGCCCTGGGCGCTTAACCTGGGCCCATAACCTGTTGGCAGAATTCTTCTTCGCTTGTAGAATTAACCGTTGTGTCTGCTTTGTGCAGACTAGAATATGTGTACATGAAATAAAAGACGACGATCTGTTTCGTTTCACAAAGTAGGCGAGAGACTATTTTTAATGAGAGCAAACCAAAACTTATGAGCTAGAGTTGTGGAGTTGCCACTCCGTTGTAAAGTGCAAGCATTGCCAAATCAACATAATCATAAATGAAAATTAGTTTTAACGTCCAATTTTGCACTTATTTTAAAATATAAATACATATGTCTTACTTATTGATTGATTAGGAATTTATATTTTAAATTAAAGAGAGGCAGAGATAAAGAAAACGACTGTGACAGTAAAAGTTAGTATGACTGTCAATGTAATATTAGTTATGAAACAGTTGTGATATTTCCAATTCTCTCACATATGTATTAATAATTTAAAAGTAATGTACATATTCAGTTTTCCATTCGCTACTGTAGATTAAGCTTACAAAGAAAAGAGGCAGTGAGAGTCAAATCAGTTAAAATTATGTTCAAAAAACAAATTAGTTATACTTCTAGTTCATGCTATTTTTTTAAATAAAATTTAATTGAAATCTATACTACTGTTGGCAAAAATTGTTAAGACAAGGTGGGGCTTTACTACAAATTGAGATTAGAAAACACCAAAAATTCTTTAAATAAATTAATAATTATACAAAACTTTAAAATTTACGCAATTTCCCTAATCAAAAGTTTAGCCTATATTATGACCGCCCTTCTATGAGCACCGTCCGTCAATTTCTGTATGGAATCACATTCAATTTCCATGTTTCCTCGGGCGAATAATGTAGCCAAAAATAAATCGCTTAAGGCCAACTGCCAGCAGCCAGGCTAACCGAAGCTCAAATAAAATTTGAGCTGCACGCCATTTTCATATTAAATAACTTTGTGTATATTTCCTGTGCTCTTGTGATGAGCTACTTATTCCCAATCTTTTTTTTTTGGGTTTTTTTGTTTTTTTTTTTTGAGTCGACAGGTGAATAAGTTCACAGCGTTTCAGCAGCACAGTTTGGTTCGAGTTCCAAAATGGAAGAGTCAAGAACTAAGAAGCTCATAATTTCAGGTGAAAAAAATTTGTTTGTTTATTTTAAGGTAATGCTACCATAAGACCAATCTGAAGTAGAAAAAAAAACACTTCTAATAATAATTATCGGATATATTTCGTATCTAAAACGAATGAATTTAGCAGCTAATGAAACTGTAACAATTTCACTTGGCTCCTATTCAGGGCATTGAAAAGGGCTTTTCACAGGTGAATCAAAAGCCAAATCAAGGGAATTTCATATATGTAGGCCACTTGTTCAAACGCACCTCAGAGTTGGCTACACAAAAGGTAAAGGCTGGCAAACAGACAACCAATGCAAACGGCCCGAAGGGTGTTATCTCATGCGGCGGGTGTTAACCTGTGAAAAGGATACACAACACAAATGCCTGCGAATGTTTTGATAGCAAGTGTTAGTGTGGAATATGAAGATTACACAAGTGCTGGGGGAAAACGAGGCGCCTAATCATCCAACCCTCCTCCTTTTAATCTGAAAATTGCCTGTGTGTGCATGGGTCTCTTAGAAATGTTATATTGCATGTGCAATTGAGCTAATGAGCTCAAGCTGGATTAGCAGTGTATTTAAAACATGGCAAGTAGCTGTATAAATGTTACAAAAACTTAATAAGCTTTTTACTGCCTTAGAATTTGAAAATTATATAAATCTTTTTATTTAATAATAATCCGTAATAGTTGCAGTAGTGGTGGTAGAATTAGTGGTTGTTGAAGTAGTAGTAGTGGTAGAATTAGTGGTTGTCCAATTAGTAGTAGTAGCAGTCGTAGTAGTAGAAGAAGTAGAATTAGAAGTATTAGTAAAAGGAAGTAGAATTAAAGGTATTAGTAAAAGTTGTAGTATTAGCGCTAGTAGTAAAAGTAGAAGTATTAGAAGTAGTGGTAAATGTAGTATTAATATAGTAGTGGAAGTAGTAGTATAATTAGTTGTGGAAGTAGTAGTAATAGTAGTAATAGTAGTAGTAGTAGTCGTGGTAGAAGTAGGTGTAGTAATAGAAGTAGTATTAGTAGGAGAAGTAGTAGTAGTAGATAGTAGTAGTAGTAGTATTAGTAGTAGAAGTAGTAATAGTAGAAGTAGTATTAGTATAAGAAGTAGAAGTAGTAGTAGTAGTGGTAGAAGTAGAAGTAGAGGTAGTAGTTGTAGTATTAATATTAGTAGTAGAAGTAACATTAAAAGCTGTAGTAGTAGTAAAAATAGTAGTAGTAGTAGTATAAGTAGTATTAGAAGTACACTCAACTTTCTTTTATGCGATTTCGAAGTTTTGCGGTTTTTCCATTCAATTTTTATGCAGATTTTATCCAAGATTTCAAAGTTATGCGATTTATTTTTTATTTTGTATTTTTTATGGGATTAAATTTTTTAAATATTTGTTCAATACAGAATAAGCAATACCAAAGCACAATATTTTTGTAAGATTAAATTATCTTGGAGCTAATGCATTCGTTGTGTTGATTTGGTTGATTAGGAAGATTAATTTTTTCAGTTTTAAAATAAAAACTTTTTTTACTATGGAAAAAAAAAAGTCGTCTTATGATTTTTTCGAAAATTTTGGAACGTATCCCTAATTATAAAATGTAAGTCATGTCATTTTTAGGCGATAATTATGGAACACATCCCTATTTTTACCGTATAAGTAGTGTCTGTTTTATGCGGTTTTCTGTGGAACGTATCAACTGCATTAGAAAACAATTTAGTGTAGTAGTAAAAGCAGTAGTAAAAGTAGAAGCAGTACCAGGTGAACTAGTAAGAAAAATAGTAGTAACCTTAGAAATTGTGATATTAGCAGATATATCTATATTGCCATATTCAATTTATGCCCCAGGTCTCACAATTGCCCCAGGTCTCACAAACTCACAATTATCCCAGGCACTATTTGTACTCCCTTGCTAGATGAAACGCCTTTCCCGTGCCATCAAAGCTCAATATATGATAATTGGTATAGCTAATAGGTGACAAATGCATTCCCTTTCTAGATTTTCTACACCATAAGAACAGTTGAAGGCTTTGTGTAATGTGTTTAAATTGCTTACTGTTTATTTAGGCCCTAGTTTTTTCGTTAACGTGCACCCACTGGTTAGGATTAATGTAGATATTGGAGACAGTGCCGCGTAGCGTTTTCAGGCCTTGGTTGAGTGGCACCGGTTTGGGGCGTTGCGCCACGCCCTGTATCCACTGCTGCCACGCCAGTGCCGCCTGCTGCTTGCGCTGCTGCTGTTGCTGTTGCTTCCGCAGCGCCTCCCGCTGCTGCAGCTGCCGCCGCTGCTCCGCCTGTTGCATTTTGTTCAGCTCCCAGCCCTGCAGGCGCCGTTGCGCCACCTTATCCAGTCGGGGCTGGACTGCAACAGTATTTGTTTTGCGCTTGGCTGTGGCGCCTGAACACTGGCGTGCCTTTCGGTTGCACCACTCTTGCACCCGCTGCTCGTTTAGCTGTTGACGCATCGCCTCCTGCTGTTGTTTTAGCTCGCGCTGCTCCCGCGCCGCCTGCTGCTTGTACTGGCATTGGCGCTTCTTGCCAGAAAGCCAATTATCGTAGGCCTCGTTTGAACGACGCATCAGCTTCAATTGGCCCAATTGCGACTGCTGGTCAAAGTACAGGGAAGCTGTGTCCGAGCCAAGCTCGAGCAGCGGCACGCAACAGCTCCGAGTGTCCGCTTCGGTTGGCTGGCTATCGACGGACGTGTACATGGAGACGGCCTCCTCTTCCTCCCAGCTGCACATGGATGTCGTGGAGCCTCTTTCCAGCGGCGGGTTCTCCAGCTTGCATTGCTTGAGTAACGTGTGTTGGCGTGGCTTCGCCTTGTCGGTAGTTAAAACGGCTTCTCCGCTACCTTCTGACAGGGAGCTATTGTCGGTGCTGTTGTCTGGAGTCAGCGTTGCAGTCTCCGTTTCCAAGGACCTGGGCGAGCTACAGCGCAGTGTGGACATCTCCGTGCCGGCCATCGAGTTGAGCTCGTAGGACGATGCGGAGTGGCCCACATAGCGCACTGTGCTAGGACTGGAGACCAAATCACCCTGCACCGAGTCGTAGGACTTGATGTATGTCCGCGAGCAGTTTGTGTGCCGAGGCCCCGTTTCGCATTCCTCATCCATGGCGTGGATGGGAATTTTATTCATCTTGGAGCGACCACCGCTGAACATTTCACAATCAATAAACTTGCCACGACTGTTCATGCGACCGACAAAAGCCATTTTTTTAAGATCTAAAAAGTAGCAAGTTTTTTATCTGCAATTGTAACTTTATTTAGCTCTCACTTACTTCAGAGTCTTCGATCCAAGTTGGGGAATAAGGTCGTCTTTCGTTGACGACTACGCACGTTATTCGAACTCGAAAAAAAAGGAGAGAAACTGTAAAGCAAATAAAACTGTATGTGTATGTGTGTACACAACAATAATCAGAATGAGAGTGATAAACGATCTAAAATGGTTCTACACTTTTGACAATCGACACTATGCAGATGTGATTCTGGCAAGTATTCAGTTTTGGAAAAACTGACTTTTTGTGATATTTACTCTAGACAATATTACACGGCAAGCATTTGACTAAAAATTCTCGTGCGAGATCCACTTTAGGTTTTGAATTTCTGATAAAAACTCTTTGTGGGATTTATATTTCTTATTTACTATCGTTAACATGGCTGGTTTTATCGACTTGTATAATATGTTTTCAATTATTTATTAGTTTTTATTGACTTGTTCGCTAAACGCATACAAAATGGGTAAAAAAAGTTTAATAGTTTTTGCAAATGTATGTAATTGACAAAAGAAGGCATCTCCGACCCCATATATATTCTTGATCAGGACGACGAGCTGAGTCGATTTAGCCATGTCCGTTTGTCCGTCCGTCCGCCGGCCCGTCCGTCCGATCTCGAAAATTACAAAAGCTAGAGACCTAAACTTTTCGACTATAGATTCTCCGAACCCATACGCAGAACAGGCTTATTATTTTTTTCGATATCTTGCTCCACTTCATTAATATCGATAATAATCGATTTCAAGAATTTGGTTTCCTAGCATATCTCGTAGACTAATTTATCTAATGAACAAAATTTGGCATTGTAAGTTTAGTTTATTAAATATATTTTTATGTGGTATTGATTAAAATTCTAAATACAATTGTATTCAATATAACAAATTTAATTCTTTTTTTTTATCGTATTCAAAGTGAACAAGATTAATAAACTTTCTTAAAAAGAAAATTGGTTCATGCCATATTTAAAATAAGTGTCATACCTGGCCATTAACTTAATTTGAATCAAATTCTCAAGTACCCGCTGTTGCCACATTGGTTTCATTTCTGGCAGATAGATGAAAGTAAAATAATTTGTTGACCGCAGCAAAATTTTTGTGGCGCTGCGCTCGTCTCGGTTGAAGTAAATAACATTCTTGATTTCATTTTCTATTAATATACAATTTAGTTATTTTTTTGCTATTATACGTACGTTTCTCTAGGATTTGTGGCACACCCGCTTACATTTTGATTGCCGTTGCAGTTGCGGCTGCCGCTTTTACATTCTAATCGAAATTTTTTATTGTTCAAAGTCACGAAACGTGAGCGACGCTGCGACGTCGGCGAGGTAATGTCAGTTATTTGACAGCGGCAACAGTCGAGTGCAGTGCCCGACTTTGGGCAGGGGTATGGGCAGTATGGGCGGGGACATGGGCAGGGCAGGGGTATGGGTACGGGCGGACAGGCCACACAAGCACACAGTTCCGCCCTTCGAGTCGCCGCTGTTACCACAGGCTCGGGCATTTCAGTGCCGCCGTCTAAAAGCTAAGCCCAAAATGTGCCACTTAGCCGAGCGGGCATAAAAACTGCAGTCAATTGCCCTCAGCCATCACTGCCACGCCCCCCTTCTCGCTGGCAGCAGGTTGAAACAAAAAGCAGACCGCGTTGGCATTGCAACCAACATTATTTTATAATTTACAAGCCAGCCGCACGACGTCGTCTGCTACACGATTTGTCTTTATCGACAACACACGAATTTCTCTATCCAACACGGCGTTCAGCATGAAATTCCATTAGTGAGGGGTGAGTGTGTGGTAAATGGGAGTGAGTGTGGCGAGTGGAAGTGGGTGGTAAACTGGTTTTCGATTTTAGACATATTATGGAATTTCATTGATAGAAATCGAAATTATTGTTTGCAATGCGCGAGCGAAATACTTTGGTGCATAATTTTGTAGCATAGCATTATCTCAGATGGCATCTAAGCAGATACAGGGTTCAGCTGGGAGCAGCTCGAAGTCTTACCATTTGTATACCCTGAACCCATTGAAAATGGGTAAAAAGGGTATAATGGTTTTGTGCAAATGTATGTAACAGAAGCAAGCATCTCCGACCCCATAAAGTATATATATTCTTGATCAGCACGACGAGCTGAGTCGTCCGTCTGTCTGTATGAACACAGCGATCGCGGAAACTACAAAAGCTAGAAACCTAAACTAAACGACTAAAGATTCTCCTAATCCATACGCAGTACAAGTTTATAATTTTTTTCAATATCTTTCTCCGTTTCATTATTATCGATAAAAATCGATTTTAATACTTGGTTTTCTTGGTATATCTCGGGGACTATACAAGCTAGAGCCATCAAATTTAGTTTATTATATGCTCGTAAGTAATACGCAGATTTTGAATATTTCGGATTTTGGATACCTCCCCCATTCGCCCCCCATATCAAAAACTACAGACTTGCGCTTTGGTTTGTACATAGATATATATGCTCTTATTAAACACTGAAAGTTTCATAGCGATCATACTCTTAGTTTAGAAGTAAGTCATTTTCCATAGTGGGGCTAAGCGCAACCGATGTGTAAGGTGCGCAGCTTGCTGCGTTCGTTTATGTGTGTGTGAGCCGCGACTTTGTAAATGTGTGTATGAATCCAGAGAGCTTTAAATGTATGTAACAGCTCGCCGCTGGGTTCAGGGTATCTCCTAGTCGGGCACACCCGACTAGTTGTTATGAATTGTTAATTCATGGAAATATTTGGTTCATACTCACTCAGTTCAAATATAATATTTAAGCAACACTCACTTGAATTTTTCATTGATTTTTGGTTCTAACCGAGTAATATACACAAAATGGACCTTATTTGTTGAATGTTAAGTAAAATGAAAGAACTAAAGTAACAATAATAATGTACTTTTATATGCAACATTAAGACTCGATCATGAATGATTTCAACTTAATTCTGGAATTATAAAATAATTCACGAATGAAATGTTCTTGAAACTATAAGAACAAATCGGCACGAGTTTTATCCCGGTCGTACTGGAATTTAGAAGAGAGTTTTTTCTGATTAAATATTTGGGGTTTTGTGCAAGTTTTACTAAAATACTTTTAAATTAATTAAATTTAAATTTGTATAATACACTGGAAGCATATTGAGAAACTTATAAAATTGCAACTTAAGTTGGGCTACATATATCGAATTTAAAGACGATTCTGAATGTTAACTATAGCATATTAATTTCATTCGACAGGTTCATTTTAACATATAGTTTTCTAATATTTATTACTTTTTGAATATTTGAATATTTTTTATGCGCTCTGTAGTTACCATCTCTAGTTAAACACTTCTGCAAACTTTAATAAAAATAAATTAAAAATGTACCTTACTTGAACATTTTTTACTTGGGTATGAAGTATCTCATGGATAACAATTAATACTAAAAAGTATACTCAAATATACCTTGTTCATTTCTAATGATATGTTTTAGCTGTAATTAGATGTTAGTGAGAACAATTAGCCACTCGAACTGATATCCGCCCGCAATTGTAATGCCAATTATGGGGTGGAAAAAAGGGCAGCCAAATTGTCAGGTTTAGATGCATGTTGAACGGGCTCCATCAGCACGCAAAGAATTTAAAGCAACAATTAATTAGGCACAAATTGAAATTCATGGCTTGCGCTAATCAGAGCTTCATTTGCATATGAAACCAATATCAGGTGTCCAACTCGGACTGGGACTGAGATTCTGGGTACTGGGACAGGTCAGTTCCGGGACACGAAAAAACTATTAAAGCGTAAAATTATGTCAGCAATTAGGCAGGCAAACTATGACACTTGAATTCGACGCACATGGGAAGCGAATCAAGTTGGGGAGGCGAATGGAAAGGTGTCTGGAATGGTAGCCATGGCCCAGTGCTATCCAGGACCATACCCTTGGTAGGGGCATCATTAAAAAGTCATTTACATGCAGGCTGGGCCATGTCGCAGCGCATTTGGCCGCGTGGCAGCGACATGGCGATTGACGGACAGACTGGCTGACTGACTGAATGGTTGACTGCGCTTCAGTTAGTTAATTTTAGATTTGAAACACGTTTTCAACTCAATTTTATCGCATGTTACGCCTTGTTGCCTTTCGCTTTTATGCCGAACAGGCTGAGAGTTTGCTCTGCCCTGCTTCCATCCTGCCAGCCTGCTAGTCTGCCAGCGTGCCATCCAGCCTCGCTTCTTCCTTCCTTCATGGACCTACTTCTTGCTATGAATTTTGATTTGAAGTGTCGTCGCCGTCATTTCTATTCAGCCACTGGTCCAATTAGAGGCCAAGCGTAATTTATGCGCCTCAAGAAACTTGTTACAGATTGCCTATTGTTGCATTTGCTATTGATAGACCAATAGACCCCGTACCTATTGCCTCCGCCCTCTCTTGACGGCTCACATGCTTGCAACTCACACGAAAAGTTGAACAAAAGCATCACTCAAAAAGTTTTAATATCATTTTGCATAATAATTTCTCATGCCGTAAAAGTTTAGCCCAGAGCAGGGGTCTTAAACACCTGGATGACCGCACACATGGGAATTCCGGCAGGTGGCTTACCCAAAACTCATAAAGCTAATTAAGAAATGTAACCAAGTTGCTCCGGCCATAATATTATTTGGGCGCGCTCGACTCAAAATTTATTTAAAGCCGACAAGTGGCCTTACGAAATGCATATTTATGCACCACAATGTTGGCAACGGGGAGGATCTGTTGCTAAGGGGCTATGAGCGGAGGCTAACTTGGCTTTAATTGAATTAAGTTTGCTATTGTATAATTAGGTAGAAGCTAAAAAGTTCCCTTTTTCAATATGTACAAAACAAATGTGTGCCACAAATTGATTTAGCCAAAAAACTTCTAGTGTTACTTTGTAGAAATAGATAAGAAAGTACGGCAATATTTTGAATTGTTGTTTTCATAATTTAGAATTTTATTCCTTAATGTTATTTTTATATTTTTAATTTATTTTAATTTATTTTTTATTTACTTTATTTATAGTTTTGATTAGGAACACTCCGCTATGTTTATTATTTCAGCTGTTCATAAAACAGAAAATATGGCAAATATAAAAATGTACAAAAAATAATAATAATGTTTTTATTTCATTTTCTAAAACTCAAGTAAATTAAATTATAATTTAATTTTTGCTTTTTATATATACATATATAATTTTTTTAATTTGGTCATATCTTTTTTGACAACCCAAAATTAAATTTATTTTTTATATTTGTATATTGTTTATTGCAATACCTTTGGCAATACTGAGACCAATATGGTGGACATTACGCATTTCTGGCTAATGTACTTAATAAATTCAGTACAGGAATGCACAAGCTTTGGTATTTTAAAAATTACAAAAATGTAAACATAATTTTATTTTGTCAAACATTTTAAAAATTCATTTTCTATCGTGAATTTTATGCATGCATACTTTTTTTTATTCATGTTTATGTGTTATGTTTTATGTTTATAATTTTTATAATTCAATAAAATCTTCTTTTATGGCTTTCTTTTTTTTATTTTTCAAACTAAAATATAAAGCAAGGGCGATTTTGCGGCTAATATTATTACCGAAACGCGTTTTCTTTTTAACTTGTAAATAAATGTAATATAGGATGCACGGCATAGTTTTGAGCGCTCTGTGCCTTTGTGTTTGTGTGTCAACACTTTTTGATAACACTTTTGCATATATTTACTTTCGCAAGGATTGCGCTTCCCGTTGACCAACTTTTGAGCCAGAGAAAAATCTTTATTTAATCAGGCATACTCATAGTTGAAAAGTTCGGGCTAAAACTTTGCCAGGCAATTGTTTCTTGCATTGTCTTGCGCAAATGTCTTTTGACATTTTGTTTTGCATACTTTTTGCCATCCAAATATGATGCGATCAAATAAAAACTTTTCACAATTACAAACAGGCAAGCTTTAACTCCCAGATGGGTTATTTCTTGACAGCTCCTTGCATACTTTTAGGCTGGCAACAAAAATCTAATAACTGTTAAATCACCTGCAAAATGTTCATTTCACAGCGCTATAAACACGCAGCAACCGTATGCTATACGTGCCGCACTTCTTCCGCCCTTCTCTCCCTATTCCTGTCCTTGTAAGCGCTTGCTTCGTAGTGCCTTGTCGACTTAAACACTTACAAGGACTTAACCACCTTTTGTTATTTTTGCGTAGCCTGTCTGTCACTTTAATCTGCGCCCTGCACGCAGCAAAGAATTCTTGTGAAGGACACCACAACACACACACACACACGCACATATGTGCCTTTACTTCTAGCTAAGGTCTTCTAGGAGTATGCATGCCATGGCTAAAAAGTTATTAACACGCGGTTGAGTAAGTCATATACGTCTTTAAGCCTGGCGAATATTCTTCACAAATATTTATGCAAAGACACCCTGAAAGTGAAAGCTTTGCACATTAATATTAAAGAAAATGTGGCGAACTTTGCAAATAGTGGTTTTATATAAGTTATAAAATACTTATAATCAACTTTTATTTTTTCTTCTATATTTATTACATAATTATTTTAAATCTAAACCTATCCATTATCATATCGTTGTATTAATATATACTGAAGACCAATGTGTGCATATTAGCTAAATTGCTTTGATATAGCTGTTTTGTTTCCTGTTGGAAGAAAGTGAACTAAAAGGAGTAAAGGAGGATAAGAAAAGCAATGCGTTTTTCCTGGCGAAGGTATGTTTTGCCTAAGAGATTAAGAGAAGACGCCTTGGGAGCTATACTTGAGATATTAAAAAAAATATTTTTTTACATATAGTCGCGTAATAAAGCAATAATTATGATCCTTTGCAAGTTTAAAAAAATTCTTTGCGAAGACCAATTTCTGTTTTGTGAGGTAAAAATGCGTAACCAATAGTTTTATACTATTTATTTTAAAGCAAGTCACTACTTAAATTTCAGCTATATAAGAAACACTTCCAACATTTCCTGGGCTTAACATTCGCATTTTAAAATTAAATTAGGTTAACTAAACAATTTGAAAGATCTGTGAGCAGAATCCTTATCATCGGTAAGGTCGAAAGCAAATTTTGTCGATATGGTCAGATGAACAGAGCGCCGTACAATGCCAAACCAATTCACTATGTGAATAGATATTTCTTCGAATTATTTCGAATAGCAAAAATTCACTTTCTTTTGTCCAGGCAGTACTCCTGCGATTGTTCAATACATCACTTATCATATCTGCCAGTTCGAGTTGTTCTTACTGACAAAGCATCGCCTTCACATCCTCCGCCTGCATCCTCTCCTTTGGTTATTGATCACTCGTCATCACTGTGATATATTTGGGTCCATTGTCTGGGCATAAAACCCGGTCTGCTCTCGACTGCTCATCTGCCCACCTGACCAGCTTGTAGCTTGCTTTGTCTTATGCTCAATTGTTGGATTTTTGCTCCTTTTGCTGAACGGCTACCATTGCATTATTTATGTGCCCAGCACGCCGCAACTCTGTGGACAGGGTGTATTCATTGTTTTTACCACTAACCTCGGGGCGATTTATCTTTTTTTTTTCTTTCTGCAAATGTGTTTTATCTTTGGGCCTGGTCGTTCATAGCGGGAGACCGTGCGGATTTTTCTTATGCAAAATGTTCACACGCGTGGCGGATTGAGATTAAGGGTTGTCCATTTAGGTAAATGAAGCCTGGTGAGAGCTTTGTAAGCGGGTCATTTTTAATCAGTTAATGTTTTGTTTATTAAGCTCATAAGGTAGATATTTCACAAAAAATACTATAAGAACCAAATATTCATACAATGAACTATATGGAATTGTATTATTAACCTACAAATTTTTTAGGGTTAACAAGATAGCAGTATTTTAAGATTAGGAAGCAGAAGACAGTCTTCAAGATTTGCAGACAAACTTTCAATATTGAATTTAAAAATGAATTCATTGTTTAGTAGACGTGTATTATATATATACAAATTTATTAAACCATATTTACATCAACAAACGCAAATATAAATAGATAGACAGAGAGAGAGAGAGTAGAAGGAAGGACAGGTAAAAGAAAACAAAAAAAAAGATTGAGGGGAAATAAATTAAAAGAGAGCTTACAGTATTTCCATCTTCAAACAAACACGATGCAATCATATTGAAAACAGGTGTAACTTAATTTTAAGAAAATGATTTATCTATGGTTTATCTTTATATATTTTGTTATTTTTTTTTCTTCCATTTACGTGTTTGATAAATAATGCTACACATTTAACATACATTTTTCTTGAACTCTGCGCATAAATTAAAAAATTCGAAAATTAAAATAAAATATGGCCGTAATGGCTTGTATGATTATTAGTTTCTAAATTATTCTAGGACTTCGCATATTTTTAGGTCATAAAACAGTTATATCGGATCAGAAAAAAAAGGATTTTTTTTTTAAATAAATAATTAAAAAATTAAAACAACTTGCTGCACTTTTTAAAGTTGAAAGTTAATTTTGTTAATCAAAAAGCTGAATGGGAATATCAAAATTGATTTACTCAAAATCAGAAAACTGTTTTGTTATTCATTAAACTTTAAGTGCTTATATAAATCAGAAGAACGGGCTTTTTCGTCAGCCCAATGCATTTGTGTCTTAATTAACGCACGTAACCGAATCATGCACTGTTAAAGCTAGATTCATGTGCCATGCTAGAGCGGCCAATGAAGCATGCAACTGTACACAAGTCGTGGAATACACAAAGCCTAATACATACACACACAAGCACAGAAACTGGTTATATGTGCAGAATTCGGGCAGTGGGCTGGTCTTTGGTGCATTCGACCATCAAGCCGAAATACACACTACAATAATATCAAAGCGAAAGTGCGTAAACAATGCAAACAACATGAAAACGACTCGACTCCACAAATTCGGCTTGACTCTGGACACGGTATGGTTGCTTTGCTTTGCTCTGCTCTTGTTGTAGCTGCAACACAAAATCACAATAACAACAACAACAAAGACACAGACAAGCGGCAACAGTAAGAACAACAACCACACAAACTAGTTAGTCCAAACTACATTGATGACGAATAACATGCTTCAATACCTACCAAATTTAATCGTGCCAATGCTCACACACACACACACACACACACACACACACACACACATATATATATATGCGGACAGCATGCTGTTGCACACAAATGTAAACATCGGCTTGACCAATCCATACGTGTGTGCGTGCGCGTGTGTGTGTGTTTGAGCTGGCAGCAGGAAACCAAACTAGCGTTGACCTCATCAAAAGGATTTGCCAGCGTCTTTTTGGTCTTTTTGTTTGCCAAGCTTTGCACGGCCTTTGACTTTGTTCAGTGTAGACCAGGGGGCTGTTGAGGGAGCGGGAGAAGGGGCGGAGTGAAGCGTAGGGCAAGCGAAAGCGGTTTGGAAATTGTGCAAATGAACTTTAGGCCTTTGGCTTATTTTGTTTGCATTTCGGTTTTGCTTGGCAAAGAGCTCTCCATATGCCAGAATCTTTACTTCTTCGCTCGCTCGCTCGATCTCCCTTTTTGCCTCGCTGCTGTGTTTGCGCCTAAAAACATGCTTTATTTTATTTTTGACAATATAATTTTGTGACTTTACAGGCACTGTTGAAAATCTAATGAAAATGGGCAGACTCTACTTGTCCGCACACCCCCTCACCAGCCCAGCTACAACCTATAACACAAACTGTGACTGGGACTGACATCAATTGAAATGCTATTGAGTGTCCTGTTTGGACCAGAGTGCTCTCTGCTTAGCATTTTGTTTGCTTTTGTATTTTGCTTGTTATTGCAAATTGTTTTTTGTTTTCATCTGTCACAGTTTTACAATTTTCTCAACCCCCGCCCCTTTTGGTGACACTGCATTCACTTATCGTATTGGTTTACGAAATTGGTTAAGCTCTGCTAACGCAATTGTTTAAATTGACTTTTGAAATGTTAGACGATAATGTTTGCCAGGGCATTGATAACAACAAATACGAACGAGACGAAAATGTTTCATATAATCACAAAGTGGAAAGGGTGCAGGGAAAGGGTTGTTGTTGAGGGAGATCGGATACATACTTTGTGCTCCCAATCAGACAAAAATACCAAGAATTTTGTACTTAAATCTATTACAAGCTATGTGAAAATGTGCCTTAGGTGAAAGATTCTTTACTTGATAATAAATTGGTTGTTTCTGAAAGGTGATTTTTAATTGGCAATTACCAAATGTAAGACTCAAATGCAGTAGTCAATCTGGGAAAAATTGTTGTGCCTTTAAGAACGATTTACCCTTTATTGTGTGGGATAATTTTTATATTGAGTATTTTAAATTTAATTCAAGAATTTGTGTTCTATTTATGCAACATAATTCCTATTAAAAAATCAAGAATCGAACACGCGCAATAAAATAACATTTAGCCTCAAAATAGTTTTTAAATTTAAAACGGCGTTGTGCTCTGAGCGTTATTTTATTAATCGCAATGTCGAAGTAGCTAACTGATATATATAATTCAGCTACTATAAGTGCGTTTAACAAAAAAAATGGGAAACTATGCTTTTCCCTTTTGTTAGGTTATTCATAGCTGGATAGTTATTTTTGTCTTCATCGTAATCAGTAATTATTTTATATCTGCAGCAAGTTTAAAGATAGTTTTGTGTCAATGGGTGTATTATGATTTAGAAGTCATATTTGCTGATAGTAGTGGATGCGATATCATTAAAAGTGAAAAGTTTGTTTATACAATAGACCGAACCCGAAAACATCGCTTAAGTTCAGCTTGCTTTGTTGCCTTCATAAACTCCAAACAGTTAGTAAATTGCACAAAAATTATTACTTGTATTATCAATATTAGTTGGTCATATATTGCAACTTTTTCTTCTTTCCCTTATTTATTTGAGTCCAGAAACTTAAACTACAATAATTCAATTACCACGCTATAATTAACATTGACTCAATTCATCGACCCAATTGGCGCTACTCCTGCGCTTTTTTGAGGGTCTGCCAGGGCAAAGGGTTTATATAAATTTCGGAAACGGTGCCGCGCAGTGAATCGATGCCCTGGTTCATGGGCACCGGCTTGGGCTTGTCGTAGACATTGCTTATCCACTTCTGCCAGGCTTTCTCGGCCAGTTCTTTGCGACGCTGCTCCTCCCGGCTCTTCTTCAGCAAATGATGCTGTTTCTCACGGCGCAGTCGCTGCTGCTGCTCCTGTTTCTTCAGCCACCAGCTTTGCACTTCCTGCCTGATCTCGGCCTGGGGTACATTGCGCCCGGACTTTTTGCTTGATCTGGTACTGCTGGCCCCCGAGCTCGCTGCCTGCAGGGCCGCCCGCTGCATATGATTGTTCATACGTAGCTGTGCCGCCTGCTGCGCTTTGTTGCGTAGCCACTGCTCGTAGCACTGTTTAGCCAGCTGTTTGCGCAGCGCGTGCTCCTCGATCTCGCGCTGGCGCTGCTCTTTCTGGCGCTGCAGCGCCTGCTGGCGCAGCTGTTGCTTGGAGGCGTACCAGGTCTCGTAGGCCACCTGGGGCTCGCGATCCAATTTAAGTCCGTCCAGTTCACGCATATAGTCCACTGTGCCGGTCTTCGAGCTCAGACCCAGCGACGGCACCACATTGCTCTGCGTCTCCATTTTCTTGAGGGAACCGTACATATCTGTGAAGCTGTATAGTGAATTGCTGTGGCCTTTGCTACGGGAATAGGTGTTGCTCTCTGCTGGCGGCAGCGAAAGCGGCGTCGACGATGACGAGGACGACTCCCCTTGATCTTTGTATAACAAATTTGATGTGATTTGCATGTTGGAGGGCTCCCATCGCTGCGAGGACATAAACTCCAGTGAATCCATGCCCGATCGCTCCGAGTGCGTTAAGTGTTCCGACTGTTCTGACTGCTCCGACGGCGTTGAAAGGCTGCTGATGCGAGTGTGACCAGCATAGATTTCATCGCTTAATACGATTTCGCCATCGGAATCCAAGTGTCCAATAAATGCCATTGCTTGTGTTGTGTCCCTGTATGTGTGATTGCACAGGCGAAAGGATTATTTTTTTATTTTATATATATAACAAATTAAGAACGTGTGTCTAGCTACCTGTTTCCCTTGACTTTCAAGTATTTGTATATTGACATTTGAGTGATCAAAGAGGAATATACAAACTAGCTGAGCTTATGAAATATTTGTTTGAATCGACATACTGCGATCTCTTTTGAGTCACTATTTTTATAGATCATTGAATGACCATTAAATGGTAAAAAAATATTATAAACGTTTGCGGACTAGTAAAGACCATAATCGTGTATTCTTAAAAAAACCATAACTCTATATTTGTTTATCTGAAAGGATTCGACCCAAACAGCTTTATCTAACAGCTACGAAAAACTTAAATAATAAAATTAGCAAATATAATTTATTAGAAGTTTAAGCACACATCCAACCAAATGCCTTAAAAATCAGAACTCTTTAATAGCGTATTTTAATTTTATCACGAAACATGTTACGCATATAAGACATATGGGATCCTATCATATATATATATTTAGATCAGTTTTTGAACCAATGTTTTGATTTTAGCTTTGCTTCGTGAACATGGTTTTTACATCAATAAAACATGGTTTCGCACCGTGGTTCGTCATATTCTAAGTTTTTTAAGAAAATATTTTAAAAGAAAATATATTGTTTTCTCTTGATTATTTTCAACTAGTGGTATAGTATCATTTAGATTTGTCATCAATGTAGCCTCTAAGGTTGGGTAATTTACATTTTTGACATTTACATTTTCATTTCTAAAAAAAACCCAAGCCATATTTAAAGAAGGAAAGGTTAAAAGCCGGTTTGTTGCCTTTTCAATATCTGTATGTCTGTCTGTCTGTTTCAAAGAAAGTGTATTCCACTTGTTTATTTTTCTGAATGAAACTTGACAATTATACCTTCTTTTTTTTGTTGTTGCTTTTTATGGTTATTTTTTATTTTGAACCTGAGCTGCTATACATGCATATACGCGCCTCATACATGATCTAATAACAAATATGCTTTTGCTAGCAGTGGACTATTACCATCGGTATCTCAAAAGTAACTATATTGACGTATCCAATAAGTATTTAATATTTAACCTGTACATTTTGTATGGCAATTTGACAAAGTTTTCATTGTTCTGTCTTTGTACTAATCAACTGTTAATTGCAAATATCTAATTAATATTTAACAAGATCCAAATTGTTTTAAGGTCTTGCACAGTTGTAAGTTGAGCAACATTTAATTTAATCTGGGCTCCCTTGTATTTTCTGCTGCATTGCTGAGCTGTCAATGCGGCAGCTACTCATATTAACCGCCTATCAGTGCTGCACCATAAAATATTTGTCATCGCACGGCACACACATGACACACACTCACGCACACACACACGCACACACACACACACGCACACACGATGCAATTAAACTGGACTATGGAAATTTTACCCGTTTTCCTGGCAAAAATAATACTAATTTTTCCTTTAAAATAAACATTTCTATTGTTAATAAATTAGAATTACATTAACTAAAAACTAAAAACCGCTAAAAACATAAAATTGATAAAAAGTAGCGCTTCAGTCGGGAACGCCCGACTACGAGATACTGTCGTTACAAACATATAAAACACTTTGCATTCATGCATGCATGCACACTAATTGCTTTTGAGATCGATTCGTTCATGCAGACGGACGGACAGACAGACGGAAATGGCTAGATCGCCTCGGCTGTTGATCCTGATCAAGAATATATATACTTAATGGAGTCTGCCTTTTGCATAGATTTGCACAAAACTCTTATACTATTATATTCAATGGGGTAAGAGTATAATTATCTGCTCTGAACTTGTAATTGTATTGTAATCCTGTTCATACAACCGAATATCTACCAAATGCTGCAAAATTTGTCACTACACTCAAAGATGAGGTTACTTCAGAAATACTGTCCTTGAGAGAAGTTTTTAATTTAACACACTAGGATTAAATCATATTGAATTTTGAAAACTAATCTTTTCAAATATTTAGTACGAACCACATAAATAAAATGCATTCAAAACTTTTCAGCAGTGGCTTCTTATTTTAAATTTAATGCATTTGTAATTTACCAAAAACTCACCTAATGCTAGCATGCTATATTGTTCGTTAGAGCTGTGTTTAACAGCTGTTACCTTAACAGATTTGAATTCTGGTAACATTTCTGAACCACCTTTTAAAACGACTCTTTTGCCAGGAAAACAGTTAATATTCCCCATAGTGCCTTGCTGCCAATTGCTTTCGCATATGCAACGAAAAATGTTTAATTACAATGCAGAACAACAACAACAACAATTGCAACGGCGACAACAAAAACAAGTTGAGTGTGGCGGCAAAGAGGATTGCAGGGTGTGGGAAAATAAAACCTTGTTGCTGCTGGTGCGCGTGTAAACCTCAGCCGCCGACACATCAGCAAATGGCGGCGGCTCATTGACATTTCCGCTGATTACTTTATGGTCCCACACACAAAGACACGCAGACACACATGTACACTCGCAAAACACACACACCCAAAAGGCATAACGCACCGACGCCTGTCGCGACATGACATGGCGTTTCACCGCCCAACACGGAAGAGCCACCCATTAGCAAAACGGTTACTGCATACCCTTGTCGAGGGCACTCAATGCGATAATTTGTAATTCGCTTATGTTATAATGAAATTACTTAAAATTAATTAATTAGTTGAAAAATTAAACATTGAACAATTAAAATAGTAAATATGTTTAAAGTGTATTTTTGCAAATAACAAAGGTCCGATGTATTTAAAACTGAGTGATAAATTAAACTTAAAAAAAGGTTATAATAAGTCCTTAAAGCAAACTACTTTTAAAGCATTTGGAATCAAGTGTTGAGAAGCAGCTAATAAGTTTTATGGACACAGCTCTAATAACTAGCAATATTATTTTGTTTTCAATCGAATTATATATATTTGAAGAAAATAACATTTGTTGACTTGTCAATAAGTTTAAAGTTTTTCAAGCTAAGCGATTAACATAAATTACAAAAAATTATATTATATTAAATTATAAAATTACGAATGTGTGACACCTTAAATGACATTATATTAATGGTGGGTCATTAATAGTAATTTATATATATATACGTATTATAAGTCTAAATATATAAATATGAGTATATACATATAAGACTCATTATAGGTCAGTGTCGTATATATCGATAGTAAACGCAGCCTAAATGCGTACATAAAACTCTTAAATTTATTCGGTTATAAGAGCATTCACAGTTCGATTTGGCCAGTATTTCTACACACACACTCACATACACACTCGCTAGGAGTGAGCCCTTTTTGTCACACATGCCGAATATCTCAAAATTTAATGACAGTCTAATTATGCGTGCAAATGGTTTATAAATATTTTATATCGCCAGCCTGACCGTGACTTGGCACTGAAAGCTGTGGCCACAATGCCGCATCCTGCCTCCCTTCACCCCTCCCCCTTATCGCTACTCATGGTGTTTCTTTATTCGTTTTGCATTTTGGCTTTTCGACAGTCCATACGAAATGTGTGCCAGTGTGTGGGCTTGTGGGTGTGTGTGTGTGTGGAATTTGTGTGTTTTGCGCATCGCTGATTGCATTGCGGTTTTACGACTTCATTATTGTTAAATTTACGGCGTGTTGCCAGCCAAAGACCGCCCTTTTTCATATAAAGGCAAGCCCCCGCTGCCTGTCAGAACATGAACGCATGCAAAAACATGACTAATTTATACTTAGTAGAACCACACTGGACTACATAGTCATCAGGCAGCTATATGGGTTGCTGGGTGCCAAAGGAATGAAGGAACATAAATGACTATATGAATCCATTAGGGAGACTTAGATCATTTGCTTATCGAATAGGTACATTTGTATATGTTTAAAAACATATTTTATATAATAATAAGATAAATAAATTAATAATATTAAAAAAAAAATATCAAAACCGCATCTCCAATTTGTTACGTATAAAAAGTTCAACAAAAACAAACATAATTTGTACAACTCTTATTAAAGCAAATAAAAAGGTCGACTATGAAATACCTTGGGCTAAAGAAATACACAGAAAAAATGTAAGCTAAAAGTTTGCTAAGTATTTCAAGTACAATTCTTATTTTGTTATTATTACATCAGCGTTTAGCCTTACATTCAGTCCTATCATCTAAAAAAATACTTTGATTTTCCCTGGCTTATTAGCTGTAATTTGTCTAGTGTAACGGGTGTGGCGCCCAAGCTAAAAAACTGTCAGCCTGCCCACATCTGGACAATCTTCTCAAAAATTGTCTTGGAGTTTCAGGGCTCTTGAGAGTCTGGCTGTAAGCTCTTATACAATTTGTAGATTGTGTAAAGGCTTGCGAATACTATCTCACGTTATTAGCCTGCAATGATCTCAAGTGAGTTATTATTCCCTTTCAGACATTTGTAAGTATGTTTCTTGCCAAAGCTATATATGAGTCTCGATTACACCTTGAGTTTAGTTTATTTTTGAATAACTAAAGCTAAATTCGTTTATTTTTTCAATATTTTACATTAATTTAGTAATTTTTACTAGGCTTAAAAAATTAAATTAACATTTTATTCCATCATTACTTGGCAATTTCCTTCTTTTTTTGTCAATGTATAACAAACTTTAATATTGAGAGTGAGGAAAAACTCGCTTTAAGCAGCAAAATGGCAATAAAATACGGTTTTCTAAGTGTTGAGGAAGTCAAGCAACTAAACCACGAGGATCAAGGCTTGAATCACAGGCTAGTGCATGGATATAGTGTTTGTCTTAGCATAAGGCCATAGCAGCTAGTGCTATTTAAAAATAGTCAGAATGTTAGTTAACTTACTTGAAAATTTAACAATAAAGCTAGGAACTTGATAATTTCAAAATGTTTTTACGCATTAATGCACGTGCGTTTTTACCTGAAAGTTCCAAAAACAACTCTTCCAATAATTTAACAATACTTTCGTCCGTTTTTAATATTTTTTTGCTCAACACTAAAATTCCATAAATATATATATTTGTACATAAACATTTTTTATAACTTCAGCTTAGCCTACTGAACGATATCGAATTACATATATATTATGTGCTCTACAAATACAATAAGAACTCTTCACCGCAATACGAATAATTCTTGTAGCATTATTTGTATATCCCAAGTTATAAAACTTTGTCAGATATAGTGTCAGAATATTAATTAAAATTCTTAAATACTTTTAATATTTTTCAAAGACTTTATGATGATCAGCTAATTTTATTCCTTTTTATTTAGTGATTGATTATATCGATATCTCTATTAAAGCACGCTTTAGTAACGAACCGTCAAAAATCAAGCTTTTGGTTTTTCATAATAGAGAAAATTTAAAAACTATTTTTATTGCAAAAACAATTTTGTATCTTTCAAAATGATTAGAAAAATTCATTATATATAAGTTTTAACGCCGTTCATCGAGCTCCTCATAATTCTATTCAATACCAAATGGTTGAAAAAACTGTAATAATTTAATTGCTAATCAAAACAACAAAACTACAATATTGATTAAATTCCGATTGGATAAAGACATTGTGAATATTAAATATATACGACAGCCAAATTATCTCTTCTTCTTGTTTCAGTTTTATAATTATAAGCTTGGTTAATGTTGAATACTTTTGACCATAGCTTTACAATTAAATAAGCTGCATCTGTAATTTGGGCAAGAAATGAATTGAGTGAATAGTCAAAGCAAACACAATTGACAGTGTCTTGTGTTTATTTCTGTTTAAATTATTTGAATCCATTTAATTTTGAACACAATTATGAAGCTTTCGCTTTTCATGGGCAAAGAAAATTGTCTGAAATTTGGATAATGTTATATTCTTATACGGCTTGTTTTCACGCAGCTTTGAATGCCATAAGATTAAATTTATGTAGATATTTTAACAAATTTTCCACAATGCCACGTACACTTAACTCCTCAGCGCCTACCAGCCCCTTTTGCGGCTCCTTCCCGAGCTGTACACACTACGTCGAGCCGAGCATTAAATTCATTTTACATGCATAGCAAAACGCCAGACAATGAATCGGCCACGCCCACTGTCGCACTTAACTGTTTCGCCCTTTTGTCTATGATCAAGATTTTGATTTGGAATTTGTAAATATGGTCACGTATGTTATTATACCAAATATCTCTCATGGTTATGTTTATGTGCTGTTGGAATCTGCAGCTCAACGTCTTACAGCAAATTGACTTTTGTATTCTCTCATTTGAAATTGTGGCACATGCAATATCCACATCTATATATTTATATTTATGTATGTATTTAGGTGTTTGTGTGAATACAGAAATTTGAATTTATATCGAATTTTTGCCATACTTTCGGATTTTAATTAAATCAGTTTATGGCAATTGCCTTGGCAAAATAGAATAGCCTAGTTGCTTCTTGGTTTATGAGATTAAAGAAATGTTGCTCGAAGCTGCTGGAAGCCGTTTGAATTATTGTTATTAGTACTTCTTTTAACGTATTTATTATTTAATTACTTTCTCTTTTCACTGTTGGTTAACTAACCAAATGCTTGACAAGTTTTCAACAAGTCAACGCAAACATTTTAAAGTCAGATATTTCTACATGTTACATGTTACATAACCTAAGGACCCTCACCTTGGCCTCCAACCACTATCAAGTAAAAGAAAGTAAAATACATGCCTATCATTGCGTCATGGGAATGTTGTTGAAATGTATCTTTCACGCTCAATTTTTTTTTTTTTTGTAATGATGTCGACAGCATGTCAGCAGCAGCATCAGCATCAGCAGCAGTGGCAGTGGCAGCAACTTACAAGCCTCAAAATGTTGTAGAGTGGGACCTAGGTAAAACCTCTTGGTTGGGTGGTTAACTAGGCAAAAAAATAAAAACGAGAGCTTAGGGCAGGCAATGGCACATTAGTGCCGCAAATCCCAATCATAAAGAGCGAGAGCTGGCAACTTTTCGCGAACGCATTTTTCATGTCGAAATCGTGGCAATCGGCGCGGCAAATGATGTCCTGGGGGAGTACCCAAAATGTATTTTTTTTGGCACGAGGCACGAAAACATTCGAAATGGCCGCATGTGTAGCGCTAATGAAATAAACATGTTTATTAGATACAACTGCTGCCCCAGAAGGCCATTGCTTCTTCCTATTCGTTTTTTTTTTTTTTTTTTTTCGTTTTCGTTTTTTTGGTGTACGCTTGTTCACGCGGCGTATGATTAATATTAACTGTAAGCTGCCTTGCACCTGTCGTCTTTGTAATTAATTGAATTATATTTCTCAGGACGTGTCGGCCAGCAGAGTTCACAATTCAGCGCATTATAAATTCAAAGGGCATCAAAAATAGCGGAAATGCAATTAAAATGTGCAAGGCACTGCCAACATCTTTGTCTCCTTATTCACGCTCCTCCTTAGGATCAGGTTCTTTTTTTCCCTGCTACCGGCTGTAAGTGTTGGTCTGTAAGTGTGGCTAAGCGCAAATTACCAACAGCTACTTACAGCAGGGTGGCAAAAAAAGAGAACAGAAAAACCGAGGAAGGCGCAAAGGAGCAAAGAAAATGCTGCTGCATCGCATGATGTGCAGGACCAAGAGCTCAGCTCTATTATGCTTAATTAAGTTTTTCTGCCAGTTGGCAGTTGGTTTGCATCAAGAGGCAAGAGGCATAGCAAGCAAAGAGGTGAAAAGTGCCCTCAATACTTTGTATGCAGTGCCTAAGTGAGTGGCAAGGAATGGAGCGTAGAAAAGCAAACTTGTTAGTTACCCATTGTTATGGATTGCAAATTGATAATCAGCAAGCATGGATGAGGAAGATAGACGGATGGATCATGTAAATTAGTCTGTTAGTTGTTAGGCAATTGCCGTACTCGAGTGAGTACTTTAAAAGGATTATTATGCTTGTTAGATGAGAAAGGGTCAATACTCCTATGCCTACTTATGCAAGTATGGCGGTAGCGAATATCGGTGAATTGTTATTCGATAGCCAATTTAGAACATTGATATCCTCTTTAATAGCTCCTTATTCAACTCTCCATATAATTTAATGATAAAGCTACAACAAGTATTGTAAATATTATTGTAAATATTATTGTAAATATTATTGTAAATATTATATTATTATATTATATTATTGTAAATATTATATTATATTATTGTAAATATTATATACAGTAAATATTATTGAGTAGGCCTGATACTGAGAGAATATTTATAAAAATTTAATTTAGTTAATATTTATAAATTCTTTATTTTTAAATTAAATTTAAATTATAATGTTGTCGTCTTTATGCCCAGTATCCATTGGAATTTTTTTAAATTTATTATTTCAGCTTTAAAGTTAAGTTTTATATATTCTGTTTACTGAAATTTTATTAGTGATTTATATTATTATTAATATATGTATCGAGAGAATGTGTATCTCAAATTTAATCTGAAATACAAAATCTAAATCTGAAAATATTTGATATTAGGTCCTTATGTTTTTTAATGCCGTATGTCTCACAAAATTATTTAACTATTATATATATTTTGAATTCATTTATATATTTCAAATATATTTATAGACTATATCTCACTGTAAACACCTTGATAAACATACCTATATTTAAATAAATACCTGCTGGTAATATAGTAGATATAGATATACATATAGATATAAATATATTTGTATAGCCTTGCAACATTATACAATTAT
Source organism: Drosophila colorata (assembly GCA_035041545.1). Taxonomy (NCBI): domain Eukaryota; kingdom Metazoa; phylum Arthropoda; class Insecta; order Diptera; family Drosophilidae; genus Drosophila; species Drosophila colorata. Next base: position 5,742,523 of record JAWNLD010000013.1, read on the forward strand.
TATGAAATATCTCATTTATAGGATACTTTATATATAATTCTGATCAGTTTTAACAGCCCATTCCATATAATCTTTAGCTATAAATATTATTTTATACAAACTCAAAATATGTTATATAATGTGGCATTGATAAGATCAATTAGGCCAAATACATATTTACTTTTTAAGAAAATTTAACATAGCTTCGGCAATAACTCGCCTTTAAGAACAATCAAATAATAAATATTTCTAACTTGCTTCACTGAATTGGTTTGCAATGACACATTGCCTTATGATCCAATTGATTGCATGGCTTTAAACATTATATTGAAACGTATATTAAATATTAAATATTATTATTTTTATTTTTTAATTATCTCAATTTATTAACATCCTTAGTATATATTATATTTATTTGTACCTATTTAAGAAGCTCGTTAGGCGAATGGAATCCCATTTAAAACCTACCACATAATTGAAAACAAGAAAATCGCCTTATGTTATTAAATTTAATCCATTAGATTAAACGAAGAAATTGCAAATTCTGCGTTTAAACGAATCCCAGTTTAGGTAGATATATATTAAGAGCGCCATTCAGAGTGGCATGCTAATGAGGTTAATGCTTGCATTGAACCCAAAACAGCGAGGCCAAAAGATGGCCAACCCCCGTTCCTTTTGTCGCTACCTTTGCCGTCATAAGCGCCGTGTTGGATTTTCAGATATGTAAAAAAACGCTGAAAAAGCCAGGCAAACAAACTGGCTGTCAGACATACTTGTACACACACAAACACACACCCACAGAGGGCAGACTTGAAGAGACCAACTAATCAAGGTAATGAAATCAGTTTTATTTCAGCTTTTTTTAAGCATCAGTTTTTTTTGTATTTTTTTGCAGACTTACAGAAATGCTGCGCTGTTGCAGATACATTCGAGGGTATGCAAATAGAACAGAATGTTTGTCAGCAGTTTGTTCAAAGTGTTTGCCAAAGCGAAGGGTGGTCTGGAACGCCACTCAAACCCGCTGTTGTCTGGCATTTGGCTTGTGTAGCCTTAACCACAGGAGACTCGTCAGTCTGCTTATTTGCGGCTGGTCTAATGAGCACCTCTTTAGATATTAGAAATTAAATGTATTAAAAATGCGATGTTTGTGTGTGTGAGCAAAATAAGGTAGACAAGCTTAGAATAAATCAAGGGAAGATAAATGCGGATGCATGGTAATGCAAATTAAATAAAGTTGTTTATAAAAAAACAAGCTTTTTTTTGGATTAAAAGCAATAAATAAATATATATACAAAAAAGTAACAATTATTCAAATTAAAAGATTATATTAGAGAGATTTTTACCAAATATTTATATTTAAATAAATTGATATACTTACAAAAATGTTAGCCGAGAAAAAGGCTGTGTCGCCTTTCGTAATTAGATAATGGTTTAGTAGCATTAGCAAGAATTATTTATTTTTGTTCACAAAATACGGGGATTTTCTTTTTTTAATTATGAGAAAATAATGTATTTGTTATTTTAATAAATTTAACGAGAAATATCTGAACGAAAGGGAAAAGATTTAATACACTTTCATATAGAAGGCTGTATTATATAGTAGTTCGATATTGCTGGTATTTTGCTTATCTGTTTGGTATATATATATATAATCACTGAGCTTGAGCATGATATATTGGAAAACAAAAATATTAATTTGCAAGGGTATAATAAGCTGATTTATTAGATTCAAATTGTTCACTATTAAAAACTCGTTTAGAACATATTAACTGTAGCAAACGTATGTAAAAATCGCCACCTAAAAAACGTTTAGTGACTCCAATAAATAGTAAAAAGAAATAAGTTTTTGGTAACTCCCAAATAGCTTTTCTTTGAATACGTAAAAATTCAAAATGCTTTTGATCGGCTTCAATTTAAAATGCAAAGTGGTAGCTAAAAAAGGCTTCTAAACATGGAAAAACCAACCCAATGGGCGAAAATAGGAGATTAACAAATATTTTATTTTATAATAAATCCTTTGGTCGTGAGAAAATTTCAAGAAAGAACTCTTTTCTTTTAAAAAGTTCAAACTTTTCAGCTCTTCAGCACGGCGTCTAACTGTGTCAAGCTCAAAGTATCACGAACAGCGGCAACTTGGCAAATTCAATTAGTTGGTCCAAAATCTTGGCTGGTAATCTGTCATATTTAATTAAGAAACTTTTCAAACAATTGCTGATGAAATATTGCCGTCACCGTTGTGTTGACGCCTTATCAATGACGGCTGCGCCATAAAGTATGCAAAGAGAAGTCAATCAAACAAGAGCAGGAACTAACGCGATACCAGGCAAAGGTGGACGAGAAAGCGCACTTAGGCACGCATACGTGCAAAACGACTCATGTGTGCGTGTGTGTGCGTGTGTGTGTCTGTATGCATTTTCATTGCCGTCTTTTGGGCGCATCGCATAAATTTCATTTGACATAGTTTTTGAGCTGCGTTAAAACCGAAAATAGGTTTAGATGCAGACAGAGATGCTAATGCGTGTGTGGGTAGCTACACACACATACACACACACAGGCGCACACTAAGCTAGCGGGCGAGACGGTTGCAGTTACAGTTGCCCCCTAGGCCATAATTGGTTGCGTCAGTGCATAAGTCACGAGTTCATACGAGTCCTTCGAGTCCTGCTCGAGTTGTTGCCATGACGATGACAAGCACACACGCCTGTGTGATTTGTGTGTGTATGCACCTGAAAGTATGTAGCATTTAAATAGGATAAATGCAAGTCGCCAACTAATTGAATTGCCGACAAGAATTGCCCCACTGTTGCTCCCTTCCCCTCCCTTTTCACTCTCCTGGAGGCAATGAAATTTTGGTAATTAATATATTCACGTAAGCGGAAATGTGCAACAAACATGTGAGCGACATAAGTTTATTTAACTAGCAGGCAAAGTTGTCGTTGCCGTTGTCATTGTTGTTGTTGCTGGCTGTTGCTGTTGTCATTGTCGTTGTCAGTGTGCTTCTAACTAGGGATAACTGGGGAGGCTGCCGGTTTCGGCTGGTAGACTGTTGCCGCTTTAAAGTTCCAGTGGTTAGAAGTTTGTTGAACCATTAAAAGTTCATAACGCTTTTGACAACAATATCATATTAGATATATATTAGACATATACCAGCAGCATGCCAAATACCATTATGAATGTCGTATGTTTGAGCACGTCGAGCTGTGTGGCAATTGCCAACTGTTTGACAATTGAGTACGATAATTATACTTAGTAGCGTCTCGCTTTTAATTAGAGTTAATTTTAGTTTTAATGTGGTGGCTGTGCGTATATTTTAGATAAAGAAGGCTTTATTGTCATATGAACTTTATTATTGAATAACAACATTGAAGTATGAAAACATGTATAAAATGTTTTTTGTACATTTAATATAAAATCAGAAAATATTAAAGTCAGAAAGGAAAAAATTGTCAGTTTCTAATTGTAAAAGAATTTAAGGCAATATAGTTGTATATTTTATTATAATTTTTTAGTAAATTTATATAAATTTCATAATTTACTTACTAATTAAACAGAATTTAAGGAAAACTCTCTTTTTTTTAATGTATCTATAAAAAAAATTGAGTTTATTTGCACTATTACATTTTTTCTATTATTTATTAAATCGATTTATGAAATATCGGATAAACATTTTATATTAATTACACCACGATTTTGTCAAAAGACAGATTACTTACAAAGAGCTTTCAGTTTGATAGTCTATTTTTAAAGTTGTATCTGTAATTGTGCATGTACGTATCTGTATTCAAACCGATATCTTTATCTCAGCGCGTCACACGACATCATCTTCAGCAAATTAAATCTACCACTTGAGAGTTACCCAAGCAACAAGATGCAACTGTCAAACTTTCTGCTTGGCCATAAGTCAATTAGGTAAATTGACTTACCTGATTCCATGGCGTTCCTTGGCTGAAGCTGTCGCGTCTTCCTTTGCGTTTTTGGTTTTTTCTTCTTTTTTTGGATGGGCACTTAACTGATTTGTTTGTGGCCTGACTGGAGTTGAGTTGTCTTCAGTTCATTTTTACTGAGGTGCCAATGCGCAAAGATTTTTGTGTGTGTACTGAGATGGAGCATGCTGATTGGAAGACTTTTAAAGGACTTTTCAGGTCTTCAACACTTGAAGGTTGTTTGCTTAATTAACTGTGTGATCTTTAATGATTTTGTTGTATAAAATTGACTAAAGTTGAAAAGTCTTCAATCTAACGAATTTCGATTACTACTCAGGTAAACGAATATGGTTAAAGTCTATCGGTAGTCTGTTCGACATGAAATATGTTTGGTATCGTAGTAGGCCAAGTTGATTTTTCAGCTAACATAATCCACACGTAATTGAATACATATCCATTTCCCAAAAAAATATATATAAAACGTAAACTTTTTCACACAACGCGTTGCGACACGAGAATATCCAGAACGGGATTAACAATAACACTTATTACGGTGAGTCAAAGATAAGTTTTAATACCAAAAATAGATAAATACATTGAGAATTGCTACAAATAGCGTACAATAAATAACAACAAATAAGCAGAACGAGGACCTTTTGGGCTGTGACTGGTTGGTGACTTTCCCCGTCACCGCGTCATTGTCAGGGATATTATTGAAAACCAACAGATTTGAAATTGAATAGGTCTACTTTATTCATAAGCAGATCAGGCTTGTTTTTTTTTCTTCTTTGCTTTCCAAAAAATACATATACTTTTATTGTTTTGTACGCTTGTGTTGCAAACTTCTTTGTACACAAATTTTAGTTAAATTTTTTAGAATGACCCGGTTTGAGTCAATTATATTTAGTTTTTAAATTTTACAGACCGATATTCCTTAATTATGAATGAACCATCTTAAATGTAAAACTTGATATTAAATGGTGCATAACTAAGAACACCTTTCTTTGAAGTAATAAAATTCTTATTAAAAGATTTCTATACTTGAAAAAAGCGTAAAACCTATACAATTGATGTACAACATTGGTTAAGTTAAGTACTATATTTAACTGCAGTTTTTGAAATAGGAAATTCTGTTCACGTTAAGAAATATTCATGTATTCCAATGCTATATACTTTATAAGCTTAGTATCAATCTTTAATTCTTTTCTGAATAAAATCTTTAATCCAAAGATACCACTTTAACTCCGACCAAAGACTATAGAAGCCAATATGCTGACACTTCTTTCTCTGCAGCAATCATTCAAAACTTTAAGCACACAATTTGTCAATAAATGAAAATATTAATATTCATTATTGAGGAAACTGCTCAACTCCAAATGCATGAAGTATGTACATATATATACTACAAATACATTTATATTATAGGTTTCCTGTAGTTGTTTGCATCAGTAGTCTGGTCAAATATTTTCTGTGTCCTTTCGTTTTTACGGTCAGTGATCATAAAACGAGCGAGCTTAACTTGATCAAGTTTCAAAATAAAGAACATGTAAAATGTGCCTATGATTTTAAAGAACCCAAATTGGTTTATTAATGCAACCGACATTAATATCTTATCTTTTTGCTCCTTTTGGCATTTGTTAAAGTCGGCTGCTGTATGCTACTCCTGTCATAAATTTGATTAATTGCGGTAATTTTTGTGTTTTTAAATTTGAAGTCACATGCTGTCAGCGATCTGATTTTGATTGCATTTGGGTGTCTGTGTGAAAGAGATGATTTGCAAGAAAATAAATTTGAAATGCGTGGCCATTTGGTCAGATAATCCTAATAGTTTTGACAGTTTCAGTTCACAGTTTATTGATAGGAAATGGTGGGACACATGACTAGGTTCAAATAATATTAAGTTAATTAAATTTTCTGGCAGCGAAAGTGAAATGTAATGCAAATGTTGCGCATATTGTAAACAGGCATGGAATTATTTAAATAAAATAGCCGTGACCGCAAGCTCTCTCTGGGCCCACATGCCGTATGCGTGATGAAATATGTAATGCAATCGGCCACAGGTAAAATTGTCACGTTTTTAATTAAACGCGCGCCCAGCCAAACAACGCAATGGCAATAATAATCAATGGCAATGCCAATACGCGTAACAATAAAAACAAAAGTAAAAAAAAAATGCGAAATGGAATTATAATTAAAAAATGAAAAGTGATTTGAGTGCGTGCGTGGAATATTTAATCGAAACAAAAATAACAACCTGTTGGCCCAGTTGGAGTACTTGCTTTTTAATGGCTTATTTTAAAGCAAGTCATTTGAGCGGCTCTGTTTGAAATAGCTGCCGTAAACCCAAATGTCTCTTTATTTTAGGACAAATTGTGAAAATTCGATTGTTGTATTTTCTTTAATTCTTCCGACTGTCTTTTCAATCTGCCATCCTGCTGGGTATCGATTTCGTTTCAAGTGCTTTGAGCGCAGTCATTCTCGACTCAACTATGTCATAGCCTTGTAGCCTAAATAATTAATTTGCCTCGCACTCTTTGCTGGCATTTAGCTATTGTTGCTGCTTTCAAATTTACAACTCTCCCACTTGGCCGCATCTGTGGCCGTTCCCAGACATCGAAGCAATGTGTTCGATTCAATTAAAAATGCTTAAAGCAAGTTACCATAAAAAGAGATCAAATGTTCAGTGTTTAAAATTTAGTTTTTAATTTTCGACAAGTTTGATTTATTAAAAAATTTATAATGAATAACTAATTTTTGAAGCAATACAGTTTTGAACTAACATTGAAATTTATTTACTTTTATTCAACCGAACTTGAAAGCAAAGTTAAAAAGTATCACGTGATTGCATATCGATCTTATACATAGGTTTTTGTTTTTTTGTTGGTTTCGTTTGACGCACCGATGATCTTGATCTGCGTATCGTATACATGAGCTTAAAAAACAAAAAAAAAAACCCTCTATCTCTGTAGCTCTTACCGTCTCTGAGACGCGTTTATACAGACAGATAGACACGGCTAAATTGACTCGGCTACTCATGCTGACCAAGAATGTATATACTTAATAGGGTCAAAGGTGGCTCCTTCTGCATATTACATACATTTGCACAAAACCATTAGAACTTATACCCATTTTCAATGGTTTCAGTGTATTTTGTATACAATCGTTCTTTACTAAAAATCATTTTCACGTATTTTCCTAACGAACTAATTTTCCACCAACCTCAACTTGAGCATTTGGTATCGTTCGTTACACCGCAACTGATTTTTAATCTGCTTGGCCCATTTGATGGCCCAACCCAGTCGCCATCAACTGTCAGCCAATAATATCAGGCACACGCATACATGTAATCCTTACCAGATCCAGAAGTGGGCCGGGGGCTGCCTGTCGCTCATTTGACAAGTCATTTGCAGGTCGTAGAAAAGGCCACTTAATTGTTTTTTTTTGTTTTGCTTTTTGTTTTAATAAGGCCGATGTCGGCACAAGATACAACAATTAAGCACATAAAAAATCATTTAATTATGTCTATCAAACGTCGCACACGGGCGCCTAAAAGCAAGCAGCGATAAGTTTTTTATTACACCTCAGCTCGTGTGTGCATCTGATATGTGTGTTGGAGTGTGTGTGTGTGTGTGTGTGTGTGTTCGGGTGTGATCGGGTGTGTGTAGGTGGTCTCATTAAAAATGAAAACGCTACTCATTAACTGTGCCAGGTAACAGACAACCTACGAACAGCAAACAGGGCAACAACAAAATGACAACAACAGCAACGTACACAACAAACGATTTTTGAGTCGGCAACTTTACGCTTAAACACCCACACACAAGAACACATTTGGCGTTGGGAGTTGGGTGTGTGTAGCCCTGTGTGTGTCGTGGGTGTGTAAATGTGTGTGTGTAGTGTAGTTTTAATTACCTTTTGCTGTCGACGTGTGCGCCACTCGTTCGACTCGTTGTTTAAGTAATTGTTTGTCATTAGTTAAAATGTTTTCATTTTGCTTCAGAGAGCGAATTGGGCCGCGTTTTGTGTAGCATGGTGCTTGTCGTTACACTGGCAAAAATTAAGTGCAATTTTTAATGTTGAATAAATATTTTGTCAAAGTTTTTGCATTGAATTTTTCATTTGATGATTGATTCTATTTTCATATAACCACAACTGTAATTTGTATATTTGTTTTTTTTTGATTTTGCTAATCTGTTTCTATTACAATACAATTTGAGTTGCTATGAAAATCTGCACTTCTCACTATATGTGCTGTTCTCTCATGACTAATTTTCAAAGACCATTAGCTTACATAACATAATCTTAGTTCTTATATTCCACTAAATAAACTTGGAAAACAAGTAAGATGGCTCTAGTCGGAAGCGTCAGACTAGGAATTATCCTGAGTTCAGCCGCGATCTGTTGTTACATACACTTAACTAAATTCTTGAATTATTTTTAAGCTAGAAGTATGATCTTGATGAGATTTTCAGATCTTTAAAAGAGCTTCCGACTCTGTGTAATACTTGAACTGCGTTTTTTCATATTTGGGGTGAGTCGTCATCGAAAAAACGAAATATTTTGTATGCGTATGCGATCATATCAAACCATATTTGGCTTATAGTCTCGAAAAACCTATATTTATGTATAATAAGAAAAACGGCGAGGGATGGGGTCCTCCTTCTGTCTGTTACATACATTTGCACAAAACCATTAAACCCTTTAAACCATTTTTTAAATTTCTAGAACATTTTTTCGTGAATATTCATCAGACTAAGATTAGAGTAAAAGAAAGTCGTGGATTTAAATACAAAATACTCATCATTTTTTTTTTTATAAATATATTTCCTCATTTAAGTAAAACATTCATTAGATTAAATATTGAACGAGAGCTTTATATTTAAGAAATTTTAAGTAAAGAAAACTGTTCTTGAATAAGAATTCTTTTTCAGAAATCTGAACCTTCTACGTTTTTTCCTCTGAGTGTAGTAGCCATAGCATTTGAAGCACCTTTTCCGTTTTCTTTATCTCGTTAGTAGGCGTTGATCGCTTATTCAGCCCAGAGTTGTGGGACATTACAGAAATGATTGGCAACAATCAACAAACATAGACATAAACATAGAGAACAAAAAACCTCGTCCTCACAACTAACTCAATTCTTCAACTTTTCCACAGAACACTTGCTGTCTTTGAAAAATGGCGTTCGTAGCACGTCGCAATGTTGAAGGCAAGTTGGTGGATTGTCAGGTGATCTCTGGACTGGGCACAAGCTCAAGGCCAATGTCCGACTTGAGTGATGAGGATACTGATTCGGGTACTGTGCAAGGCTACAGCAATCGCTCCTATATGTCGAACACTGTGCGCTACGTGGCATCTAAGGACGAGGACAACGATCTCGATAGCTGTTTCACATATGACGGCAATAATGGAGCCAGCAATTTGGACACTGATATTGAATCGGTGTCGAGCTACTCCGATCTTTATGACAACTGCGATGAGGACACCGTCAAGTGCAGCACTCGAAAGTCCTCGGACATGCCGAAACGCAGTGCTGCAGGTGGGGATAATGCCGTTGCTCGCAGAGATCTGGATTCGTATGCAAGCAGCGATGACAAATTGCAGTCAGATGATCTTGACTCCATTGATGGCGACACAGTCTGCAGGCCAAGAGATGATGATACACTCAATCCCGATTGTGTAAGCCTAGATTCTTTCGATGGTCCCTTGGCTTGCCACTCGAGCCTGGTGGCCAAGGTGTTGCCAGAGGATGCTCAAAGTCTGTGCTCCGTCGATAGCGTCACAGTTTCTCAATCGAGCTTCGGGCTGACTGTGATGCCGGAGGAGGGTCTCAGCCTGGGCTTTATTGATACCGCCACCGTTTGCCGTCTAATGGAGCCGGACAATTCGGTGGACAACCAGGTGGACTCGCAGAGTCAATTAACGAGTCGCACGTTTAACGTGAAGTCGTCCAAAATGCGACGCGATGATTGCTCCTCGGCGTCCACCTGCAGCTGGACTGATATGTACGGCGGCGCCCTCAAGCCATCTGAGAGCCGCAGCAATATTGTGCCTTCACTGAGCCTCAATTTATCGACAACCTCTTCGTCCGGCTCGTCCACCTACTTTCGCACTCTTGACGAGGGCAAGGAACGCCATGGCCAAGAGGCCTATCAGGAGTGGGTGAAGCGCAAGGAGCAACAGAAGCAACAGAAACAACAGGCGGCCAAGCAGGAGCGCGAGAAGCGCGATGCAGAGACTGCAATGCGCCAGCGTTTGGCCAAGGAGCGCTACCAGGAGTGGTGCAGGCAGAAGGAGATGCAGCAAAAGAAGACCACAACTGGCAGCATTAAGAGCTCGGGATGCTACAGCAACTATTCCAGTTCATCTAGTCCCGGTGGCATGAGTCCTAGCAGGGGCAAGCCAATGCGCAAGGAAACTCCAGAGGCCACCAAGAAGCGTCTGGAGGAATGGGATCGCATTAAGACCCAGCAGCAGCAGCGCGAGCGCGAACGTCAGCGCCAGCAGCAGCAGAGTAAGGAACAGCTGGAGAAGCAGCGCAAACAGAAATCCGAGGGCGCTTGGCAGAACTGGATGAAGTCGGTGGGTAAGCGGCCCAAGCCGGTGCCACTCAACCAGGGCTTCGATACATTGCGTGGCACCATATCTAATATATATGTCAATCCCATTCAGTGGGTCTCCAATATCGATCCCAATGACTCACGCGGCAATTGAGCTGGGAGCTCTATTGGCGGTCTACTCGTTTTCATCGGCATTTCAAGAAATCTAAAAAAAAAGTTCAAAAACTGATCCTTTATCAAATGGTCCAATCATTCCCCATTACATTGGCTCTTACGACCACCCCGGGGATGTTGGACCTATTAAAAACAAAAAAATAGAAATCTATGCATATATATATATATATTTGTTTACTGGTATATTGGATGGCTTCCTACAATATTTCAACGCCGATGTTTCAATAAACCATCAGTTGCAAACACAAGGAAAATACTTTAAATTACGACAGTTTGTGTAGCTCTCAAATTATTTGGTAGCTTTATTTTGGTGAAACTTTGATCTTGCATGTCAATTCGATTCTTCTTTTATTTTGCTTAAGCTGATGATTCTCGTTAGTTGCTTGAGATCTAGTTTAGGTATCTTTGAGTAGCTTTACATTTTCTTAAATCTGAGTTGATATTAATTTAACGATCGAACTTCAAAATTTTTTAACTTGCCTGTCAAAATAGTTCTTGCCAAAAATTAGGCTCAAAACATTTATTTTGCACATAGCAAAATTGTAAGTCCAGTGAATTGAAAATACCCTGTAGACAGCTCATAAATAAGACAGGTTTCTAAAAAATTCTGTGGAATGCAAAAATATCGCAGATATGAGTGGGATATGTTCGACAGTTTTTTGCGCAGTGTACATAGCCCAGAAATGGTAATTATAATCGTTTTAATTACAAACCACGGACATTTCATTTAAGTGGATTTTTGCATCTCTGCCTCCCTGCTGCGCAGATTATTAATAAAAGCCTCCGTTTTCGACCCACACGAGGAGGGCTACACAACAACCCAAACCCGAGCTGGGCACTCTGACAATACGATAACCTCTAGCCTTGCCTTCTAATGGTCTTTTGCCCACAACATTTCTCTGGCTGTCGGTCCGTTTCGGTCCGAGTTAGTTGCACTTCCTTGTTTACCAGTTTGTGCTAGTCTATTGTGAACTTTTTCTATATTTGTCCATTTTCCCTTGCCCATTTGTGTGTCAATTTGTGCGTTTATTATTTATTTGTCAGCTCCACGGGGAGTTGAAGCTTGAGTCTGTGCCACAGACTGGGCTGGGATCTGGGCGGAGGCCTAATTAAGCTTTTTTTTTGCCCCCCTTTGCTTACCCCACACGCCGCACTTTTATTTATGCAATTAAGCAAAGCTGCGTGTAATAAAGTCCAGCTAGCAAGTAAAATCTTTGATTAATTGTAGTTTTGTTTACATGATGAGAGACCGAAGCTCACGCCTGATTATATGGGTTCAAAGCTAATTTATGGCAAGTGTACGTCGCAGCACATTCTACCTTTACAGGTGATTAGTGTATCGTCTTTATTTGTTTTTTTTTATATTGTTTTTCTCTATTAAGCTACGGCCATTTGTTTACATGTGCCGTGTGTTGTTAATCGCTTTGAAGGGCTCATCATTATCATTATTGTGGTTCTTTTAAATCATTTTTATTATTTACTCTTTGCACTCGCTGATACATTTAATAGCTGTAATCTCCTGGAAGTTGGGTAAGTCGCATACAAAATATAATTTTTTCACAAATCTTCAAATTATATTTTATTTGTAGATATATTTAATATATATCCATTATTATTAAAAAAATTGAAATTCTTGATCAGTATTAACAGCTATATCCGTCTGTCTGTATATTTCTATGTAACTCGACTCTTAGCTTTGAAATCTTCTATTTTTTTTGTAGGAAGTACATATGTAGAAGTCGGCCGGGTCGTATAACTTATTCGTATAGCTGCAAAAGACACTATTGATCTAAAAGTTAGTTAGTAATTGTAGCTATATTTTCATAATTTTACTTATGCTCATACTGCCATTTAACCAAAAGTAATAGTATGAAGAAATGTCTGTTCATATAGGTCAATCACCTTTTTTCCCAGCTGACGCGTTGGCACAGACCAAACGCGTTATTTAAACATCTGGTATATTCCTTTAGAGATTTACAATTATTTTCGAATACATAAATATATTCTTGAGGTTTTTACCTAATGCTTTTATATTTAAATAATATTATATATATTTATATTTAAGTGTTGTCTGGTATTTCATTGATATACATATAATTATGTTTTGTCGTTACTCACACAAATCATTTCCATTGCCGTGCTTTTGGGCACACCGCTAAATTGCGATTTATATACATTTTAGCATTTTGTTGTGTAGGGTTCCTGTTTGAATTCGCTTTTTCCTGGGTTATAAACTTTAATGTGCTGTCGTAAAATGTACGCACGAAAGACCCCCAAAACCAAATAACTAATGGCTCATTGTGGAGGTGGGGCACAGACCCAGACTTAGCCTGGAGCTCATGTGATGCTATAATCACAACAATGACAATAAAAAAATGTTAATGTGTCTGTGCCTCGAGAATGGGCGGTGTGCAGAGAGAGATTTTTTTATGAGCACCTATAAATTAAAAAACAATTTGCGGAATGCCGCAAACTAATGAAGGATTCAAGAAACCAATGGTTACCCGGCGCATTTAAAATAATTTTCGAGCATTTAAATGGCAATTAAGGATGTGTGTCCTGCCATTTTGACAAAAATAGTAAAACAATCATTGGGGCATAAAAAAGAAAAATATACATATTCAGATTAACGCGAATTTGCGCGTTTTAAATGCAAATCAAAACCGGTCAACAACAACATTTACGGAGCGCACAACAATTATAATAAATAACCACGAAAAATTCGAAATGATTTGCCTGGGGGTAAGGGTGGGGACACTGGCGCGGCCGCAGCACAAAGAAAATTAATAATAAATCTCAAAATGCTCATTAACTTAATTACTGTGTTTATTTTCATTGCCCTTCCGCTGCCGTCGCGTCATCGTCGTCGCCGCCTTCCGATTTCTCTCTGAGTTTTGGCAGTTTTCTCTTTGTGTCGTTCATTTTTCTTTTTTCGATTTTTTTGTGTTTCAAATGTTTTCGTTTGCTGCGTCACGCAAGTTTTATTGCTCCCCTTCAGACGCTGCAGCCCAAAAAATTCTGATAAACAACTTGGCCAAGAAAAAATAGCCCGAGAACATGAAAAAATTGCGCGTCTTTAACCTTAATGTGTATTTAAGTAATGTTAATTGTGTGTAGAGCTGGCAGCTGTCGCCAGGTGGCTCCATTCCGCATTTCCTCTTTCCCTTTGTCCTTGTTGTTTTTCCCTTTTGGCACATTTTTTTTTTAATATTTTTGTTTTTGTAATTATGTTAATTTTTCTTACCTGCTTTGGTAGCGTATCTGAAAATGTTGTTCTGTGCAGCTATATTTGTTATATAATTGCTGGCTAGCTGTTAATTGAATTTCAAGTGAGAAGTGCTCAGGTAGCAATTAGCAATGGCGCCACAGGTTGGGAGACATTTCTTATAAATTGAATATGGTTCATGCTTCTTATTAATTTGGTTTATTTGACAAATGGTCTGAATCGAGGTATTAACATAATTCTGATTTAAAAATAATTTGGTGTATAATATAGTGGTATAGAGTTTTTTGGGTGTAAAAAAAATGAAATAATTTAAAAATGTTAAGAAAATAAAAGAACAATTGGGCCTTTTATTTATTTAAATTTCAATAATAGTCGAGCTACTGTTTGCATTTATTTGTATATTGTATGTATTGTTTTGAAACCAGAATTTTTTATTTTTTTATTTATAAAAATCTAACTTGAAGTTAAAACTTAACCTTAATTTTATGTGAGCAATACATAGCTGCATTAATCTCTCCAATCGGATAGATTATTGCTATTTTTTATTTTATTTCATGTACTTATATTAATTAGATAAAAAAAATTGCTAATGATGATTAACTTTTAAAAGCACTTACAGCCATTGAGCTTGCGTATGGTGTTCAATTACTTAGAATTGGAGTTAAATTATGCGCTATTATTTTCAAGCAAACTCTATTTGTAATTTAAAAAAAAATAGTTAAAAAAATATGTTCAACCATTTTCAATCATTTTTTATTTTGTGATTGATTGCAAACATGTAGAGCATTTATTTTTCTTCCTTATGTTATTTAAATTACATCAAAAATTAAATTTTAATAGATTCGCTTAGGTGAAGAAGCAATATGCATATTTATTACATTTTTACAAACTGGAAATTTATTCATGGTCATTATTCAAATGTGAAATATTATTTCATTCAAAAAGGGAATAAAAAAAGGCTTTTGAAAATAATATACCCGCTAGTAATTGCACATCAGTATTAAATTTTTGCATGCACATTTTAAATTGCTTAATACCCCAGCGTGCTTTCATGCAAAAATCGATCTCTTTGAGTATATTCTGCTCGGTTTTTTTTATTGAATTTCTCCTTTTTTTTTGCACTTTGCAATCAGGAAACAAGGCTTAATGCCCCACAGTAGTTTGACATTATTAAAATGCACATTATACGGGTCAGCCAGCAAGCCCGCGTACGGGTATTCTGTGTTGGAAAAGCGCTTTAGTAAGCCATGCATGCATCTGTGATGCATATTTACTACATTTTAACCTTGAGATTTATATTTATTACACAAAGCTACATACCTTCTATGTGTATGCAAAAACAACTGACAGATATTTGCACACAATATTATACATGGGTCATGATACTCAACAAACACACACACACACATGCCACACACACACATGCCACACACTCGCACCGACCAGCAACACAAAAAAAAGACTCCATGAAAATGCACTAAAAACGCGTTGGCTCCGAAGGGTAAACAAAAACATTGCACGTGGTTCAAATGGATGGGGCTCGCAGCAGTTAGTGGGCATTTGGCGTCTACTGTGGTTGCAGCTGCTTTGGCATGTTGGAAAATTCCTGGAAACAAATGTAATAAAAACTACTCGTAATATACTCACACTTACACGCACACACACACACACTGCAAGTGCTCGAGTTTTTATTAGCTGCGGGCTTGAAGAGTTTTTGGTTCTGTTTTGTATACCTGTTTTTTGTTTTTTTTTTTTGGTATTTTTGCGTGCTGGCCAGCACTTAAAGAGGTCTTAGTGAAAGAATTTTGGTTTTATTTTCGTATTTGCTGCTTGTTTTAATTTGATTTTTTAGCACTCGGTTGGATATATTTCAAATTTATGCGCCTTGTTGGCATTTTGATAGATTGCGAAAGCAAATCAAGGCAGCCACCACTCGTTTTGTAAGCAGTTCTAAGTAACTAAGTATTATGTCCGTACATAAGCCCGCACACCCGCCGACCGCTTGTCCAGAACAAAACTAAGCAGCTTTTTTCTCTCTTAACGCTTTAAAGTTTATTTATTTTATAAATATTCCTGTCGATTTGCCATTTACATGTGCCGCTTATAGTTACATATACAATGAATTGCTATATATATATATATATATGTATATATATATATGTATATATATATATATATATATATATATTAAACTCATAATTTTTGCGTTTTATATAACAATTTGTTTACTTATTTATTCTCATTAAACTTTAACATACATTTATTTAAAGGTTAAAATAAATATGTATTCTATTTATTATTTAATAATTGGTTAAATACTTGCAGTATATTTTAATATTTTTAAGCTGTAGAGCGTTGCATTGGGGCTGGCTTTTTTTGAGAGATATTTGTGTGTGTTTTTAATATACTACTTTTATATGTATTTTACAGTAAACATTTTTTTTTCGTCAAGTGTATTTATATTTGAACTTTTTAATTGTTTGCAAAACAAATAATTAACTCGATATATATTAAATTTACTCGTTCATATATGCTTTTTATAAAGGTTTTTTTGAGTTAAGTAAATGATATGTATGAAGTATTTATTTTTTAAATTTAAAATAAAGTTTTAAAGTGTTTTTTTTTTATGTTTGCTGGCCTGAAAGGGATGTTGGGCTGGGAAGCTCAAAAGAGGAAATAGCTGAGACCAACGAAATGTTGAATAGATATTTAATGAATATTTTCTGTGGTATTTTTTGGTGGTATGTATATATATGTATATAATTTTGTTTAGTATTGTTTCACACACACAGCCAGCTGCTGAGCATGTGCTACGTAAACGTTTGCTATTTTTCGTTGAGTATTTGTTATATTTCGGCTAGCCTTAGTATATTATTTTGCATAATATTAATCTCAGCCCGCACCAAACGTTGCCAAAGAAATTGAATATTGCTTTGCCTTAAAACTAATTGCCTTAAAGAATTTGAATACAATAATTTAGCATTCAATTTAGCTGCAATTAAATGTTACTTTGCACACATACAGTCTCTTTAATTATGTCCACATGGCTTATACAATTTACAATACTCGACCCGTTTGGCCTCTCTAAACACTAAAAACCTCTTGCTGTACGCATATGTACATGTGCCATTCTCCTTGCATTTTTATTTATATATATTGTTTATATATATGTTATATATATATAATTGTGTATTGCTTGATATATTACATGTTGCTCGTTTTAAGCTCAACTTATGCTAGAATTCAACAGCTTGAACATGCACGCGTAGGGATTAGGAAGCCTGGTTTACTTAATATTTAGTAGCTACATCTTCATCGTTTCTTTTTTATGATATATGTTTTATCGTTCAACTTTAACTAAGCCACGTGCCATAAATCAGCACCAGATTTTGGCGTTTTGGCATTGACAAACTCAATCAAGCCAAACGCCATCATCGCATTGCCATCATTTCCAGCTCTAACTCCATTTCCATCTCCATATTCCGTTCCTGCTTCTGCTTAATCTCTGTTAGCGCTTCGCGTCTGTGTCAAACATGTGTCAGTGTTTGTGGCAACAATGCCAGTTGAGTTTTTCGCAGTAGCCTCGTCAATGTCGTCGCCGTCGTGGTCGTCCTTAGCATCAGCAGCAGCAGCAGCAGCAGAGGGAACAGGCAGCTCGGCGATTGCATAGAAAGTCTGGGATGCAGGGACGCAGCTGCCGATGTTCCATATATGCTGTCAATACTCTCCGCACTGAGACTCAAATCGGCTATGGGGCAGGCGTGGCAGATAAGGGGTTGGAAAAGGGGGAAAATGTTAATGGGCTTGGCGGGCTTAACAACGGAAATTGGCTAAGCTTTCGGATGATGTTTTGCGGGCGGGACAGTTGAAGTGATTAGCTGGGAACTGATTTCGTTAACTGGCATATGACAAGAGTGTCCTGAGGTTTTGTTATCAACAAGAACATTTGTCAACCGCTTAAGCAACCAAGGCTAACAAGTCATCAAGTTAATTAGAGTCTTTTCTGTGTTAGTTAGTAAAAATAATTTCATTGCTTATTCAAGCTTCAAGCTTTTAAGCGATTTTTCCTTAAACAACAAAAAATATAAAACCTTTCTTCAAACTTGTTATAGAAATTCCAACCTAACCTCAACAGCCGAAAGGAAACGCAAATTTAATTTTATTTCTCAACTCGCATTCAAATACACAACTCAATTAGGCTATAAAAATAGAAAGAATAAAAATACTTCAAGCACTTGAGCTAAACTTTACTGCCTCATCCTTCAACCTGACCCACCTCCGCCGTCTCGGCCACGTCTCCATTTCAGCCACAATAGAATTTATTTGATTGTAGCTAAGTATTTACAAATCATTAAATTGCCATAAAGCCAAACCGAGCGTGTTTATTGATATACAATTATGCGGGCCCAAGGAAGCAAAACTTTTACCTGCCCAAAAAAGTATGCACCATTTTATATTTTATTTGCACAACCTTTTTCCTCTTCGTAGTATTTCCCTGAGTTCGTTTTGTTGGTCTTGCGACTCGCAAATTAGTGTGAAAATCTGTTAAACAAGCGGCGAAAACCATTCAGCTAACAATTTTCCCAGGACCTAGGTTACTTTTTTTATGGCATTTTGTCCCGTCTCAAGTGGCCTGTTAAGCCGTAGCTGGGACAGGGGTTGGGCTTAGTGCTGGGGTGGGTGTGGGGGTGGGGGTGTGGTCTCTCGACCATAAATGCTTGAAATATGGCCCGTAACCCTAATCGGTGCGACGCACACCCAACCGAGAGATGAGCACATTGACTTGGCTTACCTTTTCGCTTACCGGGATTCTCAGTGTCCTCGCCGCTGTGCTCCTGCGCCCTGGACGAATGATACATTTCGGAGCTTTTCGTGCGCTTTTTGCCTGTTTTTTTTTTATTTTTTATAAAATTTGTGAATTGGAATTGCGGTTTAGTTTTGTCGGCTTTTTAAAAAAGTATCCACCCCCTGCTTCTAATACTAGTTTATACTTAATGCATATTTATAAAAGATTTGTTGCAAGTTTGTTGCTTTTTCATTTCCATTTCTCTTGCTTGCACCACAATCCAGCTGAGTTTCCTTCACTCCCTCCCCACCTTTCCCGTGCTGACTGCTTCACCTGTTTCGTGGCGTTGACGATTTGAAACGGATTTGCATGCCAAATGAATTATTTATGCTTTTTCTCCCAGCACCAGGGTTTGTTTTTTTTTTGATTTCAGTCTGGCAACGTGAAATATTTGCCGCTCATCTTAAATTTATGCCGAGTGGCTATTAAATCTCGCTTTTCTCGCGCCTCCCCCCACCCTTAAGTCTCTTATACTTTGGCTTTCAGTAGATCTCAAGGGCTTCGTGCGGTGCGCCATGTGTTGAGTTCAGCTATGTTTTCTGATACTAGAATCTGTATTTGCTGAGAATGGGCTACCATTTAGAGCGGAAACGTAAACTCTACGGAACTAGAGAAGTTTTAGATGTATATATTTTAGAAACCTTTTCCCAACCTTTAATAAAAAATTCACTTTAATAAAAAGCCTGAAGATCAGCAGACCTAATAATTACATCTAGCACTATATATTGCTTGAAATAAAAATTTAAATTCCTGTCTGTTCAAGAAATGCCCGCACTATATTCAGAAAGCCATTCCTAAAGCCTTTAAAAACGTAACTGGGAAACTTATGAATCACCTAAATATACTATAAGAAATTTCTGCATTATATCTTTTTAAAACCTCTGAGAAAAGAACTTTAAAAAAAAATGTGTAGGAAGTTGCAATATACGAGTGCTTAATACCCTTCAATCACATCTTTACACAGGTTAGTTTTAACATTCCACTCACCTTTGTGTCGCGCCTCAAAGTTCTCCACATAGTTGACGGCATTGGGTGGTATTCCTGTGGAGTGCGAATTAGTTTCAGCTACCTTGAACAAAGAAACCAAGTTTTAGGCTCTACTTACTATACAGCTTAATGGTGCCATCTGTATCGCCCAGCGAGTTTTTGGCCACACAACGATAGGCGCCGAACTCGGCCTGCGAGAGCGGATTGATGTGCAGTTTCATCGAGCTGCGATAACCGGCGATTTCCGTAACATTCGCCGAGTATTTGCCGCCTGTGTTGTATAATTAATTAAAATAATAAAATAATTATTGTTTAATTGAAATTTTGCGTTATTAAATAATTAAAAGCATGTCACGCGCATTGCCCGAAAGTATGCAAAGTGGGCAGAGTGTCGTTGACAGCCGGAGCAGGCAGAAAATTTATGCACGAACGCAATGACACACTTCATGCCTATGAAGGTGGTGAGGGGGTCTCTCAACTGCCAGTTAAAAAATATACCCCACAACAAAGTGCAAATGAAATTTATTTATTTACATTTATAGCAAAATTTTAAATGAAACAAATCAGAAACTGTTTGTCTCTTCGCAACTCTCACCTCCCGTCGGCTCCACTCTCAGCTTTCCGGGACCAGGCTAAACATACATGTCCCAGACAGTGGAGAAACCGCAGCAGTGTGGGATGTGTTCTACGCCCGGAATCGTCTATCTGTGAGGTTTGTGGGGCGAACAGAGTTGGGGGTGGATTCTCAAATGTAATTCGCACTCGTATTACTAAATCAGCTAATTAAAAACTTTTTCGCGCGTACTGCGCACTCAACGGTCATCAGTTGGTTAGTTTGGTCGGTTAGTTCTCTGCTTATTTGGTTTGTTTGGTGCGGAATCCATTGGGAGCTCTGCCGACATTACCCTCTCCCTCTCCCTCTCTCTCTCTCTCTCTCTTTTCTCTCTCTCTCTCTCTATAGGGGCGCACATAGATATCCATATACGGGTTGTCGCCTGCTAATGTGTTTGTCGTGGATTATGAATTGTTAAATGATAATTCTCATTTACATATTTGACAGTAAAATGTCGAGAGTAGTTTGACAGCTGGGAAACTACTCAAATAAGTAAAACTTTAATTTAATATCCCTCATTACAGTAGCTTAACTTTTATTTTAAGAGAGCTTGTTTTAGCTGAATAACTAATCGTCACACACATAAAGTTATAAATATTGTTATTTTAGTCAACAAAGCGTAATAAAGGCTACGTTAATAGCCAAAAGTCTATCAATATCATAATCATTTTAATATTCATAGAATACTTTTTTTTTTGCATAATTCAATTTATTCGATTAACTCAACTTAATAAAATCAATTTTTAACTTTTATTTAGCGTTAATCGTAATTATTAATTTGATTTTAACAAGTATAAACTTTTTTAACTTACCGGGTGGCACGATTTCACCACGCTCACGTGTCCAATAGTTGATGGACTTGGGATACGCCTCCGATTGGCATTCCAGCGTAACACCTTTACCTTCCACAGCGCCAATTAGTTGATTCTGTACCGTGATCATTGGTGGGACTGAAAAGAATTAAATCACATATTTAATGTAAGTATCCAAATTGGTTTTAACTACAACATAATTATATAATTATTTAAATTTGAAAATCATAGTTCGTTAATAATTTTCATTGCTTATTATTGATACTTACAATGCACCACAAGTGTTATCCTTTTGCTCACTGAGGGGGCACTCCATTGGAAGCTATACATAAGTAGGCGCCCATGTGCTGACGTTTTACTTGGGGTATGATCAAATCTGTGCCCTCAATGCTGGCAACTGCAAATGTGAAAATATGACTTTAAAACTAAAGACAAGAGAACTTGATATAGAACAAGAAGATAATACATACATTCAGAAAAAAACTAATAATTTGTACCATGGTAGAAATATCCTAACTTAGCACCAAGTTCTTATTAGAAAATCATTATTTTTTATTCCAAAACTTCTATCCATAATTTTCTTGTATGAGTGTCTGGTAATCAATTTAATAATATTGTTCGCATTTATGCAACATTAATGGTCAATTCTTAACATAAAAATGATTCCTACTCAATTAAAAAATTTTCATGAATATTCCTTAAATTTAAATTACAAAACGGTATAAGTTTTAAGCCGGGAGTACTTGGATTAAGAACATGGTTAACTTCTTCATATTTACTTGTTGCCCAAAAATAAATTGATTACAAATGGATGTTTTACTTTTTATTAATTTCATAACTGAAACAAAGAATGAGCAGTCAAGAAAAAGTTGATTAAAACATTCCTAAGATTTTTAAAATCATCCCAAAAGGCTACAATGCAAGTTGCCTTACTATTAAAATCCAAAAATTTCTAAGCTTTTGGAATATTTCCATAAAAATTCATAAAATCTAATTAAGGGTACTACAAGAAATATATTTCTTAATAGTTGAAAACTTTTTTATCAAATTTGATTAATTTTTTCTTAAAATTTATAAAATCTTGAGTATATTTGCTTTCTTAGCTTATTTTATTACATCATTATATTGATCAAGCCATTAGATAAGAAATATTCGCTTAATTTACGTATGAATGTATGCGAATAAAAATATTAAGTCACTCAAAGCCAACAGATTACTTCTCCAGCTACTTATCTGCCTAGTTCCTGTCAAAAATAATCCTTTCCTCTGAATAGACACACTTGCCAAAGTTAGCGCCCAACGAAAGCACCTACGCAATTACAAGAGCTGTAACTATAAATGTATCTACAAAATGTTTTGGCCATGTAATGATAGTTATTACATTCGCCTAAGCTCTTTCATGTATTTTGTCCGCCCAACCAGTCGGCTGTTGGGGTTTATTTTGTACAACAAAAGTTGCATACAAAAGCGAAAACTTTTAGCGACTTTTATGATGCTGTTCGCTATGCACAATGGCCCTTGGTGGGGGTCTAAAAGGGCCACGCAAATATCCTGTTTTGATAGCCAAACTGGGTTTTTATTATATAAATTGCATAGATGTTGGCTAAGCCGGCAGCTGCATAGACTGCAAGTGCACTATGATGATGATATGGATATGTCCTCCATATATTTATGTGCCTGCGCATGTGTGTATGTATGTGCCTGTGTGTATGTGTGTGTGTGTGTTTGGGTATACCGGAAACGGAAGTGCTGGCTAGTTTGCGCTTGATATTGTTACGTATCCACCGGCAACGGAATATACGAGTAATAAGCAGATTTTTCGTTTATTGATTCGCCCTGCGCAGGTCGCCATCCGACTTTAATGCCAGACTGGCCGCATTGCTTATTAGCCACACTTTTTGTGCGGCCATTAAACGTAATAGCCACGAAAAGCGTGTAATTTTGTTGAAATGAACGGCAAAGTCGCGCCACGCTAAAATAGCATAAAAACTTTACTCGGGCGCCATGATTTCATTTGAACAACTAAACCAAAATAATCAAATTTCAAATACAGAAAAACTTTTAGCCCACAAACAGCAGGCAATTTTAAAACAAGGAGCTGTTCGATTGTTTGAATCACCGTCCACTAAATACCCTATCAATTGATGTTGTTTTTCCTGAGATGATTATAAGTATAAAATGACTTATAATTGTTAAACATTTTGCTGAAATTGAGCAAGTCATCAATCATAACCGGATTGGTTTCGGATTTGGTTCTTGAGTAAATTTTTTTAACAAAAATTCTTTCTTTTAACAGTTATGTTTATACACCCCAAAAGTATTTACTGTTTCTTAAAATTTTTTTTTATGAAATTGAGTGTAGTTATATATATAAATATTTTGATAGGTAAAAATGTGTTTAAAATACATAAACTTATATTAAACATTGAAATATAAACGAATTTTTCCAAATTCCTTTTTTATTTCAACTACACAAAAAATTAAACTTGTTTTTGTTTTAAATTTTTATATTAACAAAACTTTCTGTCTCACACATATATATTTTCTTTATTTTCTCTCCATAATTGAAATTTCAATAATTGGTTTTATAATATATACAAATGATATTGATGTAAACTTCTTTGAATACCCTGCTTGGTGTTGCAAATGAAATGACAAAGTCATAATACTCATTAATAGATTACGAAGTCACACACAAACACACATCGTGTATTAAAAATCGTAGCGGGCACTTCAATGGTCCAACTGGACTGGCCTTTATAGGGTGGCAGACATTTAAGCCACAGTGAAAAGGTCATTTTGCCAACTTTTGTTCTATTTATGCGGATTTTTTTGACCGCTTCTCGGTGCTGTTTTTTCCCAGTATTTTTGTAAGCCTTTTGCTAGGCAACCTTTGATTTTGGCCTTTCGTGTGGACTTTGATAAGGCTCGACCTGTTTATGTAGCATAGCTCATGCAATGGAATACACAGAGCGAATTTTGTGCGGGAAACAAATGAATAATCGTGAATGATTTGTTTAAGTTAATTGGGCGTAGCTAAATCTGTTTCTTAATGCTTTATGGCAGAATAAGGGATAAAAGAAATATTTCAAGATGTGAATGTTTACTACATTGAATAATATATTGAATAATATATGTATGAGTGTTGTGAATATTTTAGTAAGCAGAATATCGTGAATGTATTATGTGGCTTACATCAGTGTGTGCATTTGTCAGATCAAATTATTTTAATATTTAAATATGATTCCATTTATGAGAGTATTCACTAGAGTATTAAGAATTTTGTTTTTTTTTAAATTATTTTCAATGTAAATTGGCGTTAATTTTTAAATATTTAAAATTAGTGTGTATGGGGTATTCATGAGTGTACTCTCGAATGAATTAGAAAGCAAAGTTTTATCTAAAATGGTTTCATGGCTACTTCTTCAATATAATTATGGGTGTATTTATGACTGTTTTGAGTGTACACAGGAATGTATTCAAAGGTGTGTTTATAAATGTATTATTGAGCGTATTTTGAATGCGTTTTTGAGTGAATGATTGCATTCATGAGTGTATTCCTGAAATGTTCTAATTATGATTAGTTTTTTTTTCTATTATATGGTCGCACAACAACTAAATTGAACTAAATCAAAACCTCAACAACATTGCAGTTTGTTAAACCCTCTCACAGACCCTTCAAGGCCAATTAGAAAAGCAGTTGATACTACATCGAAACGCCCCCCGCCCCTGCCCACGCGCTGTCCGGCCACTCGCTAATTCTGTCAGTGCAGCCATCAAACGTCATCATCAACAGTGGCAAAGCCACCGTCGGGGGCAGTTAGGGTGTGGGAGGAGGCAGCCTCGGCACCAGCACATCGACACTCGAAAAAATATGCAGGTGAAAACAGGTGCTCGGGAGCTTTGGCCACGTACCCGTTGCTGTTGTGCACTTGTCTGCTGGGCCATAACCCAGCTAGCTGCTGGCGTTGCTTGGTCGCTGTCGGCGCTCGCTACCTTTTTGTGTAAAAGTACTCCAAAATGTTGGCTGGCAAACCTCATGCAGCAGGCAGTCGGCGGTGGCAACAACAACAGCAAAAAGTACTTACCACTCACACACACGCATGCAAGCACACACACACACACACACACACACACACTGAGCACTGGTTTATACGCCCCCCACACAAACGTATAGAGAGTCATGCATGCATATGAGCATGGGGAGACTGCAAACCCAAACTTCGTCCCAAAGCCATTGGCAATGCTGACTTACCCTCCTCGCCGTTGGCCAACTCGATGGCCACTCCACTTTCACGTCGCCATGTAATTGTCGGCTCTGGTGAACCGGTAGCAGCGCATTTGAGCGTCACGTTACTGCCCTCGCGTACGACCATGTCCGTGCTTGTAGGATAATCTAGGATATCCGGCGGTACTGCAGCAGCAGCAGCAACAACAGCAGCAACAGCAACAGCAGCAATTCAATCGAGGCCGCCAGACGTTCGTCGTCATCGTCGTCGTCGTTGCAGCCAGATAATGTTTATAACAAATATATTTAAAAATTCGCATGAAAAAAGAAAAGAAAAGAGAGAGGGAGAGAAGAGAGAGAGAGAGAGAGAGAGAGAGAGAGAGAGATACAATGAGAAATATCATCTGAGTGGGAGAGTTGCTGTAATATGAGCTGCATTGTCACGTATTTTAAATAAGTATTTTAAATTTGTACTTTATATCGCATTTAAATAATTTGCACTCATTTTTCACTCAGCTGGCAATCTGATTCATATTCATGTGTCCCAAATGATATCCTTGCATGCACTTTAACACACAGCAAATGAGTCCTTGTCTGCGCCTTTGTTTAAAGGATAAACTTTTCATATGTCCTGGCGACGCAACAAAAATGAAAACAAGAACAAAATTAAACAAAAAGAATAAAAATAAAAAAAACCGTCACACAAAAATAAATAAAAATTTATATATTCTCGTAATATGACCACGACCGCAGCGGCGAATGTTTGCGCCCTCAGCGGAAAACCTATGAACCAGGAAAACGTAATAATGCCGTGGAAATGGCAGGGGGGAACGAACAATGGGGCAGGAGCTGGCGGCGAATAGGCGCCTGTGGTACGTGTATATATATGCATATAATATGCCGCAATTATGTGGTCGGTAAATGACCAAAAAATGTGCTGGTGTTGACAAACAGCTTGTTATATGCTGATGGGATAGGGCGGGAGACAGGGCGAGAGCGAAGGGACCCGGCAACAAAGAGCTCTGACGTATTCAACTGTGTGCTGAACTGTGCTGACCACTGAACGGTCATTAAGTGGCCAAGGCTAGGGCTGAAAGGGGAGCGCAATTGTAAGGGATAGTATTTAACGGGACTTGTTCCGAGTAGAAGGCAAGAGTGCAATATGCAGCAACAACAACCAAGGTAAAGGATTGTGATTGAATAGGATTAAGAGTTTATCAGATAATAACATATTCGATGTGTTTTAATATAAAATAACATTATTCTACACTTCAAGAACACGTTTGAATTACTATACTCAAAGAAATTTAAAATGCTTTAAATAACACTCCATGAGCCAAATGTTTTCTCGAAAAGTGAGTTTTTAAATATTTTCATAATTTCAAAGCTTGAACCCTTTAAAATAAAAACTTTCTTTCTGATAGTACAATTATTTGCTTTCATTTCCAAACAGTCTCGATTGGAATTCCTGTTTTAATAATTCTGGCAAAAAAAACGTCGAGCTCTAAGCTTGTAAGCATACATTTTTAAGATGGAAAAATACTTAGTTCCATTTCTGAGTCAATAGAAGATCTAGTTTGATGTTTCATGGGGATAAAAATTCAAAATTTTCAAATTAACTACCATTATTTAATTTAATTGGATTTTATTAAATTTAAACTAAAACCTTTTTCAAATTAATTATTTATTTTTTGAGTGCTAACCTTAACATTTTTCAAAAATTGTAATATTAGTATTTACCCTTGGTATTTTTTTTTACTTAATTAATTTCTTCTATTTTTAATTTACCAAAAACTTGTTAAGGTCTTACTATTTGAATAGTCATGTTTAAGGTTTATTTGGAAATTTTGTTATCAATGGAAAAAAAGAGCAAATTGCTTGCCAAAATTTCAAAACGCAGTTGTCTATGAAAATCTCATCAGCTTAAATGCCGGTCAGACCCAAATGCCTTTGTATGGCTGCCCGTGTATCATACACATTGTGTCATTTTGTGTGTGTGTGCCTGTGTGTGTGTGTGTGTGTGTGGATGGGAAACGGTATTCAAACGGACGGAGCTGCCAACTGTGCGGCCGCTGCCGTTTGTCGTCGGCTGTTTAACTGCACTTGGTCACGAAAATCATCAGCACGGGCGTCCTCCTGCCACGCCCACTCCGCGCTCTCAACAACCTTCCTGTTCCTGTTGCTGCTGCTGTCGCTGCGGTGCGGTGATGTGGTGGGCTGATTATCCACTGCAAATACACACAGTTGATTATAGTTTTTCGTGTTTGGCGCAAAGTCCGAGCCCGGCTGCATGGCGGCTAAAATATTTAGCGCGTTGATTTAGATTTGCTAGCGAAAGGTATTTAGGCAGTTGATTGTCGGTGAGGGGGAGTCAGTTTGAAGACCGCAAATGGACAACTAGTTCGTATTCGCAGTTGCAACTGGACGCGCACTCGCACCCGCACCCGGATTGCCAGGCCGGACGCATTTCTTACGTCTGTTTCGGCCCGTGCGCCGTTTTAATTCAAAATCAACAATTTCTGCGGTTCAGTGGACGGTTAAACATGTTTAAGCAGTTGCACTGGAGGGGTGGCCAGGGCTGTTATGTTTTGCTCGCTGGTCCTGTGCATTAGCCAGCGAAAATTCATAAACCACGACGCGAACTCAATTCCGTTTCTCGCACTGCCGCGAAGCGGAAACGTTTTGTTGCCACCGTTGGCGAATTTATTTATTTATTTTTGTGTTTTTGTATTTGCTTTTGTTTTTATTTTTTAATTTTTACTCGCGCAAAACCGAATGCGAGTACCAGTTCGAATAATGGCGCGCCGCCGTGGCAACGAGGCATATAATTGTTTGACAAACGAAATGGAAAAGGCAAAAGTTTTTATTGCCCCACCTAGTTGCAGCACAGCGCTGCTTGACTTTCTGTCTTCTGTTCACTTACCCACAACGTCCAGGTAGCCCATTTGGCTCTTCATTGGATCCGTATTTATTTGGCACATGTACCTGGGGAAAGGTGAATATATATATATACAGGTGTATATATTGGGATCGGATCACAGCTACTGAATTGTTTTGATCTTACCAGCCTTTATCTGACTCCTTGATGTCCCTAATGCGCATCGTCCAGGTCTTGTGCTCCGAGTTTGCAATGCCAATGCGTTGATTCTTGGTTATAACATGATTCTGTATGGTCAAAATCGTTTGCGTATCGACGCGCAGCCACGCAACCTGTGTGGGAAAGTAAACAGAATTGGGCGTTACAGTAGGCGTTTAATAAGCACTTACTTATTTTACTATTTTTTACTGGACGACCCTTATGTGAGTGTGTAGAGTGTGTTCTATTTATGTTGCAAGGGTAAATTCTGTCGCCAAATGAGTCATATGAAATTTTTAGAAGCCAACAGCTGGTTGTGACACCAACAATTCTTTTGTTTTGGAAGGAAGGCCGAAATATATTTTGACTTTATATCAATATGACTAAGTTATGTAATTTAAATTAATTTCTTATGAGGAGCATTTATTAAATAAATTATTCGGTTATATAACATTTATTAATTTTTAAGTTATAATGATATTTTTATGCTGTGTTGCTACATAGGGTGCATGTACTCAATTTTCTCACTTTTGAATTCGATTTCAATGCAAAGTATTTAAAATATAATTCGTTCTGATTCCTTGGTAAATTTTACAGACATCTTATGATTAAAAAATTTAACTTATTGCAAACTAATTAATATGAGAAAAATTAAAACAGAAAAATAAAAAAGTTGTTAGAAACTTATAGATAAAAGTAAAAATAATAAAAAATGTGTACTTGCTATAATAATTATATACATGGCTATGGCATATATACACATTATATGTATGTTAGAAATAAAAAAATTACAATATTTTTCCATATAAAATTGTAACTTCTTAAGGATATATCTATTTGCTTTCCTTATTATTTTAAATCCAACAGTAGATAAAATGCCTAAAAGTGGTTATTGCGAATAACTCCTTCCGTTTCCCACCAAATTAAAGATAACTCATTTTAAAAGACATAATCTTGCGATTTGGCTAAAAGACATATTCAGTTACCACATTTAATCTCTAAAAATGTTATTATGATCGGACTTTCAATATCAAAAGTGCTATTATCTATAGATATATACATTGAATAGATAACATTTGAATTGGAAACCAGAAAGAATCATACACAACATTATTATTGTAAAAGATTTATGGGGAATTTCACTAGTGAACATTTTTTTGGATTTACGAAACGTGTTCTATTTTTAAATTATAAATGGGATAAAGTATTATTTCACAGTCTTTCTTTATTAATGTACATTCTCAAATATAGAATTTGTAGTAAGAGCATATCAGAATAAGTTTATTAGGCAGTACGAATTAATGGACTTGCTCACACATTGTTTTACCTAGCTGTGTTCTAAGAATTTGTGTGTTTCCTTTAAGGTATTTACTATAGTATTGCAGTAATTCAACTAA
Source organism: Drosophila colorata (assembly GCA_035041545.1). Lineage (NCBI taxonomy): Eukaryota > Metazoa > Arthropoda > Insecta > Diptera > Drosophilidae > Drosophila > Drosophila colorata. The sequence continues at coordinate 5,772,341 of JAWNLD010000013.1, forward strand.
TTTACCCAGACATGGTTATGCATTACCTTAAATTATAAAATAGCGAGCATGCACCAAACTACAATTATCCAAAAACCTTTTCCAAGAACTTTTTCTAAATGCGAGTGTTTTACATCTAACTCAAAGTAGTTGGTTCGTTTGTCACGCACACAGACACACACACACACTAGCACACATACACTCGCATACACTTGGCAGTAATTGTACAATTACGCGGGTAAATTATTATGCGATAAAGCACGCAGCATGCAAGCTGAGCCTGAAATTGGTATACATATTTGTTATATAACAGCCCGTCCCCTAGTTTTCAGTTCCCAGAAATTCCACAACCCTTTCAGCATAACACTTTGCATGTGTAAATGTGGCAGACTTGGGGAAACAATTTGGTGCCTCAGCTGAGCCAACATGTTAACACATGAAGCTATTTAAGCAATTTCGATTTCAATTCCAGTTAACAAATATATACACATACATAAATATTTACATAATTTAAGTGGACATATTGATGGCTAATAAATTATTTGTGGGTGGCATTAAATTGAATTTAACTTTTGGGTCTAAAAAAAACCCAACTGTACTGTCAGCATAAAATAAGTAATTACACCCAAGTGCCTGCTCAATTATCTTTGAGCAGAACATCGCTTAATTGTGCATGGAAGTTGGGGCTGCGTTTGGGGTTGGAGTGCGGCTAAACTGGGGGCTGATGACAGAACAAAGCTTTGCGCTTCAATGCTGCTTTACCTTTGGCTTTGTTGTTGAAGCAGTGGCTGCATACTCCCCCTACAACCAAAGCGCCCCCACTCCATAGCCCACAGACAGACATTTATAGAAACGATGATGAAGCATGTCCCGACCCCTAAATGCCAACCTCAAACAGCGCACCCTTCAGCCCTCCCGCCCATCTTGCCGTGCGGCCCTTCGCTTAACACATTCGCATTCATATTTCAATTACTTTTTATGTGATTTTCGCTTTTGTTATTGCTAAGCTCTCCATATCCCTATTTATGTTTTTATTTTCACTTTCATTTCCATTCAATTCGTTGTTGTTGCTGTTGTGATTGTTGGTGTTGTTTTTGGGTGTCGAGATTTGGTCTTTGAGATAACGAGTATACCGTCCGGCTGGAGGTAAAATGCTAATGAATATTAATGCGAACGGTTGGTTGTTTTTGTGGCTGCTTATTGAGTGTGTAATTGAGCTGAGGGGTTCGTTCGGCTTTCGCTTTTGCCCGCTGTTCCAGCTATTGGGGTTATCTCTGATTTGATGAGCTGCTATTAACAGACTTTCGGGAAGCATTTCTCGTACCTTATATGGGCCCAAGTCCTGCACCACACATGTGAGAAAGGCGTCACGTCCCACCGGCGCTGTCACATTTGCAATTGGATAACTAAATTTCGGATCAACTGTAATAGAGCAGAGTATGCGTTTTGGCATATTAATAATCTGACAGAATCAATGTAAATTGGTATATAATATATATAGGAACAGAAAGATTACAATTTATATTACAATTAAGTGCTTCCCATGAAGCCTATTATTACAATTGTGATTTGTTTGTGTTTTGTTCATATGTCGCCTTTTTTCCTTCTTTATTTTATTAATTACATTGCATGATTTTTATTGTGGTATTAATTGTTGATTTTTATTGGGGGATTATATTCGCTAATACAACTCAGGTTTTTATTGTACGTTTTTTATGTGAAACTTATCCTGTGAGTTATTTTTTTTTATATGATATTTACGTAGCGTAGGCTTCGATAAAAAAACATTTTTGATATAAGTGTATTTCACTTTCACTTTACTCAATTCGATTGCATTTTTTACTCCTTATACATATAAATCAAGCGTATCCAAATATTAATTAAATTATATATATATTTTTTAAACTTTTAAACCTTTTTTTATTTTAATATATATACATTTTTTTGTTATGGGAAAACAAATAAAATAATCACAAGCACAGGCCCATTTTTTATTAATATCCTGCTGCTTGTCCCTGACTGACTGAAAGGTGAGCAAGAAAAAAAGCTTGAAAAACTTGGTGAAAATTTCGTTTTTCGATAAACTTATATTAATAGAGCAATTAATCTTTATCATAAGGCGGCGAGAAAAGGATATTTATAGTGATAAATATGTAAGCGTGGGAGATAATGTATTTAATTAATTAATAATACTATTTGGGGCTCTAAGTTTTGATTGTATTAGCTCAAACACCTATTTAGCATCGGCGCGAGCTTAGTACAACGGTTTAGTCTGTGCGCATATATAAATATTTAAATTTGGTACTTTTATAATTTTGTAAATATTGTACTGTTGTGACTAAATTATTACTGAGATTTGAAACCGGAATTAATTGAAATGTGCTCCGAGCAGAATAAAAATATGTATTTTATTGTTTTAGAATTAACTGCACAGCTGTGCTCCTAAAAAGCTGTCCATCAAGCTCTTAATCATTTTACGATTTTGACTTACATTATTTTGTTATTATAAAATAATAAAAATACACAACCCATAAATGAACACCAATTGCATAAATGAAAATGATTCATTTGGCTTTTGTTTTCTTATTTTTATACCCTGAACCCATTAAAAATAGATAAAAAGGGTATTTAGGTTCGGTGCCAATGTATGTAACAGGCAGAAGGAGGTATCTCCGATCCTAGTAAGTAAAAATTCTTGACCATGTCATGTCCATGTCCATGTCCATGTCCGTCTGTCAGTCTGTATGAACGCAGCGATCTTCGAAACTACAAGAGGTAGACACTAAACTTAGACCTAAACAAGCTAATAATTTTTTTTTATAACTTGCTCTGTTTTATTTTTATCGATAAAAATCGATTTTATGACTTGGTTAACATTAACATATCTCGGAGACTATAAGGGCTAGACCCACCAAATAGGTTTTTTATGTTCTCGTAAAGTAGGCGCAGACCATAAATACTTCGGATTTTGAATAATTTCCACCACACTCCCCAAATTAAAAAAAAAAGTATTCAAGTCCTACAGACCTGCGCTTTGGTTTGTACATAGATTTCAATACTCTTAGATTAGCAGTTATTCAAGAAATTATATTCCATATATGGCCAGCTGCTGAGTAAAGTGAACAGCTTGCTACGCGTGTTTGAGCGTATGTGTGATTTTGTGTATGTATTTATGTCGCAGTTGTGTTCAGGGTATCTTCTAGTCAAGCTCCCGACTAGTGCACTCCAACTTGTTCTAATTTGAATCATAAAACCGGTACAACTTATTTGCTATAACTATTTTGGACATTTTAAATTAGTTTTTAAATTTTGAAATTATTAAATTAATTTATTGAAATTTACCAAACAATCATTGCAAGTATTTAGACTTACCAATCACTTCGGCTGGCGTGTCGACTCTTTGGAGACTGCATCTCTGGAACATTACTGTGAGAAGCACAAAAACATTTGTTGCATACGCCCAGGGGCTGGCCGGTCGCAATCTTTGAGCGTATTTTGTGGACATTGCGCAGGACGGTTAAGAACTTTTTCCGTTTTTTTTCAAAGTTGAATTGATTTTATTTTATATAGTTTGTATTTAAGCACATTTCACATGGTTGATTGTGTTCGAGGATGGCAGCTGCAAGAGTGGGTGATCAAATGCGTGATTAAATCGTATACATATATGATTTAACTGTTAAAGTGTAAACTTGAACTGTGGCAGGTCGGGGGATGAGCAAAGCTCAGTGACCTAGGCCTGCGGGGCTTGCATGAAGCCTGCCCCGTTTCCTGATGGTTTGAGCCATGTTAATTGGCAGTCATTAGCGCGCCTCTTTTCGCTTCAACTTGTGCTGGTTGCCGTTGCACGTTGCACGTTGTTGTTGTTGTTGTTATTTATGCGTGCAAACAGCGGAAAGTTCAACAAAAGTACTTGAAAACAGAATCGAAACTACGAAACAATGGCAGGCCGGCAAGGCAAACAATAATCATGCCGTCGAAAATATGCTAAATTAAAAAGTTTCAAGTTTAAAGCGCCCACTGGGCCCCGTTTCCCGGCCCCGGTTCCTGGTCTGTGCCCCGACTGCCCAAAGATTGAAGCTCCCGGCAGTGCTTCGCATTTTCGCCAAGAGTTTTGCGTGTTCAGGCTCTGTAAATTGTATAGGCGAGCAGCTGCTAGAAATTAACTCCGACCTGCTGCAACTATCTGGCGAAGGTGTTGCATGTTGCCTAGGGCTCTGGGTCCTGCACTCCCCTGCTTCTGCTTCTCCTTACATGCTGCCCGCTGCCCGTTGCCCGTTGCCTCTGCTCATTTCATTTTGCTTTTGCTGTAGCATTTAAACATTACCCGGGGCCAAAACTGTTTATGGAACGGAAATGAAATGTTTCGTTTGTGCCGCATCGTGTGTGTATGTGTGTGTGAGTGTGTGGGCTGCCCCTACTGCCCCGCCTGCCAAACACCATCGTGTGGCTCGTAAATAAAGCATAAAATCGTGCAGCACTATATGACGTCGGGGTTCGTCTGGTGAGTCTGAAATAGTTGCGCTTTATAGCTGCAGTCGCCATTTCTATTGCCAGCCATTAGGCCGAGTGCATGTGACATGTTAGCTGATAGGCCTGACGCAATGCAGTTGTAATTGGGTTTGGGCCCAAGGAGAATTTCACCTGATGACGCTGCAAATTGATAGATACCATATAAAATTATAATTTCCAAGAGGAAATTTAATTTACGTAAATTAGATGAACTCCTCTACAAATGAGTTGTAAAAGCAACAGAGTTATAAGCGGGACTTAGAGGTTATTTAAAGTTACGGCCTCTTGTCTTTGGCAGGGATATTAATTAGGTTCAGTAGATTAAAGGCCTTTCACATTTTTTATGGGATGTAAATGTTAGACATATTATTTTGATTAGCAGAAAAAAATATATTCCAATATTCTAAAAGTTGTCAAAGCTGCTGTTTCTAAAAATGTATAATAAATAAACTTAAACTTTGAATATTGATAGTTAAGATTATATATAACAATATCTAGCAGTTATATTACTAGGTTGGCAAACAAATCCGTAAATGTTTTGTGCAAATTTTTAGTTTGTTAGATTTCGTTTATAAAAAGTTTTTGAATATTTATTTTAAAGCTTAGAAACTTTTTAAATAACTTAATTTGTGCCCGTTCATTTTTATCCTTTGATATTGAATTGTTGAATAAAAGATAACTTTTGTGATCAATTAACAGATGGCGAATATATAAAAAATATAAACGTCTAAAAACTTTATTTACGATCGAACGTTTCTTTGATTTTATTTGGTCAGACTATGAAATGAATAAAAAAATCACTACTTGAAAAATCTACAAAAAAAAAAAAAGAAAAACAATTCGACTGCAAAAAGGGTTATATCTTTTTTTAAACTTTTTTTTTTAATTTTTTTAACTTTTATTTTATTTAATTTGTCTACCAAACGAGACGCATCAGTTTGAAAAAAAAAACGTTGAATTCATATTCTGTTTCTATGGATAGTGGCGAAAATGCCGGAAATGCTTTCGCTAATGTTTTTTGTTTTAATCAATCTTTTTTTTTATAAACTGGACACAACTTTTCTAAAACGATAAGCCCTTTCAGTTTTTGTGTGTTAGAAAAGTAGCTGATTAAAAACTGATGAAAACATCACCAGGTCTTAACAAGATTAAACATAATTTATATGGGAAACAAAATGGCTTCTTTAAAGTATTACAAATTGATTATTGTAATTATTTGTTATTATTTTATTGTTATAATTATTATCAATATGGGATATAGTTTAAACCTATTAACCCATTTCATTTAAATATCACTGTCTACTATGTTCTTTGGGTAAGACAACACTCATTCAAAGACTTGGGATCCGAACACGGATGGTCGTTTTTAATTTTTTAATTACATACATTTGTTTAACTCAATAGGCAAATTAGTTTTTACACCCTAGGCGAGCCTTTCCTTTCCACTTACTATTCTTCTCTATCTCTATAAAATTAAGTTTAATTTCTTGTTACACACATGAATAAAAACTAACACCAATTAGCTGTACAAACAGTCCCACAGGCCAACCGCTGAGCTTGCTAGGGCTTCGGCTGGCAAATAGGATTTGCATGGGTAATACTTCCAGGTAATAGACTCAGGTATTAGCACGAGCGCCTGTCTGGCCTTCTGCCTGTTCGTCGAAACTGACAAACCCGGCATGCTCTAAATTATTAATAATATTGCTAGGCCTATTTACTAGACATATTCAGTGTTGTCTCTAGTCTGCTGGCTGTTGGCTGTTGCCTTGTGTTGTCGACTTTTCAGGGCAGCTGGCACGACCTCAGGCCAGGACGTGTAACGTGAGCAAAGGACACACACGAGAAACTTTGCTTTCAATTGCACTCAGGCAGGTGAAAATCAATAAAAATCCATGCAAAAACAAGACAAAAAGAATTTTAATGAAATGTCATTTTAAAATTGTTTCTGTCAGTTGCGGTCGGCAGTAAATAGACTTTAATTCCAATCAAGCTTTATTCAGGTTAGCTCATAAGCAAGGAAAAGGCCTATCATAAATATAAAAATAGGTAGACGGCCTATAATTTCAATTTATAATTGTCTCATATATATAGTCACGATGACAATGGGGGTGTCCACTTACAGTGTTTAAAAATAGGAATAGAATTTTTAATCAAAACTAAATTTAAATAAAAATAAATTTTACAATTTAACATTTGTCAGAGTTCACATTTTAGTAAAAAATATTTTGAAATTCTGACATATATGTAGATTACCAAATTAATAGAAACAAAAATATTTTAAGACAAGCAAAAATAATATTTGCAAAAATGAGTAATAAAATTAAAAAAAATAACTTGTCGAAAGTGTAATTGAAAATAGAAGAATTAGAAGTGATTTTTGCACATAATTATATGCTTTACAATAGCACGAGGAAAATAATAAGAAAAATTTGATGTTCCTTTAATGTGTTGTTAAAAACTTGTACTTATTATTTTAAACGAGAATACTTCTTTCTAACCATGTCAACTATACTGGGGTATGCTATATCAAAATGCAAGTTAATTTCAACATCCTAAAAACAAAATATCTAGAAAACACATGCAAAACGTTCAGCACTCTTAACGCTTTGCAACTAATATTAAAATTATTATTATTAAATTATTAATTTTGTTCCTTGTTCTTCTGCTTTAATTTTATGTTCTATTGGAAATTGGTATATTTGCATTTATGTGAGTTAATTTAATCACAGTTTTTTTTTAATAACAAGGTGGATGGTGGTTTTCCTAACATGGAGCAAATAACAAGGATCAAACACTAAAAATTGTGCAGGTTGTCAATTAACACGCGGAATGAAAGTTTAACAAAGCATTTTAACAGCCACACGAATACTTATAAATAAAGAGAAGAAAAACTCTTATTTAAGAAAGCACATGGTAATTGGATTTTCTTAGAAATGAATTCATTTTTTAAACCACCCAAATAATAAAAAAAATAATTATTTAATATTTGATAAAAACATGCTTGGCAAATATGACAACTTCTTTGGGTCGTAAAACCATTCACGATTAAATAAACATCTCTTTGTTTAAGGTCTACCTGAAAATCCTCCGCTGGGGGCCAAACATGCTCAGCTGTTTTTCGGCCAAATTTATGGCTAATAATAAGCGCTACTCATGGAATTTTGTATATCGCATTGGTGAGGGCCCAAAGTCGTATATTATGTTTATCGTTTCGGACATGCAAAGTCGAGAGCGAGGGCCACAGCTCTGGACAGCAGACCCTGGGTAAAGCCTGGGCTATTGGGCCAAAGTATGTCGCACAATTTGTATAATCAGCTGTTAAATTATGTGCAAATTGTGTGCAGCAGCAATGCCACAAGTATTGCCAAATTGTCATAAAAATAAGTAGCGCACATTGTAGCACAGCCCCTCCCCCAGCCCCTTTGTTGTCATGTCATGCAAAAGCCGCACAAGGTCAAACCGAGGCTTTGTGTGTATTTGCGTTTCGCGTGTGCGCCTAAGGTTATGCAGCAGAAAAGCAAAACCGATGCAGATGCTGCATCAAATAGGCAAAACAAACCGCACACTCATATTCAAGCTCATATTCATATTTATATTCATATTCGCCATGCAGTGCCATTTATTGCACATATTTTCAATTTTCAACACACACACACATTAATTAGCACGTGATATATTTCGTGTTTTATCGCGATGCAACTTCGACATTTCTCAAAAATTATTTTTCTTAGCTTTGCTCCATTTTATAGTCGCGGCCCGGGCATAAAATTAGCATATAATGCTCTATATATCAAAATGTACGGCTAAATGTATGCTACAGTGTTTGGCGGCGCCTTCAAGTATGCAAAGTTTTGCTCACTTTGCCCTCTCATCCTGCGTCTCTGCCAGCTCCTGCCCCTCCTCCAGCCCGCATGAGCGCCTTCAGCACGGAAGTTGATTATTATCGCTTGTTATTAACAACGGCAAGAACAGCAATAACAACAACAATGACGACGACAGCAAGAGCACCCGTCGGGGCATAATAAGCTAAGGTTCGGCTGAGTGGCAAAGCTTCATGTGCTGCATTTTTGCCACATCATGCCAAAGAGTGGACTTGTGGCAACGAAGGAGTGTGAAGGAAAGAGAAGCTTCTTTGCCATTATGTCCAAATACTGGGGCAAAATGTTATGATATTTGCTGGGCCTTAGCTGCGACTTGGACTCGGACTGGGACTCGGACTAGAAGCTCGCTGCGTTTGTTCGTCTGAAATTGAGCCTGAGTAATTTTCCATTGATATGCAAGAGTGTGTGTGTGAGTGAGTGGGTGTGTTGTGTGTGTGCACTCAAAGGGACTCCAGTTGTGCAGAATGTGTTTCAATCAAAAGCAAAACTCTGTGCTCTTGTCGGCACACAAAGAAGCCAGCAGGTATTAAAAACGAACTTCATTCATTCCAAAATATTTTGTGTGTGCTTTCTTATTCAAGCACATTTGCATGGAGAGGGATTCTTCTGATTTTTAGGTTTGAATATTTTAGTTAATATTAAAATATCAAAAGTAGTAAAAAAGAAATTATACAAATTATATAATCATAAATTAAAAAACAATTAAAAAATAAGTCTAACACAAGAAAGGAATGAAAATTAATTTATTTTTTAATAGCAAAATATTAACAATTATAATATAAAAAATTAATATTTGTTTTTTGTTTACATTTTTCATATATAAAGTAATGAAGCTGAATTTTTAACAATTTAACATTTAATTTCATCAAATTAAATACTAATATTACTTTGCTGTCTGTATAAATATTGATATGACAAAATTCTTAATACTGCTTAAATATTCTCATAATTTTTTATATGCATATTAATAAAAATGTATTAACTAAAGACACCACCTCCGAAATTAATTATTATTATTAATATATTAAATAAAACAAAACTCCTAACTATTCCCAAGAAAAAGAACTTCTTTTTGTAAAAAAAAGAAAAATTAATCATAAGCAGAGGAAAATATTTAACGAAAGCTTATTTTTTATTATTTTAGTTTATTATCAATAAATTCAAAAATATATATATTTTTTTGTTATTATTAACACAGATAAAGATATCTGTAGGGTATTTCAAAGTTGCCCTCTCCCCACTTGAGCTGATTATGCTGTGGTCGTAAATGACAAAAATCACATATTCCGTATTATTGTGACATTGCCGAGCAATTGTAGCAAAAATTAGAGAATGGGTTTGTTTTAGTAATAGAATTATGCATTGTTCATGGTTGTCTGAACGATTCGATTATTTTAAATCGCATTTCCCATGCTCCACATAAATATGTATGGGCACAAATCATGCATAGCCTCTCACCTGGGTGCATGCCCCCAAAAAATCAAATGCGATCGCAATCAACTCAATAGCGAGTGGCAGCAACAATAAAATGCAGACAAAGTTTTATGTAAAATGCAAATGACACGAAAATGGCAGAGGCCAAAAACATTTGCTCCCAAATGTCCAAGTTGCTAACCTCGGCGGGCGAATATTGGCCCAAACAAAAATCTATCATGCACTGGGCCCAAAACATATTTTTGTTGCAAATATGTGTACTAATAATGTGGCAGGATATTTACATATACACATGTATATAAATACCATATGACCGTACACTTAGAGAAAAAAAATCGAAAAACTAACGAAATGGAATATTTTCGTTTTATTTTTAACATTTTATAAACATTTTGAATAATAATTGAATACTACTAAATTAATAATGATTTAGTACATTACATCGAAGCGAGTGTGAAACATTTTAATTAACGTAAACCGTTTCTAAGATTGATTTTTTTTGTTTATTTTTTTTAATTCTTGTATTTGCTAATTTTGGGATTATACTCAATTTGTTGAAATATATATTTTATTCTGAAGCTGAAATTGCCATAATGACCGCAATTTTGATTTTACTTTTGATTTATGCACAACATGCATGTAATTTCTCTGAGTGTAGATATGTCGTTGGCCATTTGCCGGCTTCGTTAGCGAGTGCGGTTTATGGATATCAATGAACTTTAAATTGCAGTCAACATGAAATATGCAATTGGAATTGTGCACGCCTAAAACTATGCAACACATGCCACAAGTATGGGGCATGGGCTATGGGGTATATGGGGCAATAAACAGCAGAGCGCCAGACACATTTATAGGCAAATTTCATATATCATATATATGTGTACCTTAAAAACACGCGTCCAGCCACGAAAGAGAAGCGCGAATGTGACTTTCGGCCGTCTCCGAGTCACTTGGGGGTGTGTGTGTGTGTGTGTGTTGGGGGGTGTGGCTGGCATGCGGTACTGTAAGCACTGTTATAAATAACATGGCTTTAGTTTTCATTTATTTTTTGTTTGTACGTGCTTTTTAAATATAATTACAATAAACACGCAGTGGGCAGCGAAACATTCGGTAACTAAATTGCCAACAAGCAGCGAAAAACGCGCGCGTTTTCAGCTGATGCGCGTCTAAACACGCGAGCGAGTCGCTTGCTGCTAGCGTGTTGTAAGCGTGCTTGTTGTTTTTGGTGTTATTCGTTGTTGTCGTATTGCATTTATGCAACTTGCCGTTAATTACTTATTAAGTATGCCAGCGATTTGAGCCTTTTCAAGTAGTTGATTGAAATTTTAAAACGTTTTCACACTCGATAAAATTAATCACACAACGTTTGCTTGGCCATTTCTAAGTGCATTTTGCCAGCGTTTTATTTGAGAGTTTGATATAAACAGTTGTTCGGTTTTGAGTTGGTCAGCAACAGTTTGGAAAACATGCAACACTCGAGTTTTCACGATTTTCAGCTTTTCGCTACAGCACGCACAACAAGCACAACCGGTCGCCACGAACGTCGTCGTTGGACTGAAACTGGCGGACATAGCGAGCGCCGCACGAAGCAGCGCCAGCGAGCCGAAGACATGTGAATGGGCACAGCAAATCGTTGCCGTCGTCGGCGTCGTCGTCGTCGTCGTCAGCGCTGTTGTTGGCAGCAGTCGTGTGGCTTGGCGGTCGGTGGGCTGGGTGGCTTTTACCGGTGGCAGTTGCGTCGCGAACGAATCAGACAACTGTGATTTTTGTTGTTGCTGGCTACATTTTATTTGGCTTTTTGTTGGTGGGCGCTCGTTTCACGTCTTTTTTTCTAACTTTTGGTTTGTTTGTAATGGACTCCGTGTGTGTGTGTATGTGTGTGGTGGCGCGTTATCCAATGGGGGGTGGCTGTAGAAACTCACCACAGTTGAATTGCTCAGGCAGCGCGCATTGAACGAGAATTGAATTGAACACTGCTGTTGGGGGAAATTTGCTCTGGATACTTTGTGCGAGCGCGCCATTTGTGAATTTATGAATGAATTTTGTTTGTTCGGCGCTTGTAAAACAGTTACAGCTCATGTGAGTTGTGTGTTGTTGCTATTGTTGTTGTTGTTGGCGAGTGCGTGTTAAGCAGAAATTGATTGTCATTGGTCATGGCATTGGCCTGCGGCACTGCTGCTAAAGCTAGTAAAAATAGTTGCATACGTGACAAATAAAATCCATTGTTATTTATAAATATGCATAGTAGTTATTAGAATTATTCAAAATGAATATGTCATATTTAATATAATCTATTTTGGCAAATTAGTTAAGCGTTATTGTTTATGGCATAATATGCAGCAACAGAGCCTAGAATATTTGTAAAGCATTGTTTAAATATGTTTGTTTTAAAGCAATATACATATAAACATATGTTGTGCAGATCAAAGAGCAATTGTATTTGTTAAATTAAGCAGTAAGCTTTCGACTGCGTCTCGATAAGGACCTACTCTGAGGCCGGGCACAGTTTGGCAGCAGTGGTAACGATTTGTACCTTTATGAGCAACAGTTATATTCTGTAGAGCTTGACACAGTTCTAACAGAGTTACGGAATATGGTTGGAATCAGTTTATATTTTAATAGCATCAATATTGTGTTATATATTTGATGTCAAGCCTTCTAATAACCAGATAATAAGTTCTTATTAATTCTACAGAACAACAAAATAACAAAAATGCCGGAAATTAACTTTAAACGTATGTTTACATACTTCGTTTATCTTATAAATTATTATTGTGTTTTTAATATTTGAGTATATCTTGACTTGAATTTATTTATTTTATTTTTAATAAACTTTCTTCAGTTTAGAAATCACATTAAATAAATAATTTGATTAATGTAAATGTATTAATTACGTAATATTTTTATGTTGAAACAATGCTTTCATTTTATTTAAGAAAAAAATTTCCACACTTCTTAAACGATTTATTTTTAAAGTTAGATTGAAAAATCGTATAATAACAAATTAACAAGTCTTGATCATAAATTGAATATTAGGCATAGCTTTTTAAAACTTTTCTATAAATCTTGTAGAATAGACTTTTATTATTTGGTTCGCACATTTAATTAATTTCATGCCCAGCAGAAGGCACCCACAACATAAAAAACAAACTTTGAGCGTTACGAAAGGCACACACATATAACACACAGAGTACACACACTTTCTCACACCAGGCAGGCACTTTTCAATAACGGTACCAGATTGTGTTAGGCACCGCTTGGTTGAGTTGAAGTTACCTGCTTTCCAACTCGCCACACGCCACGCCACCCGCCCCTCGCCCTGAGCCTCATTTGCCAACTTAATTGCGCACATATATCAGTTTTGGCTTTAGTTTTAGTTCCTGCAGGCTCACAATATCCAGCGGGCGGCTAATCACGCCCCCTGCCCCTCTGTCGATGGTTAGCCTATCATTTTCACACAACGCACGCACGCGGCCAATAAATAATAGAAAACAGAAACGAAAAATGAAACAAAAAGCAGAAAAGCAAAGCAAAAAAAAAATGTCTGTAGCGTAAAAATTATTGTTATGAAGCGAAAACGTTGAAAAGGATATCCGTGTCCGACGTCCGTCGCGTCGTCGTCATGGGGTCCGCTTCTGTCCCGCCTGCTGTCCCGCCTGCCTGTCCCGCCTGCCTGTCCCGCCTGCCTGCCCCTTCAACTTTGCATTGCGTGCCAATGCACTTGCGCCACAAATCATTTTGGCTGAAAGTCCTGGGGCAAAGGGTTACCTTGGTTCGCCACCAAGACACCAACCCAACTTGTTTTCAAGTTTCTTTCGCTTCCTTGGCAACTTTTTGTGTGTTGCTGCCATTTTATTTTTTGTTTTGCTCCCGTTTTCGGGGTAGACTAATATAAATTTTGACACCTGATAATTGCTTTTCACTCGCTTCCGCATTTTGTGTGTTGGATGCGACGACGACAGCTGCAGCACCCCCACACCCCCCACACCCGCCCTCACTTTCACTCCCCTGTTTACCGTTCGTTGCCACCTTGTAATTGTGTATGAACATGCAAAGTTGCTGGCTGATCGGGATGTGCAGGATTGTTGAGGATAGCTGCCACAAGTTGTCTAGTTGGGCTCCAATAAATTATAGCTAAATTCTCGCTTCTGCATTTTTACGATGCGCGCCGTTTAATAGACAAAGTTGGGGTGAATTATGGGCGCAACCTTGCTGGCATTACCCCATAAAGGGAAATTGGCAATTAAAAGTGCATAAAACAAGATAATTATATGAAATGGTGTCGCCTAAGCGAAATACGACCGAGCCCCATTAGCACAAGTGAAATGTCGTGAATAGCAACAAGACAATTATGAAACAAGAAATAATAACATAATGAAGTCGATGCCATATTACATATATGTATGTATACTTTATATATTCTTTTAACAGTCAAAAAATGCAGTCCCTTAAGGAAATCTTAGGTTTATTTGACTCTGTAAATCACAGCTGATGCAGATTTCGGTCAGGAATATAAATTGAATTCCACAAGGAAAACTATCTGTACATATTTAACAGTTGTAGTGCTAGAAACACCATATTTGGCCAATTAAAAATTTCGATACTTGCTAAATTTGCAGTTTTTATACTCGTTCATGGAGAAAAACTAGTTTAATTAGAAACAGTTTTTATCTATTAAAAAAGTCTATATTTTTAAGCCATTTTTCATTAAATTAAAAGAAAATATATTGCAAATTTTGTGACAAAATTAGATTACCTACAAGGGCTTAGAAAGAACGATTTTCAGGTCAAGAGTGCACAGCTCGCAGATACCCTGCATTCAGCTTCAAGCTGCTGTTACATAAATTTGTTATTTTATCACTGCGGACGGTAGTCTGCGCTAGGGGCGAAACACAACATAGTGCACTTAAGCATTAATATTAATGCATTTATAATAATTAAATTAATGTTAATATTTGAATGTACCTAATTTTATATTTTAACGTGGGAGGAAATAAAATCGTTCTGAACCTTATTTAAAAATTTACCAAACATTACGGAAAAGAAATAAGCGAACAGAAAATACCAAATTGGCATTGCCAATTCATTTGCAAACATTTCATGGTGTATTTAATTATTATAATACATAATACTTATTTTATTATACTGCACTTTCTATATACAATTTGTTGTATGATGTGCTTAAACCATAATTACTTATTAAATAAAAAAAAACTTTTTATATGTATTTTTAACGCCTTTTAGTAATACAAAATCTCTCATTTTCAAGTAAGCCTGTAAGTGTATGTGCATGTGTGTACACTTGCAGCCTGAGAGTCGAGCTTGGCGCTCTCTTAAACATACATTTTCCTTTTGCTGTACTCTCTCATCTAATTCGCACTTACTCAGCAAATGGCTCGCAATTGTGCGCAAAGTGGAGTCGACTAAAGAAGAACTTCGATCAGTTGAAAAGTGGTCGCCCCGCGAATCGGTTCCTCATAAAAATGGACATTTTTTTGACAATTTTCATTCTGATTTGCTTGGCTCTTCATGCGAGCATTAAGTTGGTGGATCGAATCGGTCTACATATAAGTTTTATATATCGTGTCCTCTTGTACTTCTTCGATCTGTGCATTATAATTGGCAAAAAAGTATGTCAAATGCTGTGCTACATGTCGAGTCCAAAAAAGAAATTGAAAAATAAAACAAGATAATTAATAATGGTACAAAATGTGCAGAAATGTCGAAAGGGTTTCGTGTTCAAAGTTAGTTAAATAATTTTTAAATTAATACAATAGTTTAAAATAAAACGAGAAAAACAAACATAAATAAAAATGTAAAAAAAACAATTATTCTTCATTATATTCTGTGAGTATTAATTAAATTACATACACTTTGATTGCACAATTTTATAAATATAAATTCGATTACTAAAAAAATGATAATAATTAACTGACTTAAATCAACTAAAACATAAACAATACAAAAGCTACACATCATAAACTAATGGTTTAATGGTTTTTAAATTTAGTAGTTTAATGGTAATTAGAAATGCAATTTTTTTTTAATTGTTTGCCTATGTTGAAAGACCTTATGAAAAACAAGGTGAATAGATTGTGTGCAAATACATTTGGTAAAACTTAAAATTTAAAATTTAAAGTTTTTAATTGTGAAAATGGGTGAATGAAAGTGTTCGAATATTAATTATGATACACGTGGTGTATTGTTTCAACGTAATTAGCTTAAATAAAGTAAAAAAAACTTGTTTTGGCTTATGTATTATGTTTATTATGAGCATAAAAAGAGTTTACTACTTTTGCACATTTAACTGCCTGTTACAGTAAAAAATGTGACAGTCACAGCTATTCAAATATTTTTTTAAATAAGATAGGAAAATTATTAAAAGCGATATTAATAAAGATACTTGATTTCTTAATATTTTGCAATGACAAATTAAATTAAATTATTTAAATTAAAGACAATAGTTGTCTTTATTATTATTATGATATTTTTAATAATATTTAAATTATTATTATTGTGGCTTATTCTATGTAGCTTCTTGCAGAACAGCAAGGATGCTTTTGGCTATTTCCCCATGTTCAGTGGCTATTTAACCCACTGTAATTTGAGTAAATGTTAAATATACAGAATTAGACTATTTAAATTCATCGATAAAATGTGAATTCTCTTGAAGGCAGATGTTGATTTGTACCAGCAAAGTATTCCAAACAAACAACAAATGTGTATTTTATGCCTTCTTGAAATCGGCAGCTTTCACAGAAGACGTAATAAGCGACCGAAGATCTGATTGGCCGAACACATTAGATTGCCTTCTGGGAATTTAGCTCAAATATTCGAGTGAGTTGAATCTGCAGTTATTGTTTAGAAGACAATTGTTGAGTATTGAATGAAAGGCATTGATATACAAAAGAAATCTTAGTAATCTACCATTCTTATATACTCTATATTATATTGTATATATGTATATCTTTCTGGCTGTCATCCTCGCATCGAGTGTGCACAACTTGACGACAGACCCGATGCCTTGCCTGCTATTGATTAATGTCAAGCACATTATTTCAGCTGCCTCCAAGTGTGCAACAGTAGCGTTCGCTCCGTTCAATTATCGTTACCCACCACCGCACCCCTTTCCCCCTGCATACACACCCGCCCTGAACAGCCTGCTTTCGTAACTAATCGCTAAAATCAGCAAATGCGGAAGCCTGCCTGGCATCCTGGCTTTGTTGGCCGTTGCGGGCGCACGAAAGCAGTCATAAATTTAATATGACACCTACAAGAGATTCCATGCATCAACGTTCTCTCGTTCTCCACGTGAACACTCTTTCGACCTCGCTTTCTCCTCAGCTGCGCCACATCAAGTGCATTCATTATTCACACATATTCTGCTAATTAGCAAAATATTGTAAATGTTTGGATTTATGTGAGTGACGCGCACACACCCACACACACGCACACACACACACACAGTTACCAGGTGGAGCAGTGCATCAAGTGTGGTGCAGTACTGGGTTTTTGGTCAGCTCACATGGCTATGTACAACAACTTCCTAGCTCCGCACAGCCCCAAAACATGTGTGTGTGCGTGTGTGTGTATGTCATTTGTGTGATTTAGTGCCCAAAGGTGTCGGTGTCGGTGTTGGTGTCGGTTTGCCCGTCTGGCCTGACGATGACTGAGCAGCTGTTGCTGAAGCCCAATGGCCAGTGGGCAGCTGCTTTGCGGCGTCTATAAATTTTGGTTTGCCTTTCAATCGACCGCCAAACGCGTCAATTTGATTGCATTTTCTGCTGATGTTTCACTCCGGCTTGTCAGTTTTGAGTTTCCCCTCGGCTGTACGCAGAATTTGTTTATGCAGCATTTGCTTTGATTTCTTGTTTATTATTTGTTTATTGCTTTTTATTTGCACACGTCGCGACTGGTAATCTTAAGCCCGGCTTGAAGGCGCTCCACGCGCAGTCGGACCCCCTCGCCGGGCACCAGCAACAGATTTTTGTTGCCAATGGGCAGCTCGGTGGGTCCGTCGGGGGGCAGGCTGAAGCGGAAGCCAGCCAGCAAGGTGATCAGCCCCACCTTCACCTGCATGCGGCCGAAGCGCAGCCCGATGCAGTTGCGCGGTCCGTCGCCGAAGCCGAGGAAGGCCAATGGATGGCGCTGCAGGATGGCGGCCGGTTCGAAGCGTTCCGGTCGGAATTCGTGTGGTTCCGGATAGATCTCCGGATCGTAATGTATGGCACGCACGGGTATATGCACAGTGATGCCGCGCTCCAGAACTATGTTGTCGTCTGAGGCGTATTTCCCATCGCTGGGCAGCTTGTAGTCCTCGGAGGGAACACGTGTCAGCGAGGCCAGAGCGGGATACTTACGCAGAGTCTCTGTAAGCGTGGGTAGTGGGAAATATTTATATATTAATATATATGGATACTGATCTTGTTTAGTATAAACTTAATTGCTAGTACTTGGAAGAAGTTTATGACTATAAATTATATATACGAATAATGATACTAATAATATTAATAATAATAATAATAATAATAATAATAATAATAATACTAATAATAATAATAATAATAATAATAATAATAATAATAATAATAAAATAATAATAATAATAATAATAATAATAATAATAATAATAATAATAATAATAATAATAATAATAATGATAATAATAATAATAATAATAATAATAATAATAATAATAATAATAATAATAATTATAATAATAATATATATTTATTCGATTAGTATCATCAGTTTTTATGTAGAATCACTTTTTGTTTATTTATTTTCTATGTAGCTTCGGAACTATTTAGAATATAACAAAAGCTAGAAAAATTAATTTAGAACAATTATGCCCTTTATCCATTTTAATTTGAGGTACTTGGTAAATAATAAATAACAATATGAAATCTCAGTCGAAACAATTGCACTAGAATTTATCGAATTCACTCGAAACAATTAATTAATATAATTATAATAAGTAACATATTTGGATTAAAAACAGACGTGTCAACAATATTTTTGGAAACATTTTCAAAAATTCATTAGCAATTCAATAAGTAAAATTGAGTAGAAACAGTTAAGGCTGGAACTTTTGTCAAAGAAAGTGGATGTGGGCAAAAATCGAAAAAGCATTTTTGACACTGGTATAGACGAGAGCACATGATTACTTTAAGGAGCTCAAGATTCAACAATGAGACAAAAATTGTGCTTATGTGGCATGACGCATAATAAGATCGGAGCATATATACTTAAATACTAACTCTATGTGAAAATAGATCTGTCGCCTGTTGCATATATTTATTTGTAGTTCTGATCACTTTTCTGTGCACAGTGTAAAATTGATGACATTAGTAATTGGTTGCAAATGATTTAAAAAACAAATTGTATAAAAATTCTTATTGCAGGAAGCTTTTTGTATTACTTCTACTACGATACTTAGCACTTCTCAGAACTTTAAAATTTAGAGACATATGTAATAAATTTTGATATATTGTAAATTTTGATAATAAGTCAGATAAAATGCCCCTTAATCTAAGAAATCATGTACAAACGTTTTACTCGAATGCGCAGCAGTCTGAAAACTGTTTAATAATTGTAAAAAAAATTGTATTTTCATTTAATTTTCACCTCACAGCAGTGAAATAGAAATTGTTTTCTTAGAAAATACCGACGTTTACAGTGTGTAGGCGAGTGAGTTGTAAAACTTATCTGTCAGTGTATCTAAGTGAATCTAGCACTAAAACTCTGGCAGATATGAATGAGATTTATAGCTATATCTGTAACTGCGTTCAAACGGAGAGATGGGCAGACGAGCGAATAAACCAGACGCTCATTCCACAAAACCAATAAACCTTTATTTTGTTGTGAACTAGTTTTTACTAAGAGTTATTATCGGGCAACCAATAATTAAATACTCTTGAAATGTATAAATTTGATTTAAGCCACGCTAAGCAGTCTTCTCATAACTCAATATTGCATCTGATATTTTTTCTGTGATATTTTAATGTCTGAAGCATTACGTGCTATTGGTTTGTTTGAACAGCGGTAAAACCAATTTGTTTCTCTGACAAATCTATCTATTTGATTGCTCTATCGCCTGCTATTCTGAAAAGTGATACTCGACTTATTTTCTACTTCTGTGTGTCACAAATGTTGAGTGAACTTCGAATACCCTCTGCAGGAGTATGAAATTTCTGATGCTTTGTTTACTTGGGATAACAAATAATTCAATTGCTTTTCTCTCTGGCTAATTTTGTGCTGAGTTAAGGAATTCGTTGTGCACATTGTTTTCGACCTATTTAAAGATTAAGTTGCAAAGATATGTCTCCAAGCAGACGATCTCTGTCCGAGCTCTTATCAATTTTGAAGGCAAACAAATAATGCTGCTTATCGTTAGTTACAGTTTCGTCTTTAATCAGCACACTCACCATTTACAACCTGATCCAAGTACGTCATCTCCATCATGGCCTCGTAGGTGAGTTCTCCATGTCGCTGCAGCACGCTGAGAATCTCGTCTCTGAGCTTCTCCTGGATAGACTGGTTCTTGGCCAGCTCGAAGAGTGCGTAGCTCATGTTGCTGGAGCTGGTCTCGAAGCCGGCGATAAAGAAAACGAATACCTGTGCAGCCAGCTGCTCCACGGACAAGCCCTCCTTTTGATCCGTTCGGCGCAGGTCGAGCAGCAGATCCATGAAATCGTTTCGCCTAATGTTCTCGCGCTCCCTCAAGTCAACGGTTTCGCGGATGAGGCGCAGAAAAAAGGTTGTGAACTCCTCGCCGATGCCTCGAAACTTGATGGGGAGCTTCAGTAGGAGTTTCATGTAGGTAAGCCTGAAGAGATTCCAGCGCACGTTGCGATTGGGATTGTCGAAGAGCTTGCGAGCCAGCACACGGAACTCGGCCTGCGGATCCTTGAGGCTGTTGCACTCGACTCCAAAGGCGCAGCTGCCAATGACATCAACCGTGTAGCGGCCCAGCAGATCGTGCATCTCCATCGCGGCCCCTGTCTGCTCAGTGGAGGCCACCTGCAGGCGACAGGTCTGCTCCAGCTGCTCGGCCACGCCGGTGACTGTGCTAAACATGTACTTGATCTTGCCACTCGTGAAAGTGGGCGATAGCTTCGTTCTCAGCGCCCGCCACTCCTCACCGTGCAAGTTGAACAGATGCCCGGCGAGTGGATTTTGCTTCAGGTTTAAAGGAGTGTTCGATCGATCCACAAACTTATTAAAGTCCTTGATGAGTATGGCCTTGGCCAGATCCAGATCGGTCACCACAGCAACGGGCCGTGTGAACACATAAGTGCCAGCCAATGTGCACTTGCCCTTGAAGGCGTCGTAGGTCTCCTGCAGCAGCTCGCTGATGTGCATGGACTTCAGCTTGAAGAAGTGGCCAACGAGAAAATGGGGACGCAACTGCTGCACTCCCTGCAGCTCCCAGTAGTTAAAGCAGTGTCGCAGATAGCCCAGCAGACAGCTCAGCAGCGAGGTCAACACGATCAGCATGAACCCCATCGTTGAGACGTTAAACGAGAACTGAAACTGAATCTTCAGATGCTGCCGCAGCTAGATATACTTATGGGCGCTGATAAGAAGTGAACTCTAGACTCTAGACTCGTCTCTTAGTATAATTTGCTTGAGTAAATGACAATGCTTTTTAATACGCTTACCGAGGGTATTTTGATTTCATTACGAATTTCATCACTGGGTATATCTTATCAGCATCGGAGTTCAGTTTTGTAAAGCACCCTTCAGAAGTATCGTTTAATAATAGAGCTCTTCGAGGAGATCGTCTTTGTATGGCTCAGCCCAAATATACAGTAAACACAACATTTATTCATACACCCGAGAGAGACCAATAATTTGGTAAAAAGTATACGTTTGGAAGCCGTTATATTTATTATTATTATAATTATTATTATTTAAGAATGTTGCACTTTTTATTTAAAATACCAATTTTTGGTTTAGCTTTACTGTACGTTAAGTTACAGAGCATTCAACTTGAAGGTTACTGTATAAGTATTTAAGGGTATGTAATCTGCTCCAATGAAAACTGTCAATTCTTATTTTCATCAGCATTAACTTTATCTGCAATAATTTGGCAAAAATAAGGCGAAAGTCATCATGTGTACAGATTGCCCATTTGTATATAAGTATCTTTGCTCATAAGTTAAATAAATTCTAAATTGCATTTTAAAATATATATGTATATAGATAATTCAATCAAGAAATCGCACACTTGCTCTTCAACTTAAAAAGTAAATAAATTATAAGTTTGTTGCAGATTTGTTGACATATGGCAAGGGGCACAGTTTGCTCTGCCTGATAAGAGCATATGTCTATGGACACTTCTATCTATCAACAGATATATCTTTGCTTGTGCACATAATCCATAATCCACATATAATTCGCATAGTTAAATCTCTGATTCATCACAGAATAATTCGGAGGTGCTGATTATTGAAGTACTTTGAAATATAAGCAAACAGGAGCCTGGGGCTCTCTTAATTAAGTCGATTTAGGCGTTTTAGTCATTTAGATTCGAACGATTCAACCGTGCCCATCAAAGCCACAAACCTTCGTTGGTTTTAATTGGAATTTGCGTTGATTTTTAATTGGATAGGTTAGGTATTAGATAACTGAACGAGAATATCGTCAAAAACGAAATGGTTGGTGTCGATGATGTTTAACACGCAGCTTTTTGTTTTTTATAATCATACATATATTATTATGAATACACATATATTTTATTTAACGTATTTTAGTTGTTATTACACAATGAACGAGTATTCCGCTGTGGGTTATACCCGACTGCAGCGTTCTCACTTGTTTTTATACCCTGAACCCGTTGAAAATGGGTAAAAAGGGTATAATGGATCTGATTTCTACCGCCCGACATCAAGGATGAGGAGGCTCTTGCTCTTATGATGCATCTCTCCCAGCTGCATCTTGGCACAGTAATGCCAAACACTTAAACAAACAAAACAACATACTTAGCCTGTTTCTAATAGGGCTATGGAATCAAATGGCAACTACCTCCAAATTCATTTTACATTTTTTATTAGCTTTGGATCTGCAGTTGTGGCGAAATATTAGGGGTTTGAGAGACAACGCCCGTTTACAGAAAAACTAGGAGATACCCTGAACCCAGCGGCGAGCTGTTACATTCATTTAAAACTCTTTCCATTCATACACACATTCACACAGTCACACACACACACACACACACACACACACACACACACACACACACACACACACACACACACACACACGCACAAACACACACACACACACAAACGCACGCAGCAAGCTGCGCACTTTACACATCGGCTGCGCTAGGGCCCACTGAATGAATTCTTGGATAACTTCTAAACTAAGAGTATGATCGCTATTTTCAGTGTTCAATAAGAGCATCCAAATCTCTGTACAAACCAAAGCGCAAATCTGTAGTATTTAATTTGCGTTTTTTTTATATGGAAGACGAATGGGGGGATGTATCCAAAATCCGAAATATGCATAGCCTGCGTATCCTTTACGAGCACATATTAAACTTAATTTGATGGCTCCAGCTCTTATAGTCTCTCCCCTGGATCATCTTTCTTGTTATCAATAGTACTATTGTTTTCTATTAAATAATTATGTATCCAGTGGGATTGCTCGCCGGAATACTTTGTGGGTGTTTGCTTGGTTAGCTCAGGTAACTTCTCTGCGAACGTAGAAAATGTGCACCTACGCGAAATGTTTCTCCAAAGAAAGCGTTAGAGCTTTCAGGCACGTCTGTCTCCCAAAAGGTACCACGACGACGCTATTAAATAAATAGTGTTAATAACGATTTTCTTTTTTTAATTCAAGCTGCAATTTTTTTAACTTACAAAAGCCCAGACGCTTCTTGAAGTATATTTCTTCCTCGTTTCAATTATCTGCACAACGTGTATTTGCTCGCTTAGAACCTCTCTTAGCACAACTTTTTCTAGTGGCCGCAATAATTTTATTTTCAATTTGTTTATTAAACAATATTTTTTTGCCTACAAGCATACAGTCACATAGTTTGACGTAGGACGTGGAAGTGGACGCTGAACTCATATGGAAACACCACGCCGAAGGCTTGTCCGTGGAAATAGCCTATTAGCCCATTATCATATTAACACGTATATTTAAAGGAAGGCTTTGGTCCGTTCTGGAAGATGGACGTTTTGTTGGGCGACGACAAGTTCTTGAAGGATCATTTTCGAATGGACTGAAAGTGCTTCAGTATGCTGGTCGCGAAGTTCCCAGAATTAAAATCTAATAGGTATTGCCCTATTCACCTTAGGCTCGTTTGCGGAGTACAGCACAAGTCGAGGAATCGGCTGTGGAAGTCTGCGTGACTCCAAGTGCGCTGAGAGGACTGCTCAGCCACATCCTCCATCGTTGTCGAGCGATCGTGTTCGACTCCCGCATATTATCCAATATTTCCTCTTTGTAACTGTGTTTTTTTTACTTTGAGCCAGTGGGCAGTGGAGCAGCTTGCTTCCATGTCTGGTGACACCAGACTGTCAGCCATGTCGTCCTCCACACATGAACTGCATCCGTCTGAAATTTAAAAATTAGTTATATTTAATGCAAATGCAAAATAATGGAAAAAACGCAAATCAAGTTCTATAGCCTTGCGCTTTGGTTTATACAGAAATTTATATGATCTTTTTAGGTCCTGAAAATCTTATAGGTTCAGACCCTAGTCAGGCCGTCCTGACAAGAGCACTCTTACTTGTTTTACTATAAGTCAGGCAGGCAAAACTTCTAGCTAATCGCGCCTAGCCTTGCGCCATGCGCCGACGCATGAAAACAGCTATTGCTAAACCTTGCGCCCCTCTCATATGACCTAATTTTGGGAAATATATCAAAACAAAAGAAAAATACTAACCCGGGTTTTTTGTAAACTGTACTTGTTTTTAACAGAATTGGATTGAATTTGGTTTTGCAGACCAACCTCATTTAGGGGAGATAAAGTATATAACTGTAACGTTCAACTCGGAGAAAATCATCGTCTCTTTTTATTATTACTCAATGCACCATGGCCTTAACATAACCGCTACATGTTGTTTCTAATAGCTACAAGAGCTTTGCATTGCGAAGCTTTTTGGTTGTTGGGTCGACTGTTCAGAAGCTTAACGTTAACGATTTCAATCCCAAACAAGTTCAGTTCCTGTTAAAAGCCCTGAGACATTTTTATAGCTACTGCTGTAGAGGATGCTAAAATACACCACATTGTCGTTTTCCCCACTGGCTTACGGTCGATTTTATTTTTTAAATACCGCTTATTGAAAATGTAACCGAAAAGGTAAATATCCTTAAATGTGTAATATTATCAACCAAATTTTAACTATCCCACAATATGTTTGTTAGTCCCATACTTACCGTTAAAGCGAAATAAAGAGGATATCCTGTAAGCTATAAGAAAAAATTAAGCGATGAAATGGGATGTAAAAGAGCATATAATATTGAAGGAAGCTGGAAGCGCAGCAAAAGGACGCAAAAAACGGGTTTTTTAAATGTAGTAAAAATAATCTGAAGCCAGATTTTAACAACAGATATTTGTCAAACAAATTAACAGCTCAGTTAAATAATTAATTAAAATAACAATTTCACATAATTTATATTTCGAATATTAACCGACAAAAAAATGTATATACAGTTATGTTGTTCAAATATTTTAATTTTAATTTGAAAATAATTAATTTCTCTGAAAAAAATCGAAGTATATCGAATCATAGGGCAAAGGGCAGAGGCGCCGAAATTTAACTTTTCAAATTTCGACATAATTTAATTAAATGATAACTCAAAATTGCTAATCAATTTAATTGAATGTCAACAGGCATGTATTGCGCGTGCTGCCAGTTGACTTATCAAATTATATTGATAAATATTATCTTATATTAAATTTATTAGCGATCGATTTCATAGACTTATACGTATCAAAAGAGCTATATCCTTTCGAGGTCCGACTACATGTGGCACAGATAAAGTCATTTAGGAAATTAACACCCTAATTTTTTTGGTCACATAAGTTCATAACTTCGAATGCTGTAACTGTTTAAAAAAATCTCATTCCACCAAGTCTTCCAAAATTGACTTTATTCGATTTTGCAAACTTCCACGAGTTCAGAAAGTCATACTATTTCCAGATCAGACTTATAGTCCGAGTTGATGATGCTTTGTGTGCTTGCACAACAAATAATTCTATTGCTTCCCTCTCTGGCTGAATTTGTGTTAAGTTAAGGAAATCGTTGTGCATATTGTTTTCGCGCTATTATAATGGGGCATATAATTAAGCAGACAATGTTTATTTGAGATTATCAACTTTAAAGGCAAACGTGCATCGCTGCTTATCGCTTTAATCAGCTCACTCACCAATTACAATCTGATCTAGAAGCACAATCTCTCAGCACGCTGAGAATCTCGTTTCTTAGATAGTTCTGGATGGACTGGTTCTTTCCCAGCTTGAAGCCAGCTGCTCCACGAACAAATTTTTCTTTTGATCGAGCAGCATGACACTCAAGTTAATTGATTCGGCTATGGAGCTAAACTGAGACTAAAGCTTCAGATGTTGCAGTATCTGTCTGGAACCAACCAGATATACAAATAGGCGCTGATAAGAAGTAAACTCAAGAATCTTGTCTTTGTATTATTTTTATAATGCGATGCCTTTTAATATTGTTTTTTTTTGTTCACGAATTGCTTCTTACAGAGTTGTGAGCCAATGTGGATTGAAGAGTGTCAGTCAGCTGCAAATATGATGTTCCTCTAACTATCGCACAAAAAAAAATTGATTGATTTATTTGATATATATCCCTCAGCTTTAAAGCTAAATTTACGTGAGGCAGATTACCGATAGCCTTCTCGAAAGATCGCACAACAAATTTCTTTCGACACGCCCAATTGTGACAAGTTAATCAAATCTATGTACGGGTATCCTATGGCAAAAATCAATCCGTTTTTATACCCTCAACCCATTGAAAATGTGTAAAAAGAGTATAATGGTTTTGTGCAAAAGTATGAAACAAGTATGCACCTCGGACTCCATAAAGTATAAATATTTTTTTTGATCAGGATCAACAGCCGAATGTATTTAGCCATGTCCGTCCATCCGTCTGTGTGATCGGCAATCAGAAGAGAAAGACTTCAACTTTTCGAATAAAGGCCCGTCCATGGCACGCGCAGATCAAATTTATTTCAAATGATCGATACCGCAATGAGTTTTCCAAATTTGTTAAGATGATTTTTTCCATTATGAGAGCTAGAGACAACAAATTAGGTTCACATTAATATTTTAATATACCAAACCAGCTAGCTTACACATTATAATGCGTTCTTGGATGTATCTTAACTAATTCAATCAATTACGAGCTTTAACTTTATATCAGAAAGGTCTCAGTAATATCGGAAAATTCCTTCATATAGAGCTTAAGGAAACAATCGGCCCTAAATTGAGTTATCTGAAAGCACTTATCGGTGTAAGGCAGCGAACATCTTCTGTTTGTCTGTAAGGCTATTTAATCTTTGTCAACCCGAAGCGAATTGCTTATTCTTGATTTTCTATAATTACGTGTAGGAAACGAGAATAGTTGGCACTGTTGTATCAAATAGAAAGAAGCCAAAATGAGAGTGTGCTCGTTCTTAGGAATTAATGAACATTTGAAAGAAACATTTGCTTCTGAGTTAAGCTCTAACATAACCGTAAACTGTTATTTTTAGCAGAGAGCTTATCGCTGGGAAGTTTTTTGGTTGTTGGGTCGACTGTTCAAAAGCTTGACGTTAACGGCTTCTATACCAAACATCGTGGTCTTATTACTCAATGAGCCGTGGTGAAGTTCGTGTTGAAAACCCTGAGACATTTTTATAGCTGCTATTATAAAAGATACCAAAATACACCAAATTATCGTTTTCCCTAGTGGCTTTTTTTTATTTAAATACCGCTCACTGAAAATCTAACTGAAAAAGTAAATATCTCAAATTGTGTGATATTATTTACCAAATTTTTAGTAGCACCAAATATGCTTGTTAGTTCCATAGTTCAGTTAAAACGAATTAAGGAGAAAATCATGCAAGCTGTAAGAAAAAATAAAACGACGAAATGGGTTGAGAAAGATCTTAAAATATCGAAGGGAGTTGGAACGCAGCAAAGGGACGATAAAAAAAAAACAAAATATGAAAATGTAATGCAAATAATTTGAAGCCAGACTTTAACAATTGCAATTTGTCAGACCAGACAAGTGAAATGTGTTTATTGAAACTTCTCCAACAAGTTAATAGGCCAGTCAAATAATTAATTAAAATAACAATTTCACATTAAAGCTGATCAATGACAACTGTGAAGTATCGCCCTGAATACATGTATTTGATTACAATGCAAGTTGACTCTGTCAATTTAACGATTAAATAATACACATTTTGTCATGCTGCATAAAATATCGAAAGGTGTGAATTTACAGCCAACTGAGCAGGTCAGTGAGCAGATACCTCAATTTATTGTATAGTTTGGCAATGAGCTGCATTTAATAAAGCTAACCAAAGCCATTGCCTGCTTTTCGGAGCAGATCGAAATCCACTATTGATTCTTGGCTATTACACACATTCCGCCAACCGGTTGTCAGCGCTTTTGCCTTTGAGGCCTGGCTGCATCATTTGTGTGTGCTTATGTGTGTGCGCGTATGTGTGAGTGTGCGGTCTTTGCAGGCGTCTGGCTTGGTACCGAGCATTTTGCTCTCCATTCTGGACATGCGGCACATGCTCTTATTAACTTGCCTTTTGCGTGGACATCGGCGCTGAAAAAAAAATTTAAAGGGGAACGGATGATTTCATGACCCCACACATGCCAATTTTTTGCCATTTGCGGCGCAACGCGTGTGAAAATGCAACCAAATTGCCGCGGTAGCGATTTTTACGACCCGAGCCGTAGCATTGCAAAAGGGGTATATTAACTCAGTGGCCTTTGTGTGTAAATTCCCAGAAGGTGAACTGAATTAAC
The DNA here is from genome assembly GCA_035041545.1 of Drosophila colorata. Taxonomy (NCBI): domain Eukaryota; kingdom Metazoa; phylum Arthropoda; class Insecta; order Diptera; family Drosophilidae; genus Drosophila; species Drosophila colorata. The sequence continues at coordinate 5,801,147 of JAWNLD010000013.1, forward strand.
TTAATATTAAATTTAAATTTAATATTCTTAAAGCAATTTTAAGGTTCGTTGTGGCAAACAAAACATAAAAAATGTTAACTTACAAAAACATAACTACTCTTTCTTTTTATACGCCTACAACAACAAAATCATATTCTATTTCTATGTCTTTTCATTTTCAAACGTATTTTGATGTACAAATTCTCCTATTTAATTTTACGTAATAATTTTAGATGACCATTGAGTATTTTTTCTGCCGGAGGCCTCGAATATTTATAACTAATATATCGAATATTAACTGTCCAATATATTTATTAATTTTATGTACATTTATGTTAACCAAATATTAAATTTTATGAGGTATGAGGTATCTCATAGCAGGGAGCCTTGGTTTCGCTTATTTTGGATGTGGCTGCTCTTATACTCCTGAGCAAAAAACTAGCCACGTTGGACGCGCTTTTAATTGGCCGCTCGTGAGTTTATGTGGGTAGCAGCAGACATTTAATTTATTATAATTATATTTTTTCTTTGTTTTGTATTTTGTAGTTGGCCTGCGCTTTTTAAATTAAATTATAAACTCGCTCGCGCTACTCGTTTTTTGTTTGACGCTGACTTTATAATGAAAAATTTTGGCATGTGGGTCAATGGCGTAAAAAATTGATGGCAAAAGCAAACAGGGCAAAGGGCAGAGGTTTGGAATCCAGCAGTTGGGCACACATTTTGTAGTTTAGTTCATTTTGTTGGCTAGCGGGTAAAAACAGGTGTGGGCCATAGGCGGAGGCAGCATATTTTAAAGCAGGGGCGGCATGTAGATCAACTTACTTACTTTTCAAATATTTATAAAGTAAATTGATTGCTGTTGAAATAAAAATTGACAATAGCTGTGATTTATGAATGAAGAAATTTAAAACTTAACTTTCTTTTTAATTTTCTAATAATTTAATTAAATAATAAATTCTAATCAATTTAATTAATTAATAAAACAAAACACAGAAATGAATATATAAATGTATATGTGCACATGCAACTTACAACTTCTACGCTTCTTAAGCAATCTGGATAAAACTTTGCACAATACATTATTTTAATAAAATAATCATCAATATCATTCGATTTTGCAGACTTTTACTAATTCAGAAATGCAAATCAAGGCACGATCTGACCTATAATCCGACCCTGCGTTATGGTCATTTAAAAATTAAAATAATCAATGTAGAATAAATCAATTTTTTTGATTTACACTTTTCTGGCATTGGGCAGTGTTACCAAATTAAGAATGAAAGAAGTTTTGTTATGGTTTAAATTATTTAAGACGGCATTTTTATTTCATTTTTGTTAAATCAAAATTACAATATATATATTTATATCTGTATTTATATTTATATTTATAAACATGTTGCGGTGCACAAAAAAGAAGCTTAAATGAGTCTTAAGTAAAGGGGATTAAGCAACATTTCATTGACAGTTGATTGCTTTTAGACCACTGAACTTAGGCTAGATTAACATTTATCTTTAGTTGTAGGTTGTAGTTAATTTGCTGTTGCCTCTATTTCATATACAAACTGTTGTCAATCCTAAGCCTAAAGACATTCTGTATTTGCAATTTGCGATTCGCTTTAGTTTTACATGCTAATACTTTGTATTTCCGTTGTATCTTTCAGAACCTGTGAAGGGTTTTGTTTATGCCTACATCTGTGTGTGTATGACTCTGTGTGTGTGTGTGTGTGTTTGTGTGTGTGCGGATAGCATCCAAAAACCCTTTTCAACTTACACGCTAAACAACAACAACTTTTTACATGTATGGCAATCGAATTAAGCACCAAATTAAAATGTCAACTAACATTTATTTGTGGCCAAATCGATGTGTGAAATTAATGCTTACAACCTATTTGCCTAGGACTATAAACTGTTCTTATTATTTGTACAAAATACACTTAAGAGTTGTATATAATTAGGCGTGCCACGCCCCCAGGTAGACAATGACGACTAATGACAACAATTGGGGGGATATTCTGATCGAGGATACGGCCCAGCTCTTGAGGTCCTGCATGCGATCCATTTCATCGGTCAGCGAGTTGGCATCGTGTTTCAACGGCGTGTTCTTGCCATCCGCTCGATAGGTGGCGCTGTGATCGGGCGCTGGAAAGAAAACAATTCAATTTGATTGAAAACGCAACTCGAATGCAGCTTTTTATATTTATGGATATATATTATATAGATAGATGTTATTGTTTGGGCCTGTTCTGGTTACTTAATCAAAAGCCGTATTCCTTTATATTACGTGCATGGTTTTTATGATGTGTCCTTTCATAACTCTGGTCGCCATATTGCCGGCAGTTGGGCTGCCAATCGAATGTCCTTTTTCAATTATGCGCTTGCCACACGCCAGCGAGCATAAACAATAGACAGGATGCGTTTATGGCCAGTCATTTGTAGCAAGCGGCAATGCGAAAGGGAAAAATACACACACACGCCAACACATACACACACAAGCACACACATGAATAGCACTCAGCACACAGGGTGCAGGGCACTGGCGAAGGACATAGGAGACACAAAACCAAACTGTTTGTCAACTGGGCAACCAGGCGGGGGCCGAAACGTATTGCATATATAGAAGGACACAACTTTGGCTGTATTGCCGACTGTCCCACTTATTTATAACATTCGCACTTATACAGCACAGTTTTCCATTTTATCCAAAATCGAAAGTATTTCCTCTGGCGGCATTTTGTTTCAATTTCACTTGGCAGCATCGAGAATTGTTTCGATTTTTATTGCTTAAGTGCGTTAAACCCTTGCGCCAGGACATGCACTTCACAAAAAAAAAAAAAAAATAAAACAGGGCAACCACGGGTTGGGTGGGTGGTTGAGTGGATGATACAGGGTCAGTCGAGGGAGGCCCTGTATTGTTTTTTGCCATCAATTTATCCGGCAATTTTTGTTTTTTCTTTACATTTCTGTATATTTTCCATTGGTCTTTTTTTTGTGACTGGTTGTTTGTTTTCCTGGCAATCTGTTTCATTGGACATTTGTTTGTGTGCTGCAGTTACAAATGTAGCGGGCTGACGTCGCTGTCGGAAGGATGGTAGGAAGGAAGGTAGGGCAGGGTAGCGAATTCCTGAATTTTTTATTCGGCTTGCCGTAGGCAGCAATTGGTCATTAGGCACCATGTTTGGAGTTGTGTGGTTGCTGGGCTATTGCGGCTTGTGGTACAGCTGTTCTGGAATTCAGTTACAAACGGCGAGAAGTTCGTAAATAAAAGTCAATTTAGTGACTTATATTTTTCGTTAATTTATTATTGTATGTAAGCTCAAAATTACTAAGTAAACTGCGAATCAAAGATTTTCTATGTTATTTAAAAAACGAATATGATTTATATATGTTGGAAATGCATATGCTAGATTGGTAGTCTGCCTTATATATTGTACGGTATTATGGGCATAACAAGTGCTATAGGCAAGTTTAATTTTCTTGGTTGTAATCCAAAATACTGAATGTTTTATTTTGGTAAAGGTGACATACAGTTAGCAATTCTTAAATAATTTATAAAAAAATATAAAATAAAAAAAATAAAAATTATATATATATTTGGGTATATATGATTGATTATTATTGAAATAAATAATTACTATCAATACCAAACATTTTAAAATATAAATTTTAATTTTAAAAATGTTAAATTTGTTAATATCTAAATTAACAGTTTATCATATAAATTTAAAATATGATTAGAAAGTACATTAAGTACATTAAATAATAACCAATTAGAATTTTAAAATACCCAAAGAAACAATAGAACGAATTTTAGTAAGATCGCAGAAATATTTCAATAAAGTTCACATTTCATATTCTTTCACATAAAGATATACTTTTTTATCTCAAGTTTATCGCTCACACATGCTCACTCCATAAGCCGCAAGCAGACAAACTGTATTTGGCTTCTTCAGGCTGGAGGCGAGTTGAACTTCATTGCATTGAGCCAAGTTTGTCATAACGGTGAAATATCGCATCGAGTGTCCTTTTCGTATTTTTCTGTTTCTAAACAGAGTTCGGTTCGTTTTGTTTTTAACGAGGAACCCTTTTATTTTTATAACGGAAATGCGCAAATTGCTTTGCACCGGGTCGAAAATTTATTTGTATGTCTTTTGGCTTTTATTTTTCTATAAGCAGCTTTTCCTACTGGCGCTGCCGCCCCCACTTTCCGCTATCAACCCCTTGGCAGGCCGCCTGCTGCTTGGCTGGGTTGTTTTGCTGGCGTCTGCAAACATTTCTATGTGTGAAAGGACGAGTTTAGCCCAGGTCTTGCACCATGTTTGTCCTGCTCCTGTCGCTGCGTCCTCGATGTCCATGCCGGTTTCCTTGTGCCCGGGTGTGGGTGTGACTCCATGTGTGGGTGTGTGTGTGTGTGTGTGGGTGAATGTCTGGCTGATTTTTATTGACGCTTGAGCATGTGTTTATGCGCGCGTGTAGGTGTGTGTCTGTGAGTGTGTGAAAGTCCCAGCGGTGTCTTTAAAGCGCTTAACCATAAAGAAAAACGAAGCGAAACGCTTCTGCTGCTGCTGGGGCAAACGCTTTGTCCCACACAGCTTTTATAGGCTGGCAACTACTTGAAACTAAACTTTAAGTAATTTCTGCATAATTCCGTGCATGCCCCCGGGTGCAATCGAGCCAAACTGAGGCTGTCTCAGCTAATAGAAATAAACTGTCAGCGCCGCTTGTAGCTCAGTCCAAGTAACCCTCTCAGTGCGTACAATTTTTATTCTGGCAATTTTAAAAGCTGTTTCGTGGTAAACCAGAGATGTTCAAGAAGCAAACGAGCTGCAAGTGCAATTAACTCTATTCGCTGTTGCATTTGTTTTCTATTCAGGTGTTTTAGCAGAGATTTCAATATCGGGAACAGTTGCACACTTGCAGGGGCATGCCACAGTCCTTTAACGCGCTCCATTAGCGCTCTTTAAATTGACAGCTCGCGGCCCTTTGTAATTCACACCTCAATTGTTGCGCCTGTTGCACTTAAAAGAGAAACAACAACAAATGCAGAATCCTGCTGCAGAGTCTCGCGGCAGCCGGCACTTGAGACTCACTTGAGTGGCGAACGGGGCGTATGCGTTACATTTCGGTTTTTATTGTTGTTTTTATTCTTTTTTGTGCGGCAATGCATTAAACGCCATGTGGCAGAAACAGTTGCGCACTTGGCGGCTTCAAACTATATTAAAAGAAAAAGCTGGAGGCACGCGATACCGCTTCCAATTGCCACACACTTCCCGCACCCAGCTCCTCCTCCTGCTGCTGCTGTCTGTTGCATTTCATTTACTTTATCATTTCTCACTCTGCCGCCTGTCCGTCCGTAGCTGGCAGAGGAGGCGGCAAATTATAAGCAAATTATTGCGGCCCGCTGAATGCAAGTAATCATCATGGAGTCGTTGTAGTCAGTCGCAGTCTGGAGTCGGAGTCGGAGTCGTAGTCGTAGTCCGAGCTGGAGCTGGAGCTGGCGCCTTCGTGCATGTGGCATGTGGTAGTCGCACTTCCGGCGGGTGTTGCATTCCTTTTTCATTGCATTTCCTTGTAATTTGTGTCATATTGTTGCCCGTTGGCCGGGCAAATTAAAAATGAAAGCTACGACCACTGCGGCAGCAGCTTTTGTGGTTGATTGCAACATTTTAATGACTGTTTAAGTGCGCACCAAATGCAATTGCAGCATATAATTTTTTGGCTGCACAGATCTCGACTGCGCAGCAAGTAAATGGAAACTTTAAATTTGGTGAATTATTCTGCCTCATTCAATTGCCTGTTGTGTTGACTCGTCTGTAATTTAAGTTTGTTTCAAATTGAATTGTGTATTTATGTGGTCTTTGATTTTATTTCAACTGTTTAATGCATCTGAATTTATCACTTTAATTAATTACTATGTGTTTTGCTAAGTTCATTTGAATTTCCTGGAATCAAAATCCAATAAGTGTATTAAAAACAATGCAAATTAAATACAAGTGTAGGTGTTTCATGCAAATTGCAACTTAATAATATTTCAATTGACATTTGAATCAGTTTAAGTGGTATTAATAAAACACATCTAAGTTTCATGAATGTGCAGAAGTGTGATACTAAGATACTTAAATTAGCTAATAAACTCAATTTACACATGTTCTGAACTTTTTTTTATTTAATATTAATGCATATAAATAGTTTGTGAAACTGAATACAATTATAAATAAAGTTTTTGTATTACAATTTAACAATATTAAAAGATAACGAATCCCTAACTGGATTAAGAAATTGTTATAAAAACATTTTTATACCCTTGTAGAGAGTATTTTAATTTAGTCACAAAATGTGTTACGCATAAAAGCCGATCATATTTATGTACCTCACATCTGCTATTTGTTTTCAAGGGTAGTCTATTCGTCTTATTCTTGTTAAATTTAATTGCGCTTTAATCCACTGGAAAACTTATTTGAATTTAAAATTCCTTTTGGACTAATATCAAACTAATTGAAAAGATAAATGTGCATAATAAATTTCAATATTCGAGCAGCCTCATAATGTATCTGTTCTGCACTATCTAGCATCTATTCTCCACTCTCCGCTTTTTCTCATTCTCATTCTCTCGTTGGCTGTTTGCTGTCGCGACTTCGTCGCTTGTTCCGCCTTAAAGTCGCAGAGCCCAAAAACAGTCGCGACATATGCAAAACTCAGCAGCGATAAGCGCCCGCCCATTGCCGTTCACATTCGCATTCACAATCATGCTCTATTCGCCGCTGCCCCCGCTGCCCCCGCTGCGCCCTTGCGCAGCCTCGGCATCCCTCGCTCGCTGCCTGGCGCGATATGTGCAACATCTAGCAGGTAATAAATCTAACTGTAAACGCCGCGCTTACGACGTTGCATGCCAGGCTTGAAAGTTGTCGTCATTGCAGCACCATTCCGCCATTACCAGGCGTAACAGCCCCCTATCGTTCACCCCCCCTCTCCCCGCTCCCTTTCCGCGCTCGCTGTCATGCAGCTGGCCAAGAACCCGTAGCCCCCAGCGAAAACGCAACATTTTCGCTGTCGTTTGCCAAAAATGGTTGTAGCCAAAGGCGAGGCAAGACCAGGGTCGCAGTCTCAGCTGGCGAGACAAGCGTGAAGGGGGGCCGATGAGTTTTTGGTTGTGTTAGAGCTTCGTCTTGACGCCTTGTGTGCAATTTGTCTGCAATTTTTATAGTGCGCTTTTCGGGCGCAACTACATTCCGCCGCCCCCTTACTCCTTACCCTCCCCAACACACTCTTGCATCGTTTCTGTCTTTCGCTCGTCCTCTCATATTCAATTTGTTCGATTTGATTTTGGCGCTGCCTCCGCTTCTTGCGCTTCTATCGAGTGCATTTTATTTTAGTCAAACGCGTATGCAGAAATTTTCCACTACAACAAGGCGCCTGTAAAGTTTTATGCGTTGACACATCCCCCCAGCACCCCAACACCCCAACACCCATCCCGGACAGGATATGGATATTGTCGTCGATTGTTAGCTTGTCAGGAGTAGGGGGCGGTTGGGCTTGTAGCATGTTGGGGGTTGTGTAAAATTTTATGCTTATTGATTGGCAGGCACTGTGACTAACCAACGAGGCGACACTTTGACTTTTGCGCAATACAACTAAAGCATTTGTAGCGTTGCCAGAATGTTTTTTAAGAGTTTCACTATTCAAAAAAATATTTTAAAATAATTTATATAAAGCTTATTAGAGGAAAAAAAATGCGAGTTCCAATCAGGTACTTATCTAAAGTTATGTTAATTATTTGCGTTAAAAAAGCTCTTAAATAAAATACCAATTTTTTTAAATAGGAAATTATTTAAAAAAAGCTTTGAGAAATCTATAACTCAAAAAGAAAACAGGTATTTTAAATAAAAGAGGTTTTGTGAAATAATATAAAAGTATTTATTTAGGAAAATGTTCGATACTTTTATGCATCAAACTCAGTTTATCTAGAATTAACTAAATAATTAATTTAATAGACAAACGGCTGATTGCGGTTAATTGTCAATCTTTTTAATCTTAACTAATATGGAGTTAAATCGAAATTCGGACTTAAGCTTTTTAAATCGTGCATTTGAGGAGAATTAACAGCTTAATCGATCCCAAAGTGTAAACACCTTAACGGCATTATACGCTTGAAACAAACATCGAGATTTGCACCAGTTATTATTTATGATGATTGTACATTATGATGAGCCACATTAGCAGCACATTACACAAGATACTTTGGCAGACGACCCGCCAGAGTTGGCGGCATGGAGGGAGATTTTCGCCCCAGGAAACCGAATTGCATGCTAGAAAGTCATATTTTCATTGGCAGCCGGACAACCAGACAGAAAGACGAAGAGACAGTCAGATAGAGAGAATGACAGCCATATGCTTGGGCAAAAAATATATATTTTTCATGACTTGAGCCAAAGTATCTGTATCTAACAAGTGTCGACGGCAGGGCAGAGCCCTTAAGCCGGACTAAAGTCGTTATGATTTGTCATAAACATAAAATAAATGGCCAAATATTTATAGTCTGCTGTGTCATGAGAAGCTCTAACTCTCGCACAGTTAGCCAATAAAAATATTGGCCCAAGGGTAGAAAATAACTTGAAGTATCGTACGATGCGTGAAGTAGCTCGCAGTTGTCAAGGGCTTAGTTGCGTCTCGTTATCGTTATCCCACCCCTGATACCCCAGAGAATTGCTCCCTTCTACTCACCAAGATGCTGCTGCTGCTGGTGAGGATGCTGCTGCTGCTGATGATCTCTGCCACGCGATGTGCCCGAAGAGTGGTGATCCTGTGAGTTCCATAAGCTCGATGTGGCGCCCATATAAACATTGTTTAGTGTGGAAGACCCTTGATCCAGGGACTTAGACTTGGTGCGCTGCGACTTGTTGTTGTTGCCGTGCTGGTTGTTGTAGTTGTAGGGATTATTGCTATTCGAATTGCTGTTGCTGCTATAGCGTTGCTCTGTGGATCGAAAAGATTAAAGGAAATACTTGATTTAGTGATGCCGAACTATCTTTTTGTTTTTATTCAATGTATTACTATGTAATGATATCAAAGCAGTAAGTATTACTCAGTTGTTTCTTGCTCTAAACGTAAGTGAAAAAATATAAACAATTTAGCATTTTAAATGATGCTAAGCGCACATAGATTTTATAACTAAGTTTCGAGAAATTTTTGTCCTATTGCGATTTAATTGGACGTAACCAAATATTTGACTGGTTACCGCAGGATAAATGAAGATGTATGCATATTTGTATATATATATTTAAACAATTTTTTTTTTGAAACATGTATTGTAGTTAAAATTGTAAAAAATTGTAATTGTAAAAACAAATAAATTTATAAAAAAGCCACAATTCAATTTTGGACGTTGGATGTTCGGAGATACAAATAATAAAGCCATAGTTAAGCCTTGCGTGTAAACAAATTTATAAATTATTATAAATAAACTAAAATTAAAGGAATTTGACTAAGAAAACAAATGATTATAATAATTTAACACCAATGCTATAGATGTTAAACGAAATAAATAAATAACAATTTACGTTCAATTTCATTTAAAATTTATTCTTGATTCATTTGAGTTGGAAGAAGTATATTTTTCCAAGATCTGACCAGATTATAAATTTACTTGTTTCCTGTAAACACCTGTTTACTTATTTTAGCGCACAAAAACTTTGCATACTTTTATATACATAATAATACAAACGACTGGAATCTAACAGAGGCCGTACTGTTAAAGTAAAAGCAAGTAATTATATCGCAATGCATACTCTTGGGCTGCCCCGAAAAACTAGCTCGATCTTGGCTATATGAAGTCCGATATCGGAATGATATAGCTCAGTCGACTCGCATACGTCCAAAGAACCGATTGCCATTCAAAAATTCTGATTTCGGAACATTCGCATTATTGGAAAAAAAACGTGATGGTCTTGCATATTTTTTCAAATTTCGTCCAATCTTAGAATTGCAATTTTTGAATGCCAATCGATAGTCCGGATCCGAACAAGTGCGAAAAGGTATATCTTTCCAAGATCGTAACCTATTTGGCCGAGCTGTGCAGATTATAAATTGATTTGTTTGCTGCAGAAACACCGGCTTACATACGGCACATAGAAATATTGCATACTTTTATATCCTATAATAATAGGCACAGCTGGAGTCAACAGAGGCCGTACTATTAAAGTAAATACAACTATTTATACTTTTGGACTGACCCAAAAAAACAGCACAATTGCCATGCAAATTTAAAATAGCTATGTCTCTGCTATATGAAAACCGATATTGGAGAGATATTTGCATGTATATATATATATATATATATATATATATAAATATATATATAAATATATATATAAAATATATATATATATATATATATAAATATAGCATAAGACTTGAGTTTGTATCGACTATATATCGGCTACATGAATTCTGATCTCGAAAATACATAGCTCCTTCGACTCGTATAGGTATATAAAACGCATCGCAGTTAAACAATTTTTGTGATTTTCAATATTTGACTGTATTTGCTTAAAATATACTTTTTGGTAAACATTTTTAAATAAAGTCGCTTATTTATTACAAATTGTAATTTGATTTTGGGATTTATTTAGTCTCAATAGTTTGCTTTTATATGTAAAGCTAAAAAAATAAATATGAAAGCCTTTTAATGGCAAAATTCAAGACTGTCAAAGCTCTAACATTGCAAGCTATCGACAATCAGCACTTTTGAGTGCAGTCAGTAGTTGGAAGTTACCTTTGTTGTACTTGACTATAACCACAGGCACTGTGTTGATCGATACAGTGGGCGCCATTGTTGTTATTGTTGTTGTTTGTGGAATATCTGTAGAAGTAGAAAGATACAAAATTAAGTGAGCAAATGTGTGAAAAATATTTGATGAAAGAACTGTATATTACATGGTTCACATTGTCCTTATATAAAGTGCCTAAACAACAGCTGGTTAAGTCGATGCTTATATAAATTATATACTTTAAGCGAATTTCCAAAATATGGTTATCCTACGAATCATAAATCAAGCGTGCTTATTACACCGATTCAACCTACTCAGTAACCATATTATAGACTCAAATAATTGATCTGTGGCACGTTCATTATATTTATCCCCTCATTATCGAACAGGTATTAATTACCCATTTACCAAATGTACACAGCCATTCACTCCATCTAGAAGTCGGCGAAGAACTCCGTGTCCAGTCCAGCAGCTTTGCCAGCTCGTAAATCAATCACCGACAATGTGGGGTCACGCCCACGCAGTGGGAGCTGCCCGACTTGGGCCAAAGGGTACAAAAGTTTCGGGCAATGTCTTGAATATTTATTATGCACATTGTTTTCGGGCTTCAGTCATTGGCCTAAATTAATTAAATGCTACAGTTGGCCAAATAGTTGGGGCCTAATTGCCAACGGCTGTCTGACTTATGCCCATTGTTAGATACTGTGTAGCAGTTACAGTTACAGTTGCAGTTACAGCTACATTTACGGTTATGGTTATTGTAATGGATGTTTTTGTTGTTGGAATACTTACGATACAATTTGATCGCACCATCTGTGTCGCCCAGCGAGTTCTTGGCCACACAGCGATAGGCCCCAAAATCCGAAATGTCAACGTCGTAGATGGTTAGACGCATTGTTATTTTATAGCCCGATTCAAAGGTTTCTGGCACAAAGCGTTCACCTGTAGCAAAAAAAAGAAAGAGAGCGAGAGAGAGAATGAGATAAATACGTTTAGTAATTGCTCTGTGTACATGATGTCTGTGGGCAGAGTACGTAGCTCATATATTACAGCAATGAAATTTAACCCGTTTTGCTACAGCTGCAGCCATTTTGTCAGTCAGTCATTCAGTCCGTACCGAGTCAACAGTGCTAAACCGACACACACACACTTCCTCTTCCAGGTCGACATACGTGTATTTGTCGAGCTCGTTTGTCCTTTGTCTGGCCTTGTCCTGGCTAAAGTAATTTGGCTTAAAAAAAAATAAATAAAGGAAATCCAACTTTTACGTCGACTTGTTGTCATCTTGGACAACCTTGTCCTGGCTCCTCCTCCGTCTGCCAAATGGTTCATTTTAATTTATACAAAAACAGTTTCTGCCCACCTCCCACATACCCCTAACGGAGTTGCTTGGCTCTGCCTTCCAGGTTTTGATTTACGTTTGATGTCGGTTAGATTTAGTAGTTGCCACTAAGCCTGGCATTTCACTTTGTCTAACATTTTCGGGTTTGTAACAGGCAACTGCCGAGTTGGCCACAGGTAATTGTTATGCATGGCAGCTAAGCAACTGATTAGTTTGCTAAAATGCTTTCCAAATGGATTAAAGACTGAGATTTTTGCTCATGTTGTTGATTAAATCCAAATTGGGTTCAGTTGCTAACGGAGATTTAAGGTCTCCGATTTTTAAAAGGTTACACACAAAGTGTCTTTAAAACAATTCCGTCTCTCTAAGATCAAAGCATATTGGCAATTATTATCAATTATTATTATCAGATTTTAATTTAAAATGAACGACTTTCCGACCTAACCCGCCACTTTATGACTCTCCCACAATTTTGATATGTTTTTGTATTCTTAGGAAGGATTTTACTAAATAACTTTTTATAACTTTAGATATTCAAATTAAATTTCCAGGTAAGACTAGTATTAGTATACTTTAAGGACGGATTCTTATTGTAAAGAATCACTTCCTTAGCAATTTAATTATCAGATAATTTATAAATAAATATATGCGGCCCCTGTCTGAATATTGATTGCGAATTATTATATTTATTTCTATTTATTTTGTATACATTCTCCAGACTCCAAAAAGAAGTAAGCTTGAAATCAGGAAATATGCCCGACATTAAATTTAATTCGAATAAAGTGCATTTTCAATATATATATTTTTTCAATATTTGTAGCTAAAACTTTATATAACCTCTTGTCCAGTGTGTTTTTGTTATTGATTAAAATATTCGAAAGTCAAATTTGTGATAAGGGGCATGGACAGTTTCGATGTTGTGCTATTTAGACGAATTTCATCAACCTTGTCATATTGTCATTCTACCAAAAAATTTTATATTTGAAAGAAAACATGTATATATACATGAACATTATCTTCAAGTCTGTCAGTTCAAGCTTTTTGACGATGTAAGATTCTGACTATTAAATAATACTAATACTATTTGATGACAAGTCGACTAAGAAATATGAGTTCATAGTATAGTTTTAAGCCAATGGTAACTACAACATCGATTAATATATATTTTTAATTTCAGTATTTCAGTTTTTTTTGGCTAAATATCTATTGTTTAGGAAATAAGGAATTAAAAAAAATTATAAAAAAACTAGAATTATATTTAAAGTAGAATTCCTTTTAATACTTGTTTTAATATTAAACCTTTTTCAATATTACATAACAATTATAACATAACAATCACTGTTATATTGGAGGATCTTCTAACATGTTCTTATGTAGAGCATGTTTTTAAGCCTGTTTTCAAGTTCATTCTGCAAAGCCAGGCTCTTTCTAAAAGTTAACACTTTTGCTGCCAAGAATTTCTAATAGCAACCCTTTTATGTACTCATGAAATTCGACGCACTTCGAGAAAGAAAATGAAAAAAAAACTCCATTAAAAACTCACGACCGGACGAGAGTTGCCGGCTACTGAAACTGCTTTTGACTTGAGGTCATTTTCAATCACTTTTTTCCATTTTGTGTCACGGCGTAACTTGAAAACAACACGAAAAAAATAAAGAAAAAACTGTCTGTATGTCTGTGCCTTTTTCACATAGCTCTTAGCTCCAACCAAAGGTCTGCTGCAACGCAAGGGGCAAGAGGTAAAGCGGGACAAAGCCGGTAGTAAGGGACGAGTGCAGGCTGCGGTTTTGAGTGTTCGTCCGTTGTTGGCTTTTTTTCCATCAGTTTTTTGTCGTGCAGTTCATTTGCCGTGGAAGATGAGTGGGCGTTTGAATGAATGAATGCTTGGATGGATAGATGGATGGTCAGCTTTTTTAATGGCCATAGGAAATTAAGTTGAAATTGTGCCTAACGGTCTAAGAGCAATCATAAAATCTTCAGGCACTGAATCAAATTAATTACATTTAGTTGGATAATGTGCAAGTTTGGCTCTTTCCATGTAAAAAAGTTATGAATAGTGAGAAAAGAAAATTTTCAATATGAAGAAGGAAATTCATCACGTTCGATGCCAAGTGGATAAAGTGGACTCTTTAGTACAAAACAATAAAAATGAATGTAAATCTATATATTTATCATCTTTGATAAGTGGAACTGTTAGATAAAATTCGATTCACTTACCCGGCACGATGATTGTATCATTCTTCATCCAATAATTAATGGACTTGGGATACGCCTCCGATTGGCATTCCAGTGAAATGTTTTGTGCAAGCGCGGCGCCAACTAATTGATTTTGTATCCAAATCATGGGTGGAACTGAGAATAGAAAAGAAATGCTCAATAAAAGTTGAAATGTGACTCAATATAAGAGCTAGGCGGAAATAGGGAAAAAAGAGTGGCGTGGCACAGTGGGAGAGATAGTGACGTGTAAGGGCGGAATGTAATTGTAATAGCAGCTCAGGTATGTGGATTAAATGAATGCCATAAAATATATAGCACTATCGCTGTGGCATGTGGGCTAGAGAAAGGTATTCGCATTTATATAAAATTCCGATTGTTATTGTTTTGCAATGCGATTTGTTGCGGTTGCCTTTTATTTATCCAACTAATTGCTTTTTAATTTGTATTAAAAACCGCGCTGAGTGAAAGAGAGAGAGAGAGAGAGGGTGGGGAAAAAGTGTGTGGGCGAACTCTCGCGAAGTAGTGTTTGTTTATGACTATATAAGTTAAGTAAGTTGCCAAGAGTTAACCTCAAATCTCCGGCGGGCTTAGCTTTGAGCGCCAGCGTTGCCACCCAGTTGCAATTTACGCTGCAGCCAGCGCGAATATGTAGCACACTTTACAGCGCAGCTAACAGTAAAGTTGCCCGGCAAATAGTTGAGCAACTTAAATTTTTATTTAATTAGCAGCCCAGCTCCAGTGGCAGCATCAGCAGTTGATGGGGAACAGGGGATGGGGAAGGAGATGGGGAAGGTGTTAGGGAGTTGGCGAATGCCAAAGCAAAAGAGCGCTAAAAATGCTAACTAGCTGGGGCACACTTAATTATTTACTTTATGCATGGCACCTAAAAGTATGCAGCAGACAGACAAACTGCTAAAGGGCGAGCGAGATAGATTGCGAGCGAAAGGGAGAGGGAGCCCTGATGAGAGGGGCGCAGAGTTTGCCCTGCTCTCAGGCAATATTAAAATGCACAGCATATTTTCTATGGTGAGATTTGAAGTGGCGCTTTGTGTGTCGCACTGTCTGTTCCGGCTGCTGCTCCAGTCTGGAGCACATTGCTCATACGCCACCGACACCGCACACACACAGGGACAGGCACAGGCGCAGGGACAGACGGCAGCACAGACGCCATGCGGTGCTCTAGCGCAAAACTATAAATATTTAAATATGCAAAATTTATATGCCCCCAGTCTTTTGGTACCAGTTCAAGACCTCGTCCCGTAACCCGCATCCCGCATCCCGCATACTTACAATGCACAATGAGCATGACACGTTTGCTGACTGTTGGCGGGATGCCATTGGAGGCAATGCAGAGATAGGCGCCCATATTCAAGCGATTCACTTTGGCAATGGCCAGAAACGAGCCGTTGTATGCGATGGCTGCAAAGGCAAAAAGAAAACATAACAAAAGTGAGGAAGAGAGAGAGAGGGGAATCATAAGTCGGTTAATTAGGTTATTAAACAAATTTGTTGGGCAAACAATTATGGTGCTTCAATGCGAATACAATGGAATATACGCATATGCACATGTGTTCCTAAGTTCACTTTCAACAGAATTTCGCTAATTTCGTAATTGCAATATTTTGTCTCTATTAATTAATTTATAATTAACTTTACATTTGCTTATTTAATTTTTTATTTAAATATAACATTACTGTGAGCGAAATCTAGTTGAAAATGCTTTTTAAAATTTAAAAGAAACATTTGGTTTCTTTAAGCCCGAAGCTTCAAACAAATACTCACGCACAAGAGTTTTAGTATCGTAGTTTATCCTCTTACACTCATACTATTTTAATTGAATCGTACACATTCATTCGCCTGCTTATGCAATTTGAAACCATTTCATTATGTGGCATCATTCCAATTGCAAATTTTCATACAGTTCGGGCACTCGAACAATTCTGAGGCATGGTAATTCACAGTGTCATTGCCTGGAGTCCTTGTTTAGGTGCATATATCCATGTATAGATATACTTGTTTGTGTGTGTGTGCGTGTGCGTTCACCCTGCACTCGAATCTGTTTGTTGCCTTTCGGTGCACATTGGCATTTTATTTGTAGCTTGATTTTGTCGAAGTCAAAACTGTGGCCCGGCGGCCGATTTATCGATTTGCCAAGTGGCAATGCCGTAATGAATGTTTAATTTGCACAGCCAACTGACAGCACCACAGCCAGAGTCGATGTGGTTGAGAATGTAGATTTGAGTTTGGCTTTGGAATTGTGTTCCAAGTAATGCACCTGTTATACTTTGGCAAACATTGTCGCTGCCACATTGTTGGCTAGCCCTAATAGAGTCAATTGAGTGGGAGATCAACTAGTTGGGGCTTGATTAGCGCCAATCGATTACTGGTCTATAAGATAATAGTCTACTCTAGATAATATGTTAAGAGGATTACTAATTGCCCTAAAAACGTGGCCATTGTCTTCTGTTTAAATTATGAACTATATTGCATTAATTACCATATATTATATATCAAAATAATTTAATTTAATTAATAACGTACACAGCAATACAAATTGCACGTTTTTTTCAGTTCAGTAATAATTGCAATATTTGTTTGAATGAAATAAATATAATATGCTTATAGTGTTAACGGACTATGGGTGGATTAACTGATTTCGGAATTAAAAATTAACGACCGAAAATGAACTAGTTTAAATAATCCACTAAAAGGATGCACCGTATTTTACTTTACTTTTGATGTGCACTAAAATTCGTCATATAAAAAATAATTCAAATTAGCTGTCTAGTTGGTTTCAAAGTTCAAATTATAAAGTAAGTTTTATTGCATCTTGGGTGTATCACCAGCATTAAAAATTGGTCTTTTACTAAAAATACATGCTGCACTTTTCATGTCTTTTGTATTGAAATACCTTAAGATATCTTTTCTTAACAAGGTTTTTGACCATCAGACAATTAAGTGTATTTTGTCATCAGTTAATTCACTAACCAAGTGACCGTGAAGGTCACTTATATTTTTATGGATCACCCAGATCCTTTATTGAAGCTCGAAGCACAACTCACACGTCTGCAAATCCCCAATTTACTAGTACATATCATTAGAGCACAATTTGCAGAAAGCACGCACACTGAATTAATTACGGCAAGGCGTTAGTTATTATTGAAGACTCTTTGCCACACTGCGCTTAATTCACGCTTCAAGTCAATTACGAGCTGGAGAAGTTAAGTTTAAAACGCGCTCATGAAATTTAATGCCGGGGAAACACGCAGCGATGTCGGCGTCTTTGTTTGACTTCGACATTGTAGCAAATAATTTACATGGTGACCCGCAGAATCCCCGCCAGAGTCCATTTGTCATGCATACAGCGTGCAAATGCAAGCATTCGCATTCACACAGGCACTCGCAGAGGCACTCACACTAGCACTCACAGTCGCGTTCTCGGCCTGCGAGACACTTACCCTCGGCCCCATTGGGCAGTGGTATCAGCTCGCCACCTTCGCGTCGCCAGGTTATCGTCGGCGTTGGCGAACCGGTCGCTGCACATTTTAGGGTTACGTTTGAACCCTCGCGTATGACCATATCGGTGCTGGTGGGGTAGTCCAGTATGTCTGGCGGCACTGTGTGGACGGAGGGACAGACACGCAGGCAGGCAGACAGACAGTCAGAGGCGCCCACACATACAGCGACATAAACATAGTTATGGCAACAGTTACAAGCGACATATTATTCATACGCCGCGTGGGCCGTGCAACGATGCGAAACAGCAGTGAAATGGGATGGGGAAATGAGGTCCGTGAATTGTTCGCCAGGTGTTGGCAGTTGGCAGTTGGCAGCAGCAGCGGCAGTTATGTTGTTGTTGTTGTGGATGACATTGTTGGTTGGTTAGTTGGTTGGTTTACAGTTGTTGTTGTTGTTGTTGTCGGCGGCGGCGGCGGGACATGTTAGTGAGAAAATGCAATAAAGAAATTTTGTTGAGTGGCTTCATTTTCATCAGGCTTTTTACAAATTGTTGCAATGGTCTATTTGTAAATAGATTTTCAACAGTTGTAAATGTTTAAATATTTTAGCTGCTACTTATTTGGGGAACTCGTACATGACTAAGTTAAATATTCAACAATTTTTTTTATAGTTATAGACAAATACTGCTGGAAGCTTTAAAATGATTTTTATTTAAGGTAATTGACTTATTGTGTTTCATTGATTTTCAATACGCATACCAATTTATTCATTGTACATTTGGCGTATTTAGTTTATGTTCAAATAAAAACCATTGGCAAGAGCTTTAAATATTCAAAAAAATCTACCCTTAAATAAAATATATATTTATATGCAAGTTACGTATTTCAGGTGTAATCAAAATTTGCAGCCTGTGCCTCAATTTGTGCATCTGCTCTATGTACAGACTTAAAGAAAAAACTATCGTTTCAACATTGTGTTCTTGGGTTGCAAAAAAAACTATATTGCTTGAAAACATATTTTAAGTAACTCACAAACTGTTTATTTTATTATGTTCCTCATGTTCCTCATAGACCTATATACAATTGTTCTAGAGCTACCCATATTAGATTTTTAAGAACTCAACATTTTAATTCACTTATAAACATGTTTAACAATGTGTAAATATTATTTCTACTATTAAGGTATATCCACATTAATATTTACTTTAAATATTTTAATTGGGCATTAAACTTTGTATTTAATTTACCTAATTTTCTTGTACTAACATACAAAAAATCTTAACAAATATATAAAGAAAATGAAGAAATGCATGAACAAAAATTGTATTTCACCAATTAAAGTTCTTGTGCATTTGCGACTTTTTCAACAAGTTTTCGGCATTCCACAAACTCAATAAAATTATATACACAACGAGTAGAGGGACGAAATAAGGGACACAGCTCATGCATATCCTACAAGGACACGGTTGTGCCCATTTTTGACATTTCCGTGCAGCGAGTGCTATCTGCCAGCTACCAGGGACTGCACCTGGACCAGGACCAGGACCAGGACCAGGACTTGTCGCCTGTTGTGCGTGCCAGTCTCTGGTGTTACTTGGCAATTAATTATAATTTCACGCTTGACAATTTTTCACTTGCCAAAAAAAAGAGGGAGTGAGAGACACGGAAAATGGGCAAATGGAAAAAAAAGGAATGCAAAGGAGCGCACCCAGGTCACTTAATGAGGGCCGAACTCCCCGTATCCCCAGAGTAACCAAACAAAATGTGCATTAAATAACTGGAGCATTTAAAGCCAGTTTTTGTGAGTCGTTTTCGCTCGGCCACAGAAAATGTCCGAAAATTGGGAAACCATTAGGAAAAGCAAAGCAATTTGGTAATTTATATTACAATGAGAGCTTCCAAGAAATTATTGACAGCATTCATTGTGGGTATTTTTTTTGCCGCCCTCACTGGCCAACACTTTAGAAAAGCCAAAAGCAAACAGAGCCAAGTTATGACGCACAGCATGTACACATTCAAACTGAAAAGTCTTCGTGTAAACAATGATGAGCATGTTTTACAAAATGTACTTTTGCTTTTCACTTCAGACAAACACACACACATTACGCATCCGTCACGTTGTACAAGTCAAGTAGGCACAGGCCTGTTGACTTGCCCGTAATGGGCTCAGCCCTCTCGCATGCCTCAATCACAAAAGGCAGCCAAAGGAGTGGGCAAGGTGCGGACCGCGTGTGCGGGGGCAAACGCTTTTTATCGCTGTGCTCAGTGGGCGATAAGTTATGAAATCAAGTGAAATGTGATGGGAGATAAAACTTAATTCCAAGTGCGCTGAAATCAAGCGAAAGGAAATAAAGATATTGATATGGGGCTACAAAAATAATGCTTAAATATGGAAATTTAAATAAAACCATTTCGCGACTAAGTGAGTGATTTACAAATACAAAGCCGAATAAACTAAGCAGCTTGCACCGAAATTAGGTTTAAATTCAGCCAAGCTGGATGTTTCGTAACTTCAGAACAAAATACGAATTTTGAGATCGGTTTTATCGAATTTAATATAAGACCGTTTTATTATAAGGAGGCATGTCTTATGTTTAATTTAAGTTTTGTTAGGTTCAGTTTAATTTTGTTAATTTCAGACTTTTGTTCTTATTTATTTAACATTAACTGTCGATTATGAAATTAATAATAATTCAGTATCAATTTGAAATATTCAAGAACGAGAAATTCCTTACACTTGAAAAAAAATCTCTATTAATACTAATCCTAATCCCGCTTGCATTTGGACTTAGAACGGTGTATTTAAAACATAAATATAAAATATAATTATTTTTTGTATAGTTCATCTTTCTTTTTTTAAATATTTTTTGATTATTGGCAAATACAAAGTTAAGTCCGTATAGTTACAATTAGGTAGCTTTAAGGAGGCAAACAAAATAGACTTTGTTTCACTATGTTAGATCAAATTTCGACTATTCTTTTTACATGACCGTTCTGGTAGGAATAGTTCATTCTTGGATTTGCAAAAGAGCAGTAAGAATATTATTATTTCTTTTCCTTCTGCACTAGAGTTTATCTGGATATTAAGATGTCATCGACAGCTCTTAGCTTAAAAACGTACATTCTCTGCTTTGAGTCATGAAATCTATGCATTAAAACGAAATTTTTCAAACATTTTCCAACATGCACTGCATCAACAAATCTAGTTTCGACGCCACCCAACGTCGTTTTGACACTTTCACAGTTTTTCCACTTGAATGGTGGAACTTGGGTACTCCGCCATCGCCCCACTCTGGGGCACAATCCAGCAATGGCCATCGCCTCCACTGTCATGCATCAAAACTGACCGAAAATGGACAGCAAATTTCTCGTCCATAAAAATTGTGGACACATTTTCGATGCCATTGGAGTCCGTTTTATTTTATTTGACATTATTTTATTTTTTGTCGCGTTTATTTGTCGATGCAGTTAGGGTTTTTTTTTTATTCTTTTATTTTAGTTTTTTTTTGTCACCTAGTTTGTTGTTTGTGCTGATGATTGTTTTTATATGGAAGCCAGCCAGGCATTGAATTATTTATTCGAAACAATATATTTTCCCAATTGATGCTTTGCTTATGGTGCTGTTGTCTGAACTAAGCCGTATGGTTCATGCCTCCGTGGCTTTCTCTCTTATTTTTTTAGCGAGATTCTTTTAGTTATGCATTTTATTTGATTTGCATGCCAATTTTTTGAGTGGAAAGCCGGCAAGGGAAGGGGCTAATAATACATGACTCGATTTGTTGAGAGCTCAAAAATATGAAAATATGTACACACAAAAAATATTTCCAAAATAAATGTTCCATAGTTATTTCCAATTGCAATTGGTTTGGGTAAATTGAACAATCTAGAGAGTTTGTGTACTTTTTAATTGTATTTATTTTGCAGATATAAAGCTTTGGGCGATTATTAAATCAATTTTTGTTTTTGTGCAAGACATTTAAATTGTTGCTAAAAAATACATTTTTCTGTTTTAATTCCATTGTTTTGTAAGAATTTGAGCGCTGCGTAGCATATTTGAGTTATTGTAAAAGCATTAGACAAACATTTACTTTTTAAATAACAACTCAATTTGTTTTAAATGGTTTGCTTATAGGGACTATATATCACACTATTTATAAAAGTCCTTAAAACATTATTGGACTAATAGATTTTGTTTGCACAATCCAAAATTTTAGTCTGAAATTAAAAGTTGGAATATGATAGCCCTATTGTGTATACAATTATTTGACCTATGCTCAATAAGGTTTTTCGGAATTTTCTGCTCAAGCTAAAAACGTGCGCAATATTTTCTGACGTCACTGAATAAATGATGATTTCGTGTTGGGTCAATGATGATGACAACACTTTATCCCCGAAGATAGTTGAGTGTGTGGGGGCACGCTGAAAAGTATGCAACACGGAGTCGCACACTTTGTCTGTGGCAGCAAAAGCCGCGCTGATTTAAAGCGGCTTCCAGTTTTGCTTATGGACTTAGTTCATTTGGGTGAAAAGCGTTTTTGCACTGCACGAAAGCAGGCAGCTGAAATGCTGCGAGACTTCGTGTCTGTTGCTGCGCCAAACATATAAATTTTGAGCAGTGTACGCGGCAGTAATGAATTTCGACATCAATGAAAACACAATCAACCAAAGTGGTTACTTACGACCGTAGTAAAATGCCGCGGTTTTGGGCTGAAAATGAAAGGATCCCAGCCCCCAACTTAAAGCCGGAACCAAAACCAACCCGAATCAAGCCTTGGGGGCGGCATATTCATTTAAAATCTGTCTGG
This sequence comes from Drosophila colorata, assembly GCA_035041545.1. Taxonomy (NCBI): domain Eukaryota; kingdom Metazoa; phylum Arthropoda; class Insecta; order Diptera; family Drosophilidae; genus Drosophila; species Drosophila colorata. The sequence continues at coordinate 5,823,711 of JAWNLD010000013.1, forward strand.
GATCCGACGCTGGGCTTGTCTCCTCTGAGGTTTTTGTACGCCAGCTGAATAATTAACGTGGGCACATGGACACGGACACGGACATGGAAACGGACATGGAAATGAACCTACATGATGGCAGCAGCGGAGGGGCGAACGCAGCGAGGCGCACGTAGCATGTAAATTGTTTCATTACCTTTCACTTTGCCTGGTCAGGTGCTTTCTAACTGTTCATTGGCTCATTCTAGCTTACAAAATAAAAAGAAGAAGAGAGAAACTAATGTGCTGGCTAAGTGAAAAGTAAGGCCGCTTTAAACACGCCTCCATGCTCGGCTTAAAGAGCTGGCTAACTCAATTAGCCAAAAGTTGCTAGAACGGGCCAACAAACGCCCCTTCAAACGCAATCGGCAGCCGCAGCAATTAGACTCAATCGTGAGTTGTTAGAAGTTTTGCACAACTTTCCCGACCCGATTGAAACACCTAAATAGCCCACTTGCCACTTGCCACATGCCACTTGCCACCTACTACACGCCACTTGGCTGAGCAATTAGCGCAATTTAAAAAACTATCAGCTGCAAAACGGAGTAAAACTCGAGGGCGTCATTTGATCGACTCGCTGAGCGCCCAGCTGCAGTCAAGACAAATTGCAATTCATTTCAGACTCACACTCGCATATAAAAGTTAGCTTACGAGTAATTGTGCTGCAATTGGGTTTTTTAAAAGCCACAGTGCCATAAACATGCTTATACATAAACAACTTAACTAGCTGCTTCGAATTGCAGTTCATAAACGTATATTACATAGATATTTTATTTAGTTTACTCACCGACAACATCCAAATAGCCAACTTGACTTTTCATCGGATCCGTGTTTATTTGGCACATATACCTGCCGGTTATAAAAACAGTTTCATGTGAGTCGGTTTCTCATATAAAAGGTTTATGTTGTAAAATGAAACAAGAACCAACTCAAAGGCGCGATAAGAAAACATGCGTGAGGGCATTTTATAAAAAAATTTTAGCAACCGGGCATAAATATGAAATAAACGTAATCGTAAAGAGTATTTTGTTACAATAATAAAAACTAAGAAAATCTGCGCTATAAAAAAAGTTTAAAACAGTAAGGAAATTTATGATTTTAAAGAAAATGTTTTTCATAACTTACAAATAAATTGTAGAAATGGGTTTATTGTATAGATTTTAAATAAAAAGAATTGGTTATGCTTTAAATTGTTTTTAACTCTTTACCTAGTATAAAATAAATATTTTGAGTTAAATGACTGAAGTTTAAAAATACACACAGATACATACAGGTAAACGAAATATAATATTTTGAACTAAACGAAAGGAAATGTAATGTAAAAGACAGTTAACATAGTGCTTTCAAGTAAACTAAAAATTATTGACTGATTGTTCCCAGCAATTACATTATATAAAAGTTCGATATTAGTCATATTTTTTCCTTGTTTTAAAATAGAGTTTTAATCTAAATTGTTTGAATAGGATTGAATCTTTATAAATTTAGAAAGTTTAATATTTCGATAAAATATCTAAATTTTTTAAATAACCCTAGTTAAATATTTTATTCTTTAAGTTTTTGAAACTTCGAAATATAATAGAGAAACATATTTCAAAGAAATGGTTAATATTTGAAAATGTTGGCTTTGAACTATTGACATACAAAATTAAAAGAAAAATAAAATTTTTTTAACGTGTTTATATGATGATTATATTTAGATTTATATAACTGCCCTTTAATGAATATGTTTTTCAAATTGCTGTGCCTATTCATATTGAAGTTAATATATTTTTATAGTTTCTATACAGTACCATCCTTTGTCGGACTCCTTAACGTCACGTATACGCAATATCCAAGCACGTTTCTCGGCGTGAGTAATGCTCATGCGATGATTTTTGGTTATGACGTGATTTTGTATCGTTAAAATCGTCTGTGTATCGACACGTAGCCACGCAATCTGCACAATAGGAATATTGTAGTAAAAAAGGAAGAAAGAAAATACGCTGTAAGTTTACTTTGGGCTTACTGATGAGGCAAAATTGTAAAACTAAAACGCTCGACGATTTGGCTACAATGTTAATGCTGAACTAGCGTGGCCCGAGCTCATTTATTAGCCCAAAGACACAAAATGTCGCCAAAAGGCGGCCAACGTTTTGGCTAATGTGGAAAAGTGTGGGTCTGATGTAAGTACTGTTTGCGCCATAAAAAGTGTGTCAGGATGAGGTGGATTCGGCTTGTAGGCAAGTTGGAAGGTACGCTATTTAATGCTTTTACTTAAAAAGCTTACAAATCTTGAAATTTAATTAAGTGGTGATTTAAGATTGACTTATGCCAAGTTCTGAGTATTCCTTATTGCATAGTTTTTAATTTAATACTATACAGTCTGGCTTACTTGCAACTTAACATAAAAAACAAAAAAACATATCGGATAAAACAATAATAATAAAAACATTTAAATATTTTAACTCATACAGGACAGTAAATCTGTTTAACTTAATCTGAATATTTTTATTGAGTTTCAGTTTCAGTGAATAAAGTCAAATTTCGTAATACGCCCAAGAGCGCTCAAATTATAAGGTAGAGAAATTGTTGTCTTCTTTACATATAGATCTGATATGAAAGACATCAATTCACTAGCTTTCAATTTGTACGCTTAAATGCAACGGACAATGCCAACAACATTATTCAGAATTACCAACATAATAAGCATCGCATTTACCATTTGGAAAGGCGCTTCCCAACGATATCATCAAGGGCCAGGCCGGCCGGCCCGGAAGATTATCAATTTGTAGCGTGCGCTTTCACCAGGTCCATTTACCTTGCCATTTACCATACCAGCTACGGCAACGGCAACGGCAACGGCAATGGGCCTAAAAGCTGACTAACAAAAATTTGTGGCCAGCCGCTTGCTATTTTCGTTTCCGCAATTCATTGAGCTGCGTTTCTTTTTTCCTTTTTTTTAACGGCCTCTACCCAGCGGGTCACGAAATCAAAGTGGCGCCCAAGGGGCTTGAAACGTGCTCCGACGCCGCGGTGAGCAGACAGAGGGAGAGTAACTGGAACCGAAAACCCTTACAAAAAGGGTCAACGCAAATGGCGTACGCATTATGCGTTTAACGAGAGGACACGCACACAAACACGCACGCACACACACACACACACACGCACAAGGGGCGCGGTGACTGAAACTATGCCACGTTTTATTTGATGAAGTGTAAACTGTTTGAAATGACAGTGCCGCAAGCAATTTCCATTAGGAGCGATACCTGGCGACGGGTGTTGCCTTTGTAAGTGTTCCCGTATTGCCAAACTATCAACGGACAAGCCCACTTTCCCTATTTAGAGAGGCGCGCGAACGAGCCCAACTCACCTTATACGTCTGCAGGTTGTCCACAACGCATTGAAGCACAGCCTCCCGGCTGACGGGCACGGTGACATTCTGCAAGAGTTCGCCGAATTTGGGCAGATCTGGAATGCAAACAGAGAGTTGAAGTTAATGTGAGGGTTACGCAGTGCAGCCGAATACACCAGTCTAATCCAAAACAAGGTACATATCAGAGAGTTTCTTATATTTGATTAGTGAAACCTCTGTATATACCTTTCATTTGATTAGGCTGATAAGCCCAAATGTCTCATAAGTTTAGATAATAAAAAATGCATTAAGTCAAACTTGTCTTAGAATAGGGGAGCTTAACTTTATACATTAATGCACTCAAGCTAAGAGCCTCAATTCTTAGATAATGCGACTAGCAACTGCTTTAAAACTGTAAAAAAAAGAAACTGTGAAGTTGATGTGCAGACACAAATCTAGTTGACTTCAGATAAAACCTTACTTACAGGTAAGCTCGCACTTGAATATTCGCTCAGCACTGGATACAAAAAACGTACAGAGAAATATAAGAGCATGCATATAACAGCAGCTTAACAGAGAGCAAAGCTGAGCTTGGACTATTCACTGTAAGTAAGAATGTTTGCTTACGAAAAGAGTGCGAAAATTTTTCATGCAGGCGAGACAGGCACATGCTTTGAAGCACTGAGACTAGCTAATTTGATCTTCTGCGGGCATGCAAGAACAATTGTATACAGCGTGGAGAAGAGCAGCAAATAATAGCCGTTTTCTTTTAGCTGCAGTCGAATACACATTATCAGCATGAACAGTGTAGTGGAGTTCACCTTCGATACTGTTAACAGAAATGTTTGCCCCCGACAATGAAAGGCAATGTGAAGTTGGCGTATAGGATGTAAAAAGTGTCCCGAGCTTTACCATTTAATAGAATCTCTCAATGGAGCAGAAACTATGCGATAACAACTGCATTTCATTTTTACAATAACAATTTCAAGCCGATGATCGGTTTACAGTCAGGTGCGCGGAGCACAGGAGTTTAGCTTCTCGCTTCTTTTTTTTTTTTTGCACCCACGTGAGACACATGTCTTATTATTATTATTATTTTTATGTACGTGTTATATTATTATTATTATTTAAACTATAGGAGATAGTAATATTTTTTTATTTTTTAAAGTGTTGGATTTAGTTATAAACTATCAACTATCAATAAGATATAAACTACATCCATACACTAGTTTGAGACTCGAATCCGGATCCTCGTTGTTGAGTTGCCTAACTGCCCAAACACTTAGACAACTCATCTACCAAGGACTGCGTATGTTTTATCTGTACTTCTGTTTTGTACGTAGCTGCACTTAGATGAAAATGCCGTTAAAATTCAAGAGCCTATGTACAATTTGTCTTGGCATTTTCCTAATTCTTAAATTAAGCATGAATCTTTTTGATTTTATAATCGACCTTTAATGTTGTATAAATAGGAACTGGTCATATAAATTAATATATATTAAAATTAAGATTTGCACGCTGGATATCTGACGCAGAGCTGTACTCTCATAAGGAAACTTTAAAGGTTTCCTACTATAAAACACAAACTAGGACTATCTCTTCATTTTGTTGTCGATTGTAGTAAGTTTGTTTTCCGTCTGATAAAAGTCAGCTAGCAAAGCTTGTATTTATTTTCAGCGAACATCACGTAAATCAGTGTTCAATGTGTTCACATTGTTTGGTAAATACTCAAGTTCAACGTATCTTGACAACCTTTTAGTGGCCTCCCAACGTATTGAAGCTGAACCAGTCTCTCTCAGCACATATTTAAAGCCGAATCTACGGACTCTTCCTCGAGTATATCTAGCCAGTTCACTGTCATCACCTTGCTAGCTTTATTGTCTTCATGTCCGCAACCAGTCAGTCAATCAATGCTTCAGCGCTCAAATGCCCAGCGATGCGAACAACGCGCGGGTTGACTTTAAAAGCGCGCCCGCAAGTATGCAACAGATTTGTGGTTTTGAGTGGCAGCCTTTAAAAGTTTGCCTACCCACTTACACGCACTGCCACACTCCCGCACTCACACTTGTCGCTTTTATTTGTGTATGTGTGTCGCTGACATGCCAAGGAGACCTCAACAAAGTTGGCGTTACGCATACGCCCCGTGCATGTTATGAAAACAAAAAACAGAAAAAAGGAGCCGTCGGCTGGGGATTCTTTCTTATATGCGGGGCACGCGTCAGTTAAAGCAAATCAACACATAACAATCTTGTACTCAAAATGCGTAAACAATGTGATAAGCAAAGAGAGAGCAAGAGGGACGGCAGCAAAAGAGACGAAATGAGACGAGGCGATATTGAGCAACGTTGTGGTGTGAGAATGTTTTTTGATGTGTATTGATGTGGCTGCAAATCTCACTTGCAAGGGGTAAACAGCGCGAAAGTGTGGAACTGCTCGACACTGGCAACAACTTTGTGTGGTGTTTAGGTGTTGTTGTTTGCGTTGAGTGTTTATGTGTTTATGTCTTGTCATGTTGCCGATTGCCGCCTAATCTCTGTCTAAACATCACGCTCCGCGCAGCTTATTATACACTAATATTTCAAGGGGTATATTGAATTTAATGGAAACTAAATTAGGCTCATAATTAACCCTTTTTGACATAAAGCTAAAACCTTCATGATCATCATTATGTGTGTTTGTTCGTGGTATACCAGCCTATAGGCTAGATTGTTTATATTCAGTTCCAACTGCTTCTTATGTTTTTTATCAAATTTTTTAATACAAATTTGAATTCCTTATCGATATATATTTCTTTTTCACCCAAATGGATTCAAATATTTGCATCTTTTCCTTTTAACAGCTATTCATAACAAAGATTAACTGAAAACTCTGCGCACTAACATTTGCATTGTTTTGTAGTATTTAATTTCTTTAACATACTTACACTTTTTATGTACAAGACTGTAATCTGATGATGCGCAGTGTATATATGGATACGTGCACAGGCATGCACTGCTTGCGCGATTTTAGGAAAAAGGTAAGAGTTATCGATCATTTGAAATAACTAGATCTGCGTATGGTATACACGAACTTAAAAAGTCCAACTTCAGCTCTCTAGCTCTTGTAGTCTGCAATCGACGCGTTAATCAGACGGACATACGGACATGGCTAGATCGACTCGGGTATTGCTCCTGACCAAGAATATGTATACTTATGGGGTTGGAGATGCCGCCTTCTATCTGTCACATACATTTACACAAAACCGTTACCCCCGTCAGTGTATACAAATGTTCAGAGAGAGAGCGAAGAAGAGAGAGAGAGAGATATATATGAAGTGAGAGAAATGGAAAGAAAGAGAGATAGAGAGAGAGATTTAGGGAGAGAGAGAGAGATAGGGAGAGAGATATGTGGAGAGAGAGAGAGGTAGAGCGACAGAGAGATACATAGAGATAGAGAGAGAGAGAGAGAGAGAGAGAGGTAGAGAGAGAGATGTGGAAGGAGAGAGGGAGAGATGGAGAGAGAGAGAGATAGGGAGAGATAGGGAGAGAGAGAGATAGGGAGAGATAGGGAGAGAGAGAGAGAGAGAAAGAGAGATATAGGGAGAGATAGGGAGAGATAGGGAGAGAGAGAGAGAGATAGGGAGAGAGAGAGAGAGAGAGTTGAGGAGAGAGTGTGAGAGATGGGGAGAGAGAGAGAGATGGGCAGAGAGAGAGATGGGGGATAGAGAGATGGATAGAGAGAGAGCAATGGGGAGAGAGAGTCAGAGATGGGGAGAGAGATATAGGAGAGAGAGATGTAGAGAGAGAGAGAGATAGAGAGAGAAAGAGAGAGAGATGGAGAGAGAGAGAGAGAGATAGAGAGAGAGAGAGAGAGATAGAGAGAGAGATTGGGGGGAGAGAGAGAGAGATAGGGAGAGAGATATGTGGAGAGAGAGAGAGAGGTAGAGCGACAGAGAGATAGAGAGAGAGAGAGAGGTAGAGAGAGATGGGGAAGGAGAGAGGGAGAGATGGAGAGAGAGAGAGATAGGGAGAGAGAGAGATAGGGGGAGAGAAATAGGGAGAGAGAGAGATAGGGAGAGATATGGGGGAGAGAGAGAGAGAGAGATAGGGAGAGATATGGGGAGAGAGAGAGAGAGAGAGAGCGAGAGAGAGAGAGAGAGATAGGGAGAGATAGGGAGAGAGAGAGAGAGAGAGAGAGAGAGTAGGGAGAGATAGAGAGAGAGTTGGGGAGAGAGTGTGAGAGATAGGGAGAGAGAGAGAGAGAGTTATGGAGAGATGGGGAGAGAGAGAGAGATGGGCAGAGAGAGAGATGGGGAGATAGAGAGATGGAGAGAGAGAGAGCGATGGGGAGAGAGAGTCAGAGATGGGGAGAGAGATATAGGAGAGAGAGATGTAGAGAGAGAGAGAGATGTAGAGAGAGATAGAGACAGAGAGATAGAGAGAGAGAGAGATAGAGAGATAGAGAGAGATAGAGAGATAGAGAGAGAGAGAGAAATTGGGGGAGAGAGAGAGAGAATCAAAAAAAAAAACAGTGCAAAAAAAATGATGGAGAGATAACGCACTATATAACACTCTAAACACTTAACTAAAAATTATGCCAAAACATATACACCTTACCTAATCTCTTGAAAATCGCATAGCAGAAAATTTACAGATTTCCGGAGAGGGGGAGAGAGTGAGGGAGAGAGAGAGAGAGAGAGAGAGAGAGAGGGGAGAGAGTGGGGGAGAGAGAGCGAGAATTGAAAAAGTCAGTCCATTAATCAATAGGAAGAGAGAGATGGAAAGAGTTAGAGATGGAGAGATAGAGAGATGGAGAGAGAGAGAGGGAAAGAGGAAGAGGAAGAGAGAGGGAGATAGAGATAGAGAGAGAGTGGAAAAGTCAGTCAATAAAAGCCAATGCAAAAAAAAAGATGGAGAGATAACGCACTATATAACACTCTAAGCACTTAAATAAAAATAATGCTAAACCATATAAACCTTACCTGAACTCTTGAAAATCGCATAGAAGGACGTTGTTGCAATTGACTTGACTTTGAAGCAACAAGTAAGATCGCTCCACTCGAGACTGCCCGACTAGAACTCTGCGGCGATCTGTCGTTACATTTCAGCCCGCATGCCTTCTTACATACATATATAAAATCACACACACACACATACACACACACACACGGAGCGAGTTAGTGATCATTTGAAATAAACTTGATCTGCGTATGGTATACACGAGCTTATAAAGAATAACTTTACCTCTCTAGCTCTTGTAGTCCCTGAGATCGACGCGTTCATACAGATGTACGGACGGACAGACAGACGGACGGCTATTGCTCCTGATTGAGAATATATATACTTTATGGGGTCGGAGATGCCTCCTTCTGCCTGTTACATACATTTGCACAAAACCATTATACCCTTTTTACCCATTTTCCAATTTTATAGAAAGTTCCAAATGAAAACAGCTTAAATATGCAGGCGAATTTGCAAGCTTATATTTCCATCGGCTTATGATCTGCTGTTTTCCATTCGTATGCTCCAACAGATAATAATAATGGCCGAAAGGTACTCCAATTGCCCAAGTGTAGGCAACGTCAATTTCTCCCTTTCTCCCGTCGCTGTGTTGTGCCTGTTAATAAGCTCGATTACCCAGTTCCTGACGCGTCAATAAAAATGTGGTACAGACTGTCCTGCCCATCGACCCACTACTCCGCCGCTGGCTAAATATTCCACTGAGTGTTACCCCTCTCGCTCTCACTCTGGCTGTCTCTCTCGCACTCGCACTCCCCTTCTGTTATGGCATTCTGTTGCCTTTTGCCAACTCATTTGATTTGGCTCCGCTTATATTGATATGTGCCTGCCTGCCTGAATGTCTGCACCCCCGTTTTCCTGCCCCCCTCCCTCCACTCATGACCACCATCCCCCGCCCCCGCGTGCGTTGCGTGTATTTTTATGGCATACTTTTCGACGCGTTCGTGTGTAAATATGTGCAAATTCGCAAATTCGTTACATATTTTGTTGTGGCACATCATTCCGGGTAGACTTGGGTGTGATTGTTTAGTGGATTTATGGGCACATGAAATTAGGATTTAATGTGCATATGTCTCGAGCCTTGAGTGGATTTATTGCACATCCTCATGCATATCCCCTGCGCCTATGTACTTAACATAATGCTTATGATATATGCGAATAAAGCAAATCGCTTTTGAGCTCCACCCTGCGAAGATGTGGTGGGGATGGGTGGCTATTTGTTGTGGTTTTTCGCGTTCATCCTATGAGAAAATGCAGATTGTTTGTGTGTGGTTTCAAGTGGCTTAGCTGCTGAGTTTTGGAAAGTAAGAAACACGGCATTTGTGTAAGCTATACAAGGCTTTTGGCATATTTATAATTGTAATCTCGTCTGTCAAACGTGCATATTATAGGCATATATGTGTACTGTACAGTTGAACAAGTATGTGGTCGGAACAAAAGTAATCTCTTTGAAATACTTGCATGCCTATATTTAGACAAATTAAATGATATATATAGCGTTCGACTTAATTTCACTTGTGAATTCAGAACACAGAAATTTGTATTGTATTTATTGCGAATAAAATTTCATTTAATTCATAATCTCAATTAAATGCTGTAAACTTATCATTCTACACAATTGGATTTATTTATTTAAAGTGCTTTAAGAACTCAAGTAGTATTTAATTTCACATCAGTTATAAAATGCTTTTGCCCGCATTTATTTAGATACTCATATCAGGCCTTTGTTTCTCAGTCTCACACACATTAAATTTGTATACCCTCAATCCATCTACAATGGGTAAAAAGGGTATAATGGTTTTGTGCAAATGTATGTAACAAGCAGAAGGTGCATTTCCGACCCCATAACGTATATATATTTTTGATCAGGAGCAATAGCCGAATCGATCTAGTCATGTCCGTCCGTATGTCTGTATGATCGCGTCGATTTCAGAGACTACACGAGCTTCAGAGCTGAACTTTGACTTTTTAAGTTTAGGTTTATTTTAAATGTCGATTATCAACACCGTTTTCTTATTATCGATGTTTATCGGTTTTAACCAGGTTTTTTGGGCACATCTCAGAAACTATACGAGCTAGAGCCACCAATATTGTCGTAAAGCATACGCATCTGCGTATAGAATATTTCGGAATTTCACCCCAAATATCAGAAAAACGCAATTCAAGTATGACAGATCTGCACTTTGGTTTGTACATAGATTTGAATGCTCTTGTTAAGTCCTGAAAATTTCATAACACAACAAGAAGAAAATTCAACGATTTTATTTTTGTGTGTATGTTGCCAGGGGGTTGAAATGTATGTAACGACAGTTTGCAGCTGGGTTCAGGGTATCTCCTAGTCGGGTACTCCCGATTGGAGCACTTTCACTTGTTAATAACTGCTATTTCCTTATTGAACCTAAATAATTAACTTTATCATTTCAATTGTTTGCAAATCTGTGTTTTTGTTTAAATTCTTTATTTTGTCTACGTTTGTATTCATTAAGCCACTCATATCATGTCAGTTTTTATTTCCATTATAAAATACAATTATGCAATCACTTTGGCTTATCGCTGAGTGGTTCTTAGGACACATTCTCAAGACATTCATAAACCCACTAGGCGTATTTTCGTCCTCTCTCTGCTGAATTCAACTTTAAGCTCACTTTATTAAGTCAACTCGACTCGACTCGGCATTTCAACTTAATAAGCACAACAGCAACAACAACAACAACAGCAGCCGGCAAATGGCGCTATTTAAATGCTAAACAACTCTATTAAGTTGCACGATACACACACACACACACACACACACACACGCACGCACACACACATGGCATCGCAACACATACATTTAGCAGCCAGGGCCAGCTTTAGCTTCACAATTTTTGGCGGGATGGTGGCTGGGGTTGGGCTGGGGCAGGCAGAAATGGAACCTCAGCACGTTTCAAATACAATTTACAATAAATAAAATTTAAAAGCGAGAAAAAATGCTGCGACATCAGCAGCGCAGCAACTGAACCAACTGAAGACAGACACCGACTCGCGGCAGCGACTGAAGCGACTCAGCGCCTGACTTAATGGCGCCTGGCGGTGGGCGGGACTCGGGCAAGGGCAAGAAACCTGCACGTGACGCTCGGGATAAGTAACGCGATACGGAGCACACGATGCAAAAAAAGGTGACCACAGCGAAGCGTGTATGCTCTAACAAAATATTGGGAGAATTGGACTGACTTTTATTTAGTGTGATCTTGGGCAAATCATTTTGGTAATTTAATTTTTTTTAAAAATCAGAAAACACATCTAGCTCGATAAATTTGTGTTTGTTGGAATTCATTGTTATTCAAATTAATTCGAACTATCAATTATCATTGGACAATTTTTAGTTTATATCGAACATGATCAAAGCATGACAACAAGTTGTCCATGGTATGAAAACTCTAAAGTTACTGCAATTTTAACTTTTTCTTTCTTTTCTTTTTTTTTCATTTGTATAAAAAAGGCAAAATATTAACTGATTGTGTCATTTTGATAATCACCAATGTATGGTTATATATACTTCCAAAATTCTTTATTGCCAAGATTTTTAAAATAATTGAAACAAAAAACATTTTCAAAATAAAATTAAAACAAAATGTTTATTTACTTGTTTTTTTGATTATTTTAATACATATCATATTTAATACTTAATACTTAATATTTTCCAAAAATCAAGACAATTAATTAACAATTAATTTAATTTGCCTTATTTTAATAAGGTATTCAACTGTTAATAAACTATTTTTTTCTTTCTAACACACCTTAAAAAAAATTACTGCAGCAAGTATTTGAAATTGTTTTGTCTGCCTGCACATATTGGGAAAATTGAAACGGCTGGAGAGGGTTTGCGAGTGGGGTGGAAATTGAAAGTAAGAAGTGGAAATCGTCTTACCTTTCTCTGGTATCGTATTGACGACCGTGTCCTCGCGTATGTCTTCTAGCAGCTCCTCGTGATTTTGCATTTCCGCTTTACGTTCGCACCACAGAGAGCAAGAAAGAGAGAGAGAGAACAAAGTGTTAAAGAGTTACATTTATAGATATTACGTAGTTAATTTTGGCTCGGTTGGCTCTGGTGGAAATTCAATTTGTGGTTGAAGCACGGAGCAGGTCGCATCTATATAAACAGATGAACAGGTTGCACAGCAACCGCCCAATAACCAAAAACCACACACACGCACACACACACGGCAACCGCAAAGCTAGCCAAATAGTTTAATACGAGAAATGCATTGGCATGTAGGTGGGTAGATATGGTTGGTGGGGTTGGGATGGGTGTTCACTGTTCGTTTCGTGCATTTTTCCAATATTTTAGCGCATTTGTTCGACGCCTTCTTTACGAGCAGCTTGTAATTTTCGCGACCGCAAAATGAAGTTGCACAAAATGCGCAATTTGACTTTTGTGCAGCAGCTGCAAATGAAATCGATAAACGAAGCGTCAAGGGGATTTAGTATTGTGGGGGCATAGAGTTCGCATCGTATATTCCACGAGACAGGTAGAGCAATGCAGTTCACGCATCATAAAATATTTAGTAAACGCTGCCAAATGGGTTTATATGTGCAAAAAGATTTACGTTTATGCGTTCTGTGTTTAGAATATGGCAACCGTCAGCGGGGAAAGGGGAAACATTTCAATGGTGAATTCGCTCTTAAGCGCTTTGTGATTAAAGGGGCCATAAGAGGGTCAGATAATAGCCTTTTGGATAAAGCTAATGTCTGACTTAATTAGCAGGAATTGAATTGTGAGTTGAAAAAGGAGGGAGTTTGGGGAGGAGGTATGCATATTATTTTCTTATTACGCAGATGTGGCAACTAATATACAAAACTGAAAATTAGTAAATAATAAAAGAAATTTAAATATAAATGATTTATGATAATTTGATTTAAGAAATAGAAGGCAATTAATTTATTTTGTACACTTGCAAAGGGTAACATCATTACGGCACGAAATGTGTTGGCATTCTACTTAAAATAGCTGATTAATAAGCTATGTACAGATATATATATATATATATAAATATATATATATATATAAATATATATATATATATATTTGTTTTTAAATTATAATTTTAAAATACTCTTCAAAATAAATATACGAGTTTTTTTTACGACACTAATTTTGTTATTGCCCTGTCCTGAACTAAGTATGAATCATTCTTGTCTTTATAACCGGACGGTACTGTTGCACAAATAGGAACCATATTTTTAAAAGTATATATACTCTATACTCATGCAAGTTTTCGTATTTGAAATAAGCGTAAAACTATCTAAATGGAGGTACATCATTTGATAGATTAAGTACATTATTGAATTTTATATGTATGAATGTAGGATAAAAAAGTTCTTCAAATAAGGATTTTCTTCTCAAGGGAAAGAAATTTTCACCCTGGCTGTATTTTGACAACGCTTTCTGGTTATCTGAGTGTACTAATGTATTATTATTATTTTCCTCAACGGTATACCGTAATATAAGTAGTAGTAATAAAAATACATAAGTAATAATGCCAACAATATTCAAATTTTCTTAGTAAAGTTAACTTTTACGTTTTTAATATAAGACTGAGTTATATTTATACCTATTCCAACTTCTTTAAAATAAGCTGTTTTGTCTACCTCAGTGCTCAACTTGGAGTCCATCATTCGGTTAGTTTCACATCAGCATGACCTAGGGCTTTTTTTTTTATTATTATGAGGAGCTGTCCCAATTTCACGGTCACGTCGAGCTGGCTGCTAAATCACGTCATGCCAAGCAGAGAGAAAAGAATGTGAAAGAAAGCGTAAAAAACTTTTAGAGAAAACTTTTGCAGCTCTTTCGGTTTTGCGAAGCTGGTTTTGGTGGAGAGCTGGTGTCTGGTCGAGGTGGCACGTCGCATTCTCTGGCAACATTTGTGGCCCTTTGAATGCGTTTCCTATGCCTGCACATGAGCCAGAAGGCAGAGAGCAGAGCAGCAATATGACAGCAAAAGCGTCGGGCACCGAATGGGGATGGAGATTGCGATGGGAATGGGGATAGGGATGGGCATGGGGCTTGGGCATGGGATGCTGCCATTCAGAGGGCTGGTGCAACTATGCAATACAAAATATTACAAACAGGCTGAGCTGCCAAGTCGAGCGCAAAGTTGTTGCCCAACTTGAGCATCAGCTACGGATTTTGCTGCTGCTGTATTTGATGTTTGGCACCGCACCGCACCCCTACTTAAAACCCCACCAACCCCTGCTCCACCCTTGCTGGCAGCGCTTGGTGAAATCGAATTTATTGCATACTTCTGTGCGTTGCTGCAACAGCCGCAAAATGTATTTGCCTTGCCAGGCAGCTGTGACATTTGCACAAAGTCATTTCACCAGCTCCACAGCAAATGTATGTGACTCCCCCTCCCTCCACCCCCCTGATTGTTGTGCACCCCCATCCCTTATCCTATCCCACTGGCAGTTAGCATGTGTTTGGCGTTTATTAAAATGCAAACAGTGCCGAAATTGTTGAGCATGAAAATTAATTGAAAATTTGTTGCAATTGGCTGACTTTGGCTCCGGCTGGCTTTTCTTTGCGCTTAGCAATTCATTTACTGTCGTCTGCGTTGAATTTCGTATTTCGTATTTCGCATTTCGCATTTCGTTTTCTCATTTCTTATGACAATGTTGCTATTTGCCATTCAATTTTGCTTTTCAACTGGCAATGCCAAATTCCAATTCATTTGCTCTATTGACAGTGTGTCTGCACGCACCGGTTAGAGTCCAAGGCCTCTGCGCTTATAAATAACTTAATTTTTTTGCTGTCATCATGCCGAAAAACTAGGCGATATATATGCCAAGGTGGCCAAGTAAATGGCAGTAAAAATCAATAGCAATCGCATGGATAGACGAGCCATGTGGGACCAGAGAGAAAGATAGAAAGAGAAGGAGAGAAATCGAGCATACAAGAGGGCGAATAGGTAATGAAATTGGAATGTAAATGTGACAAAGTAAATTTTGACAGGCACTTCTTTTGCCTTTGAAATACTGAATTACCCTAACGATATTTGACTAAAAAGAAAACAAAAAAAAGTTAACTTAAGCTAACTACGTTTCTATAGCATTGCATTTTCGTTATCAATTCAATTGGTACTAAAAAAACAAAAAAATATAAAAAGTATATAATTTTGTCCGCATAGAATTTTTGTTATTTTTTTGTTGAATTTATTTGTATTTAATATGTTCTTTATCGTTCAAAATAAAGACAATTTTTAATTTTCTAAAAAGCAGTCCATAAGACCCATTAAAAGTCAACTTAAACGCTGTGATTTGCGTAATTAATATTGGAAAGGCTCGGTATTCCTTAAGATGTCGAGATAACCTTTAAGAATTGTGCATATTAAAAATATTAGGTAAGTCTTCAGAGTTAATTATGGGTAACTTTTCAGGATAGTTTACTAAAATATCAGCTTAATAGGTTTTAAAAGAAATTTTAACGTTTAATATTTTTTAGTGTTCATGAAAATGTACATATGTTGTCGTAGTATAATGTTCCGTACAATATTCCGTACATTAATCAAATTCGGAAGTTTATTATCTAATAATAGGAATGTAAACAATATAATTAACTTTGCTTATGCCTTTGTAAAATAATTGAAAATCGCAAGTTTTCCAATAACAATTCTCAATTGATTCTAAAATAATTAATTGTACAAAAATAAAAATAAAATTATATGCAATGATTTTCAAATTTTAAAAAATATTTTCTTTAATAAAAAGCTACAACCAGAAACAGCTCTTCTAAAAAAGGTAATGTTTATTTAAACGAAGAATTATTATTTAGTTATTCTTTTAATTTATGTAGTATAGCCTGGTACTTAAACTTATGTTAATTTATTTAATTAAAAATTAAAAATTCTAAAATTAAAAGCTTTTATGTTACAAGTTGAAAAAGATTGTACTCATGTATGTATGAATGTACATGTACACGTACAAGTTCCACATCTTAGATTTCCGCCAATTCCCATCTTTCATTTCCTTATCATTAAACCCACAAAAGCTTCAAATTGAGCTATTTCTGTTTACCACTTGATTGCACTCACCTTTGGGACAGGCCACTTCGCTTGAGAGCCTCTGTAGGCCAAACCTCAAAACTTCATTAGCCAAAAAGCACGCGCCGAAATTGAGGGAAGAATAACAACAACAACAATTACAACAACAAAAAGGGAAATCGGTAGAAAAAAACAAAATCTTTGAAACGTTGAACACCATAAATTGCACGGCGGCAAAAATAAATGTAAAGTAAATGGCGCTAATTCAAAGTAGATTTATTTATTATGCCATTTTTCTTACGGCAACGGGCCAAGAAATATGCTTTAAGTTTGTTCACAGACCATTTTTGCTCTCAGCAGGGGAAAAGAATTGAAAATGAAACAGAAACAGAACTTTAAGACATTGAAATATACAGAAAAACGGAGGCGAACAAATGAAAATATACGAGTACGAACAGAAATTATGCAACAAAAACAATAAAGATGCCTTCGAAAAACTCTGGCCCTGGCCCGGGCCCCCGGTGCTGCCATTTAGGGGCAGCTTGGAGCTGTGAGCTGTGCGCTGTGCGTTTTCCTTTGGTAAGTACACGAGCATATTAATTTACGCATCCTGTGGCGCCTCCTTTGAGAAGCGACGCACCTGCTGCGACAGGCAGGCATCTCCTCGCATCTCATCTCTTAGCCAGAGGGAAAAGGAGCCTAGACTCAGTCGTCGGCTGTGCCGCCTGGACGTCGGCTGTTGATTTTGGCCATAATGCTAACGCATTTAAGCCAATTTTCGTGTCAAGTCTCAATGATTTATTAGCCAGGATTGCAGACAGAGCCTGCCGGCCGTCTAAGCAGAAGCCTCGACAGCATCAGCTTAACGCCCGTATACAACTGAGCCATAATGTAAGGAGGTGTCAACAACTGCCTTAAAGTTGCACAAATTTGTCTACAATTTGTAAATGCCTCTTCTTCTTTATCTTTTTTTTTGCTAATGATTACAATTAGGTAAAAATTCGACAAGTTGCCGCAGTTGCTGTAGGGGGAGATGAGTAATTGTTGGATTGCCTTTTGTAAAGTTAAAAGATTGACAAGAATTCTAGAATTAGGAATGGAGTTGTCTCGTTATTTCGCTTGCCAGTATTTAATATCATGAGAATTTCAATAGAGAGGCACAAATCATGGTGATCTCTTATTAAATCATATGTAAGCCAATAAATAAATCAGTATTATTAAAAAAAGATCAGCACTTTACGATTTAAATAAAAAATCATGATAATCGAAATTATTTAAGTGTTTTATGCGCTTTAACTTGTCTTCCTTCTTTATACATGGCGTAGTTAATTGCATTTACTAATTAAATTAATTAATTCATAAATTCTTGGCTGTGGTCTTTAATTTTAATCATAGTACTCGCATAAGAGTTCGTAGATTAATGCCTTATATTAAATTTAGGGCTCCATATGCACATTTTTGATGTATATTATACAATAGCTAGCAATGCATTACAGTGGGCTTGGTTATTTAGATGCTTGAACAGCGCAAAGATAATTCACTATTTTTGTTAAGGTTGGGGCTGGAATTGACAATCTTCACATCATTAGGCGCTCACGGGTAATAAAAATATATAATATATATTATAAATATAGAATATGTCGATATTAATTTAATTAATGACTTCTGAGTGAAACTACGTTGATCCTCCAGTGACAATTAGCACTAACGGTATAGGTCTCCAAAAAATTGTAAATGGAAAAGGGCCGGACTGTCAAACGAGAGAAGTTAAAAGGATAGTTATTTCGTCATTATTTCAAGTTTAGAAATTCGAGTGGTAATATATAAATAGTCTTATATATATACATATATATATATATATATTTTTCTTAAAGTCTTCTACACATTTTAATGACTAATTCAACTAAGTTTAATTTAAGGAAATAGATTTATGGAAATATGAGAATTACTGCAAATCACGTAGGTTACCCTGTATTATAGAATTTTTGAATTTTTGGTGCATTATAGAAATTCATCCATAATTTTATATTTTATTAAGTACCACAATTATATTGAATCCATTCAATTTAAGTACAAGAAGTGTTTCAATTATTTGACAAAGTATTATTGATAATTGATTTAAATATAGAGCTGGCTGCATCAAGTTTTGTTGGTATAAAGTTTAACACATTTTTATTCACTTAATCCGAATCCAACCAATATATTTGCTTTTTAATACACTGAAACACTTGCTATCTACTTGGCATTGCGTTTTATCCAACTTTCAGAGGCAACCTGGCCAGCCAACTTGCCAAATGATTATAAAACTTTACGTTGCATACTCGAGCACTAAGATTACGGAAACGGAGAAGGGGAATTGAAAATAGAAAGCTACTGAAGTCTCCGACTTTGTTGCATGTCGCCGACTAGAAAACTAAAGTTAACCAGCTATTGGCTATTAAACTTATGTGCATTTAGCCTGGCAAGCTAGCGGGAAGTATAGCTTTCATATTAGCAGAGCCGAATTTAGTGTTAAAATTTTAGCAGCTCTGTGCTGTTAGCGTTACCATTGCGGTGTCACAAGTCAGGTGGTCTGAGCAGCCAGAAAGACCAGAAAACCAGAGCACACGGACAACTTTATCATATCGTATTTATCTGCGAGCCAAAATGCAGCTGCCATCGGCCACAACTTTTGCTAATTGAGTTGTCTGCTGCTGTGCTTAGTTTATTTAGCTGTCACATTTTTGATATTTGCCAATGCGAATGTTCGCTTTCATTACAAATTTAAGGACACCAGCCGGCGGCCTTGGGCATAGGTCAAATGCAAAGTGCCAGGCTCGAAGCTGCGAGTGCTGTTAAATTAAATTTGTGTGTAACTACAAAGGCAACTTCAAACGAGGCACAAACAAGCGAAGCTAACGTGAAATAATGTTAAAAACAAACATTCGCCAAGAGGCAAGAGCCTAAAAGCGCAACAGAAAAAAAAGAGACAAAGAAGAAAAAAAACAAAAGGTAAGGCAAAACAGAAATCAACAGTTCTCTTTGGGGTACCGAAGGTTAAATGCTCTTGTAATATGTCAATGACTATAATACTATATATTGTCTTTTTTGGTCAATGTCGCATAGTGGGGCCAGCTGACCTTCTATAACATTTATATAGGCATTTAGCTAAAAGCTTTTGGTTAAGTTATTCCTAAGGCTTTTAAATAAATGTAAAATCTCGGAAATCCAGTAGTCGGTCTTTTGTTTTAATAGGGAATACGTAATAACTGCTGAACCAATACTTATTGTGGCTTATCAGATAAAAAAATAAATAATTTCTATATTTATACTTTATTATATAGCTCTCATGAAAACAATGTGGGGGCTTCTTATATAGTCCTAATTTAATTAGATCATTGTGTTATGACCTCTGATATGAGCTAATTAACAGCGACATATGTACAACCTATAGATACTAAACAGATCTATGCCAAGTTTCATCAGGAGATAAAAGACTAAAATGGCTATGACGACTCGGCTGTTGATACGTACTATAAATGAAATATCTGCTTTAAGGGATCGGAGATTTCTCCTTTTTCGCGTTACACACTTCGTGACAAAATTTAAATAACCATAGCAAGGATACAGCAACGAAAACAAAACAGGAGGCTACAAAATAAAATACAAATTACAACAAAAACGAAAAAGCAACAATAAGAGCACATACTCCATACAAAACAGCAATTCAACGCCTCAAAGGCCAACAACAGCCGTGATTGTTGTTGCCTTTTTTTTCTGCTGCTGCTGCTGCTGTTATCCTGTTCGTTGCTCATCCGCCCCTTCGGCCAAGCGACGCGCTAAACAATGCAGAGCGCAAAAAGTGTTGCATACTTTCAGCGGCAATGCAAAAGCGTGTGAAAGATGCACAAGCAAACACACACACACATAGAGTGCGAAAGAATGAATGATGTAAAATGGCAATGGGGTTGGGTAGAGGGTGCAGGGTAGGAGGGAAGGGCGGGCGACAATTTTGCAGTCAGTTGGGAAATTGTTGAAAAATTGTCAAACAATTGCAGAAAAGATTGGGGCTGGTGGCGTCGGGCGGGCTTGATGGTTAGCAGTGGATGCATTTGGGAATTGTTTCCTGCACGTTTGATAAGGGGGCGTGGCAAGCTAACAAATAAATTCGAAATGCACATGAGAAACGGTTAAATGAAATCATAGAAAGATATTTGAGTCAACTCACGAAACGTGTAATGCGAAAAGCGTTGAGAAACGCCAGAGAATGAGCGAAAAAATTGATAAAGCGGTAAAGTTTCGACTACGTGATTAAAATGCTATTAAAAACCAGACTGCGAAACTGTCTGACGTGCATGACTGAAACGAAAAGTTTTTGATAGCTGAACACCAAACCTAAAAAGTTTATATATTAATAAATAAAGAGCTTAAAACAGGATGGTGGTTTGTGGGTATTTAATTATCCGCTGTTTTTTTTTTAAATTTTATATAAACATTTTTATTGAAATGGTTTAACAATATATGCGATAGTTGTTCTAATGCCATTTCGCAATATAAATTCAAAAGACAAAAGTGGCTGCAGATATTGTGAAATGTAGCGCTTGACTGAAAAATGCCAAAGGTCATTAAATTAAAAGAATTGTTGCCATTATATTGAATATTCCTTTTAATTTGGATTATTGGCTAACGAAAATAATAAATGTGTTCAAAATAAAATGCAGTTAAAATCAATTATTTAAATTTCCTAACTATAAAATAAATAATGATAATAATAATAAAATAATAAGAATAATAAAAATAAAAATAAAACCAAAAATAGTCTGTATATATGAGTATATAAACCATTGCATTGAAAACACCATATTTCAATGTACACAAAAATAATCATTGCTTCATAAATTTTTGATCAAATTGATGCTGCATGTCAAGACACTCAGTGCTTATCTAATGTAAAAGTTAGGCAAGATGTCAAGTCATAAGCCCAAAACGGCCCGGCGACCCAAAGCGCCATCAATCAGAGTGTCAATCACTTTTTGTGTCCCACAAGCTATTGGCCTAAGTAGATGCTGCCATGTTGAGCAACAAATACGCACACACTCGCACAACGACCAACACACACACGCACATTCACACGGATTTTGAGCGGTTCAACATTGTTCAACAATGTCAACTGTTGTCCACTTGTTGAGCGCCCACAGGAGCAGCGGTGGCAGCAGCAGCCCACAAGTCATGGACAAAGAAAACTTAAGTGGCCACAAATATGGCACTGGGCATCCCTGGGCTGGCGTGCGGCTTCCACACGAGTGTGTGTTCGTCTGTGCGTGTGTGTGTGGGCACATTTGGTCACAGACAGGCCACATGGTATGTCGGGCCAAGGCAGCCGCAATTCGAATGCGAATACGCATACGCCATGTGGGCGCTTTAATTATTCTGGGAACGGCTTAAGTCTTCGGCCAACTTAAACAGCCACTAAACCCGACCAAGCACGTGCTCCCAACTGCCCTTACTGTGCAATGAGCCAAACTTGGCTCTTTTGGGCTCTTCACTCCCGCACAGCCCGTCCGACAGCCCGACAGCCTGCCATTCCCAGTCAGTCACATAATTCCGCTCAAGTGACACACAGATGCCCGGAAAGGCGGGGCAAGCTGGGAGAGCGACACTCAAAAGTTTGTTGGCACTTGGCAGCCGCGCCAAGTTGACCTTGCACTAAGCAAAAGCAAACGCAAATAGAGCGTGGTAACTGCCCGTCACAGCACCCACCCACCCACCTTGTCCCCACGCACTGTGTACCTTAGTGTCAGCTACGCTAAGCGGCAAAAATCGAACAAAGTGAAGTGGCTGGAATTCATCTCTGAAATATAAGATACTCGTGCTTTTAGAAGCTTATATTTGTCAAAGGACTTGCACGAGTAGATCTTATTATAGCGCTTCAGCTTAAGTCTTCTCTACTGAGCATTGCACAATGAAAGTCAGAAAAGGTACTGAGCCAGATTATGTGAAAAGTTTTTACAGACTTATGTAGTTGAAGAGGAATCTAAATAAATCTTTTTAAATATTTAAACCTCTCAATGCGTATATAAATATTTATTTTAAATCCTTTGTTTATTCAATATAATTTTTATTTAGGATATTAAAATAGGATTTTAAATTAATTATTTATTAATTTTTTATTTACTTACTTATAATAATCCATTATAAGTTTTGTATTAATATTAATTTTTCTATTATTATATAAATATTACATTTTATATAAATCTGTCGGTGATGGCAATTGGCAATCAAGAACTTAAAAACTTTACAGTAGTATCCAAGACTGGAAAATGGGGAAAACCCGTTGCATGCAACTTTTCTGTTTTTCATCTAATTAGGTTTAAACTCACTTTCAGAGACCCTTATACAAATTCCACAATTAAATTTTGTTAAATGAAACTTTTGTTAAATTTACTTTAATTAATTCAATACATTTGAGGCGAGTTTCATATTTGTGGAAACCCTCCCCGGCAGCTATAAGTTGTATTAAAATGTCCTTTATGTTAAATAATAAATAATAATCAATTATTTAACATTTAAACAGGCAAAAATATTTTTGCGGTTTTCATTTCAAAATGTTACAGAAAAATATTTCACTTGATATAGAACTGATCTCTGTAGTATCTCTTGGACCTTTAGGGAAATTATAATTCTTATACGTTTCACAGCATTATCATACAAAATTCACAATTCAAGTCTGGAGTTGTCAACTCACCCAAATGATGAGCTATGTGATCCCGCTCCTCGGACTCGCCAATGATAAAATCCGAGTGCTGTTGCTGATGGTGCAGCAGATCCATATGATGCTGATGCATTTCGCTGTCATCGTCATCCTGTGCGGCGACCAGAGACCGAGAGAGGGTCAACCAAGTGGCCGAGGCGGCGGCAGCGGCAACAATTAGCCATGAGCATATTTCCGGCATTTTATGTTTCCGCTGTAGTTTCATTACGCGGCGCCGGCGCTGCGCCAACGCTGCATCCGCTGTCAGCGGAAATATTTTAATTTTCATTTTTATTTGTTTATGGGTTTTTAGTGCTGTTTTTTTTTTCTCCGTTTAAGTTTTCTTTTTTTATGCCTTTTTGTTTGCCCTGCTTTTGTCAATGTTTACGCGTTGGCCGGCAGTTGCATAGCGTGTTTGTTCGTCTGCTTATTTGCTAGATTCGCATACACTCTAGCTGGCGAAAATGTATTCTTTATCTGCACTCTTAGTTTCAATTGCCGGCAATGCAATTCATTGCGACTGTTAAATATTTACGCGCAACAATTTGTTCAGCCCTTGGCTGAGTGGCAGAATACATTTTCCATTGCATAACTGCAGGCGCTACGCAGCGAACGCTCCCTTTGGAGTTGGCGTTGTCCTCCGCTGTGAATAAAAAAATAAATATTAAAAATTGTATAAAAATGCATTGCATGTTTTTTTTTTGCAATTTGCACATTCATTATTACTCTTATTACTTATTGTTTTTGTTGTTATTTGACTGCTTTGTGCGCTTCTGTAAGTTTTCATCATGGCATTATTAAATATCATTTTATTATTTATTCATTTGCATAACGCTGCGCAAAGTACCCCCTACCCGCCCGCGTCGTCGGCTATGAGTGGTTATAAATTATGTGCTAACAGCATGTATAGCCGGTATTAATAGTTGGCAACTTTGTGGCTTAATTATGGTTGCACGAGCAGCGGTTATCAGTGAGATAGAAAATGTGGCGAGGAGACAGAGAGAGAAATAGCGAGAGAAAGAGACATTTAATATTCTTTTAGAAATTTTATAAAAGCTTGTAGTGGGCAACCTTGAGGCAGAAAACGGAGCTTAGCTGGCTCGTTTTCACTTGAACTACTTAGGGGCCTTTTCAAGTTCATTCACAACATAATTATCCAATTACGTACTAGTATTTTAAGCTCATTCAATATATAGACACGTTACATTTTTAAATAGCAAAAAATAAATAGACAGAAGTTGTATTACGGCTTAATGCCGACGATGTAAGTGTTGCAAATATAAAATGAAATTGAGTTTAGTTTTTTAAAGAAAAATAAATTCTTTTGATATACCAAAATAAATTCTTTTGATATACTACTCAGTCAAGTTTATTATATATATTATTTATCTTTGTTTTTACTCGAGACCTATAATATTTATAAAAACGTCGTTGACAATTAGCTGAGGGGCATTGAGAATAGGGGCATTGCTCGCCTGACAAGCAATTTAAAAACCCCTATCATGTCGGTGATGTTTTTAGAAATTGGTATAAATTCTTTAGGTTTATAATTTTTAATTTTTTTTTTGTAATGTCCTTATTTACTATCGTTGACATTCGCTTGCCAATTGCTTATAAAAATCAAAAACAAAAAAATTAAAATAAAAAAAATTAAAATAAATTAAAATCAATAATTTTACTTGGGTTAACAAAATTGTGTATATCAGTTTTCACACATGATTTCTAAATATTATTGGCAAAGAACAAAGATATACACAAGACTTTATTTTTTAAAGAATGATTCTTAAAATAAATTATATACATTTTATAGAGCAAATATTTTAATATCACTGCATATAATATTTGGTATGCCAGGGAATAGAAAATAAAAATTAATTACTTACTTACTATTACATATATTCACATAACTGAGCATCTAGTGTAGTTACTCAAGGTTATAGTCGGAGCTTATATGATACTCTTCACAAGACACACTTGAGCCAACTTGGAGCGCTTTCTTGAAACGGGATGATGGGGCGAATGAGTAACATGACATGCTTCATTTGTGGCATAAGCAACTTGCAAGTGGACCACCGCAAGAGCATGGTGAAGTGTATATTAAAACATTGGGTTACTTGGAGCTGAATATCAAAACGGATGCCTCGTTTAATTGCATGGTGCGCGCAAATTAGAAAACTCGGCGACTGAGCACACACAATAAATGTACGAGGATGGAAACTATGTGGGACAGTTGGCCAGCGGAATGAGGGACGAGTGGGGGGTGGGTTGCAATGGTAACTTGAGAACAAAAGTCAAGCGAAACACAACGGAAAGCGGCAGAAAGGCATTTAAACTTTTGGACA
The DNA here is from genome assembly GCA_035041545.1 of Drosophila colorata. Classification (NCBI taxonomy): domain Eukaryota; kingdom Metazoa; phylum Arthropoda; class Insecta; order Diptera; family Drosophilidae; genus Drosophila; species Drosophila colorata. The sequence goes on from JAWNLD010000013.1 coordinate 5,849,147, forward strand.
AGTTTAATTTCCGTCGAGAGCGCCTGGCGAAATGAGCTAGGTAGGATGGGGGCTGGTACGGCATGGACAGCTATGAAATTGAAAGCACTTACAATCTTTGATGGAGTTGAGCCCCAGCAATCAACTAATTGCGGTGGGCCTAAGGACTGTGCGGTATTGTCTTTAGTCTTTCGACTTGACTTTTTTCAAGTCTTCACAGCCTATACAATCTGTCTTGGCACAAAAAAAATAAAATAAAATAAAATAACCGAAAAAAATGTTCCTTGTCATTGTTATTATCTGGTTATTACATATTACTTTTATGATCATCTTCGCTGTCGACGTTTGGCTTTTTATCAGTTGACCAGGTGAAATTAATGAAGAAAAATGTCAGCCTGACCTTTTGTCCAGCTTGTTTGCTCATTGCCCTTTGTGCCCTTTTGGCCACTGTTGTCAGCCACTGTTTTTAGCTTTATGGCTTTTGGGGTTTCAGTTTCAATGCCCGCTGGAAATGTCATAAAGATAGCAACGGGCCACGCACAAAAAGCCGGCGTTGAAAACTTGAATAAAATGTGACAAATGGTTTTTTATTTAATAAATTGGCTTAACCGGTTGTCGTGCTGCGACCCATAACCTCTATGCGAGCCCAGCCAGGGCCAGAGCTGACATTTATGGGCGTAATTGAGTAAATGTAAAATGATTACCAGGCGTGGCTTACGCATTATGACAGATTTTTTGTACTTTGATGTTGCCCCAGAAAAAATATAATTTTTTCCTGTATTTTTGTTTTTAAGTCCATGCATTTAAACATTTTTTTTTATATAAATGACAAATACTCGTATGTAAAACAGTTATTAATTAAATACAATCAACAATTGTAAGCCTGTTAATGTGAACTATAACAAGATATGCTTTTTGAGTTTAAAATTAATTTGCATTGTATTGGTGGTGGCTAAAAAATAATTGAGATGATTTTTATAAAAAGTTCTGATTATCAGAAAAGCAAAGTTAAACTTTAATGGCCTACTTCCTTAGTCAAATAATTTTAATTTGAAATATTGATTAACTTTGTTTATTATTCGTTTTCATATTTTTTACGCCTGTTTGATTTTCAACACAATATTTTTAATATAAAGAATCGCACACATTTCGGTGCCGAACAGGAGAATGGTCCTGACCTCAGAGAAAATGCTGCTCGCCTCCTACGCTGACGATGTCTGCGTACTGTACGCCAACACAAGCGAATTTGAAAACTGTGCCAGAAAACGGAACAGCAGCAAACGGCTGCTTCAACTTGCGACCCACAAAGCTGGCAGTGGTCTCCAGCAACAAGCCAATACCGCAGACATCGTCAACTAAATACCTCGGCATCACTCTGAACAACCATTAAACATGCCGCAACCATATAGTTAAAGAGGGAAGAGGGATCGACTCCCCTGGCAACTAAACAAATGAAGCAGTCTCCCTTCTTCGCTCCAAACGAATGGTCTACCAACAGGTCATAGCGCCCACCTGGAGAAACGGTATTCAAGCCGCTACAGTTACCAAATCATCCAGAATCTGAATCTGAATTCAGGTCTGAATATCGTAAAGGACCAGATAATATTTTTCTCCAGCAGATACAAGGATAGGCTGAGAAACCATCGCAATCGCTGCGCTCGATGTCTGGTCCCCATCAAAAGATTAAAATAACTCCTACCAGCCCCACCCCACTACTAGTGCCAACACAAAGAAAACACTAATAACAATAGACTTAGAGAAAATCCAACCATGATACAAATTATGTTAAAAGCCGTATTTAATTTGTAACTTGTACAAATTAATTAAAATCTAATAAAAACTTAATAAAAAAAAAAGAGTTAGGACATTTTATTCACTACAAAAAATATTGTGTACATCTATGTCACAAAAGAGACTGCAATATTAGTCTGTTAAAAGCTCAAATTTTGTTAAATTTTGAAAATACCTTTACATTTTTTTCCTTTACAAGTTTTTTCAAAGATGACAAGGTGATGTTGTGATATAAATCGTATTTATTTTTATAATATATATATATATATATATATATATATATATATATTTGTATTATAAATAGTTTTTTTTTTGTTCTGACTTTGAGTATTTTTTTGCGTATTTCCTAATTGGGAACTCCTGACCAGATCACTCTTATTTGTTTAAGCTGCAATAGTCTTAATCATTTCTTGACAATTTCTTAGTTATAGTTGTTTATTTTATTTTGAATAATTTCTTGGTTGTGGCTGATTTTTAATGCATAAGAAATACAAATTTTGTCATATATAAACGGATTTGTATTAACTATTTTTTTTTCCTAATAATCATCTAGCATAGGTACAAAAACCTTGTTTTATTTTTTAAACAAATTGTACATTTTTATAGTCGTTCACAAAGAGAAAAGTGTATGTTAGTTGACTTTCAAACGAATATAAGAATTCGAAATTTAAAATAAAACATAAACAATTCGAAATATAAATACAAATTAGTAAACGCAGCATAAGTCAGCAACGGCAGATAATACAGTCTACCAAAAGAGTTGCACATGAATGTTTTGATTTCTGTTTTCTTAAGAAACTCTGAGTGGCAGCAGATCCACTCTTATTTGATCCAAGTATTCCCAAGCTGAATGTGTTTTTCGCAACGTGGCGATAGCTCTGATTAACAGCTTGGAGACCGAAGCGACCCAGATGGCGCTCCCTAGGCAAATCAGACCGAAAGCCAAACAATGTCATAATGATAAATAGCCCGACAGACAGAAAGACAGGCAGACAAACAGACAGACAGGCGCTTAGTCCGACACGGGGTGAAACAGCAAAAAATCGTAAGTCGGCCCCAGTTGGCGGGCCAAGAAGCAATTTTGGCTAAGCAGTTGACACCTTTTGGCTGCGCATCATTAACATTTTCATTTCGATTGGCAACATTGGCGGCAGTTGGCGGTGTGTGCTGCTGTTAATGTCACCGTTGTTGTTGCTGTTGTTGTTGTAACTGTTACTGTTTTATTTGGGCTTTTGTGCTTTGCTTTGTTTTTGCTCAGGTTACGTTTTGTTTCATTTCGTTTCGTTTTCGCTTTTATCGCCAACTGTCAATCGTTAAATGACAAACAATGAAATGTGGCAACAGCGTGCGGATCGTCCAACAAAATGGCGGCCAAATGATTTCAACTGTCATTTCGGGCAGCAGACGATGCCGCTAATCCTGCATTCCTTTGCTTATTTCGGAAACAAAATAACAAATGATTGTTCCCTGCCCGTCCCCGTTCCCGACCCTGCCCCCGTCCCTTTTCCACTCCCTTCCCATTACTGCTTAAATTTCACTTTGCTCACGCGATGTTTTCTGTTCACCTCACTTAACCATTCTTTGCCGCATTCCTTTGCATTTCCCTTTTTATACGTATGTATCAACATTTCTGGCCACCTTTGCGTGTCGGCAACTGCAGCAGCGACGGCAGCAGCGACGGCAGCGGCAGCGGCAGCTTGTCACATAAAAGGCTTGTTTTATGTCACCTGCTGGCATCGTTTTCGGTACTGGCTTCACGGAGTCAGAAGGTGTTGCTGGGACTCAACTTTCGGCTATGGAGCTGTCGCTCATAATATGCATAAAGCGTCAGAAATTAAGCCAAATAGCTGCTGGTCATAAAAATTGTCTGGCAATTCGTGTATGTAACGATTGTGTCTGAATGATATGTTGGCACAAGTCGGTTGAATCGCCAAAAATTGTAGACACTAAAAGGAAGTCGCTGTCCAAAGTCAAACCTTTGTTGCAATTTTCGACAGTTGCTTTTGTTTACTTAATATATTACGTATACGCTTTAGGACCTAATAAGTCTTTCATAATTGTTTGTATTATAGAAAAAACATTATTAGCTAAGCGAAATAAAAATCCTTTGGTCTTATCCACTAAACATTATTCATAAACATTTTGTAATTTTTCTTTTTTCATAATATAACATATTCGATGAATATGAAGTCGCAAACGAAAAAGCCTTTTCTGGAGCTCCCCATCAAGGGGCTATTCATACTCACTATGAAAAAATGTATGTTTTTCAGTCAATTGGTTATAAGCCATATCTGGGAGAGAATAGGCATCTAAAATGTTATACTCTTTCCGACTAGTTTGAGCTCGAGTAATAATATTGTAGTAGTAATAAGTTGTATTGGATTAAATATTAAATTTAAGGAATATGTTTTCTCTTTACAAAATAAGGAAAAATATTTTGGTCTATTATGAAGTTATATTTTTATACCCTCAACCCATTGAAAATGAGTAAAAGGGTATAATGGTTTTGTGCAAGTGTATGTAACAGGCAGAAGGAAGCATCTCCGAACCCATAAAGTACATATATTCTTGATCAGGACGACGAGCCGAGTCGATTTAGCCATGTCCGTCTGTCCGTCTGTATGAATGTAGCGATCTCGGAAACTACAAAAGCTAGAAACCTAAACTAAACGACTTAAGATTCTCCTAATCCATACGCAGTACAAGTTTATCATTTTTTCGATATCTTTCTCCGTTTCATTTTTATTGATAAAATCGATTTTAGGACTTGGTTTTCTTGGCATATCTCAGACTCTCAAATTTTGTTGCTCGTAAAGGATACGCAGATTATGAATATTTCAGATTTTGGATACCTCCCCCCATTCTCCCCCATATCAAGAAAACGCAAATTAAATACTACAGACTTGCGCTTGGGCTTGTACATAGATTTGGATGCTCTTATTACGCATTGAAAATTTCATAACTGTTTATCGGGCAGCTTTGGTGTCTTCTTTCACTGTCAATATTTTTGCATTTTGCTCAGGCGGGATAGACGGGATAGGATATTTCGTTCTAAAATATGTTTTAATTGATTAATTATCAGTATGAATTTCATAATCAATATTCCATAAATAAGAACAAAAATCTTCAAATTACTATGAAATACCTTTGCACGAATTTTCGTACATAAAATAAGATTTAAGACTTTATTTTTTTTTTTTTTTTACCATTTTTGGGTCTGTAAAAAACGTTCGTTTTATCAAGTTCAGAAATGTACACATCGGTCGGTATTCTATCACACGTGTACTTGATTTAAAAACATTTCTTTGAGATCCGCAATTAACTTTATTAAATTCAATTATTTATTATAACTGACTGTGAAACATGGACATTTCCATTGTAATACAAAATACTCGGTTATTGGATTACAGACATCAAACATGCATTGAGGTAAAAAAAAAATGCCTTAATGAATCTGTCATATCTGAACAAGATAGTCCAGCAGTTTTACCGATCAGTCATCATATTTAATTTGTCTGTAGTTAAAGGAAAAAAGATGAATGTTAAAAATATTCAGTTGATTGGGTAATTTTAGTTAGTCTCCCGGTGTATACTCGTAATTTCACTCTGTGACTGCAGCTCGTTGCATATCGAGTAAAGCGAATCAAGTCGCCCTCCTTCCCAATCTCTACGTCGTCGTGTCCACGTCTCCGCGTCAGCTGTCAGTTTTCTTTTGTGTTCAGCTGCTGCTGCTGATGCGGCTGCTGTTACCGCTGCTGCTTCGGTTGCTGTTGCTGTTGCTGATGCAACTGCGTCTACTGGTATTTCCTCAGCTGGAAAATTTTTTAATATAAAACGCACCCAAACGCACAAAGCGACGCCGACGAGCTCTGACACCCGTGCACACTAACTAGCCGCCGGCAAGCCCCTTTCCCCCTTGTCCACTTTCCCATGCAGCGCGGAGCGCGAACTGCAATTTTTTTGTGCCTTGCATTTGATTAACCTACTATGGGCATTGGGCGTGGCTGTGGGCGGTCTTGTTGTTGCATTTTCTCAACAGGCATCTTTAATACGGAAGGGAATGGCAGGGGGGTGAGGGGGGGATGTTGCCATACGAGGAAGAAATGCATAAATACATAAAAAATTGGCCAGCTTACAAGCCGGTTTACATATGCAATGAGTGCAAGAGATGGGGTGAGTGTGCTTGTGTGTGTGTGTGTGTGAGTGTGTATGTGGCTAGGGGTGTATATTTGAAGGCGAGTGTTTACATTGTTGCAGCAAAGATTTTTCCAACACGTGTTTGCTTTCGCTCACATCCGTTTCCTGTTGGTTTTCCGTGCCAGCCATCTCAAAGTTTTGACTTTAAGTTGCCTACGTGACGGACCAGAAAGACTTACATGCACATATTAAGCAATTTCGAAAGTTAAATAACTTCAGTGAATCTGCCTTAAAATAGTTGAAGAACGTGAGAAATTCATTTATAAACTCAAAAATTCGAAACTTGAAGTAAACATTATAATAGAATAAATTGAAAATATAAATAAAAACACATACAAGTAGCTATAGAGAAGCTATACTAATTTCTTATTATAATGTCGGCTTTATAAAAAATATAACAAAAATATGATTTAAAAGTAATGTACTTTTAAATTTCAAAATTTTGAATAACATTTTTGTTGTGGGTGCATTTTTAATTAATTTATTAATTTGACAAGCATAAAAACATTTTTCAAATACAATATATTTCGTCATAGGCATGTAGCAAATTTAAAAGGTCAATTACTATTTATTAAATTTTTTGGGCAACCTATTTACAAAATGTTGTTTTTTTCTGCCAAAACATTTTAAAATTATTTTAAACCTTTTTAATATATTAAGCCAGATCCAGCATTATCTAATTATATAACTTCTTAGTATATATATTTTCATCTCGCACGTTTCTGTAAAGGGTTTTTTGCATGTGTTAATAACTATTATTATTATTAATGCCAGCAGAGTATTTAGCTGTCGATTGATTCCTTCTAGCAAAGCTAAACTTGAACGAATTTTCGGAATGTCCAACTGAAATGAGTCTCTGTTCAAAACGAATTCAAAGCAACCAAAATTGTTGGTGGTTTTTAATTGTTGCTGGAATTGCGATCGTCGCCATTTAGTCGAAATATTTTTGCATCGCCCGAAACTATGCTATGAAATTGGCGTCTGCCCCACACATATACACACCGAAATAGTCGTGCGTGTGTGGGTTGGTGCGTGGGTGCGTGTGGTAGTCATGCATTTTCCGGTTTTAATGATTATAACACAATCGAGTGCATATTGCCTAATTAGCGGACGGCATCGCCCGAACCCAAAACGGCGTCCAAGCCGCACAAAGAGCATAAAATACATATTTGCAGCGCACGCACACGAGCGCAACGTCGTCGGCGTTTGCATGTATGTGTTTGTGTGTGAATGTGAGTTTCTATATATATGTGACAGTGGCGTGCACAAGTTCTTCAAGTTAATGTAACAAAATCATAAAAATCAAATAAATTAAAAATCATATTTGAAACTTCGACTTTTCAAATAAAATTTGTAGTTTTTGTCAGCTCGATTTATTCTAAGTGATCCTCGACTAGAAAACTTCTTTTTTTTAGAGGCAACTAGGGCACAGCGAAAATAAACTTTATATTATACATAAAATATCTAAAAAAAAAAACACGTTTAGAGAAATTTAAAAGTTAATGACTAATATAGATGTACAAAAATAATTTTGATTGAAAATATATTTGTTTGAAAAAACAAAAATGTTTTTGTGAAAAAACGTATGGTGTTAGAGAACTACAAGTCGGAGTAAAGTATACAAGTATCATAGTTTAATACAAATTTAAGGAGTGTACTTATTATAAAGGATTTGATCACATTAACCATAATATATTATAATACGTACTTTAATTGTAGATAAATTCGACTTGTGGTTTCCTACTTAGCGAAGCGAAATTATATAAAATCTTGAAAAAAATAAATAATATAAACGGTAAAGCTATCGCACCTTTAGAAAACGTTAAGTAAATAAATTAAAAATGAAATGCAGAATTTAATGCATTAATGTTAATAATAGTGGCAAAATATGGCTTGTTGAAATAATATCATTAAGAAATTTCTTTTGCCTGTTGTTTAACTTTTCATCTGTAATTCAGTATTAAACTCAAATAAGTAATTTTAAAATATTAATTTGTAAATAGCTATAATGTTTTTATTGAATATTTTAAGTAAGACTTTATACTCAAACGTGTTTTATTAATTGCCCTGGGGGAGGGGGGCTTATCGGACTAAATATTCCCCTTTGCATACGCCCCTGGTGCGTCCATATTTTGCCTTGGCTATTGAATGGCCGTGCTGCAAGCGAGGCTCGTTTAGTGATGCACCACAAATTTCATGTTGGTTTTATGGCATCTGCGTGCATGTGTGTGGTGCTCTGGGCATTGCACTTGCGCGCGTGTGCGTGAGAGTGTGTGTGTGCGTGCGTGTGTGGCTGGCAATATGGCCAACGCAAAATAGTTCTATTTGTTTTTTGTTTGTTTTTTTTTTAGTTTTGGCAAAAACACTTCGGCTTTTCATTAGCATAGTTTACAGTGCAGCACAAAATTATAAGCGGCAACTGGAAAACATTTCAACTTGAACTTTTGCGAATTGAAACGCAGTGAGAATGCTTTGAATCAGACAAATATTTAAAAGAAGCACAACGAAATGAAACAACAATAAAAAATAAGCCTGTCTTATTGATCTGACCTGTACTGTGTGCATTGCTTTAACATTTATCAAAGCAGAATATTAGGCAACACAAAAATATTTAATAAATAAACATTAAACAAACGTACACAAAATAAGCTGTATATATATTTGTTAATTTAGTTTTCAATTAAAAAATCTAAGGACAAAATGTGCTTATTTTGATTCCCATTTTAACTTCATGACTAAATAAGCAATAAAAATAAACAAGCCTTTTTAGTATTATTAAAAAATGTTTTGTAAACAACTTTAGTGATTTTTAAATTAATATGTAAAGCTGGCTTGGGGCCAGTGTTGGTTGTAACTTTTATTTATACCATTAACAGCAAAATTGGTCTAAACACCAACAAATATTGCAACTGTGTTAGTACAAGCAATTACTTTTTTTGTGATTTGAAATTACTTCTTGAATGTGGTACAATACTGATGAGCAAATTCAAATACCCCTTGCCCCCAAAATATAATTCAAGTGTCTTGACCCCAAGGTCAAAGAAAACTAGAAAATGTTTGAACATTTTTTACAGATTTTGAAGTTAAGAAAATACAAAAATGTCGAAAGTTAAATACCAGACTTTAGGCAAACAGGAGTTTTTTTTTAATAATGAAAGAATAATAAGGCGTACGAATGTCAGATTTATTCAAAGTATCTTGAAAAATATTTAGAGTTAAAAAAACAAAATTTTGACTATAACTAACTATATACACCTTTACCTTGGCCTTAACTCATTCCAAAAATGTTTTACCGTAATACGAAATGCCATAAATCGGAATAGAAATGCTTACAAAATATAACAACCTTTACAACCTACAGCAACAAATCCTTGACGACACACGATGTCTAAACAAACGTTGAATTAAAAAAAAAAATCCTGGATATGTGCAAGTAAGAGGATATATAAGAAAACAGCTTTCTAAGGAGGCCGTTGCTCTTCCGGAAGGAAGGGGAAGGATCCATCTGTGTCGGTCCCATTTGGGCCGATCTCTCTGCTATTTATATTCATGTAAGATCGGAGATGTCTCCGTTAATGTGTCTAGAATATCATGACAAAAATAAATAAATAAAAAAAAAACTGAGGCAACCAAATATTTAATGTATACAATAATAAAACAAATATTTGCTGAAGAAAAATAAATATATATTTATATAAATATGCTGCACAAAACTATGTATATTCATATAAATCGGAGGTCTCTGGTCTTAATGTGTTTAGAATATCATGAAACAAAAAAATAACCCCAGCAATAGTAAAAATTCAAGAATTGCGTATGTGCGGAGGTGTTGAAAATGTCTGCTGATGTATATTGTTTTTGTTCAAAAAAAAATATATATATGTGTTATATAAGTAGAGTCCGTGAGAATTCGTGTTAACAATAGCAAAACGATAGAAATTTCAGTGGTTACCACTCGTCATCGCCAAAGGGTGGCACCAGGTTGAGCATCTCGTCCGCCATGAAACTTGACATCAACATGCTGTTCGGGGCTTTTGGAGGTGGGAGTGCCGGATTAGCAACAAACGTAAGTTGGGGATTTCCCAGCAGCTGGCGGATTAGCCATAAGAATGGCATTCCACAGTTCTGCGACTTTTTAACGGATATGCCGAAGTATTCGAACTTTTGCAAATAAAATATATGCCAAGCCTTTGGCCCACGCACGCTTAGATCCAACTTGTTTTCGCACAGGGCCACGGGAATGTTGCCGAAGCGATCCCTTAGGCTGCACTGGATGCTGGGCACTTGATTGAAGGTCAGACTGCAGCTCGCATCTGTCATTATGATAGCGCACTGTACTCCCAGAGCGTCCAAATCGTTTATGTTAGTGGTTTCCCAGAGATTGAAGTGCACATCGCCACAGTTGGTATTGAATTCGAGGAAATGGGACTTTAAAGTTTCGCTAGCCGAATACACGCTGACAAATTCGCCCGTCAGATGACGCTTAACAAAACTGGTTTTTCCGGTTCCGGGCACTCCGATCAGAGCACAGCAGATAGTCATATTTTTCGATTATGTACACAGACTTGTTATGTACAACATATATAAAATTAACGACTTACAAATATGTATTGGAATGTTGACAGAGATATCATGTGCAGGGTTTTGTGATTTACATTTTTGTAGATCAGAGAAATCAGTAGACAAAATGTGTCGGTAAAATTGGATTGTTTTTTTTTTGCAAAATTACATTTTCCATTTTAATGGAAAATTATAATTTTACGACTCCATTATAGAAAAACTGGCTCAAAGCTGTTCCCAACCGCAACTGTTGTGGTAACGCATACTCAACAATTAAAAAAAAAAAGTTTGAAATGATAAAAAAAGGAAGAAATCGATGGTTTAATTAAAACAAGTGCCAAAAACCGCAATTAAATTGCATAACAGTGGCTCCATAAACTAGGCAACGGTATTCAGTATTTTATGGCAAGAAGAAGACAATTGAACGCCCAAAACTATCAGCCATAATGAGGCACGCTCGAGTGAGCCCCCAGAAAATGCAATCATGACTGCCAGCTCAAGTTGCAGTCGCAATGTAAACAGGCAACGGGCCAGTGTCTAAGTTTCCTTCACGTCGAAAAAGAAAGGAAACTGAAGGACGAAGCGGCCAAGGGGCCAAGGGGACAAATGGAGTCACGAGGATGCTGCTGCACAATTTGCGTTAAACGTCGTGTGAAAGATGAAGTACGAAATTGAAGCTGACGCGACTTTTGCTCCGCAGTTCTACAAAACTTTTATTTTTTGTTTCTGTTTATTTTTGTTGTTGTTTTTTTGTTTTTGTTTTCTTGTTTTTATTGAAAAAATGTTCTTACGTACAGTGGGGAATTTGGTGTTGCATGCTTCCAGGCTCGCACAGGCTGTTAAACGCTGCGGCCGCACTTATGGCCAGACATGTGAAATTGAATCCAAGTGCCGTTACGCTTAACACTCTCACTAACCACTAAACAGCAAGCACTAACACAAGTGCCAGACGCACACAGATGGGCCACGAGCGCGTCGTTAGCGTTGTAAATATTTGTAGCTATTCGGGCAGCGAGGCGTCGCGTAGTCCGCGTCCGTCAACGTTGCGCACTAAAATCATACTAAACTAATTTACTTAGCAGCACGCACTGATTACACCAAGTCCATAGCCACATGGCAGACGCTGCGCCTCGTTGATTTTCGTTTGATGTCGTCGGTTTGCCGAACGAGAGAGCCGCGAAGTTCGTACGGTGAAGTGAATAACGAAGTTGCCGACTAACAAGAACGAAGTTGCTTGATGCTGGTGCGCGTGTGTGTGTGTGTGTGTGTGTACGCTGTACAGCATTAGCAAGAGAGCGAGCATACTTAAGAGATTCACATGCACAGAGCGCGGCTATGTTAAGCTTAACAGCGCGCTGTTAGCCAAATGCTTTTGCGGTCGTGTAAACAACAAAGCGCGTTTGATGCATAATTTGAGGTTTATCAAGTGAATATTTATTGTTTTACTTAAAGTTTTATGCGTGGCTTAACTTATACAAGTTTCGCATAGCCTTAGATTAGTCTTTGTGCGTTGAGCCTTTGGAAGTTTGATTATACCATAGTTAATGATTTTCATAGCAATATGTAATGGCTAATAAAAATTTACTTATTGCAAACTATCGCAGACTTCAATGATTGATTTCGCAATGAATTATTTATCCTACTTGGCAATTTCTCTTACAGACAACTTAATTTATCGATTTATATGCAAAGCTTTCTAAATTTTACACCTTACTTAAATTTCTCCATTTATCGAAATAATTGAGTCCATCTACCAGCTTGCTAACTAAGCATGCCCCCACAGACCAAACCATTCAATCATTTAAAATGCTCCACACAAACACACACACACACACAATCCACACACACACACAAAGCGGACGCCATCGATGCAAAAATCAAGCATTATTTATGCAAATTACAAACCATTATTATTAGAGCCAATGACCAACAACAAGAAAAGCAGCTACAATAGCAACGATACCAACAATAACATCAACAGAGCCAAGTCAGGAGCTGAACAAAAACCCAACCATATCCGTCATAGTCATAAGGGCACTGCCAACGCATTGGGGAACCAATTTGGCAGCCGGCATAAATAAATTTCCGCTTAATGTAGGTCAGTGATGTGTTTTCGAGTATTGCGCGTCTGTTTCGTTCTCTTCGATAGCCATCGCTGTGTGTTGCTCTTTGACTGTTTGTGCGACGCTCTCTCGCTCTCTTAAGCCCCCAACGCGGGCCAATAAAATATGCAACTGAAGTTTTTTGACAGTTACTTCACAACTGTCGCATAGTTGTTGCTGCCGGTGGTTCCCAGCGGACGTTTGCATAATGTGAAAGCTGTTATGATGGTAATTGCTGCATTTCAGGATAGTCGCCCCAGGGGGAGAGACAAAGCACGAGAGAGTGTGCGAGAGAACAGCTGCACTATTAAGTTCTTATTTTATTATTAATTATTCAGATCAATTTAGAAATTCTCGAGTTCCGAAAACGAAACTTAAAAGAGAAAAAAATGTCACGATAATTGTTAAAATATAATTTGTAACTCTTTAATCCTTGGGGCTACAGTTATTAATAAGTATTTGCTAAATATGATGTTAGGTAAAACTACATCTGAAAAGTGTGCAATAAAGAAACCAAACCAAAGTTTCAAATATAATTATAATACACATTAATACAGATTAACTTAATTCGAAGAAATTGAGGCGAGAGTTAAATATTAAAAATGTAAATTATAGCCTGATATTAACATATTTTTAGAGGGTCCATTGTAGAAACGTCTAATATATTTAAATTTGAATAATAATCTGTTTTATTCCAAACAATTGATTGAGCATTAAACACTTGAGGATATTGTAAAACATTTAATTAGGCAATGCTTCTTAAATTTCGACAAAGATAAACCTAGAGATAAAGAATGATCTAAACGAACGGGAATGAAACTTGACTGTTTTCTTCTTTGAATTTTACAATCGATATTTATTTCTTTAATAGGGACAAAACTATTGAACAAGCTACATAATACTAAAAACAAGACTTGTAGTACTTGAAATAAGCTTAAAACCTTCTTATTGAGAGATTTAGTATTTGATGTCTTAAGTACTTATGAGTCCGATATTATATTTTTCGATTTGGGATTGTACAAATTGTCGTTTAAGAAGAATTTAATTCTTAAGGAACGCTTGACAGCAATTAAAATATAAAAGTATACATATTTTGCCCAAGCCAAAGACAGTCATGAATCTTCAATACAGATTGACTTAACTCCAAATAACCGTAAGGCAACATTTGAGATATGATCATTTTTCTTTCCGGCTGTCCAGTTTGCTTTGCAACGCCTGCGGCTACATAAATAGAAACTGCAAACAAAACCGAAACCAAAAACCGAAACCGAAAACTGAAACTGAGCCAACCAAACACTCGAATACATTTTGAGTATTTTTGCAGCAAGTTGGCAGCCCCCTAACGCATACTGCAGCTCAAGTTGGAAAATTTATGTACAAACTCACTTAAGCAAGAATGTTTATGCGTTTTGTACGTGTTGGTTGCTGTCGCTCATGTGGCGCCTCCTCCCCCTCCCCCTCCCCATCCTCTCCTCTACTTCAATGTCTGTCCCCTGCTCTCTTTCATGTTTCTCACCCACCCAGCTTCCGCTTTCATTTTGTCATTTTGTGCGCTTCTTCTTTTTCTTTTTTTCTAATTTTTTTTTTTTTGTTGCAAATTTTGAATTCTGTTCTTGGCAACACGCACGACAAAGTGTAATGAAATTTTTCGGCTGCTAACGACTTAAATGCACAGGAATTTTTGTAAATGGGCTTCGGCTAATTGCAGCGGCATTTGATTAAAAAGGAGAAGCTTAGCTAATAAATTTTCAAGTAACTGCAAACAGGTGTCGCCCATTATTCTTTGTTCTCTTATATATAATGATTGTGTCAATGTTTGTAACAGTCAGAAAAAAGCATCTTCGACCCCATCAAGTGTACTTATCCTTGGTCAGGACGACGAGCTGAGTCAATAAGGCCATGTCCGTCTGTCCGTCTGTATGAACGCAGCGATTTTGAGAACTACAACAGCTATAGACCTATGCAGAACAATCTTATAATTTTTTTTCGATATCCAGCTCCGTTTCATGATTATCGATAAAAATCGGTTTTGGTACTTGGTTTTCTTAGCTTACCTCGAAGACTAGGCTAGATCCACCAAATTTCATTAATTATCTTCTCATTCAGGGTATCACCTAGTCGGTTGGTCCCGATTAGAATACTTTATTAGTTTTAATTAAACAACCTGTAAAAATATAATAAAAACTTTGAATAAATCTGCAATTGCGAAAAAAAACACATTGCTGACATTTCAATATTAACTGTTAGACGATTGATAATTCAAATATGTAAAACTTATTCAAATATACTATAACAAGTAGCACGCAATCTGTTCAGATCTACGGGTACTACATATTTACAAAGGCAGTCAAACGAGTCTATACTGATCACTGTGGATCTTTTAGTAGGTCCAGAACCAATTGCAAAATGAAAGTGATTTTCACTATGGTGGTTCTTCTCCTACTTTAGACTTTGGCCTTACCCCAATATGGAATCTAATGAAAGGTCAATTTCCTTAAGTATTGAAAAATAACATTTTTTTTACATATACTCGCATTTCATTATTAGTGTTCTAATTATTGCAATAAATTATAAAAATAGACAAATTTCAAAGGATTAAAAATCTGTTCTAGTTTAATTTTACAATGCAAAATTATGATTATTTAACTTGTATATAGTTGATTAACCTGTACCTATTCTCCTTCTCAGCACTGTATTCACGTTTTCATAAATAGAATTTTCAAATCGATATTTTAGCAAAGTCGAGTGGGCCCAATCAGTCGCCCAGCAGAACTCCAAGTGTTACAACTGTCATAAATGTAAGTAGCACTCTAATTGGATATACTAAAAACGACTTGACTATTGTTAATCTCTTAACTCTACCAGAGAAGTCATCAAAATGAAAATATTTTACGTTCTAATATTTATCCAGCTTTTGCTGGTACTTTATGGCAACTGCTTGACATTGAAACTCAGGCCTGTAGTACCTAGGGACCGTAATGGAAACCCGATCAAGAGACCAGGATAGTTTCCAAACTTAAAATATATAAGTTCCATTATGACAGCGTACATCTTTAAAAAACAAAGCGCTGTTATTTGTTGCTTACAATTGTAAACAAAAAAAAAAAACAATATACAAACTGAACACAGACAAACTATAAATTTCTCTTGATTTGTTCAATTAAACAACCTGTAAATATATAAAAAGCTTTGAATAAATCTGCAATTGCAACACACACACACATATTGCTGGCAGTTCAATATTTTCATATGTTGGTCGATTAATAATTCAAATATGCAAAACTTGTTCGCCAAGTAGCACGCAATCTGTTCAGATCTACGGGTACTACATATTTACAAAGGAAGTCAAACGAGTCTATACTGATCACTGTGGATCTTTTAGTAGGTCCAGAACCAATGGCAAAATGAAAGTGATTTTCACTATGGTGGTTCTTCTCCTACTTTAGGCTTTCGACTTACCCCAATATGGAATCTAATGGAAGGTCGATTTCCTTAAGTATTGAAAAATAACATTTTTTTTACATATACTCGCATTTGATTATTAGTGTTCTAATTATTGCAATAAATTATAAAAATAGACAAATTTCAAAGGATTAAAAATCTGTTCTAGTTTAATTTAACAATGCAAAATTATGATTATTTAATTTGTATATAATTGATTAACCTGTACCTATTCTATTTCTCAGCACTGTATTCACGTTTTCATAAACAGAATTTTCAAATCGATATTTTAGCAAAGTCGAGTGGGCCCAATCAGTCGCCCAGCAGAACCCCAAGTGTTACAACTGTCATAAATGTAAGTAGCACTCTAATTGGATATACTAAAAACGACTTGACTATTGTTAATCTCTTAACTCTACCAGAGATGTCATCAAAATGAAAATATTTTACGTTCTAATATTTATCCAGCTTTTGCTGGTACTTTATGGCAACTGCATTGAAATATTGAAACTCAGGCCTGTAGTACCTAGGGACCATAAAGGAAACCCGATCAAGAGACCAGGATAGTTTCCAAACTTAAAATATATTTGGGTTGGTGTATAGCTGTACACAAATCCAAATGCATAGGCTACAGCATAATGGTAAGACAACGACGAGCAACGATGATCCCTAGACAACGAAGAGCAACAATGATGCAAAGAGGAGGACGGCGAATTCGCATTGCGGCGAGTTCTAAAAACGACGATGAAGAACGGCGACGGCGACTGCGACGGCATTGAGTCGTGATCACTCGAGAAGGAAGGCAACTTGACGATCGGCCTAGTGTGGTTGTTACGTCGCCGAGTTGTGAAATTAAAACTTATTGTGAAATACCATTTCTTAAATATTATATATTAAACATTATAATAAATAAAAGCCCCACATATATAAGTTCCATTATGACAGCGTACATCTTTAAAAAACAAAGTGCTGTTGTTTGTTGCTTACAATGTTAACATTGTAAAAAAAAACAATATACAAACTGAACACAGACTAACTATAAATTTCTCTTGATTTGTTCAATTAAACAACCTGTAAATATATAAAAAGCTTTGAATAAATCTGCAATTGCAACACACACACACCTATTGCTGGCAGTTATGTTGGTCGATTAATAATTCAAATATGCAAAACGTGTTCGCCAAGTATCACGCAATCTGTTCAGATCTACGGGTGCTTCAGATTTACAAAAGCAGTCAAACGCGTCTCAGACTGCCACATTTATTTATGTGAACACCAATCAATAAGGTGCTGTTGCCAATTAAAAATATTTCAATTAGCAACTTCTATCAATCTAAATTATACGCATTTAAAAATACATTACAAAATGTTTGTGATCAACAAATACCTTTTCTCCCAGCATTGTACTCAAGCTTTCATTCACACAGTTTTAAAATTTTCAATATTCTAGCAAAGTAGACACAGCAAATTAGGCACATATATTGAGACGGACAGACGGACATGGCTAAATCGACTCAGCTCGTCGTTTTGATCAAGAATATATATACTTTATGGAGGCGGAGATGCCTCCTTCCGACTGTTACAAACATACATTTGCAGAAAACCATTATACTCATTTCGCCCATTTTCAATGGGTATAAAAATGTATTGGGAAGAAACAATTTATAATATTGCTGATGTCAAAAAACTATAGCAGTCTTAGGTAGATAAGTTGTACATGTGACCCAGGTATTCATAATAATAAAATAACTGATTATAATAATAATAACATAATTATTTAACGTAAAAATAATAATCACAATAATAATTATAATAAAGTAAACTATATTATTATAATTATAATTATACAATAAATATTTATCGTAAAATAAAATTGACTATAATAATTATAGTAAACATCCTCATTGCTTTGTCTATTATCAGCTTCCAAAAGTGAATTAGTTTTGTGTCCTTTGAAATATTATTTCTTTTCCACTGCAGTTAGTTTAGACAGTTATCTCGTTGTCAACAAGGGGGCCAATTATCTTGCACCTTAAGCATCAACTGCGCCAGATCTATTTACATATAATTAGCGCTTAACTGAAATACCACAGACGAGACGTCATTTCCGCGTTTCGTTCAGTTTCTTTTGCTTTTTGCGCAACACTGCAATTTTCGTGGAATTCGCTTCCACTTGCGCGCCTCTCGCGGCTTGCACAACTTTGACAATGAAGTTCAACTGATGACGACGCGAAACGGCGAAGCGGAAGAAAGAAGAATGAAAAAAGGAGATATAGTATAATATCATTGGCATGCACAAAGTTTGTCTACGAGGGGCAGGCTTCAGTTGCCGTCAAGGCGCCAACTTAATAAGGCAACCAAAATGCCCAGCGGGTGTCGAAAGGCAGGAGCGATAAAAATAGAGAGCGAGAGCGACAGTTGGAGGGAGAGAAGAGAAGGAGAAGATGAGATTGTGCTGCACGCTTCAAGGGGCTCAACTGACACGTCAGGCAAACTTGAAAGAAAGCTGAAATGCATCGAAAACTGAAAACTGCAAATAGAGTATATATTTAAAGTTATTGTATTGGGGACACTTTGATATTAATATACGACTTGGCCTTCGTTTTCATGAATAATCATCATATACTGCAAGTTGTATAAAACGATTGTTCATATAGTTAAAAATAGTCAAAAATCATTTAACTGATTAATATATATAATTTTATTAAGGCTGAGCGACGTTTGAAGATAGATATTTAATATATTTCTGTTTCCGAGGAACAATTGTTAGCCGTGAACTTGTTAATTAAACACTCGAATGTGTAACAGTTGTCATTCGAATAAATATAATTGGAATGTTTTGAAATGGGAGCTTGTCGACAATTTGGCAGCTCATTTGCATAGGTCACAGAATCCTCTAACAAAATTAATAGTCTGGCAACATTTGGACGACACTGATATTAATTAGCTCAACATGCTCAATTAACAGGCTAAGAGAAACGTTGTGAGAAATGAGTTTTAGTTTGTTTGAAATTTACGAGAAAGCCCCACTAGAACCCAATAATAATAATATACTTAACCTGTTTAACAAATAAATTGAATGAGCTGAACTTGGTTAAAAAATTTAATTACAATTTCAAAAAAAAAAATACTCAGTCAAAACTTGTTATAGTACTTTTCTGCTCTGTAATTTTTTTTAGTCTTAAAATACATACACTTGTAATAGTTCATATTATTTTGATAGTTTTCGAGCTTATATTCAATTAGATAATATATATAAATAAACATATTATATAATATATGTATATATATTATGTAATAATCGAAATGCTGACTTGATTTTTTAAGCAATAAAAACTTTTACCTCAATTTTTTCAGACTATTTACAAAGTGTGACGATATAAATGTTTATTATAAATTTATTAGATAATAAATAATTCAAATAATTGGTAGAAAAAATAAAAATAATAATATTGAAGAATTCATAGCTCCTATCTTACTTACTATTTTGGTAGTCTCAAAATGTTGTATTAATTATTAATTAAAAGTAAAATAAAAAAAAATATACAAGTTCAAATAATTTGTGGAATTTTTCACCTTTCCTTAAATGAAAGCCAATCAATATTCACAAATGAATAACCTACCTATTCACGCCTTCGTGCACTCAAGTACCTCAATTGGTAGCTTAAATATACTTAGCATTTCCTGGGAAAACTTAACCTCATTGATATAGCAGAAAGTGTCTGATGGCTGTTCGATAACCGAAACGCAATCATGTTTGGCAATCACTTTGAGCTTCGCTTCTGTTTGGCTTTTCCGAATCCTCATTAACCAGTTGGCTTGTCAGCCGTTTCCATTAGCCCGGCATTTGAGGCAACACTGCTTGCAAAGAGCGATGGCCAATGGAATGACTGCAATTTTGATTAAGAATCTCGGGCAGGTGGCTAACGTGGCAGCTGCCACATGTTTGGCTACGGGGCGCGTTGCGTGAAAATGCAGCCAAACTAATTATAACAGCAGTGGCGTTGGCCATGACTAAGCTACGTATCTAGGCTTTAGGCCAACACCTGCCTGCAGCAGCCACAAGTCAAAGCTGTGAGATTGTGTAAAGTGATATTGCAGAACGTGGCAAGCAAATTGTGGCGTCTATACGATGTGTAAAGAGCTAAAAGGTTTTTCCAAATCCAGTTAAATATAATAAAACATAACCTTAATTAATGAAACTCGAATAATTTTCGAATGTTTTAATATTAATTTAGAATATATAATAGAAACCACTTAGAAGGGAAATTTTATAAAACTACATTTAGATTATAAAATTGTAATTTAATTAACTGAACCATAGCCAAACAAAATAATTAGCAACATGTCAAGCGCCTCTGATAAGTAATAAACCCACCACTGATTTGATTGCGAAGCCACAAATGTGTACAAAAATTCCATATTTGCAGCGTATTACAAATTAAATTTCCCGCAACAGTGCCTCAAAATTGTATGCATTAAGTGCATTGCATGGCATGGCATATATTTATGCACTCCACAATATTCGCATTTCACATTTTTGTCAGTCTCTGTTAGTTTTAGCTGGTGCAAAAAAAATGTTCTAGGCAAATATTTGCTTAATGGCATTTTGTATCTACATATAAATAAATATTTGTATCGATGTGTTTACCATATACCACATGCATATTTTGTTTATTGTTTATGTTTTATATTTTTGCACGTTGAGTGCCATTTAGTGCATTATCCGTGAAGCGCAATAATCTCATATTTATGCCAATAAATCCCATGGCGAGGCTACAGAGTTAGTTTGGCGTTGAAAGCGATTTGTGGGGAACTTAAATATGAGATGGGCACCCAGGTAAATATTGGCGGGAGGTAATTAAGCTACACTTACGGGTATATATAATAAGTTGTTATTTTTATATTTTCCTGGTTATTTTATTTACTTTACTTTACTTTATTATCGTTAGTGTACTAAGTAAATCATGTTTATATATTTCTCTATTTTATGACTTATTTCTAACTGCTTAACTATTTTTTTTTAATTTGTTTCTAAAATAAGTTTCAACTTAATTCAGCCAGAAGTGTGGCTATCAACTTGAATAACATTCTTAATACAAGAAATTTTTGTATCTAGAAATTTCCCAATAGCAGACCCAAAAACTATAGTTAGTCAAAGAGTTTTTGTACTTGAGAAAGTTTTATGCTTGTTTTTATTTTCCTGATTTAAGTAAAACGTATTTAATCTTTTTCGTTTTCTTTCTTATTTTTGAAATATTAAATTATTAAGATATTCTAACAAAGAAAAGTGATAACGGAATTTGTTCTTGGTTGCTTCCATTACACAATTAAAAAATTGCAAATAACTCTGCAAAAACTTGAACAAGTATTCAAACATTATGGCAGCTCTTCAAGTAAATAGATATAAATAACGAAAAAACCTTATTTGTGTTATATTATTTATTAATGAAATTTCGATAGTATCTAATTGGCCAATTTTAGACAGAAAGTCCTTGTAAACTGTTTCGGTTTTATATTTTATAATACTTGAAACAGTGTCACATTTTCTTTAAGTTTCTGTAAAAACCTGATCTTATGTATATTTTATATCAGTTTAATAATTCTTTAGATGTTTTGAGCGTTCTACTCGACCTCTAAATCCAATCCCGGAATTTGTCATCTGGCTTGAAAACCTCGTCTGGCAACGGTCGTTAAATTAATGTTTTGTTGTTGCATTTAATTTATTTATTTGTTTTTTTTTTGATTAAGGAAGCCAGATTTGTGGACACCAAAATGATTCTCACTCAAATCCTGAGGAAACGAGGGGTCCGCTGCAATTTGGCACGATTTCCTGTGTGCTAAATGAAAATTAATTACAATTACATGGATATGACTTCGTTTATTACGAGTTTGCCATAAAAATAAAAGCCCCAAAATAAAATAAACGAGAAACTCGCGTCAACACGTGTTCTCCATTGAGCAATCAATCCATCAATCAATCAATAAATTGGCCATGCTATTCATGCATTTTCTATTACCACGTTATGAGCGAAAACAAACATTTCAGGTGAATTCAATCAAAAGCGCCACAGAACGTAAATACACATATATGATATGTGTATATATTTATATGTTTATATAAAATTTTCAATTAAACGCAGCTGTTTGATTTGTTACAACATTTTGAGGCCAGCAAAAATTTTATGAAATCAAAAATCAACAATTACTCCAAATCTATGGCAATGCGTTTTTAACTGAAATCAATTAAATTGCAACACCTTTTGACTTATCATTATTTATTTTTTTTACCTATTTCAGATATGCCGTTATTATGGCATTTTGCAACACACACACTCACATACACACACACACACACTCACATACACACACACACACATAAATTTAAAAAAAAGACATGAGTTACGAAACATGTGCAAAACGCCTGTCTACAAGCAAAACGTGCTGTCAATAAAAGATTTGCATCGTGCAAAATTTGTTGTAACATTTTGTAAGCATTTGCCGAACGTGATTTGAGTTACTTATTGAGCATAAATCCTGTGCCAGAGCCAGAGCTTTTCGAAAGGTAAAGGTAAAGGATTCCACCTTTTTTTTTTATTTGTAGTCCCTGCTCACATCATGCTTGCTGAGTTGTGCAGATTTGCGATTGAAAGCGCTGCAATTGCGTTCCGTGCACCCTACTGAGAGAGACTTGCAATGCTGAACTCTCGATAAGAACCAAATATGTATATTGCATATTGCATGCAATTCTATCAAAATAAATATTCAATATATATATACATATTTTCAGACAATATGCAAGGCCAATCTTTATGAGTTGGCCTTGCCATAGAACTTAATGGTTTTTACACATAACATTATATGTAAAAAGAAATCTATGACTTATGGTAAAACTAAGCAAGTAAGAGTGCTGTAGTTTAGTATCCTACTTCACACACGTCCATTCAACACAACATACACGCGTACAGACACCCACAAAAGTTTGACGCAGTTTGAAAATGGGTAAAAAGGGTATAATGGTTTTGCGCAAATGTATGTAACAGGCGGAAGGAAGCATCTACGACCCCATTAAGCATATATATTCTTGGTCAGCACGACGAGCTGAGTCGATTTAGCCATGTCCATCTGTTCGTCTGTCCGTCCGTCCGTCCGTCTGTCCGTCTTTATGAACGCAGCGATCTCGGAAACTACAAAAGATAGAAACCTTAACTAAACGATTATAGATTCTCCTAATCCATACGCATTACAAGTTTATCATTTTTTTTTCGATATCTTTCTCTGTTTAGTTATTATCGATAAAAATCGATTTGAATACTTGGTTTTCTTGGCATATCTCGGGAACTATACAAGCTAGCCATCAAATTTTGTTTATTATATGCTCGTAAGTAATACGCAGATTTTGAACATTCGGATTTTGGATACCTCCCCCATTCGCCCCCCAAATCAAAAACTACAGACTTGTGCCAGAGCACAAGATTTATATGCTCTTATTAAACACTGAAAGTTTCATAACGATCATACTCTTAGTTCAGAAGATATTCAAGAATTCATTTTCCATAGTGGGGCCAGGCGCAGCCGATGTGTAAGTGTGTAAATAAAAAGCGTGTTTTAATAACTTTGAGCTGTTTAAAAACAGTTTTAACACCCTTGAGCTTTTTAAAAACAGTATTTTAAGTATAACAGCTTAAATATTTGTTGTTTTAAATATTGTATTGCAATTTTTTACGATTAACTCTTAAAAAGGTGAACTAATTGTTCAAGGTAAATTTAACTTATTTGTTGGGATTTTTAATTCAGCTGTTTTTTTTTATTTTCATTATAACGAATTATGTACTAAATAAGTTTTTAGCACTTACACTTTAATATCCATATTCGTGTCATGCAACAAATTAAGCATTTTAGCCCTTGGGTTTCTTTAAGGTTAATTCGACTGCAACTGTTTGCAGCTGTCAATTTCCACAGACTCTTTGATTGAAGACTCGACATTTGCGATTGCTGTGCATTTTATTTACTGTAATCCCCCTCTCCCCAAAATCCACGTTGCCAGTCATCAATGTTAATTGCCCGAGCGCTGCATTTAAGTGGCGTTCAAAATTGTTGCGCCAAAAATTACCCCATTGAAAAATTTAATACAAATGCATCAGAGTCCATAAAGTTGTATTTTTTCAGCATTTAAATATCTTCTTTTATTCACTTAATGGCAGTCAACGGTCAAATTGAATTTCATGGAAAAAAAATCAGCAGAGAATTGTTGGCATCGTTTAACTTAATGCTGGCTTTCGAGCATTTGACCCGGCGATCTATCAAAAAGCTGGCGGAGCTCTTTTTCGGAATTGCCTGCCTTCAATTAGCTACATAAAGTTCAAGTTTCAGTTTCAATTTATGCATTTTCATATTGCTTTGCAGAGCAGACAGCAAAAATTATTCATAATCGCCGAAATGGCTTCCGAGTGCCAACTGTTTGGCACCAAGCCAATATCAATGGATTATTGCCCCTAAAAGAATAAAAAGCGGACTTTGGGCTCAAATAAAACCAGCTGATGGACTTGTTGCCCTCACAGTGTCGACTGCATAATATTTTTATGAATGGTATGTTTATAAAATATTTATTTTGCATTTAATATGGCACAAAATACTTTTCATTAACAGAACGAGTAATACATCTTATACCCTGAACCCATTGAAAATGGGGATAAGGCAGAAGGCTGGCAGAAGGAAGCATCTTAGGCCCCATAAAGTATATATATTCTTGATCAGGACGATGTACGGAAAGTATAAAAGCTAGAGACCTAGACTTTTCGAATATAGATAATAAGATAGATAATAATCAGAACGAGTTTACGAGTTTACACTGTGCGCTATGGTTTGTACACATTTTTAAATGCCCCTTAAAGTGAGCATCCTGAAAATTTTATAAAGATCATACTTGTAGCTTAGAATTTATTCAAGAATTAATTTTCCATAGGTGGAGCCAAGAGCAGCCGCTGAGTAAAATGCTCAGCTTGCGACGTACGTTTGTTTGTGTGTATTTATGTGTTTTCGTGTATTTATTTATTAACGCAAGGGGGTTGAAATGGATGTAACGACAGACCGCAACTGGGCTCAAGGTATCTCCTAGTCGGGCGCTCCAGACTAGAGCACTCTTACTTATTTTTATTTACTTGTGGTTGAGCTAAGCAAAGCTTAATATTGGTGAAGGGTGATAATAAAATATAACAGTCTAATTAGTTGGAGCTAGTTTAAAAGAATAACACATAGCAAAATAACAATTAACAATGCAGTCAAAATTAAAAAATTAACTATGCATATATACAAATTTTGTTGCAGGTAAAAATATAAATTAAAAAATTAATGATAATATTAATTTTTATATTATTACCTTACCGACCTTGTTATTAATTTTACCTTACACACGAAATAGCTGAATACATATTTTGGCTTTAAAGTTTGTTTTAGTTTTTACAAATAATTCGAATTTTAAAATAGCTTAATATAAAATATTAGGAATTATATTCAGGTGTATATATAAATAGTGCGATATATTATTTAATAGTTAGTTTTAATATGTATAGTTTTAATATATTATTATATACAAATTGAAATAAAACATACGATAATATGATTCTAAATTTTGGGCATCAAACAATTTTTAAAACAGCAATGCGAAGTGGCTCATAGCGTCTGCTTAGATTCAAGTTAAACGAATTCTATTTAAAGGACTTAAAACTACTCGCATAAAATATTTTTGGAATTTGCACTCACCTTTTTTTTTTCTTTTCCCATGCTCTCTCACTCTACTATATTTGCTTGGATCGTCAACAAAAAACTTCGCTAAACTTAAAACTGTTTGCAAAAGATTCTGAAATTAAATTGGACAAAATATAAATTATTGTACAGCAATTAAGAACATTGCAATCAAATCCAATCGACTGCCTAATACTCTTCCCAGTGTAAAAACAGTTGAAATTATATGAAAATTGCAAGTGACGCTGACTTTAGACAATAAAAACTTAAGCGATATATATTTTTATCCCAGTTTTAAAGGCACTTCATAATAAACTATAAAAATCTGTACAATTGTGATAGTTAAACATTTTTGCGACTTATTTCGCAATTTAGATTGTTGGCGTAGCTAAATATTCCGAGATATTCACGAGTATTTACATATATTGAAAAAAAAGATTACGCAAAAGATTTTCAAACTTCAATTCTCAAAACATTTTTAAAATGAATTTAAATGGTATATAAAATTGTCACATACATAGTATTTACGATGTATTACCGTCAATAAGCCAGTTAGCAGACAACTTGAAGTTGGCTCATAAAACACTTATAATACAGTAATAACAATTATGTGCAGTGTTGACTGAAGGCAGCCACAAAGACAATTCTAGACAAAGCAAGGCAGGACCGAGAACGAATGCAATTGTTGCAATTATGCCAGGCAACTGCTCGACATGTACGCACATAAGGCGAGTCCTTTTGGAAGCCACATTGCCGCTGCATATGTCGTACTCACAGGCAGTCAGCCAGACAGACAGGCAAAGAGACATGCAGTTCTTGCAATTATGCCAGGGCACAAGGACATCTATCCTGCCAGTGCCGACTAGACCCAATCCAAGCCGACCAAGTCAGGGGAAGCCAAGCCGTGTCGAGCCGAGTTAATGTTGTCGTTGTCTGCCAGTCGTTTCTTTTGTTTCAGTCGCTGGCGCTGTGCACATTTCTTGTTTATTGTGCCCGAGCATAACTTGTACATTTGCGTATTATAATTTGCATAAATTTCCCAGTGCCGCAGATGGAGTTGGAGTTGCGGTCCAAGGGTGCAAGGCAAGGCAGGGCAGCAAGGAGCTAGAAGGAGGCAGCGGCAGGCTGAATGAGTGTGGCAAGGTTAAGAGTTGGCGTACAAAACAATTTAATAACGAGCAGATACAAGTGACAAAATGAATTATGCTGTTATTCGAGCCATGCACACAAATAAACACCCAGTCCCAGCATGCGAGTGTGCATGAAAACCAAAGGGACTCACAGGGGAACGGGGTGGTATTTAGGACAAGTGTCTAAAAGGAAAGGATAACGAAACGTATTGTGCACATGTGGTTCTTCGAGTTTGTAACGGGATGATTGGGATTTTTGAGAATGGTTAACTGAGGTATTTTGTCTACAAAAGATATAGATTTAATATGTAATTAAAAGAGCGCAGTTCAGTCAGAAAAGTTTTTAAAAAGTTCTTCTAAAAGTTAAAGTGCATATAGCATTTGGCAGAAATAACAATAATATTTACACCAATTATTTCTCTTTTACCTCTTAGTCTATTTCGGTGGCATAGAAAGTACAAGAAAGCAATTATTTTATTTAAAAATTTTTTTATATTAGTATTGTTAGTAGATTTATTATTATATTTTTAGTATATTTAGAAGTTTTTCTTTATAAATATCATTGCCTTTAATGGACTTCGGCTAAGACTTAACTTAATTTATTCACAACACTAGGATTCAAAGCAAGGAGATTTTTTTGCTGTCAAATTTGATCTAACAATCTATTGAATTTTGGAATGCTACCGAATATACACTAAGACGTTTTACGTTCGAGTATGAGCGGAATAAAAATTGTACTGGACTGTGCCACTTTAGATCATTACATTTTAGAATATTTCAAAAATATTTACGAGTTATTTTTGATTTCATAATCGATTTGCTTAAAAAGAGAAAAGCTTTTTACTTACAAAATTCTTTTGCCTACACAGTATTTTGGACTGGTAGAGAACTTGGAAATTTGGTAAAGAATTTCATACCTTTTCTAAAAAATTCCCGGATTGATTCGTCAAATCAATACTCAGACTAGATTCTAGAATATTAGTAGAAATTATCGTACTCAAATTAAAGTATGAATTTAAGTTTTTAAGACTTAATTTAGTACGTCATTGTTAGTCTACCCCAGATAAAAGCACAACTCTTCGGCAAAGGACGCACTTATAAATATACCATTAACAAGTATGTTTATGACATTTCAGATTGTACACTTCCAAGAACTTATCTTTCACCCTTTTATGAACTTATCTTCCCAAGTATATACCAAGCACGTAACAGAGGTTTCAGTTTTAATACATGCAAGAGTAGATTTAAGTTCTCGGCACGCACTGAAATTAATCCGTCGGTCTTTAACCCAACAACATGTGTTTTTTTCTTTGCATGGCTAAACAGAAAATGTTCTATTATATTAATTAAGTAAATTATTTATTTTTAGAAAATTAAAATAAATAATAGATCACTGTAACATTTGCTTTAGTTCCTATTATTAAAAGTAAATTTACAATTTTAATATTAATTATTGGATCTTTTCAAAAACCAACACAATTTTTATTCAAAAATTGTAAGAGAACATGCTAAGGTAAATGGGAACATTCGAATACCTAACAAGAGAATTCACCATATGATTCAATTGAGCTGAATTGAGCTGTGCAGCTCGAGAGGTCGCAGCATTAGCAGCTGAAGCATAATACGTATACGCCCCATGGCAACGCTGATGTTGTCATTGTTCAAAATTGAAAAGAGAAATGTTGCTGTGAGCACAGCAATGACAAGTTGCTGTGATTTAATGTACATATCAGTATTTGTACGTTTATATTGCTTTTCACTGGGAACAACCACACACATACGCACACACACATACGCACACACGCCTGTTGGCTGCCCTTTTCTCGGTTGTTGCTGTTATATCAGCATCGATTATGCTTTGGCTGTGTGGAAAGCAACCAGGCGGACAATTTGTTAGACGCCACAATGAACATTGATGCGATTGATTGAAAGTCAGCTGAAGAGATTAAATGCCATTGGTCTATATAGATATTGTTAGCAAGGGCTTTTCAGCTGGCGCTGCAGTGCCCTAGCCCTGCCTCTGTCATATCAACAAGCTGAGGGCAAACAATTTAAATTACAAAGCAAACTCAATAAAAATGTAAAAAGTTTTGTCGTGAAGGCATTCAGCCGCCTTCTGTCAGAGCAGATTTGTTTAGTTTAGCCCTTGACATGCATAAGATATGGCATTATAGAAAGTTTCGCAACAGGAAGCGAAAGTTTTTCTTCTTGCCCAGTTTTTGTTTATAAGCAAAACAAATCGTTAACACCAACATCAGGAGGAGAGTCAAAATGGGAGGGGAAGCATCGCTTATTTATAAGCCTGTAAACAGATTTTATGAGCCTGCACAAACAACGCAAGACAAAAAAAAAAAGTTTTTGCTGCTCGGTGCGTCCTTATCGATATGCCATTTTTCCCACATTTTCCACTTTTCAATTTATTAAAATGACCGTCAAAAAGCGTTTGGCGCAAAGTTTGCGCTTAACCTAAAACACTTTTTGGACACTCGTCGAGTGGGTTACTAAAAACTTTATCGAAAAGGCCAAAAAAGTTTGCCAGGCGTGTGTATTGGCTTTGTGTCGAATTGTCTCAGTGTGTGTGTGTGTGTGTGAGTGTGTGTGTGCTTATGATTGCTTTGGATGCGCTGCATCTTAAAGTTGTAACTTGTTTTTTATACACACACACGAACACTCAATCGGTTGGCGACAGCTTTATTTGGATTGGATAAAGTTTGCGTTAAGTTCGGGTAAAAAGAGATCAACTTGATTCGTTTCGACTCATTTTTTATGCGTAGCTAAGTCGCGTGCGTACCCCATGTCGTATACGCAATGCCCTTCAACCTTTAAAGAGGAAAATTCAGTGAACTATAAATACAAAATGCGCCAGCTAAACGAGCAACCAAACAACACAACCTAAATACCGGAAATGCCCTTTATAATGCGCTTCCGCCTCATATGAGTCGGCCAGACAGCAAAGGTGCCTCAGTGTGCGTGTAGATGTGTGTGCGAGTGTGTGTTTGGATGTGTAAAGCGTGGCGGCAAATGTTAAAAACCAAACCACAGCCAGCCCAGCGAAGCCGACGGCTAATCAAAATGTGCAGCCAGCTGCAAAAAAGCATTGCGGCGGGAGTTGGTCGGAGAGCGGCGAGCGATGGCTAAAAAGGTGCCACTGTTGGCTTCTAAATGGCTGGTTTGTTTTGGCTGTTGCGTTTGGGCTTTGCCCTGCCCAACCGCAGCAAACCGCAGCACCGTGCAGTGGTTGGAGCTGGGGAATTGTGGGGGAATTGCCCAGCCGAAACAGTTGCATGACCAAAAATTGTTTGCATGTCGGCCAGAGACTGAAATATATCAAAAAAATGTAGCAAGTCCCAAGCAAGTGTGTGCCAAGTCAAGTACTTTGTAAGATATATCACAGAAAATTGTTCTTTATAAGATTAAATTATTTATTTATATTTTATCTATACCCTGAACTCATTGAAAATGCGAAAAAAGGGTAGAATAGTTCTGTGGAAATGTATGTAACAGGCAATAGAAAGTATTTTCGACCCCATAAAGTACATATATTGTTGGTCAGCATTAATAGCCGAGTCGATCTAGCAATGTCCGTCTTTCTGTCCTTCCTTCCATTTGTATGAACGCGTCGATATCGGTAACTATAAGAGCTAGATATTTTAAGTTTTTAAATATATGCTCCTTCATCGCATACATAGATCACTTTTATTTCAAATGATCGATAACCCACACCGTTTTCGTATGGCAAAAAGTTATTATATTCACTGCCTAATCGAGTAAACTAAAGATTGTAAATCTTTTGCATTATTCTTGTAATCGTTCTTAAATTGAAAAGAGCATATTTATATCAGTTTTGTGCAATTACTGTCCGTGCGCTTAAACGTAATTGTTCGAACAAATATTATTTCTTTATCTGCTTAATTTAGAGTCTCTTGCTTCAAAAGCGTTAACAGATGGACAATACACAAATCAAATACTCTTTCTCTTTAAAAAATATGTTTGCCGGATTTTTAAATGGGTTTTCTTCATTTTATTATTTCTATAATTATTATATGAATATAATACATATAGGACATAAACCCTGATCCTTGTTGTATAGTTACCTTAGTGTCTAGGAACTTATTATTAACTGATATTTTATAGTTGCCCTAGAAAGTTTGAATATACAAATATCTGTTATAAAATAACTGCAACAGTTTAAACAAATTTTTTTTTTAAATATATCTAAGTTGTTAATAAGTAAACATTATAAATTTGAATAATAATGTAATTTTTTTTTTGTTACCTTTTGACTTTTACCTTACGCAGATTTAACTCATTTTGTTATTATATTATTGTATGATGAGCTTTGATAAATGGGATTTTCACATCTAAGATGTGATGTCAGTATATATTGTCTCACTTCTTCCTATATTTTTGTGACTCTTCCCTCTTTGGCTTATATTCACTTGCCAACCTGTTCATTTTGGTTACACTGACTAATCTACGTATTTCCTGTGCCTTCCTTAAAAGCCAACCCAAATCGAAACTTCCTTTATATATTTTAGCACAAAGCCGCTTAGAGTTACCCTAGAATTTTAAAAGGCAATCATTTTCCCTTTCAATTTCACTTTAAATAAAAGCAGCGACGCATTTTTAATTAAATTTTGTGCCCAGCCATTAAACCCTTAACTTGCAGGCTCTCTTTCCGTCCCCCTCTATCATCTGATGGCTTTGTTTGCCAAGTTTCTGTGGTTAATTATCGATGAGCATGAGGCCAGAGACGACCACGAAGATATCTTTCTTGGCTGCCCAGCCGCCCAGCTGTGCGGCTGCTCAGTTAAAGTCAAGAAGTTTAATGAAGTGCAAAGTGTTCGTGGAAACTTTGAATAGAGCTATTAAAAGCTGGCCATCAATGGGTTAATAAGCGGCCATAGAAATTTTTGGGTTTTTTGATTCACATTTTAAGACCCATTTAATGACGTCCATTGTCTGTGCGCCACCTGGCGGGCAGTGGCCTAAGTCTTCCAACTTTAAGGACTGATTTATATTTTTGCGTCATATGCGTGGCATCCAAAACTAATGATTGCCCATTGCCAGTTGCCAGTTGTCCTAATTTATTAGATTTCTTTTGTTGGACACGCAAGCAGCCGCCCAGAGTTTAGGCCAAGTTTCTTGGCCTGCCCTTTTTGCCGGACGGGTCATTTATTAATTGCGGCTCGTATGCGTGCTAATCTCTTCATTATGCGATTTCATAATGGATTACATTCAAATAAATGCGCCTCATTTGCCGCCCGCCTATGCGACTGGTAATTTCTATAATTTCGACGCCATTTTCCTAATGATGCGTGGCTCCTTCGCATTGTTCTTTCCTTCTCCCCCATGTCTCATGGCCACGAGGAGCGACTGCTGCTTAGGTTAATGCCTGCTAATTTGAGCCCTTGTAATTGAATAAGATGCATCAGTTGGACAAACTCTGTGGTTGGGGGCCTGAAATTGATAGGGCCACGCAGACGTTGGCAGCCCGGAATTGTAACAAATAGCCAATTCATAATTAAGGACATTTCTTGCTTATTTTATATGTTAATTTCAATTAGGTCAACTCAAAGAAACCTGATATGGAAACAGTCTTCGCCAAGTGTAGTGTATGCATTATATATTCGTTATACTTCAAGCAATACAGTAAATTAGCTTTAAAGTTCAAAATTTTAATGATTTTAAATATGTTTTATTTTTATTATAGGGAAATTCAGAATTGATCAGTACATTTATTTAAATAAAAAATAGCAACGCTTTAGTATAAAATCGGTCAAAATCAGGTTTATCCCTAATTTAAAATATAAATAAATTAATGTTATATTTGTATTGCTTTAATATATTAAGTTAGGCAAAAAGAAAAAATAACAACGCATAAAAAATCCACACAATGTATAATTTTTCGGTATATACGCAACTCTAAAAAGAAACCAAAATTTGGGGACCTAAAATGTGACAGATATTAAGAAGGACAGAAAGGTAGTTTAATGTGTGGGCGAGTAACAATGAAAGGGCCGAAGAGGGGCAAAAAGAGAGACTGATGGAAAGTGACCAAAAGAAGAAGAGCGAGATTTGACAACGGGAATGTTCTCTTCTTGATAAATATATGTCAGTAAAATAAAATGAAAATCATGTTAGTAATTATAGTTTAAATTAATAAAAATCGAATACAAGGGCAAACCTCAACATAATGAAATGATGGAGCTCCATAGACATACAAACTAAACATATTAGATTAGAATAAAATTTATCTAAAGCTAGACCTAATTATATTTTTATTGTTAAAAATCGCTTTAAGCTGTGGCTTGCTTTATTTATCTATAATGAAAATATAAATTGCAATGCTCTTATAGAGAGTGCTTCACGAAGAGATCTCTTGTACATTGGTGTGAACTGCCGTATCAGCATACACTTTTCAGTAAAACCAATAATGTTGTACTCAAGTTAAGTACAAACGTGCTCCAAGTCCGGCAAAAGGCCAAATTTCTTAATTTTAGTAGAAAGTTCTTAAGCCAAGAACATTTTTTTAAATCCAAAACTTTTCTCAATCCAAGTAGCGTTTTTCGTACATCAAGTATGTTTTATACAAATTTAGGCATGAAAACCATTGTAATTAACATTTTGTAATTAACTCTCAAATTTTTTTCCCTTTCCCGGAAACGGTAATTTCTGAAGTTGATTTAAATTGATTTATGCCTAATTTAATAAAATTAAAGAATTATATTTTCTTGTAATTCTTTTAACAGAAAATTTATATTCTGCTCATCTGCTTTCTCTTTGATAATATATATATTTTTGTCTACACTTTAAAGCTCATTTAAGGTTTCCTTAGCTATGTGCCCAGTATTATCTGATGCTCTAATGAATTTATAAGCTATAAATGTGTCTTACTTTCACTGACATGAGTGTTTATTAACAGAATAGAGTTTCTGTAAAAAAACTGCTTGTATTTCCAATCCGGATACGAGAAGCTAAGCTCTTGAAATGCTTTTACGTTCTTTCAATCTGTAAGGCACTGCACTTGGATAAGCTGGCAACTACTTGCACTCTACCTGCCCCGGTCGTATCTAAGCCACTTCTGGTGCACCTGCAGATCTGGTGATTTCGATTGCTTTGTCGGCGGTGCTGCGTGACAAATTTGTAACCGAAAAGCGAAAACCATTTAAATGGTCGTAAAAATGTTCGCCGACAAGCGGCTATAATACAATGAAAGGCAAATCGCGTAGCCCCCGGCGTAAACCCCTTGGCATTACTTGATATCTAGCTGCCTTAAATGTTCTCGCTCTCTAGACGCTGTCAGCTGCGCTTACAAGCGGCCAGGCAAATTGAAAACTGTTAAGGATGTGCGATGCCAGGGGCAGGAACAGTGGCAGGAGCTGTACCACGACCAGACCAGGGCCAGGAGCAGGAGCAACGACAAGGACAACGACAACGACAACGAAGACGACAGCGACAAATGGCGGCGCTTGTTCATGAAAATTTAAATTGCAAAATGGGCTCAGCGTGGGTGTTAACAGTCATGCCCCCGCTTCCGTCCCGCCCTCGGGCCCGTCCGATGTGCCTCGCCTTCCGCTTCAATCTGGTAGAAAACCCCTTCGCCAATATTTGTCTTTTAATTACCTGCAAAGTGTCAGGCAGCTGTCGAGCAAAATTTGCCGCCATAAGGCACCAGCAATGAATTCGGGCATTCGCTTTTAATTATTAGATTGCAAATTTAATAATCGCTGGATAACACTTTACTTTTACATGAATTAAATATACCCACAACTATTGCAAGCAATTTATTTGACGATAAAGATAAAGCAACCTATAATTTTACGACGACCAATCATATATAAGTGCTAAAAGGATTCCGGGCTTTAAAAATAAAAGCCTTCAAATACTTTAAAAAATAAAGGATTTACATCGACGTAGTCTATTCCGCAGAACAGCATAAAACGAATTTAAGCCTTCCAGCCACAATCACAATCACCTGGCTGGGCAATGGAAAATTTCCAATATTTTAGTCTACATAGAATTACGTAGAGGCCCAGCCCAATGTCGGCTTTTTATAGAACAGAATTCATTTTGTTTTGCTTTTTCAAATTTCAAGAGCATTTCGTAAATATTGCGTAAAGCAGAGCAAAACTCTTGATATAAGTAAAAGGAAATGCTCAATACAAGAATTTTCTTTGTTGATATTTGAGTTAAGTGTGCTTAATGAAGGGATAAAGTTTTTTGGTGCAGTATTTTATTGGGGTATCATATTTGGGAATTTGGTTTTCAGAGTTAGAAACTTTTAGCTTAACTGAATTTGGGCAACGCTTGCAAAAAGTTCTTTGCTAAGAGAACCTTAGTGTGTTAAGAGAAGATATTTAATATTTTATTTTTTGTTAGTAAAGCTCCTCCTGCGTAAAAACTGATAGTAAATTAGAATTATTACATGCAAAAAAAACAAATAAAAATTAAATTAAAAAAGATGAAATTAAGAAATTAAATAATAATTGAATCGTATGTTCACTTAAAAGGTTTTGCGGCTTATTCTGTGTAACCTATTATTGTGTTCCCAATTACTTCTTCTTTAATGAAGGTGATTAGATCTCTCGTTAAAGATATTTGGATACGCGCAGGAGTTAATAGCTTGTTATTATAATTAAAATTTAACCGATTTAATATTTCGTTATCAAAAGATCTAATGAAAGCAAATAAAGCTCAGGTTTAAGGCTTAGATACGATTACATTAATACCACTTATTTCATTTATATTAAAGAGCCTGTATAGACCAAGAAAGAAAATAATAAAAACAAACAGTCAAGTGAAAATATTCCCTGTTTTCTGTTGAAGACGACTTATTTTTGATAACAATGTATTCGATCTGTGTCACTAAAAGAAATAATCAATTAATGGCCTTATTAAAAATAGGCTTTTGTAATTCCCTTTCAAACTGAATTTCGATTTAGCAGTCCTCGTCTGGTAGGGCATCAAAGCAACCCTTGCCGATAGATCAGCCATAGAGCAGGCTGTGCCATTTGGCAGATATCAGAGGGATTTTTGTATAGAGCACAATTTCATTTCAGGTTCTGCTTCCACAGCGTCAACTACGCCAGAGACATACAAATATCGAAATATCATTTTTAAACGATAAACAATTCCCCAAAATATTTAAGGTACGTAAAAAATATAAGAAAACAGATTATAAAATATATTATAGATATTTTAACTCGTTTCTAGAGCTCATAATGTTGCGTCTCCTAGCAAAGTCCACACAACGCAGCTCACGGATTGCGCACCAGCTGGTGGCGCGGGAGCTTTACCGTGGCTATGCGAAGGACGTCAAGTTCGGACCGGAGGTGCGGGCGATGATGCTGCAGGGCGTGGATGTGCTGGCGGATGCTGTGGCCGTAACGATGGGCCCCAAGGGACGCAACGTGATCATTGAGCAGAGCTGGGGATCACCGAAGATCACCAAGGACGGGGTCACGGTCGCCAAGTCGATTGCGCTAAAGGACAAGTTCATGAACATTGGCGCCAAGCTCGTCCAGGATGTGGCCAACAACACCAACGAGGAGGCGGGCGATGGCACCACAACGGCCACGGTGCTGGCCCGCGCCATCGCCAAGGAGGGCTTCGAGAAGATCTCACGCGGCGCCAATCCCGTCGAGATACGGCGCGGCGTCATGCTGGCCATCGAATCGGTCAAGGAAAATCTGCGAAAGATGTCGCGGCCGGTGAACACGCCCGAGGAGATCGCCCAGGTGGCCACCATTTCGGCGAACGGCGACAAGTCGGTGGGCAACCTGATCAGCGAGGCCATCAAGAAGGTGGGCCGCGATGGCGTCATCACCGTCAAGGACGGCAAGACAATGATCGACGAGCTGGAGGTAATCGAAGGCCTAAAGTTCGATCGCGGCTACATCTCGCCGTATTTCATCAACAGCTCGAAGGGCGCCAAGGTCGAGTTCCAGGATGCTCTGGTGCTCTTTTGCGAAAAGAAGATTAAGGCGGCGACCAGCATTGTGCCCGCCCTGGAGCTGGCCAATACGCAGCGCAAGCCGCTGGTCATCATAGCCGAGGACGTTGAGGGCGAGGCGCTCAGCACCATGGTGGTGAACCGCCTCAAGGTCGGGCTCCAGGTGTGCGCTGTCAAGGCGCCCGGCTTCGGCGACAATCGCAAGGAGACGCTGGCGGACATGGCCATTGCCACCGGTGGCCTCGTCTTTGGCGACGAGGCGAATCTGGTGCGGCTCGAGGACGTCAAGGTGAGCGATTTTGGGCGCGTCGGCGAAATTGTCGTCACCAAGGAGGACACCATGCTGCTGAAGGGCCACGGCCAGCGACCGATGATTGACCAGCGCATCAAGAACCTGCGCGAGGCCATCAAGGAGAGCACCTCCAACTATGAAAAGGAGAAGATGCAGGAGCGCCTGGCCAAGCTGTCCTCGGGCGTCGCGCTGCTGCGCGTGGGCGGCTCCAGCGATGTGGAGGTCGGCGAGAAGAAGGATCGCGTGAACGATGCGCTGAACGCCACTCGCGCTGCCATCGAGGAGGGCATTGTGCCCGGCGGAGGCACCGCCCTGCTGCGCTGCATCACCAAGCTGAACGACCTGAAGGGCAGCAACGAGGATCAGAATCTGGGCATTGAGATCATACGCCGTGCCCTGCGCATGCCCTGCCTGACCATTGCGAAGAATGCGGGTGTCGATGGTGCCATGGTGGTGGCCAAAGTGGAGATCCTGGACGGCGACTACGGCTACGATGCGCTGAAGGGCGAGTACGGCAACATGATCGAGCGCGGCATCATTGACCCCACCAAGGTGGTGCGCACTGCGATCATAGATGCCGCCGGAGTTGCCTCGCTGCTGACCACCGCCGAGGCTGTTGTCACGGAGCTGCCACTGGAGGAAGCCAATCCGATGGGCGGCATGGGCGGCATGGGCGGCATGGGGGGCATGGGCGGCATGGGCGGCATGGGCGGTCTGGGCATGTAAGCCCTGCAAGTAGGAAGAAGCCTCCAATGAACACACTTGGCTGACACTCGTGGCCTCATCTGTATATGCTGCAGATAACCAATATTTCTTGGCAGTTTGTTCGCCATTTTCGATTGATGCGTATCCACACACTTCCATTAGTTACTGGACTGCAGAACTGAACGTAAACGTTAAGCTATGGACTTTAACATTTTACAACACTGAACGACACCAACTTTTCTCGCTCAACATTTTCGCCATTCTAATTGATGATACAAATGTACATAAATATATATATAAATATCTAGATCTATATACATATTTGTATAGTTTTGTCGACTACATTACACTAGTCTTACTAAATTAGGAGTTATTTCAACGTAAAATAAATGCAGTACAAATCTTAGAAATTTGTTTTACTTAATCTCATGTTCTGCATCTTAGAAATTGTTTAAATTATTTGACATTTATATGTCAGGTGAAAACTATTACATTGTCTCTATATCGCAGTTGACTTTAAAGTGCTGAATTTATTCGAAT
This sequence comes from Drosophila colorata, assembly GCA_035041545.1. Classification (NCBI taxonomy): domain Eukaryota; kingdom Metazoa; phylum Arthropoda; class Insecta; order Diptera; family Drosophilidae; genus Drosophila; species Drosophila colorata. The sequence continues at coordinate 5,887,583 of JAWNLD010000013.1, forward strand.
TGGGTTTTGTATGCATCTTTTTTTTTTTTTGAGAAAGTGGTAATTAAGCCATGTAGTTTATCAATGTGATGAATTGAAAATTGATTTTTCTTTTTCAATTTGATTTATTTTGCAGTTAGTAGAGTCAACTTTCAAATTGTACATAAAAAGTTATAGATTGGGTAACGGAGAAAACAAAAATAATTCTTATTTACGAATTCCTTTATATTGACAAACATATTCTTATTCGAATTAATAATATGAATAATAATTAATAAAAATCCATAATAAATTGTGGCTCCAAAGTTTTTTTTATATATATTCATAATAATATATATTTCGCAGTCTTTCACAAATTCACTAAAGATTGTTTTCTATGCCAGATAATAGAAATTAATTAAAAGAATGCAAATCATAGTATCACAATATCAGTCGAGTCGTTATAGCCATATTCATCTGTTTCTTCCTATTCAAACTAGTTCCGAAATTTTAAAGCTATCCTTATAAATTTATGTTGCAGGCTTATCGGAGGCGGCTGGATCGGACCACTATATCATACAGCTGCTATGGAAATGATTATTCGAAAAATGAGGTTTGGAAAAATAAAATTTGTTGTCCTACAAGATATTCAGAATAAACTTGGTAATCAATTAAGTAATATTGCTCCTAGCATATCTGCGAAAGCTTTTTAAAATCGGACCACTTTAGCGTCTAGCACCCGCTCCAATAATATGTACAAAATTAGAAATTTTTAGCGTCCTCGTGATCTGAACGTAGACGCAATATATCGCCAAACCAAACTACTATATTTTTCAGCCTTATATAAAAAAAACTTGTTAAAAATCAAGTTTTTGTGTGCAAACACAGTAAAGTATTGATATATAGCACACATCTTCCATAAGTCTGCAAGGCTATTAATACTTTTATTTTATAAAGTTTTTTAATAATTTTTTTTAACTTGGAGTGAATGAATAAAAAATTTTTTAAGCTCAAACATTTAACTTGAATATTTTAAAAATTTTTGCATAAATTTTGATTTTCTGACATTTGGTAAATAATATTATAAGTGATCTTAACATGTGAGAGAAATAATGAAAATATGTAAATATAAGAAATTGAATTGTTTCAATTAAAGTTGAGAATCTTATGACTAGGTAAGGTTTAAGGTGAGACCTTGTTTATTCACGTGACAATAAGGTTTACTAATCGAACAGGAAAGCCAAGCTTTGCTTAGAGTCTTGTCTGTTGTTTACCTTATTTATATATATACAACCTATATGTCATTTTCTTCCAGAACGTATATAGCAAAAAAAACTAGCTGATAGCTGCGGAAAACTACTTGACAATTTCATTCACATCTTGTTTCCTGACGCTTTCATAACTCTGTTTGTGTCCTTGTTTAGGTGTCTCTCAGGAATGGGACTACTTCCCATTTGAAGGAAGTGCACTCTTACACATGTCCTTTGCACATGTCCTTTGTCACAGTTACCACTGTTAACCACTTGTTGTGGGTGTTTCTATAATATTTTTGCCTTTTATTATAAAATATGGCCCAAACAAAGTACGCCTTGCATTCCACTGAAATCTAATTGTGGTCTGCAAACCAAAAAAAAAAAAAAAATGTCTGCACTTGACTTTTATTTAGTTTAACTTTTTGACATTTATGTAGGGGCAGCATATCTTTTTCGTTGTTGTGTGTGCGTGTGTTGGGGATTTGGTTTGTTGGTTGGTTGGTTTGTTGCCTGGTTAGTTTTGGGGCCACTTGAGTGGCCTCGCGCCTAAGCGTATGCAACCGCTCTTGATGCTTCAACTGGCTGTTGCCTTGGCGAAACAGGCATCTTAACGAGCTCTGCTCATCATCGGGGCTTACACATTGCCCAACGGCGCAGAAAAACTTGCAACCCGCAAGCCGCAAGGGTAACAGAGCGCATCATCAGCGGCACCACCCACTCTCCACCGCCCCCTTTGCCGCAGCATTGCATGCGGTTTCTTCGCTGGCGTTTGCTGCAGCTGCCGCTGGCATCTTCAGCGCGTTTTGTCGCGCAAATTGCATGCAAATTCGTGTGATGTTCAAGTGGCTGTTAAGAAGATGATCCAGCCACGTGTCTTAATGATGCTACAGTGTCGGCTCAGCAATGCAACAAGGCGACACTTAATTATGAAAAAAGGCTGCCTCGAGTGTCGCTCGCGGGTTGCGTAAACGCCACATCCACAATATTTAATGGTAAATTTACGAGTCTGGCTAATCCCGCGCGCTTAGCGCATTAAATCAGCTCCAAAACGGCCATAAAATTGCTCGTTTGCCATGAGAAAACATTTCAAAAATTGACAATTTATTGCCCGAAAGAGAAAGGCAACAGCGGGCACAAAAAATTGTATAAAAACAAAAGGGAAAAATGACTAGCTAACTGAACGAAGCTAATATACCCTGCTGGGGCAAAATTATTGAAAGGTTCGCGAAATCATAAATCTCAAATTGATTTGCTTATTCACATAAAGCCAGATTAAAATTAAAACCTTAAAACCTTACTGTTGTGAAGTCAAGCTATTCAATTTAAAATTAAATTTTTTAATTCATTAAATTTAATAAAAAAAAACTATCAAAATACTTTCATACACTTACATTACTTACTTTTAGACACTTACATTAGATTTAAAAATTATTTACTTTTAGTTTCTAATCTCATCCTACCTGATTTCATTAAAGTTATTTTCTTCTTTTCTTTTCTATTTTTTACTTGTGTAGAGGCAATGGAAGGAAATATTGAAAATACAATATAATTTAATAAACTAAATAAAATTATCGTCTTTATCTTCATCCATACATACATAAAGTGATATTAATAATACCTAATTATTTTTTTTAATAAACATTTTTCAGTTTATTTTTGTTTTATTATATTATAAAAATCTTTTTTCTTTCTAAATATAATTGTAATATATTCTTAATTTGATGAAGCATTTAATAAAAGTACTGGGAATCAGAACAAATTGCTCATGGAAATTCGAGCTATTCTGAACAACGGTTGGAGAGCAGCTGGTTAGATTTATATTCCGTTAGATTTTGATTTTAGTTTTTGTTTGTTGTGGCCTCTGCAACATGCGCTGCAACTCCTATGTTGCAGGCAACAAACATGCACTTTTACATATGGCCATTGTTATGATTTATGTGGCAAAAATATTTCAGGCGCGCTTCCTGCTAATGTTTTTTTTTTCTTTTTTTTTTGGCATTTTTCTGTGCCACACACTTTTGTGTTTATTCCGCGGCCTGTGCGGAGTGGACTTGCGAAGGGGGTGTGGTTTTGTGTACATGCGGCTGTTGAGCGCGGCCAAATTCAATTTCAATTTGCACCCCATCAAAAGACAAACAAAGCGCGAGAAAAGTCTTTGAACTTTTGGCATAAACATATTGCTTTTTGGCTGTGCCCCAGTCTGGGATTGCGGCTAGAGCCAGGACGACATGTGGAGCGACTGCGTCTTCAATCGTTGTCAGCTGCAGCAGCATCTGGGCCTTTATGGGCGTGGCTCCATAAGGCGCAAATTCTTTTTATGTAGTGTGCCTGAGTCTGGATCTCATGCTGCTAGGCCTGGCGCCCCATTGTCGAAGCATCGCTCGATTCCATTTGGCTGTAATTGAATTTCATATTTTATTGCCCAGCGCACTGCGATATTCGGAGGCTGAGGTGTGCTCAAGTTGCACTTTACTCTTCCATCAACGGCTCCAAAAGAAAGCAGAGAGATGAGTTTGAACAACAGCTGGCTGAGAACTAAACAGAGCCGAGCAATTCATAAGCGGAAACGGCAGTCAAACGTGTTTGCCAAATCCAAACAGACTGCACTCGCATAGATTTCATTTAACATGCACTTGGCCACATATGCCACCATCACCACACCGCCCGCCCAGCCTGGCAGGAACCTCCCAGGAAATGCAAGCCATTGCATTGATTCGGTTTACATTGCAGCTGCTGCTGCTGCTGATTTTGCTGCTGCTGCTGCTGCTGCTGCTGCTGCTGCTGCTGTTGCTGTCTTTTTTGGGACATGGCCATCAAGTGGCCGTTTCTAATTTCCTGCCCAGTTGCAGTTGCATTGTTGTGTCTGGTAATTCGAAACTGCAACTCGCACACAATTTATAAAACGATTTTGGGGCCTACTAGTTTTTAATGTGTGTGCACCGTTTTGAAGTACGTGTCACTTGGCTGGATATATCGATTAATTGAATTTGCAATTGCATTTGCAGGTGCCAAGTTGTCAGCTATGGACTGGATGAACTATATTGCCGAATCGACTTTTACCCAACGTAAATTTACAAAAATTGGAATAGTGCTCGACCTGGAAACACCTTGTAGCCAGCTCTTTATACCAAAACCCAATACGTTACAAATGTTCGATTCCTTTTTTGTTAAAGAATTTTGAAATTTTTGATCTTTATACATTTTAGTGTATCATAAATCCCTTAAAAAATTGAGCTAACACTTTTTGAGAAACTTAACAGAATTGATTTTAATAAAAAAAATTATTTGTTGTTATATTTCTGTAATCTTTCACAGCAATTTTGTAAGTTTTATTGCCAAACTTTCCACAGCATCATCTACAAAGGGTTAAATTAACAACAGATTCTGATTTGAATCCATGCAACATGAACTGCAAGGACAATCAGGCCAACTTGATTGCATGCAACGCAAATAATGCGACAGTTCACGAGACTCTGGCGATTTTGTAAATTACGCTGATGCACACAAATCGACAGCGATCAGACAATTAATCAATTTACCAGTTTATTTATGCTTTTGTTAACTTGTACAAAAGCATACAACAGGTTTTCTAAAGAATATTTAATCATATCCATTTAATTTCCATTTAAATCTCGACTGAAAAATGCACTAAAACTTGAATAAGATGGGAGATATAAATATATAAATAAATATAATATTTATTTGTTAATATTTACAACCAAAGGCATCAACTTTATTTAGATGGACTTAAATTATGCATTGATTGGAAGTCAGTTCTTTTATGTACAACTCGTTATATTTATACCCTGAACACATTGAAAATGGGTAAAAGGGGTATAGGGGTTTGTGCAAATGTATGTAACAGGTAGAAGGAAGCATCTCCGACCCCATAAAGTATATATATTCTTGATCAGGACGACGAGCCGAATCGATTTAGCCATGTCCGTCCGTCCGTCCGTCTGTATGAATGTAGCGATCTCGGAAACTACAAAAGCTAGAAACTTCAACTAAACGACTAAAGATTCTCCTATCGATATCTTTCTCCGTTTCATTATTATCGATAAAAGACTTAGTTTTCTTGGCATATCTCGGAGACTATAAGAGCTAGAGCCATAAAATGTAGTTCATTATGTACTCGTAAAGGAAACGCAGATTATGAATACTTCGGAATTTGGATCTCCCCCATTCGCCCCCCATATAAAAAAAAACGCAAGTCAAATACTACAGACTTGCGCTTTGGTTTGTATATCTAAATCTATGTACAAACCAAAGAAGTTATTCAAGAATTCATTTTCCATAGTGGGGCCAAGTGCAGCCGATGTGCAAAGTGCGCAGCTTGCTGCGTGCGTTTGTGTGTGTGTTTGTGTGACTTTGTGAATGTGTGTATTTTTAAATGTATGTAACGACAGCTTGCCGCTGGGTTCAGGGTATCTCCTAGTCGGAGGCACCCGACAAGAGCCATCTTACTTGTTTTGTTAGGTATAGAGTTGCTTATCAGCACAGAGATATCAAAATGTATTTTAAAATAAAAATGTTAAATTAGAAAGCAATAGAATAGCAATAATAGAATAATAGAATAATGGTTTTCCCAACATAAGTTTCAGTTGACTGAATAACTGATTCAATTAGACAGTAAATTTCTCGATCTTACAGATATATTTTTACTTTTCAATTAATTACTTTTTATTTAGTTCATCCTCGAACTGATTTAGAAAAGTTAGACTTAAGTAGAAGCAAAGAGAGAGAAATATGCATCTTTGAATCCACAAAAGTATGGACATTACTATGCTGCGACTTAGGCACCATAATGCTGCATTTGCCTGTGGCGGCAGCTGGTGTGCTGTTGCCACACGTTTCAGCTCAAAGCACCACCCCCCACCCAGCCACACACACACGCACACACATAGTATCTACATATGTAGCTGTTGTCTCATTGTGCATGCACTCAACGCATTAAGTGGCGACATGTGTTACACAAGACAGACAAGGAGCGAAGGACACAACAACTAGGCGGCAGAAAAAAAAACAAAAGAAGATAAGGGGCAGGGGCAGGCAGTGTTGCGGCCATGTTACTGGGGTGTTAATAGAATCCACCATCGAGTGAGCTGCATTCTAATGCAGCTCTGACCCAAAAAACCCCACACAACATGCCACAAAACATGGCCAGAACGAACGAACTCGGCCCAGTTGTTATTTCCTTGGCTCCGATGTTGCACATTAATCAAAATTTAATGCCAGTGCCAAGTGCTGTGGGCCTAGCAGCTAGTCGAAGCGCCCGAATGACAAATGGTAATGAAATCAAAAATTTCATATTCAATTTTCGCCACACGGCAACGCATCCTGCACCCTGTATCCTGTACCAGGCCCGACTGACTGACATATTTTGTTTCGGTTACATTCTGGGCAGCTCCTATTTCCTTCTAATTAAGTAGCGTCGTCATGCCAACTGCATTGGGGCTGTGTAGCAATACCTGATATCGTAGTGCCTGTCAGCAGGTGGTAAATCCAGCTAAATGAAATTTCTTTCAAAGGGCCAATACACATGCAAGCGTGAGTGTATGTGTGTGAGAGTGTATGTAGGTGTTTTCATTGTAATGTCGAAATATGTACGTCTGCCACATATAGAATTGAGGATGAAAAGTATTGGCAACAAAATATAATAACTTTATTATTGAAATCTTAGTGCGGATTTTAATTTTGAATCAAATTTTTTATGAGTTATCACGTAAGTTAGACTGCAGACGGCAGTCCGTGCTAGTGGCACCACGAAGTGTGCAAAAAGCGGCTATCGGTATAAGCAAATAAGCAATATATAAACGAAACGAATATAAATAGAAACGAAAGTCAATTGTTTTTATCGAAAAGTATCGTTGAAGCTAGAAGAAAAGCCACAAAAATAGCTCATCTGATTCAAAAAATATTGAGCTGTTAAGTGATTAGGAAAAAAATTAAATTTTTTAGAGCTGATTGGGCCGTTGGCTGTTTTCAGGAATTAATTCAGAAGGATACAAAATTGTGTTTCGAATACGAGTCGAATATTTATGGATTTTTGTTTGAAATGTATTTTTAAAAACTGTTAGGCTTACCTTAACACTTTATTTGGGCATTCGTCAGATCGCAAAAAAATTACATTTAAGTACAAGGAAGCTGAAGTGCGGAATACCCAACTACTTCTATTTTAATTTGGTATTGTTCATATATTAAATGGAATATCCTTCGTCACAAAATTTGATATCAGAAATTTTGAAGCTTGAATATCCTTCCGCCACTAAATTTGTACTTATATTATTATTATAATATAATACTTTTTACGTATATGTAGAATTTATATTATTGTTATTTGACAAATACAATTAATATTACTTTGATCAAGTCATTAAATAAATTTAATAATTTTAGGCTTAAAAATTGATTTAATTAAAAAATTTATAGAAACTTAAAAAGTCTTAATACTTAACACTTAATTAAGATACAATACTTTTTCGGTTTTAAATTTAAGTTTTAATTATATTTACTCAATTAACTCAATAATATACATAAAGAATATATTTGATAGAGCTATTCATTCCTTTTACGTATTTTCTCAATAATACCTATGCTTATCTTAACTACTATACATCTGCACTGGCCACAAAAATGCGTTTGCTCTTAACGCATGTGCTGAGCATCAGCATAAAGCTAAAAGTAACGCAAACCTTTTTCATATAATTTATTTATTAAACACTTGGCCAAAACAATTTGTCCATTGTAGCGAGTCACGTAGCTAATGTATAAAAATTCCGTAAAAGTCACAACGGCACCCAAAAACCGGAATGCCAAAATACTTGGCATGCATTTATGCAAAACGAGCGGCAAGAACGACCGGCAACAGCAACAACAACAGCAAAGTTGAGCAACATTCGTGCGTTGTGCGTGTCGCTCTAATTTGCGACGAAGTTGTCGAGGGCACGCACAACTTATAAAAATTTCAATGCGAAACAGCATCAGCAGTCGAAACAGTTGCATGTCCAAACTAGTTGCGACAGCAATTTGCCCGTTTGCATAATTCAGAAGGCTAAAGCGGCGCCTGAGTCCGAGCCAACTGTCCGCTGGCTACGTGTAAATGGCCATGACAAGAGTCTTACCGTTAGCATATGCCTAGACCACATCTACTTTGACAGTAACTCTAATTGCATTAGCACCGCAATTATAACACAACTTTTAGGCCTATATTCAAAACATTTCTCGCCACAAAGTACGTTGAACGTTCTGCCCAGTGATTAGTTAGAAGATGCCCAATTCAATTTCATAGAAATTCTCATTTGGGTTGCTGTGGCTTTTGCGGCCCGGCAAACGCATTTTCATAAACCTTAACAAGTACACCGATATACTACAATTAGGTTTCTAATTCATTCACATATTTATATACATATATTCAAATATATGTATTTTCTAAAGCAAATGATTTATTTGTGCTTCAGTTAACGTGTTTCTCTAACTGAAGCTATTATTCAAGTTTCGAACATTTGGTTACCCACAAAATTTGTTTGTTTTTGTCACAAGTTGTGTGTGTGCGTGTTTGTGGGTAGCTAACGCAAACTGCATTCATGTGCGAATAACAAGATTTCATAATTTTATACAAGCAACACAATCATATTTTTAGAGCTGTATTTAAGTTACTTGAGAAAACATTCATATATACGATTGCAAGGGTTGAAATTAGTTGCGCATAGAATAAATCTCCAATCCTATAAAGTTTATATTTTCTGAATCCGAATGATATAGAGATGATATAGCCACATCCGTCTGTCCGTATATCTTCAAGTCTCCAAGCTTTGAAACTACTTATGAAACTTTGCATAGGTCTGTGGACTTCCTGCAAGGAAGTCTATTTGTCGGTCAAAAATTTAGTTTTATATCAAAAACCTTTTTGTTTTAGTTAAACTCTTCATATATATTTACTTTTTTTTTCATGTTTAATATTTCAAAAATTGTATAAGAGCCCAGCTATATATGTATTCCACTTTATTACATAACATTGACCTATTTATATTATTTTGGTATTTTTTCTGACGTTCTATTATTTTGAATTTTGGTAAAGTAACTTGATTAAAAAAGAGAATAATTATACTTCAAATATAATACGTTCTTAAAAACGTACAAAGTTTCGTAGATTAAGGACCGTATTTAAGTTATATACATCATTAGGAATTTTCAGATGACACAAAACTTTCTTGTTCAAATTTTGTTCTTATGTTTAGAAATATTAACCTTGGTTAAATGTTTACAAGTCTTTTACATGATATAAGTACAAAACTATTGGTTTAGTGGTAGTCTAGCTTTCTCCCCTCCGTGTCTATACTTTTCCCTCACTCTTCCTCATTTAGTTTATTTAAAACGGAAAATCAAATAATATTCCACGAAATTTCATTAAGTTTAGTTTTGCCAGCCAAGCTCTTATAATTTGCACAGCATTCACTCACAATTTCGCATAGAGGGACACATAGAGATGCATCCATCCACTGGCAACAAAATTAATGTTCTGAAACAGACAAACCATTTAACCCAACAAAACGCTGGGGTTTCTAGTACACAAACAAACCGCAAGCTGCACTCATCACTTGCAGCTAACAACGTCGCCAATTCTCAGCTAGAACAGCACCCATTTCTCTTCCTTTCTCTCTCTGCCTCACTCGTTCTCTCCGTCTCTCACTCGCTCTTGTTACAGAACTTACCGCAGTTAATTTGTTGTACAAACCCGCACACAAATAAAGCAGTCAGCACACAAAACAGCTGCAGAAATCGTTTGCTTTGAGCCAACATGCAACTCTTTATCCCAGCCAGTGGCTGACTGTTTTCAAATTTACAGCACGTCAGCAGGCAACACAGACGGAGGGACACCAGCTACAATCCATTTCCAATCTCTATTCACCTACTCCCACTTCTACTGCACAGGATTCATCGTCCATTGGCCAGTTGGAGGCAACCACACCACATTAACCATAAACGTCAAGAGTGGATATGAGTTGGCATTCCATTTGGCTTTAAATCGACCAAATATGTACTTATTACGCATATGTCCTGGTGCTTTTGGAAAACACGAAAGCCCCTGTTAAATGAATGCGTTTATAGGAACTGCTCGCACAATTGAGCTAACAGCATGCCTGACCAAAATTATAGTCCGTTGTCTTATATAAGACTTATGTGCTTATAAAGACATATATTTATGTACAGCACAGTGTTTATCAAGTTAAAACTGGTACTTCTTATTTAAATTTAGAGTTCTGCTAATTAAGGAAAAAAATTTATTTTTAATAAGATATCTTGAATTAAAAAAAGGAAAAGTAGAAAACTTTTTAAAAATAATGTTATTAAAATTTTACTATCAAATTCTATTTTTAAAGTAATCCGCGCTTTAATTATGAAGTGAATTAAGTTTGATGATACAAAAATAACTGTAAGTAACTATATTAACCAACACATACAATTATTGTTAAATGTGGTTAGCTTATTTTTAAAATTTATATTAATGTTTTTGTAATTCGTAAAAGATATTTATATTGCATAATAATATTTATTAAATCTTACTTTTTAATATGTAATTTTTTTTGGATAAGAGAAATCATGAAAAGGCCATGCTTACACTAACAGTAGGTATTAATAAAATTAAATCAGTACACAATTTTAATGTTTTAATTTTATTACCTATAAATACATTTATCACTTCACTTAATTTCTTGATATCATGTGCGTCATTATTTTATACATATTATTTATTATCAAGCTCAAGACTTGTCAAAGATGACCAAGGTACAAAATTTCTTAACTGGAGAACAACATTTACATGTTCATTTATTGAGAACTCTGCAACATTAACTGTTAATAAAAATTAACGAATGATCTGTGCGTGCAACAATTTAATGAAGAAAGCATATTGAAGCCCCAAAATTTTGTGACAAAGAATATTCAATTTAATATATGAACAACTATTTATATTTTATAATATATAAATAATATTTATATTATTATATTATTTTTCTTATTTACAGGACATGTTTTCACCTAAGGCAAGGTAATCCTCAGGAAAAAATTGTTTATAGTAAAATATCTGATGAGGTGCTCAAAATGATCGGATAGAATCAACTGGTAAGGACTTAAGGAAACGAAGGAGGTTTAGACATAACAAATTATAATTACTGTTATATATGTATAATTAAAAATCTAAAGAGTTTTCAAATACATAACCTGCGACAACTTAGTTTATTTACATTCAAACTTAATATTCATAAATGTTGTTTATTCATTATTTTCTGTTATATTTGTTTTAATGATTTATATAAATACAAATAAGTCTTTTTTATGTTTTTTTAATTTATTTATTTTTTGGTTTTTATGTATGTATATTTTCTCAAATAAATAAATTGAGCTCTTATTTATACAAAAACCTCAACACACAACACACTTATTGAATTCAGATATTATGCAAGCACTTATTTCTATCCAATTTTTAAGTGTCTTTGAGGACAACATAAGAGTGAAATGCAGAATTCAGAAGGCAAAATGCAAAATGCAAAACGGTGCTGCATCCTCGGCAGCTCACGTACTTCAAAAATGTCCCCATTAAACTATAGCCATAAAATCAGAGCGAAGCAGCAAAATCTACACTGAAACTTGCTAGCCACAGGGCAAACACGTTTCGCATTGATGCTGGAATTGTTAGCCCGTTGCGCCGTTAGCATTTGCCCGCCCATTTAATGGTCAACTTGGATTCCATTCTCCACACACAAATATACATGCATATTTCATGTGCGCTTTTATTGTGTACTCGGAAACGAGAGAATTTTAAGTTTCGCATTTTACTTGTCAATTTAAATGCTCAAGTGTTTATTTCTTTGGGGTTGCAGAGCACAGACATTTTTGGGATGGGAAACAATTAGGTGCTGCATAACTCTGTCCAGATTATCCAACTAGAGTTTCTATGTTTTTACCGTCCCTCTACCTACTCTCTACCACATCCTGCCGTCACCTTTCGCGCAATCATTTGCGGCTATTTGCGTGCTCTTTGTTAATTTGATTGCCAACTCGCGATAAGGCCAAACACCTCGACTGCTTCTAGGTACGTTTTGTTTGTGGGGAGGGCGGGCGTAACTTCAATGGGCAGTACCCGGGCGCATAATTGAACAATAAATTAAATAAAGGTGCTGTGGGCAGCCCATGTAAATATAGCGCAGCCCGAAATCTAAAATGCACTCAACCAACGGCCATTTTTAGTTGCCGTTTCGATTTGCGGGCCAATTGAACTGTTCGCACTGATTTCTCTAGGGCTCGCATCAAAAATGCACGCTTCAATGCGTTTCCATCAGCCAAACATGGGGAGAAAATAGTTTCGAAATAGTATATTTAATAGATAATTTACACGTTCAATAAAAGTTTAATATGGTTCATTAGGTATTCCCCAACAGCATGGTTCAGAGCTTAACCAAAGCCAACTATAACTAATAATAAACTATCATACTACGCTTAATTGCTTTTATTTTTGGATCATCTGATTTCCTAATAAATATGCTCATATATATAAAATTAAATAATTGTGTTATTGTATCCACAGCTGTGCATTAATTATGGCCGCTTTTTCCATAAAATATTCATTTGTCAAAGGTACGAAGGAAAAATGCCAGAAAATACATTTTAAATTAGGCCGCAATATAGCAGTGGATTGTCAAAATAGAGTGGCTCAAAATATTCTTGTGTAAATAAATAAATTAAGCACATGTTTAAAGAGGTTAGAATCTTAAACACATTGCTTATTATGTTTGGCTATAATAATTGTATATACCAACATTCTACTTTGAGCTCTAATGATTTCATATGTTAATAAGGATGTGGATTGAATGTTTCGCTAATGATTCACAGCTATTAAATTTCTAATTAAAATGTTGTTTATTTTGAATTTTTTAAAAAACTTTAAATACGGTATTAAAAAATAGTTTTAAGTCTACTGAATGCTAAACATTTTCTGTTAAACTATAACTGTTATTATGTTTAGTGTTATTTTTATTTTGTTATTATTACAGGGAAAAAACTTAAAGTATTTCTTTTGTTCAAGCAATACCGTTTAATAAATACAAGTTTTTCAATGATATTTTTTAAATCTTAAATATGATATCACCGAGAGTACAATCGAGTTATTAAGCACAAATACACACTTCATCCACTGAGCAACAAAAAGACGGGTTGCAAATTGTATTTTATTGTATGCTTAGTGATACAAGTCAGTTTAGTGCACCTTTAAAAATCCTACGAATAAATTTTCAATAGTTTGTTATTATTAGAATATTTGACTAGGATCCCTAAGCTAACGAATATAATTGTAAATACATACACTTAGCAAATTAATTAAAACAAATGCCGACAGATTGGATTTGGTGGTAAATTGTTATCCTAATTAATATCTATTGAAGTTCTGTGAAATAGATACACGATTTTTGACGTTTTAAGAACTGGCCAAACACGTGAGTATGAATATGTTAGCATAAAGTTGTTCGTCAACCGGATGAAGCTTAAAGGACATTTAATTTAATTACAGCTAATCAAATATTTAAGGCTTAAAAACAGCGGACATACTCGTATTATAAAGTCTGAATAGCAGCAACGTTGGCAAATTAACTTTGATGTTCGAGCTCAGTCTTTTTAACAGTTTTACGGTCTGGCGCACTTTTTCGAGCAGGTGGCTGGAGTATGAGACGCTGGCATTGAGTTTCCTTTCAATAGACCCTAAATTTCAAATCCAAATCTGAATTTTTACCTGTTTCAACACAAATCCAAAACGGTAGCCGAAAAATGAGCCAGTTTCAAGTGAAATCAGTCAAATCAAGTACGTAAAGGGCCTTTACTGTTAGAATGCCATTCATGTCCATTCCGGCCACAGCTGTGAACACGTTCAACAATCACTCGCCATATGTACAGATTGCAGCGAGCGCCGGCGGTGGCTTTGTGACAGGATTCATTTTCTTCAGGGTTAGCAAACTACTGGCCGTTTGCGTGGGCGGTGCGATTCTGACTGTCGAGGTGGCCGTGCAGGCGGGCCTGGTCACCATCGACTGGAACAAAGTTTTTTCCCAGGAGGAGACGCGATACCAAATACAAGCCGCAAATGCTCGAGCCGTTGCCCGTACCCCTTTCAGATCCTCGGAACGTTCCGCTGAATCGGAGCTGATCGATAAGGCCAAGGATTTGATACTGTCCAGTGCACGCTTATCAGTAGCCTTTTTGGGCGGTTTCTTGCTGGGTTTTGGTTTGGCTTAAAGCTGCTAATTATTTTCAGATTTGGTTATACAAAAGTAAATTCACGCAACAACTAAGTCCTTGATATATGTAAGAGAAATGCACTTGACAAATAAAAGTGCCTACATATAAGTGTAAACTGCCCGGCAGTTTTCTCTCTCTCTCTCTCTCTTCTCTCTTTCATTCCTCTTTTCTCTCTGATGTATTTTACACATATTAAAAGTTGCGAGGCACAAAAAGCGCTGGCACAAACTTTAAAGTTTTAACAACATTTTCATGCGCTTTTAAACATTTCAATTTGCAACCAACGTAGCCCACATAAATTTATGCATAAGCAAAGTTTTTCATATCCAAGGCTATGCTAAGAGCGCATGCTGTAACGCAAGACGTGGAAAGTGGGGTAAGTGGGGGGAGTGGGGACAGCTGGGGTCCCTGCTCTGTGTGACATGTGTTTAGCAAGTGTCACATTTATCGTCATCAGTGCTACAACTTTATTCAGATATGGAGATTTTACAGTACAGAAAAACTAAAATAGATTATAAGATATGTTTCGGAAAGCAGAAAATATAGTTTATCTTAGGATAACCTGTGGCTTATCATACATAATTCATAATTCAAGGTGCAAATCAATATTAAATTCCATAATTAAAGACTTAATTTGGGTAAAACCCCAATCCATCTATTAACAAAGTTTTACGCTTATTTCAAGTACGTAAATTCTTGTAATGAATATTTCGCACGAATTTTAAGAATTTTGCATAAATATGCAAAGCTAACGGTTGTTGAGGAAATCAAGAATTCATGCTAAATTTATAAATATAAATTTATAAAAAATGCTTTTTAATTTTATAAACAAAACAGTATTAGTTTTAGTTATCCCGCAATACATATAAGGATTTATAACAGCGTCAGAGTAAATTTTACACTAAAAAAAAAATGAAGCTTAATCTACGTTTTGAAATTAAGGAGCAGTATTTTAAATTGGAAATGAAATTTATAAATGGTCATAATTTTCGTTCTTAAATGCTGCCCAGTTGGCCCATAGATTCACGTACTTTTCGAAACAATTCTGTGATGTATACAAACTAACTATAGAAATTGATTTTTAGTTAAAAGTTGTACTTACTTGTACTCAGTGCAAATTTAAAAATGATTGGCAACGTTCTCACCATTTTTTTTTCCATAGCAAATATGATTGGTTGGTTTATTAACTACGCAACATCAGTATATAGTTTTACAAATTAACCAGCTCTTATCATCTGCAAGACACTTTTCAAATTAATAGACGTTTAGCATAAAATATCTAATTATTTAAACCTATTAAAAATTGTTCAAAGAGGGTATATTGCAGTGTTTCGCATGTAGAAAGAAATGGGCATCTCTATACCCAAAAGGTACAGCATAGTCCAGCAATGTCCGTTTGTCTTCATGTATAAAATAAAAATCGTATATCATACATAGATACTTTATCCATGTTATTGATCAATTTTCGGCCAATCTTTTTGGATATAAGTCGAAAGTACAAAAAAAGGTGTGTAAATTCTTGTTAAGTAAGTAAGCATATTTAGGAGGTATAGGTATATATGTAAGTATATACAAACCTTTGGTAAAAAAATATACTAAAAGTAAAAAAAATAAAAAAATGGTGTTTTCAAAATGTTATAAAACATATACACAATCGTAAAATATTCATATTCATGGCACGTCTAGAGACCTAGCCAATGAAATTCTCAATTTACTATACTTATGGAAAACAGTTTGGCTACATCGATATTTCTGTTGATACTAACCAAGAATTTAAATACTTTATAGGGTGCCAAAATATAATGCCCCCTGCATAGGTAACAAAGAGTACGACTTCCAAAATCTGTATCTACAAAATGCTCTTCAAATTTTCACTTCTCTGTTAGCACATCAACTTTTTATTTATTTTTTTTTTAAATTAAGAACTTTTGCTTTTGCGCTTAAATAGTTTTATTTCGCTCACTTTGTCGTTGCCGCCGGTCACCCCTGTGGTGAATGGTTTGGCTGGTTCCCTGGTTGACTGAGGGTTGTGTTTATTTCATTCCTCACTTTTTTTTACTGGTACCTTTTCTTTCATGTTTACTACAAAAGCGGCCACAGCAAATGAAGAGGCAGCGGAGACTGAGGTTGAGACTGAGGCTGAGTCCCGGTAAAATGGCATTGTGCGATGCAATGAGAAGCGATTCTCCAGGGATTCTCATAAGTATTTTAGCCCGAACGGCAGGCAAGCATAAGAGTTTAATGAGCAGCACTCAGGCTTTGAAGTTGCAGTTAAAGTTTTATGCAGCTTAAGTTGCAATCAAGTTATTGGCATCGGGATAAACCAGTCTGCATGGGAATTTTCAATAAATGAAATTTATTAAATTATTTCGCAAGTAAAGCGCAAACAGTGTAATAATTTCAAAATAATTATAATGCAACGGCTATGCATGAAACGAACTGAAGTGAAAAGCGTTTTGTAATTATTTCCATTTGCTATTTGCGGTTTTGGCCAAATTTAGTTTTGGTCAAACAGACAAACATATTATGCAATTGTTATCGCTGTGCTTCGAATTTAGAATTGGTTTTGTTTGGTTTACTTTGGCTCGGTTCGGTTCGGTTGGGCACGGTTTGATTTGCTTTCATTTGTGTTATTCGATAAACAATTATGGCCATGTGCTGTGCTATTTGGTTATTGAAATTTGCTTTTGCACTGTACATTTCGTACATATTCTGTTTACATAAGATATTGGTATTAGTAGAGCTAACAAATTTGCGGTTAATTTTGAGCAATTATTAAGTGATCGATTTATGTGTTTATTTAAATAGAAAATTACAAAAAAACACTGAGCAATCACATATTATGGTTAATTATTATTTGAATTTAAGTCCCTGCTATTATATTGAAATTCTATTCAATATCACTTGGTGTGGCCACCAAACAATAAATAGCAAATAGCGAATCGCATTCAATTGTCTGATTAACCTCACGAATTCCTCCTTCGAACGCACTTAAAACCAATCAGCACTTTGCCATTTACTGAGCTAATCACAGACCAAAACTTAATTTCTCTTTGCCGCTCCACCGTTTGGCTCGAACAAGTTCAATTAATTTGGGCGAACCCGAAAGTTTCTGCATCTAATTGGACTTATCTATTATTTGACTTCGAGTATTTGCATAATTAAAATGTTCAAATTGAATTGGCTTGAAAATTGCTGGTAGCAAAATTTATTTTGATCGACCGAATAACCGCAAACGAAAATATTTTCACTCAAGCATTTCTATAGAAAATCTCGTTACTCATACGACGTGTTGCCACAAATAATAAATTTCCCTTGCGTGTGTGTGTGCCTGGTTTCAATTGTAAATATGTTTTTATTTTCCAACGAACAGTCGAGACACACTTCTCAGTTATGTTATTTATTTTTTGTTGAGCTTCAAAACCTCTTTATCTGCATGTAAATATGTATGTAACTATTTATATTAGCTTTTGTCAAATTTTAACGGGGTTTTACAGTGTTAACATTTTTGAATATTTTGCATCATATTTGTATCACAAAGATTGGTAATTAGACCTTCGTCGAATCAATAATTAGAATCATTGTTTAATAAATACTTGTGCAGTCGCTATTAAATCCAAATGTTGTATAAAATGTTTTGCTATTCAAGGCATTTAAGTTTTCAATATTTTATGCCACTAATTTTAATAATTACAAGTAAGATTTAATCCGTTAGGCATCGTTACATAAATTTAAAAGTATGATCTTAATATGAGAAAAGCATAATTAGCTAAATTTGGTGACTCGAGCTCTTATAGTTTCTCTGATATGCTCAGAAAACCGTTTCATAAAACCGAAAAAATACTGTTAATAAAAACGGAGGGTTATACCCAAACCTAAAATGTCAATTTTCAACTCTATAGCTCTTATAGTGGCTGAGATCGACGCGTTGATACAGGCGGACAGGCTAAATCGACTCGGCTAGTGATGCTGACCAAGAATATTTATACTTTATGCGGTAGGAGATGCCTCCATCTGGCTGTTTCATTCATTTACACAAAATGATTTTAGTCATTTTACCCATTTTCAATGCTTTCAGCGTATAAAAAACGTTAAAGATTAATATTGGATTTATTTTTACAGCGTGTATTTCACGAATGGTGAGCACGTTCTTCACTCGCGATGATAGCACTAGCAACAATTGACAATCACAATATTGGTATTGTTATTTTCTGCTTTTATTATTGTTACCCAAATTGATTGACAGTTGATTGGTGATTTAATATGAAACTTGACAATAGCAACAGCTAAGTGATGCGGCGATGCGCATGAATTTGATGAACTTATTAAAATCAAGTTCAGCCAAAATGATTCGACGAGCTGCCAAGAGCAAAGCTAATCGAAATTCCGATTAAAGTATTAGTTAGTTTTAAAGCATTGACTCCATTGCTGACCAGGCTTAGTGGCTTGGTGGCCGCTTCAGCTTTTGGCCAAACACGGCGGATGTAATTTCCAGTTGGAGTTGCCAGGCACATGTTTGACTGGCTGAAGGCGTCCATAAATCTAACGGAGTGGGCGTAAAAACGGGGCCGCTATCTAGCTATCTAACTATATAGTTGCCCGTTTGCCTGACTCCGTCTGGGCTGACTGTCTGGCATTACGTGCAAATAGTTACGTGAAATTATTTCCGGCGTCAGTTACTAATATCATTCTGTTTGAGTTTCGTCTGGATAGACTTGCAAGGAAGTTGCATTTAACTTTTTAAGTTGAACCCTCGAAGCCAAACATTGTTATTGCCACGAAGGCTAGGTTAACGGCTCTAAATGCCTTCATTTGAGTCCATATGTGGAGTCTTAAAGCTTACAGTTTATGATATTTCTGCATATCAGCACTTCTCTAATTCAGTTTCAAAGAAATCAAATATAAAAAGCTTATAACTTAAAACTTATAAACAAAATAACTTAATTTTAATTGGAAGGAAATAGTTTAAAAGCTTTAAAAAAGATTAAAAGCTGTGACAGCAGCATTGTTTGTTGTTTGTAGCGTTAACTATGATAAGTCCAATAATAATAAGTTTGATTAAACCTCATAAAAAAAATTACAATTTTAAAAATATTAAATTTTTTAAAACATTTAAATATGCTTTTTGTACGCTGAACACATTGAAAAATGGATACAAAGGGTATAATGGTTTGTGCATATGTGTATAACAGGCAGAAGGAAGCACCGCCGACCCCATATATGGTATATATATATTCTTAATCAGGGCGACGAGCTAAGTCGGCTTAGCCACATCCATCTGTCCATCAGTCCTTCTGTCTGTCTGTATGAATGAAGCTATCTCGGAAACTACATAAGTTAGAGACCAAAACGTGTAGACTATCGATTTACCTAAGCCATAAGCAGAACATGTTAAATGATAAACTTTTTCGAAACCTTGCTGCGTTTCATTAGGAATATTTCGGATTTTGGATACCAGCACTTGCCCCAAATATAAAAAAAAGTACTACAGACATACTCTTTGGTTTGTACATAGATTTGAATGCTCATGAAAAGTCTTGAGTAAAGTGCGCAGTGTCGGTGTCTTTGTGTGTGTATTTATGATTTTGTGTGTATGTATGGCTGCAAGGGAGTTGAAATGTATGTAACGACAGCTCGCAACTGGGTCCAGGGTATATTCTAGTCGGGCACTGCCGACTAGCCCACTCTAACATGTTTATTATGTGAATCGTCTAGAATTAATGGTAGGATTTTAAAAAAGCATTCAAGGAAATCTGTCTATTAAAAGCATTGTGTCTAAGTATTTATTTATTTATTTGAAGTATCACCTATGTTCAAGTAAATCTCATAGAAAGGAAATACCGAGCTCAGAAAGTGAAAGCAGCAAAAAAGAAAACTCAAAAAGCCAGGTACTGATACAAATACAGAATTAGGGTGAGAAAGGTTGACATCAGAAAATTGCGTATTTGGGAAAAAATAATATGGCATAGAAAAAAGCTCTCTCAATGCAGTAAATAATAAAATTGCAAGATAATAAAATTCTAGATTATTGCTTAGATTAGCTTACTTAAATATATATTGCTTAGCAATCTTCGAACTTGTTATTATTAATTTGACTTGTTTTTACCAACTACTCCCTTTTTTAATTCCAACTATAACTTATGTTCCTAAAAGGTAAACTTTAAATAAAGTTTTTTATTTTAATTTGTGAACAATCGTAAAATTTTCAAACATAATTAGCCCAAATTTATTTCAGACCAAAAGAAAACCATGTATCCTTCGCTTGCAATGTTAGATAACTTCATATTAGCCCCTCGGGCTGTGAATATCCTAATCAAAGCAGAGCCCAACAACTTTGTCTTCAATGTGCAGACAGCTTCGAGTTATCGCACATTTCCACGGCTGCCAACGCACAAATTGTCGTCATAAATGTTAATTAAATTAAAATGCTAATAGGCGTGAAATATGATAACACTCACACACAGAGAGCGTTAGAGAAAGAGAGGAGGAAACATGCTGAAGACAGGTGGCAAGAACAGAAAAAACTGTAACAGCTGGCGTTGTCTGGCTTTCAGCCCCGCCCACTATTGAAGAAGCCCAATTGCAGCCGGTCTGGGGGCGTACCCGAAGTTGCCGCTTGCTTGATTTTCAGAATAATTCTCGTTATAATTAAAATGAAAATTAGAAATGGGCAAAAAAACTCGCTTGCAGTTAGCAAAAGCAGCTGCCAACTGAAAAGCAAATAGTCAAAGGGGCAATGAAACATGGTATGTGGGGGGTGATGGCTGGAGGAAAAGATATGAGGATGGCAGAAGAAGAGGTGGCATGGAATTTGCCTTTTGGCGGCATCTAATTAAAAGGGATAAGAGCTGGGACGGTGCCCAGAAAGGTGTGAACACAAAAAGGCCCGTAGATGGGGAAGCCATAATTGCTAATTGCTGTGATTATGAGCGGTGAATGAGGGGAGATCAGTGAGTTGGAAATACGACAATTGCAATGATCACGCTATAAAGAGGGCTGTTCTGTAACCTTGAAGAATTAAAAAATTTGCATTTCGCAAGTTTTTATTATGTTTACTTTTAATAAATTGTTTTAATAAGTTGTAAAGCGAATATATAACATTTATATTTATAAAACAATTTGTATAAACATGTATAAACTAATAAAAAAAATATTCACCTTATTTAATAAAATTTTGATGCATGCATATTTATTTTTATCAATTACAATTACCTATCGCTACCTATAATTAGCTATTTATATATCATTTCATAAATAAATAAATATTTATTTGTTAAAATATTTAAATAGTATTTAAATATTTATCAAACAAAAATATTTATTTGCGTTTAATGTCGACCCTTAAGAAGTTATATTATATAAATATTTCTTGTTCCAAATCAAAATTTTTATAAAAATTTTTAATGATTTAATGAGGTACATATCAAATATCAGTCTATGAAAATCATGGCTAATATTTATTTATAGAAATCTTATGAAATAATTGGTTGTTACCTATATTAAAATCGTGTTCAAAGATGTTGTATCGTTAATTATAGTTGCCAATTAAAATAATTAAGATTTCTCCTTATTTATCGAGTAGCTCCTCTGCAGCTGTACTTGTGCTCTCGGGATAGATACTCAGGCTTAATGCTCGCTCAATCAGTGATGGCAAATATACAAACACATTTGAGTACTTGACGGCAGTCAGAGCCAAGCCGGAGGCTCCAATGTGTGAGTTGTCGCACCTCCTGCCTTTGCCTCTCTCCATGCGGTCCCCTCAAATTGTCTTAATACTTATACGAGTGCTTATGTGGCCTGTCTGTATCTACAAGTGTCATTGGCAACACTGACAGCCGCATCGTGTCAAGCAGCTTAGTCGGAACACGCACCCAACTCAGCTGCGGGCCAGCTCGAGGGTCGCTGTCAAAAGTGGCCCAAACCATTAAGATGATGAAATGTCCCAAGCAGCAGGACCGCAACACGATTCGACCCGCTCATTCACTTGTTGCCTATTAATTGGTATTAATATTTCACTGTGTCCTTTGTGTCCTGTTGTTCATGTTGTTGTTGCTGTTGTTGTACCAGTTCTTATGCCGCCTGTTCTGCTACTCGGTAAGTTGATAATGCTTAATTTGCTGTTTAATTATGCATAGAATATTTTTGTGGACACACTAGCCTGGCAGGCTTTCTTTCTAATTACTGTTGTTTGTTATCGGGCATTGCAGGCGCCGGCTTTAAAGCAGCTTAACCGAGCTCATTTCGGGGGCTCACATAATTCTCAGACGAACAAAATGACAATTTAGCATAGGCAACAACTTAATTTGGGCTGCATTCCAGTCAGCCTCATAGACACATATTAACTGTTACATATGTATGTATACATATACATATGTATATATGTGCATGTGGGTTTGTGTCAGGAAGGGGGGTTACAAATGGACGAGCTGCGTGTTACGGTAAATGCCATGGAAGCCAAACACGTTCCAAACACATAAACAGCTTTTGGTACTGTTTGTTTCTTTCTTTTTTGTGTTTTTGTTTCCTTTTCTTTTTGTTTTTACCCCGACCAAGTTAAGTGAGCTGCCTCATAAATTTCGAATTTTTCCTCACAAGTGCTTCGAGTAGGATATTGGAGAGGGCAACGCTTGCAATGTGTGGAAAGGCATTGTTGTGGGTCAGTTGGGTAAACTATAGATTTAATTGAACTTTAAGATAGAGACAGGAAAACTTTTCTAAGCCAGTTGGAATTGTGAAGCTTGACTCCTGATATCGATACTTTTATCTATAAAGCGTGGGCGTTTTTGACATTCAGCATCTGAATCTTAGAAAAAATATTAGTTCTCGGATTAGGTAATTTCGGATATGAGCAGATGTTTGATAAAATTTGTACATGAATGTAATAAAAAATTATTCCTTTTTTTGTCTTTGCTTATGATAAGATGTTTACTTGGAACACTTGAAAATTTTCTTTAAAAATCTCATCTTATATAATTTTTTAGTATATTAATATATGTTATAAGGGTAAAATTATCATGAAAGCTTAGATTTAGGGGTTATCTGGGACATAGCCTTCTAAAAATCTATAAGTACGTTTATCAAGCCAAAAATATATTAATAGATAAATGTCAAAATACATTAAAAGATGATATTTATTTTTTAACGCTTTTTATAAAAACAAACTATAGATATAGCCAAAAGTTGAGCAAAAAATAACCTGAAAAACTGCCCTTTCTTTATATTGTAACGTCTTAAAATGGCGCATAATTTGCAAGGCCGCAGTTGGAACTCATTTGGCCGCAGCCACGACGCTCCAGACACATGCATAAATCTACCGGCTATAGAAAGTACTCATTGTGCATGGTTCCTGGCGCTTAAAGGCCGTTTAATAAGCCTGACCACAACACATGACAAATGTGCCGCCCCAAGAAGTGCATTGTGTGGCAACGCGGAGCCCAAAAGGCAATGAGCCAGTCGATTGCGGCTGCTGCAATGGCCATAAATATTATTGCTCGGCTTTTGAAAGCTTGACATGACACAGATATTTTGTCGCATCATTTTCAATAAATGGTTGTAAATAATGAACAGTGCGCAAAAGGAGGCCAGTGGGCAATACTAAAATGCTAAAGCATCAAAGAAAACCACATAAAGCAAATCTTTGTGTGCTTTGTATCTTATTCCCTACTATTATTGCATGTGTTTTATTTGGGTAAGAATTTTGGCAAATCGTTGACAGCTTTGCGCTCGATTCCTAGGAGCAAATTATAGAGATTTTGCGGCACTAAAAAAATTACGAACCTGATGATATTATTATATAATTGCAAGGTAATGTTGATGATTAAACAATCAAAAAATAAATGAAAAGCAGTAATGAAATAAATACATAAAATAAAATAGATAATAATTACATTTTATATACTACAAGACTCCTGTACTAACAGATGTTCTTTTCCAAAAATTTGAAATATATTTTTTTATAACAATTGACATTGTTAAGCTTTAACTATTAAACTAAATGGTATGATTATAATTTATTTAAAAGAAATGCATACAAAAACAAGCTCCCAATAATTCAATATTATTATTATTATTATTATAAATATTAAATTTATTATTTTTTAAAAATATATGTTTTGTTATTATTATAAATAACCTAAAAATTATTTGTATAACTCTTATTGTTACTATTATATTTACAATAAGCTACTGAAAAATTTTATTGCAATATTAATCGACATTAAAAAGATTATCATGATATCGTTACAACGTTCGTTGTATAATCATCATCGTATAATTTTTATTTTAACTTGATCTCAAAAAATTTATTTGTTTGTTCTTGTTGTTAGTGTTGAACATATTCTATTTATAGCTGAGAGCCCCTCAAGCGCAGCACTCAATTGTCGCTATTCCGCATCCATTTAGCTTTTCAATTGCCCCCCGCCCTTCCTCTCTCTTTATTTCTATCTCACATTCTTTCTCTCGCACATCATTTGCGCATCTAACCGTCAATTAAGCGTTGTTTTCATTCCATTCAAAAAGATAAACAAGCTTATGCCCTCTACAAATAATTTAAGGGTATATTCATGTTAGGTGTACAAATATAAGGCAAATATATTTCAATATGATAAGATATTGATGAAAAAGCTTCAATGGTATTTAGAAAATATTTAATTTATTTTATTTATAAAATAGCTTACGATTTGTGAATAGAATAAAAACGGGACAAATATAAGATATATAAAATATTTAAAAAAAGGCATAATAATAGAAATAAATAATTATAATAAATATAAAAATAATAATATTACAAATAATAATTAGTTAAAACTTAAATTATTAAAAACACCCATAAATTAGACCTTTATCCAAAGTGTTTCCAAGCTGCTCAAGTTGAAGTTCACATTCAATAATTAGATGCAGTTCACATGCCTCTCTCGAGCCATTTCATTATTATTGAAAACAAAATAAGACAATTTATTTCACTATCGACATAATCTTGAATTTATTTTTTGCGTTTGCTATTTAAATTGATGAGCAAAATTGAGAAAATCTAATCTGACGAGAGCCAGAACACGGCTCTCCGAAAGCTCTCCGCACCGACTAATGGGGATTGCTATAGGTAATTATACAATCGCGCCGCTCAGTCAGATTGGAACGGTTACTCGAGCGACATTATCAACGGGCAATCATGCTGGAAATTACTTTAACCCTGGTGCTGCTGTTGGCGGTGCTCTTTTATGTGTTTATGACCTGGAATTTTGGATACTGGAGCAAGCGTAAGGTGCCGGGTCCCCAGCCGCGTCTCTTCACCGGAAACTATCCGCACATGTACACCATGAAGCGGCATGCGCTCTACGATCTTGATGAAATCTATCGGTAAGCTTGCAAGGAGACTTCCTCAGACTACACCTATTAATTCTTTATCCGTTACTATAGGCAGTACAAGCAGAAATACGACGCGGTCGGCATCTACGGGGCTCGCAGTCCGCAGCTGCTGGTGATTAGCCCGGAGCTGGCGCGACGCGTCTTCGTCTCGGACTTTAAGCACTTCCACGATAACGAAATATCCATAATGGTGGACCAAAAGTCCGACTTCATATTTGCCAACAATCCGTTTTGCTTGGTTGGCGAACAGTGGAAACAACGACGGGCTGACATTACGCCCGGATTGACAATGGGCCGCGTAAGTAGCGTATCCATTCTTATTATTCTTATGCACTGTTCAGAATATATAAAACAGACGCTTGGACATGTTTAATAGTTTTAGGAATAAGCATTCTTAATAAACATTAACGGTTGGCCCGACCGGACCACTATATTATATGATATGAGAACTATTTGTTGAAAAATGTTTCAATAATATTACTTATATATAGCTGGCCGTATGACCCCATTAGATGAGTTGTCTAAGTGTTCAGGCATTTAGACAACTGGACAACGAGGGTTTGAATCCCAGGCTAGTTTATGGATGTAGTGTTTGTCTTAGACCAATGCTAAGTTGATAGTTCAAAACTATAGCATATACTTCAATTAAGATAATAATTATAGTTAAGAACTATATCATATACCTAAAATAATATAATAATAATAGCTTCCCATAGAATCAGTCAAAGATTGAGATTAACCTAAACATATATAGCTAACATTTTCTAAATGTCCGCAAGGGCATTTATTTATCTGAACCGTGACCAAGCTTGGTGCACACTTATTTATTTGTATCTAAAATGCGACTACTGCCTTCTTCTTCCAGATCAAGACTGTCTACCCGGTGACCAGTGAGGTGTGCCAGAAGATGACCGCGTGGCTGCGCAAGCAATTACGTTTGGGAGCTTCGCAGGGCATTGATGCCAAGGATGTGAGTACTGCGAGTAATCAGCGAATACTTCGATTCCTTCATTCACTTTTCCTGCAGATCAGCGTGCGCTTCACCTCCGAAATGGTCACCGACTGTGTGTTGGGCCTGAAGGCCGAGAGCTTCACGGACAAGCCCACTCCGATTATGGCCAACATTAAGGATATGTTCAACCAGCCCTGGACTTTCGTTGTGTACTTTGGACTCATCAGCATCCTGCCCTCGCTGCGACACATCTTCAAGCTGCTCTTTGTGCCCA
Organism: Drosophila colorata; assembly: GCA_035041545.1. NCBI lineage: Eukaryota > Metazoa > Arthropoda > Insecta > Diptera > Drosophilidae > Drosophila > Drosophila colorata. The sequence continues at coordinate 5,914,671 of JAWNLD010000013.1, forward strand.
TGCGCATTGAACGCTTCTTTGTGGATCTGATGCAGAACGCGGTGGATGCCCGACGTAGCCAGCTGGCCGCGGGCAAGCAATTCGAGCGCGTCGACTTCCTGGATTACATACTGCAGCTGGCCAACAAGAAGAACCTCGACACTCGCCAGCTGACCGCACACACAATGACATTTCTGCTGGACGGCTTCGAGACGACGGCCACAGTGCTCAGTCACCTGCTCCTGCTCCTGGGTCGGGATGAGCAGGTGCAGCAGCGACTGCGAGATGAGCTCGAGGCGCACCTCAATTCCCAGGGAGCTGTCGAGTTTGATAAGCTGAACGAGCTGCCCTTCATGGATGCCTGTGTGCAGGGTAAGTCAAGCTTATGCATATAATATGAATATATATTAGCTAAGACTCTGTTCTCGCAGAAACCATGCGTCTCTTTCCACCCGTTTTCGTGTCCAATAAACTGTGCACTGAGCCTCTGGAGCTGACCAACAAGCAGGGAGAAAACTTCACAGTGGAGCGCGGCACCACCGTCGTTGTGCCGCATTCCTCCTTTATGCTGGACGAGGAGTACTATCCCAATCCCCTGGCCTTCCAGCCTGATCGCTTCCTGCAGCCCGACGCAGCAAAAATGTATCGCGAGCAAGGCGTCTTCATGGCCTTCGGCGATGGTCCACGCATCTGCATAGGTGTGCCCAGCTTATGTTATTAATTTGTTTCGTGCTATCTGCTATGTGTTTGAATTATTCCAGGTATGCGCTTTGCCCTGATACAGATCAAGGCCGCTGTCGTCGAGGTGCTGACCAAGTTCAATGTGCGTGTGAATCCCAAGACTCGCACGGACAATCTTTATGAGCCCACATCAATAATCACTTGCCTGAAAGGCGGCATTTGGCTCGACTTTGAGCCACGTCAATGATTTACTCCCAAAGAACAATATCGCACAACTTTTGCAACAGTCGAGCTCGAAAAGTACTGCAATCGCCAAAATTATTAAGTTCAGTTTTACAACGATAATTTTTAACTTATTAAAAAAACATCAATTGTAATTTTAATTAAATTGTTTAGTTACATTTGTTGGCATTCTCTCTCTTGCGCTTCTCACCGTCAATTAAGCGTTGTTTTGATTATATTACAAAACGTGTAACAAATTTATGACCTCTATAAATAATTTGAAGGTATATAAATTTTAGTTGTACAAATACAAAGCAAATATATTCTAATATGATCAGATATTTATGAAAAATGGTATTCAGAAAATAGTTTTTTTAGTTTCAACAGACAGCGGCAATAACCTACATAGTAGGTTGAGGTAACATCTGGATATAGTTTAAGTTGAATTATACAGTACTCGGCTGTTTTTGTAAAGTTTGTAGTAGTAGTAGTATTGATTCTAAAATACATACTAAAATATAAAATAAATAAAAGTAACAATAATAACAAGTAAGGTTGCGTTTTTGAATTGCATTTTTTTCATATTTCATCCAAAATCCGAAATATTCTTAATATGCAAAACCCGGCGTTAATTATTTCCAACCTACCGGTCAAAAGGCAACCCGACCCTAGAAAACAATATATTAAAATTAAACAAAAAAAAACAAAAAAAAAACAAAACCGATAAATATCGATGATTAGAAAATGGGTGGATAATCGATAATGTAATAAGCTTGATCTAGGTATGGCATACATGAAATTCTAGCGCTTGTAGTCTCTGACATCGCAGTGGGTTTAAATGTTGAAAGTAGTCAAAATTTAAATTGCTTAAAATACCCTCTAATTAATCTAGAGCTTTATGCAGAGTATTTCCAAGCTAATCAAGTTCAGGTTCACACTCATTCATTGAATGCTGTTCGTGTGCCTCTTTCGAGCTTTTTTTATTGCGTCGCGCAGACCAAAGACAAATTTAAATAAGTCAGCACGGGTCAGTCGGGTGTAACCGACTGCGCAATACTCGTTCATAGTATAATAACAGCTTAAAACAGTCAGTTAAAACGGTCTCGATTATTATTGTTATTTTGGAAAAATACATATTTTTGTAATTTGTGGGGCGGGAGTAGACGATCTTCGGAGGAGGTCATCAGTAATCTGTATGCCAATTTTGGTATATCTAGCTCTAAAATTGTGTAAAAATAAACGAAGATCATATGGGCGGCAAATGGGAGGAGCTATCCAAAATCTGAAAAAAATGATAATCTTGTACTGCGTATGGATTAGGAGGATCTATAGTCGTTTGGCTTAGGTTTCTAGCTGTTGTAGTTTCCGAGATCGAGCGTTCATACAGACGGACGGACGGACATACGGTCATGGCTTAATCGACTCAGCTCGTCGTCCTGATCAAGAATATATATACTTTATGAGGTCGGAGATGCTTCCTTCTGCCTGCTACATACATTTGCACAAACCATTATACCCTTTTTACACATTTTCAATGGGTTCAGGGTAAAAAAAGAGTAATGAAATAAATACATAAAATAAAATAGATTATAAATACATTTGATATACAAGACTCCTGTACTAATTAATTATTTTATATTATTTTCCAATAATTTTAAAAAGATTTTTTTATAACAACTGACATTGTTAAGCTTTAACTATTAAACTAAATGGTATGATTATAATTTATTTAAAAGAAATGCATACAAAAACAAGCTCCCAATAATTTAATATTATTATTATTATTAAAATTATCAAAATTAAACTTATTATTTTTCAAAAATATATGTTTTGTTATTATTATAAAAAACATAAAAATTATTTGTACCACTCTTATTGTTACTTTTATAATTACAATAAGCTATATCGTTATAACGTTCGTTGTATATATATCATCATCACATAATTTTTATTTTAACTTGATCTCAAAAAATTTATTTTTGGTTGTTGTCGCTATTCTGCATCCATTCAGCTTTTCAGTTGCCCCCCGCCCTTCCCCTCTCTTTCTTTCTCTCTCACACACTTTCTCTCGCACATCATTTGCGCATCTAACCGTCAATTAAGAGTTGTTTTCATTCCATTCAAAAAGTTAAACAAGCTTATGCCCTCTACAAATAATTTAAGGGTATATTCATTTTAGGTGTACAAATATAAAGCAAATATATTCCAAAATGATAAGATATTTATGAATAAGCTGCAATGGTATTTAGAAAATATATTATTTACTTTATTTATAAAATAGCTTGCGGCTGGTGAATATAATATATACGTGACAAATATAAGACATGTAAAATATTAAAAAAAGGCATAAGAATGAAAATAAATAATTATAATAAATATAAAAATAATAATATTACAAATAATTATTAGTCAAAACTTAAATTATTAAAAACACCCATAAATTAGAGCTTTTTTCAGAGGGTCTCCCAGCTGCTCAAGTTGAAGTTTACATTCAATAATTAGATGCAGTTCACATGCCTCTCGCGAGCCATTTCATTATCATTGAAAACAAAATAAGACAATTTATTTCACTATCGACATAATATTGAATTTATTTTCTGCGTTTGCTATTTAAATTGATGAGCAAAATTGAGAAAATCTAATCTGACGAGAGCCAGAACACGGCTCTCCGAAAGCTCTCCGCACCGACTAATGGGGATTGCTATAGGTAATTATACAATCGCGCCGCTCAGTCAGATTGGAACGGTTACTCGAGCGACATTATCAACGGGCAATCATGCTGGAAATTACTTTAACCCTGGTGCTGCTGTTGGCGGTGCTCTTTTATGTGTTTATGACCTGGAATTTTGGATACTGGAGCAAGCGTAAGGTGCCGGGTCCAGAGCCACGCTTCTTCACCGGAAACTATCCGCACATGTACAACATGAAGCTGCATGGCCTCCACGATCTCAATGTAATCTATCGGTAAGCTTGCAAGGAGACTTCCTCAGACTAACAAAAATTAATTCTTGATCCGTTAACTATAGGCAGTACAAGCAGAAATACGACGCGGTCGGCATCTACGGGGCCCGCAGTCCGCAGCTGCTGGTGATTAGCCCGGAGCTGGCACGACGCGTCTTCGTCTCGGACTTTAAGCACTTTCACGATAACGAACTATCCATAATGGTGGACGAAAAGTCCGATTTTATATTTGCCAACAATCCGTTTTGTTTGGTCGGCGAACAGTGGAAAACACGACGGGCTGACATTACGCCCGGATTGACAATGGGCCGCGTAAGTAGCGTATCCATTCTTATTCTTATTCTCTAATGTTCCTATTAGAAAATCGTGGAAAGGTGTATAGCAAATAAATTAAAAAGGCGTGAATGGGCATGTTTAGGAATAAACATTCTTAGTAAGCATCAACGGTTGGCCCAATCGCACCACTATATCATATAAAAACCTTTAAACCTCTTTGCATTTATACAAACATTCACAAAGTCACACAAGAATATATATACTTTATGGGGTCGGAGTTGCTTCCTTCTGCCTGTTACATACATTTGCATGAAACCATTATACTCTTTTTACCCATTTACAATGGGTTCAGCGCATACAAAATTTTATGTAGATGAGTTGTATAATTGTTTAGGCAACTGAGCAACGTGAATCTGGGTTTGGATGCCAAGTTAGTTTAAGAATGTAGTTTTTGTCTTAGCCGAAGACTAAGTTGATGGTTTATAACTATATCTGATATAAATAATATTATAATAATATTTTAAAATTATATCGTATACTTGAAAAAATATAATAATAATAGCTTCCCATAGCATCAGTCAAAGATTGAGATTAACCTAAACATATATAGCTAACATTTTCTAAATGTCCGCAAGGGCATTTATTTATCTGAACCGCGACCAAGCTTGGTGCACACTTATTTATTTGTAACTAAAATGCGACTACCGCCTTCTTCTTCCAGATCAAGACTGTCTACCCGGTGACCAGTGAGGTGTGCCAGAAGATGACCGCGTGGCTGCGCAAGCAATTACGTTTGGGAGCTTCGCAGGGCATCGATGCCAAGGATGTGAGTACTGCGAGTAATCAGCGAATACTTCGGTTCATTCATTCCCTTTTACTGCAGATGAGCCTGCGCTTTACCACCGAAATGGTCACCGACTGTGTGTTGGGCCTGAAGGCCGAGAGCTTCACGGAGAAGCCCACTCCGATTATGGCCTACATTAAAGATCTGTTCAACCAGCCCTGGACTTTCGTTGTGTACTTTGTGCTAATCAGCCTCCTCCCCTCGCTGCGACACATCTTCAAGTTGCGCTTTGTGCCCCCTCGTATTGAACGCTTCTTTGTGGATCTGATGCAGAACGCGGTGGATGCCCGACGTAGCCAGCTGGCCGCGGGCAAGCAATTCGAGCGCGTCGACTTCCTGGATTACATACTGCAGCTGGCCAACAAGAAGAACCTCGACACTCGCCAGCTGACCGCACACACAATGACATTTCTGCTGGACGGCTTCGAGACGACGGCCACAGTGCTCAGTCACCTGCTTCTGCTCCTGGGTCGGGATGAGCAGGTGCAGCAGCGACTGCGAGATGAGCTCGAGGCGCACCTCAATTCCCAGGGAGCTGTCGAGTTTGATAAGCTGAACGAGCTGCCCTTCATGGATGCCTGTGTGCAGGGTAAGCTTGACTCTATGCATATAATATGAATATATATTAGCTAAGTCTCTGTTCTCGCAGAAACCATGCGTCTCTTTCCACCCGTTTTCGTGTCCAATAAACTGTGCACTGAGCCTCTGGAGCTGACCAACAAGCAGGGAGAAAACTTCACAGTGGAGCGCGGCACCACCGTCGTTGTGCCGCATTCCTGCTTTATGCTGGACGAGGAGTACTATCCCAATCCAGAGGACTTTCAGCCCGATCGCTTCATGCAGCCCGACGCAGCAAAAATGTATCGCGAGCAAGGCTTGTTTATGCCGTTCGGAGATGGTCCACGCATCTGCATAGGTCTGCCCAGCTTATGTTATTAATTTGTTTCGTGCTATCTACTATGTGTTTGAATTATTCCAGGTATGCGCTTTGCCCTGATACAGATCAAGGCCGCTGTCGTCGAGGTGCTGACCAAGTTCAATGTGCGTGTTAATCCCAAGACTCGCACGGACAATCTTTATGAGCCCACATCAATAATCACTTGCCTGAAAGGCGGCATTTGGCTCGACTTTGAGCCACGTCAATGATTTACTCCCAAAGAACAATATCGCACAACTTTTGCAACAGTCGAGCTCGAAAAGTACTGCAATCGCCAAAATTATTAAGTTCAGTTTTACAACGATAATTTTTAGCTTGTTAAAAAAACATCAATTGTAATTTTAATTAAATTGTTTAGTTACATTTGTTGGCATTCTCTCTCTTGCGCTTCTCACCGTCAATTAAGCGTTGTTTTGATTATATTACAAAACGTGTAACAAATTTATGACCTCTATAAATAATTTGAAGGTATATACATTTTAGTTGTACAAATACAAAGCAAATATATTCTAATATGATCAGATATTTATGAAAAATGGTATTCAGAAAATAGTTTTTTTAGTGTCAACAGACAGCGACAATAACCATAGTAGGTTGAGGTAACATCTGGATATAGTTTTAGTTGAATTATACAGTACTCGGCTGTTTTTGTAAAGTTTGTAGTAGTAGTAGTATTGATTCTAAAATATATACTAAAATATAAAATAAATAAAAGTAACAATAATAACAAGATTGCGTTTTTGAATTGCATATTTTTCATATTTGGGGCGATTGGGGGAGATACCAAAATCCGAAATATTCTTAATATTCAAAAACCGACATTAATTATTTCCAACCTACTGGTCAAAAGGCAACCCGACCCTACAATACAATATAATAGAATTTAAAAAAAAACAAAAAACAAAACGATAATTTTTAAATTAAACTTGATCAACGTATGGCATACACAAAATTCTAGCGCTTGTAGTCTCTGACATCGCAGTGGGTTTAAATGTTGAAAGTAGTCAAAATTTAAATTGCTTAAAATACCCTCTAATTAATCTAGAACTTTATGCAGAGTATTTCCAAGCTACTCAAGTTCAGGTTCACATTCATTCATTGAATGCTGTTCGTGTGCCTCTTTCGAGCTTTTTTTATTGCGTCGCGCAGACCAAAGACAAATTTAAATAAGTCAGCACGGGTCAGTCGGGTGTAACCGACTGCGCAATACTCGTTCATAGTATAATAACAGCTTAAAACAGTCAGTTAAAACGGTCTCGATTATTGTTGTTATTTTGAAAAAAATCATATTTTTGTAATCTGTGGGGCGGGAGCAGACGATGTTCGGAGGAGGTCATCAGTAATCTGTATGCCAACTTTGGTATATCTAGCTCTAAAATTGTGTAAAAATAAATGAAGATCATTTATTTCATAAGCGGTCAGAAATATATTTCACAAGTGCACAAGAAAAATAGAAAGCATTGCAAACAAATAAATTAGGATAATTTAATTGCTACTTGGCGCTGATAAGTCTTATCAGTGAACACACATGCCGATATAGTATAGAGTGTATTTTTGGTGTTTGGTAGATATGTTCATGAGCGTGATTGAGCAAATCTAATCTGAGCAGAGCCAGAACACCGTTCTCTGAAAGCTCTCCGCACCGACTAATGGGGGCAGCTACAGACAGTTGAGCAACTGCCCGCTCAGTCAGATTGGAACGGTTACTCGAGCGACATCATCAACGGGCAATCATGCTGGAAATTACTTTGACCCTGGTTCTGCTGTTGGCGGTGCTCTTTTATGTGTTTATGACATGGAATTTTGGATACTGGCGTAAGCGAAAGGTTCCGGGTCCCCAGCCGCGTCTCTTCACCGGAAACTATCCGCACATGTACACCATGAAGCGGCATGCGATCTACGATCTTGATGAAATCTATCGGTAAGCTTGCAAGGAGACTTCCTCAGACTACACCTATTAATTCTTTATCCGTTAACTATAGGCAGTACAAGCAGAAATACGACGCGGTCGGCATCTACGGGGCTCGCAGTCCGCAGCTGCTGGTGATTAGCCCGGAGCTGGCGCGACGCGTTTTCGTCTCGGACTTCAAGCACTTCCACGATAACGAAATATCCATAATGGTAGACGAAAAGTCCGATTTCATATTTGCCAACAATCCGTTCGCCTTGGTTGGCGAACAGTGGAAACAACGACGGGCTGACATCACGCCCGGATTGACAATGGGCCGCGTAAGTTCTCTTTTATTTAGTTGGCTTTAGAAAAACGGTAGAAAATAATTTTATATACCTTTATCCCGAATTATATATATTAATGACCAACTAAATCCAGACTAGAAAGTCTGATGGGGTATTTAATCTTTGGCAACCCGAACAATATTCGCCGTTTTCTAATTACAGATCAAGACTGTCTACCCCGTGACTAATGAGGTGTGCCAGAAGATGACCGACTGGCTGCGCAAGCAGATCCGTCTGGCTACCCCGGGAGGCATCGATGCCAAGGATGTGAGTACCCCACGAAATAAGTGAATATTTGAGCTAAGACAATTTTTGAGAGCAGATGAGCCTGCGCTTTACCTCCGAAATGGTCACCGACTGTGTGCTGGGTCTGAAGGCCGAGAGCTTCACGGACAAGCCCACTCCGATTTTGGCCTACATTAAGGACTTGTTCACCCAGCCCTGGACCTTTATTGTGTACTTTGTGCTGGTCAGCACTCTCCCCGCGCTGCGACACATCTTCAAGCTGCGCTTTGTGCCCCCTCGTATTGAACGCTTCTTTGTGGATCTGATGCAGAACGCGGTGGATGCCCGACGTAGCCAGCTGGCCGCGGGCAAGCAATTCGAGCGCGTCGACTTCCTGGATTACATACTGCAGCTGGCCAACAAGAAGAACCTCGACACTCGCCAGCTGACCGCACACACAATGACATTTCTGCTGGACGGCTTCGAGACGACGGCCACAGTGCTCAGTCACCTGCTCCTGCTCCTGGGTCGGGATGAGCAGGTGCAGCAGCGACTGCGAGATGAGCTCGAGGCGCACCTCAATTCCCAGGGAGCTGTCGAGTTTGATAAGCTGAACGAGCTGCCCTTCTTGGATGCCTGTGTGCAGGGTAAGCTTGAGTCTATATATTATGAATATGTATTAGCTAAGACTCTGTTTTCGCAGAATCCATGCGTCTCTTTCCACCTGGTTTCATGTCCAACAAGCTATGCACGGAGCCCCTGGAGCTGACAAACAAGCAGGGAGAAAACTTCACCGTGGAGCCCGGCACCACCGTCGTTGTGCCGCACTATTGCTTCATGATGGACGAGGAGTACTTTCCCAATCCCCTGGCCTTCCAGCCTGATCGCTTCCTGCAGCCCGACGCAGCAAAAATGTATCGTGAGCAAGGCGTCTTCATGGCGTTCGGCGATGGTCCGCGCATCTGCATAGGTGGGTGCGAAATTTAAAAAATTGCGTGCAATATCTACTAGTATATTTCAATTATTCCAGGCATGCGCTTTGCCTTGACACAGATCAAGGGAGCTCTCGTCGAGCTGCTGACCAAGTTCAATGTGCGTGTTAATCAAAAGACTCGCACGGACAATCTTTATGAGCCCACATCATTCATCACCTGCCTGAAGGGCGGCATTTGGCTGGACTTTGAGCCACGTTAATGATTTACTAATAGAGAATACACCCAGTTAATGCAATGGGCAACGACTCGCATATCAATGATAATTTCATATATGCAAGCTGGCGCACCTCTTTTACAGCAGTACAGTACTCACTGTAAACGTATCGTTGTATCGTATGTTGTATCATTAACGTATGCAATATTATTCAAATATTAAATATTTGATTTAACTCATTTAACATTTTTTTTTACATACAAACCGAACTAAATACTATATGTAAAATTGATTTCCTATGTTAACTAAATAATTTTACCAATATAACTGACATCAAGTAGAACGTTACAGTCGACTGCGCATTACAAGCTCACCGTATAATAACAGCTTAAGGCAGTCGAAAACGGTCTTAATTATTATTTTTTGTTTGAAAAAAATATCAAACATATTTTTTTACTTTGACGGGGCAGGAGCCGCAATTTGTCGTCATCAGAAAACTGCCTACCAAATTTGGTCTCTAGCTATAAAAGGTGATAGAAGTGGATTTTCGCTGCTTTTCCGCCCCAAAATATAATGATTTGATCGATTTTACCACGCCCCCTGTGGCCGTACTTTAAACATCTTTAATGCGATCCTTAGGTCATCAAGAGTCTGTCTGAAAAACAGTTATGTATCTAGCTTCAAAACCATTATACGCTTTTTACCCATTTTCAATGCGTTCAGGGTATAAAAATATGCATTCAATTAAAACGAAATAATATATATAATAATATATATAATAGATAGTAAAATATGAATAACCAATTAATAATATAATAACAGTATCAGCGAAAATATAGCCCAATTCTATGTTAGGTCTTTGGTAAATGCGTGTATAGGGAAATTTAGCATATCAATACTGCACAGAGCCGAAACTTGAACCAAAAGCTCTTCGCCCCGGCCAATGCGCTCTGGTGCAAATGTGTAAGCCATTTTCCAACAGTCAAGTCAGATCGAAACAGTTTATCGAGTGACATAGTCGGAGGGCTTACCATGCTGGAAGTTACTTTAATCATTGTGTTTACATTGCTCGTCTCCATTTTGATGAGCTGGAATTTTGGCTGCGTAAGGATCAATAATGGGAAGGATGGATGGACCGTGGGCCGCGGAAGTAGCGTATCCATTGTTATTCTTTTTATTAACATACGCTGGTTCCTTTTGTAAATCTTGGAAAGGTGTATAATGAAGCAAATATATGTAACAGACCCGAATGGGCATATTTAATGTTTTGAGGGAATATACATTTTTAATAGGCCCGCTCGGACCACTTATTCATGTAGATCCCATATGAATTACCAGTCGAAAAATATGTTTATAATACTAGGTATGGGCTTGGGAGTAGTAGTAATATTTTATAAGTAGTAAAATTAATATAAGTTGTTGATTGAAAAATTGTATTGCACTAGAAAATGTTCTATTGTTTACCTTATCTATTGTTTACCGCCAGTCAAATACTTTACCACCACACGAGGTTAAGTTAAATTTGGTCCCTTTATAGTCCGATTGCCACACACTTACTTTACCATGCCAAACAGTTTGAAACCATTCCATGAGGAGAATTTTATAAGCACAGAGCCTTAGTCTATTAGTTCAAATTAATAAAGTTAACTGCAGCTAAACATTTCACAGTTAATTAAATACGCACTTTGAAATTGTCGTAAATGCCTTTTCATTTTCACGCTGTCGGGCTAAAATGCACTCAGACATTTAAATTTGATGGCTCGTTAGCTGCAAAACTAATTACATTCACCAATTGCATGTGAAAATGTTTGCAGTGATATGGAATGTTGATGCACTCTGAAAAAAACCCCAAGAATTTTCAACTCAAATAAGTTCAAGTAAGTGTTGTTCAAATTCGGTCAAGGTGGACATTTTCCAACTTGAGAACTAAATTCCTATTGGAAGTGTTCTAAAAACTGGATCATCAAAACGGTACGAATGTTATGCATCTTGACTCTGATTTTTAACGGCGTTTCTCTGAGTGTTATATATATGTCTCTCTTCTGGGTCTTTATTTATCTGAGGTATTTGAAGGTGCAAAAACAGTTTGGTTTTTTTTTTTCCAAAAAGTTGGTTTTTAGCAGCAGCTGCTGTCAGCCAGTTGTTGTCCTGAAATAACCCAAGTATTGAAAAGTAAGAGTATATTAAACTTTAAGGACAAGATATTGGCAGCAGGAGCAGCTGAGTTCCTTTTAGTTAGATAGCTGTAACAAATGTCAGTTATGGCCAGGCAGACACCTTAGTCAAAATCGACAACTTCACAAGTTATCGCTGCATAACTTTATGCGCCCCGTGCCAGGCAACGGGCGTCAACAACTAAAAATATACACACCAAAATTTATAGTATTTATTTAGTAATTTATTCATGTCTGGCAACGCTTGGCACATGTTACTTGTCAGCTCGCCTCGCCTGACTGCGCTTTGTTTGGCTGTCATTCAGTCTGGCAGTTTGTTTAAATCATATTTCGGGCCCATCAACGGACAAATTGATGGCAGTTATGCAGACAGCTTTACATGGTCGTCTGAAAGTCGTAACATTTGCCAAAGTCAAATATGAAATAGAAATTTTAGTGGGCAAGTTGGAAGGGTGTTGGTTCACTGAGCGCCTAAATTCAATTCAATTAATACCTTTTACTCTTATATAGCCGTGCGAGGTGCTCAATTTGAACTCGGAGAGCCTGTGAATCATGTGGCAAATCCAATTGGGAAATCAAAGGCGCACATAAAATTGCATTAGCTCGAGTGCCCTGGCAGGGCAGTGCCTGGGAGGGAGGGGGCGCTGACTGAAAGACGGGGCAAAGTTATGCATATGCAGTTCTTTCTACCGGCTTCGAGTCCAAGTTCAATCTGCAATTTGCTGCGGCTGTGATTTGGCAAATTGTTTGTAGGAAAAACAAAAGGCGAAGACAATCCAGCTTAGCCTAACAACTAACCCACAGCCTGCTCCTTCCACTTGCTGGGGCAATTTATATTGCCTGGCACTTTGGCTCCCCATTTTGCCGGGGCAATTGTCTGGCTGCGGCCCCGATTGCTCGCTGCAGCGACGCGTTGTTTGCAGTTCAAAGGTTGAGCGTAGTTCAAATTGTTTGCCAGGTGTTTTCCAGCAGCACTTTTTCTTGGCTATTTGATCTGTGATTGAGCTGAATGAGCAAATAAACTTGTGGCTGTGGCAGAAACTGTGGCTCCTCTTTATTGAGCGTTGAAACCAAGTTGAAAGCTGATTGAGCTCAATGGGTTTCCACTTTTCACCTCTTAGGTGTCTGACTTATTATCTGTTGCTCTTGGGTCTTAGCTTTGCTGTTGATTCAGCTCAAGGTGATGTGCGAGCTCTCAATGTATTCTAAGCTTGGTAATTATCAAGCAACTGCAATCCGATAAATTTATTCAAATTTGCATTAATTACAACTATCAGTATGGGAACGTAATGATAATTTTTATTTTTTATTTGCGATTATCTTAGAATGGCCAGATTGCTCCCTTCTGGATTATCTATGCAAATTTACTACGATTTTTAAATGTTTGAGTGTATAGAATATTGCTCAATAATTACATTTTTATAATTAATGGACATAGTCAATTTTAAATTATATTATAAACAGTCAGGCCAAAATCAATTTTTTTCTCTTCAGTTAAAATAAACCAAAAAAAAATTATTAAGACCTGAGTTTTGCTTTGAGCAATAAAATAAAACTCTACAACAGATTAAGGCCTAGTTGCTACTGCTCTTTTAAAACTAGCCTTTGTTTAATACGTAATTGATCTTAAGCTACTTATAAATAAATAAAACTCAACAAGGAAATATGAAGCTAAATAAATATCCTTAGTAACTAAGCCAAGCCACCCCATATTATTAAAAAATAAATAAAAATACAATTTTTTATAAATTGCAAACAAATATAAAATACCAAGAATGCGACTTCAACCATAAGTTAAAAAGTCAGTAAATTTGATATTAAAAACGAGCTAAATAAACTAACAAAACTATATTTTACCTTGAATATAACTTTTAAATTAACTTTCTAATATAATAGCGTGCTAGCTTAAAGCAACTGTGATTAAAAGTGTAACTAAGAGTATTTAAAGCTTTTATTTGAATCTCTTGTATGCTGAGCTACAACAACAAGTAAAATACCAAGGATTAGGAAGTCCCACTTCGCCTTTGACCTTGCGTTAGCATAAACAAGTTAAATCCAATAAAAACATTTTGTTTAGTGAATTTATTTTGTAAACGACCTTGTCAACAGGATGATGAACACGTTTTACAAATATTTGCGCACAAATTGCATGTGTATGTGAATGTGTGTGTGTGTGTGTATGTGCTTGTGTGTCTGTTTACTTCCAAGAGTTACACACATTCAATGTGGATATTGGCTACTGTCCGGAAAGGCAACATTACTGGCAAAAAGGACTGGCCATGATATAAATTTAATTCAATTAAGAGATTCGGTTAGTTTGCTTTAAGAGCGATTGGTGTGGGCAGTCGAAGAAGACGGAGGAGGTATAACGGCTATAATAACAACAAAACCCCATTAAAATTTTCATGGAAAAACTTTGTGCTAATTGCATTTATGGCATAAAACCTCAAAGTTCAAAATCAGTACCAAAAACACAGCAGAAAATGCAATTAGCACTCGAAACGGCAGGCGAGACTCTAAAAGGAATAGCGGAGAAGGGGCTATGCGGCCACGCCCTCAATTTACAGGCTTGACAATGATGATGACAATGGCAGCAAGTGGAAATGTCAAGAAAATGTGCGGCAGCTAATTAAAAAACTTGCGGTAGCTATAAAATTTCATAGAGCTGAAAAGTGAAGAGCGACCGCGAGAGAGAGAGAGAGAGAGAGAGAAGAGGAATGGTTCACAGCGAGGGACAGGAAAACAGCGAGCATTTGAGGTGGCAACGGAAAATTGCATGATTTTCTCTGCCACTTGGAAATTGACAATTTGTAATGCAATAATTTGTTAGGCAAGCGACCGCAACTACCCATCAAAAGGAGGCGCCCGACGAAGGCAGCCCAGGAAAATGAAGAGACGATGCTGATGGAGCCGCTGTGTTGGCCACAAAATTATGAAGAAGACTGGCAAAGCCAACAGACTGCTAAATAAGTATGTTCCGTTACAAACAGACCCACACTTTAGCTAACAAAGTGTTATATCATTTACCGCAAATTTATGACAACAGAATGAAGTGCTTTGTAAGTTTAAGTCTAAAAAAAGTTTATAGTTTTTATTTGAATTGTTTATTTGAACACTAATATTGTGGCCTTGTTTTGCATTTAATTTCTTACTATATATAGCAGTTGAAATTTAGCAATATATATAACAAAAAAATTATATACAAAAAAAAATTTTTTTAATGGATTTATCTTTTAGAAACTTAATCAATTTTGCCTAGTTTTTAGGAAAAAAAAAACTTCACTTATGACTTATGAGTTATATATCAACAAAATGAAATATATTATTGATCAGCTTGAATTTTTTCTGAGATTTGCTAAAAGTCCGATATTGGCAATCGTTATATATTTATTTCCGGGAAACGGGGTTCGTTATCGTGCGTGTAATAGGTTTCAATTTTCTTGGCTGTGGTTGGTGATCTAGAATTGATTTCCTTTCTATAAATTTGTTTAAAGGCTATGCTCAGTTGATAATCTGTCTTATTAAATATGTCATTAAAGATACACCCAAATAGGGTACAAAAGTTTAACATCTGAACTAAAGGCCATTGAAGAAATTGTATTTATTCCATTTATTATCAACTATATTGTTAACTCATCAAGACGGGTCTTGAGCTATTTTAGTTAGTGTGAAAGTATGCGTAGACTGGCTACAGAAAAGATCCCGTAAATTATAGTCTTATATATTCTAGCATAAATATATATGAATAAAGTTAATTTTTACTATATTAAAGCCTATGAATGCATAAAATATTATCAAACTAAAATAAATTCCATTCTTTTAAAATACAAGAAATATTTTGCCGGTGTCGCTGAATGGTTTTTTTTCTCTTTTTTTGCAAGCTGCAGTCAATCGGCAAACAATCAACCAGCAGGCCAATTAATTTTTACATCCAATAGGTCTTGTAAACGACTCTTATGAATTGAACGTTGTATATTTTGCAGGACATTGAATTCAATACGATAACAATCAACGATGACAACAATATTCGTTTTAATGGTATACGCAGGCAGGTGTGAGTGTGCCTGTGTATGTGTGCGTGTGATTATATATAGATGCGTGTGTGTTTATATATGCCGAGCTGCATTATTGCCACATTTAATTAGCCACTGCCAAAGGGGAAATGCCAATGCGTTGACACAAGCGATTATGTTAATAAGCCCAAGAAGCGCCGAATGAAGAGAATGCGAGTTGGGTTGGGGGCTGGGATAAGAGTTGGGATTGGGGCTGGGGTGGGTTTTAAATATGTGAAGCTGCTTGAACGGCGCGGATTGTTATATACCTGTTCATTGATGTTCATCACAGCGTGTTAATTTGCTCAGCGCACGCCCCCAGACCTCATCCCCTCATATTTGGTTTGTTTGGGCATTGATATGTCGAGTTAAGTGCATTTATTTAATTGCACAACATTCGCGTTTAATGCGTATTAATGAGACATGACATTTTAATTGGATTAATTGCGTTAATTAAGTGCCAGCCGCGTCGAGAGCTGAAAGCTAAAAGCTGAAAGCCGGGAAGCTGAAATCTGATTGAGTTCGCCCACTCGGTCAGCAGAAATCATGGACTACCGCCAAGTTACGACCGCGAACTACTGAAGAGTTTTACCAGCCATTTGCAGTTGAATGGAGAAGTGCAAAAGGATTGACTGCTGAGGATACTGCGGAGGTGTGTAAGAACTTCATCTAAATGCCAATTCAATTCATGTGAATAGCAAGACAATGGGACTCTGATTTAAGCGCCAAGATAATTACGAGCTGATTTATCTGAGAATGCTAAGTGTAATGGGAATTGTATTAAATATACACGTTTTTGAACGGTAAAAGATAGAAAGAAACTTATAATGGGTGTTTATATTTTTAATAATATTAGCGTTTTCAAAATTCATTTGGGTTTCAGATGTATACAAATAATCAAATAAATAATTTCAACTGCAACGAATGCAGGTAAGGATAATTCCGAAATTTAGATTAGCTCACTAAGATATAATACATTCAACTGCAAATAATGCAGGTATGGGTAGTTCCGAATTTTAGATTAATTCATTAAGAAGTTATGTAGTCATATCTTGAATCTTGAATTTTTTAAATAGTTTAAGGTATAAAAATATAGATGTGAATTGTGAATTGAAGTTTACAACGAAAATTAAATAATTTAGGAAGGAAATTATAAATTAGAAAGGAACATACCTAAGACTATCGATGTTATATTCTGTTATATTCTGGTACCTTTTCGAGAACAAACACATATAATATTATAAACAAAATTAATTTAAATAAAAAAAAAAAACATTAAATTTAACGTAAATTATTTTTGTTGCACCTGATATCTATGAAGTACACTCGAAAAGACACAATTCCTGTTTAGTCTCCAATAATTTTCAGATGTCACATTAGGACAAAAACAGAAGTGGCATAAATACAGTCATGCCCCCTGGGCCAAGATAATATATCAAAATCACCAAAAGCAACTACATCTATACTACTTCCTACCTCCCCTCCACCCCCTCGAAGGCTATACCAATGCTTAAGTTAATAAAATATAAATAAGCATAAATCACGCACACGAGCAAACATGAACATGAGCATGATTAACAAGGTCATTTAACGGCACTTGTTTCACTCCTTGTCCGGTCGGGTCAACAAAAACAAAAACTGGGCGTGTCCCATGAAAACATTAGTTTCGCAAAGGCTTAAACAAGCCCTGTGCTTGTGCCCAAATCTAAGTCCCACTCCTTATGAAAATTCGATTATTGTGTTAAATGCTGCAACGCCCTATGGCGGAGAGGGGAAGTCTCCTCTCATTCACGTCTAAATGTTGTGTTTTGTATGGCCACAAAAATATATATTACTCCAGGGAGACATTTGATAATAACTTGCGGGCAATGTTGACTATAATCAGCATAAGTTAGCCAACTTTCTTTCATATTGCCCTTATTGCAGTGGGCCCTGCCTCCAGCCACGCCCCTGCCTGCCGGGCTTCTAGGTTACGGCTTGGCCATCTACCCGGGTAACGTGAGCGCAGACAACGCACATATTTTGGGCTGACACAGCGCGCATTAATCATTTGTATTGGTTTTTTTCTTTTTTTTTGGTTTGTTGGGGTAAACAAGTAAATTTCTGTGGTTAAGTTGAGGTAGAAGATAGCGCCGGGGAAAAACATCAGAATGAAAACTAAGCCGATTAAAGAGTATGAGAAAATGCTGCACGTGAGAAACAAAACAAAGGGAGCATAAGCTGGTTATTGTTTTATTGCGGGCTCGTAGCTCGAAAAGAAACAGTAGAAGAGGAGATGTGGATTATTAAATAAACACTGCTATGAATATAAAATAACATTAAATATATCAATTACTCGAGAGGATAAAGAAAAATATTTTAATGAAAAACCAAATTGATTTAAAGCGTAAGTTAGCAAAAAAAATTTTGACACATTTATTAAATGAATATAACAAAAAATTATAATTTTTAAATCTATTGAATAATTGTATTATTATTAACTTTGACACAATATTGTTATATTTAATTTAATTTTAAATATATTTTTTTCATGTTTATAAGCACAGTGGATATTATAACTCTCGATGGCAAATATAATTTTGAAATTATCAAAAAATTACTCTCCTTGCGTTTAAGGACGTATTTTAAAGTAAAATAAAAATGGCACAATAACTATCTTAATTCTTCAACTAACTTAACGAATTACTTTTCTTGTATTAAGAAACGTAATATAACATATTAAAAAATATTGTACGCACATTTAATCAATTATATGGCTTTTTTAAAATAAATAAATATATTGCAGGTCCAGTAATAGTAATTTATCAGTACTTAACACCGAGTGATAACTGTAATTTAAAATTTCATATGGAAAATGACATTTAATTATTTATATCAATATTTACCATTTTACCACTTATAATTTTGGTATTTTTTCTTTACTTTATTTTAACTCTATTGACTGATTATAGTTTTAAACAAATTTATTGACTAATGTCCACAATGTTGACAACTGCATTATAAAGTACATAAAAATTCTTTACTGCTTAAGCAGACCTTTCATTCAACTCTTCCACGTAACACACACGCGAACATTTAAAATTAATTTCAGCACTGCCTTAAAAACAAACCGGCGTCTATTTGATAGCGACATAAAGGTACTTTTGAGCAGCTTCAGAAGAAAAAGTCAAGAAATCCCAATATTTTTTGCTGTGATTGTCTGTGCTGCAAAACAAATCGGTCAGTTCCGCAATTCACAAACACACACAGAGAACAGCAAAAATGAGGAGAAAAACAAAATAAAAAAACGATGAAAAACACATTGAGCATACGAGTCCTTATAAATGCGTTGCACAGCTCCATTTGAGAAATTGTCTGCAGCTAGTCAATTGTTTGTGGCTTTTGTGCACATAGCTGCCATATCATGGCCACATTTCAGGCCAACTCCGCCCTGCATTCACCCGACCCCTCTGACGACTGCTTCCATTAGCTGAAATTTGATTTGTAGTGCGAAGCATTTCTGACATTTCCACTTTGAAATGCAGACAGACAATTGCAAAGATTTTCGCATTGTAACCTGCTTAAAATTGCATTAAAATCTTAAAGTCAAAACACGGACAAGGTCCTGACTTCCTTAAGCATAAACAACAAAAGGTGAATCCATGCTGGGAAGCCTGTATTCTTGTCTGCTGAAGACAAATAAAAAATTATGTTGTATACCACATGGTGTCTCAAGCCAGACTCAGGCCATGGCATATGCAGCAAATAAAATTTAATTAAATAAAAAAACAAAAAAACCAACGAACAGCGACTTTCAAATGCCCTACCAGATAAAAACCAAAACAAATGAATGAATAAGATATATTCAAATGAAAGCATTTGCTATATTTACATTATTTTGAAGAAAAATATAAGAAAATATATATTACATTTAACTAACTTATTCAAGCAACGAATACTAATTTAGCATTATTTTCCCACTTCCACCTTATATACAATTTTGATACGCAACAGAACACAAAAAAATATATTTTTTCTTGAAGTGGACTTCAAGATTGAATTTTTTAATTGTTATTGTTATCATATAATGTTATTATTATCATATAATGATAAACAATTTTAGCTTACCAAGTCATGACCTCCTTTGTAACTTAATTTGTTTAATAAAAACTTATTTTTAACTCTTATTTTTTACTTTTAGTTTAAAGTTAAAAACTGATAATCATATTTGCAATTTTTATTTAAAAGTCATGAAAGAACTTTTATTATCGTATTTTTTAAAACACTTAAAAATGCATATAAACGTTATTCTCCGACATTTATTAAAAAAAAAAGTTAAAAAAAATTCTATTCAAATATATTTTGAACCACACATATTTGTAATGACGTTATTATATAAATCTGATATAATCTAAACTTTTGTATATATGTTTAATATATTTGCTTTTTTTGTTAAAAAAAAAGTTGATTATTTTTATTAATATTTGTTTCTCTTATTTTATGCATAACTTTATTTTATTTTCACCAACATAAGCATTTTCTTACTCATAGTATATATGCCTTGCATCTTCCGAACTGATGCGTAAATTGCAAAAGGTTTCACAACAAATTTATGGGCAAAGCAGCTAAAGGGGGAAAGAAACCATTTGCAGCTTTTCCTCCTTTTAAAAGCAGGCGCGTAGTTGGCTGTGCTGATGATGTGTTCCGTCAATTTACACGCTTAATATATCAAAATATGCGACTATCAAAACATATAAAATTTATAACGCGTATTGCGAAGCCACATAAAAAAAAAAAAACACTGAACGTGTTTTTTATGTGCACACGAAGCGCCTGCGAGTAGGCAGTATTAAATTTAAAGCGCTTACAGGTGCGGCAGTGTGTGTGGGTCTGTGTGCACACGTGTGTGTGCAAGCTGCTATTAGCTGAGCAAATAAACAACGTTTTGCCATTTTTCATTTCAGACGGCATACAAAAAGAGTAAATAGAAAAGTGAAAGCAGTTAAAACAAACGAAATCAAATACTGCATAAGCGACAGAGTGTGTGGGCGTGAGGGAGGTGTGCGTGTGTGAGCTGGTGTGCGACCATGTATGGCAGCTCTATGGTGGCTTGTTGCACTTGTTGCAGGCGCAAAGCCAAACGAGGCAGTTCACATACAACCCACATCGCCTGCTCTGTATGCAGCAAGAAAATGAATTAACAAATTAAAAGTGTAACATATTGGCCAGGGGCAAAGGCAAGTGGATGTTGCATGCCGCATGCCGCAAGCTGCACACTGCCTGTCGGCATCGGCTGCCGCGGGCTGCTTTAAGTTGATTTTAATTAAATTAGCCAGAGCACAGCACATGTCAGTGATATGGACGAGACCAGCGCCTGGTCCAGACAACTCACTTCTGCAAAGGGTTAGTAGCCGCCCCTTTAAACGAGTTGCAAGTTGGAAGTTGCAAGTTGGCTGTCATTATAAACGACAGCGTTTATCGCCTTGTGGGAGTAGCAACTCGTAAAACTTTAGTTTAACTGCACTTTCGACTTAATAGTGTCGGCCAAATTCATAGAATATTCAGGGAGCTCCTTGATCCAGAGTGTGCTTCTCTTTGCTATTTATCAATATTTTATTTAAGTGTGTTCAGAAAATAAAAAAGGAACTAAACTAATTAGTTTGACAGATGAATTTTAAGAAAGTTTTATTAAACAGCTCGTGTTGGTAAAAAGTTATTTTTAGAAAGTAAAACCTTAGAGTGACTAGCCTGAGTGCAACTCGTATAGTAGGTGAAAATATAAATAAAAAAAAGCGAAAATTGGTTAAGTGTATATAAATAAATAATTACTAAACAGTCTTTTAGATATTTTCAACACTAGAGAATTCCCTTGTATAAATACTTTTTTTGACAACGTTTAATAAAATAAATAGCAAAATGGAATTAAATCAAAATTAGTTCAATTTTAGTTTTATCTTCTCTTCATTGAACCACTCAAGCAATATGTAAATAAAAATCAAAACAAAACATTTAATAAAAGAATATACTCTTATCAAATAAGAATGCGCTTTCTTTTGTTATAATTTGCTTATTATTATTGTCTTTTGTATGAAAAACTAACTTAAGTTATCGATAATTACTCACATGTAAGAGGTTATTTTGTGTATAAGTATTTAAAGACTCTATCCTATTTAATAATAAAAATGCTGCTAAGGACTGCTTCTCACGTTGATTAACAACACTCTCTTCCGTATGGAACATAATAATAATTGTATTCAATAGTTTATACTTTATATTTAAACAGTTGACAATTATTCACATTTCTCTTAATCGTAGCTGAACAATAAAACACTTTTGCGAGCGCACACAACTTCTCTCCTCAGCAGTTGAATTTCCACTCCTCTGATGTTGCCTCTGATTTCAAAGACAATACTAAATCGATGCTGCCACCTTCTTGCGTTAATCGATAAATACTAAGATATTATACTTATGGTATTTTCAAATTCCTACAATAATAATAACATATTATTATTATTAATTAATCAATTCATATAACTCATATGATTTGATATTTTTTGTAACAATATCACTTAATACACTTGATTACATTTATGTATTCCATTCTAACCAGTTCAATTTCCCCTTGATATACCACCAAATTTTACTTTGGCTTTCAGTCTCAGGCAATGTGTAGCTTAAACACAGTGAAAACCCTTCAGCAAAACACTTTAGATAAACGGGGCGCTTGCATAGCGACCCCAGAAAGCGAAGTCAACTGAGTGATTACAATACACAGCGGGGACATTTGTAACGCTGTGCCCCGCACCCATCTAAAACGCCGTCACCCGACGCCGTCGCCATTTTATTGCATTTTTATCTCCATTCTGTGCGGTGGGCCTTACTCTTGCTTTTGTTTTCTCGTTTTTTTATGTCTCCGCTGTTTGTCTGTACAGATAGATAATTTTATGGAGCCAAGTCTGGAAAGTTGAAAAATGTGCCACATTTTGGGAGAAATTTCCACTTCCTAGCTACAAACACTTTAAAAATGAGTTAAGCTCTTTTTCCGTAATAAAAAACACGAAAATGTTCCCAACGAATTTTCAGAAAGTAGATTACCATATCTTACCATATCTTAAGCTTATGCCTCCATATAAACAAATATGTTAGGATATACATGGACTGGGAATTACAACGCGGACATCCAATCTTAAAAAAACAGGCGTTGTAAAACGAAGTTCGAACGGGAATTCGTGACTTTTTGGTGTTAAAATTTCATAAATATATTTTATTCTAAAAAACAATATGAATCATTAATGATTTTATAATCGATCGTTAATGTTGTATAAATAAATATATAATTCTTGAAGTAAATATAAAATACTTATTATAATCATTATCATAATCGAAATTTACGTAAAAAAATACAATGTTACTTAGATTGAGTATGTACATATATTAAAGTCTTGCATAAAAATTTTTTTTTATAAAAATGTGTTTTACAAATTTCTGGGATTTTATACCGAAGTGCAAAAGTTGGACAATATGACGCTCTAAAAACAGACTACAGAAATAAGGTAGGACAGGCAGTCGGACGGACACTCGGCTGTTGCTGCTGCTTAAGTTAAAATATACATTAAGGAGTCGCAGATGCCTTTTTCTATTCCTTTTTTAAAAACTATTGTTGTATTGGACAATCTTATCTTAACTTTGAATTTCTCTTTTGAAACTTTATTCATTAATTTAAAAAGCCCAGCTGAGCGTTAAGCTAATTTGACTTAAGTCAAGACACAAGGAAAAAATCAACATGTTTTTGAATGCTCTTCCACTGGCAGACCAACCCATTGTATATATAAGTATATATGAAAATCCTCGTACGTATGGAAATGCAAAGCAAACATTTGACTGCAGCTGGCCACATAATAAATCCTCTGGATGTCGCGAAAAAGAATGGGTTTTCATTCGATTTTCTCGCATGGCTGGCACTCATCAGTCGCAGCCCAATCACAGTCAGAGTCAGCGTCAGGGTCCCCACTCACGAGTCGCAGCGGTTACAATCATTTGTTATTTGATTTGCCAACCAGAAGGCACAGGCTGGCCGGCAGGCAGACGACGGACATCGGACAACGGACGTTCCAATTTGCCAAGCGATTGCCGGTTATCGCTGTCGCTGGCCCGGGGACAGTTTCACTTCCTGCCCAGCCCCTCTCCCCGCAACTACCAAGCTACTCCACAATTACAATTCAGGCGACGTATTGTCAATTTTGGAAGCGCAATTTTACTGGTCCGTCACTTGAGAACGCTGGCAGCACCATCATCCGATCACCCGTTGTAGCCCGTAAACAAACAAAAGCTGTCCCCTGATGACTCCCATGACTTCGATGTCAGTCTGATGAGGTGTTGATGCGAGTGGTCAACTTGGCAAAGTAGCAGGCCAAAGAGCAAACTGTGCAGATTCGGTTTGAAGGAACAGACAGCTATAGGTAACAGTTACTGAAGAAGCATGTTCCTAATTCCACTTTTCAAGCAATCGCATACAAACGCAACTAGAATCCTTTTAACAACACAACTCTAGTAGAACCAATTTAAGAGGAACCCCTTTAAAAATGTTCAGATTTTTAATTTTTTTTTTTAATTTATGCAATTTTCTGCATATTTCTAAATTAGTCAAATAAATTATTAACTCTTCAACCATGCATAAATAACTTTTTATAGGCCTACTTGAATATGCCCTACTTAAAATAGAATTGCAAATGACTCAGGATTTCTCAAATCTAGCTTTTAAATCTTAACTCTTAAAATTCTTACAGCGAAAATACTTTGTAAACAATTTCAAGAGGCAATAACGAACAAATTCTAAATTATTGTTATTGAAAAATTGTTTAAAAAAAAAGGCAACTTTGGCAATTACGAATAATGCATAAAAGCTCAAATAAAATACATTAAGCTTCCCTATACAACTCCATTCAGCTGCAATTTATATGACAAATACTGCCAATCCTCGATGCAGAGGCACTTTTGATTTGACCTATGCAAAAGTTTCGATTTTCAAACCATTCGCATTACTTAGTTGCACTCTTTTTTTTGAGACTTTCTTTTGGCTGGTGAAAGGAAACTTTTGTTTTACTTTTATGGCGGCCAAAAATCGTTAAAAAAAATGTTTTCTTACAAGTTGAATTTAAGTTGAAAACTTTTCTAATTAAAATTAAATAGAAACTTCGCTTGCTGTGAAGTTTTGATTACTATTTACATTTGTTTTTTACATATTCTACCAGACATTTTTACTTTTCCTTACCCATATTCAAAATTGTTGCCAAGGTGTTGTGGCTAGTATAAAAGAACTGAACAAAGAAAGTTGACCCAAAACTTAAACGGGGACAAGTGGGCGACAAACTTGAAGGTCAACTGGTTGCCAGCTCAAAAGTAAAAGTTTCATCGCTGACAATTGTGTCAACTCAGCTTTTAAAGTGCCAAAGTTGAGCAAAGTGTGGAAAAGAGTAATAAGCAGAATTAAAAAATATAAGGAATACGCCAATGTATATCAATTAGAAAGTTGACAAAAATAATGTGTTTTATTTATTTAGGTAAGTCAAAGTCATCGAAAAACTTAATTTTATAAATGATATATACTATATGAAAACGTGCTTACCATAGGAGCGGGAAGACTTAAACTTTGCCGAATTAGCTGGTGGAAGCACTGTCGATGGCTTCTTTTGCATTTTCGATTAATTTTGAAAACATTATCATCAAAATATTGGTAAAAAAAAAAATTAAAGAAACAAAAGAAATATATATATAATGTATATGTAAATATATATATTTTAAATAAGTCTATAATATCATTCATAACAATTTAAACCTTCAAAATAAATTATTAAAGACACCCGTAATAATATTAACAACCTTAAACAATTTTAGCACTAACAACTATGGTAAACTATATATAAGCCTTCGATTACAGGTATGGTTAAAAACCTTGATAATACTTTAATAAATACCATTTATCAAAAGCATTGATACAACTATCAATTAGGAAGTTTTTTATTTACTTTTTGTAATTCCTCACTTAGACAGACTCAGCTATTGATGAC
The DNA here is from genome assembly GCA_035041545.1 of Drosophila colorata. Classification (NCBI taxonomy): domain Eukaryota; kingdom Metazoa; phylum Arthropoda; class Insecta; order Diptera; family Drosophilidae; genus Drosophila; species Drosophila colorata. The sequence goes on from JAWNLD010000013.1 coordinate 5,940,452, forward strand.
TTAAAACCTGGTGAGCTCACATCAAATATATCTTATATGATAACTGCCAAAACTATCGATTTTACCTACTAACGACTATTAAAACTATTTTTTTTCGCTCAAATGAATAAATGACAGTCTTAAAAGTCAAGCTTCACAAATAAAAAGACATTTAAAATGTCTTCCAGACCCACAGCAAATCCACTTCATATTGGGCATTTTAATAATGAATGTTAATTTGCATTTAATTTAATAACGGCAGGAGGCAGTCATAACTGCGTTGAGTTGACTTCCGCTTGAGCTTAAGACACTTGCCAAACCATTAGCCCCCGCTGAGGACTACGCCCATTGCGGGCGCCATGCATAAATTTTCATTTGCCAGAGCGAGAGAGAGAGAGGGTGATGGAGTGGAAAGGGAGTGGAAAGGGAGAGAGAGAGATTGTTGCGCCTACAATTTACATAATTTATTAACGAGAGTTTGAGCGTCAGCTTCCGTTGAGTAAACTAAGGGCCGGCGCCGGCCTTGGGCCGCAGGATCAAGAGGGCAGCAGGAGAAAAGGGACGAGCTAGGCCCGGGGTGGCCGAGGGTGTGAGCGCTGCTCATGCATAATTAAACACGTAATTAACCATTATTAACAACGTCTGATTTCTGTAAGAACTGCTAGGCAGTTACCTAATGAGTTTGAGAACAATTTCCCTGGCAAAGATTCCCAAGCTTCACTTGTCTGGTATTTGGGGTTCAATCAAAGAGGACGCACGTTTGATTTGTGTCCAAGTTACAGTAACAGTTACAGTTACAGTTGTTAATGAACATTAATTAATTAAGCGTCTCTCGAGCCTTGCCTACGTGTCGAGCAGGTGAAACTTTTACGCTTGGACACCTAACAGGCCAATTATGTCAGCTTTGGACACGATTATTTTTGTTTTTGTCGTTATTGTTGTTTCTGTGGTCTTGAGGTGTCCTTTGGCTTTTGAACAATGGATTTTGCTAAGTAATTGTTTTCAATTACTTGTGAATGCTCCATTTGCCAGCCTTCAAATGCAACATAATAATCAGTTGAACGAGCGAAAATAATGGGACAATAAATGTGCACACCATGTGTGGCATTATGACTATGAATTCTATAAAATTTATGCAAATTTTTCGTAATATTAACAAAACAATTATGTGCCTGTGGCATTTATTGAATTGTTTTTGCGTACGGATATTTTGACCAAATTCGTTTGGCTTGGTTCATTATGACTATGAGAGAGGAAACTAATTTGTGCATGATAAAAGCCATTTGGCTGGCTATTAATTAGCCCAACTAACTAATGTCAAATTCTAAACAAATGCGACAATTTCAGGGACCATAATTAAATGCGCATTAAAGCAATAAAAATGTGATTGTTTGGCAAAATTATTTCAAGCTTTTGCTATTTAGCTGGTTGTGCAAAAAAATATCTATGCTTTTTAGTGTCTAAGCTTTCATTGTTTGCATAACTTAACATTTTAAGCATTTTATAAATTATTTTCTCCAACTATTTTTTACACTACTTTTCACAGCTCCTGGCAGCTGGCTCGTGCCTTCTGGCGGGGCAACTGAATTCTTTCAACTCCCCGCTGGAAATTCGCTCATAACTTTCACAATTAGCACACAAAATGTTGGCAGCAGCTCGGCAATTCTTTGTGTGAACTGCGGGAGAAAATGTTAATTTTCAGCAATTTCTGTGCAAATAAATTTTTCTAGGCGCCTCATTCGCACCTTGAATGAATAAGTCAAGAACATAAATAGTCCAATGAAGTCAGTTTTATTCCGAAGACATAGTAAATTGCGACATAGGAATAGAGCATTTCCCATATTTATAGCTAATTCTTATTTATAACTTAACTTGTTAAAACTAAATAAATGTTTAATATCCTTTGCAATTTCTATCTAAGCAGAGATTTACGCAAACGCCCAAAAGTGAATATATCAATAAAAAATACAAACAAACATAGTTAATATTAATTGTTGTATAAATAATATAAAATTCTTAACGGAAAATCTGGAAAAATGTTTTCAAAATGTTTGTGCCATTTCTATTCAATTTGTATTTGGCTTTAGAACTTTTAGCCAGCAAACTTAAAATCTAAAATCAATTTTATTTGATGACACTCTTAGTTATTTTCACAGAAAACATTTGCCACCTTGGTGATGTGCGGCAGAAAATTCATAAACAATTTTGTACAAAATAGAATTTGCAATTTTCTACAATTGTATTTCTAACTTTGTTTTCGATGTATTCGAATTAAGTTAAATAGTTTCAACAACATATTGCAATATTTTAAAGATTGAGAGTTAAATATTGAGATTTAAGTTTGTTTTAAAGTTTGTGTTTTTATTCACAATTAATTTCGTTTATTAAATTTAGTAAATTTAATCATAATTTGTATACCCTGAACCCATTGACAATGGGTAAACAAGGTATAACGGTTATGTACAAATGTATGTAACCAGAAGGAGGCATCTCCGACCCCATAAAGTATATATATTCTTGATCAGGACGACGAGCTGAGTCGATTTGGCCACGTCCGTCTGTCTGTCCGTCTGTATGAGCGATCTCAGAGACTACAAGAGCTTTTTAAGTTCGTGTATTCGTTTATTTCAAATGATCGATACCCCGCCCCGTTTTCTTATTATCAATATTCATCATTTTTTGAGCTTATCTCAGAAACTATGAAAGCTAGAGCCATTAAATTAAATTATATAAGTTCTCATTAAGGATACCTGCTTTTGTATGTGTATGTGGTTTTGTGTATATATGAATGCAAAGGGGCTCAAATGTATGTAATGAAAGCTCGGTTCAGCGTACCTCCTATTCGGGCAGTCCCGACTTGTTTTTATCAAATTTGTAAACTTTAACCTTGGATCAGTCTCTGCCCAGGGCAACCAACTTAGAAACCCAACCATCCGGGCAACTGCTTGTCATGCAAAAAGCAATAACCAGCTGCCTAGTGCTAACTGCGAAATAGGCTCATAAATTCTAAGCAAATTTATAATTTCACACCTACCTATCCATAACGAGCTGCAGAAGGAAAAAAGGCGAAATGAAAAAAATAGGCAAACTATTTGCCAATGTGCATGGCTCGGCTTGTCAGTGGCAGCAATGACAAATGTTCGCTAGACAGGCAGCCGGAAAAATGTGTGAAAAGCCTTCCAGCCCATTGCCCTGCCCCACCAACCCAGAGCACAGACAGGGAGTTAGTGAGGGCTGAGCGCTGACGAGTCCTGCAGCCCTAATGACAGCGAGCATTGCATGTTTGCCTAGTGTTAATCATAAATGGTCTTCAAGCTGGTGCTGCATAGCACACAAAAAAAACGCCCCCAGCCCACAGCTGAATACCAACCAAATTCCTTTATCAATTTATGTGGCCATCTCATATTGGTCTAATTAAAAAGATGCCAATGTCGCCACCGATGGTAAGCGATGTAAAAAGTGCAACTACAAGAATTCTATGCCCGTTTGAAAGGGCACCAAAGTATGCAAAGTGAAAGCAAACCGAGGACGGGCGATAAAATTCAGCGAAAAATGGCAATTACCTTTTCTACAAAATGTCGCGAGCGCAAAGCGTTTTAAATAAAATGTGACAGCTATTTGGGCGCTCAAGCGGCGGCTTGGCTAATGGAAAGATTGTGAGCACTTGATTTATGGCCCACGATGACGGCACAGAGGCATGCAATGCGACTCCAAGCATTACAAGAAATATATAGAATGCTAAAGTCCTTATTTAGCGGGATAAACTCGGCACTCTCAGATTTTTATTAAGTTTAATATCGATTCTACTCATTTATAATGTATCACTTTGCGACTTTCTCTCACATTTTAATTTTGGATTATCTACTATATGTATTACCATATTTTATTAAACAGCCTAAATATACACTAAGCAAAAATCCACTACATATAAGTCACAGTGTTAATTCAATGGCAGGTTACACCCAAGTGTAATTTGTGTATTTTAAATCTTTATTCGGTACGTATACAATTATAAATCTACAAACATAAATTGTAAATAACTAATAAAAGGATTGACGCTTAAAATCTTTTAAAAAAATTTATATATATGAGAAAAATTTAAAATTTTACATTTTAAATAAATACACTAATTCTGTGAACTTACACATTTACATAATAAAACATGAATTTTTGGTATGGCAGCTCGCAACGTACAGGGTATCCGTCAGTCGGGCACTCCCGAGTAGAGCACTCTCTTAACTATTATCAATATATATTTTTAAAGTATTAATCGTATTTTTTTTCATATTGTTTGTAATTAAGAAAATCAACTGTTGCATTTAAAATTTGAAGAAAAAAAAATGGAGAAGGTTTGAACCAAATCCTAGACTTGGGTGCGGATCATAAGCCAAGAAAATTTGCAATTTCTGTGCTGCTACCTAAAGCTCGAGTAGAAGTATGTTAGGTTTTGTCTATAAATATTTGAAGGGAACTTCAGAACTAAATAGATGTCATCCTTTATTTAAGCATTCTTGACTGGATGCCGCTGACTATTTTATGTAGCTATTTTTCTCTTCATTTAATTTGCTTTCCATGTTTACTATCACCATCTTTCTGATAGTTTATCTTTTTTGATTTCTATCATTCTCCTCCTTTTCATTCTCTGTCTCTCTCTCTCTCTCTACCTCTCTCTCTTTCTATTTCACTCTCTTTCTATCTGTCTCTTGCTACTATCTGAGATACATATCAACATAACTTTTAGCTTTCTTTAAAAAATGTTGACAGAATTTATCATTTTAAAAGTATTTGAAAACTTTTGGAAACTACACAAATGATGCTACCCGCAACGTCGCGTCGAATTTGCGCTCAGAAAGTCATCCTTACAGCCGTGCTGGTAGGTGTGGGGATCTACCTTATAATCTGTCAGGTTTCGAAACTACATCGAACCACGAAAGGCATTCGTTCCGTTTACTTTATGCGACCTCGTATGCATCTGGAACAAAATGGCGATTACTGGATCTATAACAGCTTTGTGCGATCCCAAAGTCCCGATCTGCAGGGAAATGCAAGTCTCACACTGACCACACACGGCACCTACAGGGACTTGAATTATATGAAGCGGCTGCTGGTGCACTGGAATGCTCCAATTAGCATGGCTCTCTTTGTGCACCAGAATGATTTCCAGGAGACGCTAAACCACCTTTACTACATAAAACACTGCACATCCCTTATCCTGAGCTGGTCGCAGTATATATCCCTGCAGCTGGTCTTCTCCGACAAGCATTTGCCGCGCCTATTCCACCAAATGCTCTGGAAACGTCCGTTCGCCACGCCTTGCAGGCAGTTTGTGGAAAAATATGACTCGGTTTTGGCCAACAATACCAAACGCGGAATCTATCCATTGCATCTGCTGCGGAATGTGGCTCGTCTGAATGCACAGACTTATTATGTACTTCCACTGGAGCCGGGAATGTGGCCCACCGAGCATTTCATCATTAATTTCTTTCAGTTGGTCGATCTATATTACCCGAAACAGCCGCTTAAGAGGTGACTAGAACACTTTTTTGCCCCAGCGCTTGATAAAGGAATCTGAACTCTATCCAACAGCATCTACTGCATACCAGTCTTTCCACAAGTCTGTGAGGACTTGAAACTGCCCAAAAACAAATTGCAACTCTTGGAAATATTGCAGCCTTTTCTCAATGGTAACAGCACTTTTTCTAACACTGAACAAGCACAGATCAACAAGTGGCGGCCTTGGCTAGCAAATTCCACGCAAGATGGCGACATGACCGTATTCACGGTAACCAAAGAGCCCCACAACTGTGCTGTCTATGTCAGCCCTAACGCCTACGAGCCGCTCTTTGATCAGCGCTATGAAGATTCCATTTATGACACGAATTCTGTTCAGGTATGTCCGCTGCTAGCCAACAATATCTCTATATTGTGCTCTTGACGAGCGTGCCCGACTGAGAAATACCCTGTACTAATTGTATTGACACAAAAAAAAAAAAACAATCATGAACCTTGCCGTCGGGTGTCTTATTTTAAGAATAATTTTTACTATATAATACCAAACACATTACCTTATTTATGCAACGTACTTTTGTCTACTTTTAGGTACATTTTTTTAATAATTTTTGTTAATTTAAAAAAAAATTTTAAAATATGAAATTAAGAATAATTTATACTAAATTCAAGAATATTAAATAACATAATGTTCTTGAAATTTTACGAGAAACCCGACACATATTATCTAGTAATCGAATTTTGATTTAAAATGTCACGTGTAGCTTGCACACAGTAAACCACTTTGATTGCAATCTGAAGCATTTTTAATGTTTATAAAAAACAATTAGTTTTGAAATGTAGGTTTAAATATTTCGACTAAAAAAATACGAATTTTTATTATTTTTGACTTTACCTATTATCTTATTATGCGCTTTCCTTCACCATTAGCAACCTTATATTTGGTGCTATTCGCTTTCTTTATTTCAGCTACAAGTTCTGGTTGGCCTTGGATTTGACTTTATTATCTTGGATGGCACATTTATTATACGCCGAAATTCAAGTGACGAACTGGAGTATTTTAAAAATGCACCAAACGTGTTGATCTCGTCCCAAAAGCGGAAACACATACGCGACCTAATCAAATTGAATACTCTCGCACTGGGCAACTAGCGCAATAAAACATGAGACTAAGCATCCCTACACTTCTTTAACTCTGTCTCTGACTCCAACTTCGACTCGGACTCTGACTTTGACTTGCATTCACGCGCGTACTTGGACTCCATTGCATGGCACTTAATCAAATTGTCTAGCTGCTTCTTTACGCCTCTCGTTTTTGGCATTGCATTTTATATGCTACTCTTTTTTTTGGGCTTTTTAATGCCATTAGTGGCACGGAATTTTATTTCTCATTTGGCGTCATTTTTCATTTTCCTTGGCATTGCATACAGCGAATCGAGTGAGATAAGCGGAGACTGCTTACTTATAAATAAGGTTTGAAGTTTCACATATTTCTAAGTAAGTTAACACCAAGATCAGATACTCTTCTTTTACCAAGAGCAATTTATAAGTTTAAAGTCTATTTTATGCAGGAGATAATTCGAAACTAGTTTGTTAATCAAACAGAAAATATATAAATAGCACTTTTAGATTTCGATTTAAAGTGTTTACAACTAAGAAATAAGTTGTTTAAAGCCTTTTTTTTATCAAATTGAACAAGATTTATAAGCATTATGTAGTTAATAAACAGCATATTCTCCAAATGGTAATTTAAAAAAAAATTTAAATTTTAAAGAAAATTAATAACATGCATAATTTTTCGTTTTTGATTTACTATCTATAGGATTCGCAAGAATTGTGTTCTATTATGCTATTAAAGGACATATATACAAATTGAGTCCTTCATTAAAATCTAATTTAATAATTTACAAAAAACATAAAACAATGTAAAATAAGGCACTGTTCTCAAAAAAAAAATTTGTTTAAGCTATCTATCTGTCTCTATGAAAGCTATCCTTTCCGAAATCAATATTGCTCAATATATTTACTTTATGGACGCGTTACAGATTTAAAAATAAAAAACCTCTCGTTATTGTTAAAAAAAATATATATATATATATTAATAAATAATTAAAATAATTTGTTTACATATTAGCTTTTCAGATATCACATTGTTTTCATCCAATATGTGTATTTAATTTTTACCAAGTCAGATGGCTTCGATTGTGAGCATTTAATTAGTGAATGCAATTCCAAAATAATATAATACTTTATGTAAGTCAATACATTTTTAATTACAGTAATGTTTTGCTTACCTCCAAGCTGTGTAAAACTTGACTTTTATGCAAGTAAGAAAACAACTGCAAGCTATCAAAAACTTGCTAAATGGAAATTTATATGAAAACTTAGTTTGCTCATCCACTTTAAATTGTCCCCACACAAGGACATTAACAAGAGTTTTATTAAAACCGTTTGGTAATAATGAAGTCGTTTTTAAACGAAAGCACCATGAACTAGAGTTAATGTTAATTTTTCTTGCCTGCAGTTTTCAGGTCAGGGTCCCTTTCCCGGTCTTGTTACCCCTTTCTGATACACTTCTCATTTTATGCATCCTGTCACTACGTTTTACAATTGAATAGTTAATCTATTACTTATATATCAATCAAGGTTGTAGGAATAAGCAGCTTTAATTATTTGCCACTTTTGCGTTTGATATTATTATTTGCAAAAGCTTTTGCATATTTACCGCTGCGCCTCTTTATGAAAACCACAAAATTCCATTAATTTATTTGCGGTTGCAAAAAAATGAATTCCGAATGTTCTACGCCAACACAATGAACTGTGTGAAAATGGGGCCCAAACCTAAACCCAAACTCGGCGCTGTTAGCTGCTCTTTACAACTAATAATTTAATATTTTATGCATGACCTGCAAAATAAACAGAAACAGAAAATTGGTAACAGCACAAAAAGAAAACATTTGCCCATTTATAAGCGCATTGTCTCTTCACGTTTTTTTTTTGGAATGGTGGGGGTATGCAAAGCATAAAAAATGGGCGGCGCGTAACTTTTGGCGAAAGTTTTCAGCAAAGGAAACTGAGCAGAAAAGTTAATATTAACGCTGAGCGACGCATTTTGCCTTAATTTTTCGACCTCCCCTTCCCATTGCTCTCCACTCCTCTTGCGGGCCACCCCTAGTTGTTTTTCGGCCATTTTGACGCCAAACACGTAGCTTCTCGTTCTTGGTTTGCCCTTTGCTTTGTTGGGTAAAATCTTGTTAGGGTTCCTTTTCTCTCAGAGCTTTATTTGCATGAACTCTTCAAAATCGTTTATTTTCATTTTTTTCTTTTATTTTTGCTCTTATTTTTTATTATGGAAATTTTGTTGTGCAAATTTTCAATGCTGCGTTCGGCATACAAAGCAATCGGCACACGTTAAACAACAAAAGGATTCGAAATTCGTGCAAACTCAATGCGAACAATTATATGAGTTTGCCAAAGGTAAGCAGCGCAATTGAAATGCTATTCATATACCTCTACCTCTCGATGTACTTTTATTTTCGGCGAACAATCAAGTCGCTGTAGGGCTTCATATGTATTTATATATTTCACAAATGTTAAGGTCAATGTGTGACCTTTAGAAATGACTGCAAAGAAATTCTAATTAAGATTGGTTTGGATAATTCAAGTGTCCATAAATTGTATTCATTATACATTGTATTTTTTTTAAATTTATCTAACTAAATTTAAATATTTTTAGTTTTCAATCAGAGCTTTGCGAAAAAATACCCATTTGCATATAATAGTTAACGTTTAAACTTCAAAACTTGTATTTTCCGTTTTATATTTTTACATATTTTAGTTACATTTAAACTTTTATTTGCAAACATAAGAGCTCTTATTTCTTCAACCGCAAATATAAGAAATTTGTATTCAAATTCAAAACAACGTAGGCACTTAGGATAGCAATGTAGCTTAAACTTTGTAATTAACAAGAAAATGTTAAAGCTTATATAGACAAAATACAAAGTTCATGATCAAGTTACCCCAAAAAGTTTGTCAGACTGCGAAATTTCTGTGTGGGAGTTGAAAATATTCCTGGCTAATTGGATACTGATAAAAATAAAAATAATGCGCAAACAATTTGAAAATTGTTTGTCAGCTCGCCGTTCGTTTTAAAAGTGGGATTGATTTTGATTTTTAACTGAAACCTGAACAAACTGCTGACACATCATTGCTGCGTTAAAACGAAATATAAAGAAAGGACAAAGTCGGACTCATTAAATACGGCGTAATAACTGAAAGGCTGCATCCTTGAATGCAAGGAGTGAAGCAGCGCCAGCAAATGAGAAATGCAAATGATGAAATAATGAAAAAGCCTTACCAAAACCAAACAAAGCCCGCAGGCGGCAAGGCATTAAAACAAAAAGTAGTTGAGCATAAAAACAAAGTGCTGCATCAAGTATGTGAGGCTCGGCAGCGTCTCCGTTTCGCACTGTATATGTGTGTGAGTGTGTGCGTGTGTGTGTGCGTGCGTATGTGAGTGCGCATATTTAATTATTCATACGCCCTGTCTGCCCGCAAAGTGCAAAAATGCATAAAGGCGCAGAAGTGAGCGGAGACAACGCAACAGACAAGGCTAAAGTTTTCCTGCCAGGCTTCAACTTGTAGTAAACAAGACGTTGCTGGATTGTGGCAATGGTGTGGGAGAGTTTGTGGAAATGGGGGAGGCAAGAAACAGTCGGCTGCATAAAGTTACCAAGCAGGCAAATTGGAAAGTGCATGGAAACAAATATGGAATTGCAGGCGTAATAAAATTAACTTTTGTTTTGGCATTTGCCTTGCCAAGTGTCAACAAATAATTGAAAATCAAATTGCTAAAATATTCAAATTGCGGTTTAAATTGTCTTGATATGTCAACAGTGCAAAGAAAATAAATCGATTCGATACCGAGAGCTTGAAATATGGAAATATTTAGCATTCTGGCAAGCTATGGGACAATTTACTGACACATGCTTTTTCGATATTTTCATAAAAACAATTGAATTTCAAATAATTAAAGAAATAAACATTCGTGCCTAAAATACCCTGGTAATCAGTTCCATTAAATTGTATATATTAAACTTATTCGGTTAAGTCAAAACAGTAAACTTTAAATTACTTCCCTTTTTAAAAATAGATACGTGGGTTTGTTATCAACTCAATGTTTCATACAGTATTCAGCATTTATATAAGCTTTACAAACATTTAAAGCCACGAGGCTTGTTTAAATAATCTTACGGAAACGGACCATCTTATTTTCCTGCTTCAAATAGAACAACTTAAAATTAAATTTGAAAATGAATAAGATTATACATAAAATGTTTACATATTAAAATGATTGCTAGAAAACTGAAAACAAACCTCACTGTTTTGTTTTTGTATAGAATAACCAATAGTAATCTTAACTTAGGGCCGTTTTAAGATCTTGCCGACAAAGTTGACTGTATCTTTAGTGCACTTTACACTAAAAGCAGCCTTTATCTATTTTCATTCCCACATCTTGATTTTAACATAACATAACATCACATGTAAAATTTGTGACAACATGGCATCTCGGGGCCCCAAAATGGGTCACACTCTAGCAAAGGCTGCCAATTTGAGTAGAAAATGTTGCCAGTCCGATCAAAAAGGTTGCTTGACATTTGAGTGTTATTTGTGAATTTTTTAATGAATCGAAAAAATAAAATAATGTCTCGGCAGAATAGGAAGAGGTGCAAAAATAAAAGCTCAGCTACTTTGTCATATGCAGAGCTTGAGCGAGTGGGCAACACTGATAACAGAACCAGATTGCCTTATTTGTCAACTCAGTGTTAAGCACTGATAGGGTGGATGATCTACCCTATTAGTTATCACATGGATTTAAGTAAATTTTTGACGTGAAAATCAACTTTCTCTTAGCGGCAAATCTTATCTACCCTATATGGTTGTCGGCAAGATGTGAGAACGAGCCTTAGTCAACAAAATTAATAGAAATTTAGTTAAAAGGTTACTACACTTTTTACTATAACAATATACTTGTTCGCATAAAACTAAAGCTCGAGAAACTCCTGGAGTTCATGGGGAATTAACAGTGCACCAATTTGTCTTTCATAGTAAAACGAATTTAATTTTAATTGATTTAATAAACCTATTTATTTAGTTATAGGCTTGTTTTCTTGCTTTTTGATAGTTGAGATGAATTATTGCGATTACAGATAAAATACCTTTTTAGATAGATAGACCGATAAACAGACAGACATTACTATATAGACCCTGCTGTCGAAACTGACCAAACTTTATAATTTACAGGGTTAGAGACAACTCCTCTTAATAGAAACACAATTCGTGATAAATTTAAAGTAATAGCTTCAATTAATTTGTAGGTGCTTTGGATATTGCACCAAACCAATTGACTATTTTATATATAGAGTACAGAGTATATTGTGTCCCTTTCTCCTTAACCACCATTGAATACAACATATACAGCATTCAGAAAGTTGTATTGCTTCTCTCCTCGGCTTACACACTTCACAATTGGCTTCTTACTTTGCTTAGAACTCTAGCGCACACTCGCAATTAAGTATCACAATGTTGAAGTTAATTCGAAGATAGTTGGTTCGTAAATGATGCATCGCTCACAAGTCTTTAAAAGTGTTTTAAACTTTTTAGAAATCTCTTAAGCATTCCCTCAACGCCAATCAGTATTTCGCTGTCAACGGGAATGTCTTCTTAGTATCAAGCATCAACACGTTTATCAAAGGCGTCGCTGACTATTTGTTGGCCCCCGTTGTCTAGTTTATCAGCGTCCCTGTTGCCATCATCAGTCCGCCGCACTCTCCCTCTCCTTGCACGCTGAGAATTTTTATGTCCTTCACACATCATTCAGCAACAAATTGCTGCGGGCGTTTCAAGGCGATGCTATTGCACACATAGCTGGACTGCTTGGAAATCTATTTGGGAGACAAAAAGAGGAAAAAAACAAAAGGAATGTCAACAGCCAACACAGCTTAGGACTGCGACTCCAATTCCGGGGTTCGTGTCCAGGCTGCGTGTCCATTTGAGGCAGCACGTGCCACGAGCATTGTACGTTTTATTATCATGAGCTGCGGCAACTTTTTATTATCTTTCAGCTGTGGTGTTCCTCTTTTTCTGTTTTTGCTCAGTTCCATGGATAGCTTTAACACTTTTCGACGCTATCCTTTGAAACTTGTGCCGTAAATATGACTTAATGGACTTTAAAGTAGACGACACTCGGGCCACGCGAAGCGCCTGTTTAACGAGCTGCCCAACATTCACTTGACCCACGTCAAGTTTTCACACATTATCGTAAAAATCATCTTTCAATATCCTGCACACATGTGCGTGTGTGCGTCGGTGTGTGTGTATGTGTGTGTGTGTGCTTGTGTGACTGTGTTTATAGAAAGAGTTCCATAAAAACGAACTGCTCTCAGCACAAATTGCAACACGTTTTGAAAAGTGCAACGAGCTAACAAAACGGGCGGCCTGCACTGCGTGTCCTGGATAAGTTACAGATACTCGAGCCAAGGCTGTGCCCGAGAGCGTGTTTAGTTTTATGTCTTGCTGAGCTGGCCGTAATAAAAATCGTGTAAATTGCTAAAATAAGTAGATAACTCGAGTTAATATTTCAGAGCAAAGCGCCAGCCCCTTGGCATAATCAACTTTAAAAACAGTAAAAATTAGGCTATAAACTAAATTAAAAGTTTTTTAATCAATAAATCTGCTAGATTCATTTTTTCTGTTATGGTAGACAGATTGTTGAAATAAAAATACACCATGGACCGCAAAAGACAAAAGTTGTTTGAATTTGCAGAATTTAATCTAGTTTAAAAACTGTTTTCGCCAGAGCACAACTTAGAGATACTCTGTACTCAGATTTAAATTAGCTTAGAACACATTGTGCTTACTTAAGGTAGGGAGAAAGGAACTGGGAAAATATAGAAATATAGAGAGAAGCTAAACGCATTATTTTAAGCAATATAAAATACTTTAAATTCGTTTAAAATACGATCTGCAATCAATCCACTACCATTATCGCCCACCAAGAACCTAAAAATAAATATTTTCAAAAAGTTTTTTATCCAAATTAGTTTAAATAAAATCCCAAAAATGATTTTACATTTCTTTCGCATTTCTTTACTTTCAGCAAGTAAAAATGCTCATGCTAGATGTGCTCGAAGTATATATACTGGACGTTTATTAAATCATGGTTTTGGTCTATTCATCAATGTAATTGATTCGTTTTTTTTTTTAATTTTTTTGGAAATCTGTCACATTTAAATCAACTAACACTTGCACTTAAGTTGTAGTCATAATTCTAATAAAGCTTCCTTCGAAGGCAACAATAGGTCGACTTTTTCATTGATGATTCAAGGTACATTATACACAAAATATTCTTCTTTTTTGTGGTTTTGGCATGCGTAGTGCAAAAAATAAATTGCAAAACAAAATTCAATTACTAAATGCAAATCCAAGGCGCCATCATTTTTTCATCCCATCCATATATGGCCCTCGATATATGTGTCAAAAAGCCGCAACCAAAAAGCTTTTGCCATTTATTTACCATATTTTATTTTGTATTCCGTTATAGAAACAAGTGTGGGGCGCGTCGCCATTTTATTTATGTATTTATATTTATTTCTTGAATGCTCCGCAAAATTATTGAGAACAGTTCGAGAGGCCTTTGAGCTTGTATTGTGTTAGCACTTGGCAAACTTGGCAAACACTGGCGGAAATTTGTTTTGGCTTTTGGGAACAGGAAAAACAACAAAACTATAGCTTGGAAGTTGCCAAACTTTTTGCAAGACGTAGATAATAGAATGCATAAATCTATATTAAAACTGAACAATTTTAGGGTTTATTTAATTGCTTAATATTGCCCGTGCGAACAAATTCCCTTGGCAATAAATACATTTTTAATAGCTCTTTAACTTTGAACCTAAGCCACAGACCACGAAATGCAAAAACTAATAGCCGAACATTAATAAATAAAATATAATAAAACTATGCATTTGTTATGCAAAATGGGCCCAGGCAAAACATTGCCAGCAAACCCGAAAACCAACCAGTTCTGCACAAATAAAAAAAGGAATAACAAATATTATATATTTGCTTTGAAACCGTGGACTAAACACACTTGTAAATTTTAAAATAAATATTCATGATTAAAACTTTTGTAGTATTAATTATTTAATTTACATAAATGTCGAATTCATAATTTTTTTCTCTAAAAATAGTTACATATACAGAGCCATTCATGCAACTAGCTTAACGATATTCAATAGGCTATTTTAGCAATATTTTTTTGTTTATTTGTAATATATAAATGTCTTTTGAAAACCATAAACATAATTAATTTCAACCAAAAGACATAAAAACATAACGTCGATGTAATAAAAGTTAATGCATCTTTAATTATATGTGCACTACTAAGAGTGCATATATAAAACTCCGTTATATAACTAGCCGCTAAAGTAGATTTTTTTCTTATCTAAAGCCATTTTTTTGTCCATATCTTTTGTTATATCTTCCTTTTTTTTGTCATTTTTTCGTAATACTATCACACCAACTCTCTGCTCTTTAACCTTTCTCATCTGCTTGTGCTATGTTGACCGCATATAAACAACTTCAACGCCGAATCTAACGCCAACAACAATCAACAACCAACATTTAACAAACACCAGTGCTGCTTAAAACTTTTACCAGCCAGTTAAAAAAATACCACTAAAAAATAAAACGAAAAAACACAACACAACACGCAAAAAAACGGAGCTAGTTGAGTTTGAGTTTTTCCGACAGGCAGTGGCCCAATGCGCATTTCAATTGCCTTGGTGAAGTGCAGATGGTTTTATATTTTTTATTTCGAGTTTTTTGTTTTGTGCTGTTTTTTATTTTCATTTCAAAAGTTAATCAAGTGCTAAATTAACTAAATTGCACTTAGTCTGTAGCACAAATTGCTCGCAGTCCGTTAGCATTTTAATGCGGTGGCGTATGCGCAATGTGTCGAGCATATATTAAGTATACGCCAAGTGCAGCAATGCAAAAGTAAGTAAACGTCTGTTGCGATTAGTTTGAAATTAAAATTTCTTTAATAAATAGCAGAAAAGTTTTGCTTTTTAAATTTGGTAATGAATACAATTTATGGAATTGTACTTAGTATACTTTTATTATTTTTTCATTATTTTATTATTTTACGTATTTATAATTTATTACTTTTCGATAGTTTTATTTCAATGATTATTTAATTACAACCCATACAAGTAATATGTTTACCATGTTGATTCAGTTATTAGGTTGAATTTAACTATATTTTACATTAAAAATCCTAAACGAACCTTGAACTTATCCTTGTTTTATTTTAGTATGGTACAAAATTAGATCCCAAAAATTTTATATTTCTATAGCTCATAGCTATCGTTAATAAGAATTAGTTAAATACTTTACGTCTTAATTGAACACAACAAAAAAATAAATCAAATTAACGAACCGTTCCTAAGTATGAGACATTGGTTCGAACCGTGAAGCGAACCACCGACCATTTTTTTTAATTTGCACTCAAGGTGCAAACAGTGCTCGGATATGCTAGTAATCTTGTAAATAGTAAGGTGTTTTTCTAAACGATTTAGCTATTATTTAGAGCTCATCAATTCTCATCCCGAGAGCCACCTTAGAAATCACCGGAGCGCATAAGGAAAACAGCAATTGTCATAATTACACGCCCGACCAACTGCGAATGACCAGCAATAACAACAACAACAACAAAACAACAAAAACAACAAGCAATAATGGAGGACTTAACAAGCAGTCCCTTGGCCCAGGCTTTGCCTACAGGTTTGAACAGCTGCCAGTTCTTTTTGACGCTCACCCTCCGAAGTTGTTTACATTATTAGCTGCTTTTACGCTTGCCTGGCAGAGATTTCCTGGGCACGCCCCCCACTATCCAACTGCTTACAACTTGATGCGAGCAGCTTACGAGCATCTGCCCAGGCAGACAGTTTGGGGAGCAGTTGAACCAAAAGCGACACCAGTCGGGGTGTCTCTGAGCTCATGGTTTTTGTGGCTTATAGTGTGCTAATTATGGCATAATGATTATTATGTTTCATTAGCCGGTTGCTGTCGCGTAATGAGCAAAAGTTTTCCATGCATTTTTTATGGCGACATTCTAAGGCAGAAGCTTTAAGCAAACACTTTGCGCAAAAGTGCAAGTAATACTCATAGTTAGCCAGCGAGTGCGGCTGCAACTTTCCTAGATTCCCGCACTTACGGCTATGGCACATTTTAATAAAAACCTGTAAAATTTTATGCGACATCACAGCGCACCGAGTAGAACGCACAGGACACAGAGCGCAGGCAGCGCCAACAAACTTGGCAGTCGCATAAAAATGAAGGCAGCGCGAACTAGTAAGAAAATACGTATGTCCGATAGAGATGGAACAAAGGGCAAGGCTCATATCGATGCACAGATACAAATTTCAGAGTGAAAACGAAATGAACTCGCTAAACTCCAACAACTTTACTTTTAGTTTTTTGTCCGTCTCGCTTGATGAGTTTATCAAGTTTGAGTTAGTCATTTAAGCATTCGAAAATCAAATAGCATTCAAAAAATGTAGATTATTTACATAGCCAGTAAAGCTAAAAAAAAAAGCATTATCCAGAAAATTTAATATATTTATAAATAGATGCCTTAGTTCTATGTATGTTTAAGTTATGTTAATTAGTATATACATATATTTAACAATGTATAATATTGCAATAATAATTAGGCGTGCTAGGATGGAATACCCTGACATATATATTATATGTATATGTGCAACATATTTCTATACTTACTCACAAATCCGCGTATTCATACAGTAACCAAATAATATCTGATTATTTCGATGGGAGTTTAGTATATGATAAAGAATGTAAACAGTGAAATAAAATTCGTAACAAAAAATGTGTCATTCACCTCTAGGGTAGAACAAATTCTTATAGTTAATTTTATCAAGTAAATAAACTCCCATAGCCATATTTTTATTTTTATTATTTTACTATCCTGAGGCTGACATTCCAGATAAATAAGATGCAGTAATTCAAATCAGGTTTGCATCCAATACAAATAAATAAATAAATTTAAAAATAACAATAATAATATTAATAGTATAATAATAATAATAATAAAATTTAATAATATTTTTAAAACTACAAATGCTAGGATCTGTTGCTATATTTTACGCAAGATATACAATTAATACAATTTAATATCTTGTCATGCATTGAGTCTGACCCTAAAACTTTCTTTTGTTTCTGTTCCTTAGCAGACGTACTCATATTAAGTCTCTGATCTAGTAAAATAATCAGGTTGATAGTTAACAACAGTAAATATCAATACAAAATTTAAATATTTTTTGTACGTTTTCAATAAACCATTAAATTGAGACATGGTATAAACTGGTTAACACTTCTCCCAGTGTATTTTGCATATAAAAACCAACAACAAGTGCAACTCATGGTACACTTCGTAAGCAATTTTTGCTGTGCATTGAGCTGCAAATAAAACGCCACGCTGCACATAAATGTCACTAAATGTGCTAGGAACATAAACACACATCCACACACTCACACAAACACATATCAAGTAGCAGACTTGGAGCGAATACCTACAAAAAAAAAACAGGTGTCACATTGTTGTCACTGGCTGTTGCTCTGTTTTTATGTCATTTTAACATTTCCTAATGTGTGTGGCATGTTATGGAGCCGAAACCACAATATAACAACATAAACAAAAACAACCACAACTTTATTTCAGGATTGTACACAAAAGTTTTGTGCAAAAAGATTGAGGCATATTCCTCGTTACGACCCTAACAGCAAACACTACAAAGCACTCACATAGGTTTTTAGCTTAGTTTTTGCTTTATGCTTTGAGTGGTTTCCAAAAATATGATTTGAGTAGCATCAAGTTGGCTAAATCCGTGTTTGGATATCGAAGTAAAATTACTTTTAAAATTAAGAAATAGCTTTTGTAAGCATTTTAATTTGGCAGTAAAATATATATACATTACTACAGTTTGTACAGTAAATTCGAGCATTTTATTTAGTTTTAAAGTCTCTTTGAACGACAGTATAATTACTATACAACGTTTCCACTCAAATAACACTATACTGTGTATAGTGTACACTATACTATATTTTGTGTTCAAAGCAATACGTTTACTTTGCTTATGGAATTTGACCTCCCTTAATCATAAATACATGCTTTTTTGTACAGTAGTGATTTTTAAAGGAATTTAAGAAATTTGTTTTTTTTCCAAATGTTGCATTTAATATTTTGTATTTTTAATTTTAGTTATATAATTTAACGAATTGCAGGAGTACATGAATGATGTGATGTCTTAGGCAGTGCTATTCAAAAGTAAGTTCGATTGCTTATATTTGACTATACTGATAATAATAAAATAATATAATAGCTAACCTTTATTTTATTCATTATTTTTGCTACTTTTAATAGCTTGAACAAAAACTAATCCAGTACTTATTATTATTATTATTATTTAAAGTATAGGGAAATAGTTACAAACTAACAACGTACTTATTTTTAAAAAGAAGCCAATCTATGGCCTCGGCAAAGACAAATATTACAATATCATAAATCAAATATAATTTACGGAGAGCTGCATAGTCGATATAAATTATAGCTTAAATCACATAAGTTCGATATCTTATGTTCAAGTATAGAGTGTTGTAAAAATAAAAATCGGAGCACTGCAATACGATTGATTCTGTCAAAAGAAAAACTCCATGTTAATGCAAACAATGAAAACTCAAAATTTCTAATGAACAAATCAAATGAGGAGCGGATTTCGGTAACCAATTCACAATGCACACGAGTTCTCAATTAGCCCAATAAATAAGCAAAGAGGTTTTGGGCAACTCAATTTCGTGAGTTTTCGTGGCTATTATGAGTGGCAACAAGTGGGATCAATTTCAGTTAGCAGGTTGCTCGTGCAATGCAACAAAATCCAATTTCGAACAATAAGAATTGCAAAAGCCCCTAAAACGATGCTGCACTTCGCAGCACACAGGCACACACACATTCACATACACACACATGCACCCAAAATGCAATTTAAGTCAAATTTAATCAATGCACAGCATAAGCGGCCCACCAAAGAACTCAACGAACCAACTTTCAACATGTTTGAACCAATCGAGCTGCAGACATGAGCGATACGCAGGACGAAAAGTGGGAGGAGACGAGGCTGTGCCGTCAATAGAGTAAAAGTTATGCTTGAGTGCCTGCCTAGCCGAGGACGTTGCAAGTTGGGGCTGCCAGCAATGAGTGGAGTTTCGCTTTAGTTACAGCTGTAGTTGTAGTTGTAGTTGTATTGTAGTTGCGGCAGTAATCAAAAGTAGTTTGGGGCACAGTCAGCTGAATCCATAGCAGCGCGACGCAGCGAATGTGTGAGAAAGAGAGAGGGGTATTGGTGTGGCGTTAAGCAATTTGTGAAACAAAAAAGAGGAGCACAGCTTTGGTTTAGGCATTGCTTTGCAGAGGCTGTTGAAACTTTCGTGCAAATAGTCCTACAAAATGCGGCATATGTGTAGAAAATTATTTGTCAAAATGTTATAAGTAAGCCAGGAAATGGTTACAGGTCCTGAAAATGGCGTACTGTTGAAATTTAGAGACTGGAGAACTTAATTGAGTCAGAATCGATGAAGGTGATTGGATTTTTAGGTCATAGAAATAGTTAAATATTGAATAGCAAGAATAACACGAAATCCATCCAAATAAGTTGCCACTGTGACATATACACCTATATACTGATATCATTAATTGAACATTATATTGAAAATATATAAAGATCTGTTTTGATCGGCAAGTGATAAAATATAATTAAGGTAAATCTGGCAATAAGACTCTTTTTATAAAACGAAATTATTTAATTGGAAAAATATTATTTAAATATTAAAATAGGTTATTCTTAACCAAAATCTGCAGATTGAATAATAAATATATTGCAATATACAACGAATAAGCAGAGAAAAACTCGAAAACAGATCTTCCTGTCGACTAAGAATATTTATACTAGTTTGAAAACCTAAATAAAATTAGTTCGATTATTTTATCACAATTTCTATGCAATTAATAATAATTAATAATTAATTAATATAAATTTAATGAAATACAATTTAAAATGTTTATTAATTGAATAACAATAAAAAAAAAACAATAAAATACAGGGGAAAAATGTTTGAAAGTCCTTTAAGCTTTAAAAAAAAAAATTAATAAAAGTTTAAAATTCTTTAAACTATTTTTTCAACCAGTAACTGTATCTGTTAAAAGTTGTAAATTAAAACATTGTCTTTTAATATTAATTAGCATAGTTCATTATTTCGCTCGGAGAAAAAAAATTATGATATAACTGATATTATTCGATGTTATCGAAAAAAAAACATTTTTCTGCATACAAATAAAGCTCTTTTTTCGAATGATTTGCACACGAGCACAATAGATAACTGTTATGTTGTATATATGTTATAATAATAATTAACGTTGAAATTAGAGATATTTAGTGTTAAACTTATGAAAATAAATCTTCTTTATTTATTCATACATTTGTATTTTTGATTCGATCCATTTGATAATAAAATCAGAAAAATGCAACAATAAATATAAGATTATATATTTTTCATAATATATAATTTAAAGAGAAACTTTAATTTTCCTACTTATGAATATGAGTAGAACGCAGTTCAACATTGATGCGCATTAAGCTGCAGGTCAAATTGCCAAGCTCATTAAAATGATCCGAACAACAGTTGAAGTTGCCTAGTTGCACTTGAACAGCATTACGCCACGAGTGTGCCTTCCACATTGAATGTGAATCTGCGCCAGGCTTTGTTTATGGGCGGAAATTACATGGCTATCAAAACATAAGCGCCAGTTGAATGCTGTTGCGCCTATGGCTCTACATGTGTGTTAACTCTATGCCAATGCCAATAGCTATGCAATTGTCTGTGGGCATCCTCCCACTGCATCCTCATACCCGAACACCCCCTAAACCTATTCCGAAGTACCACAGGCCCATCGTATTCACGTCACCACTGGGCCATCCGGGCGTATGCAGCATTTTGTATTAGTTGCCTCTGTCAGCAGCCCAAGAGCCAGGGCCAGAATCAGAGTCAAGTGTGTGTTTGGGCTTACAGGAATATTCCTAAGGATGCTGTTAATTCGAATAGGCCAAAACTGTTGATATGCGCGTGTGAAGGATGCATGTTTAAGTATTAAATTAGCATTAGCATTTAAAGCCAATTGCGAAAGTTTATTGAGTTATTATTGAAAAATAAAATGAATAAAATTATATATACTTATAATCAAAATAAACTAAATATAAATTATGCAGAATAGTATACTCAATTAGTTAGTGAAAAAAGAAAAAAGTAAAAATAATGATTGTGGCCTTAGTTTTAATAATATTATTTAAAATTAATAATTACCTTATGAAAAATTGAATAAAATTAAAAAAATAAAAAAAACTTATAATGATTACGGTTCCTGCTTATAATATTAAAGATTCAGTATTCTTTTGAATAATTCTGAATATAACCCAGCTTAAAAAAACGTATGCTTAGCAAAGCTGCTTTTAAAGTCAAATTATTAAAAAACAACATTTAAAAAAAGTAGTAGTAGTCATACCACTTAAAATATCACTGGAAAAAATGTAGTGTAGTAAAGGCCAAAAGATATAAAGCTTCAAAAAGCTTTAAGGGATAAGACGAGTTTGTTAACTGTGCCACAATAGTATTTTACCAAACACTTATTACCAAAGCAACAACAAAATAAGTTTCACAAGCTTTTTTGGTAACTCACAACGAGCTTTAAGGTATGTCTACCAATTTGAAAAGCTATAAGCTTGTACATTTAATTGACAAGACATTGCTAAGTTGTTGTTAACAAAAGTTAACAAGCTTTCAAAGCTCCTGTCAGTGTTTACACAATAAATTTTGCAGCAAGCAAACACAAATCAGCTCAAATATATGAAACTTTGGTGGCCCGGCAAAAAGTCAAACATATAACAAATAATTTATATACAATATTTTCAGCGCTATCAATGCCATTATCAACAAGCATAACTTGAAGTACACACACACACTCACACAGAAACACAACAAAAAGTTATTAACATAAATTCTTATACCAACATCGCGCATCGAGTTAAGAAGTTGGCCCAGCAGGAGCGGGGCTAAAAAGTTCGCCACCACAAAAGTCAAAAGTGTTGCCACCCTGCACCGAATCCGTCTCACTACCACCACTCTAGAGCTCAGCCTTTTTTTAGTCCTTTAAACTTTGGCTCGTTTACCTGTGATCGTCTGAGAGGTGCGCGCCCACGAGTCGAGTATTTAGAAATTTATTTAAAAGTTGCGCCCGCAGCGCTGCCACTTTGTTGTTATTATTACCATTGTTGTTGATGTTGTTGTTGTTGTAATTGTTGTAGTTGCTACCATTTTCATGCGCCCAGTTACACGCATAAATTTTGTTATGGAACTTTTTGCAAGGTTGTACGTTGTTGTATGCGCAAGGACTATACAAGTACGTATACTGCCAGTAGTGAAAGTTTTGACGCCATTTTTGTTGCTGTTCTTGTTATTGTTGTTGCTGCTGTTGTTGTTGTTGTTGTTGTTACACAACGTTCCGTTGGTTTTCTTTAGTTGCTTGCGGTGTTATTGTTGAGGTGGTACAATGAAGGCATGTAAACTTCAGTTAGATTATGCTACCTGCGTCCCGGCATAAAGTCATTGATTGTAGGCCGAGAGCTGTGTGAAGGATGCCTAGATATATTTAAGCTGAGATAGTATTGATTAAAATGTTTGCGGACTTAAGGCACAGAGCACTCCAAAGACTACATAGCACTAAGAAATAATTTAATTAGATGAATAATCAACGCATATAGTATTCACCAAATGTTTTTTTTTTTATGTTTTGTACAAGCAGACAAAATAATATTTAAACTAAATTGTTGGCTATTTTGTTCGGCTAATTTTAAGTACATAGGAACATTATAGCCCCAAAAATAATATTCCCTGGCCTCAAAGACCAGACACTAAACTTTTATTAAAGAAAAGAAGAAACTACATATTTATTTATTAGTAATAAATAATATTTTATGTAACGCGCCCATGTTAAGACCAAAACCAGGTTCACTGACCGGGCAAGGCATTGGTTCCAACCGTGAATCGAATCACCAACAAATTTTTGTAGTGTGCAGCCATGATCAAAACTAGTTATAATAATATTTTAAGCCATAACAGAAAATGTATACAGGTAAAATTATTGTTTTTTTAATTTTCACTTTTAGTCTTTAGTTTGGATTTTTAGTCCAATATATGATATCCTTGTTTTAATAAGTTAACGGATATAAGATCGAACGTCAAAACAAGTTTTAAATAAAGGGAAAGTTTATTTTCAATTTAAAGTTTCAAACGATCCTTTATGGTTATGACTGAGTTTCGTATTATTTGATTTTTTTTTTGTTAATTCCACACCCAATGGACGAGCTTAGTCTTCTCTTTGTTCCTTGCTTACTTTTCTTTTGTTTGGTAAGTCTCCTAACGTAAAGACAAATTTATAGCCTCAAGCGAACTGAGCTCAAATAGCATAAAGTAAACCAGCTCTTAGCTCTTCATAAGCTTGGTTATATGCCATATATTTAGGGACGAAAGGAATTCCCACGGCATGTTGAACTCAAGTGTTTTGGTCATATTAGACTGCCAGCTTTAATGCAAATGAAATGCTGCGACTGCTGTAGTTGCATGCTAAGCCACGTTTAAACTTACGTGCACTTTCCTTTTTCGCATTATCTCTATGACATTATTTTCACTTAAGCCCCCGAGGCGAATGCGCCGCACCCACACTCCACGCCACAGTTACAGTCACAGTCACAGGCACAGGCACACCCGCATTCTTAGCCCCCCCTCAGCCATAAGTTGGGGCAACGCAGAATTGTGCACGCAAAAACCTTGTAAACAAATACAATAAATTCCGGGCTTGAAAATTTAACGTAGAAGTGCGCTGCAGCCAGCACAAACAGGTGTTAATCCGGATTGGCCAAAAAAAAGGGAGAGGACGACGCCGCAAGCTATGCGGCAGCAAAAGGAAAAGTTTAAGCTGCTTGCGCCACGATGTGAAAGAGAAATAGAGTAAGTGAGAGAGTGAGAGAGGAGATAATCATAAAAAATTTGTTCCACATGAAAACAATTGCGCTCATTTGAAGCGTAAGCGAGACAGTCAAAAAGAGAGAGAGCTTGACAAAGAGAGAGAAAGAGAGAGAGGGAGAGCGAGAGAGGAAATAGTTAGAGAGCGGGCGTCCGCAATTTGCATTTGTTTTGGTTACAAGTTGTCGTCGTTTGTCAGTTGTCCTGGCAACCACTTGCTACACGCAACCCGAAAGAGACAGCAGCTATTGTTGCCATTGTTGTTGTTGTCGTTGTTGTTGTCTAAGCAACTTGAATTGCTGCGCACATACGCGCTCGTATGTATGTGTGTTTGTTTGTGTGCAGCTACTGCAGTTTCCTTTCTAGCTCGTTCTGTTTGTCATTATTTAGTTTTAGCATACGAGCAGCTTTTAAAGGTTATCTTACATTGGCCATTTCTTTGGCGCTGTGCTTTTGGCCCAAAAAAATATAGAAAATAACACGCAGCTTGCCGCAAATGGAGTAAAGCGAAAAGTGAAGTAAAAGCTTTAAATGCAAAGCCAAAGCAAATGCAAATGCAAAAAAACAAAAAAAAATAAAACGCTAGAGAAATAAATGGCAATCGGCTAAGGCTAAAAGTAAAATGTTACTGTTTGTGCTGTTCTTGTGTTTCTTGTTGTTGTTATTGTTGTTGTTGTGACTGCTGTTGCTTTCGCTCGTGTAAAGGTTGTGTGCAGCTATATTTTTTTTCGCATGTGCTGACGCCGGCATTTTCTCTAAGTGCTTTAGTGCACATCTGTGCGTATGTGTGTGTGTGTGTCTATGTTTGTTTATCTACCTGTGTGTGGCCGGTAAATATTCGCGTTGCCATTAGCAGCGTTGAATCGCTGCCTTTAACAGCCCTGTTATCAGGCATTGCCAGGTGTGAACAAAAAATGTTAAGCGCCAATTTAAGTGAAACACTTGCGATGCTTATCGATAGACTTTCTTAAGGTGGAAAGTGCCAAGAAATTTTTGAATACATTTTTCAACTTTATGTTAGCTTACACAATTTAAATGTAAATGTTATAATATATGTTTCAAAGCATCCGTTTGACCTGATGGCAATGTTTGAACACATTTTACACAAATTGTAACTAGATATAAAGATATTACAAATATTTCGACAGCAAAAATAGAGCATTAGCTACATATTTTTATAGTTACTTTTAAACAGGTTAAACAAAAATTTGGGTTGCAAGGGTTCTAAATAAGTAAGAAACTAGTTCTTAATGTGTTCTAATTGGATTAAAGCTTAACCAGCCAATCTCTACAATGTTTATTCACTTTCTGATGAATAACTAACAAACATTTCTTTTTGTTGTATTTTTTTTTTAAATTTACTTGAAAATGGTTTGATTTAAAATATTAAAAATAACGTCTAAATTATTTCGAAAAATTACAAAAATTTTTATGTTGTGAAATACAGTACCACAAAATTTTATTATGCAAATTTATATTTTTTGAGGCCTTGGTAATGCTATGGTAAACTCTTTTAGTCCAAGCCGTGAATTTGCCTTGCAAATTTTTATTAAATATGGCAGCGCGTGATTTTTATTTTGATAAAAAAATTAGCTTGTACATATAATATATAAGATTTGATAATCAAAAGAAAATTAATTCCTTTTTGTTTCCTAACTAAAATATTTAATATTTAACTCTCGATCTAGGGCGTGTCGTATTGGCTTATTGTCCAATTGTAAGCACGAGCTTTAATTACACTTGAGATAATTGAATTGACCTTGTGTATAACACCATTTTCATGTGCATTTGTTTGACCTTGGTAATTATATCTGGTCAATATGATATCAACTAAAAAATGGGTAACATAATACAGGCTATCATTACCAGTTAATAATAGCGTTTGTTCGAACACAATCTGTACAGGACAAAAGGAAATCGGACAGGCGGCAAAATATGCCAATCAGGCAAATGTTCTATTAATAAGATAATCGTAAGCGCCACATGTGTCCCCATTTAAAGCGCATTACAACGACATCTAAATGGCGACCATTTCTATGGCAATCCATAGTCGCATACTATACGCATTTTCTCCCACAGCTCGAGGTCATAAAATCATTAAATATTCAAAAAAAAAAATTATTTGCTGGGCAACGCCAAATCAAGGCATACACTTTCTGTGCACATGTACAGAAATTTGTTGTTTGTTTTTAATGACAATGGATTGACAACGCAAAACACAAACAACACAACAACCCGAACAAACTACAACTATAACAACACTATTAATAACTTAAATACAGCAAAAGCAACAGCTACACTAACATCAACAACAACAACAACAGCAGCAGGAACCATCCCCAAAAAGCGACGCGTTGCCAATGTCAACCGTCGCTGACACCCCAACAAACCTCAGCCCCCCTTCATCGTAGTTGTTCTCGTCGGCGTTTTCAATGCCGCACTAAAATTCCGGCTACGTTTACGGCTCTGGCTGCTATAAACAAACTTTGCTAACATTTCCCAGTGGACCGACGAACAGTTTTGCCGCGTAATTTCCCAAGCACGCGTGTAAAAATAAAAATAAATAATAAAAAAAAAGCGAAAATAAACGAAACTATTTAAATTTTAAATAAAATGTGGCAAAATTAGTTGCGAATTATAAAAAAATATTCAAAATAAAGACGACATTTTCAAAAGACAATTTCACGCAGTACACACTAAAAGGTCTATGGACAAATGGTTTGGAGAGAAACGTCTATGGCTGTTTGGTAACCATCTTCCACTTCTGCCCAGAAGGTAAGTTATCTCTTATCAGTTTACGTTTAAACAAAAAATAATTCCTAAGCAATGAGCACTACGCATTGCCAGGCAATTTTCGAGCAATTTTATTGTTACATCCTTGATTTAGACATTGGCACATTGCGCATGGCTTCATTTGAACTTGATTTCTGCGCCAAGTTTAAGATTGGCGCGTAGTTAATTGCCATTGCGGCTTAATTGTCCCTGATTTTGTTTAGCTTTAACCTTTGACAACTGCCTTGTCTAGCAATTTATTTGACAGTGAAAATTTAGGCACGTCTTTTCAGTATTCAAATGTTTCAAATGTGTCACAGATTAAAGAGCTTATAAATATTTTTTATGAACAATTTTACTAAATGTTTATAAACGAGATATTCATGAAACACATATGTTTGTTTTCTTAATTAATTATATACTATAATTAAAAATAATGTTATTAAATATTATGAAAGAAATATAATATTATAATTAAATTTTACATTTGTTTATTTTATTTTAATTAATTATATACTATTAATACAAATAATTTTATTAAATATGATGAAAGAAATTAATTTGATAATAATATAATTAAATACTACGAAAGAAAAAAACTTTGCAACCCCGAGTTATACAAATGGACTTTACCACGAATATCTAGGCTACTACAGATACAAATATATCCCTTTTCTCTTTATATATTGTTTTAAAATTGATTGTAAAATCTACGCTTTGTGAGCACAGAACTTTAAACTTTCGGCTTTCATAATAATTCAGTACAGTCGTTGTATTCTGTGAAATAAATTATGCAATTACATTTTAAATTATTTTAACAGTTCTTTGGTCACTATCTGTTAAACAAAAAATATTAAAGATTTTTTCATTGGAACATATGAAACCTCATTTAAAATATATAAGATATTTAATTCCACATTTTTATAATAATCTTCCTTTTTTTAAGTAAAATAAAACACATTTCATAGATACCCAAAAATTACAGCAAATATTTGCAGCTTGGCATTCAAGCGACTCCTAAAGTAGAATACTTAAAATGAATTCAATCACATAGTCACAAGAGAAAAAAGTGGAAAGGCAACCGCAGTGGCAGCATGGAAAATATTTTCCATATTTTCGCCCGCAGTTTCCATGCAGACGCGCAAATGGCGTTGACATGTGCGCAAAGGTTTCACCCGGATGGCTCCCCGGGCGGAGGAAGAAGCATTAAAAACCGCTAAATCATCCGTTGCTGCCGCTGCCAATAAGTATGCAATATTCCTTTTGAGCTGTTTGTCTGGCTGTCAGCCATTGGCGGGTCCAGGTTTGAGTCTCCCGGTTCTATGACGGATCCAACTTCGGATGGCACGGGCGCTCGAGAAACCAAACAAAAAATCAAACAAAGCGATGGACGCATATCAATGCAATTTGATGTCTGTGTATTTTCTGTTTTTTTTTTTCCAGTTTTTTTTTTTTTGAAATATTCCATTTGATTGAATTTCAATTTGATTGCAGTTTTTTTGCGGGTTCGGTCTGGGGGTTCGTTGATAGGGTTCTGCAAGAGTTGGCAGGTTGGTTGGTTGGTTAATAGTTAGGTTTGTTGGTTTTGATGTGGCTCATTTCGTTGTCAGCATTGGCAGCTAGTTGAATAGTTGGCAATGAGTTTTGTCACGGGGTTGTTTTTATAAACAAAGCGTTTGACTGGCAAAGTGATGAATGAGTCTAATGCGAAATTGACTTCGTCCCCGATCAAATTATATTTAATTATTGTGATCATGATATAATTAAATTAACAAATGAGTGAAACAAATATATTCAATTTACCTTTCACAACAATTAACAGTTTGATAAATAAATATTTATGCTTATTTATTTTTAGACATATTTTGTACTTTATTTTTTACGTTGACTACAAAATCTTGATAATGAAATGTGTTCAAAAAGCAGACTAAATGACAATTGGAAATGAATAATTATATTGCGTATACAACAACAACATTTTGAAGACTACAAATTTTTCTGTACTAATTAAAAAGTAGGTAACTAAATAAACCGATAATAAACCAATTCCTTTTATCAATGTTAAAAACATTTCTTGAACAAATATAATTACTTTATGTAGATCAAATGTATAGGAAAAGTTTTCTTGAATAAATATAATTACATTAGGTAAATTAAGTGTTGAAGAATAAAATAGCTTCCATGTGTGGAATATTTCATACATTTACTAGATAAGCTGCTAGGACAATTTCAAAACTTCTCAATAAAACAAACAGGAAATTTCTTAACTTGCGAACGAAAGTTTTTATAAGAACGATTTTTCATAATACTTAATACCTCAAATATTTTGTATTCAATTTGTATATGGTTCTTATTTTTAGATCAAACATTTTACATACCTAAAATTTTATAAATAAAAGTGGAATTTATAAAGTGATTCTTTAAAAGAGTAAATTTTTAGTCAACTTTAAATAAGTAATTTATTTAAAATGTTTTTCCAGAAAAAATGTATTCGCAGTTAAATTTTAAATTTGTTCAATAAATGTAGTCAGCACTTCCTAGCTGTATATAATTTGTACATAATCATGTAGGTTAAGTTCTATATCGTATATACACAATAAAAAAAAAAAAGAAAATGCCTTGAAAGCAAAAATAATTATTTGGTGGCAAAACCGCAATGGCAATTCAAGCGTTAGAACTTTGATCGTTATGGGGAAATTTCAATGAATGAAAATTAGTTATAAAGAGATCAGAATACTCTCTATGTTAATTTATACTTTTGTGACTCTAAATCATAACAGTTTAGAAATATACGTTATAGAGAAGTTGGAATGTATTTAGTAGGTTGCAAATTAATTTAGTACAAACTCAGCATACAAGTAGTTTTTTTGCTCATCCCATTCACTCCACGATTTTGATACTCCGTCGCAAAGCAATTTCATTTCATTTCACACTCTGTTCATTCCTGTTATATTGGCTCCTTCATCGCCTCTCTTTGCAGCTCTCTCATCCTTATCTGCATAGGCTGCCTTTGCTTAGGACATTCATGAGCTGCATTTTGCATGTGCCGTGTTTTCCTTGAATCTTTTTGACTGCCATCACAACTCTCGCTCTCGGCTCGACTTGGCTGGTGCTGGGCTGGGCTGGGCTGGGCTGGGCAGGTGCAGCTACTTTTGATGCCTGATTCATTTGCATGCGCCCCCCTTTCCGGTAATTCCTATGTAGCAGCTGTTTACTGACCCCAAAAGCAACAAAAAAAAATAAAGGAAAAACATAGGGAGAAAAAAAAAAACAACAAAGAAGAGAAATGGCGACGCTGCCAGCACGAAACACGTCACAGTCAAAGCGCCAAACACCTGGCCCGTTGTCAGTGGGGTTTCTGGAAGGGCTAAGAGCAGCAGGGGGTGGGTGGGGGGATGGGGGTGCTGTAGAAAACGGCAAGTCGTGCATTAAATATGCTACATGTAAAATGCATTTTAAAGCATATATCGATAAAATAGATAGAGAACTGGCGTAGTCTACATTTTGCGCTGCTGCGGTGCAAACGTGTTTTCTGTGGCTGTGGCCGTGGCCGTATCCGTGCCAGTGTGAAATGTTTCAGAATTATTATTTGCCGCAAGCGATTCAGGACAGCTTTCTCTATCGCCTCATACAAAAGATACAGGTGTGCAATGAGCCAGCTCGAAATGCCAGGCAGCCCAGGTAGGTCGAAGTTCGTACCGAATCGAGCGAAACTTTCGCCTTGCGTCAGGCTAACTCGTAATTAGCTTCGTTAACTTTGTGCCAACCAACTGAAAGTGAAAAATTTGTGCAGAAACAACTTTGCACCAAACAAGCGCCCAATGACATTTAGTCCCGTAGTCCTGTAGTCCTGTGCATCGGCCTTGGCCTTTGCTTTACGCATGCCACGTTGTCTGCAGCCCGTAAGTATGCAACGCTTTCTTCTGCTTCATCCCTCCATTTTTTTTTTTTTTGTGGCCATGCGTGTGTGCGCTGCACATTTGGCATTAATAGCTTGTTATTTATTGCACTCTCCTGCCTGTTTGTGTTCTGGC
Source organism: Drosophila colorata (assembly GCA_035041545.1). Classification (NCBI taxonomy): domain Eukaryota; kingdom Metazoa; phylum Arthropoda; class Insecta; order Diptera; family Drosophilidae; genus Drosophila; species Drosophila colorata. The sequence goes on from JAWNLD010000013.1 coordinate 5,971,957, forward strand.
CACAAGGCCACGTCACCACTACAACCGGATCGCTAACCGAACTCCATTTTCCCCCATTCCATTTACATTTCCATAAGTTCGCATATATACTATTTTCGGATGGTACGCAACGTTGCCGCACTTCAGCGGCGCCGGCTGCGTTGCCATTTTGCAGTGCAAAACTTTTACGTGGCATATTTATTCCTATTTTTGCACATACCACATACAAGCCACTTGGGCAAAAGTTGTTCGTTGTGCTGATTATTTTTAAGCCAAGTGCGCTCTTTTTAGCCCAACTCAAGTGAGTGGGCTCCAGTTCAAAAGGTCAGTCCGCCGAGGCATAGTCTTAACTTCATGTGTTACGTGTAACACTAATTGCAGGTGTTCAAAGTCCTTAAATATTTTTGGCAACATGCAACACTTTTCAACGGAAAGGTCATAAAACCTACCGAAAGAGTAAACAGACTAGGAATTATATAATTGCTAAAATAAAAGTTTGATGAATTTAAAGAGCTAGTATTAAAAACCTCTTATTGGTTTCTATTCTACATATGACATCCAAATGTATGTAAAAAGCAAATCGGAAGAATAAACCTTTTAAAATGCTGGTTTTTTTTATTTTGTAATTTAAAAAGAGGGGGCGAAGGTATCTTAACTGTAAAATATATGTTTTGTGTCTCCTTGATAAAAAAAAAAAAAAAAACAATTGGCGATTTTAGATAATCAGTGTGTGTTATTGATAGATATATATATACTCGATCAGGAACTTATATACCCAATTGTAAATCCCCAAATTGGAATTGGAAAATTTAAACTTTCACAAAAGAGACTTTCCCGAAAACCAACGTGAAATGCATATTAGTAAAACATGTATTACCATAGCTTTGTCGAGGGTACTTTTATTTTTTGATAATATAAAAATAATATAATGTGTATTTATTCTTGATCAGTATCAACAGCCGAATTGATATAACCATGTTCGTCTGTGTATCTGTCTGTTTCTATACAAACAATTCCCTCAGTTTTATAGCGAGCTATAACAGTGTTCTCATTTTTCGTATCCTTTAAGAATTTTTATGTTGATACTTAAAATACATTCTGTATAGAAACTGTCAATATTAAATTGAAAAATAAAAAATATATATTTAAAAAAAAAAATTTCATATTTATTGAATTTTTCAATTGAGCTGGGTTGCATAATGTAAACCTCTTTGATTTCAACAAAAAATTAATAAAAGTGGTATAAAATAAAAATGCACATATTACATATATATTTAACTTAATTAAAATATAAATGATTTTAATGTTTTTATTCATATTTTTACACACTGACTTTAACGCCCTATCAAACCCTCTTACAATTACACCACTTAATTAAAAAACCAAACATCAAATATCATTTTGATTGACTGGACCATTACATCACTTTGCAGACTTCGCACTCGAACTTCCCACCGATTCGCGCACTCAGTTAAAAGCGTAATACACAATCAATAATATAACAATAGGTTTGCCTACCCACTTGACCGAAAGTTGAACAGCCGCTGGCAAGTGGCGACTATTGAACCCGGCTCAAAGGCAACAATATGCCCGAAACTCTCACAATACAGTAGAATAAATAACGAGTAGGATAGGCCTGTAGTTAAGGTGAATGCAATCCCGAAGCCGTGAAGAATATAATTAAGAGGCATGAAAACGACTACAATTACATGAAAAATGTAGGGAAATCAAAGTAAATGGCGAGGTATTTACTTCGTGAACAAAACATTGTAAAAATAGCCACAATACAGAAAAGACGACTCTCCCTTTTCAGCTCCTCCTACCCATCGACAACTGGCAGTATAATTATGCAAATTGAATTGCGGTGACCGCTTGTACAAATCCTCTGTCAGTTGGCCAAAACAAAAAGGTCAAAAGCCGTCGCCGTATTGGCGAAATTAGTAAGAGCAATTATTGGGTTTGGCAGCGGGAATTAAAGGTGTTGCGGCAGTATTTTCATTTGGGCTGAATACGTCGCACTGATTGTCTGTTGTTTTTTGTATGCTGGTACAACACTGCGTATGCGTGACAATTGTATGTAATTCATTTCTGAACGGCTCTTGCTTGGATTTCAATGCATTTTTGAGTGTATTTAATGCATATTTAATGCAACACGCAACCGCAGAGAAACGAAACGAAACGAAACGGAAGTGCCAGTGTCCAACGCGGCGTATGTGCAATGTCCGCAGATGCAATCCAGTTGAGCGGCCATTTTGACTTTTCCGCCTGTGCCAAAGTCTGTGCCAGTGCTTGGCGTGTTAGCCATTTCGTTGGCACTGCCAAAGTCCTGGCCAGGACAAACTTCAGTCGTTTGCCGGCTCTTGGCGTTTCGACATCGTCTCGTGCTCCGTTTTATTTCCCATCGTCGTCGCTGGCGACGCCTATGTCGTTGTCGTTGTCTTTGTTGTTAGTACTAAAGTTACGAAGGTGATAAAGCAATAAAAAATAATATATAACGACGTTCACCATGAAAATGTTTGAGATATCCAAGTTCTTTTCGCTGCGAAGGTAAGCCTGAAAACGAATACTTGCAAATACGTAGAAAAAGTCTAGCACATTCCAAAAGCTCCACTTATTTCATACGAAGTACTTAAAGATGATGAAAAATATTTCTATGTACAAAAAGTATATAATTAACCAAACCTTGAATCAGTTGACCAAAAATTCAGCCGGACCTAAACCCAAACCGAATCATTTGCTCTTTTAAAATGGTTTCGCTTAGGTTCAATTAGACAGAATAGTTCAACCTCAAAAATGCTTATTGTCTGGCCTCAGAGGCCGCAATATTGAGAATTAGCTTGAAGATATTCTGACTCTTAATAATAAATAAATAAACAACAAAGAAAATATAAAAATTGGATTAAAATTAAATAAATAATAAATATTACAGTTTCCCTTATGCTTATGTTCAGTTAGAATTATTGTTATTTTTATAAAAACATTATAGTTTGTTTGTACAATTACCTTTTCTGTACATTGTTTTGCAATTAAGAGGTATATACAACATTTATTTCTTGCCTCCAATTAATGTGTAGATAAAAGCAAATATATTTTTTGGTGTTGGTAACCTTAGGACCTTAATTATAAAAATTATCTTCTACTTAAAACAAGCGAAAATAAATCATGCCTTTCATGGAAGGCATGGCATGGAAAGAAATTTATATTTTGGATAAATTTTTGAACAAAAGACTTAAAAATAAAAACTTGAATTGCTTCACCATTTCTTTGATAGCATTGAGTCAAAATTTGTTAGATGCTATTTAAATAACACAGAACACATTAGTAACATTAGTAATTATTTAGTAATCATTTTTGAGGATTTATACACATATATTGTCAGAGGCGAGAAGCATTTCAGAAATGCCATTTGATAATGAGCCTTTTAAAGTTTAATTATGATTACAAAAAAAATATTCCGGGCTTATATTTTATTGCTTTAGTTAGATACTGGTATTATATTTCCATCTTAGTTTACCAGATTTTCCAACAAACACTTAACAATATTTAAATAAATTTGTGGCCAACCTAATAGAAACAATTGGTAATAAACATATTTATGTTGAAATTTAAATTTTATTCAAATGATTGTAATCGAACAAATAATCAATACTGATAATAAACCATCAATGATGACGATCTATAAATGTACCAGCTAAAAGTTTTTTCCATGATACAAAATACATGAACAACTATCTTCTGTCGAGCCACTTGAAACTCTGTTAAATTGCCCCTTCATTATATATTTATTTCCCAATTAACCACTTGCAGACTACAAACTAGTCATAAGTCTTACTTCCTGTCTGTAGCCGTAATATCTTACCGTATTGTGCCATAATTGCACTCTAAAATGCCAGACATTAATAGCTCATAATGTTGTGGATAACCCAGCAAGGACCCCAACGAAAAAAAACCCATCCCTTGCAAACAGCCCGATTGCACTGCTGCACCAGTTTGGACTGTCTTCCCTAGTTTTCTTTCTGGCAAGTTGCCCGCCCCTTGCGACTCAAGAAATTCTTTTGTAGCACAGTTTAAAAAGCGACGTCGCCACACGCCCACAGTTCCCGTTTTGCCAGAAACTACCAGGTAACCTCAAAAGGCAAAGAAAAACCTACACCTCAAATGCTTTCCGGTATTCGTCGGCGACGCTCGACGGTCGAGGGTCGATGCGAAGTCGCGCGTCGCCCAACAAAAACAAAAACAAACACAACAAACCATAAAGGGGGGTATGGGGCTGGGGAGAGAGTTAGCTACGACATGAGAACATGAAACTTCTTGAAAAACTTCGAAACACTGCGCATGGTTTGCTTTTGTTGTGGTTTTTGCTTTGTTAACTTTGGTCGCATTGCTATGACATTGGCGCTTGGTCGGACAACAGACGACGAAGGGGGCGGGCAGCCATCGAGCCGGGCTAAAAGTCCGGGCAATCAGTCGCTGGTTGTCAGTCAAACAAACGACACTAGTAGCAGTTAGACAGCGTATTAAGCACTATATTGATCGCTATTCGGAATAAGTTCCAGATTATTTAGCGCATGGTGTGTATTAAGCATAAAGAGCTATTTAATTAATTCCAAAAATAACAAAAAAAAGGAAGACAGAGTTTTAATGCTAATTTTGTGGTTCCCATCATTACAACTTGCCTATGTAAATTGCATCATCCAAAACATATAAATTGCAATTCATTTTAAATTTCACACACCAAAACTAGTGGCAAATACGTAAAATCATTGCCAGATGGATACCCACTAGGTAAGTACTCAGTTGGACAGCTGGTCAGCTCCTGTCTGTTCTTATGCTTTTTTGCTGATTGTGTGCTCTGGTTGTCTTTTCCCATCCCTTCCACTGTTCCAATTCCATTTGCACTTAGACCTTGTACCCGCACATGAATATTTAATTTAATTGCATTTTGTATGTTTACGACCTGCACACATGTTAGTGGTTCGAGGTTACCTCTTTGTTTGGCCAACACCCCCCCACCACGCCCACCAAAGTTCAGTTACCTCGCCCTGACATTGAAATGCCAGGAAATGTTGGTTTTTTAGCTTATCAGTCATAAAACATCAGCTAAAATCCTCGAGTTTCATGCAACAAACGCCATTTTGACTGAAAAGGACACGCATTAGTAAGTAAAGCTAGGAAATCGATTTTAGCGCTTTTTGCAGGTTGGGAATTTATTAGTGGGCTGCAGTTAACTGGTAATAAGGAAATAAGTGTTATTGATTTTTTCGATGATTATAGTGCATGAATAAATAACATATTGATTCTGTTATTGCTGTGACTACATATAGAACATATTTTTATAATTAATCAAATTTACTAATTTAATAACGATTACAAAAAAAAATATATTTTGCATTGAGTTCTCCTAAAATTGCGAATATTTTAAATTAGACCCAACATTTTTTTTAGATGCTGATGATGATGCTGCAGTTAAGAACTCTTGAGTAGGCTATATCCCGTACATTACCACAAAACTCGTTCTTATTCGCTCAAAATTATATAAAAATACACACACATACACTTCATTTTATTTAATTTCACTTCATATTTCTTCTTAGAGTTAAATAGAGTAAGTGACAAGGGAGCCAAAAGGAGACTTTTAAAGAATCACATTTATAAATATGAAACAATGAAAACTTAATAATCAATATACTGAACTTGAAGGTTTAAAAATCGAATAGAATGGCGATATTAAGACAGGGACAAAGGACGTGATAGAAAGAGAGAGAAAAAGTGCGTTAGACAAGGTAAAATTGAAAAACAAATTTATTGAACAAATTTTTCCTATTGGATAAAAATGTTATATTGTTGTAGGTACTATTCTCTGGTATGGTATCCTTCCCTCCATTCTATTGAGTCTTCTTTTCTAAGCTATTTAGCAATTAAACTGAGAGACTAGTCTGGATATGAACAGATATACGGACAGCCAAAGCATTATCAAATATAAAACTAAATAAAACAGATAGATAAAAGCTGTTAATATTACTGATCGAAAGCAATGGGATAATTATGTAAGAGTTTTTAAAAATTTTTCATTATCTCAAAAGATTCAGTACACCAAATAATTTTATTTTTTAATAAATTGACACGAAATTTAATCCTTTGCTTAACATTCTTTTATTTCAAGTCCGTACTATTATTGCATTAATTTTCTTAACAAACCATTCACTGGCATGCAAATAACTCATGACAAATTTTCTAATCTCATTCGTTTTCGTTGCAAAAAGAAACGCATCAAACAAAATTAACACAACTTATCAGAATCGCAAATCAAAACTCAACTTTTGGACATCAAACAACAAAATTGCCAAAAATCTAAATCTGTATATAGTAAACAACAACATCATCTCTTATATACCAAATGCGTACCTATATCGTACCGATTCCATGTACATATGTGGTTGTGATCTCTCATGTGTTCGTGTCTAACAAATAACATCATAAACATTATATGTGCTCAATGCAAAGCAATGCGTCGTGCTAATATCAAACGTGGTCAATGTTTGAGTCTAAGGTAAACTAAAGTATCCAGAACATAAAACGTAGATCTTTCAATGTAAACTATATACATATGTATCATTATAACTACGTATTAAGTTCCAAATATTAATTATGAAAACGCTTTCAGACCACAAGGTAGCAGCAAAATGGATCGTTATGAGAAGCTCAGTCGCCTGGGCGAGGGCTCCTACGGTGTGGTCTACAAATGTCGGGATCGAGAAACGGGCGCCCTGGTTGCGGTTAAGAGATTTGTTGAGTCTGAGGACGACCCGGCCATACGTAAAATAGCACTGCGAGAAATAAGGCTGCTGAAGGTAGGTAAACTAAATAACTACTGATTTTTTTAATAATTCATAAAATATTTACATGTAATTTAGAGAAAATGCAAAGTCAAATTTGCAAATTATTATTTAAAGTAGTTGATAGTTTATAACTATATCTTATACTTTAAATATTAAAAAATATTTTTTTCACGAAATGTAAAGCACAAAAAACAAACATACGACCACGTAGTATATATATATCCGTATTAAGAAAACTTTGGAACTTTTAATCGAAAGTTGAGTTCTTGTTTAACAAATTTATTTGTTAGCACGAGCTTCTTGTTTTATGTATTTTTCTTATACTTTAATAGGTTTGATATATTTTACTCACAATATATTTATGTAAATGAGTTTAATTATATATAATTAAAATAAATACAGAACTTTTAATAGAAAATAGAGTTTTTGTTCAAAAGACTTTTGTTCTGCAGATTATGGTCAAGTTAAGCTAACTTCGGAATTTTTTCACAAAAGTTGACTTTTTGTTGAAAAAAAATATTTTTTTTTTGCGAGATATGGTAAAATGTAGCTAATACGAGCTGTTGTATAATTTGAATATTTTAATAGCTTTGATTTACATAAAAAGATATGTATTTCACATAAGAAATATTTCTGCAGACGAGTACAATTATTGAAAATAAAAAAAATCCTAGTTAAGCCAAAGGTAAACTACTAACAGAAAGTTGAGTAACCTCCGTTTCGTTTTGCAGAATCTCAAGCACCCGAATCTGGTGTCGCTGTTGGAAGTGTTTCGACGCAAGCGTCGCCTGCACCTGGTCTTCGAGTTCTGTGAGCTAACGGTGCTGCACGAGCTGGAAAGGCATCCGCAGGGCTGCCCGGAGCCGCTGACCAAGCAGATCTGCTACCAGACGCTGCTGGGCGTGGCCTATTGCCACAAACAGGGCTGCCTGCACCGCGACATCAAGCCAGAGAACATACTGCTCACGGCCCAGGGCCAGGTGAAGCTGTGCGACTTTGGCTTCGCCCGCATGCTCAGTCCGGGCGAGAACTACACGGACTACGTGGCCACGCGCTGGTACCGGGCCCCGGAGCTGCTCGTGGGCGACACACAGTACGGCACGCCGGTGGATGTATGGGCGATTGGCTGCCTCTTCGCGGAGCTGGTGCGCGGCGAGGCGCTGTGGCCGGGACGCAGCGACGTCGACCAGCTGTATCTGATACGCAAGACGCTGGGCGATCTGCTGCCGCGACACATCCAAATCTTTGGCCAGAACGAGTACTTCAAGGGCATAACGCTGCCGGTGCCGCCGACGCTGGAGCCGCTGGAGGACAAGATGCCGGCGAAGGCGCTGCAAAATCCGCTGACCATCGACGTGCTGAAGAAGTGCCTGGACAAGGATCCGGCCAAACGCTGGACCTGCGACAAGCTGATCAAGCACTCCTACTTCGACGACTACACGGCCAAACAGCGCGAGCTGGACCACATCAACAGCCTGGAGGCGGCCACGCTCCGCCAGCAGCAGCTGGCCTCCCAGCAGTTCATGCTGGCGACCGCCGCCCAGCAGCTGCAGACGGGCGCGGCACAGGCGGCGGCCATTGCCGCGGCGCGTGATAAATCAAAGGTGAGCACGGGACCTAATTTAATTGCCACAATGACTACCAAGTGGCTCATTCTCCCAACATTCTCCCATCATTCTCTCATCATTCTCTCGACCCGCCAGCAGACTTCAAACACCTCCTTGCCGCTGCTGCCGAGCACCCAGCACCACCATCATACGCACCAGGACTATGTGAAGCTGCAGCCGCTGAACAAGAACGCGGCCATGCTGCATCGCACCGAGCATCATCTGCCCACCATTTGAGAGCAGCGCCCGATACTTCTGCACTGAATTCTACTTTGTTTACTTATCCCCTCGAACTTGGAGAAAATATTTTCGTGTTCGATGACGTTATGTGTGAGAGTTGCATAAGTTTATTTACTTCAATAATTAAATGTAAAGTGTGAAAAAATATGAGTATTGTTTTATTATTGAAAGTGGCTAAAAGGTGAAAAATGTGTATTTAATAGGCAGAAGGAAGCATCTGCGATCCCATAAAGTATATAATATGTATGTGTACATCAAGAATACTTAATCAGGACGACAAAAGGTACGATACAGGGTATTTTCAAATCAGGCACTCCTGACAAGAGCACTTTTATTTGGTCTTGATTTGTGTGGTAATAAATACATAACAAAGCCTATTAAATAAAAACAAAAATTACTCAATTTTATTCCCAGAACACAAATTTGTAAATGTATGTAACAAGCTGATTCTCCTAAGATTTGACTGTCAGATGCAGGGTATTTTTAAGTCACAAACTTCCGACAAGAGTACTCTTACTTGCTTTTAGTTTGGGTGGCAGAAAATATATAAAAACGCATATTAAATAAAAAAAATGTCTTCAAAAATGTAACCTTTTAAAAAAGCAAAAAATATTCTGAAGAATATTACGTTTTTCCTTTTTGCATAAAGATCAGACAATAAAAATTTATTAAAAAAAAATCTTTTTTTTTATAGTTTAAAAAAATTTGATATAGAAGTAAAAGTCAGATCAAAAATGTAACTTATCGTACAATTTTTTTAAAAATTGGCTATTGATGATAAACGACATTAAAATTTAATTTACCCACCTTATTTACACAATTTTTGGAAAAGCTTCATAATAATCTGACTCTCACACTCTCTCTTGCTCAAGCGGCAAGTGTGGATCATGTTATTTGCGCGCCTTTCTGATTTTTATGAAAAAGCTTTACACGGAAATTAAGCGAAACGAAACGTACCGGTTGTTATACTAGTATAAACCTGCGTGTGGCCAACAGGTTCAATATGGATATATGGACGCCCTTAGGGCACCAACTAATTGGAATATTATTCACTAGATAGGTAAATATATTTTATAAGAAAACTATTTCATGTTCACACGCACTGAAAATACGACCGATCAACAGAACAGACGCGCACAGACTAAATCCTCTCATTAGGCACGCATCTACGCTAAGCCAGCATTCGCACTAACACAATAACAACGTTACAGCACACAACTAATATAACTCTCACGCTCACAGCATACACAATGCCCACTCCTTGCATAAGTGCTTTCATCTGCATACAAAACTAAGCTAACGGCATCAAAAGCATTACCGTCGCGGAACATCAACGCAATGGACATACAAATTACCTCTCCCGCTCACACAACAATGATACAATGCTTGCTCTCTGCAATCCAAACATAAAACGGGATCAGAAGCATCAGCGCCAATAACGTGCGAACAGTGGACAAATAAATTATGACGCTCACACCTTCCACAATGTCCACACATCTCTTTTAATTTGTTGCATTTTAAATATGATAACAATATTTTAGTTTGCTGGTGTATTTTATAAGTACTTCTGTACATTTATAATTAATCGAACTAATTCCCTTAATGAAGATGATGATGCCATTACACTTTTATTTAATTACAAGCTTAGTTGTATTCTATGTCTGAAAATCTTCGCTTGTTAAATCCAGTCGAGCCTTGCACGCACACACACATTGCATTAAAGTCCACCGTAGGACTTAGCAGCCGACAAGTCTATACAGATTTGGCTGCAAGCTCACTCTCACCCACAGCCAGCTGTCGCAAACTTGACTTCCACTCACCTATACCAAATCCACCATCCACCATCCACTTGTTGCCCCAGTGCCCATTTGAACGTCACACTTCGCCACGTGCCAACGGAGCCGTTGACTGGGCTGTGTTGGCAAGGCTCGACTCGTTTTTTGGCAAGCTAATCCGCTGCTAAGCACACGGCAGATAATCAACGACACGTACAGTTTTACGTGTGTCCTATCTTTGTCCCGGATACGGCCAAAAAGAAACCGCTAACTAAGTGGCGATTTCGTTTGATTGCCGTCTTTATGCTATGATATGATTATAGAAATAGTTTTATTATTATTAGTAGTATAGCATATAGTATAGGTTGTAGTTGTAAACTATTAATGCGAATTTTAAGGGGTTTATTTTATGTTATACTCGTTCACGAAATGAAAAGGATCTAGGGAATTGAAGTTTAGGGTTTTTAAATTCGAGTATACCATACGAATATCAATTTTATTTCAAATTGTCGATAAATCGCCACGTTTCGTTATTATCGATATTTATCGGTTTTATGACTCGGTTTTTAGAGAATATCTCTTTAACTATTAGAGCTAGAATTACCAATTAGTTTCGTGTGTTCTCGTAAAGTAGATCAATAATATTTTCTTTTTGGATACCTCCCCCCACTTTTCTTGGTGCTGATCATAAAGATTATACGCTTAGCTTAAAATTTATTTAAGATTCAGTTTCCAAGCGTAAACGCTAAGTAAAGTGCGCAACTTGCAGCATTTATCTGTATGTGTATATATTATTTTATGTATGTATATATGCATGCAAGGGTATTGAAATGTATGTAACACCTATTCGCAGCTGGGTATAGGGCACTCCCGAATAGAGCCATCTTACTTGTTTATTTATATTGGGCGCTCACTTTGCTAGCGGGTAATTAATTCATTAAAAGTTGTAAGTTTCTATTTTCAATTGCAAGCTTACTTATTATTGTTAATTAGCTTGGCTTGTTCTGCTCACGAGAACTCTGAAAATATGTATGTACAGTGATGGCCTTATAATTTAGGACAGCTTAAAAATATTAAATTTAATTAAACTATTACATAAAAAAAAATATATTTTAATAATAACAATTAAGTATATACAAAATTAATAATTAGTAAATAATTAAATTTTAAAACAATACACGAAGTCTTAATTAATAAAAACACTGTGTCTAATTAAATGGCCACCACTGTACATAGCGTGTTCATTTGAAAAGTTTATTTCAATTGCAGTCACTTCTGCTATTCATTCACTTCGTGGTGGATCGCTTAATAATGCCATTTAATTTTGGCATTTAATTGTGGCAATCAAATAGGAATAAATATATAAAATATCTAACTTATTTATACAAATTTATTTATTATCCATAATAAAGTTGGCAACTTTCTCGCAGGGCCACACAAAACAATTATGTGCTGGCCCAGTTTGGAGTCTCAAATGGCTCAACAGTTGACTGGCTGACGCGGCTAGTTGCCGGCTGATAGACTTTTGTTTTGGGGATCCAAAAAGTTTTTAATTAAATTAGTGCGCAAGTTGACAGCACTGCAACAGAGTAACTGTAACTGTCAACAAAGCGCTGAAATCTCTGGTGGCCGCCTATGTGACCAGAGTTTTGTGTGTGTGGATCTCTAATGCACTGGGATAGCCGAGCGCAGGCAGACATGGAAATTGACTGTATCGTCTAACTTGCTCTCTCACTCGCTCGCTCTCTCTGGCTGTAGTGCTTTCTCTCGCTTCTGACTTCTGCTCGAATGCACCCGTCGCCAAGTGCCTGACACAATTGCGAGACACTTTGATTTTTCGTTCGGCATCACAATAGTCCAGAAACTTTCCGCTTCTCCCTTTTATCTGGGCGCTGTGCATTTGACTGCGAAAGCAAGAGGCAAAAAGCATTTGTAAGACGCCCACATTCCCCCTACAATTCCTGCCATATCCTGGGCAGGATATGCAAAGTGTGCAGCGTGTTGTCGACTCGACGCTTGACAATCCCAGACAGTTGCATAATCTGTACTGCCGTTTATGCAAAGTGGCCCCAAAAAAGAAAAAGGAAAAGAGAGCAAAAAAGCAACCAAAAAAAATAAGTCCACGGCTGGGGATAATGTTAAGAGGTGTCTGAATTGTTAAGCTCCAGCAAGTGCAGCGCAAAGAGAAATCGAAGTTTTATTGAATAAGTTGATAAAGCGTGCTGCTTCTTCTTCTTCTTCTCTCTTGCTTTCATCCACTGCACCACAATTTTATTACAGCTGCTTTATAAGACTCTTATTGCGGCTTGCATTTAAACATGCCAATAAATGAACAACAATAAGAAACTTGTTCACAGTTTAGCAATGGCGTTTTATATTTAGTTTTTATACCCTGTACCTACTGAAAGCTGGTACAAAAGCATATATTTTGTACTCAGATATGCCATATTTAATCACTGCTGATATCTTTAATGCACTAAACACCGAGCTTTTTCAGGCTGAATACAGGGTATCTCCAACTCTAGCACTTCAGACTAATGCACACTTAATTTTTTTTTTAAATAAAATCAATATTATTGCATGCGATAAATATTATATATATATATTATATTTATATCCTGCTTATTTGAAAATTTGTGCGTATTATTCTATGAAAAATGTTGAATAAGCACAAAAAGTGTTTATTCGTTTCTAAACAATTGAATAAAATTTTTTTTAAATATTTAAACTTTTATGTGAATATTAGTAAAAATATTTCAAATTATATTAAATTTTTAATATTTGAAATAATACAACATTTATAATACCTTAATACATTACTTACGGAAATGCTTAAAGGAAATAATTAAAAAATACAATAAATATTAAAACTTTTTTTTAAAGTAATAAAATATATTAAATAATTTTTCAAACAATTAATTAGATTAACAAATCTATATATAATATTAAATATTTGTTGATTATCAGGTTAAAGGAAAATATATACATATTTAATTTCTTGTTTATTTCTTTATTCATTTGTACTGTATACTTTGCTATAAATATTGCAGAGTGTTTATTTATATATAATATTAATTATTTGTTGATTATAAGGTTAAAGGAAAATATATACATATTTAATTTTTGTTTATTTCTTTATTTATTTGTACTGTATACTTTGCTATAAATATTGCAGAGTGTTTATTTAAATATAATATTAATTATTTGTTGATTATAAGGTTAAAGGAAAATATATACATATTTAATTTTTGTTTATTTCTTTATTTATTTGTACTGTATACTTTGCTATAGATATTGCAGAGTGTTTATTTTATAATTTCCAAAAAAAACCTTAAATTGCTTTAGTTTTCTCAGAAAAAGCACTCGAATGTGCGTAATGAAGTTCCGAGGTTTATTAAGCTGCACCTCTCCCCTCGCCTAGCGCCATTGAAAATGTTGCACCTCCGCGTAGCGTCGGTTGAGCGCGTTTTTGCGCTGCGCCTCGCCGCCCACTCCCCGGAGCAGCTCGTCGCGCTGCCAGTTGCGATAGACAGCGGAGTCCTGCAGCTTATCGTCCCTGTCGAGGGCCTGCTGCTGCCACCACTTCAGGTTGGCAGCTGGCGCCTGCATCGGAATGACTGAAATTACCTGGGGCTGGCGACGCGGCCAGAGGCCCAGCTTGGCCAAGCGCTTCTGCTCATCAATGTCCGTGTCCTCAGGTGTGCCCAGCACGCGCAGCTGCTGCACGGAGCCATCGCCGCCAGTCGAACGCCCCGCGACAGTTGGCTGAAAGGGATCTTCGCCATAGAGCTGGCGATATTTGGTGCTCCTCACCAGATTTATGATTTGGAACATGGCAATGCAAGTTACACAGTTATAGCCAGCAAAAACTGTACAATTTCATACTTATATTTAGCAATAATATCAACAGGATATGCCGTCTACTTACGACAATAAAAGCTGCCCACCAGGGTGAGTACAATGAGCAGGCCCAAATTGATTTGCTTCTTCAGCATAATCATCAGCACAATGTGACTAATAGTGATTGCCAGAAAGTAGATGAACTCGAGGAAGGCCAACGGCAGCAACAACCATTTGTGTAGCTAAGGAAAAACGACATTTTAAAGTTATTTAAAAGGGAGCAAGTTCAATTTACAGCGCACATTTTCTTAAGCCCTACGCAAGTATAGCGAAAAATTTTATTTTTTCTTTGTAGTAAAGATTGTAACGAATTGACAAATCGCTTTCATAATTTAATTACTGCCAATGGAAAACATATAAATTATTAAAATAATTAGAATAGCCAAAAATGTAATATACAACATTACCAAATTAATCCATATGTGAAAATTCACTTATACTTATTTCCCAATTGGGGCGTGGCAATTCGATTTAATCTATATATCTCCTTCAGTTTAAAAGCTAGTTAAGCCAAATTTTGCAGACAGATTACTGATGGCACTATTTTCCCAAAGGCGTGGCAATTCGATTAAATCCATATACCTTGAGGGCAGGTAGCCCGAGAAAATCTATATCTCCCACAATTTTAGAGCTTGAGTCACCAGGAAGTTTTCTGATGTCCTCCTCTTAATATCGAAACGATTAATTACCACCCGACTGCAACGGTTACACCCGACTGCAACGTTCTTAGCTGCTTCCTCAGATTGTCTTAGGTTCTACTCACCCTCAAGGCGCCTATTATACCAAGTATGGCGGCTGCTATGCGAACATAGCACATGGTTTGCTGGAAGATCAGCACGTTGTCGGGTGCTGCAACGAATAATATATATGATGTTGGACTTTCGCCCTGTTTGCACAAGATATAGAGTACTCACAGTGTTCTATCCAGTTGATAAACCTGCGTACAATGCTGCTGCTCTTGTACTGTGAATCATTCTGCAGCAAATCGATAAGTTCATCGAATATTTGCACGCCCCGCACAAAGAAAAGTGTGCTTAATGTCAGCGAGAGGATCTAGACAGGAGAATTTCAGAGTCTCAATGATCAAAGGATATACAGGATGGTACTTGCAATGCTCAAGGCAGCGACAATCAGGACTCCCAGGCGCACCGAGCAATAGCACAAATAGCTCTCCATAAACAACATATTCAATGCTCTATTACTTTAATCGCTGTCCATAATTCAGACCGGCAACTAACTGTTCCTGCCACAACCTCACGACTACTGCAGCCGAGTTGGAATCGGACAAATGGCCAATGACAATAACGCACGATTACCGCATAGACAATGGGGAATAACAGGGAAAGGAAGGAAGGGGCGGAGAGGTCACAAATGACAAAAACTTGTTTCAGGCAGAGATTCGTATCTGCATATGGCACTAAACAGTGGTCATATGCTCATAATGCAGCTCGAATGGGCAACATTTTTCATTTGCCCGCTGAACGTCATGAGGTTCAGAGCCATGTCGAAGTCCGCTCGAGAAAAGCTCCTCAGTGAGTGGCCAATATGGTGTTCATGGAGTCCTACATGTTCTGCGCCTCAGTTCGACTGGGCGTAATCGGTATAAGCGCCTTTGCTTTGGTTTGTCAAATATTTCATTTGATTCCCAATTATATTATATATTTATTACAGTGTTATTAATGCAACTAAACAAGGATCCCCAGTTAGTGTACGAATGTTCCACGAGAGTGCAGAAAAAAATAGTTAGTTGACAGCATTGTAGAATTCGGGCCAAGACAAAATATCTTAACTCTAAACCGAATCCGAAAACTCCTAAATATACAACTAAAATTAAGTACCAAATACCGAATAGTACTGCCTATTCTAAGCATGGCTGCAAACTCGGTTTTTCACATCAACGAACTCTGGTTTTGATTCAAACCTTGCTTCGTCGCATTGTTTTCAGTTAAAAACGACAATATTATATTTATTATTTATAAAAATAGTAAAGCATTTTAACATTTTTTTTTTTTTTTTTTATTATAAAAGTATTTTCTTTTCAGGTTCAAACTGGTTCCGTATAAAACCGGTTTGCAGCCTTAATTCTAAGTACAAGAATTTCTGGTACTGAATATCAATTAAAAACATCTCTACACGGGGTAACAATCTAGTGTCAAATATTTATTCAAGTCGCAAAATTTCTGATATCCAATTTTGTGACGAAGGATATTCAATTTAACACATGCACAATTTAAAATTATAATAGTTGGGTATTTTGCAGTTTACGCGAAGTTTACCCAATAATAACTTTTTTCAAATAGGAAAAACAATTTTTCCTGTATTAATAAAAATTGATTTTAATTTTAATAATAATATATTCCAAATAAATATTCAGCTTTTTTCAAAAATTATAATTTTCAAATAGGCACTGCTCTAAAATTTTTGTTTCAGATAAAGTCCATTGCCATCACGTATGTGATCTCAACTCAAGGCATTGATTTTTCGTTATCGCTAATTTCCGCTTTTGACACCAATTCGGGTTACAGGACCAGCTACTATATGGTTAGAGATACCATCTACTGGCTGGAGCAGTGCAAGTATCTAGTTCTCTATAAGTAGGTACATCTCATATTTAACTAAACAGCTGCCTCTCCTACAGATCCTGAAATCGCCACTCTGCTACTTCAGTTTTATAGCATTTGCCATGGGCTTTCCTGTTTGATGGCCGCATATGGTGCTTATAAAGTGAGCGTTTGTTTGAACTCAACTAATTTAGACTCCTTTTAAATTGTTTCTGTTTTATTTCCAGCTTAAAGAATTCTACGTTTTACCTCTGGCTGTGTTTGAGTTCCTGTACGTAGTGCAGACTATTACTATTTGTACGCTATTCCTGCGCATCCTTAGACATTTCATAAGCCTCGAAAAACTAATATTGCTAACTCTGGCATCGACTGCCTACGCACGTGAGAAATTCAAAATTTACGAGAATTAGACTTAGATCCTTGAACTTAAACATGTCTTTCTCGCAGTGTTTACTATCTATGATTTCCTGGCCTTAGTTTCCTTTGAACAAATCGTCAGGTTGGTGCGAAGCAAGCGGTATCAGCAGATTTATGGCTCGGACCCATTGAATCCCGTACTTAATCCAACAAGAGAGAAACTTCATTTTGATAGCCCTAAAGAACAGATCCAACATCCAATCGTTGTTAATGTTATGCCAAAAGTGGATTTACCTAAATGGTGGCAAATGGAAAGTGTGGAAAAAAGTACGACTGAGGAAAACATCAATTTGGAAGATGCTCACAAGTACTTCCAAAGTCAGGAACTTATGGCAGCAGTTTTACTACATAATGCCATCAACTTAGGCTACACTCAAAGAAAAATGTTGTAATTTAGTTAAAGATTATGTACTAATATACTTTAATTAAATCTAAACAACATTTTTCTTTGAGTGTAGCCAATCAAAACAGTTGGTATAATTTATTGTGTTTATTTTGAATATAAAATGGCAAGAAAACTGAAATTTTATTAAATGCTGCCCAATAGAGTGGTATTGTCCTGCGATTTCTTTTCCAGAAATTAAAGTAATAAATCTTTATTAAACTTAACAATTTCTTAATAAAAATTTAAAAAAAAAAATCGTATGAATTTTATACCAAAAAATGCGTGTTAGCATTTATTAACTAAAGAATAAAATTCAAATTTTTAGAACGTTATTTATGCTCTTAACATTTCTAAATAAAAGTCTCAAGTACAGTACTTCATTTAAGAAATGTTCTTCTTTTAAGAACTTTTAACGTTTTTTAAGTACGAAAATGAAAGCTGTCAGTGGTTGTGTGTACTTAATTTAAGAATTTTGTTCTTTATGCTACATTAACAGTCAATTATGAAAACGAGAGTTTTTTAAATATTTTTTTTAAGAATTTCAAGAAAATAGTATAAACACAATTTAATTTTTTTGATTGTACTATATCAAATCAGCTCAAAGATAACTCAGTCTTAAGCGCCATCTAGCGATAGTTAGCCTCGAGCACAGTCTTAAAGCTTAAAGCTCTTCACAGAAAGCACAGTTATAGCAAGACACATTCTCGACTTTCGAGCAGCGTTGCCACCCTATCCAAAATGGTGAGCTATTTATTCAAAAGTGTAACGGCAAATCACAGTGGGCCTTGTAATGTACATGGCACATCATATTTAAGGTATTTATATATTTATTTATTTATATGTATAAAAACAATTCAAATGTCGCCCTTTTTTGCAAAAATCGCTTTGGTTGTGTGTTGTTGGGCTATATTCTGTTTGCTGTTTCTGATTCTGAGCAACATTCGCTCGATTAACGAGGAGTCGAAATCTGCGAACGGGCAGCCAAAGGGTCGATTTCGCCAGCATGGCGATTACTGGGTCTGGCATGACTTTATTCGTAGAACCGCCAATTTGTCGGCCAATCAGAGCATAACCCTCACAACACACGCGACCTACATGGATCTGGGCCAGCTGCCAAATTTGCTGAGCAGGTGAGTTTATCAGAGCTGACTTGGAACTGGTCCTAAGTGGGTTCTCCTAGATGGCAAGCACCCATCAGCCTGGCAATCTACGCCTGTGGCTCCGACTTTGATAAGACCGTTCAATCGCTGGGCTTCATTTATACCTGCCTAGAGAAGAGCGATCTCATGCGGCGCTATATCAGCATTCATCTGGTTTTCCATGATCGTCATATACCCGAAAACTTAACCGATTTTGAATACTCTGTTAAGTTTGCGCCTGAGGCATGTGATTGGGCACCCTTTGACAAAGGACGACAGGACCTAACCTACTCCCATAACAAAGGTCTAAGCTACCCGGTAAATCTGCTGCGGAATGTGGCCCGATTCAATGCACCGACCTACTATATTATGGCACTGGATATAGAACTCTTACCCTCGACCAACTTTGTAGAAAAGTTTTTAAGACATTTCATTACCGAACATCAGATTGATGAACCTTGCAAAACGTATGTGGATGAAATGAGAGATCATTGGTCTGCCCATTCTTTAACAATTCTCTTTTCTAACTTCTCTCGCCAATAGCGTCTTCTGCTTAGCCACATTTCCTCACAAGGTCAACGCGCCTTTGGCCAGGTCCAAGCAACAATTGTTAAATGTTCTGCAGGTGTTGAACATATCGAAACCGATCAATAACCATTTCGGACTGCAAAAGCAATGGCTCTCGTCTGAAAATCACCCAAATGAGCTAACGATCTTTAGGACGTCCAAGGACATGAACATGTGCGTGGGCTATGTGAGCATCAATGAGCTGGAACCGCTTTACGATGAACGATGCCCCATGGAATCCATGTATGAGCATGGTTCCAATTTGAAGGTACTTTAAAGCTTTTATATTATTTTTGTTACCTGCATTAAGTTCTCAACTCTCCCTCAGCCCCTGAAATTCCAAGAATATTTTGTTAGTAAATATTCTTAAATTAAGTATGATTTAGTATGATTTTACAACAAAATTGTGGAATTAAGCGTGTATTTATATGATTTTGTAACTTAAAAAACCCGTATAACGTTAATTATAGTGGACAATCGATTCTTCAATTATTTAAAGTATTTAAATCTAATATCTTAAATAAGAACTTTATTTTTAAATTAAAAATTTTGCAACTAGGCTGGATTTTGACAAATCTTATATTTTTCTAAGATGCACAATTTTTTGAATTTTTTTCTGGATTGCAGTTAAAATTCTTGCAATATTTAGTATATATGCTACAATTCGATATGAATTTTAACATTTTTTTCAACATGGATTCTTAACCTTAAGTGTTCGGTCGAGAAATTAATATGTAACCAAATATATTTTTCGCTTATTGTAATTCTATCTATAAAAATTAAATTTTATTTTAATAACTAAATCTTGAATTAATAATTGCCCAGAAAGCACTGTAGAAATTTGTTATATTTTTGGATTTATGCAATTCAAGTAAAATATACTTATGGTACTTAATAGTTTTTTTTATATACGTAAACCAAATTGATTCTATATTTTTTATTTTCTATATTTTTTTTGGTTTGCATCAACCGCAACATATAAAAAAATCTTAACACCTAAATCATTTTTTAAAAAACTTTTATCTCTGCAAGGTAAAACAATTTATCTATTTATGGATCTAATTACAGGGCAAAGTTCTCATTAGCTTAAACTACACCTTCATAACCTTGGATGGTGCCTTTCTAATTCGGCGTGCACAGGACAGCTGGAGTCGTGTAAATCGTGTTAAGACATCGCACAAAACAAATTTAAGGCTATGGTTGACTTGGCATCAGCTCTACACTGATTTCGTGGGCGTAGAATTCTTAGAAAATTGGAATCAAGACCATCATACGCGATTTAGCCCCTCAAATTTGTAATGCTAACTGGAGGTAGCTTTGTTAAATAACATTTACATATTTTAAAAATATGCAATTAAAACAGCACTAAATTAGTAAATAAGTTCTACAATAAATCATATATCACTTGATTGCATGGCAACCATCTGCTTATTTCTCTTCCTCGGTTTGAATCACGTCACGCACTTTTTATTCTTGCCGTAGAGCACTCGATACTCGGGCTCGATTTTGGTCTTAATGAACCGGGTCATCTCCTTGGCGTATTTGGCACGCACCGAATTACGCGACGACTTCTTAATGCCGGGACTATGTACCAAAAAAGCGGGATGCAGCACGTGATACTCATAGCCCAGCAGACACATAGCATAGCCCTAAAAGAAAAATTTAAAAAAAAGGAGTAAAAATACCATTTAAAAATTTTAAATGCCTAATCATCGCTTCTAATCCTAATCCAGTCCCTACATATCAGAATTGCCCAATATATTTGTTATCTTCATTAACTTAATCAAAATATTATATACGCAACGATTTATGTACAGCCAATCAAATAAATTAATTTAAATAAAACCTCCTAGGAACAACTGAGTTTTTTTAATTTCGTAAAATTTAATTGTAATTTTAATATAAAGAATTAAAGAGCATCCTCATAATATTAAAATTTTGTTAAAAATTTTCATTACACACTGTAACACATTAATTTGATAATTCTCAATTTTAGTAAATTTCATTAATAATTGATTCTGATTATAGATTCCAACCTGGAACCAACCCCTTTTGTTTACCATGATCTTTTAAAAATTTCCATGTCTCTAGCTAAACAGAGATCGGTTGAATGCTTTATATTTTAAAGCTCAATCAAAAATGAACAACAAAAAAATAAAATATTTAGGTATAAAAATGATTTTGAAAAAAAAAGATATAAATTTAAACCATCATTTTGTGCTGTCGGGATATAAAAATGGATTATGTTTTAGTAACGTTGATTAAAAAGATATTTTTAGTTGAGCAAGATTATAAGTATAATTATTAATTTAAATTTGATATATCATAAATTAAAAATTAAAATTATAAATTGTAAATATTGTATTACAATTGCACCATTAATATTCATAGTTCATCTATATTATTTTATAATCAATTTTTAATTTAGCTGCATCACCCACCTGTATGCGCTTGTTGGACTGTCCCTCCCAGGTGACACGCTCATCGAAGACCGGCTCCGCATTATCGCTGATGTAGAAGGGCTCCCAGTACTTGAAGGCTGCCTGGCGCAGGGTCATGCTGAACAGATCGAGGTCATCCGCATCGCTGGCCGTTCGATTTATCCAATCCTTGTAACCGGGCACTCGGTGGCAACTCGAACAGACCTTGGCATGGAAGAGCTGAGCTCGTCCATTCTGCAGCAGGGCCAACAATTCGGCTTTGTCATTGGGCACCTGCTCCTCCTCGCTGATCTCGAAGACGGGCAAGGGGTAGACCCTAGCCGGCTGATCGGGACTCAAGGCCAGCACGCTGCTGTTGCGATGCACCATATCCAAGAACTGGTCCACAAGGCCCAGGCTCGGATACAGCTCAATGTCGCAGGCGAAAATAAAATGCGTGTTGACCGCCCCTCTGGCGATGTTGCGACCCACATTAATGGGATAGGTCAGATTGGCCTGCACCTTATACATGACCGTACGGTTCTGATAATAGGGCGGCGGCAACAGCGTACCATTCGCGTCCACACACCGGAAGGGCCAGTTCAAGGCCTCCTCCTCGTCGTAGGGCACATACGCTGGCATATGCTCATTGGAAAAGTAGACGTGAAAGGTCACGAAATCGCCGATCAACTGGCTGCCGGGCAGACAGTTCCTCACATATTGTATGGCGTCCAGCGTCGTGTTCAGATCATAGCCGGGCGTGTGAATAGCGAAACTGACAGGCGCAAGCCATCTGAAAATGAGGCCAAAAAGTGTGCACCATGCTAAGTATGCCGCCAAAACACTTAAATGTATATTGAATATATTTCATGAAGGTAGAAAAAAGGACTGAATGCATAAGGACCTGCTTTATATATCTGCATTTATTTTATTTTACCTAGATTCTATAATAATCCAATATTGATAATATTGCGCTCATATGCTAGGAACAAATGGCAAAATTTGGTAAGAGTATCTTAAACAATAAAAACGTTTTTATGCATCAAACAATTTATCATTTAATTTTATGTCCATTATATTTCTTATATTCGTTAATTTAAACAAAATATAATCTATGTGCAAAGATGTATGTAAAGCTAATTAAATGAATTTATTTAAATAACACAATCTAGGAATAATTCAGTTTTTTTTTCTTAAATTTCGCTAACATTAATTTCTAACTTCAAAAATGACCGACTGCGAGATAACTTTTTTCCAGCGCCGAATTGCCTTAGCATTCATTCGAATTTACACACAAAGAAATACATTTATCACAATTATGATAAAGCTTATGCTTTACATTGCATGTGCTTCTTCTTTTCCTTGAACCCTCACTATTGAAGATGTGTCTTATATAACTTATGTGTTACTTGTCGAAAGATCATCTTAAACATTTAGATGGATTGGTGGAAGGAAAAAGTAAAATATTATTGATATGTGTATCTCAACGAGAACCTAGATGAGTTAAGTTTTTAGGTCTATCAATCAATATTATCAAATTATATTATCATATTAATATCTATTAATATTCCGCTCAAAAATATATTATGCTTACTGATAAATTTGAACATAATACGAAAGTTATTGGTAATTCTACATACATTTTTTGGAGCGTATTTATAAAGACAAACGAACGGATCCAATCAAGAATATATAGCCTTGAAGAGGTCATCTATGCCTCCTTTGTAACATACATATTTTCAATTTTCACACGCTTTTATTTTTAAATATAAATCAAAGAAAAATATATAAATAAACAAATAGATAAAATAAAATAAAGATAAATAACAAGCAATCGAGCCATTAGTTTCTATATTTTAAGAAATTTAATTTTATGTTAAATCTGAATAAGTATATGAACATAAGATGCACAAAATAAGTAAATCGGACAAACACCTATTTGGTTGATTCTTCTGCATTTGTTGTATTGTAAAATTGTAGTTTTCCGTGATTAATCCTCTAGTAATTCAACGTTATCAAAAACACTAATAATAGTGGATAAATTTAATTAAATTAAATTACGAATCTGGCAATCTCATCTTTTCTAAAAACGTGACTATCCGCATTTTTGATCTGCCTGAATATTAAATTTAAAAAGTTAGTATTTTTATTAGTATACAAGTTAGTGTAAGTTTTAATAAAAACAAAATGGCTCTAGTCGGGCGTCCCCGACTAGGAGATACCCTGAGCCCAGCGACGCGTTGTCGTTACATACGTTTAAAGCTCTTTGCATTCATACACACATTCACATAGTCACACATACACACACACACAAACGCACGAACTAATCTGCGCACTTTACACATTGGCTGCGCTTGGCCCGACTATGGAAAGTGAATTCTTGAATAACTTCTAAACTAAGAGTATGATCGCTATGAAACTTTCAGTGTTTAATAAGAGCATTCAAATCTATGTACAAACCAAAGCGTAGTATTTGATTTGCGTTTTTTTGATATGAGGGACGAATAGGGGGAGGTATCCAAAATCCGAAATATTCATAATCTGCGTATCCTTTACGAGCACATATTAAACTAAGTTCTAGCTCTTATAGTCTCCGAGATATGGCAAGAAAACCAAGTCTTAAAATAGATTTTTATTAATAACAATGAAACGGAGCAAGATATCGACAATCTTGTATTGCGTATAGATTAGGAGAATCTTTAGTCGTTTAGTTAAGGTTTCTAGCTTTTGTAGTTTCCGAGATCGCTGCGTTCATACAGACGGACAGACGGACGGACGGACGGACAGACGGACTTGGCTAATTCAAATTAGTTGGTCGTGCTGATCAAGAATATATATACTTTATGGGGTCGAAGATGCTTCCGTCTGCCTGTTACATACATTTGCACAAAACCATTATACCCCTTTTACCCATTTTCAATGGGTTCAGGGTATAAAAAACTATATCCGACTATAAATTGTATATTGCTCTAACTACATACTGATGAGTTTTTTGGCGGGCACAAAATGTTGAGTTATGTGTCGTTCAGACTAAGCTGGTTTCCATATTTTATTTACATATGTACATATATACTTTTTTTCATTATTCAGAAATTTATGTTTCAGATAATGGATTCTATGACACTTTAACATAAAATGTCGACACAGTTTCTGCTATTCTCTGTTAATGCTGGTTGGGTATGAATTAGATAAGTGTATACATAGTATTTGATAATACTTTAATAATAATTATAATATTATCACAATTTGTGTTAAATTTTTTTTTGTTCGCGTGGGCTGGTCACGAGTTTGCTTTGTATCTGAAGTAGCATTGTGTTTCTTAATAAGAATGCCCAAAGTTAGAGAGGTCGAAAATGTCTATCTTTATGTAGAACACATTTTACAACATATATATATATATATATATATATATATATATATATATATATATCTATATCTATATCTATATATAATAATATAATTTTATTTATTTTTTTGTTTTTGGGACCATTTCCGTTACTTACCGCTCAGCGACGGTTTCGAGATTATCGAAGAATGTGTAGTCGCCATTGGTGGTGTACGTAATTGATTCGGCACAGCCCATGCGACGACTCTGGCGCCCAATGATCAGATTCTGGACCACCCAATATCTGCCGTGTTGAACTTTTTGCAATCTGAGCCCACGATTGCGGCACTTGAGCAGTTGCTGCAGTTCCTGGGTGCGTGGCGAAAACGATCTGGGCTCCTCGGTGGTGGGGACTCTTAGCGAGTCGGCTTCGGTAATATCCAAAAGATTGAGAGTCTCTGAATTCGCCTGTTCGTAATACATCCGGGAAAGGGCTGCTTCCAATTTTCGCGCCTGCTGCACATTTCTGACCACGAGCACAATTACCAACGCGACCAGCAGCAGCAACAGAAGACTGCGTTTGTTGACCTGAGCAGACATGGACGTAGAACCACCTGGCTTAGGGCCGAGCGCGATACTGGACAGAGGCAGACGCGAGTGCAAAAACCAATACAATTTTCTCTATTGTCAGTGCAATGGAGGTTTATTTATGTAAGCTGCCGAGCACTTTATACAACTGTGTCACATCCAAAGATTAGCTTCGGGGCTTTACTGGTCTCCCGTTACCAGCTAGTTGGAAAACTATCCCAATTACGTGTCAAGCTGGCGCACTACTTGGCACTGATAACCGAGCGAAAACTAAATGGTTCTAGTTGAGGACCATGGGCCAAGCATTAGTTTGACTTGTTTATGGTCGGGTTTTGATAATAATAATTTATGACAGCACAAAAGAGTTCTCATGTAGTTTTGGGAAATTGATGTAATTAAGTGATCCACAAATATGTTTAAATAGCCTTCATGTAGCTATCTTGCTTAAAGGCACCCAAATAAAATATATTTCTTATCGATTTTTCTTTTTTAAAAATCGTATATTTTTTTACATTGATCGATTAATTGTTGCTGTTTTGTTGATTGTGTAAGCAATTAAATTTACGCATTTTTGGAACAACAAAAAATTCCGAATTTAAGATCCCTCAATAATAACCGCAAGCGACAAACGATTAAAGCCAACTGAAGATCTCGACTCGAATATTATAAACATAGTTACATAAGAGTATGAAGGGGCTGCGATAGGCGCCCAACGATTGTTACTTTCGGAAAGTCCTAATCTAACAGTGGTATACGAATGAATTCTACAGTCACAATTATCTTATACAATTCTATAGAAAGGCAAGAATTAATTTTTTCAAAAGGCTGATTAAATAGTATATAAATGTATACAAAACTCTTACTTACAAGGGTCAATTACTGATACAAGCGTTTTGCTGTATCACAATTGAATTGTGCTATCAGCTATCTCTGATAAGCTTCAATTTCTATTTGCCCACCTGTTTACAATATAGACAATCTTGAAATAATGAAAGGTAGCTATTAACTTTATACATTCAGCCGACTCAGAGGAAAGGATTGAACAAATAAATATATATTATACATTTGTATATTATATTGTATTGTAACATATTTTATCATATTATTAAATTCAATAGTACTTTAATTTACATTGTACTAAATTATTTTTAATTAATCTACGACCTTTATAGTAAAATAATACCTTCTAAATAATGCAAGCGATAATTATGATTGTTGCATATAGTTATATATGTCGATACAGAGATTAGCTACACTGGTAAAAACATTAATTGTGTGTATAATTTTTGTGTGGGCTGCATGGGCTCAATGCCCATGGTGTTTTAACTTCAAACTTCCTGTACTATTGATAAAGATACAAAAAGGGACAGTTACTTTTTCTTTGTATCGAAGATTTAATACCCTTGCAGACAAATAGCAGATGTGCGATATTTAAATTCAATTCCTAAATGTGGTTTTATTCAGAAACTAAATTTTAAAATTTTAATTTGTTTGAGATTTATGATGTAGTAGTGATAAAATATTGCGCGTATATTAGGAGCATATAAAAAAACACATTTTCGCTTTTTTTTTATAGCTATATGATATAATTGTCCGATGTTGATAAGATTTTACTTAAATTTTATCAGCATTGAAATTTGAAAACCCAAAAAGTGCTCAAGAAATAAATTATTTAAACCGATTGTTCTTATTATTGGCAAGAATTTGGTACTTAAAGCGTTGGATATATCGAAAACAAATTATTTTTACCCAATTGGTTTTTCTTATGATCCAAAAGTTTCTTAAGTTGTTATGCAGGTTCCCTATAGACGAAGAGATATTTTTAGTGTAGACTGACTAGGAACTAAATAGTATTAAAAATATTTCTTTAAATTATATATTTTACGTAATGTATTGATAAACAAGTAAGTACGTTGCAGTCGGGTATAACCGACGGCCCAATACTCCTTCACAGTGTATTAACAACAAAAACATGTATCATAGCAAATAATATATAATATAATATAATATAATTTAAAAAAAATCAAAAAAAAAACTCTGCCTCTGCGCGGTCTTGAACCTAGAACCGAACCTTCCACACAATTAATACGTAAACTGCACGTTAGACATCAGTTCTAGCAACCATTCAGTTTTAATGGGACTAAATTCATTCTAATAAGAAATACATTTAAGAAATCTTTAAGAACTGGAAAATGTTAGATCTATTAGAAAAGACAAGAAAACCGCTTGCGCCCGGAGTAGAAATTAAACGTGAGACTCACCGCACTCAAAATGGTCGTTAGACGACAACGCCACCGACCATCTGTCTTCGGGTGTGACGAAATTCAACTTAATTTGTGCAGCAAGAATTATACGCAATCATTCAATTTTAATTTTCCATTTCATTTCCCATTTCACGAAATTCAACAGAGGTTATCCAACAAGAATTAAAGGCAATCGTTAAAAACTGCAAACAAATTCTAATAATGAAAATTAAATTTGGTAATAGGCCAAATACAATCAAATTTATGAGGTAGATAAATAGATTTTATTGATAAACTACTGTTTTTTTGGCTACGCCCACTGGGGGT
Organism: Drosophila colorata; assembly: GCA_035041545.1. NCBI lineage: Eukaryota > Metazoa > Arthropoda > Insecta > Diptera > Drosophilidae > Drosophila > Drosophila colorata. The sequence continues at coordinate 6,000,269 of JAWNLD010000013.1, forward strand.
GTGGCAATTCGATAAAATCTGAATATATGGGGGCGGTTAAGCCGCAAAAATCCATATCTCCTACAATTTTAGAGAATGGCAAAATTTGGCAGGCAGTTTTCGGATGATCTTCTCTAAATATCGAGCCGAAATATTTTGGCCACCCCCTACAAATTAAAAAAATCGATATTTTTCCTAAATAACAATATTAATCCAGACCGTTTGTCATACTGTGAACGAGTACTGCGCAGTCGATTACACCCGTCTGCAACGTTCTTAATTGTTTGCTTTTAAAACAATGTTTTCATGATAACTATGGCGTTGCATTATATAATCGACTGCTGAATTCTCGGTGAATTTGCATGCCTTGCATCTGAACATCGATGCAAAAGTACCCTACTTAAACAAATTCAAAAATAAATGCAAAAGTAGTAGACGTTATTATTAAAATTAATCGCGTTCATCAACGTTATCAACTAGGTAGCACAAACGATTTCTGAAGAAGCTTATCTGGGGTTTCCCGTGACTGGACGTTTGTTTGCTAACAAAGGGAACTGCTTAACTTGGTTCTAAAATATCAAATACATGTTTAATCTATTATGAAATAATTAATAACATAAATGAGTACAATTTTTTGTTTAATAATTAACATAATTTAGGTGTGGCAAAAAATTGTTTAGCGACCTTTAAGTCTTAAACAATAACTACAACTAGTTAAAATCCGTTTCAACGATCGCTCTAAATGATGCCCGTTTGTGCCCGCTCCAGCAGTTGATTTAGTGCCACGGGCTGCCAATTCGTAAAGCTGACATCGCTCAACATGCAAACATTGCGATCGATGTAACAGAAGAGTTTGCCCACGCGGTAGATCTAGAAGTGAGAATAAAATGAAGTAAATTATCATTGATTAGAAAGAAAGGTGTCGAAAATAAAATATATATCTCTATATATCTATACTTTACTGTAAAGTGTGCAATATTTTTATACTTAATACTTTTTTCTTATACAAAACTCGAATTATTAATTATTATTATACACTTTGCAAGGGTATAGGCAAACGCTAGTCAGACGGTTGTGGCTACACAATTTGTATAGATATACTTTTTACGACCACAAATGCTTTACGGAATTAGAAATTTTCGCTTTAAGTATTTTTAACTAAAATATTTTCTTTAATTTTCAATTTTAGATAGCAAGTCAGCAAATTGATTCGCAGTCTGAGCACATTTTCGGAGTCAGAGTTTAATTCGAGTTTTAGACTTTTTGGATGAATTTAAGTTTAATTCGAGTATAAAAGGAAATTAAAAGTTTAACTTGAATTTTAGAATTCTGAAGGTAAATTGAATATTTGGAGTTTAATCGTAGTTTCGGAGTTAAGTCCAAATTTCGGAGTTTATTCCGAAATAAGTAAAAGAAAAACAGGCAAGCCAATTCAGTGATTCAGGATATAAACAGCTCTGCAAATGCATTTTCCAGCTCACCTGCTTGCCCAGTTCGCGTCGTCCCGGCAGTGGGGCAAATATGATGCCCAGTTCGGCGCACTTCTGCGAGACGAGCTCCTTGAACTCCAGCTGAGCGGGCGGCACGACGTCGACGAGCATCACGGGCGTGAGCAGAACCGGAGCGGGCGCTGGTGGCATGGGCGGTGGCGGGGCAGATGTGGGCTGCAGAACGGCATCGGTGGCACGGTGGAGCATGTCCAGGGCGCGACGCAGATGCTCCTTGATGCAGGGCTCGCGCAGAATCGGCTCGCTGAACATGCTCTTCCAGCCGGCGTACCAGCGCGAGATCTCTGCAAAGTCCGGCGACTGATTGAGCCACATGACCAGGACCTGCATCCAGCGCGGAAAGAAGTGCTTGTCCAGCAGCTGGGCCATGTGCTCGGCGGGCAGCAGCTCATGCCACTCCCACACCTGCTGCCAGAGCTCCAGGTTCTGCTGCAGCGGATTGATCACGAAATCGGCGAGCACCGCCTGCAGCTTGGGCACGATGTGGCGCAGCAGGAACTGCACCAACTGCTCCTCGGGGAAGGCCGCCTGCCAGGGCGTCAGCATGGCGCGCGCCGAGCGATCTTGGGGTGACCAGGCCTGCAGGGCCACGCCCAGTTTGCTGCGTATCTGCGGATAGATGGACACCTCCAGCTTGGCGCCCAGTATGCCATGCCAGGGCAGGATCCAGCTGTGTATGGGCACCGTGTCCGTCAGCGGATCCCAGTCGCGCACGCCCGCCGTCAGGCGCGGCAGCACCAGCTGCTCCAGCACCGAGTCCAGCACCCAGGTGGGCAACAGCGGCGCCCAAGCGTCCAGCAGCGCGGCCATCGGCGCGTGCTCCTTGGGCTGCCAGCTGGCGGCGCAGGCCCTAAACGAGGGCATCACGCCCGCCCAGATGAGCGACGAGTAGGGATCGAAGACATTGCGCGACTGCTGCTCGGGCAGTTCGGGCTCCTCCGGCTGCAGAATGGCACGCCAGCGCTTGATCAGCGGCAGCGGCTGCGTCGGCTGCTCCAGCGGCTGCCAGTCGCCGAGCTCGCGCTTCAGCAGCGGCGCAATGACGCCCGCAGCGAGATCGGCCAGGCCGAACTCCTTGTATTCGGCCGCATAGTCGTGCTGCAGCTCGAGGAACAGGCGCTCCGCCTGCGCCACGCTCAGCTCCGGGTTCTCGCTGAGCTGGTCGAGCCGCGACAGCGCCGCCTCCAGCGTGCTCATATGATTGCGCTCCAGCTGCACCAGTTCTAGCAGATGGCGCTGCTCGTGCTCCAGCCCCGCCTGTCGATCCGCGCACTCGCGCTCCGACTTGTCTATGGCAATGATCTCCTGCTCGCACTGGCTCACCAGCAGCTGCAGATTGTGCGTCAGCTCGGGCATGCTGAACACGGAGGCGGGCGTGCCCCTCTCGCCCTTCTCCTCGCCGGCCTGCGCGTCGTAGAGCGTCTCCTCGGGCGTGATTTTGTTTTGGGCCAGCGCATGGTAGCCGCTGAGCACGCGTCGCTCCGGTCCGGTCATGTCTATAACGGGGACGTTGCCCAGACGCTTGCTCAGCTTTTCGGAGAGCAGATGGTCGGATTTCTTGCCCTTAGCGATAACCTCCTCCACGGATTTGTAGTAGTAGCGCTTGCCGGACTTGTCGCGCGTTTCATTGCCGCCCTTCTTCCACTTGTTGAGCTGCTCCTTGAACTCCTTGGCCTCCTTGACATCCTCGTCCAGTTTCAGCGGCTTGGCCTGGCCGCCTACGCTGGCCGCCGTTTCCGGTCCGTAAGCGCCGATGGCGCCGCGTCCCTTGCGTACATGCGCCTGCACCGGCTGCGAGATGCCCTGCAGATCCTTGCCCAAACCCTTGCCGGGCTCGTAGCCCATCTGCAGCAGCAGCTTGGCGCCAATGCCGCGCGTATGCTGCTCCCAGGCGCCCACATTGCGACTGCTCGCTATGTGCGAGTTGTGCCTGAGTCCCGCCGTGCTCCTCGACGACATCGTCGCACGCTGCGGCTGCTCCTCCCTAGCCGGAGAACTGTCCGAGCTGTTCGCATCGCTGTTGTCCATCAGCTGCGGCTGCTTGCGGCCAAACGAGGGACGCGCCTCGTCGCTGTCGTCCGCCTCGCTGCCCTCCTCATCGCTGCCGGCGCTCTCCTCCTGCTGACTCTTCTTCTTCGGCTTCTTGCCGGCCTGCTGAATGCCGCCGGCAACGAAATTCACCGGGGCCGTGTAATCCTTGGCTTTACCGGCACCACCGCCACCCAAGCCGCGCCTGCCACGCCGACCGCTGCTTTCGCCCTCGCTCTCGTTGTCGCTGTCATCCGCCCAAATGCCTGAAAATCCAAAAGATGGAATCATTTTGTTTGGTGCTCGCAAGTTCCGCTTACCGTAAATCTGCTGGTGCTTGGTGTGGCGTCTACGTGGCCTGTTTATGTTGAACTCGTTGTCCAGATCATAGTCCGTGATTTCAAAACGTTCGTATTCATTGTCCGACATTTTCAATTTCCATATATGATTTGCTAAAAGAGTATTAAAAGCAGCAACAAACAAAACGTTTGGCAAAGTATTCGCTAAGTGTTGTAAAGCGACGACAGAACTCAAAATGTTACTGAACATAGATATAATGTAATTGCCGAGTTTTAGCAGTCTTAGTTTCTTGTTTTTGAATACTTTAAAGAGCGGCCATAGCTTCAGCTTAAGTTATTATATATTTGCGCTTAATTAAATTATATTATCGGCAATTAAATTTACAATGATGTTAAGTTTCAACGGCAACAGTGGCCCGCCATTGAATGGCTAGCATAACCTTTTTGAGTTAACAGTGCCATTTAGAGTATAACAGAACGCGTACAGAAATCATGTTCCTTTGCTCATTTCGCTCACAAATATTGTTCAATTAGTTCATTAATTTATTTCGAAGAGCAAATATAATGAAATAATACACATAAAAATAAAATAGCTTGTAATGTACAATTTAGTTAGTTGACTGATTGGAATTTTTTAAATTACAGAATTTGAGTTTTCTATATTCATGATTCTGCTGTGCCACAGCAGAAGAGTTATTAAAACTTTTTTTGTGAGATCATTTGTTTTTAATGTGTGCTGCACAACCATTGTTTGATAATTTTCATTTATTGATCCAATCATTTGGGTATGCTAGGTTCAAATAAAACTTCAAAATTTCTACAAATACTCCAAAGAACATGTTCCGTGTGTATGTTCACAGGTTTGAGCACTCGAACCAGTTCCGATGTTGAGTACAGAACTCTTGCACGTGCATTGCAAGTTTACGATAACATAACATTGTTCTCAATGTTCTTGTTGCGTGCGGTTCATTGTTTGGTTTTTTGCGCATGAAAATCCAACAACGCGAAATTAAAGCAGCGTAAAGTGGCCACTAAAAACATATTAACATAACTGCAACTACATTTGCACAAGCCGCGCAAAACAACAAACCCCGCATTTCATTTGTGTTTCCCGATCGTGAACTGTATTTGCATTCAATATTCTAATACAATTGCACAAATTTACACAAATGCAGATTGAAAGCAAATAATAAAAAGCATTCGCAAATACAGCAAGCAAAACAAAAGTGAAATTAACACGTGCGCTTAACATCGCTTTCCTCAGTTCTTCCCGCAGTTATTGTTGTTGCTTTCAGTTTCTCATTGCTTTGAACGTCGCTGCCGGCGTCTGTTTTGGCTGGCAATTGATTTGCCTTTGGATTAAATATTTCTCGAACAACACAGGAAAAACAAGAAAATGGTTCAGGTCAGTAAAACAATATGCGTTAACAAATATTTTGCAACTGTCAGTTTGCGTATATAATTATTTAAATACTATTTAATCAGAAGATTTAGACATCAACGTTATTCAAGTTCGAAAAAGTTCGAATTCGAATGTAATATATATAGTTTTTAAACCTTATTGTTTGTGGGATTGAGAAAATTAAACAGAAATGGAGAAAATTAAGCTGATAAATACTTGGTGTTGCATTTATTTTTTATAAAAATTAACAGCTTCATTTTAAAGCGTTATACCAATTGGAGAAACCCCTATTTATGGATTTTTTTTTACGAATTGAAAAGTTTATTAATATAATTAATTATTGAATACACTTAACCGTGTCGTAAACTGAAAAGTTCCTAATAGTTTTTCATTCTTGTTAAAAATACCAACAACAACAAAAAATGACAGTTTATTTCTTGATAATTTTAATTCCTGGCTGTTCTTCTCTATCAGTTTCTTAGTTCTTTTGTTTTAGCTCAATGTTTTTTTGTAACGGATTTGAATCACAAATTTTAATTTAATGAATTATTTAGGTAATATTCATGGAATTTTCGAGATTCTATATGAAAACACAAAAAATTCCAATTGTAATTTTTTGATCAATTTTATTTGTGTTCCTATTTCCGATAGACTTAGCCTAAAACACACATGTTGTAGTTCACAGTTAGGAAATTTCAGTGGAAATTACAGTTAATTGTAAAAACAATTCCGTTTTGCTTTGGGTTGTTTAAACAAATGCAATTTATCTGCTCAACACAAAAATTACCTTTAAATAAAGCTTATTTAGTGTACTTTTCATTATTATTTTGGTTTGATAGGTTTGATTAATAAAACGTTTCGATAATTTCAACAGCCCTTGATACGAAGTAGTTAATAATAGACCATATGACTGTCTTTAAAAAAAATTATACACCATGTTTCAACTATGTATATTAAACTTGTACATTCTTGTTAAATTCAATCTGAACTTTATTATTATTATAATATTTTTTGTTTAGAAAATTTAATTCTATCCTTTTTCCGAGTTATTAAACGTTAGAATTTCAGTCAACGTAGATCCTGTAGAAAAACAAATACACATTTTATAATTCATATATCGAATATATATATTTCATGTATCCAATATGCGCAGATTGCAGCTAAAAAATCTATTATATGTATTGGCTTGTAACGAGATCAAAAATAATACCGAGGCATACATTATTATATTATATATTATAAGAAAAAGAGAGTTCAACACGAAAACAATATATATATCTCACATTGGAAGACTTTGTAATTCTTAATAAAATCTTTCTATATGTGTTGGGAACCTTTTTTTATGACAATTTTTTGTCTTATACATACAATTTTACACTTTTCTCTACCATTCAAAATTATGCTCCACTTTAAAATTATCAACAACTAGCTTACATTTAATATTCGAACTATTTTTAGCGTTTTTTTGTTCAATCAACCAAGGAAGCTCCTCCCTTTGAGCATTCAAAAAAGATTCTCAGTTAAGTTCAACTTTAAACACCTATTTACAACCTTCAAATCCCTTTTTTTACGCTAGGGATATTCACCATAAAACCCTTAAAAGTCAACCTACTCGAAAAAACAAAACAAAAAAGGCAACTCTGCTCACAATCAGACTTGAAAACTTTTCCCTTTTTCCACCCCCCTCGCGATGTGCGCCCGTTTCCTGACCTTTGACGTAACTTTATGCAACCCTACTGCAAAAAATCCTTGCACGGGACATCAAAAAAGAAAAATAAACGAAAAAAAAAAACAAAACAGGAAAATATTGACTGGCTATGCAGTTTTTTCCCAACCACCCCGCTTGCTGTTTGCCCGGCTCCTCCTGTCCCAAACGGGAATCAAGAACAACAACCACCACAGGCAACGAGTCAGCGAAGCAGCGACACCAAAAATTTGTTTGCATAGAAAAACCCAATTGGACTCGTTCGGCTGTGCAGGACACGACAGGACAGGACTGGGAAAATTGGCCCATTTGGCCGTGTGGGCTCCCCCCGTAATGAACTCGAAACGTTGCATTTAGTCAATTTTCCAACCACCATCAATGAGCAGAAAACTGGAGGCAACACAAAAAAAAATTGAATTGATCTAATTGGTGTTTGGATAGACGTGGAGATACCCTAAAAAAGGAAATGCCTTTGTCTTATGACCAGCAAAAATGTACTTGAGGTAGTTTTATGCATTGAACATTAATGGAAGTTCAAATTATTAAAAAGTAATAAAGCAATAATTTGTACATGAAATATGTCTTTTTTATTGCTTTAGTATATTTAGATTTTTATGCCCAGTAAATTGACGAAATTATAAAGTTAATTTGTTATTTTAACAATAACAATTAAATGTTGTCATATTATACATATGTATATATATGTATATACAGCCGTCGACGTAAAAATAGTAAAAAATGAAAAAACAAAATTTAATCAAACATTACTAAAAAGTTTTTAGGTTTGTGATTTCTAAAATTAAATAATTTAATTTCCCTTAATTGCTTAAATTTTCTTTATAATAAATTAAAAGCTGCATTAAGCATATGTACACACATATAGATATTCCATCAAAAATATAGCCTTCTTTACCATCTATGAGGACAGGGTATAAAAAAAAATATAAAACGCTGCCGACTCGGCTACCTGCCCCGCCAAATGATTGAAGTTCCACTTTTCGATTTGAAATGCGTTTTGCAACTGTCCACATCGACACATATACACACAGACGCACATTTATACAGACAGACACACACACACACACACACTTAAGCCAAAGCGCATTTTCCACATTTGCATTTTGCCCGGGCTTTTGTCCATGGGGTGGGTGCGGGGCTGAAGGCGAATTGCGGCTGCTTTCAAAGTTCTGCTGATGTTTGACTGAACTTTGTTGCTATTTCTGGCTATTTAGTCGGCACTGTATCTATGTCTATCCGTATGTGTATTAGTATGTGTGTGTGTGAATGATGCAGGGGTAATATGCCTACTTCTGTGTGTGCCCGGGAACGTTGCCCCAGCTACCAAAAACTATGCAAGTCTCTTATTTGTAACCCTCTTCACGCACTTTCAACCAGTTTCCTGGTTATATTGAACGGAAGTCATGATAAAAACCCCAATTATAATCAAAGGTTATAGCAAGGAAAGCCTTAGTTAATAGACTATCAATTGAAAGCCTCTTGCGGCTTTAATTGAGGAGCTTCCAGTCTGATAATGAAATCAATATCGAATTATGGACTCACACATTGGCCTAAGCCTAAGATCAAACCAAAGTTCTATTGGTAGAATCAATAAGTTATATTTGATCTCGATTTATTTAGGTGTTATATTGTAGTTCCGATATTATCAACATATTGCTACAACTATATATGAAAAAAAAATCGAATCTAGAACTAACAAGTAAGACAGCTCCCGACTAGGAAATACCCTGAACCCAGCTGCGGGCTGTCGTTACATACAATTGCATGCCTTTGCATTAATAAATACATACTCCGCAAGCTGCGTACTTTATTTAGCGGCTGCCCTTGGCCCCCACGATGGAAACTAAAATCTTGAATAACTTCTAAACTAAAAGTATGATTTATATGAAATTTTTAGAGCTCAACAAAAGCATTGAAAATTATGTACAAGCCGAAGCGCAAGTCTGTAGTTGATATTTGGGGCTTTACGAGCAATGCCTCGCCGTTATGTTCGGTTCTAACTTTGGTTCTGTAGACTTAATACAATTTAAGTGGAAAATATTATATTTATTAACTGTGGGAAACTACTTCGTTATCATATTTTATTGTTTTTTTTATTTTTTTATTATTATTAATCAAGAAGTTGGACATCATATAGCGTACATTTTCCATTCTTTTGAAATTAAACAAAAACATTTTAAGAGAGAAAATGGTTTGGTTCAGGCTTAGGTTCTGCTGAATTTTGGACAACGGGTTCGGTATATTATTTTAAAAATATTGGAATTCCTGGTTTGATACGTTTTGGTTCAAAACCGGTTGGGAGCATTAATACAAAATAAAATATCTTAAAAAAGTCCCCAAAATGGCCATAAAAGAATGATTTTATTGCTAATTTTAAAGAAAACGCGTAATGTTTAGTTTTTATACAAGGCAGTTTTCTGATAATCTCATTAAAATATCGAGCACAATATTTTCGGCCCCGCCCGCCGCCACATATTACAAAAATCAAAATTTGTCCAAAATAATATAATAATTAAAACAGTTTTCGTCTGTGTTAAGCTGATATTATTCAGTAAACGAGTTTTGCTTGCTTGCTGTCTAACTTGCTTTTTTAAAGTTATAAAATATGAAAATATGACACATATGTTGTATGATACAATTGCATTGTTCTTTGATTAGTTCACCGAAAGTGAATTCTGTTTTGTTTGTGTTTTTGTTTACCACATCATATTAGGCCTGCCAATCCCCCCCTTTAGCCCCACATAGTTGAAAGATGGGCGACCTCAATTCATGTGACTATCAAGTTGTTGCTGCTGTTTCTGTTTGGCTTCAGCTCAATTTCTTTGGAAACCTTCGCTCTCCTTTCCCTTGTGTGGCCAAATCTGCGTTCCTTTTCCTTTTGCAGTCAAATAGACACACTTGAGCAGACGACTGCCATTAGAGCGTTTTATTTTTCAACTATCAAAGACATTCAACTCCGCTGCGAATCGTGCAGGCAGCGCGTGGAGCCCGAAAAGTGCAGATTGTCATAAAGCGATTCAGTTGAGGAGCAGGTGCTTATGGAGTTGGAGGACTCACTGTTCATAACAGCCTCTAGATGCTCCAGCATCGCAGTGTCCCCATCATCCGCAGAGGAGGTCTGCACATGTCTGCTGCAGCTAAGCATGCCGCCGTTTCCTGGCGCCGCCTCCGGTTCGTGAGTGCCGCTGCTGAGAAACTGGGCGAATTGCTGCGGCACCATCAGCTGGGCCATCTGCTCCCAGGTGGGCGTCTGCTCGCGCAGACGCTGACGCATATTGCCCAAGGCGCGCTGTGTCTCGTAGCCCGCTTGTGCCTGGAACTCCTGCAAGCTGACCAGGCGCCGGGAACTAGGCGGCAAGACATTACGCCGTACTTTGACGACCTGGAGCCAGAGCCAGTGCAGCAGCCACCAGAGCTGGGGCCAGGGCAGCAGCAGGCAAACGCAAATCCAGCCAAAGCGCGGATGATTCGAGGCGCCCAGGATGAGCATATACGCGAGCAGCCGCAACACGCGGCAATGCGCACTGCGCACGCTCGGATGCTGCCACAGAGCGCGATGGCGATGGCACGTGTCCAGCAGCAGCCAGGCGCCGGCGATCAGCGCCAGCGTCACGCTTGACGGATACTGATCCAGCACGAGCTTGAAATTGGCGGTCAGTGGCCGCAGATATTGCAGCTGGTGATCGCCACGGGAGATCAATGCGAGGCAGACCACGACCAGGCTGGCGAGATGCACGCCCAGCACAGCGGCCACGCCATAGCAGCAGATCAGCGCTTCGCCCAGCTGCGAGCAACGCTCCGCGAACCACAGCAGCAAGCCCAGGACGAAGCGTGCCACACGCTCCCAATCGCAGCGCGCCTGGAGCAGGGTCAGCGTGTACGCCCGATTCGTATAGATGCCGTAGCAGAAGTGCGCGTGCGCCGGCAGCGAGATGTAGTGCACCTGCTGTGTCCTGGCCGAGAGTAGTTTGCCCTCGTGGCATTCGAGACGCTGCAAATGCGCCTCGTAGACGCCCTGTGCCGTGGCTGCCCTGTACTGGCGGTACTCGCCGATGGGCGCCTTGGTGATCAGCTGCAGTCGATTGCTCTGGAAGATGTTCTTTAGGCGCAGCGGCTGATCGCGCCGGCAAAAGATGTGTACGCGATTCTGCGAGTAGAGCGTCTGCAGCAGCGTCAAACCATCCTGCAAATGTGGTTTGTCCACGTGCAAATATGTTACCGGAAGATCGTCCAACTTATCTTGGAACAGGCTGTAGCTGTAGCTCCGGGTTGCCAGCAGCAGCAGCAACAATGATAAATACATTGCTCGAAATTGTATTTTTTCAAAATTCTGAAAAAGACTTTTGGGAGGCAAAAGATTGATTGTTAGCGACGGGAATATGTTTGTTTTTGTGAATACGTTGGTTCTGAGCTAAGATAACTTATAGTTGTCAAATAGTTCCAAACCTACTTTAGTTGAAGATTGTTGGAATCTATGTCAATTTTGGAATACCCAAATCTTTGCTTCAGCTTTTCAACAATTTTATCAGATACACAGTACACAAATCAGAACTTTTGTTCTTAAAATATCAAGCATAATTAGTTTTGAAATATTTTTAAATTGTGATACAATTATTCTTAAATTCGATATTTAAATTCAATGTTAAGAAAAAGACCATTTTAACAATTTTTTTTAATTTAATACAGTTTTTTGTGTCATGTATTTACGATTTTTTCTCAGATTAGGATATTTCCCCTGGGCTGGCTTTTGACAACAACTACAAAATTCTTTATTTTTAATGTAAATAATAAATAAATAAATGTAACGTTTTAAATGTATTACAATTAACTTTTACTAGGCTTATAATTTTTAAATGTTAAACTTTAAAAATGAGTTTAAGGACAATTAAATGAAAAAAAACTAATTTATTATAGTTTTTCCACAGTTGGAAATATTTAAAGCCTAATTCTTACAGTTGAGTTTAATAAGACAAACTTCATAATATAATAAAAATAATATTTGAACTGACCTTCAAATCTGCATAAATTGTAAAATAACAAAAAACTCAACTGAAATTAAGTGGAAATTTCAAAAACAATCCTTGCAATTCCACAGTTAAAGATTAATTGTTTATACAACATATTCGTTTATTTATAAAGTTCATAATATTTTAACCGAAGCACAATTACGAACTTTTAAAGCTGATTACTTGGTGAGCAGCAAACATGTTTCGCCTTTGCTTGCCACACAATACACTTAACTTGCCTCAATTGCTAGCCTCTGTCGGGAGGACAACAAACCCCCTGGTAGCCCCCTATCTACCCCACAAACCAAGCAGCAACATCGAGTTTGCACTTTGTAGTCGCCTTTCAGGCGTGCGTCACAAAAACCAGAAAACAGCATTATGTTTTTTTCCACTCCAGTTTTGCTTTTGAGTACATTGCCAAGAAATGGAGTGAGAATTGTGGATCTTCCATTGATAAAAGAAATACCTCTTTTTTCTTAAATTTTTGAGCCTTCTTTAAAGCTACTTGATGAATTAATACTAAAAAAAAAATACTGGGAAAAAATATTTCGTTTTGATTGAAATTCATTCAACTATTCCAATATTCCTATAGTAAATTAATTTTTGGTATATGTTATACTATATGATTAAATAATACTTCAGCCATTTTTTCCAAATCAAATTGAATTAAATTTTTTAGAATTTACGAGTAGGAATTCCTTATACCCTTAAGCAGGATACCATCTTACCATTTGAACTTATAAAATTTTTCAAGTGTATTTCCTTTTTTCTTTTATTTTAGTTGGCTTTTAGACATCGCGTGTCCTTTGTGCCACATTTTTCCTGCTTCGTCGTAGGTGCTCTATTCCTTTCCGTCTTTTTTCAGCTGCATACTACGAGAACTAACTAACAATGTGTCTACGTAGTACAACGTTCCCAGTAGTACAATCCCTCCTCTCAATTTCCCAAAAGTACAAGTCAGGGCCAAGCAAAAAAAAAGAAAAGAATTTCCCGGTCATTCTATCAAAGCGCAAGTCGCGATAAAAAGAAACAGTAAAAACTTTGGCAAAAAAAAGCCAATGCAAAGGAAATTCTACGCACAAAGTGGCAAACAGGCAAAACGTAAAGCAAAAAACAAAAAAAAAAACAACTAAAATGGCCACAGAATGAAAACGAATGAGAGAGATACATGGATTGAACGAGAGGGAGAGAGAGAGAGACAAGGGCAGTTATGGGTGGGATGCAGTGGGAGGTAGTAAGAGATAGCGACTGCGAGGCTGCAGCCTTTTTTGCGTTATGGACCAAAAATCGAACTGCATTTTTTGAAATTTTTTTTTGTAATTGTTGCTGTTGTTTTTGTTTATATGGCTGCGTCCTGTGCCTAGGTCCTGTGACTGTGGCTATCCATTGCGTTGCGTTGCGTTTGCTTTTTCTCCACGCTCTGTTTTTGGGCCTCATGCATTTTCCGTGTTTCGTTTTGTGCGCAAAATAAATTGGTAAACAAGCGAGGCGGCCAGAGGCCTGCCCAAGTACGACAAGGACAGTGATCGAAAGAGAGCGAGAGCCAGTTATAGGGAGAGCGAGAGTGAAATAGCAGCAGCGCAGCAGTGGTTAGAGCATCAAGAGGTGCCTGGTCAATGGAAATACATGGCTATCCGATTCTCGTACATAGCCGTTCGCTTGCATCCGTGCTGATGTGAGGTGTGTGTGTGTGTGTGTGTGTGTGTGTGTGTGTGTGTGTGTGTGTGTGTGCGTGCTTGGGTGTGTTGTGTTTTCTCTGATGCCGTGCACATTTCATTCTGGCTGCATTTTAGTGCCTGTCCATTGTTTTTGGGGTGCTGGTGGTCGCCTCCCACTCTCGAGTGCCTGCCATCGAAGTCCCCCAGCTGCGGCTGTCTCCTCTCCTATCCACTCCTCGCCCCTTCACTCGCCGTCTTTTTTGCAGCCCCATGTACTGCGTATTGTGCGTCTGTTTGCCGCGTGAGTCACATGCGTGGCGCGGACGTCGCTGCGTTTTTGCCTCTCTCTGTGCTTTTACCTCTGCCGCTGCCGCTGCGTTTGCCACGGCTTTTTTTCACGTTGTCGTCGCGACTCTTCCAACGCGTTACGCTGCTGCGAGAGGCCCCTCCACGCCTCTCCTCTTTATGTTTCTATTCTTGTAGTTGTCGTTGTGTTTCGGCCGCTGCATTTGATACGCAATTTTTGCACTGCTTTTGTGCACAGTGAAACAAGATACACTAATAAATACAAAATAAAAAAAATAATAGAAAATTTTTAATAAATATATCAAATAATTTAATTTTAAAAAATGATACTCATATGTAAGCAAATCATAAGAAAGTTGTGCATTCGTTATTTAAACTTAATTTCTCAGACACACGAGAAACCAATTATATTAATGAAAATATTGTTTTCCTTTATAAGTGTCAAAAATATTTATAAAAATAATTAAAAAGAACTGCGTAATCAATTTTCGCACAACATACATTTTAATTTGTGAGTCTTTATTCTATTGCATTTAATGTTGTTTATCATATGCCGGTGTATCTTTTTGCCTAATAAAGATTGAGCTTAGTATGAACAAAATAATAATTTTGATATATGCTTAGTTCAAACTCTAAACAGCATGTGTTTAGAATACACCCATACCTCGCTTTACAGCCGTCACTATTAACGGCATCTTTGCCTCTGCTTATTTCATAGAAAAGTTCAATTAGCAGTTTTTTTCGGTATCTTAAAAATTGTTTAATGTACTTAAATTGTATGAATTTTTCGCTTCGATTTACGGCATTTCGTACTACGGCCAACATTTTTGACCGAGTTTTGATAATAATTAAGGCGTACATTTAATTTAGTTAATGCTCTAAATCAATTGTTTTTTTTTTTTAGTTTGATAAAAGTATTATTTTTAATAGGATTGACATTAAATAGTTCTACTATTTGCACTGAGAATATTTATAAAAAAAAAATTGTGCAGTACTCCAAAACTCAAATAGAAATTAAATTAAATTATTATTTTTATAAATAAAAAAAAGCAATGTAAATACAACTTAAAGATATCAGACACTAGCTATTAAGTATAAGTTTCAAAATGCACTTGTAATTGTTTTGTAGTTGTTGAAAATTTTGACAAAATTGTACATTTTAAATTGAAATTGTTTAAATAGCTGGACAAATATTTACATTTTGAATTAATTCTAAATTTTCCAAGGTTCTGTGATTTAATATTAAATTAATTTGTATTGTATTCTTTTCTATTTTCAGGTAAGCCACAAATCACCACTACAAATCACATTTGCCCCAGTGTGCCAGTCCAATCAGCAAATGCGAACGCAACGCGACGCTGGCGCTGGCGCTGCCGCTGCAGTCGCAACTGCCGCAGTCGCTCGTTAAATGTGCCAGGCAAAAGGCCAAACGCATGTGTGTTCAGTCGGCCCTGTCAGCCAGCCCCCAGCCCCAAGCCCACACGCTGCCCACCAGTCCAAACCCCCCGGCTGCCCCACCAAGCTGTTGCCTGTACATAGGCACAAAGTGCGAGCGAAATGCAGATATATGGCCACATAGCGAGAGCGAGCGAGTCAGCGAATGACGAGCCTATACATAAAATGGCGTTGCATATGAGCAGGAAAACCAATGCAGCTGTGTGCGTGTCCATCTCGCTGAATAAGTGTGTGTGTGTGTGTGTTCATGTGTGAGCCTACGCAACGGTAGCTGTTCTCTGTTAGCCGCTGCTGCTGCTGCTGCTTCAACTTCACCTCAAACGCAAATGCAAACGCATTGAATGCGTATCGAGTCGAAGGCGAATGTTGATTGTGTTATATTGCCAGAGAACTTGCAGCCTCTCTCTCTTTCTCTCTCTCTCTCTCTCTCTCGTCTCTCATGTCATGGACTTAAATGTTCTGCCACCCGCTGCAGGCTATAACCAACAACAACAGCAACACACTCATGCACACACACACGTCCAAACATGAAGCAAATTGAATAAACTCCCAAAATCAAATTTTTCACCACTTTTCCTCAACTGACGTGACTGCCAGCTGCTCGGTGCATACACACACACAAAGCTACAGACTGTGTGGGCGTGTGTGTGTGTGTCCATCTTTGTCATTTAAAGGGTCAATGAAATGCAAAGGCTATGCCAGCTTCGCATCCATGTCCACGTCCATGTCCATGTCGTTGTCCGTGTCCGAGTCCTCGTTCTCGTCCTAGTCCTCGTTCGCGTCCTCGTCCTTCATTGATTGCTTGGCTGTTTTTAGTTTTGGCCAAGCGCCTTTCAAATCAATTCAAATTTTTTTATGGTTGAACCCAGTTTTGTTTATATTTATTGTGGCATTTCTTGTGAAGCTACTCCTCGTATATTGGCTTTGATTTGGTTGCCAAAATATATTTGACCACCGGTCAATCTAGAGTTTTGAACTTACTGTTTTTATTGACCTGCACAGCTGTGGTAACATTTCTTTTCGTAGCTGTTTTTTCTCTGACATTCTATATGCAAGCATTTCTGACAATAATGGACGTTTCAAAACGGCGCTCTCGACTGTAAGCAATTGATAAATGTGAATGGTTAGAAGATAAAAGTTGTTGATAGATAAATATATCAACTTTTATGGTATTAAATAACCACGTACAGATTAAGATAGGGAAGTAAAGCATCTCCGAGACCATAAAGTATATACCTATATTAATAACCGAGTCGAAATCGATATACTATAGAATTTGGAATTAGCTGCATTATTTAATATTCAACAGATAGATAGCCATATATTCTCAAATTCATCTCGGAAACTTGGAAACACATAAATAAACGACAGGACTCAAAATTATGTATTTTTTTTTAAATTTAATTTGTATTATTTTTAATTTGCAAATAATATAGAAAATGTTATTTAGTTAAAAAAAAATAGTAACAATTTGCAGTGCATATAACATTTTTTTTCGCGCAAACTAATCCATTTACCAATTAGCCCCAAAAGGCGGCCTGAAAGTCCACACATCTTGATCATTTACAGCTTTTGTGTCCATACACACAGCTGCTTTACAGAATTTCCATTCAACCCACAATCCCGAATGAACACCTTGAATAGGATTTTGGCTTTGTTTCCATTGTTCGAAGTTTACATAACTTTCTGACAGTCTTTTGACTGCTAGCCGGCAGCTTTAGTCAATGGTAAATTGGAGCAAGAATTTGGTTAAAGCTGTCCCAAACAGGCAGCCAGACAGGGTAAACATAAATGGCTGCCAAGCGACACACACTCAGGCACACACACACACACGCAGACTGCTAGCCGCAAAGTAAAGACAAAACATAAACAAAACAGTTTTACCTTCATTAAATTTCCGTATAAATATTAGACATATGTACATATATATATTTTTAGAAGAGGTTTTTTTATTTGGCATTTGTTTTGAAGGTCAAACCGGCCACAAAAATGTTGCCAGCACCCAGGACAACATTTTATATACTATGTGTATATTAAATGGGGCAAAAGTTGTAACAAAACTTTTGAACAGGCAGATGTGTTGCACTTTTAAGGGTGGAGAGTGGGAGGGATGGATAGGTTGCTGCCTGCTCTGTGAAGGACACCAGACGGTGTGGCATAAAATCGTTGAGTTCCAAACTTTTGTTGCCTACACTCAGGCGACTTGACCTACTGACAAGTTGTGCAAATTTATTTATTCCTGGCAAATCCTGATGACTGTTTTTTTTTTCTTCTTAAATTAAATTTCACACTGGAGAGCAAAGGACGTTGACGTCAGCTGGGTACTTAGAGACGTATGCGTAAAATTTGTATGTATAATGTCTAGACGAGTAATTGTTTTGAGTGTAGTTTTATGTGTGTGAATTGATATGGACTATGAATATGCAAAGCAATGCAGAAATAATAGAGTACACAAATTTTTCGAGAAATCAAAAAATTTCTTTCTAACGAAATTGAAATTTTCAAGAAGTACTTGTGAACTGAAAAATAGATTGATAGTTTTTTAACTATAGAAAGCAACATTTAATATCGTTGCGGCATATGTAAAAATCATGACAAGAAATTGCATCTGTATTTAAAAATCTTTCCAAATAGTTCCATTTAATTAATTTTGCGAGTATTCCAAAAACTTAACACAAGTAATTTATTTATTTTATTATTTTACTAAATTTTTTAAAGCAAATTGAGCTTTCATATAAAATTGAATAAATAATAATATTAATAATATATAATATTTTATATATATATAAATATATATTTTTGTTTATATGTTTATTTAAAAAAAACTTTATACATATATATATTCTACCGATTGGAAAGAAGAAATCAAACAATAAAATGTGCGTATGTCCCAATGCTTTGATTCTATAAAACTCTTCGTTTAAACTTATGTTAATGAAATTTGCCATCGATTTATATTTTTATTGAATTTTTACTATATAATATTTGGACTGTTTCCTATTCACTTTTTTATTTGCCTAAAATTTATACGTATTATCCGAAATCTGCGTATATTTTTTTACTCCTAAAATATTTATTGCGCTTAATTTTTTGAGCAGCTTAAAAACAATATTATTAGTTGCTGCACATATAAGTGAATATGAAATATGTAAAAAAAATTTATCAATATTCAAAGAAGTCCCAGATCTAAGGAAATCGAATCGACAGAAGATCTGAAGTTTTCCTCTAAATGCCTGTAATTGTTGTTGTCATATTCTAAAGTCAGCTTTAATCCTTGGGATATTTAAATTAAAAGTCTTCAAATGTTTTTCTGCACATTGCGCATTTCTCCAGCTCGTCCGAGCAACAAGTACTGAACGAATTTCCACGCACACTTTGCCCGCAAATGCAGTGGGAAAACTTTTCATTTTTGCACATTTTATGCAACTTATATAAATGGCAAGCGACACTTTGGCCTGCTCCGCCCACAACACCCACGCGCTCCCGCCCATCGCCCACAGCTGCCCGAGCGTTGGCCTTTTTGTATTTTTCTCTTCGTCATCGTCGCCGTCGACGTTTCCGTATTTGGCAAAGATAAAGTTTTGTAATAAAAATGTCTGCTTGTAGACACCGGCAGACATTCTGCCAACCGGGCAGGGGTTGTGGGCCAGACCAGCCAACCGGGCAGACATTTTGTCTAGCAATTTCCAAGCCAGAAGTGTGTCAGCAACTTTGCCACGTCCTCGACTTCCTCTTCATCGTTGTCGTCATCGTCGTCGTCGTGAACGTGTCCTTGTCCTTGGCCCCACTCAGACACATACTTTCAGATATTTATATACATTAGTTGGTGCGGGGAGGGGGAGGACGAGAAACTTTCGCTTTAGTTTTGCGCTGGTTTGCATTTTATATTAAGGCGGGCATTGAAAAACTTGTTGACGATTATTTGAATTTACTTACGCATGAGTTATTTTATCATTTAACTTTTAGCCAGGCGCTTAAAGAGTAGTTTATTGTTTATGTACTAAATTTAGTACAGTCGTTAGGCAAGCATTTCAAGTGCTTCAAAGAATATTTTGATTTATATCAAGTCCAAATGTGATTAAAATCTTCTAAGAACAGTTTTAGTACGTCACAAAAACACTTCATATAAATATGTTGATTGCGTCTTCCGGAAAATACATTGAGTATTTATTAATTCTACTAAGATTCTTACCAAGTTCAAATGAGATAAAAGACATTTTAAAATAGTTTAAGTACATCACAAAAACACGTCGTATAATAATTTCGACCCACAATTAGAGATTTAAAAATACAAATTAATTCGATACTCCATAAAAGAAATTTATTTGTTGTAGTTTTTTTTTTGGTAGCTTTTAAATTTCGTTTTAAAGATTTAGCATTTTAGAACAACACTTTAGAACATGTTAAATAGTGCAGCGCGTGCTACATTTTTATGAAAATGTTATATAACGGTGATTTGTTACATATTTTGTTCAATTTGGGCTATTAACATGTGTTTTAGATTTTAATAAAGAGGATGTACTAAACTTAGAACACGTTATGTGCACCTTTTTGTTGTTGCTCTAATCTTCCAACTAAAGTTTTCGTTCATGAATGCGAATGTTGTGCGGTACTATAAATATTTGTGAGACACCCCTTAGACCTTATATTTTAGTACAGCCTGATATTGGGTTGCATAATTTAGTACAAACAATGTATGTATATATGTAAACCACTTTATTACTTAGTTTTAGTACAACTCTATTGAAATCCCCGAGCAACCCAATACAGTCCGGCTAACCTTGCGTTGATGAGTTTCTTTAATGAGAGTCTGCGACATGCGAGTGATATGCTTCCGATAATTATTAAATTATATAGATACTATGACAATATACATATATAAAATCGCCTATAGGGAAATGCTAATACGCTACTACTCCTAGAAGGTACCCCAATATTACGCCTTGCGCCTGATGCCTATCAGGCACAGCACAAAGAAGATGATCGTCCAACCGGCCATGACGAGGAAACCGTTGTAGACCTTCTCATTGGTAATGCTCCAGCCCTTCTCGATGACGTTGCGCGCCGATATGGAGGGTATGGTAAAGGGCAGCACCATTACCAAATCCTGCAAGAAGCGCGGCATGCTCTCCAACGGCCACAAAAGACCTGAAAGTTGTGAAAATCTTAAGATAAAATAATTCAGATACTTGAAGACTTACCGCAGAGTATAATCATGGGATAGAAAGCGCCAGTGGCCACAAAGTTGGCCTCCGTATGGGATTTGCAAAAAACAGAGATGAAGAGACCTGCCCAATAGATAAAACTCAAATCAGTTAAGTGTTTGATCCATATACAACTGTATCTAGTTACCAAACAGCATGCCACAGAAAGCTGTTAGCGTTAACAGTCCTATTAACGTGGTCGTATCTCCATTGTTATACGTATCGAATACGATGCCAATGTACATGATGACCTCAAACGACTGCAGTGCCATAATAATCAGCTGGGTGAGCAGATGAGCCCAAAGCATTTCGGTGGCCGAAACACCAGCCAACAAAGTACGATCCCAAATGCCATCCATGCGCTCCGAAATGAACACAGCGGCCGTCATCAGAGTAGCCAAGAAAAATACCATGCTTAATGAAAAAGAAGAAAATTAATAAAGGGAAAAACGTTCTATAAAAGTTACAAACTAATGATGGTATAAGCTGAACTCTGCAACTATCGATAATACAATATCGATTATTAAGTTAGACGTCTTTAAATAATTATAATTAATACAAATAATTTAAATAATTATAATCGACAAAAGCGAAAACAATCGATTACTTAATATAGATTGTTTTATATATAAAACACTTTCGATTGATTTATACCTCGAGTAATCGATAAACTGTTAATCGATGCCTCTATCATATACTTACGTCATAACCACGCCGGGTGCGCAGTACTGCTGGAACTCAATATCAGCACTACCGTAGATCGGGTCCTGAAACTGTACGGGCAATTTCACAAGGGCCGCCGAGACATTACAATCCTGCACGACGCTATTCATGAAGGTGCTAAACTTGTCGCGCAATTTGCGTTGCATAAAGTAGGCAACTTGTTGATCTGTGAAGGCGTTTAGAAAACATATCTCATCGGTTAAAAATCACACCCGACTCACCCGTCATATCGATGTGGACGGTCAGCTCGGCATTGTCAACGGCACCATTGCTGGCATGGATGCCATCCTCAAGCAGCGCATATACCGAATCGCTGAAGTTATGCGCGAAATGAATGTAGCCCACGGTCACGGTCCGCTTGGCATCCTCGAGGGCAGCCGCTTCTGTGGCGTAATACTTTCTGATGGCAACATCATCGCCCAGTTCGCGTATGTAGCGACAGGAGAGCTTGTTAAAGCGACAGCTCTCGTTGGCACTGTAAATGGTCTTCAAGTTCTCATCGAAGCACTCCGAGTAGCTGTCCACCTCACCGGAGAAGACACCCAGCTCGAGATCCCGGGGTGTTTTGCCAATGGCCAGATAGAAGCAGGAGAGTTGAATGATGGGAAACAGCAACATGAAAATAATGCCACTAAACGAAAGAATAATCGGTATTAACGAGCTGCCAACTTGTCTTGAAACCGGCATCTACTTACGAGGGCTGCCTGAATAGTTGCACAAAGTTCTTGGTCATCAGCGCTTTGATGCGCCCTTTGGTCGTGAAGAACATCCTTTTGCGATTCTCGTTCGCTGGCTCCTCGTACGGTATGGGCGGCTTCTCGTCCGTCGGTTCGTGTGCATCGATCACCTCAGTTGGCAGGACTGCGGTGGGCAGCGCCTGATTTCTGTTATGATCCATAATCTGTGCCAGCTCATCCTCATTGCCCTGACGCTGGCTGAGGATGAGGAAGGCATCCTCAATGGATTGTGTGCCAAATTGAATCATGATATTTGTGGGCGTGTCCTCGGCCAACAAAACTCCATTCCGCATGAGTCCGATCTAAAAAAAAAAGGTGTGCAAAGAGAAAATTTTATAAAACGAAAATGTTTTTAGATTTTTGCACAATGCTAAGAATAAATCACAACTGTGTATAGTTAAGGTCTATGAGAATATTTTAAGCTGCAAATACAAAAAATCTTTAAATAATATATTTTAATATTTTTTGGTCAGTATAGTAAAAACCATTATTTTCAATCAGTACTTTAAAGTCATTAACTACTTAATAATTAATTTACTTATATAAAAATAAAAAAAATCCAAGAGCCACAACTTGATCAACAACTTGAATTCATAGTATTTACATTGTTATATAAAAATAAAAAATTCAAGAACCAAAACTTGATCAACAACTTGAATTCAAAGTTTATAAAATTTAAGATTTTAAGCTTAAGAAAAATCAAAGTGTATCTGGTTTTAAAGTATGTTTTCGTTTCTTCAGAATTTCCGGGCAAACTTTTTTAGCAATCATAAAAGTCCGTGAAGTCTTTTTAATTTTTTCTTTTCTGCACACTAAACTAAAAATGTTGTGATTAAAACTTACGCAATTCGCCTGCTTGGCCTCCTCGATATAATGTGTGGTGATGATCACAGCCAATTTGCTATTTCTAGTCGTTTCCACTAAGAAATCCCATATTCTGTTTAAGTAAAAATATCCAATTAGAACAAATATCTTATTTGATTTGCCACACTCAACATACTTTTCGCGCAGCATGGGATCCAGACCGACCGTGGGCTCATCGAGGATGAGCAGCTCGGGATCGTGTATCATGGCGCAGGCGAAGGACAAGCGTCGCTGCTGTCCGCCGCTGCATTCCTTGATCATTTGGCGTGCCGGCGGCAGCTGCAGCAGCTCCTTGAGCAGCTTAAACTTCTCACGAATGCGCTCATCTGTCAGTCCATAGATGCGTCCGAAATAAAATATCGTCTCCTTGACGGTCATCTCCTCGACGAGAGCGATTTCCTGCGGCATAAAGCCCACCCGTGAGCCCGGCACACCGCTGCCCGGCTCGCCGGGCTTAACGCCCAGCACGGAGACTTCGCCGCCGTTGAGGCGACGCTGGCCCACAATGCAGGAGAGCAGAGTGGTCTTGCCGCAGCCCGAGGCGCCCAGCAGGCCATAGCTGTAAAGGGGGAGAAAAGGGCACGTTAGCGATTGATCGAACAAATGTACAGAGTTCATTATGAATGCCACTCACATGGAGCCACGCATGACATTCATATTCAGCTGGTTGAGCACAATCTTGGGATTCGATTTGGAGCCATAGTACTTATAACCATTGCGCACTTCAACGGCCGCCATGTTGCTTGTGTGTATGTGTGTTCTCCCCTCTCTCTCTAGCTCTCTTGCGCTCTGCGTGTTGCTCTCTCTCTGTCGCTCTGACGTTGCTAATGCGCTGTATGATCGAAAAGAATATGAGTATCGGTTAATCACTTGCGTCAATAAATCTTTATATGGATATGTGTTTTATTGATTGGCACTGCTTTATGGCAGACACGTGCCAAGGCACACAAAGCGTTCCGGCTGCCAAAATTCACAGCCGGAGGCCTAAACTTGGCGCTAAATTCTAAGCTGTTGCTTAGTAGCCAACACCATTGACATTCATTCAAAAATTCCTGAAAGTGAAAATTAAGCCAGCCGACTTGTTAACTCTGCTGGCGAGTTCAGTGGCCTTTCCAAAAATAAAGCCCATTGCTTATCAAAAATCAAAATGGCATCTATCAAATGTCACTTCAGGCATTTAACTGTCACTTTAATTTTAACAACTTCATCATTCGGTTGTCATTTCCTGAAATACCCTTCAAATATTTTTTTGAGTGTGTCAACAACTAAAGCGTGTTGAACTTTGTCATATTCTTGAGTGTGGAGCGCTTCATTAACCTTTGATTTGTGTAATAAAAATTCATAGCTTCTCTGGCTATAATTACTCTTGAGATCTGACAGTTGATGACAGCTCAAAAAGGGCAACATGATTCGCTATTTTCTTTTTTTTTTTGCGTTAATGAACGTTAATGAATGAAACTGCTGAAAATTGCATAATATAATCTTGGGTTTATTTCTATGAAGAGCCCTTGTAACTTACTCTTAAATTGGTTATAAATTTTAATTATAGCGCACATTTCTTATTATTTTATGTTACTGTAAGACCATTCATTTAGAGAGAAAGAGTATATTCATAGCCTAATATAAAAAAGAAAATGTTCTTGAGTGGAACGTTCAATTTATGTTCAATTTCAATTTAGTTCAATTTATGCAATTACTAATTTTGATTTTTGTGAATAGATGAAAGGACACTACTGATTTAGACACCTCTTTTAGAAAAAATATGGTAAAATTAGGAGCTGGTTATTTCAGGGCAATACGACTTTAATCTAAACTTTTTATTTAAAAAAAAAGTATTCTATTTTTTGTTTTTTTCACACTGCTGAATATATTCTATTTTCGATACTATTTCGATACAGAAATGCTTAAATTTCAAATGGAGTACGTAACAATAAAGTCAATACGTGAACATGAATAGATTCTAAGAGCCAAATTAATACAATCTGAACAATACGACTAGGAAATACCCTGAACCCTAAACAAATGCAATAAATACAAAGGAATTTTATCACACGTTTTCTTAAATAACTTAACTTGAAATATTTTGCTCTTTTAGATATCAAGAGTGATGTCACTGTCACACTGTCTGTCTGTATGACTGCGGCTAGATCGACTCGGCTAGTGATGCTGACCAAGAATATATATATTATGCAGTCGGAAAGGCTGCCTTTTATATACATTTGCAGAAAACCATTATGCCCTTTCTGCGCATTTTCAAGGGGTTCGGGGTATATAAAGAATATTCTGAGATGCATCTAGAACAGTATAGATATCAAGATGTTACTACAGCAAGCTTCAAGGCAACCACCGTCTTCGTATTCTTCGAATCAGTGCCAACCTCAATACACGCTTTGAAGGTCGAATTTGCAATATTGTATTTACCAGTAAGAATTAGCAGTTAGCATGCGCAAGTAAACAACTTAACGAGATTTCTAAAAACCTTCAGGCTTTGACTCGCCGCGGGTCATTAAAGTTCTGCCATCGACAAAATAAATGTAAACACGGCGCTTTAACAAAACGGAAAACCCGAACTCGAACAGATTTAGCAAATATTGACAGCGGTTACAGATACATATAAACAAAGACGAGCTGTACAGGTGAAATTCACTTCACTTACATTATTTATGCATGTCTGTAAATGCAAATCACAAAGGTGCTCAGAACGTGGGGCACTCGGACAATGACAACACGGAAAAATTAAATGACGGTGTGCGCATGAGAAGACAAAGTGTCTTGAATAACAATAATGAAAACGAATACCCAAATACACACACAAAGTCAAACTTATGTATGTGCTACATATATGTATACGTATATACACATTCCCACATATCTATACATATATCAACGTCAAGAAAATGCATTCAGAATAAGCAAATGAAGTATTTGTGAAATGGACTGTGAAATGTACAGGTAAACAGAACTACTTAGAAACAGTTTTTAAGGAAAAGGGGTGTGGTGAATTTTCGTAGGTGGCTTGTTTGATTTATGGCAATAATACTTTTTATTCAGTCACTATTATTATACTTTGTTATGAGCAATGTAAAAACTCATAATTTTATATTTTATAGGTCCGAAAATTAAATAACATTTTAAAAAGCACTCAAAAAATTGATAATATTTGAATATCTTAGTTAAAACAAATTAGTTACACCAAAATACTAATAATCATAAATGATTCAAACAATGTATTAACCTGTATAACCTTTAACTAAATATTTATTTACATATTTTGGATAATATTAATCTAATTTGACTACACGGCAGATTTAGCAGCCTGAATAGAATAAAATTCTAAGATGGATCTTTTAAAATATAATATATGAATATTCTATTCAGTAAAACTACTTAAGTTTGTTTAACAAATTAGGTTATTGAATACGCCCGAAAGGATATACAATATACTTTATAGTTAACACCTTATGAACTTCATATCAATAATAATTCAATGCACATTTCTACAAATTCAATTGGTTTACATTATTAATTTTACATACATATTTTGAATTTACCTATCTTTAAATGTATTTACATTATAAACATTTATCTACATATTATGAATTTTTATATGCTTGATATAAATTACCTTTTCCTGTTTCCCTTTGTAATTTCACACAACTTAACGACTTTTCTATATAATTTATTTATTTTTAGCTTATTATTCACTCAAATTAACATCTGTCAATAGTATTTTATTTATGTTATTTTGGTTCAATACTTTTAAATATTTAATAAAAATTAAAGTCAAGTCAAAATCAGAGCCCCTTGATATATTTTAAGTAATAAACTCTTTAAAAGCTTTTTAATTTGCTGTTTAGGCAAGTCTATTGGCAACTCCTGTTCAAATATTAATGACCTCGTTGTCAGACTTTGACCTACTTAGCTCATGTTCAGTTAAAATTCGTCATATAGCCAAATGCTAACACACAACATGTGCAGAGAGATACAGCTCTCTTATATCGCTGCATCTCTTAGATACATAATCACATGAGCCGGCTAACTAGAAAAAACAACAATAACAACAACAGTTATAATAGCACACACACGAACACACATAATGCCCATAAAACGTTCGAAAGTCAAACTCGAAAAACATTAAAAACAAAATAAAAGCTTACCCAAAAATTGAGTAAGGTTAGTAACACAAATTCGTGGTCATAAATTTACGTATCTGTTGTTAACGTTGAATTGTTGTTGTTGTTTGCTTGACATTGCGGCAGATGACGCAAAGGACAACAATTTGTCAGTTGATATGGTTGTAACCCAAAAGAGAGGCGCGAAAAAATTTCGGTGTATTTTTTGAAATTGCCATAAAAATATTCAACATTAAATGCAAGCATAAACACAAAGCACATGCGTCAGAAATGAAACAACATTTTGTGCAATTTTGATCCAACAGAAAAATAAATAAATGTTAAAAAATGTAGTGAGTGGAGCCTAGACTTGATACTCTTGTTAAATAAATTCTCTTAAATATGGGAATAAAAGTAAAAACAAAAAAAGCTTGCCTTCAAGCTTTAAATTATTTAGTTCAATTTCGGTGCAGTAATAAAATCTCGAAAATATTTTATATTTTTCTAAAAAGTCAAAATTTATTTATCTGTCTAACTGCATAGAGTCACATTTTAAATTAATTTTATTGTAATTACAGAATATAAGTTAAAACCTTTATCAGTGCCTACTGGTTATTATCTTTATTTTGATGGTTTTCTAATAGATGTTTGGATTTTAAGGATGAGTAAAAGAAAGCTTAAAATGCATTGCTATAACCTTTTCGATAACTAGCTTCAGTACTTTTCGAATATCAAATCTTTTCCCATAATATACTTTATAACCCCAAACTGATCTCATTATGTAGATTACAAACTTAATGTCAAAATGATTATACCCTGTGCAAGTGTAAAATAAAAATTTAAAAAAAAACCCAAAATAAATACCGAAAAAAAATAAAAGCAACAACGCAAAGCACAGCGCCAAAAACAAAACAACGCCAAGGTTGCCAACTGGTTAGCAGGCAGTCGGCTGCAGTCGACGTCAACGTTAACGTCGTAATGCCAATTGCCGTCGCGGCTGCTCCAAAATTTGTTTGCTATATGCGCTATGGTTTATCGATGTGCTCGATGGCTGTGCGTGTCTGTATGTGTGTGTGCATTTTGCTGCTCATATGCAACGAATTTAATTTGCAAATTTGCAAATCTTTTGCAATGCTTGCAGCGAGCCAAAAGGCCCTGAGATGCAAATACACCCGAAGCCAACTATCGCGACAGTCGTCTTCAGACAACAAGTGCTTTCTCAGCAGAAAGAACTTGGTTATGTGATTGTGGCCACGGCCACGCCTCCCCCGAGGCAGCTACCTTGATGCAGTTTAACGGCTTGTTTGACTCTCGCGCAAAAACTGTTGGCAATCGATCGAATCACTTGACTTGCTGCAGTGTTAGTGGGTATTTAGTTCGTGCAACATGCAGCAGCCGCTGCAGCAGTCGCAGATATCGTGGATCGCTGAATTGGTCGACAGTTGCTTCCTTCTCGCTTGTCACCAGCTGCGCGGTTACCAACAGGCCGCACTTCTCTTACTCCCTCTCTCTCTCTCGTCGCTCTCTCTTGCTCTGCCTTCAGTTTTGGTTTGTGGCATGGCCACTTCTTATATAATCCAGCAACAATCATTTCGGCCGAGCTGCAACACCAACAACAGCAATCAACAACAACAGCTGTCCCGACTTAGTTGTGTGTACTGTTTACATCATTTACACTTAATAAGAGTGTGGTAATTTAAATCTTAAGTGCGATTTGCACAAATTTCGAAAAGAGCTTGGAAATAAATTATATTTGCATAGAAAATATATATAATTAGTTTTTAATTGTATTTATTCAGCAATCAGAACAGAGTTAGAACACCACTTATACATATAAATATATGTATTGAACAATATTATTTTGGTCTTGCAGACTTTCAAACAATTGTTTGAAATTAATTTGTAGCAGCCAGTTTACTATATTAACACCAAATGAACCTATTAACTAATTAATGGCAACAACCTAACAATTCGCCTTAAACTTCTGTTTAAGTCTATTTAATCAATTTAAATATTTATATTTTTTTATTATTTATGCTTTCATGCTCGAATTCTTGGACGCAGATTTGATTATTCTTTCGATAAACAAAAATTTTTTTTGGCTAGCTATATGTTCAGCTAAAGAAAGCAAATAGTTAATACAATGAACTGAAATGAAATATGATATCTGCAAAGGTATTCCAGCTGGTCTATATGAATTCTTCAATAACTTCTAAACTAAGAGTATGATTGTTAGTACTCAATACGAGCATCCAGGGGGGCAAATGGGGGTAGGTATCCCAAATTCGAAATATTTGTAATCTGCGTATCTTTAATGAGCACTTATTAAACCACATTTGGTAGCTCTAGCTCTTATAGTTTCTGAGATATGCTCAATAAACCGGATTAAAACAACCGATAAATATCAATAATAATAAAACGGGGCGTGTTATCGATAATTTTAAACAGCCTTAATCTGCATATTGTATACACGAAATTAAAAAACTAAATTTTAATCCCTAGCTCTTATTGCAGCACTTGCTGCCAATTGGATTGTCAAATTGGTCAAATTTTACCACACGTTTTCTTTAATAACTTCTGTGTTTCTTAACCGATTTTGATAATCTTAATGCAATAGATTCTTCTATTGCTGTAGTATATATAATTATTCATTCGAACCAAATTTATGTTTTTAGGTCTCATAATCTACGAAATAAGCTTACAAAACTAGAGGTTGTTGTAGATTTTTATCGATTTTAGGAAAACGGTGTGGGTTATCGATCATTTGGAATAAACTTGAAAAGTTGAAGTCTCTAGTTCTTATAGTTTCCGAGATCGACGCGTTCATACAGACGGACGGACGGACAGCCGGACAGACAGACGGACATGGCTAGATCGACTCGGCTGTTGATCCTGATCAATAATATGTATACTTTATGGGGTCGGAGATGCCTCCTTCTGCCTGTTACATGCATTCGCACAAAATCATTATACCCTTTTTACCCATTTTCAATGGGTTCAGGGTATAAAAACCAACGTTCGGCTAAATTAAATATTGAATTTGTTTTTTGTTAACTAATTCAAGATTTTGTATAGTTAGTTGTTAGGTTTAATTGATCTAATGTTAATTTGTATTTATTAAAAAAAAAATATCTATATGAATGATCTAAAATTTGTTACCAAGCCCGTTTGCATTAAGTTATTGGGCTCATTGTATTTACATGAGTTTTTTTCTTTAATTATAATTTGTGCTTTTCGTTTTGCATTTTCCCTAACGTTTTGTTCAGCTTTGTTTTATTTGAATTTTGTTTCATTTCCTTTATATGATTTTTTCTGTTTGTTTTGCAGTTTTGTTTTTTCTGTGTCATTTCGCATCAGTGCATTATAAACATGTAACAGTTTTGCTCACTTTTTACTCCAACGTTGGTGGAGACAAACCTGAAAGGCACTTAAGTAGTAGAAAGGCATGATAGGGCAAAAGATCTGTGTGAAGATAGACGATCATCTAACGACAAAAGTGGGTTACAATAGAGCATGAAGAAGGAGACTTTGCAATGGGGAAAATGGAAGAAACTAAGAAAGCATCAGCATTTGCTTTTGGGGTTTCCTCAACTGTATATAGACCGGCCTTATAATTAAACTCCTCTCAACTGATCTGCACTTTTTCCTAATCAATTCAATTGCCCACTCGTATTTTCATACTATTGTTTTGGCCTCTTCATGCAAGTCTAGCCAAAGGCGAATCCGGAGCTGAAGCTGCAGCTCAAAATAAATATATGTATATATAAACGGCAGTCATTGTCTGTTGCAATATTTTACATTGCCCAATCCCGTCCAGCTCCAGCTCGCTGCTGGACCCAACGATATGCCATTTCCCATACATTCATAAGTTCATCTACTTGTGTTGTACGCTCATTTTTCGAAATTTTGTTGTGTGGAAAAACAAACAGAAAGGCAGTTAACAGTAGCAGGGGCACCCGTAAAAAACATTGAGTTGTTGTTGCTGTTTCTCGCTTCGTGAAGTCTAGTCATTTGTGTTTTTGTTTTTCATTTTTATTTTATATTGTTTTTATTGCACTTTTCGTTGAGAGATGAACATACATATCTAACAAACCAAACCGAAGTGAAACAGTTTTGAATAACTTCTTTGCGCTTGGCCTGGTTGCTACCTTCTTTCTTTCTTTGCGTTTGCTTGGTTTTCGTTATACGTTTGGTCAAAAAAACACACATTAAAATGTACACAAAAACGCACACACAGAAATGTACACACACACACACACGCACACTTCACTTGCTGTTGCTGCTTCATGCATTTGCGCACACGCGCCAGCCCGCGCAAGTTTGTGTCTTAAGTCTTTCGTTTTATTTTATAATTTGTCGTTTTCTTGTTTTGGTTCAAGAAAATATTGTATGTGGCCAACAAAACAACCGCTGACTAATTTAAAATACGGAAATTTAGCTTTTGTTCAAAAACTTAAGTTGAATTTAATTTTGTCACTGTTTTTGAAAATTTTATAATAAGGATAACATATTTTGAATAGTGTCACGAGTCATTTCACTTGTTTTAGTATATTGTTTATGGCCTAAAATTCTTAAATGTATCTGTTTTTCTTCATTTTAATTTGCTTCGTACCATTCAGCGCTCTTCTAATCAACTTCTCCTTGAGCACGCGCCTGGTTTGTGTTGCAATTTTCTTCAGCTCTATTTCTTTCTTGCTTTTCGCCGACTGACTACCAAGTTTGGCTTTTTCGCGCACCGTTTTGCTTTCTGTATACCGTTAACGCTGACGATTCCGCTTAACCCAAGTGTCGCGGCCAAGCTCCGTTTATCGACTGAGCGCCCAAAGCCGAAGCTAGCCCGCTCGCAAGCTCAGCGCCGTCAAAACTTTAGCTGCGACTTGGACTTGTGGCCGCGCATCTTTCGCGGTGCTTTGACGACGCTTTTAATGCGGCACATGAAAAAAAATAATTGAAATTGAAATGCGAATTTTTTGTACCTTCCTTTCAGCAAAAAAAAAAGGAAAAAACCTATAAGATTGATCGTATAAAACAAAATTAATAATGCGCCACAACACAAATGTTTTGCTGACTTGTCATATTTTTTATGCCATGCGTAGCTAAATATCAACTTTTTCTTTCCTTTGGTGGCTTTGAAAAAGTAACGTATTGTACGTACTCATTTCTTAATAATTAAATGCTAAACCAGACATGTCGAGCTTTTATTCAAATTAGCCCAACCATGTTCTTAGCTTTCCAGACTTATCGCTTTCAATATAATTTCAACTGATATGCCCTTAAGTTTATGTACATATTTAACTGATAAATAATTTCAATCTATTTCTTTTCAGGTATGCAAATATTTTATACCAATTATTATTCTATGGTGAGTGTCTCTTTGATTGGCGGCTTAAGTGCGCATTTATTTTTTATATAAGGCCTCATTGCTAGGCTAACATTCCCTAACTGAACTGTCTTCAATTGCTTTAGAGTCAAGTTTAGATTATTTTAATGTTGAATTTCCAATTGAATTGTATGCTTCACAAAATAAACATGACATTAGAACAATGGTCATAAAATTAGCTACAGTTCGTTTAATTAGACTATTATTTCTCCATCGCACGCGATTTCCATTATTATTTGCGTGCAAAGGCATAAGTTTAAAAATTTTGTTTTTGTTAAGTCTCTAGAATATTTTCTGACATCAAAACAATTATATTGTTGACTTTATGCTCATTTCCCAGACCTATGAACATCACTTTGCTTTAAAATTATTGCGGCGTGTGGCTGGTTTAATAAATGCGGGAGCAAAAGCCACACATATGAGGAAGTTTGGAAAAATGATATTTAGACCCTGTTGTTTGAACTTAAAAAAAATAAAAATGCCATAAATTATACACGTTTATCAGCTGACAAATATCAAGGCAAATAAGCCATATAAACAACAACAATTAATTGGATCTTAAGATGTGTAACAATATTTTTTTGTATCACTAAATTTGATAAAAGTTTAATTTAGTATATATTTATTAGGGTTTCGCAACAGTAAAAATTGCATTTAATTTTATTATCATTTAATTTGATTGAATAACTGTCAATAAAATTATAAGTAATTGGCTTTTTTGTGTTTATAAATAATCTTTTGTTGTCAAGTGAGAAATCTATAGATGC
Organism: Drosophila colorata; assembly: GCA_035041545.1. Lineage (NCBI taxonomy): Eukaryota > Metazoa > Arthropoda > Insecta > Diptera > Drosophilidae > Drosophila > Drosophila colorata. The sequence goes on from JAWNLD010000013.1 coordinate 6,033,420, forward strand.
ATTTAATTTTATTACCATTTAATTTGATTGAATAACTGTCAATAAAATTATAAGTAATTGGCTTTTTTGTGTTTATAAATAATCTTTTGTTGTCAACTAAGAAATCTATAGACTATTGTTACGATAGAAATCTATCTAATAGACGCATAGAATATTCAAAAGCATCTGTCGGTAATGAGTAATAATTATTGCAACAAAAGGAATACAAGTTTGCGCCCAATGCACATTATAATTCTAAACTGGTTTCATACAAAATAGTTGTTCGAGCTGCTCTTACCCTTGCCTTGACGAAGAGCGCAATGTGACTTAATCCACGTGTCTTGTAACGTTTTTACCAGTTTCGGTTGCACTTTGCCCCAATTTGCTTAAATGGATGGACATGCAAATTAATCCATTTGTTTCCCATTTAACCCCAATTTTTCACAACGCCGCTCGTCTCAGATTCAGATTTGTTTTTATTTCTTTATTTTTTTTTGCAAACATTTCGAGATGCTTGCGGCCGTTTTCTCTGTCTTGTTATGGTTTTTGTATTTAGCTGTTGCACAAGTTGGCGAAATGAATTGGTTTGAAAAATATTTCGCTGGCCCATTGTCTTACTCAAGCATAAAGTTTATGACACGCTACACTCGAATATTGCGATACGAGTAGTTTGAACATTAATTTCTATGCAAAACAAGCCAAGCACTCACCAACAAAATAAAAAGAGAGCAACTTGAATAGTAAACACTCAAACTTGAGAGTCGAACGATTTCTGCATTCATCTCTTTGACGCGCAGCATCAACTTTGCTTTTGTACTGTCGCTTCTTCGTCTGCCTCTTGTACGTCTTCATCGGCATCGCTTTAACATATATTTTCGTGTTCAAGGCCAGCGCTGGCGCTTTCTTTTACAATAGCCGACCTTGACGCGACTGCGCAAGCGACAGCGCCAGCGCTTTGATTCAGCTCGCTCCTCTCGCCCCCCCCCCCCCCCCCCCTTGACCCTCGCCGCGCAAGTTTGCACGCTGTTATCAGAGAGCCAATAACAACAAAAGCCACAGCAACGCAAACGACGACGTCGACCGACAAATTAACCCACTTAGGGTGTGTTGAACGCGACGTTTGAGTCGGCCTGGCTCAGCTCACCTGCTCGTCTGTCCAGCCGTGTGTCCAGCTGGCATATTGATCAGCAGAGCCCAGCAAATAGCTGCGCTTAGACAGACGGACTTTTAATTTCAGTTTAAGCGCTGGAAACAGAAATGTCGCAAAGTATTTTTATTTTTATTTTTTTTGCTGGTTGTTGTTGTTGGTTGTGCAATGGTTAACTAGCCCGCCTTTGCGCGACTGACGCACTCTTTAGGGTCACTAAATACTCTTTCAGTGGTTGCAGTGAATTTTTCAAGCAGTGGGATGAACATTCAAATTATTCAGAAATGCTCTAATTTTTTGGATTTTGTATACAAAGATGTTAAGAAAAGCGCTTTTTTTTTCAATTAACATAAGAAATGTAATATCACTATAACAAAGCTATATATAGCAAAATTAACTATGTATATTTTATAAAGAAGCAAATTTACAAATCTGAAATTCACATAATTAGAAATTAAATGTTTGATCTATTTATTAAATCACAACTTAAATTGCAATACATTATGTTTTAAACATTTTCATATTATCTTAATTAGTTGTTATTTGGGCTTGCATTGATTTTTCTAATGAAGCTAAAATTAAATCGAGCATCCGAAAAGATGATCTCAGTTAGATAGAGTATACACAAGTCGGCTCATCGTTATCTAGCATAAATGCTTAATTGCTGAAATTTAAACATAAACAAAATATGAACAAATGGAAAATGCAACTGAGTCTCTCAGTCTTTTCTCTCTCTCTCTCTCTCTCTCTCTCTTTCTTTGTATCTTCCACTCGCTGTTATTCGCTCTTTATGCTCTCTATTGGGCTCTTCTCTTGGCAATTGCAGCGAGGTTATAAAGTTTTGTAATATTTTATGAGTTTATTGTGCTATTGTCGCAGTCTTTTAATCAAATTGCAATATTTTCAAACAAATGTTTATTTTAAAATAAATATTTTGTTTTAGTAATAATTGATTACCTATGTAAATTTAGTTACATGTCAATTTGATGTTTAAATGGAACTTTTTGCTATCTTTGCGCATTCATCGCGTTTGCTTTTGCACGTTCTTTTCGTGTCTGCGGCTTGTTTTGCAATTGATATCGCTGTAATAATTAAGCCGTCATTAAATATTGTTGGTAAATTAATTTTTAATTGCACTTTTATGTTATCTTTAGCTTCCAACGTTTTTTGTAATGGTACAAAAATTTGTTGACTGTTTTTTTTACAAGTTTTTTCCGTTGTTACTGCTGCGGTTCAAGGTTGCGTACCATTGAGCTACCAATTATTGTAGCGTTCGTCATGTAAAGCAACATTTTCTGTATCTATTAATATTTTGATAGTTTATTGGGGGCATATATAATTTTACGTTAGCATAGCGACAGGAAGTTAAAATAAATTGTAATATATGTATACGTAATGTAGCAATTTTAGCCAACAAAACTCCACTTTTTAGCACGTTGATTTTTAAGTAGAATTAAAAATCTATACTGACACCAATGATGTTAATCCGAAATGAACATCGGTTTTCTACATCGGATTAGAAAATCGTATTGATAATCATCGATGTGGCGATATATCAAAAAAAAAAGATTATCGAGTTAAAATTGGAAAAAATGCTGCTGTTAACATCGGTACATCGAAGTTTCGATTTTCTTTAAGATCAATAACGTAAACTTCGCGTTCTGTTAGGCGGTTTCAGCTATAGCTTAAAGATGTACATCGAAATATATTAAAAAATATTATATGGTTAAAATTGAAAAATATCACTGCCATTATAATCGATACATCGTTGTTTCGTTTTTTTTTTAAATCACTACTAATTATTATTTCTTGTAAAGCGCTATATATATATATATATTCATATCATAAATCCACGTAAGAAGTCTTGCCAATACTGAAAGCGTTATACATTCCTTGGGAAATAGAAAGTAGAGTCGCATGAAGAACACATTTACGAAAGTAAAAAACACATTCTTCTTGATCACAGCGATTTATTTGTTTTTAATATATCGCTATTTTTAAATTTCCAAGCATCTACCCTTTTGATTGCCGGAGCACGGTGTATTTTATATCGACCTTTTATTTACTTGCAAATTAGTAACTTCACAAAACCCATAAATGAGAAAGCTTCACACCCTTCAAATCAATTAAAATTTTTGCAAATTATATTTCATTACCTTATTTAACCACCTGCTAATTTGCGATACAAAAATTCACACCTTCCATTGGTATAGAATTTATATTATTTTTCGCAGATACCTGGCAACTCCATTTTGAAGCTTTCAATGCTCATTTTTCGACAGATAAAGCTCTTAATAGCCGCTCTTTAAAGCTAAGCTTAATTAACTCTTTTGTGAACATTTCACTCTTATTAATACAAACTATTTAGCTGGCCTAGCAACAAGCAGCAGCTAATAAAACCCAATTAGAGTCCGTTTGTAAATTTAAATTAAGATGCGGCATGTTGCGTTAAACGTTGCTGCAACATTTCCGAAAAGCTTCCCAGCCGAAGCTTGGCAACAATGTTGCCAGCTCTGGCACTCCAGACAGCAACAGCTACAAAGTGTAAGCAATTTAATGAGTCTCAATTAGTTTAAATGAAATGAAGCTGTGGCATTTTGATAGAGAGCGTAGACATAGGCAACAACAACTCCAACAGAGCAGCGTTTATTTAATAGAGTCCCATTTAGTGGCCATACGGTATGGAATGTGCTGAGCGGAATGTTAAAGATCCATTGAAGTTTACACTTAAATTAAGCATGACTTTAAACCAGCTGCACAATCAGCGCGAATATTTCCCATTTTGAACATTGTTAGATACAATTTGTTAAGGGAACTTAATCTGAGTACAACTTTAGATGCTGGAGTGTAGAGTACGATAGTTATGTATTTATGTAAGGCCTTAAAATATGCAGCAAAATAAGTACATCTAGTGTCGAAAGCTCCACTTAAAGTATTTTAATAGAATGAGAATTCATTAAGCTTATCGAGATTTTGGAATTAATTCAAAATTTTAAAAAGTAATTTTCTACTGTCGCATTTGTGTGGTATAATAACTGGCATAACAAGATAGTTAACAATCGTTGTGTAAATAATTTATGGATTTCTATGTATTATTTATAAGCAATTATTATTTATTACTCTATTAAATGTTATTATTTGATGCGTTAAGAAATCGTTTACAAAACCATTACATTACAACGTTAATGCAATCAGTAAAAGTACAGTTGGAACAAATTAATGAGCTCTACTAGACAGCGATCAACTGAGTGATGAAAGATACAGAAAAAATAGCATATCGAGAAAGAGAGTGAGAGAGATTGGGATTTGTATTACATTATTAAAACTAAAAACATGATTATTATAGACTAATGTAAAACATCTTAATTTGAAGCCAGGCAACATTTATATACATTTATATATATATATTTCACATACAAACTTCACACATTTTACATTTGCAATTGCTAGAAATATCTACGTTGGTGTGTATAAGTTGGATATGTCTAGCTCTTATAATCAGTAACCTTAAAAGTTATAAATATAATAGAAAATATATAAAAATTAATAAATAAAAGTAATTTTTTTTAATTGTTAGTGGAATAGGGTATAAAAATAAACTAATTTCATAGCTTTAAATCGATTCGGCTCCAGAAAACGTATATTCTATTACATCGCAAATGCCTACCTCAACAATCGAATTAATTTATAACGACACCCTGTATTAAAGCTCTGGATTGTAGCTAAACCCGCACGCACCGTTGGATCGTCAAACTCGCACACATGCGTCTAAAACTCAAGACCCCTAGTAAAACAAACTTCGACCTATTGTATTATGGCGCTTAAAATGTAGCTTATTTAGAATTTTTTAAAAGCCTCGCAAAGGCAGAGGCAAAGGCGAATATATTCACAGTTATTTCGGCAGCGGTTCTGTCAAAATGTTTGTCTGGTTGCTGCTGCTTCAGCTGTTGGCCCTTTCGAGTGCTCGGCCAGAGCCATCTCTCGTGAATCGGTCGACACAGCTGCTCGATCGCCATGGCGCCAAGCGGGTGAACTTTCGATTCGATAATCAGGAAGAGGGCTTGTACTACACCGAACTGGACACCAGCCTGCGGGAACTGGTGCTGCAGATGCGCAACTTTTCGCAACAGACGCTGCTTGGCCAGTTCGACTGGATACGAGCGCGCAATGTTGAGGCGGGTCGCATGCAGCGGCCAGTGCCGGAGAGTGAGCGATTTCCGTGCGATCTGAGCGAAGGTCGTTCACCAGAGCCGCCCCAGCATATCAGCCAGCTGCGTCCCGGCGACATCGACATTGTGGCCACCTGTGGCGACTCCTCCAACTCGGGCACCGGCATTATGGGCCTGGGCCCCATCGATGCCTATGTGGAGTATCGTGGCTTTAGCTACGCCGGTGGTGGTGTGGAATCCTGGCGCACAGCTCTCACGTTGCCCAACATACTGAAGCTCTACAACCCCCAGCTGCATGGCTATGCCGTGGGTCATAGCCTTGGCGCCGATGTGAATATAGCGCGCTTCAATTTGGCGGAGCCCATGCTCCACATACAGGATCTGCCGTTTCAGTCGCATGTGCTCATCGAAAGATTGCGCCGGGATCCCAAGGTGAACATGCGCCAGCACTGGAAGCTGCTCAGCATTCAGGTGGGCGCCAATGATCTGTGCTCCGAGCTCTGCAACTGGCACGATACGGAGGCTTATCTGCGAATGGTTGCGCGCCAGCTGCACGCGACCTTCAGGATACTCAAGGACCACGTGCCGCGGCTGCTGATCAACTTTATCGTCCTGCCGGACATCGATGAGCTGCTGAGTCTCATTGCCAAAGCGTCACCCAACTGTGCCGAGCGAATTCCCTATTTCTGTAACTGTCACAATAAGTACGACCAGAAGGTCCTATACAAAGCAGCCAAAAAAATCCTGCACCTTCAGCTCTCGATTGCCGCATCGCCCGAGTTCCGCAGCGATGACTTTGCCATAGTGTCGCATGGAATTCTTCGAAATATAAGCAGCTTATGGTCGCAGGACGGGCTCATCGACAAGCGATTCTTTGCCAACGACTGCATCCATTACAGCCAGTTGGGACACGCCGTGCTCGCGAAAATCCTGTGGAATAATATGCTGGAACAAACGGATCTTAGCTGGCTCGCAAGCTGGCAGCAGCCATTTAATCATTTTCTGTGCCCCAATAAAAATAAGCCGTTTTTGAGAACAGTGGGTGACAAATTCTAGTTAAATGGAGTTTCTGCTTAAATAGGTTCCTAATATTCTGACTTTACACAAACTGTATAAAACACAAGAATATGCTTTAAATGTTTCCAGATTAAGATGAAGTTCTATCTGTATAATTATGATAATTTTATGTATCATTATTGCGGGTTAAGCTTCTACCCTGGCATTCGAGTCGAGATCCTTGAATTTTAGTTAAGGATTTGCTTTGAACAAAATAAATATCTTCAAACCTAACAATCTTTCTAGAAGTGTTGAAGTGTGTTTCAATGTAGCTAAAATAAGCTCTATTTTGTCAAAGAGTTAATTTGAATTTTTTCCAAGCTTTATAAACACCGTCAAAGGTTAAAAAGTCACAGAATAAAAGATTTGCTAATGACTCAAGTGTTTATTTGAAGTTATAATTTTTATTTTAGCCCAAATTCCACATGGAAATGAGCTAAGCGAACAGCGATTGTCTCACCGACTTTAAAATGTTCTATGGAAAATTCTGAAAACAACTGAGATGCTTAGCAGATTTGAGCTCAGCTAATTACTCTGCTCAGTTGCTTTACAAAAAACTCGATATTAAATTATTTTATTCATGGTTCTGATTATTTATGATTTTAATAATTATAAACTCGATTAAATAACACATTAAAATAACATTTTTATAACTTAAAGCAATGAAATAATTTAAGTAATTTTGATAGAGACTTGACTTTAATTAATTAACTGCGTCTCAATAATAAGTTATTCAATTTCAAAATTAATTTGTGACAAAATATTGCAACTATAAGTAATAATAGCTTATGAAAGTTAAACCGGAAACTTACAGTTACTTGATTAAATGTTTAATTATTTAAATAAATCTTTACATTTAGTCAATAAATTAAAGATTATAATTGATTAAATTTTGACCCAAAAAACAAAATTAAATTATTAGTGTTGTTAGTTGGAATAACGTCCAATAATAATGTCCAAAACTGTTTGGAATTGTGTATGAAATGTGGAATTATAAATTATAACTACTTACTTACTTACTTACTTAGTGTAAGCACTTTAATTAGGAATTCGAGACTTGAGTATTTAATTAAGACGGTACAAAAACTTGCTTAGATAATGACACCAGCCAACTGTTAATATTTATATGGACCTTCAGACATCTAGATAAGAATAGGGAAGCAAATTTCCGTAAATAAACCATTTTGAAAAAGGCAAATAATTAAAAAAAAAATTATTTTAAATATTTTTCATCGGGAATATATTACATTTTTTTTTTAAATAAATTAAATTACAATTACTCAAATAATTAAAACCAGAAATTTCGAATTCATCAAGTAATTGGATTTGAATGTTTTTATTATCAAAGCTATTATTTAAAACTTGCATTTTCCTTAATCTTGCTGAATCGGCTTAATTTTGAATGCAACCCAAACCAACAAATTTAGTAGACTTTCTGAGAAGTATACATTAATAGCCCTATAAAAGCATTGTCTAACTGCGCAGAGCTCTCAAAATTGCTTAAGCTGTTTAGCACTAGAGACGGACGCTAAACATGCGTAACATTCTGCTGTTCGGCCTGCAGCTCCTATCCTTAACTGCAATAAGGTCGGAGGCGCCAATTCAGAACTATTCCGCTCGGGAACTGTCCCGTCTGGGCATACGACGGGTTGCATTCAATGCCAACAAACTACGCAATGGCCGCATGTACTACACGAATCTAGACGACTTGCGGAACTTGTTCGTGCTGATGCGCAACGCATCGCTAAACTCTGCGCTGCTTCGGCTGGATCAGATGGTAGCCAGCAACAGGGCACAGGGCAAGCTGCAGCAGCCGGTGCCGGAGGAGGAGCCGTTTCCGTGTGATCTGAGCCAGGGTCGGTCGCCCGAGCCGCCCAAGCTCATCTCACGGCTGCGCCCGGGTGACATTGACATTGTGGCCGCCTTTGGCGATTCCGCGATTGCTGGCAATGGGCTGCTCTCGCAGTCTTTCTTTGACATTGGCTCGGAGTTCCGGGGCCTAACCTACACAGGCGGCGGCGTGGGTAACTGGCGCACATCTCTCACGCTACCCAACATACTGAAGCTGTACAATCCGCAGCTGTATGGCTATGCCCGGACACACAGCCTCGTGGCGGACAGACAGCGATCGGTGTTCAACATCGCCGAGCCCATGCTGACCATACGGGATCTGCCTTTTCAGGCGCACGTGCTCATCGAGCGAATGCAGAGCGATCCAAGGGTCAATATGCAGCAGCACTGGAAGCTGCTGACCATTCACGTGGGCATGAATGACATCTGCTTCGAGCTGTGCTCCTGGGATGACACCGAGGCCTATCTGCGGCTACAGCGCCAGCAGGCGTATCGCACCTTCGCCATGCTGCGCGACAACGTGCCCCGGCTGATGATCAACTGGATTCTGTTTCCCGACGTAGTCGACTTTCAGCACATGCTCCATGGCTTTCCGGCGTACTGCAATTTGCGTTTGATCTGCTCCTGCTTCACGCGCCTCTTTCGGCCGCATTTTCCGGACGCACTGCGTCGCCTGCAGCGCATGCAGCGCGAGCTGGCGGCTTTGCCCGAATTCCGACTGGATGATTTCGTGATTGTCACCCACGAGCTGCTCAGTAATATGAGCGGCATTGTGTTCACGCGCGGCGCCCTGGACATGCGGTACTTCACGCACGACTGCATGCACATGAGCCAGCGGACGCACGCGATCATGGCCAGCGCGCTGTGGAATAGCATGCTGCAGCCCGCAGATCCCCAGAAGTCACGGGATTGGCGGCGACCTTTGCAGAACCTGATGTGTCCCAGCGAGGAGCAAGCGTTTGTGCGAATCAGCTAAGCGGAAATCGCGAGCGGCTTTTAAATCAAGTGAGAACGTTGCAGTCGGCTCTAACCGACAGCACAATACTCGTTCACAGTGTAATAACAAGCAAAATATGTTACCCGCACTATGTGCAATAATAATAATAATAAACAAGCATAAAAAACTAAAAAAAAAAAAAAAGAGATGTCACAATTGACACCTAAACTGCGTGTAAGACATCATCGACACCAACCATTTAGTTTTTGACGAAATTCAAGTTAAGTTAACTAATAAGCTAACCTACCTATTTGCAATATATTGCAATCAAAGCAAAATTCTAATTAAAACCAAGAAAGGTTTGTGGCTTGGATTGTTGTTTCCAAATTAGGTCGCTAGGTGGCGATATATATTGAGATACACTTAATTCTCTTTTTATGCTGTAGATATGTTCGCTCAAAAAGAGAATTGAGTGTATATTAATTAATAGAATTGTCCGTTTATCTGAAGCGGGTATACACGAGTATACATATAGTCCAAGTTTCAAATCACGGACAGCGGGACGTATGTTGCACGAACCCAATATACTCTTTTCACTTCGTGACCGAGTATAAAAGCGCCAGCAGGCCCAGCCTCTTTCTCTTGTGTGTTAGCCGTGACACGCCCTCATGAGTCGACTTTATTTTTAGATCATTTCGCATTTTTATTGTAATAAATTTTTCAAGATATCTATCTGTGTGGGCAATAACCGATATCAAGTACGAAAAACAAAATACAGAAAGGCTAGATTTTGCATAGCCAGCACTTAGGTCTCAAGCTTTCAGTTCCTTTGACAAATATCTAAACAAACAATTGGCTATTAACATTTTAAGTGGCTGAAAACAACTAAAACAACAAACAGCAACAAAAATAACCACGACATAGTAAAATGTTACTTGAGTTTAATGTGCAAATATTTGTAGATCTTTCTGTAGCTGAGCTTTGACTTAAAATCATGCATAACAATTGAGCAAACTCTCTCAATGGGATCTAAGCGCCAAATAGACGAGCCAGTGGCGTCTAGAGGGGCTTTCAGCGGATATCTAAAATTTACTTAAACTTTTCGTTGCAAGATATCTATATGATCTTAAATAAAGCATGAGTATGTGCATTCTTTACATATGTTTATATATAGTATTACAATATTATGGGTACTAAAAGTACCATATTTAATGACTTATTTTAGGCATTTGATCTCTCACTTGGTTGACATGGGTGAAAAGTGGAAAGTGTCTTACTAATTTGCTTTTACTTTGATTTTTTGAACAGGGGACCTGGGCTGTTAATATCTTATCATACGCGAGTGTATTTGACAAATAAAATATGCACTTAGAAAATAAAGTGAGCTACGAAATTATTACAAATAGTTTTTCACAATATAAAAAAAAATATATTTTTGCTATCAGTCAATTATATTTAATGAGTAAAATTTCTTTGAAACTTTAAACATTTTTTGTTGAAGTTAAATAATTTGAATTTAGTTATAGATTAGATTCAGTGATTAATTTAGGAGGATAATATTTCTATCTTCCATAGAAAAGTGTTCATAAATTTAGTAACAATTGCAGCTATAAATTTTTAAATAGTTCTACATTATTTTAAGTAAAATTGCAATTGCAGAATGATGTCTGCAATCCTTAAAAATATAAATTTATATATTCGATACAGGGAATTCTTTACAACAAAACTGAACAGTTTTAAATTGGAACAGGTGAATTGGAAAATTTCTTTCAAAACGTGAACTATTTGTACGTAGTTTTATAGAGATAATTTTCACAATACCCTTTTCTAATTGTTTAAGATGATATTTCTTATAAAAAAGATACTGACAACATATTTTAAATTTTTTACATTTGTAAAAAATGTAGGAAATGTTAATAGTGGCAGGGGGCTATAAGTTTCTCTTATCAAATGTAAACAATGATTTAAGTATTAAATAAATATGTTTTCTAATTGTCATCAAAAGTCTACGCCACTGTATAGGCAGCTCCAATTTATTTATAAATAAATTTTTTCATAACATATATAAAAACATTAATTGTGGTCTGACATGTTGTAGTAGCATCAATGTTGTTTGCGGCCGCTCCAAGGTAATTATTTTGTTTTGGGTTTCTGTTAATAATTTATTTTTTTCGACAATATCTTTGAACCCAACGCACTTGTGCGTTGAGCACAAGTTGGGGCACACTATGTCTGTCTGTTCAGTCAGTCAGCTTTGTAATTTTTTGTTTTTTTTTTTCGTTTTATTGTTGCTAATGTCTTGGTCAACGCATTCGAGTCAAGTTCTGTAGCCTAGTGCCGGCAGTGATCTTAGCTTTGTTGTGTTGTGTTGTATTTTTTTTCGCTGTTGCTTTTAATCCAAGGAACGAGTGCTTGTGTACTCGTTACGATCTGATGTTTGAGGTTCCATTCATAGCGGCATTTAAGCGCTCAACGCATTTGCTTTTGGAGTGAGAACGCGTCAAGAAGTCGTTGTGAGTGCGCGGCAGCTAGTCTGATGGATAGAAGGGCTGAAAATGTATCGCTCAATATAAGTAAAAATGTAAACGAATTGCTAACATTGTTAACTTAATTGCGCAAAAACTAAATATACGTTCCACATACGATCCACGCGCGCTTATCTACTAGATACACCAAGTGTAGCTAAAATTAGCAAAGAACGAATAAATACCATCAAAAATCTACGATTCACACACCGTCTACATAAGATCCACTTACGTTCCACAGTGCCAAATATGTGTTCCAACATATATGTGCTCCTTGTGCTACTCTTCATCACTTCCACCGAGGCTCGAGCACTTCGCATCCGCCGCCAGAATCGCTCCCATCAGCTGCTGGACAGCATTGGAATACAAGCCAAGCACTTTAACCCATTGCGGCCGGTGACCAACGCGCTGCCCGAGTACACGGAAATTGATCGGAGCCTACGTCAGCTGTTCCTCACAGCTCGCAGCACAGCTCTAAGCTGGGCGCTGCAAGATATCGATGCGCTCTACAAGCGCAACCGACGTGAGGGCAAAATGCAAACGGTGATTCCCAGTAGAGTCCCGTTTCCCTGTCCGCTGAATAACACACGTTCCCGGACCGCACCCACATCGGTGGAGCGATTACGGCCCGGTGATATAGACATTGTGGCCGCCATAGGTGACTCCCTATCGGCTGGCAATGGCATTATGTCCAACAGCGCTCTGGACCTGATCAACGAGTTTCGCGGTCTGGGCTTCTCGGGCGGCGGACTGGGCAACTGGCGCACCACGCTGACCCTGCCGAACATACTGAAGGTCTTCAATCCGCAGCTGTATGGCTATGCCACCGGGCACAGTCTGGTGGTGAATCACCGCACGTCGCGGCTCAGCGTTGCCGAGCCCATGATCATGTCGCACGATCTGCTTTATCAGGCGCGCGTGCTCATCGATCTGCTGCAGCGCGATCCGCACGTGGACATGCAGCGCCACTGGAAGCTGCTCACCGTGTACGTGGGCAACAACGACATTTGCTCGGACATGTGCCACTGGAACGATCCTCAGGCGCTGCTCGATCGCCATGCACGCGATCTGCGGCAGGCATTTCGGCTGCTGCGCGACAATGTGCCCCGGCTGCTGATCAATATGATCGCAGTGCCCAACATTCCACGCATAATGAGCCGCCTGAAGCAAGTGCCCTTCCAGTGCTACATGGTGCATCGCCTCGCCTGCCACTGCTTGATGAGCGATCGCCTGAGCGCGGCGCAGCTGCAGCAGCGCCTGCACACAGTTCTGCGCTGGCAGCAGGTGGATCTGGAGGTCGCACGACTGGCCGAGTTTCAGCGCAAGGATTTCGCCATCATTGGGCATCCCATGATCACCAATCTGACGACGCCCATGCTGGCCAATGGCGACACTGATTGGCGCATCTTCTCGCACGACTGCTTCCACTTCAGCCAGCGCATGCACGCGATCGCATCCAATCTGCTGTGGAACAGCATGCTGCTGCCGGATGGCCAGAAACCGCGACCCACTGTGCTGCCGGAGCCCTTTGAGAGATTCATGTGTCCCAGCAAGGAGCAGCCCTACCTTGTGGTGCGCCCGAGCTGAGCACTGAAGATCGGATTGATCGACACTTGGTGTCTATTTTCATTACGTGTTGGTGTACTATTTACTCGTACAGTGGGCGAGAGCTGTGATCTCTTGAATAAAAATGCATTTGAAGGTCAACAAATAATTGCACAACCAGAGGAGTCACGGTAATTGCTAGCTGTGTGTCATAGGTGTTGCAGAACCTGGAGAGATTTTATTTATCGGACTTTGCTTTTCCCACGACGATTAACAGCTGATCGCGTGCCAATCAATTGATCGCAATATAAAAGATTTCATTGAACTGTCAGCAGGCAAAATTTTTGTTGTTAAATATTTGTTTTTATTGTTCGTGTGCAAGGCCTAAATGTCAATAAATTAAACAAAAAATAAAAATTTTTTATATTGATTTTTTTTTTTGTTATGAAAATAAAATGTATTAACCGGACAGCACTTGTGAAATTTAACAAATTTTTGATTATAACACTAAGTTGTCAACTAACAGCACTCTATACCCTAAACCCATTGAAAATGGGTAAAAGCGGTTTAATATATCAGAAATTCAAGTACTACAGACTTGCGCTTTTATACATAGATTTGAATGCTCTTGTTAACTGCTGAAAATTTCAGAACAATCATACTATTAGTTTAGAAGTTATTCAAGAATTAATTTTCCATAGTGGGGCCAAGTAAAATGTGTGTGTGTGTGTGTCATTTTGTGTATGTGTGTAAGAAGGCGAGGCGGTTGAAATGTATGTAACGACAAATCGAAAAACCGCAGGGTTCTAGTCGTACACTCTCGACTAGAGCCGTCTTATTCTATGCTTCTTCTATGCAATTTTCAAGAGCTCAAGTAAGGTTTCCATGTTTTTTGTTTAATTTTAGGTAAGTGTTTATATAGTGCATTATCTCTCAATAATTTTTTTGCGTTCGCTTTAATGAACTTTTTCAATTCAGGCGCTCTCCCCCTTTCTCTCTCTGCCCTCTCTCTCTTACCCCCAGTCACTCTCTCTCTCTTTCCATCTCTCTTTCTCTCTCTCTCCCCGTCTCTCCCTCTCTCTTTCCCCAACTCTCTCCTCATCTCTGTCTCTCTCTCCCCATCTCTCTCTCGCTCTTTCCATCTCTCTCTTTCTCTCTCCATCTCTCTTCTCTCTCTCTCTCTCTCTCTCTTTCTCTCTCTCTCTCTCTCTCTCTCTATTCTGGAAATCCGCAAATTTGTATACCCTGAATATGGGTATATGGGGTATAATGGTTTTGTGCAAATGTATGTAACAGGTAGAAGGCGGCATCTCCGAACCTTTCAGAAATTCATCCAAGCATTCTAAATTTGTGTTTCAAATACGGGTAAAATGGTAAATCACTTATTAAAATCCGATAACCCGTTCAATAGTTATTAAGAAAATAAATTTTGTTTGTGTTTCCGGAAAGTTTATGTTAATTTCGATATACATTTTCGCGTATGATAGCGTTGAGATAGCTTTATGGAACTTTGTGGGCTTGTTCCCTATCATGCATCAAGAAACTTTTGTTCTAATTTGGAAAAACCCGCTAATTTGAAAACGCTAAAATTGACACCCTCACAGTTTCCAAACCATTGAAGATACACATATATTTTATATATTACTTGAAAGGTATTTTTAAGAGCTTTAATACCTTAGCGTATTTGTTCTTAAGTACCCAGCAAAGTTACAGGTTGCACTTTACGCAAAAAGCTCTAGCTTTTGTGTACCCAAAAATAAATTTTTGCGATATACCGAATGCCCAACTATTCTTTTATAATTTGGAATTCATCTTATATTAAATGGAATATCCTTCGTCACAAAATTTTTGGGGCTGGAATGTGCTTGCGCCCCTAGATCGTTACCTCGTATAGAGGTGTTTTTGTTTGATTACAAATATAGTAGAAAATATAAAAAATTTAAATACAAACTTCTTTTCTGAAATAGCATTATAAATATTATTATAAATAAACTATTTATAAGTTGAAACTCATTGTATCACGATATTTCATAATTACTTTAAATATTATTATATTAAAATCGTAATAAAGTTAAATATAATGCTAGATTTTGCACAAGCATACAAGCATCAGCTGAGAAACAATCCTTCGACATAATTTAAAATGTTATATATTAATATGAATTATATTAAATCTGCGACAATTTATAAGTTAATAAAATTTAATTCTGGCGTCGTTTTGTCATCAAAGTGCATAGCATGATAACTCCTAAACCTCTACCTGATTAAGGACCTTACCAACATTTCATTCTTCGCTCTTATCCTCTCATTTGGCTCTATACCACCACCAACCCCTTTGCCTACTCCATTTCAATTAAAATATTATGCAATTTTAAATATATATTTTTAATTAATTAAAAAACACTAAAAAACAATACTCCGCCCAGCATAAAAATTCATTAAAAATATTTTTTGCTTATATGGCAGAAAGTATTTTTCCTGTTTGTTGCAGAACAAACCTCGAACCACCGTTTCGACGGTACGCGTGACAACGCCGCCTGCTTATTACGCCTGGCCTCCAACCCCCCTGCAGACCGCTTAACCCCCACGCCCAGTATGAATGCAAAAAATTGAAGAAAAAAAATATAAATATATGTATATGTATAAAAACAAAGCGTTGCGAGCACTTTGCATATGCAGCGAAGCCACCTGCAAACCGGACAGTTGCCAATGGGCGGCGACCAACCCCCAGGACTCCACATAGCATATATGAAAAAATATATACACGCCCACTGCAAACAAGGCTGCTGTTTGTGGGACACAAGGGGAGAGCGGGATGTGGGCCAAAAAAAAGCGACCAAAATAAAAATCCGAAAAAATTGTGGCCGCGGCAGCTGAGGCGGCAAGTGCGAGCCAACGGGGCAGGGGCTGCAAAAATTATATTAAAAATGCACTGTCCGAATAAAGGGCGTTACACACACGAACACACTCACTGACAAGCTTTTAAGCCCTCGCTCTCCCAAATATAAAAAAAGAAGAAGACAAAAACAAAATAAATATAAATAAAAAAAATGTAATAATAAAGTTGAAGCGTTATGCTGGGGTCTGGGGCGGGCCATGTCGTTGATATATACTCGTACACCTCTCTATATATTACATATTTAAACATTTACGGAAAACATCAGCAAAAGTGTCCCGTTGCAAAATATGCAATTTGGGGACCACAGTAAATAAACCAAATAAACGAAATGGAATTACAAACAGCCAAAAAGCATTCTCATCAGCAAACCGTGAACGACAAAAAAATATACCCCAAATGATAAATATAATTTGAAATCTCGAGCCTTGATTAACCCAAACGAGCATTAGGCCAGCCAAGAGTGGTCACAAATGCCATACGAGTATATGAGTACTCTACACACAACCCCTCCGAAATAGCCGCACTTTGTTTGCGCAGTTAGAAAAAATAAAAATACATAGATACGTATACATACAGACATACATACACACATATGACAGCATGAGATGAAACTGGCGAAACAGGGTAGCATGAGAGGCAAACACTGCATAAATATAATATGATTGCAAACAAAAACATTTGAGCCATTTGAGCTTGTCATTTGTACCAAGTTCTTTACGGTTTTATTTTTTATTTCGCTGCTCGCGGCATTTGGCAGCGACCACCCACAGACTCTGGATTGTACTCGCGAGTATATAGGAAATTGGGTTGGTTCCGAGTATGGGTGTGTATCGACAATGCCAGACGTACACCCAGTGTGTGTAAGCCAGTCAGCTGCCTGTTTCAGATACCAAAAGCAAATGCTGCCTTTTTATTCTGGGTTAGCTAACTCAAACCCAATCAATAAAATATTCGACAATACGAGAGGAATTTTTTATTCAATTTATACGGGTAGATTTTAGATTGAACAAATAACTAAACTTTAAAAATTTTTCGAGCTCAACTTTTTTGAATTTTTTAAATAATTGTTTAAATATGTATTTATTAAATACTTCAAAATATATCAAAAAAAATTTGTTTATAATATTTTTGACTATACAAAAATACTGCAATATACTTATATTTATAATTAGCAATGAATTTAGAACTTAAACACCTGCTTATATTTCGAAGTCTTTCAACTAGTACATACAACTATTTTTGAAAAGTAAATAAATAAAACGTTGAGTAATCAAAAAAATTTTAAGCATTTCATAAATTATTTTGCATCACCCAATACAACACATATTTCGCTTAAAGTAAACAAAAATGTTGTTTCTAAAAAACTTAACAATCAATAGATCTGCTTTGCGAAATCTATGTAATTTGATTTGATTTATATTCTTATGAGTAAAATACGCCCCTAGCGAAGATATTTTGAAAAGTAAATGTAATGCATACAAATTTTGTTTTCCGATTTTAACCTATTGTTCCTTGTACTGCAGCAAATATATGGATCTATATTTAGTCGGCTCTGATTAGAAGCATATACACCTAATTGGGTCGTAAATGTATTTTTCAATCCTTTACACATTTGTTAATAATATCTTTTGCAGGAGTATGCAAATAAAACGCCACTTTTCGATTAAATCAAATTACATTCTTAGCTTTAAAAAAATACCATTTTGTGTTCTTAAAATGAGTTGATTGTTTGGCTTTCCTTTATGTAGCTGTATGATTAGCTGGCTCGAAGTCAAGAGTCGGTTTATTTATTATTTTATATTTGAACTCCGACTGTCTTCGTCTGGGCACACTACAAAATTATTACAGGATCATATTATAACAAACACACTAATAAATTAGATTACTTAACTTTCGCCCGCAATGTATTGCATTTTTGCGGCAATCCACATTTTATCATTGAGCTGCCCCTTGAAGGCCCACTCGCAACCCCAACTCCAACTGCAGTAAGTCAACGAACCGACACTTAGCCAGACAAATCCATCAAGACAGCGCATCAACTGAGACGGACAGGCGGCACAAGCGGGCGGGAGGCGTGGACGTGACGGGGCCAATACGCAATGGGCATGAAAATGTCTGCAGTTAGCCAGCGACAAACATGGCAAGTAGTCAACTGGAAGATGGGATTGGGGTCATCATCAACAATGGGCCTGGCCACGATAAAAAAAAAAAAAAGTCATCGCTTGACATTAAACAGCGACAACATTTTCGCTTTGCATGCAAAATGCCGGCACAAAGGCGCGCAGGATGGCGCGAGTCGCATAAGGCAACTGACAACCACACACGCACACACACACACACACACTCGCAATCGCCGGCTCCTCTTGGCCATCATCTGATCCGGCTTCATCCGCCTGCTACTCCACCACCGCTAACGAACCGCTAAAACATCAGCCAGACAGCAGCAGCAGTGGCGGCGACGATGGCGGAAATAGAGCAAAGTTTCACCAAGCGACCATCGCACAATACAAAAGAAAAAATAGAAGAGAAGAGAAGAGAAAAAAATAAAAATGGCACACAAGCTACTTGAGCTGACCGGCGGGGGCACTCGCTCCAAAAGGCCTGGACCATCTCTACGGATACTTTTTTCCGCGCTCGGCCCGGGCATGCGGTTGACGGGTTAAGGCGGACAGTTGACCACCACAGTTGGACAGGAGGCGGCAGCGTCTCTGTGCCGTCTTTTCATTGTTTGCCGTTGCCCATTCCCAGCTTAATGGCAATGATTTTGACGGCTGTTTAGTGCTCCTGGTCGTCGAGCTGAAGCCCCTGTTCCTGCAACTGGCCCTGGCTCTTTGCCCTGTGACTGAGGCTAATGGCTACATGTGGCTGGTGATGATGTTGTTGTTGTTGTCGTCATTTTTGGTGGCTACTCGAATGATTTTGTATAGCTGCTTGGTGTTTTGGTACTCCACGAAAGACAGCGTCTTTTAATCAGCCAGTAATGGCAATTAAAGCTGACATCCGGCTAAGGGATCAGTTCCATGACCGCGGACAGCCCAGCTATCCACTTAGAGGAGAGAGGACTGTCCGTAGTAGTGGGCTGAATTGGTATGCCCAATTCGTGGTATAGATAGAAAATCAGTGAGTGCCACATAAGACTTGACATTAAAAATATCATATACATATATTATTTTACTTTACATACCATGTCATCCAAAGCACACCATAAATTGAAATTTGATTTATATTGCTATTTTGATTTTTGAAGATCTGAATATAAAGACTAATTTTTGTGTTTCATAATGAGCATATTTAAATCATAATTCTGTTTAGTGATACTTGACGATTGTTCATGCAAAGTGCCGTGATAACTGATTTCGATGTACACATTTGAGAAATAAGTGTAATAAGTTGTTATACCCTTTACCCATTGAATATGTGTAAAGAGGGTATAATGGTTTTGTGCAAATGTATCTAACAGGCAGAAAGAATATATTCTAGATCAGGACGAGATGCTGAGTCGATTCTATTTTATGGATGAGACATCATCATCGTTGTGTCAATTTATTCATGTCCGTCTGTATGATAGCAGCGATCTGAAATTTGACATTTCGCGGCTGGGTCCAGGGTATCCCACCCGACTAGAGCACTCTTGTTAATTTTAAATCTGTGATAAAATTAAAATTGTATTTAAATATTTTTGTTGTATTCATTATTATTATTTATTTTAGTCCCGGGCTTTTAAATATCCATAACACAGATCCTTGTTTTAGTCGAGCTGTTTCAATGCTTTAACACCTTGATAAATTCATCTACTCAATCAATTCATCTAAGGGCTCCAAATTATCTGCATTTAAATATATAAATATAATATAATTGACTTGGAGATTTTTAATAAGTATGTTTACAAAATATAACTGTATTACAAATTAAAAAAAATCTTTTATTCAAGTTATGTTACTGACAAACAATTTCATGATCACTTTCCCTAAATATATAGTTGATAATGGTTTTGCCATAGAAATCTCTTTATTTGTTTAACTTTTTAATAATCAAACTAAAGAGTTGTTTACTGTTTTGCTTCGAAAGTCTGTTTCTCTCTCTCTCTCGGAAGAGATAGTAATGTACGAATGTATCCTTTAACAGAATAGTCCTTCAAAATGTTTTAGAATAACTAAAAGTTATTTTTTTTTGCATTTTGCCGACTATGTATGCATTCATGCGAGTATTTCCAAAAACCCAAACATACACGAACAATACGAGAACGTGTGCTATAGAGAATTCAAAATGTTCCACATACATGCTCGCATGCAGTATATCCATTTGCTTATGCCTTTTTTCCATTGTTTGCACTACACTTCAACGCACTTTCGTCATTGATCCGTTGGCGCTATGCAATCCACCCACACACCAACACACACCCACTCGCACACTCTCGCACACACACGCCCACAACTCAACTCAACTCAAACTCCAATTGCTGCATTTTTTTCGCACAAACTTACACACAAAGCAGACGCTGTCTATCTCGTACTTCTCCAGCGTGGTTTTTATTGAATTTGCCTCCTTCCAACAACAACAACAACAACAATAACAACTGCTGACCAGGCCAACTGGCTCGTAGCTGGCACTCGTTGCATTATGCCGGGACATACGTTTTCAAATTCCATTCCTGCGTAGTTATTTTTTTTCTTTTTCCCATTTTTTTTACCATTACTCATACATGTATATTTTTGCTTGATGTATGTGGGTTGGAGGACTGTGGGGTAGGGGCTGGTGGGGGCACGTATGTTGCCAGGTTGCCACGTGCAGAGCTACGGCGCTAAGCTTTGACTCGGGATTTGCATTTTTTACGCGCCGTGGACCATCACCCTCGCTAGCATGCAGTGGGCAACGTGAAGAGGTCAGGGCATGGGTTCCACTTTTGCTGATGTTGTGATTTTTTTTTTCCATATGTATGTATACATATATATATATATATATATATATATATATATATATTATTTTTTTTTGCTGTTGACGTTTTTGCTACGGGTTTTCCTGTTTGTTTTTTTTTTTCGTTCATAATTCTCCACTCCTGTTCTCTCTTTCTCTTAGTCTGGTCTTGTGGATGTCTACTTTCTCGCCTGTTCGCCATGTCCTGTTTTGGGATAAAAGTCCATTTCATCAGCGGGGTTTCCGCTGTCGTCGCTGCGTTTTACTCTTCTTCTTACAGCTGCTTTGTCTGATCGCGTTGAAATTGTAATGAGATTTCTGCTGCGAAGGGTTGTCTGCAATTTTACGCTAATATGCCCAGAACCCGTCTATTTAATTTATGAAATTTATCTGCGGCTCGCATCGAGGCGTGCACGGTCCCCCTTTATTCTTTTTTCATTTTCATTTGCGACTGCCAAAATGTGGAAATGTGGAAATGTGAAAATGCATTCATCACTCAAAAACAATGTCTCCCCATCAGTTCCTTTGTTTACTGCCCCGTTTTTGGTTAATTTCGCTCATGTGGGTTTTAATAGATTAGAGACGACTTTTTTCTTGGGCTGAGGCTTGTGCAATTGGGGAAAAGGAACAGGACTAGGCGGTTCATAAAGAAGGCTTAGACTTTGCGTACATGAGTGGCTTTGCCGGACATTTAACATTTTGCAGATGTTTTATTGATGCTCTGATGAGGGTTAACTGTTCATAAATTGGCGAGGGTCTGTATGAGAATACTAAATATGAGAGAAATGCAAGCTCAGAGTATTGTCATTCGTAAAAAATAAATATGTGCAAATATGTTACAATTATTAGTTCGAATTTTATTATTATTATTATAATTAATATTACTATTGTTATTAATATTCTTAATATATATCACTCTGGCAAAGGCACAATTTGATTGCCCGGTATTCTAACACGCCCAGGGAGAGTTGTCGAACACAAATCTAATAATCCGCTGAGAATTTATCGAAAATAAAAAAGCTTAAATGAGCTGAACTCAATGCCATCAATCTCAGATTGAAAGGCGCCATATAATTGATAATTTATAATTGAGATTTTGCTTTTTAATTAATTTTTTAATTCTTGTATTCTTATATAAAATTTATTTTTATAATAAGCATTCTGTTTCTATTAATGCATAAGCATTTATACATAATTTTCCAAAAAGATGCAGAAATGTTTACTTGATTTTCTAATAGAAGATTGTATCCATATACCCTGTGAAATTAAGTAAGAAGTAAAAAAGAGTATCTGAATACCAATATGGCAATCTAATCCGTTTATTCCTTTTTCGGTTGATCTCAATCTTATAGCTTTGAAATTTAATTTTAATTAATTTAAATTTAAATAAAAGAAATATATTTATTTTTTTATACTTATTATTTTTCTCTTAATCAGATGTGCAAGCCTTAAGCACCTAGCTATTTAAGCCCGCATTTCCAAATACATACATATGTGTACGTGCATATATAATATATGTAATAGATGTATGTATATGCTTATGTACAATTGCTATCTCAAAACAATACACATTTCCAATTACTCGACAGTTGTGCTCTGTCCTAACTCGAACTCCAGGATAAACACGACTGTTTCCACTCGTTGTTGTTATTGTTGTTGTTGTTGTCCGTGTTGTTGTCATTGTCATTGTCTTTTGCTGTTGGAAGGCGGGGAGGCTCAATTGCAAATTGTATTTAAAATTTATATAAAATGCGCGTCGCATTTGTTGCTTTTGTGACAATGTGTCTGTGCTAACTCCTGGCCAAACGCCACACCGCCCCGCCCAACCGCCTTCCCGCAATTGCTGGAGTACCAGCCCCGCCCTGCAACAACAACAACAAAATAAAAAACAACAAACAGCCACCACACGCGGTTATTTTTGCCATACAATCAACGCGGCCAACGTGAAAAATTCGCGCGATTTATGCATGCATGGAGTGCCAATGTGTCGGTGTGTGTGTGTAGTGTGTGTGTCTGTCGCTGGCTCTTCCTGTGCCGCCTACATCCTACACCCAACAACAACTCCAGCCCCTCCACCTTTCCCATCCAAGCCGACAGCTTTATATGCGCCCAGCCCTGTTTGGTATTTCAACTGGCGAGTCACCAAAAACTCGACGCTTGTTTATTTTATTGGCACGTAAATTTAATGTCGAGTTCTATATCCGTATCTGCAGTTGTTGTTATTATTGCCTTTTGCTATTTCAGTTGTCTGTTGTTGTTTTCACTATAGCCGTGCAGGTTTTTCATTTCTGCATTTATTGTATATGCTATATACGATTGTGTTTTGGGTGTATTTTATAAATAATTTCAAACACGGCAAATGGACACACCCAGAAAAATCAACGGACCGGTCAGATATGCCGGCATAAATATGTACTCGCAGTTGGGTTGCTTTCCCGATAGCACCGCGAAATGGAGTTGATATTGATGTCAGGTAAGAGGTGAACACATGCGGCGAATGGCAACTGAATTTGATAGGCACTTTATTTGAATTATGGAAAAAAACAGAAATCAAGTGCTTGACTAGACTGTAGTATAGTATTTTTTAACTTCTATAGATGGAATTGAAAGGATTGGAATGGATTTTTACCGGGCAGATGGGAAAAGAAAATTGTTTTCCATTGGCATTGGACGAAAAGGTATCGCTTGGAGGATAGTTGCTTATATTTATACGTTATATTTTTTATTTTTACTATTTGATATTTGGAAAATCCCTTATAAAAAATGCACTTTGAATTAAGAATTTGAATAACTTAAACTTTTTTCTTTCTTAATTTATTGTACTCCTGTAACCACGCTAAGAACCCTTTTTGACTATGCTGAGATTTAAATTTTGACTGCATTTCAAACTGATTGCCATATAGATTCACAACCCCCAATACATAAAATACTGATTCATAATTAAAACCGAGATTCTATTGTCTTCTCGATGTGTCCCAGTTTCGTCGGCATCCGTTTAAAGCGCCATCTACATCATTGGCATGCACATTTCTCATGTCACCTTTTGACTGGGGCCTGGGCAAGGCTTAACAATAACTAGCAGGGAGCACGGGGAAAGCCTAAAAAGGAAAAGAGAGCGGGACGCGCCCATATACGAGCAGGTAGAGATAGACAGAGAGACAGAATCATCGTCATCAATATGCAAAGGCCTCCGCACGGCAAAGGCAACGAAAGACGGAATGAAAAAAAATCGGAATTGTAGCTGCCATTCAATGTGACTGCCGGAGATTCTCTTGCCTCCCCGAGCACACACACACGCATTTACACAAAGCGACATACTGGGTGCTGTCCAATTATGCCCCGCACATGCAAATGCAATGTGTGCGGTGCCACCCTCTTGGAATACTCTCCGGCTGGCAGCCTCCTGGCAACCACTCAGCGCGCTTGTTGTGCCCGCGAGGCTGGCCAGGAGCGGCAATGCGACACGACGCAGCCGAGCGATGGCGACGGCCTAGCCCTGGCAGGCACAGGCAGGCCTAGCCTGGCCAGTTCAGTTCAGTTCAGTCCAGCTCAGCTCTCAAGTCTCGACTCTGTTTCAATTTGCACCCACACAGACGCAGCAATCACTCAGCGTGCAACGAGCCACCGTGTTGCCCCCACCGCCCTGCCACGCCCATAGCCCTCTATCCACTATCCCCAATTGCTGCCGTTTCCCGCATCGCTCGCCTTTTTTCGCGTAACGCAATGGCAAAATTTTGGCGAACTGTGCGCCGAGCAGTCCCCCGCACCGGCCAGCAAAAGCAGCTGGCTCTTTCACTCCGCATCATTGCCATGTCCTCGTTATCCTTGCTGCTGTTGCCGTTATTTTGGCTGCAACTCTGTCGCCGTGGCTCGAGTTTTTGTGCTCTGTGCGTTTGTTGAAACAATCGATTTATTTTCGGTTTCATTTCTGATTGGCAATATTTCATAGCGATGTGTTTTTGCACTCTCTTCTTCCCGCAGCTCTTCTTATTTGCCTTTATTTGTTTTCTGTTGTTTTTTTTTTTACTATGACTGTTTTCTTTTTTATTTTTTTTTATGTTGTACACGAGAGCTTTCTATCTGATTTTTTTTCTGGCTGTTTGTTTTTTAGCTTGGATATGTGTTGTTGGTTGTTTGCATTTTTAAATATTACAGATCTCTGCCATATGAAAGCAGAAGAAGAGAAAAAAACATAGTAAACTCTATATATGAGAAGAGTTTTTTTTATTCCTAATCGTTTTTATTTTTTTTTTTTTGTACCTACTAAAACTTATAAAGGTATTTAAATTTCCTATCGCTTTTTGACTGAATAAGGACAACATGCAAACTAGATTACTACATTGAAGAAACTAATGTTAAACATTACTTAAATTAAGCTTAGCTTTTTGCAATTTTTAAAATAAGATATACATTATCTAGTGGAGAATAAATTATATAGATTAAGTATTTCAGAGAGACATTTGTATCTTACATATATTTTTCTTATGTATGTGTATCTCACTCAAAATTGAAATAAATATGTATAGAACCAAATATATATATAGAAATAAATATATTAGAGGTCACATAATATCCCAATCCAAAATAAGTATTTCTATATATACATGTTTATCAATTAATCAAATCAAGGAAAATGCTTGTGATGTGAATGTAATTACATAAAATACATTACATATAAAATTTCTCTTGGCTTATTCAATTTGCTTATGAAATTATCTTCAAGTCCTTGCGCAAATCCATTTAATAGCAGTCACAATTTTTTCTGTTTATTCGTTTTTTTTTTATTTGTTGTGAATCCTCAAATTCAGTTGCTCTTTTCATTTGTATTCACACGTCCTTAACCCGTGGACGCCCACCGCTCGACCGCGCCCCTTTTGTTAATGAAAATTGCTTTTGCAAACGCGACGCCCGTTGACGCCTACAAATATGTGCGTCGCTTTGACACTTTGTTGTTGCTGAAAGGAAAAAAATTGTTTGCCCCGCTGGCTACGCGGCGTATGCGCAACATCGCCCCAAACCAATGCATACCCATATGTATAAACAATTTCAAAATGTCACAATGTGTGGGTGGGTGGGTGTGTATGTGTTTGTCTGACTGAGTAACTGTCCGTCTGACATTGTACTTATCTGTTCATGTGCCGGTGGCAGGCGACGAATTTGTCTTGTCATTTTTTCCGTGCTTGCCTACATTTCACTCCTTATATCTCTTCCATAAGTTTGCTATTTTGTTTCTTTTTTTCCGCGCGTTTTTCTTTGTGTTTCTTGTCTACTCAGTGTTTGTTGTCGATGTTCTTATGTGTTTGCTTAACTTGTTTGTTTGTTTGCGTGGCACAATGGAAACAACAACTAGAAAATCAACTATAAATATAATAGCCCGCAAAATATGATCATATTTTAGGGGGCTGTTCAGATCTATTGGCCAGACTAAGGTTTACTTTTTGAACACTTAAACTTGATTTTAGGGCTGTCATATATAAATTATTATTGTCTTGGCATTTATAAATAACTGTTGGCATCGATTCTATAATATTAAAATTTAATTCTTAATTTAATTCAATATTAAATCTGATAAACTCTTAGGTTTTATATGTTTTTGAATTTTTGTTCCTTAGAGCGTGGTTATTATTTAGATTAACAACTTACAGATTTGAACAAAGTTTGCTTAGCAAAGTACTTTGAAGAAATTATCAGGAAAATGAGAAAAAACTGTTTTTAAAATACAAAAAAGTATAGTATATAAACAAGCAATATATACACAGCAACAATGCCAGACATTTATTTCAGCGCCTATTTGAACGAACTGCGGTTCTAATCTCGCAATATGCCCGCATTCGTTATTCAATGATTCAGACCCTTCGCCCATATTCCCTTTTGGTCTTTTATGCTCCTTTTGTCTGCACAACCATTTTTGGTATTTTATAATTATTTTTTATGGTTAGCCAATTATTTAAATAAATAATGGCTGTGATGTTGAATATGTTGGGCTGAGTTTCGTTTTTCGCTGGGCTGTGTCAGTGGGGGCTTTATGCAAAAACCGAATTGAAAATCGCCAAATGCCAATTGAGGCGGCAAAGTGCGATATTTGTTTTGTGCACCGCTGCATGAAATATGCAATTATATTTGCTATTCCTATATAAGCTATTATGTATACGCACGTGCATATAATGTACATGTATTGCATATATGTGAATGTATTTATGTATATATGTATATATATATATATATATTTTTGGTATTGTATGTACATTTGCATTTTGCACGACCGCAAAAGTTTCATTTCCGTTCAGTGCGCACCTAAAACCACCAAAAACCCCAAATACAACAAATAATATGACATAAACAGCGCTAAATGTCAACAATTTCTGTCAGCTTTTTACGCGACAGGGGCTATAATTATGGCGGCAATGTCTGTTACCAAGTGCGCTCCCAAAATCCAATTCGCCTTTCTTTCACCACTTCGGAAAAGTTGATTCTATGCAGGTTGAAGTGATTTTAAAAAAGAATTAATCTTCTTCAGAGAATATAATAATGAAACTGTAAACTATTACAACCATTAAAGGAATGAAAAGAAACAATATCGAACATGAAACTTAGATTATAATTTTATTAATTGCTTATAAAGTCTGATACACAAATAATAAAACATCGTCGCAGAATGAAAGAGAAATTTTCTGAAATAAGCATCTTAGAAAAGATACAACAATTATCTATGAAGTTTTGAATCTTTATATGCACTTAAGAAATAATACAAAATTGTATTAACTTTTATAAAATATTAAAATTTTTCCTTGATTTGATAACGAAATTAACTTAACGAAATTGAGAAGATTTCAAATTAGAGAAGAACACTTGTCGCACAGTTTGCTCTGGTTGCGCTTTATTAGGGGGTCCACTTCGTTGCGGTGGGCCTTGCCTATAAACTCTAATCAATATTTCGGTTATTGGCAAATGCAACTACAACCAGCACAACGGAGACACGTTGCACGAAGCGCTGCATAAATTTGAGCTCCACTTTGAACTAGTAGATTGTGTGGCAGCGAGGGGGTTTCAGCTGGTCTGACTGCGGTTTGCAACAGTCGCGCGTATTTCTTCATCAGGCGATTCACGGATGCACCCGCCAAACATTGTCGTACTCGTTGTTATAACCCCCTCCATCCCCAAACACACACACACTCGCACTTTTGCGTAGTAACACACACATGTTTGTATGTATGCAGCGTTGGCCCCACGCTATGCCGTAACCCTATGCCAGGCCATATTTTTGACTCTGCTGAAACGTTGCCCCGTTATTTACAGGCTGTCGGCTGACCCCCCGTCAGCAATTGCCCCGCCCATATTGTCGCTGGTTCGCTGGTTTTACGTTAATTTGCACAATTTTTGAGTTATGTCAATCGATTTCTAATGGCCGTCGCGTAGATGTGCTTCAACTCGACATCGCCCCTCAATTTCCATCCACTTGAAAGGCCTCCCGCGGTAACGAGTGGGTGTTGGAGAGCAGGCGGAGTCGACTCGCATAGCGCACAATTTGTAGTTTTATAATTGAAACAAGTGCTCCCTTTGGGTTGCCTGCTCCTTTGCCAGCTGACACTCGAAAGGGCTGAAGCGTAAAACGTTTCGAAAGTGACTGAAATTAGGGATTGACTGCTTTGATATCCTCTATCTGCCGACTACTGAATTCTAGTTAAATCAGAATATGTTTTTCCCAGTAATAGTCCATATTTACGCTGACAGTCAGTAAATGGACTAATGTCTGCTAAGTGCACATAATATAATATGACATATTTTCAAAATCGTTAAGTTGTTGTAAATATTGTTTGGGATCACAATAGGTAATAATAAATCATTTTACTAATAAATAATTTTATTTATAATAATTTAAGTTTTTTATATAGACGAATCTTCAAACATAATTGTCTCAAGCCCTTATAATCTTCAATATATGCTCAAACAATTTGGGTTGTCTATCGATATTTATCGATTTTGATCAAATGAGAGTTGACGATACTTTGAAATAATAAATGAAGATTTATCAGAATCTAGCTTTAATTTCAATTTGGTTCGACGACGTTATTCAGAATGACGAATGCACTAGGCTCAAATATATCAGCTGCTTATGCTGATCAAGAATATAAATATATGTGATGTGAGATAATCATTGAAGACTATCTCAGTTATTCAGTTATTTAATACTATTCATATTAATATTCCAAAGAGAATAAAATCAAATTTATTTCCTTATAATAAATGTCATACCTATAAAAAAATGTTTATTATTCGTATCACTTTAAGATATTTTAAACAAATTTTGTAAAAATTGTAAATATTACAATAATTCTCTGATTAATAAATTCATCAAATTGTTCCTAAATCCATTTAATCTAATCTTCCGTTTCTAACTTTAACAAAGCTTAGATTAATAAACGTCAAATATTCTGATTGCACATGTGTGTAAAACAATAATTAAAAGTTTATTGTTCACATATTAACGGACAAAATGAAAACTACCTGTTCTTGTCAAAATTTTATCACACATGGTCAGTGCTTTAGCCCAAACCTAAATGTGTACATATGTATGTGTATACCTAATTATATTTAAATAAATGAAAAAAATAGCTACTGTTTGCCTGCTTAAAATAGCTTTTTGGCCAATAACGATGCGGCCGACCAACAACTGAAAATCGGTTGTAAAAAAAAATTTTATATGTATATATACATTCTTCTGAACATGCATACTTATACACATGTGTATATATAAAATTGCAATTTAAAGCGCCTATAAATATGCAATGCATTTCGTGCAATTATCGCAGACATGCACGCATTTATTTATGATGTTAATGCCAAACAGCAACAAAAATAAAAAATAAAATGGAAATTCAGCAAATTTCGCCTGATGATAATTGCAGCCGCACACATTTCGTGAAAATTGACGCAACCGCAGCAGACGGGGCAAAAGATTGCCAGGAAGTGGGAAAAGGGAAATGAGGGTTTGAACGGTGAAGTGGCATCAAAAGCTGTCATTAAATTAAGTCGAACGGGAAGTGTGAGCAGGTGCACAATTTTCCTAACCTGCGCGACAGAAATTGTAATTCATATTTTATTTCTCATCTAACAAAAAACAGAATTACAAACCAGCCTACACAACGGAGACAGCAACAGCGAGAGATATTGGCTAAAAAAGGAGGGAAATTGCGCTGCAATTGAATTCAATTCGCTGCCCAATTTACAGGCGACGGGCTGCGCATAAAATACATTGCCAAATAATGGTTAATGCAAATGCAGCGACAACAACAACAACATCAGCAGTTGGACTGTCATTTCCGTTGCTGTTGTTGATGTTGTTGCTGCAGTCGTTGCATTTGAAAATTAAACAAAAAGCCCAACGAATTTTAAATCATTCACCACGTTGCCTAAGAAGGGGTGGGTGTGGCTGAATGCGTATGAGGGTGTGTGTGTGTATGGGTGTGTGGGTTAGTTTGCCATTTTGTTGTAAATTGCCTTTGGCAGCTCCATGTACAGATGTTGCTGCTGCTGTTGTTGCTGTTGTAACGAGGCAACGTTTATAATCGGCCCTCGTTAGACGCATGCAGGCGGTTTTCGTGGTTTGTTTGGGGCAGTTGGCAACGCAGCAATTGCAAAGCGCTGCCATCATATGCCCCATGCATGTTGTACTTTTTATTGTTGTTGTCGTTGTTTATTTTCTGTTGCCAGGCTGTCAGTTTTTGCATTGGTTGTCGCCTAAAATATGCGCTCATTTTATTTAACGCCTATTTTGGTAGGCCGCCCATTTCGCTTCCCCCTATACAATGCTGCGCTGGTCAAGTACGTGTCAGCGGCTTAATTGCAAACTCATATTGCCCGGCTTATAACGCGTCAATAACATTTGGTCGCAACCATAGAAAAATGGTTTACAATTTACATTGCACAATGTTTTTTTGACAGTTGCAAGAATAAAACAGAATTACGAGTGCTATTGAAATAATAATAGATTTGACTTTGTCAGAGCAAAATAATTCGAAACTGAACAATATAGTTTCAATACCAAATGAAAATAGTTATTTGATAACAAAAAAATATGTATTATTAAGACAAACACTACATCCATACACTAGCCTGGGATTCAAACCCGGATCATCGTTGTAAGAAATATGTATATGTATATTATGTGTATGAAAGCAACACATGTAAACAGTTTTCTCAGTTAGGTACGTTCTAAATCAGCAAGAATATACAATTAACATAACGCATAACGCATTTTAATTAAATAACCGGTTTAATTTTTTTTTTTATTAATAATAATTAATAAAATAATAAGTTTACTTTAGACTAATTGTTAGTCCTTAGTTTTTGTTAACATCTCCTCTTTATGTTATTTTCCTGAAAACTTGGGTATAAACAACATCTATTGTTTAATAAATGCATATATAAAAGCGGACATAGCTTCTTATTTAATAATAAGAAATATAAATCAGACTACGATAATATTTTTTATAATTAAAAAATAATGCAGTCAATTATTTAGTTAAATCGAAATAATCGAATAATTCCATTTCCATCACAGAATATAAAATGTAATGTGTTATAGAAAAAATATTATTATCATTGCAATTTGTATTTGTATGAAATAAGATATTATACATAGACAAAGAATTCACATTCTATCAAATAACAAACATTCAAATGATATATATAACAACGTTTATTTTTTTTTTTTAACGAACGTTTACATTTAATAAAAAACTTAACTCTGTGAAGGAGCTTAAAATAATAAAACAATATATTGAGAACCCGCCTGGCACACATTAAATAAATTAAAATATTTATGATATCTAGCATATAACGCTTGAGGTTAGTTGATCAGGGAAATAGCTTTGCTGTGCCTGTACTTAATCAAGCAACAGAAAAATCTCAATTGTTTGCATAAGTTCGATTTATTTCATGTCGCCAACATGTCAAACAGTTTAATTATTTCTAATTTCCTCTTTCAGACACAATTTCTGAGCACTTTGTTATTAAATATCTGTCCGCAAAACGCAATTTAATTAATTTGCCAATAATAATATGCAAATTTGCCAAAAATGCATGAAACAAATGCGTCGCGCCAACAGCAGCAAAAACAAAAGCACTCAAAAAATTTGTTATCAAAATAATTATTTGGTAAATTGCTTTGTAAATTGCAAAATTTTGCAGCCGTCGTCGCTGGCCGCAAATGACAAAAACAAAACAAACAAAAACAAACGGAAAAAAATCCATGCATTTTACAATTTGCAATTAATCTCTAAAAATATATGTGACCCGGACAGATCACATCGCTCCCCCCGACCTGAGCATTGCTTTATTAATATTAATTGAAAATAAATGCAGCATAAGCTGCGGCAGTCAAGAGGCAGTCAACTGCGTTAGGGGAAAATCGGAGTTAGTAAGGGAGTTGTGGGGGTGGAGGCCGGTGTAACTGGCACCGGCCGTGGGTCCGAAAATTCTGTAAAATGCAAATAATTAAATGGCAACCAATAAAATATGCAAATGAGTTGTGCGGTGTCGCGTTCGCAGGACCAACACAGGCGCAGGACATGCACAGCATATGCACCATGGAGGACCATAGGCGGCACATAGAACTGCGGTTCGCGTGTGACTATTGGTCTGAGTTTAGGGAGGACATGGGCGCTGTCTGTTTATGACATTTCATATACTAAACAACTTATTCGTGTATTTGCGTAGCAGATTTAATTTCCTGTGCACAAAATTTGTTAAATATAATGATGGCCAATATAATAACAACATAAGTGCGAGCGAGACAACTGCACACATATGTCCTGGCGATTGGCTAGCGGGCTATTTTTGGTTGCAAGCATAATTAGTCGATATACATAATGTATATAAAATAGTGCAAATCGCAAGTGTGTGTGAACCAACCAATAATTATTCTAGTATATGGCCTATGTGAAGCGTTAGTTTCAACTGTATTTTATGTGAGTCAAAAGTATCGTTTTGGTATTGTTCTATTTGGGTTCGAAATTCGTCAGAGAGTGAGACAATGGAACAGGTAAAGAATTTTAAAAGTCTAAAATTATAGAAGATTGATACTTATCATACTTGAAGGCTATTCATCTACAGTTAATATTTAATGTTATATTCATCTTAACTCTTCGCTTCGGTATCCCTTTATATTTTAGATTAGATAGAAATTCAGAATTTGAACTGGGAAGGTTAGAAATCCAACAAGATTCAAAAGCTAGAACAAAGTGCTTGGTATTAAAATTCAAGGTTTTAAAAGGCATTGATTCGTTGTAGGTACAGGTTTATAGTCTAAACTTTATATAAAAATGGGTAAAAAGGGTATATTGGATATTGGTATATAAGGATACGCAGATCAAGAATATTTCAGATTTTGGATACTACTTCCAAGTCTTTATGATATAAGTAAGACATAATCCTGTAATTTTGTAAAACATAAATATGTTAATATATTTTCTCAACATCTATTAGCTTTTTCTTACAATATAGTGAAATTATATTACATTTCTTATATATAGTGTTACAAGAAGACCTCATATTGTCTTTGATAATATTTTTTTATTTATTAAGTTTTCTTAACAATTGATCATAGAGCCTAACATTAGGACTAAAAACAAAATACGTTTTTATACTTGCTAGATTTTATCACAGATCGGCAAGTCAGTTACCACAAACAATTATATTTATATCTGATTAGATTCTAGCTGTTTTTTAAATAAATTCCAATTGCAATTAAATTATATTAAAATTTCTTTTCTTATCCGTTGCGCAGGCACTGGATTACGATTGTGAGGTGCAGGGTCAGCAGGACATACCGCAGGCCATTCAGCTGCTGGGCGAGATGAACAGCAATGTGAAGCAGGTGACAGATCTGGTCGAGGGGATGCTGCAGCGAGTCAAGCGGGGCGAACTGAGCACAGAATATGGCCTGAGCTTTCTCGAGGTCAAGTATCACATGCTGCTGGACTATTTGATCAATCTCACATATGTGGTGCTGCGCAAATGCTCCGGCGAGACCATTGAGGGAGATCCCTCCATTGAGCGCCTGATCGAGATACGCACCGTGCTGGAGAAGATCCGCCCGATAGACCACAAGCTGCGCTATCAGATTGACAAGTTGGTCAAGACAGCGACCACGGGCGTCTCGAGCAGCACAGATCCCATACTCTACAAGCCAAATCCTGAGGACATGTTGAGCGCAGCGGGCGCCGGTGGGGATGCGGATGATGACGACCAGGCGGCAAGCGACAGCGATGAAGAGGAGGACGACGATGACGAGGCAGGCGCTGCGAAAAAGCCCCGCAAGGCAGCCACAGCGGGCAAATCTGGCGTATATGTCCCGCCGCGGATTAAGCCCGTCTACTACGATGGCGACGAGCGTGATGCGGACAAGGAGAAGAAGGCTCTGGACCGTGCCAAGAAGCGTGCCATCACGTAAGCCAACACACACTCGATGAGAATACCCTATACTCAATAACCTATACCCTAATTATTAAATACTTAGCTCATCCATGCTGCAAGATCTGAAGGAGGAATACTTGGATGCACCCACTGAGCTGTCGTCGGGCTCGCGTGCCCAGCAGCTGCTCTCGCAAGCGCAGAAGGAGAAGCAGGAGTACGAGGAGACCTACTTGATGCGTCTGCCAGTGACCAAGGCGGAGAAGCATCGTCAGCGCAAGCTCACCACACTGGGTAAGTCGCAGCAACAGTTTGGATTAGCACCATATGCCTTTATTTACTCTTTACTCCTTGGCAGGCACTCTTGGTGATGAAATTCTTGGCGAGATTAACCGCGAATCTGCGCTGCGTGGCGATGGCCTAAGCAAAAAGCGCAAATTGGCAAAGACACGCGGCAAGGGCAAGAAACGTGGTGGCAAAAAGCGAAAGTTCCATTAATATACCTAGGCCCCATCGGTGAAGAGACCTTAACTATAGTTTTTGAATCCGTTAAATTAATTTTGTATTGACAGTTTTCTATTACTTTTTGATATTTTCAATGGCATATAATTTAAACTTTATAGGCGTTATTCACAAATTAACTTTTTTATTGTGTTTCAATTAGTTTATAATTAAACATCGCATTTAGTTGAATTTTTATTGCTTTAATTAAATTCTTTTTACATTCTTATTAATGTTAAGTTTATGCTGATTTTTAATCAAATATTTGATTACTTAAAACTCCATTAAAGTTTCTTCATTATTTCTATATCACAATTGGTTTTATTAATATTGATTTATGAATTTAAAAAATTGTTAAACATTTACAGCAAACATTAAAAGCAGCGCATTTGGTACGCGTTGGATGTTTTAAATATTTAATTTTAAACATAAGTAAACAGGCAAAAACAACAACACGCCACAGATATGCGTAATTATATAAACAAAAAACGACAAAAACAAAATTAAAGAATCATGTATATGCGCATTGTAAACTGCATTAAATTTAGGCCACAAAATTAAGCACTTAATTATTTCCTTTCGACTTACGATAAAGAGTATTTTAAACTAAATTAAGAAATTGCAAAATTTGATGGCGAAACTAAAAACAAAATTCAAAATTAAACTACGGAAAGAAAGAAAGAAAAAACAGTCTAGTATATCGATAACCGAAATTTTTACTTAAAACTAAAATTTAAGGCACAGCTAAATTTTTGCGAATTGCAAAAACTAAAAAACGTTTCGTTGTTTTTAGGAGTCCAACAAAAATAAAAACACTTTTTGGCTGCTTATGATATGCTTTAAGAGACTTGAAATAATTTAGTTGAAATAGAAAATGTTGAGCAACAAAATTACAATTTAAAATGCAGTTCCAAATCACATTGTAAAAACTTAAAATCGAAACAAAACAAAAATAATACAAAAACAAAAATGAACACAACAAATTACAAATTCAGTAACAAAAAGCAGTTGCCTTAACAAAAATACAAGAGACCGGTTATACTTACAGTAAGAAAATTATCTCAATCTTAAGAAAAGACAAGATTTGACAACAAGTTTTTATGTTGACATAGGAACATCAAGAAACGATACTTATATAGCATATGATAAACGTAAGCCCCACCCAAAAGTTAAATACACGAAAATTAAATTAACTTAAAGCCAACGCAAAATTCAGAATTTTGATGGTACATTCCATTATGATTATGATATAGGGCTCTAAAGATTTTTATGTTTCGGGCCGTATCCTAATTTAGTCGACAAAAGAAAAGAAAACTCCTAAAAACAACTGAATTTGGACACAAAATTTTATATATTTACTATACATACGATACGAGTATATAAAGATTAACTAAATTTAAGCAACATTTTTGAATAACCCAAAAAGAAATAAGATTTAAAAAAAGGAAAGCAAATGCAAATTATGCCGGCGTACGTCCACTTGAAAAGTTTTTAAAATTTAGCCTACGCAGGAAAATGCGAAAAAACTAAGCAGTTTATGAGACAGAAGCGCATATAAGAAAGGAAAAAGAAATAGAGGAGTCAAACAAAATAAATATTACAAGCAAATATAATTATTACAATAAAATGTAAATGATAAACCCAAGAATCTAGCATTAAGTTAAGTACTTTAAACAAGCAAGCAAACTTTTGGCTTTTACAACCAACTTCGACTAAGGATAAAATTTTTTCCAAATTTTCATCAAATGCGATTCGTCGCTGTTTGAGATAAACGACTTTTTGGCTATAAACTTTAAAACGCGCAACGTAAGGCAGACAACGGAAATTACCACATAAATGCAATAGAACACGAAATTATTTACAGGCAGCAGCACTTGAACATTTTGTAATGCAATTAAATAAATTAATTTAATTAATTTATTTATGTTGAAAGCTGAAAGACTGAATATGTTAAATGAAAAACGATACGTAAACGATAACAAAACGAAAAACGAAAAAAATGTGTAAAACTCTTCTCAAGCAAAAAAAAAGTGAATCGTGGTATAAACTTAAATAATTTTAATAGCCGAATTTCTAGCACAAATTATAATGACTAAAAGATATTTATTTTTTAAAACTATTTTTGTTGACAATGCAAGCGTTTTCTGTTCACAGTTTGGGTTCTCCTTCTATTCAAATGCAAATTATTCGTTATTGTGTAAAATGAGAATGGGAAGACAGAAAAAGAGACAAACAGACAGAAATGACAACGGACAACAGACAACAGAGAAAGCAACAAATGTTGAATATATTGCAAAATGTAAAACACAAAGAAAACAAAGTGAAACAACCAAACAAAAGTCGCCTTAGCCTAGCACCACAAACAAAACGAAACAAAAGGAAACGGTAAGAAAAATTTGTAAACCATACAAAAACATACTCTAAAGCAAATACTTAAACTTAAATATCAATTATTTGTTGTAATTTAAACATACACACACACACACACACTTACACACTCATGCAGAAAAAAAGTGCAAAAAGTTCAAAAAGCAAACCTAAAAATGTAACTTAATTTTTATAGCCAAAAAAGATACAAAAACAAACGTAACAGAGAAGAGCGGGGAAAAGCTGGATCTTTGGATCGTTTAGTTTAAGCAACTCCAAAATATTTTACAAAAATCAATTGGTTAATTAGTGATAAAAGAGACATGTTTTTAATAACAAATTCGAGCTTACATTTATTTCAAAAAACACACAGAAGCGAACAAATT
This sequence comes from Drosophila colorata, assembly GCA_035041545.1. Taxonomy (NCBI): domain Eukaryota; kingdom Metazoa; phylum Arthropoda; class Insecta; order Diptera; family Drosophilidae; genus Drosophila; species Drosophila colorata. Next base: position 6,071,109 of record JAWNLD010000013.1, read on the forward strand.
CATTTTGCGTTAGTTCTCTAAACTGGAATTGTTTAAACCAAGAAATGATGTTGTATAGCAGCAACAGCTGAGATCAAGTTTAAAAGTAATGTTTAATGTGCACATATGAATGTGTGAATAATGGTTGGCAGTCAAAACTATGTAAAATTGATATAATTCGAATTAATCTACCAATTAATTATAATAATACGAGTAAGCAACAAGTATAAACTAACTAATAAACCAAAACAACAAACGATGATAAAAATAAAATTTAAATCTTACAAGCCTAAATCTATTAACTCGTCGTTTATTTCTTATCGTATATGTGTTAACTTTAGAATGAAAGTTGTGATTGAAGACACATAGTTTTAATATTAATGATTATTTTAATAAAGGCATTACAAGATTTAATTTCTAAAGTTTGACACATTATTTGCCAAAAGTGCGAAACGTCTGAAATCGGGAGTCGAATGAGGTATATCACTCCGATATCGGACCTCATATAGCCGAGATATAGGCATCTTAAATTTTCATGGCAATTGTGCTAACCGCACAGTTCATGAACTGACCGCAGTGGCTGGCATCGCCCATGCCATAGTATCCAAACTGGTGCGGACAGTCCTCAGTGGGCTGGGCGGACTGTAGACGCGCCTGTCCCTGGGAGCACTGCACGTCGATGGGATAGCCACATGGGTAGCCAGTGGACTTCTCGTTGTAGAGCAGGCCGTCCGGGCAGAGCTTCTTGCACTCGATGTAGGGGTCGCAGTAGCCGGAGACGCGGTGCCATTGTCCTCGCGGATTCTGATGCTTGCATAAACTATGCATCTTAGCTGTTTAACTCTATGCAAAATAAACGATGAATTGAACACTTTTATACAGAGCATTTGTTAATCTAAAAATACGTTTCGGGTTTCTTTACACGAAGTTATTAATGGAAGATATGGGTATACTGAAAAATTTGATTAGATATGCACTAGAACCCTATACTAAACGTTAGTTAAGTTAAGGTTGGAAGATAGGAAATCAGAAAAAAATGGCAACAACGGCGATGCCTACTGGAAAGATCGCACTTTAATCACCACGATAAAAAATATATTTGCAGTGAAAGTAAAAGTACATTTAAATTTGTTTCTAATAATTTTACATTTTTGTATAATAGTATATAATAATAATATAATAACGCTAATAAAAATAATAATTGTGATTAATATTAATATAATTATAATTACTTTTATTAATTCTTATTGAAGTATTATTTATTTTATTATTAATAATATTATAATTATAATTATTTTAATTCTTATTTTTGTATACCCTGTACCCATTTAAAATGGGTAAAAAGGGTGTAATGGTTTTGTGCAAAAGTATGCAGGTCCGTCTCTCTATCCGTCTGTCTGTCCGTCTGTCCGTCCGTCCGTATGTATGAGCTGGTCGATCTCGGGTACTATAAGAGCTAGAGACTTTTCGAATATAGTCTCGTATATGGGACGCGCAGATCAAGTTCCTCTTAATAACCTACCTCATCGTATATAAAAAGCTCTCAGTGGTTTGCTAAGCGAGGTGTAGCTATACTTGGGGTATTTTCTAGTCAGGCGCATGACTGGATTTTACTAAGAATTAACAAGACTCAGACGTTGTTCAGTTGCCTAAATGGCATGTCGGTAGTGCTAATTGCAACAAGTGTGATTATTTTAATTTGAGCACACGTCTTAACTATTTGAACATAACATTGTTGGGGTTAGATTAGCAAGTATATCGTAAAGGGGGCTATGAAACAATTCGACGAACAGTCTGCAAGAATGATAAGATAAGGAGAGGAAGAAAGAGACAAAAAAGGGAGAAAAGATATATGCAATACAATAAACAAAGTAAGGTACTTGATAAGAAGAGCGTTCACCCCGTATATAAAGAAAATATGATTGCACAAAAGTTACCCCATTTCGAATCTAAGCACTTGGCACGCAACATGCCGATGGAACCTAGCGTGGAGAATGGAATCCGTATCCGTTCCATGACGGTCGAAGATTACAAGGAAGTGAAGCCGTTCTTGGGCAGAAACTTCTATACGGACGAACCCCTGTGCATGATCTCGGGCAAAAATTTGCAAAAGCAGTATGGGAACGAACAGGATGCATATCATCTGTCAATGATCGAGCAGGACACCAGCGTTATGGCCATCGACGAGACCAACGGGAATCGACTCGTGGGCGTGGTGCTGGCCGGCGCTCAGGTTCCAAGCGATCTGGAGGAGCATCGCCAAAAAAGAGATAAGTTCGGGGCCGTCACCAAGTTTATATCGGAAATCGAAACGGATGCAAATCTGTTTAAACGGTACGGAGTCAGCAAACTGCTCTACTCACACATTACCACCGTGGATGCCTCAATGCGGGGCAGAGGGCTGGGCACACGCCTCGCCGCCGCCGCAATGGACGTGGGTCGCCAAAAGGGATTCCCCCTAATGGCAGCTTATTGCACCAGCTTCTACTCGGCACGCCAGAAGGAGGCCATGGGCATGGAGTGCGTGTACTCTGTGGCCTATGCGGACTACAAGAATGAGCAGGGTGAGGTGATCTTTAAGCCCCCGCCACCGCACACCCATGCACGCATTATGGTGGGCACTCTGTAAGCAGACATAAATTATTAGCCTACGGGAAACCAGATGTGTGTAGTAAGCAACCTTTTAAATTTAATCAAGCTCGTTGAATTTACTTATCATAATATATATATATGTGATAAATATCGATAGTAAGAAAACTGGACGGGCTATCGATAATTTGATATAAATTTGATCTGCGTATGGTACACACAAACTTAAAAAACTTCAACACTCTAGCTCTTATTAAGTGCTTGCTGTCAATAGGATTCTCAGATTTGTAAAATTTTACCTCACGTTTTCTTTAATAACTTCTGTGTTTCTTAACCGATCCTGTTAAAATTTTGCAACAGATTGGGTTAGTAGTATATTAAAATATTCATGTCAACCCTAAGCTTAAAGCATTTTAGGTTGTGTTTGATTTGTATCGACTTAAAGGAAACGGTGTGGGCTATCGACCATTAAACTTGATAAGCGCGTGCCATGGACCAGTCTATATTCTTATAGTTTCCGAGGTCGACGCGCTCATACATACGGACGGACGGACGGACAGTCAGACGGACATGGCTAGATCGACTCGGCTGTTGATCCTGATAAAAAATATATATAAATTTGCACAAAACCATTATACCCTTTTTACCTATTTTCAATGGGTTCAGGGTATAAAAACAAATAAAATATAAATATAAAATTATATAAAATATATATAAAAACAAATAAAAATAAAATAGTTACATTTTATTCCTGTAATCATCTGTCATATTACTTTGTCTAATATTGTAGTACATAAAACTATGCAATATTTTCACATATACCTTTTCACACTCGTACGTGTCCGGAATATCATTCCGAAATCGGACTTCATATAGCCGAGATATAGCCATTTTAAGTTTGCATGACAATTTTAGTAGTTTTTGGGACAGCCCAAAAGTATGCACTGCTAAATAAATACTTGCGTCAACTTTAACAGTACGACCTCTGCTAGATTCCAGCCATGCTCATTATTGAGTATGTATGCAATGTGTTTGTGCGCCTTATCATATATGTAACCAGGTGTTTCTACAGCAAACAACTAAATTTATAATCTGCATATCTCGGGAAAATAGGGTCCGATCTTGGAAAGACATACGTTTGCCAAAAATACCAAACAAATTTTCGAAATGGGTTCGATTTTAAGTATTGATCCGCTTTCAAATAATGCCAAATCGCGTCATACTCATTTTATATTTATTTAAATATGTATGAATTTTTATTTCTTCAATAGACAAGACGCAAACAGAAAGATATGTAGGTAGATATTTACAAAACAAAAAACTGTCGCTTACAAAGGAATCCTCTTTGGGAGCCAGCCTCTATGAACATGCTCGACCGCAGGTGGAGCTCTATTCCAGGGCTTGTCCCAAGACAGGCACCTTGCGTTCGGCCTTCTGCTTCTGCTTCTCCTTGAGGAGGGCGTAGCACTCGGGCACCTTGTTGTAGAAGTCACAGAGCTTCGACTGGGCATTGAAGGCCAGGTACTTGCCGCAGTTGTAGAGGCGCGGATGTCCATTGACGCACACGAAGTACTTCTTGCAGGTCTGCGGGTGGCGATAGTAGCGCAGCTCGCCTTCGGGGCTGACATCAACCTCGGGAGCAACGCCATCGACCAGCTCCGGCGCGGGGCAGTTAAAACCGAGAAAAGCCTCGGCATTGCAGCTGCCCACTAGATCGGGCCAGTCGCACTGGTAGGTCTCCTCGTTGAAGGCCAGTCCTTCAGGGCATTTGGTCAGGCTGGCCACGCCATGGGCGCAGTTGCGGTAGACTCCGCACTTGGTCTCATCGCCATTCAGATAGAAGCCGAACTGGCGTGGACACTCATCTGTGCCGTTGGCAGGCTGCAGGCGCGTGCGCTCCTTGCAGGTGGAGTAGGGCGCATAGGTGCATTCGCCCGTCGACTTGGTGCGCTGGTGGAAGAGCAGACCGTCCGGGCAGAGCTTGTCCACGGGCACATCGTCCTGGCATTCTGTGTACGCATCGCACTGGTCTCCGGCTGCAAAGCGTCCGTTGGGTTTGGGGCACTCGGGCGAGGCGAGAGCTAAAACGTGAAAAGAAGAAGAATATTAAATTCACGATGACTTTCTTGGTTATGCTAGGTAAACGAAAGACTTAAAACACAAACTTGTTACAAAAGGTTCGACGTTTTATTGTAAATGGCAAAAGTTATACAACAAATGGCCACAAGGCGCTTTAACTACAGACTAGAAAACTCGAGCAGCTCTTTACGCGTGCTTTACATATCCAAAATCTGATTAACTCTCAGCTCCGACACCAGTTCCACCCTCCGGCGCTTATTGCTGCTTGCGACGACCGGCAGCGGCTGCGACGCGTGCCGCTTTGATCTCAGCGCCCTTGGCGCGAATGTCGCTGCTGCAGTTGGGCACGTTGTCGATGTCGTCGCACTGCTTCAGCTCCTGGTTGAAGGCCTGATCCTCTCCGCAGCCAATGCGTCGCGGGCGACCTTCAATGCAGATGAAGTACACCTGGCAGTTGTCCGACGACGGATGGAAAGTGTAGTCCGCCTCCTGCTCGCCCAGCAGTTCCGATTTGAGCTCTGGCGCTGGGCAACGGAAGCCGAGGAAAGCCTCTGCATCGCAAGCCTCCACCTGATCGGGCCAGTCGCACTTGTAGGTGGCCGGGTTCCAGGCCAATCCCTCCGGGCAATCGAAGACAAAGCCCCGGCCCGCCGCACAGTTCATGAACTGACCGCAGTGGCTGGCATCGCCCATGCCATAGTATCCAAACTGGTGCGGACAGTCCTCAGTGGGCTGGGCGGACTGTAGACGCGCCTGTCCCTGGGAGCACTGCACGTCGATGGGATAGCCACATGGGTAGCCAGTGGACTTCTCGTTGTAGAGCAGGCCGTCCGGGCAGAGCTTCTCCTCGGCCACGCCGTTCTTGCACTCGATGTAGGCGTCGCAGGAGCCGGAGACGGGCGCGGTGCCATTGGCCTCGCGGCAGGCGCCAGCTGCTGCTTGGGCTGCAAGAGAGGCGGATAGGTGGGGGAGTTAATAGGGTCGGGCTTGGGATTGGTTCGCGCTTACCTCTAATGATTTATGATGGATTCTGATGCTTGCATTATCTCTGCTTCTTAACTTTTTAGCTCTATGCAAAATGAACGAAGAATTGAACAATTTTAAACAGAACAGTTCTTAATCTAAAAAGACATTTCGGGTTTCTTTACACGCAGTTGTTAATGATATGGGTGAAAGAGATTTCCCTAATTAGGCTGTGCAGTAAACATAGGCCCAAAATTTTATTATATGTGCACTAGAACTCTAAACTAAACGTTAAGGTTGCACGATACGAAAAAAATTACATCGACGGCAATGCTTACTGGAAAAATCGCACTTTAATCACCACGATCTAAAAAATATGTTGCCAGTGAAGGTAAGAAGTACCTTCAAATGTGTATCTAATAATTGTAATTTTAATAATAACGGTAATACAAATAATAATATTGTTATGATTAATTTTTATATAATTACTATTATTATTGCTTAACTAATGTTATTATTAGTTAAATTATTATACCCTGAACCCATTGAAAATGGGTAAAAAGGGTTTAATGGTTTTGTGCAAATGTATGTAACAGGCAGACGGAAGCATCTCCCACCCCATAAAGTATATATATATTCTTGATCAGCACGACGAACTGAGTTGAACTAGCCATGTCCGTCTGTATGAACGCTGCGATCTCGGAAACTACAAAAGCTAGAAACCTAAACTAAATGACTATAGATTCTCCTAATCTATACGCAGTACAAGTTTATTATTTTTCTTCGATATCTTGCTCCGTTTCATTGTTATCGATAAAAAAATTTAAGACTTGGTTTTCTTGGCATATCTCTGAGACTATAAGAGCTAGAGCCATTTAGTTTATTGTGTGCTCGTAAAGGATACGCAGATTATAAATATTTCGGATTTAGGATACCTCCCCCATTCGTCGTCTACCATATCAAAAAAACGCAAATCAAATACTACAGAGTTGCGCTTTGGTTTGTACATAGATTTGGGTGCTCTTATTAAACACTGAAAGTTTCAGAAGTTATTCAATAATTTATTTTCCATAGTGGGGCCAAGCGCAGCAAGTGTAAAGTGCGCAGATTAGTTCGTGCGTTTGTGTGTGTGTGTGTGTGTATGTGTGACTATGTGAATGTGTGTATGAATGCAAAGAGCTTTAAGCGCATGTAACGACAGCTCGCCGCTGGGTTCAGGGTATCTCCTAGTCGGGGACGCCCGACTACAGCCATCTTACTTGTTTTTTATTTAATTATACATAATAATATTATAATTATAATTAGTATTATTATATTCAATATTATTCTTTGCTTTATACCTTGAACCCATTGAAAATGGGTAAAAAGGGTTTAATGGTTTTGTGCTAAAGTATGCAACAGGCAGAAGGAAAAAATTTCCAACCCATAAAATATATACATATATTCTTGATCACGATCAGCAGCCAAGTCGATCTAGCCATGTCCGTCTGTCTGGCCGTCCTTCCGTCCGTGTGTATGAGCTGGTCGATCTCGGGAACTATAAGACGCTAGAGACTTTTCTAATATGGTCTCGTCCATGGCCTGCGCAAATCAAGTTTACTTCAGTGATTTTTGTAAAGGAAAGGAGTTCCTCTTAATGACTTATCTCATCCTTCTAGCTTTGCTAGAAGCCCAGCTAAGCGAGTCGAAGCTATACTTAGGGTATTATTTAGTCAGGCACACGTCTGGATTTTACTAAGAATTAACAATGTAATACACTCAGACGTTGTTCAGCTGCAACGAGTGCGATTATTTTACTTTGAGCACACGCCTTAACTATTTGACAATACATTGTTGGGGTTAGATTAGCAAGTATTCGTAAATTCGACTAACATGTCTGCAGGGGCACGAAAAGGCGTCCCAAAGGAGTTTACATTGTTCAATAACAAATTAAAAATGATAAGAAATAGAGAGAAAGAGACAAAAAAAAAGGGAGAAAAGATATAGGCAATACAATAAACAAAGTAAGGTACTTGATAAGAAGAGCGTTCACCCCGTATATAAAGAAATTATGATTGCACAAAAGTTACCCCATTTCGAATCTAAGCACTTGGCACGCAACATGCCGATGGAACCTAGCGTGGAGAATGGAATCCGTATCCGCTCCATGACGGTCGAAGATTACAAGGAAGTGAAGCCGTTCTTGGGCAGAAACTTCTATACGGACGAACCCCTGTGTATGATCTCGGGCAAAAATATGCAAAAGCAGTTTGAGAACGAACAGGATGCATATCATCTGTCAATGATCGAGCAGGACACCAGCGTTATGGCCATCGACGAGACCAACGGGAATCGACTCGTGGGCGTGGTGCTGGCCGGCGCTCAGGTTCCAAGCGATCTGGAGGAGCACCGTCAAAGAAGAGATAAGTTCGGGGCCTTCTACAAGTTTATGTCGGAGATTGAAACGGATGCAAATCTGTTTAAGCGGTACGGAGTCAGCAAACTGCTCTACTCACACATTACCACCGTGGATGCTTCAATGCGGGGCAGAGGGCTGGGCACACGCCTCGCCGCCGCCGCAATGGACGTGGGTCGCCAAAAGGGATTCCCCCTAATGGCAGCTTATTGCACCAGCTTCTACTCGGCACGCCAGAAGGAGGCCATGGGCATGGAGTGCGTGTACTCTGTGGCCTACGCGGACTACAAGAATGAGCAGGGTGAGGTGATCTTTAAGCCCCCGCCACCGCACACCCATGTACGCATTATGGTGGGCACTCTGTAAGCAGACATAAGATTCAGATAAAATACATTGTTGTTATCTAAAATCTTACACACGGGAACCCTATTCGGCTATTACTTATTAGCGACAAGAAACCAGATGTTTGTAGTAAGCAACCTTTTAATTTTAATCAAGCTAATTGTCTTTGCTTATATAAAAAATACTTGACTTCAGCCTTTTGAGCATTTAATACCCCCTTAGGTTTACTAGAGTAATTGACACTAGAGTAATTGAGTTTTGTACAAAGTTGCAATCGAAAACAATTAAGAGTGCTTTAGTCGAGAGTGCCTGACCAGGAGATATCCTGTATCCAGTTCCACGAGCTATCGATAGTTTTTATGTAGAATCTTATTATCTATACAAAGTTACATTAATAGGCATAGAGCTCTTAGAGTTATATGGCAAGATACAGTCAAGAGTACGGTCATAGCTGTATCGTCAAAAGGTACGAATCAGATAAGGAATCAAACACATGCACTTACTTATATATGTACTGACTACTTTGTATTTATTGCTAAGATGTACATATATCAAATTTTTACCAAAAAAAGTTGACTCAATATTAAGCATATAAATTTACACATTAATAAAAATTTAATAAAAAATACATATCATGCACACAAAAGTGGCTTAAATTTAAGTCATTGAATTCAGTTTAATTATCAACAATTATTAAATTAACACTTAAATTTAAATTACATTTCTTTAGTCTCAATTTGTATAACTGTTAGTTTTTTAATAAACATAAAATTGGAAATGATATTTAAATTGATTAAAATGAACAAGAAAGATAATTTATACTAATATTAGCTGAGAAATTAATTAAAAAAAATATCCTTCTACATCATCTTGAACATGCAAATCATTTACGAATCATATCGTTGGAAATAACCTGGTATCTTTTCTTTGATGATAGTCTACAACATTTGTTTAAAAGAATAAGAGACAGCGTATTCGGATATGTGCGTGTACCCATTAGTCAAGACTTGCCCAATACGCGTGCCAAAAGCCCAAGACTCTAACAAAAAAAACCATTAGTGAATGAACAAGACGTGTACATATTTGGATGTCTGAATCTGTCCGTCTGTAACATTGTGACGCCTGAAATTTTAATGAGTTTGCGGTTATTAAATGTGGGTACACACCCCGTTTGTTGAACCCGTGTTACCACTCATTGTGCTTTGGAGTTTGAAATATGTTTTGCTTACAACCGTGCAAAAAGACTACACAGCTCACTTTAGCTTTTTAGCTGTACTGGGGAAGCCCATTTTTTGACTGCGTTAAAGCATATAACAATAAAGGAGTAAACTTAATTCTCTACACAATTTTAAATTATTCGGAGAAAAAACTTATTTAACATAAACAATAAGAATAACTTATGAACAATGATTTAAACTTTCTTCAAAGATATCTTTAAGTATTCGAAATTATTAAAGCTTGCAAAAACCAAAAAACATTCTGAATTTTGTGGTTATACATATGTGCTCTTTACACTAAATCACTTAATCACTGTATACATATTAGCAAAATTAACGCTTTTATTTTTCTTAGGAATTAAGGATCAAATATGTAAAAATTTATATAGGACAATTTTTACATTTTATAATTTAAGATTTTTAAACGAATGATGGCCCAACTTAAAACCACGGTATAGGCAAATAAGTTAGGCGAAAAATTCCAAAAGTCTTTCGTAACACAAATACCCAAATTTTTGTGATACGCTCCGCGCCGGCAGAAAGTGATGTTTGCATAGTGTGAATATGCTTATAAATTAAAGGATTAAACTATTTCTGCTTGTTGCATGACTAATTTAAAGCTAAACATATTACTATCAGAAAATATTACTAATATAAAAATATTACTATATTTCTATTACTAATATATGCTCGTCATAAATATTGTTTCTGGTTAAGTTTTGCAGTTGCTTAAAAACTTCGCCATGTCGAATTGTTTTACAATCTCTCATATCTAAAATCTACTGCCAAATAAAGTAGCTGCACATTTTCCCACAGATTGAAGTCAACAACATTCACTCGATTTCACATATGCGGCTTCAACCCTTCATTTCTGTGCAACACAAATGGATAACATATTCGTTTTAAATTGAATTCAACGAGGTGGCCAAAAACAAAACAAAAAATCAAATGAAAATAATACAACAAAAAGCTGTTAAATGCAAAAGCGCTCAAAGGTCACGTCAACCGGCTGGGCACGCATCGAGATTGAGATTGAGATTGAGGCAGCGACTTGGCGAGCAGCGACTTAGCCGCCGGCCAGGCCGAAAACAAGTTTCTTGGTATATCAATAAACAACAGTAAGCAGCCCCAATGGACCAAGTGGCGGAGACAGCCACGACGGCAGCGCAGCAACAGCAGCAAATGTTATGTAATATTGGTTTTGGGTACTAATTTATTTATGCGATGCTGGCGGCGTGTGAATTAATTTTGAAAGAGCTGCCATTCGACCTTGAAATAACACACATTGATTTAAAATTAAAAATATAGTGCAGTTTCTCTATTAAAAATATGCCTATGCTCTCAACTTTATGCGGAAATCAAGTGGGAAGTCAGTTTCCTCAGTCTGCGCTGATTAGTTGCACATTTTTCTGACAGTTTTCATCCCATGCGATTTCCTGGTATTGTTGAGAAATCATTCACCATGGCATATCTCCCATTTTGTGCATATGCCAGTGGCAATTGCCTAATTGCGTGATGACGCTGCTCGATCAAGCGAATTATCTTCGGGCTTAATTGAAGCAAATGCCATACGCCATGCAACCAGGCGGCTGGGGAAATGTGTTGGTGTGAAGCTCTAGTTACGTCTCTCAGAGACAGAGACTATAAAGAGGGGCGCATTCATTTTGAAAATTAAATTGTGGCGCCCCCAATTGATGTAATTACTATTTAAAGAGCGTGGGACTAACAGCAACCAGCGTTTAGTTCAGATTTTTTGGAAAATCGTATACTAGTTTAAAGCTATTAAAATCCAATTAATTGCAAAACAATTGGAATTTTTAAATGCCTTAATTAAATAGAAAATAAAAATAACAACAGATGTGCTATTTGGAGGACTTTTAACACATTCCAAAAAATTTGGAGATTATTTAAATATTGTAATTATTAATTTTGCTTTATTTTTGTAAGGATAATTTCAATGAATCAATTTCACATAGAATGAGATAATAGGAGAAAATACTAGCCTCCCGTGATCATTGAATATAATGAATGCGAACTAATAAAAATATTTTATTTTTGCAAAGCCGGTTTATAATATCGTTTTTGAAAGAGCTATAATTAAATTTTGAATGAAGCAACACAGAAAATAAATAGCCTGCATAGCTAAATATTTTCTTTCTGGTGGTTTTGGAATGTAATTCGATGGTATGTATACTATGAATAGTTCATTTTGAATGCCAAATTCAAAAATTTTAATTTAAAGATGTATTAATAAAAAATAAAAATAATTTTTTGTTTAATGTTAAGCTTTGCTTAACTTGCACAAAATAAACTTATTTTATACTCATTAAATAAATGAGATTACGGAAAATATGTATATATGCACTGACACAAACGAAGTTCGCTTAGGGTGTGCCCACAACCAATTTGGAGATTGACATATGTGCACAAGTTTGTTGCCTAAGTCTTTCGTTTCAGTATGAAATTTGTATATATTGAATTTTGTTTTTACTAACCTAGTGAGCCAAACATGGCTATGCACAACAAAGCACTGATAATTATTTTAGCCATGTTACACGTTTCAGTTTGTGTATGTATGTGTGTGTGTGTAGGTGGTTATCCTTCAAGAGTAGTCCTTAGGCACTACGTTCCGTTTAGAGGCGGGAAGCGAGCGCGATGTGAAACCAACGAGCAGACGATTTCGACTGTTTTGCGATAGATACGAGACGCAGATCTTAACTGGTAAAATGGCAAGCGACGCCGACGCCAACGGCAACGATGATGAGCTTGAGCCGATACTCGGGCTGACGCAGTTACTGATCTTCTTCTACTTTAGTTACGTATACCACAGCGACAAGTTTTGTCGCCTCAGTCGTTCGCTGGGGCTGTTGCAATAAAAAACAAACATGTTAATAAATTACCAAAGCGCATAACAGCAACAACAGTTTAAAAAAATAGCCGCAGTAGCAGCAAGCGAGCGAGCGAGGGAGCCGGCAGCTTCTAGCAAAGACCGAGCGCCGTCACTTCAAAAAAGCTCGTCTCGCTCGCGATGAGTCAATGGCAGAGCAAGACACCAACAGGTTGTTTTCAGTTGAGCTAGCAACTGCCTTAGTATTAATCAAAAATTGTGCTTAATTTATGTTAAGTAAATGCTAAAATGCCATCCATCGAATCTGCATTTTTGCCACTTTTATTTTCGTTTAAAGCCAAAAACCCAAAAAAAACGAAATAAAAAATGAAACAAATATAAAAAAAAGTTAACCGAAAACCAGAAAAAATCAAGACAACTCTTAAAGTCAAGGACGGGGACGAGCTGCGCCCATGCGAGCCCGACCCCGTGCTCGAGCCTATGGCTGTGCCATGTGCGGGGCTACACCATTGTGTGAGACTCTTCGCTAATCTGGTCTTGAATTCAGCTCTCAACGTGAGCAGCTGTGGGGATTTTCTTGAAATTTAGACAACTTGTCTGCATATAATTCACAGAAAATTGACAATGTGTTTATCAATCAGATTTAGCTACAAGATAAGAGCGTGTCTAATATTTGATTTTGGTTGTTTCAAGCACATAGATATTTACATACGTTTGAAAAATTGTATGATGTTATTGATGATGATTTCGTCATACATCTCACTAAGGCCTTTTTATATATAATTACATCTAAAGCTTACGTACTATTATGTTAGTTTTTCTTATTCTCTAGTACTTACCTTAACCAATATGCATTAGCCTTAAGTGAAGGAGAGACAGGAGAAACTGAAACTTATCTGTGGCCCATACATGATAGATATAACCTGAATAAGCTGTAATAAATATGTCAAAGAAGTTAACAATTTATCTTAAATCTAAAAATAAGCAGCTTAAATATTTAAAATAAAAAATCAATTAATAGAATTTGATACATTTTAAGCAATTATTAATAAAAGTTAAGCTTTTAAGTAGCCCAATTCAAAGCAAATTCATCAAACACACAAGTTCTGTAATCCATTTTAAATTGATTTCTTTATTTTTACAATTCTTATGCATAGATGTATTTCACGTCAGTTTGTGAATTTCCTTAAATTTCAGCTAATAGTCCTTGCTCAGCAATTTACGCCAAAAATCATATAAACGATAGAATTGATCAAGCGCTGCGCTCAAATTAACTTAAAAGACCTTAGATTAGAGTAGACTTTATTATGTTTATGGCCTAAACAAAATGATCGTTAATGCATATACTTCCGAGTGTTCTTTTAATACGTAGTAATCATAATCATACTCATAATAATAAGAAATATAGTAATAATATGTAATAATAGTTTTTTAAACATAAAATTGGCAGGCTAGCTATAAGAAGACTCATTCAATAGGGCATGACTTCGACTAACTGCAACTTAAATATCAAATTGTTTTGAGAACAATATAAAAATGTTTTGTTTAAGTAAATAATTTGTTGAAATCCTCATACACATACATATATATACAAATAGTTTAATACATTTTGATTTACACAATACATGTATTTTTATATAATATACTATTCATTATTTACATACAAAAATAATGCTCTCTGTTTTTTGCGAAAAATGTTTTCCATTTATGTAATTTGGCCTGAACAAAATGCCGCTAAGCCAACACAACAAAAGGTGTCTGTGAATTATTTATAAAAATACAACTGAAATACAATTCACTGCCGCATTAACCAAGTTATTTTCTTAATTTTTTTATATATTTTTTTATTTTCATTTTGTTCTCAAGGCACTTTAATACTTTATCAATAATTTTTTTTGTAACAGTTTTTCTTTTGGGTCTATTTTAGCAACGTTTTCAATAGTTTTGTATTATTTCATTTTCTTTTTTATATTTATATTGTTTTTTTGTATTTTTAGTTATTTGGGTTTATCTTTTGTCTGGTTAATTGAAATTGTATTGGATGTACTAACTTTTTGTAACAATTGAGCTCATAAAAATGTTTAGCGAATTGAAAAATTAATGCTAACTGCTTTAGGTGTAGACTTATACATAGACATACAATAGATACAAACACCAATTGTTGCTGTTGTTGTATGTTGTTCCCAAGACACTCTCAAAAATGTAACCACACAAGAGACTTGACAATTTGGCAATTTTCCACTGTCAGCTCCCAACAAAAAAGCGCCCGTTAATTTCTATATAGTTATTTTAAGGCCTGAACAACAAACGCCTCATGCCACGGCTCCGGCATGTGTTTGCCTCGATTCCTCGTTATGTTTTTAACATTTATATGTGCACAAGTTTGACTTTAAGTTCAACACTAAAAAAGCATATACAAAACTAGTTGAATGCATATGATTTTCTGAATTTGTTTCTTAACTTTTCGCATCATTTTGTTTCGGTTCGTTTCTTACTGCTTAAGTTTTAATATAATTAATGCTCAAACTAATCTTCTCCTTTACTAGTACAAATATCACGGTTTGCATTTACGCATTACGCTTTAAAACGTATTTTTTAATTAATTGTTTTGTTAATTGTTTAATTTTAGGCATTAACTTGAACTTGATTCTCAAGGTTTGTATAATTGTAATTTGTTATTTTCTTCTTATTTTTTTTTTTTAAGTTCTATATACTCGTAAGTCTGTATGTATTATATATGTATTCTTCAATTTTTCAGCATTCTAATTTTGAACGTTTTCTGCAATTTTCCAAGTCTATTTAATGCATTTAAAAATTAAACCTTTATTTGTAGCGGCTTTAGTTACTAACCCTTTTCCTTTTTGAGTTGTTGCTGTCTAAATTTAATATTAGTTTCAACTAGTTAAACCTATTTGTTGCCCACTGTATTCGCTTTGAAACTTAAACTCTGAGTAGTTCGGTATAGTAGACGGTCCAGTTGTTGACCTACATATATAAATGGTTAGACTATTGTGGCTAGGAATCTCTATACTATGTCGCGAAGAGCTAATCCACCCAACATCCATTTAATGGCAGCCGGTATACATAAATTGGTATGTTTCATCTCTTTAGCTGAATCGGTACAAAATATTTGAGTGTGTCACAAAAATGATTGTTGGAAGGTACAAAAACGAAACTCACCTGTGAATAACTATAATGAAAATCCATTCTTCATAAATCGGCTAACTAACATTCACGGGACATAAATTAAATGGCTTAAATGAAAATTGGAAGTAGAACTAAAACTAAATCATAATGACTGCCTATGAGTACAAAAACAATGCAACTAGTGGGACTGCAGAGGAATTCTTGAAGCCAGAATGGGTAGTTGCCTTACCTCGTTCCGTGTGGAGCTTGCATTGCTTGACATGCTTCAGCCTGCGCCGGTGAGGACTCACCCACTCCAGCTGTATGGCAGCTCCTGTCTAACTATCTACTACTATTTTCAGCAATATTTAAAAAAACACATACCAACAACTAACTACGTTTAACGTACGTAAGCCGTGCTCCTAAGGCTTCGCTTATGCCTAGAGTAGAAAAACACCCGTTCCGAGCTCTTCTGGTCTATAAACCTAAGTAATTCTCTAAACCTAAGCTAACTAACTAACACTAACTAACTGTAAACAGACAGACACACGCACTTGCGGGTAGTCAATGCCATAAGGAAGGGTCTCTAGAGTGGTATATAATAAGGGAATCAGCGAATGGCATTGGTATCCGCATCCGCATCGGCATCCGCATCGGGTTCTAGAGCATTGCAAATAGTAGTTGTGTGTTTTCTTGTTGTTTCCTTTGTAGTTGTTGTAGTTGTTGTTGTAGTCTTTTTGAATACGTCTCGCTTAAAGAAGTCGGTGCTCAACTGTGCTTCACAATTAGTTACTATATTGCACAGCCCTTGCGCATGCCGTACATGATCTTCAATTCCGGGTAGATGATCTTGCGTATCAGCTGATTCGTCTTGCCCGCCAGCATCGCCCGCCGATTGTCCTTTTTCAGCACTTTGATGCCCGGCTTGTGCACCAGAAACGCATTGTCCAGTATGTGGAACTCGTAGTCCAGCACGCACAGCGAGTAACCCTAGATAGAGGGCAGATCGGCTGGTCAGAATTGTCTATGCAAAACAAGTCAACAGGCTGGACTCACCTGCGTCATTTTGTCGCTCTTGCCCTCCCAGCTGAGTCGCTCGTCGTAGTGAGGATCCGCATGGGTACCTATGTAGATGGGCTCCCAGTGCACGTAGTAGCCGGTGCGTTTGCCTATGTGGAACACACTCAGCTCATCCGTCTCGTTGGCCGCCATCCACTCCTTGGACTTGGGCACACCGTGACAACTGGCGCACACCCGTTTGTGGAAGGGTATGGCCTTGCCACTGCGCAGAAACTCCTGCAGCTCCGTTTTGTCGTGCGGCACCGGCGAGTTCTCATCCACCTCGAATATGCTGAGCGGGAAGACTCTACCGAATGGGAAGCAGAGTATTCAATTAGAATTTATTTATTATTGTAAACACTTAAAATCTCGCCACATATTAGGCAAAGAACTTCGGAAAAATTGGGTACTAATAATCACTCTCCAAGTATTTCGTTTATATGTAGGTAGAAAACAATGGATAAAGCCAGAGAAATCTTAATTTATTCTGATTTGTGACAATTTCACGAAATATAAATTTAAATTACCTATCGATATTATCCATGTTCTATATTAGGTTTAATATTCTAATATTTTACATTTTAAAACCTGCTTGAATTTAAATTATATTGAGTTTTAAATATTGATTTAATTTAATGCAAAATAAAATATTTGTGTGATAGAAAAAATAATTTAAATTTAAAAATAAGAAGATTCAATACAGTTTCTGCTATATAATACATTAAATTGAATAATTATTTATTAATGTTTAATGTTTTAATTGCAGGAAATAATTAAACTAATACTTGTCGACTAATAGTTTCTATGAAATATCGAAAATGTTGTTAAACGCATTTAATGGTCGACCAATTGTTCACATTGTGACTATCTTATTTACATATATACATATGTATATATACTTTACGGGTTCGGTACAAAAAAATAATTTTTTTATTATTCTTTGTAAGGAGATATTGTTATAGTGTTCACCGATTTTTGGTACTTACATTTTAAATAAAAGTAAATCGTTTTTGAGAAACCGCCAAAATTTTAAATAATACTGTTTTTCAGATTTCCTAATTGAATACAATTTTCAAAACGCACATTCCAAATATGAGACCAAAATAGTTGTTAATTGAGTCGATTTTTAGATTTAATTTCACTAAACAAATCTTGAAAACTTCTAGCTTCGAACTTTTTTCAAGCTCTTCTCGAATATTTGCTTCGCCTGTTTGCTAAGGCCCGGAAAGAGGTGCGATCTCATTTCAACTCACCTGGGCGCCTTCCGCCGCAGATATTGCTCGTTGCGAGCAATCATCTCGAGGAATTTCTTTACCAGTCCGGGATTCGGATACAGCTCAATATCCGAGGCGAGGATAAAATGCGTGAGCGCCGCATCGCGCGCTATATTCCGGCCCACGTTGACCGGGTAGAGCAGCTTCTTCTGGGCCTTGTACAGATGTCCGGAGCTGACATTGAAATACGGCGCAGGCAGCGAGCAGTTGTAGCCGGTCTTCAGCGCATCCTGTGCCTTGGGCACGCTCTTGGGTATGTGCTTGGTGCCAAAGTAGACGTGGAACGTGGCAAAGGCGCGCACCAGCTGGTTGCCGGGCACGCAGTTTCGCAGATACTTAATGGAGTCCAGCGTGGGCTGGAAGTCCGTGCCGGGCGCGTGCATTGCTATGCTAATGGGTGCGTTCCAGCTGCGAAGGTGTAAAGGAAGAAGCATGGTTACTTGTTAGCTCAACTGAGGGCTCGGGATCGCATCGCTCACCGTTCCAGCAGTGGTACGAGATTGTCCAGAAATGTGTAGTCCGCGTGCGTTGTGTACGTGATGGACTCGTGGCACTTGAGCTCGCCATGCTCGGCCCGCACGTAGTTCTGCAGCACCCAGAAGTCGCCGCGCTGCAGCGTCTGCTGGTTGTAGTCGTGCTCGAAGCAGTTGAGCAGCGTCCGCACGCGCTCGTCCAGCTCCTTCTCGTCGCCGGTGACTATGTAGCTGTCCGCCTGTGTGTTGTTGTTCAGCTCTGCGGCAGCGCTGCTGCTGCTGCTGCCGCCAGCTCCAATGTTGCCCACAACCTGGCCGGGATCAGCCGAATTGGCGCCGCCGCTGTCGTTGGGCACTGCGACTGGAGGCGCTGCAGCCGCTACAGGCTCTGAATTGGCATTGCCCGAGCTCGCCGCGAGCAGCTTGTCCTCGCCAAAAGCCGCCTCTGACTGCGAATGTGAAGAGAGAACGTTTAATTGGCGCCTTTCGTTATTTGCCTCATTTGCGCTCCACTTACATTAAGGTTTTTGGGCGTGGGCTGCTGTTGTGGCACCGACGGAGAAGCCTGCAAGGCGGAGGATGCCGCCGGCTGCTGTTGCTCCTGTAGGAGGAAGCCGCCGCCGCCGCTGGTGAAATTGTTGCCGCCGCCAATCATCACGAGGCTGCCTACGTACAGCAGAACGGCCACGTTGATGAGTATGCTGCAGCGCAGTAGCCAATTTCGGCGTGTGAACATTTTCTGACCCAGCGGCTCAAAGCGCATGTTGAAGCTGTAATAAAATAAATGTTAATTGTTAAAGCAATTTTAAAACGATTCAGTTTCAAATTAACAAAGCGCCACCTATACTGTTATCTAAGTACTAAAGACTTTTGATATTAACAGTTCAAGCGTTGCCACTTTGGCGCATACATAACTGTTGTTGCCGTTAACGCTGCCAATTTGAGTACAAACAGTGACACACTGTTACGTGAAATAATAAATAAAAATAAGAAATAAATAATAAAAAATAAATAATTGCTAACTGTCAGCAACTTATTGAAGTAGTTGTATATTTTTTATAGGTATAATAACATAGTATATGTTGCTTGCAGACTATGTATAATAATAAAGTATTATATTTAAAGGCAGACTGTGACTGTTACTTTTAACAGTTTGTTCTAACAGCGTGACTGTAGCACACAATAAGCTCTTATGTTAATATCGCTCATCCCTATTGCAAACCATTTTGAGTACACTTTAACAGCTGTGCACATCGGCATTTCAGCGCCTTTTTGCGGAGGACGGCGCATTAAATTGTGAGTTATTTTGGCAGCGTTAATTTGCGCAATTATATCAAATAAAAAGAATTTTCAGCGCAAACACACAGAAAATGTCGCTGCAACAAGCGCTTGACGATTGCCTAATCGATTTTGATAGGCGCGTGCTGGTCACCGACTTGCTGGAAGAGTACAAACTGACGTACAAAGAAGCTCACGAAACGCTCGAGGCGCACATTAAACAGCAGGAAAGCGCCAGTGCCGCCAAATACGATAAACGCTTTCTCGTCCATGGCATGCAGGCAGATGGCGACGGCGCTGGCGAGCTGTATACGATTGTGCAAGGCGAAGAGAAGCTGAAGGAATGGCTGAGCAAATTGCAAAACTCGCAATCCCAGCTGTATTCGGTGGAGGTGGCGGGCGGTTCCAAGACTGCCGCGCCCCTTTTTAAGCCCATGCAGCATGTGGAAGTGAAACTGGCGAAAGTGGAGCAGCGAGCAGGTGCGACCCCGAAAGGCGTCAGCAATGGCGCAAGCAATGGTCTCCACAAGCCTTCAGAGATATCAAAGCCCTCCGGCATTAAGGCGGAGGCGTCAAAGCCCTGTGGCAGCAAAATGGAGGCCACGTCGCCTTCAGAGCAGCATAAAAAAACATCACCCAACGAACAGAAAGGCAAAGGAAAGGCCACAGCTGCTGTTGCCAAAAAGGGCAGCATCGGCAGCTTCTTCAGCGCGGCGCCAGCGGCCAAAACGCAGCCTGCGAAGGAAACCAAAGCAGCTCCAACCAAATCCGCCGGCAGCAGCATGGATAACTTCTTCAAAAAACAACCAGCGTCCAGCGCCAGTCAGGCCAAGCAAACGCCCACAAGCAGCGTGAAGAAGGAATTGTCGTCCGGCAACAACACGTCCGTGCAGCTGTTTACTGAGGAGAGCGAGGCGTCGTCCGACGAGGAAGAGAAATTGGATAAGCTGCGACGGAAGGTAGTTGGATCCGGCGACGAGTCGGACGAGAAGAATGCCAAGTCAGCTGGCAGCAAGCGGCGTCGCATTGTGGACTCAGAGGATGAAGAGCAGCCGCAAAAGAAGTCGGCAGAGCCACAGCAGCAAAAGAATGTTGGGGAGCAAGGCGAGGACGACATAATGGAAGTGGAGGCGGCGACAAACGAGACGTTTCTGGATGATGATGGCTTTGTGATAACTGTAAAGGCCAAGAAACCAACGCAAGCGGCCAAAAAAAAGGCTTCGCCGACAGCAGCAGCTGCAGCTGCGTCTGCGCCAACAACAAAGAAAAAGTCGCCGCCGGCTGCCAGCAAAAGTGCAAAGGAGACGCCTAAATCCAAGCAGGGCAGCATCACGAACTTCTTCAGAAAAAAGTAAACTCGTTTTACGGCTTGAAATTATTAATTAGTATTTAGTTTTATAAACTGCATTGCCTGCATTTCCAATATACTTGTACGTAAATGATCTTAATAACTTTGTTCATTTGTATACTCCGAATCCATTGAAAATGGGTAGAAAGTTGAATGGGTTTAATGGTTTTGTGCAAATGTAAAAGAACAGAAGGAGGCATCTCCGACCCCATAAAGTAAATATATTCTTAATCAGGACGATCTCGGAAACTACAAAAGCTGGAGACCTAAACTTTTCGACTATAGATTCTCCTATACAAAATGCACGAGTTTCTTGTTAACTTGATAACTTTTCATTAAAATCGCTACAAATCGATTTTATGACGGTTTTTAGCATATCACTGAGACTGCAAGAGTTAAAGCCACTTAAATTGGTGGAACATAATAATGTTCTCGTAAACTATTTGAATTTTTTCCCACTCGCCCCAAATATAAAAAAAAAACGCAATTCAAGTATTACAGCTCTTTATGTTCTGAAATTCTCAGAACGAGCATACGATTAGGTTAGAAGTTATTCAAGAATTTAGTTCCAATAGTGAGGTCAAGAGCAGCCGCTGAGTAAAGTGTGCGGCGTGTGTATGCATGATTTTGTTTATGTATGCATGAAATATTTTTGAAAAAAAATTAAAGTTAAAAACTTCTAAAAGTACTTGATTTCATGAAATTCGCATAGAAGAGCGATTTATCAGTTAATGGCTGCAATGCTGAACGCACTTGCTTCATCGTCTTTAATCGCAGTTGGGCTCCGGGTATATCCCAGTCGGGCGCTTCCGACTAGAGCAATCTTACTTGTAAGTTTGCTTGTGCATTATTGTCACTCCACCGTATTTTTTATTTAAATTATTTTCACTACTATCTTAACGCGAATGTAAACCGCAATATTTAGGCGCTGTGTGTTTGTTTAGTTTGCGTATTCTTGCCTCTTAGTTGCTTCCATTATCAGCAGACCGTCTAACGAACTGTTTGTCTGAATGGACGATCTCGAACTGTTTCAAATCTGGTCAGCAACTGTTCTTTTAAATTTGAACGCCGTACTTTCTGCGCTATTTACATTGACGCTTGTTGTTCTTTCTTATCGTGCGTCACGAATATTGCGCTACTCGCTGAACGTTGGCGTTTGAGCAAATGTAACAAGTTGACAGTTGGGCCAGCTTATCAACTTGCGACTTCCACACGAGTTGCAGTCTGATAAGCAGTGGCTTTTAGCTCGGCAATGCCGCAGTCTTTGAAGAGTCTATCCTTTCATTCACCAGATTTTCAACATACGTACGTTTTGCTCTTAATGTTATTTTAAGCACATTTTAAGTGCAGTTTGCGGTCTACAAACAAAAACGAGTTTTGCATTTATTTTGCCCCCTAAAATGCGAGTGCAACGACTTTTGGGGCCAAATCAACGGACGAGATGTCATCAACATTAGTCACGAGTGGAAACAAAAAATACAAAAAAATAAAAATAAAAAAATGCCGCAAAACAGGAAGCGCGAAATTAGCTGTTGCCAGTTATTGCTTTTGTTTTTGTTGGTGCTTTACTTTTAATTTTTTTATTTTAGGGGGGAACTTTGCTGAAATTGCCGCCAGAAATTTAATTAACAACAGCATCAACAACAACAATTAGTTGCGATTCCCACATTAATTACGCAACGCTGTGAAGGCCCCAGGTGACTGCTGCTCTTAAAACTTCATAAAAGACATTTTATTAAATTTTTCCGTTATCTATTCTTGCAAATAATGAAGTCTGAAAATTAAGTTAAAATGTTTCCGCCGCTGTTGAAAATTGGGTTCTCTTTAATTGTGCTATAATTTGTGGGTGACATCTTTAAAACGAGAAACTGTGGAAATGAATAAGGTTATTGACTATTTCTCGTCAGTCTATTAAAACAATTAACTCTGGTTGATAACTGGAGAAAGAGAGAGTGACAGACAAACAAAGGTTTAAAAGAGAAAGTGTTTTACAAATAAATTAACGTTCAAAAAACTTCTAGAAGTACTTGATTTAATGAAATTCGCATAGAATAGCGATTTATCAGTTAATGTCCGCAATGCTGAAAGCACTTGCTTCAGCGTCTTCAATGGTCTCATAATGAATAACCTGAGCGGGAAACTGTGTCAAATATGTAAATCATGTTCAGACTGGTTAAAAATCAATGAAATTAAGAA
The DNA here is from genome assembly GCA_035041545.1 of Drosophila colorata. NCBI lineage: Eukaryota > Metazoa > Arthropoda > Insecta > Diptera > Drosophilidae > Drosophila > Drosophila colorata. The sequence continues at coordinate 6,094,275 of JAWNLD010000013.1, forward strand.
TATTCATGTGTGAAGCACGCATCGACCGTTAAATAAACAAAAGTAAAGGTTCATAAATTTGGCAAAATCCCCGACACTTTCGAAAACGTACGAGAAACAATTAACGGGCCTCACCTGCACTGAGGAACTATAATTTTTGTATTTTATTCTTTTCTTTACCTTTTGTTGTTGTTATTGTTATATTTTGGCAGTTGCGTGTGCTCATTAGAGCAGAAAAAGTATCATTCGAATACAAATTGTACAGTTGCTTTTCAGCTAAAGCTGCTGGAGCTGGAGCTGCTCCATTCATTAGGGGCTCCCTGGGGGCACACGCGCCGAAGTATTTTACACGCGTCATTTGAATCGCAGCCGCCACCGTCGTCGTTGATGGATTGGAGTGAAAACTGCGAGATGTTTCAAGTTCAATGCACCGGCTTGCCTGATGGCGGGGCGGTCTTCGGGTGGCGATTTGATCAGAAACTTCTTGGCAGCTACGAAAAAAAAGTAAGTGCCACTGGTTTTTGTGTTTCTGGGACACGGCTCAGTATGGGACTGGATTGTTGTATGTTGTATGTTGTATGTGCTTGATAAATTTGCATAGCCTGCGGCCAATTCAAGTCGAACGCCCCGGGTAATCCGCACCGCCGAGCCGACGAACAGGCGGGCCGCTGGCACCGCCACACGCACAGGAAACCAACGAGAAATCAGCATCTGAATCAGAATGAGAATCTCGTCAAGCTTCGCACTGCCCGTCGGCCAATTTGATAAAAATCTTTTGCGCGCGCTTCGCAACAAGTCTTCAGGTTTGGAGCTTGAGTTCCTCTCTTTTATGGTCACATTTGCCATCATAATAATCGTGTGCAGAGTTCAATGGCTGGCACTTCTAGCGTTCCAGTGGGTTGCTTGGCGGGTTCCTCAGCTGGTGTCGGATTTTATGAGCTGAGCGAAGCCTCAGCCCACTCAGTTTGCTTTGGTGATTATGCAAAACACAAAAGCGTTCCATAAAATTTGGAGCAAAACGTGAGAATTTTTATGAGTTTTCAATTTGCCAATTGCCCAGACCAAAGTGGCCCAGAAGTGCGACACACGTTTTTACCATTCTGAATTGTTTTTAATTGTTATTCATATACATATATTACTTTTTTGTTTGTGTCAAAATTTTGGCTGGCAACCAGCGTCGCGAGAATGACTGATGAGACATGGGCTAAGAGTTTGGCAATTGACTCATAGAATTATGAATATTTAATAAGGCTTCGTATAAAGAAACAGGTTAAGAGTGTCTTGGGGCAAACAAATGATAACAACAACATCTACACCCCGCTAAAAGCAATTCTATTTATATACATATTCACAGCCCGAAATTAATACGCTGAATTCTGTTTGTTGAGTCTGAGTTGAAATTAAAATTCCTAAGAAATGCGAGAATTTACAATTTTCATTGCAATCGAGTTGACAATTCTATTTTTAAAGATTCACAAGATCTTAAAAATCTTAAAAAGATAACTTTCGTTAGTTTAAACATCGTGCAGGAACTAAAACGTTATAGTAATTACATTTTCAGACATTATCTAATATCTGCAATTTAAAGTAAAAATTAATTGAGCGTAATATGTACTTTGAATGGCAGTTATTTAAATAACAATTTGCAATTAAATACTCAGAAGTTCTATTAAAAAGCACAATGAAATTAAATATTCTAAAAATCGATTTTTACATTTTAAAAATTATGTATCTCTTAAAATATATTTTCTTTCATTCTTTTTACTGTAATATTATTTAATATTTATTTTAATGAAATTTTAAATATCAAAACAGATTTTCATTAAAAAGTCTAAGAAAGAATATTCGAAATTAACTTTAAAGTATAAGCTGTTTCCGATGCATAGGCCCAGGTCCCAGCATGAGTTCTCAAGCTGGGATTAACTCATTGTGTGCCACCTTAGATTAACCCCACTTTGGGCATCGATTTTCGCCCCAGCCTCAGCCATGAAGTCAAAAACTCTTTCAAGAAATGCCTACGAAAACTAACAATAAAACATTCCAGCAACAATGAGCAACAGCAGCAACAACAACAAGAACAACAACAACAACAGCAACAACAGCAGCCAGCGCAATCTAATTAGACATAATAAGGCACAAAGCAAGCAGCTGAGAGACGAAATTTGTTGGCCAAAAGGTCCGGTCAACTGTTTGTTTGTTGCCAACTCAGTTCGCAGTGGTAACTGACCAACGTGGAACGAGCAACAAAGTAGCGACTTCGACTTCGAGTTCGACATCGACTTTGGCTCTATCGTTGAGTTTTTCCGGCCTGCGCTTGCTCTGCGCTATTAAAATATATTACAACAGCAATTTCACTCGACTTTATTTTTGCGCTTTAGTCGGGTGGCGGGTACAGGGAACAGGGAACAGTCCCGCTGCTGATCGCAGTGCCTGCTTTGGTGTATATAACTTAATTTTTATGGTCATGCAAGTCAATTGCAGTTTGGCATTTCTTCGATGAATTTTTCTTGGCCAGCCTCAACGTCATCGGTGGCTTGTTGTGGCCATCATCTGCTTTCTGTTTCTGTTTATGCCTTGCACTGGTTGTTATGCTGCAAAAGTCGTAACATGAAACGCAGCAAATTGTTTGCACAATGCTAAAAGACTTTGAGGCCAAGCAGAAGGCGCACCCGGACCAGGGCATCTCGGCCACAACACAACCGCCAGCTGGAGTGGGCCCGATGAGTTCGAGCAGTCACCAAGTAGTTGCTGGCAATTTCTGTGCAGAAATAAATCTATGGGCGGACATCCAAAACCTGTAAACCTTACATCTGAAATTAAAATGTAACTTACTTGCAACTTGTTACGTTGCGCTACATTTCAGATCACTTCTATAAATAGAAGTGCGGAAAGCGATGCCGAGCTGAGCTATGCTACTAATGATGATAAGTTGACTTTAGGTGGCTTAAACGCTGCTTCTTCTTGCGAGTTTAAGATAAATAATCATCAGAGTGTAAAAGCGTGGCAAAAGCACTTGGAATGCAACTATAACAAAATGTTGGCAGTGAATTAAAAAATAGATTTCTCATGATTAAAAGCTAAATACATTAAAATGAAAAAATACAAATTTTCCATTAAGCCAGAGAAATCGAAAACTATGTTCCTTTGTAAATGTTAAAAGTTCTCGGATAACTCGAGCAACAAAAGTCGATAATCTGTAACGTGAAATGTTTTTATACCCTGAATCTATTGAAATCTCCAAATTGTCTACTATAAGTTTTTGTTTATGAGCCTATAGAAAATGTACTGGTCAAATGTAAAAGCGCCCTTCCAAGCGATTTTCAAGAATTCAGGTAAGGTTTATATGTTTTGGCATTATTCTTAGTTAAGTGTTTGGAGTGTTAAATATTCTATCCTTTTTATTTATTTTTTGCATTGGCTTTTATTGACTGACTTTTCCACTCTCTCTCTCTCTCCATCTCTCTCCCTCCATCTCTCTCTCTCCATCTCTCTCTGTCCATCTCTCTCTCTCTATATCTCTCTCCCTCTCTCCATCTCTCTCTTCATCTCTCTCTCCATCTCTATCTCCATATCTCTCTCTCTCTATCTCTCTCACCCCCTTTCTCTCTCTCTCCCTCACTCTCTCCAGCCCTCCGGAAATCTACAAATTTTCTACAGTAAGTTTTTATTTAGGAGCCTATAGAAAATGTACTGGTCAAATGCAAAAGCGCCTTTCAATGCGATTTGCAAGAGTGCTTAGAAGGTATATATGTTTTGGCTTTATTTTTAGTTAAGTGTTTGGAATGTTTTATGGTGCATTATCCCTCTGTTTTTTATTTTTATTTTTTGCATTGGCTTTTATTGACTGACTTTTCCACTCTCTCTCTGTCTCTCCTCAATCTCTCTATTTCCTTCTCTTTCTCTCTCTCTCTCTCTGTTTTTCCATCTCTCCCTCTCTCTCTCTCCCCATCTCTCTCTCTCTCTCTCTCTTCTCTTTCACTCTCTCTCTCTCTTTTCTCTCTCTCTCTTTCTGTCTTTCCATCACTTTCTCTCTCTCTCTCCATCTCTCTCTCTCTTCGCTCTCTCTCTGAAATTTGCAAATTTGTATACCCTGAACCCATTGAAAATGGGTATTAGGGTAAATTGTTTTTCGGAAATGTATGTGACAGGCAGAAGGCGGCATCTCCGACCCCATAAATTATATATATTCTTGGTCATTAGCAATAGTCGAGTCGATCTAACCATGTCCGTCTTTCCGTCCGTTGGTCTGTCCGATCTCGTCGATTGCAGAGACTACAAGAGCTGGAGAGCTGAACTTGGACTTTTAAAGTTCGTGTATACCATACGAAGATCAAGCTTATTTCAAATGATCGATAACGCATACCGTTTTCCTAAAATCAATCAAAATCTCAGTTAAATCTCTTATTAAGCTTATTTCTTATACTATGAGAGCTAGAGACAATGAGTACATGAATATACCCAAAGAAGCTATTGCAAAAAGTTTCATCAAGATCGGTTCAGAAACCCTGAAGTTATTACAGAAAACGTGTGCTAGAATTAAACAAATTTCACAAGTCAATTGGCAGCCTGTGTCTGTGCACGCATTCGTACATACCCTGCGCGTCATCAGATTAGCGTAGCCCTTAGTATGCTCGGTAATGTATATATATATATGTAGTCGGGCGTGCCCGACGGGAGCGCTCTTACTTGTTTTATAATCATTCAATCAACTTCTAACATATTTTCAAAACTGAATCTAAAAATATATTGTAAGCGTACTTTATGTTTTGGAAAAATCATTAAAAAATGCTATATACATTCAAAGTGAAACATGGTTAATTAGCAGATATATTTTACGTAGCACACATAAACAAATATATCAAAATTGCTTCCAGTATATAAATCAGCCCCATAGAGCAGAGAAATACATTACCAAACATTTATATTTGTCTACTCGTATGCACTTTCTGGGGGTCTAGGCAAACAAGAAACGTTCTAAGGGATTGAAACGACCACAAAGACAATAATAAATAGATAAATAGATAATTATCGATAATTGAACATTAATAAATATCAACATGGGCACAAATCGAGCGGCAAAGAAATATACCGGCCGACGGACGGACTGACATTTGAGTCTTATGTGCCATTAATGGTGATACTTTGGCATGTTGGTTGTCTAATGGCCTCTATAAATAGGCCGGGTGTTGCCCAGAGTGTGATAGTGGGCACCTCGTAGACACATTAGCGACACATTTCCAACTGACAATAGCTCAAAGCAAAAACGCAGCCGAGTAATTGATGAATGTCCATTACTTGTTTGTTTGTTGTGTGTTCGAGAGAGCGAAACAGAGAGAAAGAGAGCGGGAAAAAAACCGCCAGCTGAACGGAAAACATACTCATAAAATATTGAATTTATATTGGTTCATTTGGTTAGACAGCGGAAATGGCAGCGACATGAATTACAACTGTTTAATGGTCTGCCACGTCAATGGGAGTGGCCGCAGGCCGCCTTGCGTCGCGTCGGAGGTGGTCTGACATGTCTGCCCCGAAAGATTTATGCCGCATCATAAAAGTTTTATTTATTCGATCCCATCCTTTACAGAACTGGGTTCAGGTTTGCTTTATGCCCGCTAACGGCACTTGGCCAAAGGTAACCTGGCTAGAACGGTTGCTAAACTTAAAAACATAAAAAATAACCAACCAAACCCACCGCAAACTCAGCTAAATGGTTTTTGATTTTCCAACTGATTACAGCTCTAGTATTTAAGGAAATTAAATGTGCCATAAGGCAGACAGTGCCAGTGCCAGGAAATTAAAGCCGAATTAAACATTTTATTTGATCAGACACAGACAATAATATTCGAAATAAATGTAATATAATTATGTACGTGCGTGTAACAAAGATTCAAATCTCCAGAAATTACTTTTTATACCCTGAACCCATTGAAAATGGGTATAATGGTTTTGTGCAAATGTATGTAAGACGCAGAAGGAAGCAACTCCGACACCATAAAGTATATATATTCTTGATCACTATCAGCCGAGTCGATCTAGCCATTTCTATAATAGCTTATGCTACAATAGCTGAAGACTTCAACTTTTTGAATATAGACTCGTCCACCGCACGCACGGATCAAATTTATTTCGAATTATTGATAACCCGCTCCTCTAATAATAAATATCGATATTTATCGGTTTGTGAGCATATTTCAGAAACTATAGATGTAGAGCCACCAAATTTGGTTTAATATGCTCTCGAAAAGCATACACAGTTGAAGAATATTTTGGATTTTGGACACCACTAGTCCCAAATATAAAAAAAACACAATTCAAGAGTACTTTACATGTACCGATAGATCACAACTGGGTTCAGGGTATAGCCTAGTCGGGCACTCCCGACTACAGCACTCTTACCTTCTTAACTGAAATTTTTTATATTATAACATTTTTATCAAATTGTCAATACACATGAATAATGAACATATAAATTTATTTTAGATAAGATAAGAATATTTTTTGGTCAAAAATCGGGATGGAAATTTTCATTGTTAGTAATGTAGCTCTGAAATTCTTTTAAATTATTATAAGCCAGTTTCTGTTATGAAATCATATTTATAATAGTATGTTCATATCTAGCAATCTATCATAAAACTTTAATTTGCATTAAAGCATAATAACAATAGTCCCAATTAACCAATATTATTTACTATTATTGGGTATTCATGGCTAAAGGTGAAACTATACCAATGTCATATGGAATTGCTTTCGATAATTAATGTCCGAAACACAAATACAAACACTTAAGTATGGGGGATCGGTATACGAATTTTCATAGGTTAGACACATACATACATATCTATAATGAATAAATAAATAATAGTAACTACAGCGCACATGGGGAGTGAACTTATTCAACATGGCTTTCTATAAATATTACAAATGTCCGACTGAGAGAAGGAATTAACTAACTCACTGAGGTAATTGAGAGACAAAGTAAGAACGTGACCATTTAATATGACTTACTGGGGCATCCAAGAAAAATACAATTGAATTGTTCAATGACATACATTAATAATGCAAAGAACTGACCAGCAGAACTATTTACGGGCAAGTACGTGTAATTCGAAGTGGAAATGGGTCATGTCGACCAAACACGCTACATTAAAGGAGCCAAGAGGCGAACACACAAAATAGGTAAGAAAATAACTAGAAGTTACCAGCATTTTTTTTTTTGTCTATTTTAATTTGTATATGTACAAAATAATACTTTTTTAATATTTAATAAGCGTTGCTTTTGGTCTATTCCCATAAAGGTATTTATTGGACCGAGCTAAATATATAGTTTATCTAACTAATAAAACACTGTCCTAGGAAATGTGCGAAATTGGCTTTTATTTCCATGATAAATATCTGTCATAAATATGTACAAGAATCGAAAGAAATGTATACATATACATATAGTTATGTACATACTCCACACAACTACAGATACATTTCTGTAGTTATAAAGCAACGCCAACACAATATGGCAATTATTGTGACCACAAATATAATTACATTGGTCACGGAAATATCAAATTAGGCTGCCTGCCCATATACATATACATATGTATAATATAGATTTTTTTTATTTAGCTTGTAATTGTGAAATTGCCTTCCCTTAAAACTAAAGTTTCACAATTTTGACTTGAAGCTTTAAAAATTGACAAACTTTGTTATTAAAAATACATTTTGTTGTTGGCTCGGTCCCATCAAGTTGTGACACGCACGTGTGCGAAATGTAGAAAATTTCCTTTGCATAAATTAAAATAGGTTTGGAGAAAGGCAACAGAATTTTGAAATTAAAAGTTTTCTCTTGATGGCCGGAAGTTAAAAACTGTTACACAATAATCGGACTCAACTGTTTGAAAATGGGTCCGAGCTAAGTGAGACAATTTGGGTAGGTCAAAGTTGCGGTCAAAGTTTTAAAGATAGCACAAGATATTATAAGACCCTATTTAATATGTTCGTATCTGCAAATGCAGGTTAATTTTATTTTAGGGATTATTACTTTTCAAATAAAAGGTTTACAAATAAAAATATCTGAGAGCTATCAAAATGCAGCTTAATTATTCAAAATAATTAATTGTGATGGTAAATGAGGAATTTGCACTACTTTTTGAAAAGTTATATATCATTCGTCCTTGTGTCCTTGTGTATGTCCGTAGAAAAAATTTTGGTTTGCACTATATAAATTTGTTTTATATCTACGATCCTAGTATAAGATTTTTGCCACGATCACTTCCACTGAATTTAAGAGTATATAAATTTCGACTTTAAAACTGTTTGCACTTTATCAACATCAATTGTGTCAAAAATTCCCAAAGGTTTCACACCTGAAACAAAAAACTAATTACAACTGCATGATTAGAAAATCCCAAAAGACAGCTCAAGGCTAGGACATTACGCATACGCAGCATGTGACAAGCAGAATTTTTATTTAAGTGTTCGCAATGGTTTTATAAATATTTTTAGCAGAAGCACGTGAGCCAAAAACGAAGCAGGCCAAAGAAAAGAAAAACCCACAAAAAGAAAATGAAATGAAAATCGATTGTTTTTGACCTCATAGGGGCATTGCGCACAACTGGAACGCTGGGGCATTAGGCGACAGTCGGTCAGCGATTCTTCATTCGCGATTCTCATTCCTCGATTTCGATTCTCGCCGGGTGCATTGGCACTAATGAAGCAAAAAACAAAAAAAAAACGGAAAAGAAAAGAAACGCAAGAAAAGAACAGAACACGACACACGCCAACGGGCAAAAGCGAAAAGCAAACAAACACGCCACGTCTAAGCGTAGGTGTCTGGTTTATTCCCAGTCTCAGGTCCAAAACGAGGCAGACAGCTTTAATTCTATTCTATTATATATGTTTTTTCCTTTTTGAGCGTTTGCCTATTCACAGGCGAGTGTAACACGCGAACTAAGCCCGGTAGCACAAAAAACCAAAAACAAAATGAAGTAATGCCCGCGAAAGCCAATAAATTTGCACAACAGCCATGAAAAAAAGGGAAAGCAAAATGATGAAAGCGCATGGATAGAAATACATATTTCGAGTAGAATTGGATTTTGGGCTTAATGAAGTTCAGGAGCGCATCACAAGCACCCAAAAGTTAACCAGCCATATAATCAAAACAGTAAACATTTAAAAAACGTCGATTTAAAAGCAACGAATCTTGAGAATAATTCGAAAGTTATGTATCCACACCTCTGCACGTAACATTCGTTATTTTTAGGTCACACACAAAATCTTTATCTACGCGTAAAACGTTATTTCAAAGCGCCCAAAATGGGGCGCATAAACACTGTTCCATATCAAAGGCAAAAGTGCGACAGTAATGCGGATAATGAGCGACAGCCGTCGACCGGCACGGAACTGATGCGGATAACATGCCAGAATAGCACATAAGCGTCACGCCCCCAACGCCCCCATGAAACGTATTTTTGCAGGGGGCAGGTGCGATTATAATCGATTGTCTTGTGCCATAAGCATGCACGAACACTGGCAAACGGAAATGCAGAGCAATATTGGAAACAACTAACTGAAACTGAGACACAAATACAAATACAAATACAAGTAAATATGTATAGGCCCACACACACACACTCACTCGCAATTTGCAAGCTTAATTTCATTAATTAAGTTTTTTCCCGCGCTTTCCCTTGTGGCTCGGCGGAATGTATTTGCATCTGTAACAGTGACAACACGTTGTTCGCGTTGTTGTTATTGTTATTGCTGCTGTTGTTCTTGTTGTTGTTGTTGTTTTGCGTGTTGCTCTCACAAATGTCATTTTCATTATCGTTTACATGCATTATGTGATTTGGCCATTAATTGATTGGTTAGCTCTTTGGGCGCGTTACAAATGACGCAATCGAAAGGCGAATGCATTTGCATTGCCCACACGATACATAATATAAACACTTGCCATATAAGCAAGTTACACTCCGGCCTAATGAAATTTGCTGAGCGTGTGTTGACTTACATGTTAAGTAACCAATTACAAAGTCGTCGTTGGTCAAGGTCTTGGCCACATACCTGCAAAGAGTACAGAAATGAAGAGCAGTTGGCTAACAACAGCAATTGGTTGAAAAATAACTTTTATAAAAAATGCATATGTTGAAATAACCATTTAAATATTAAATAATAATAATATAATTTTTAGAAAGGGCAAAAAAAATATTGTTTTTTCCCTCTCACAAATATAACATGCTAATAAAAAAGTTATAATACAAAATATAGAATTCCACAGGAAAATCTCATAAATATAATATTATTTTTTGTTTTATATATATACTTACTACAATTTGTAAGATATCATGTTTGATACAAACAAAAGGTTACTAGATGCGAGACCTTTTGCAACTTAATTTTTTATAAATATTCCAGTATTTTTTTTTTTTAATTTTAATGAAGCTTAGCCCTTATATTCGACTGTATTTTGAAATTTAAATAAAGAATTCAACAAGTGCATTTGGTACTTTTTTAATTTTCTGTGCACTTTGCACACGTTATTTGTCTATTCAAAAATATTGAACTTAACAAGCCTTAAATGTTTTAAGCTACATCGATGCTTCTTCTATCTTGATAACTTCCGAATGTAAGCTGTATAACTGTGTTTTTCAATAGCTTGAGAAATCGACATTAAATAAGACTTAGCTCACATTTGCCCTAATACTGTCTTAAAGTGCTGAAAACAATTTCAGGTACTACGCACACGCAATGTGAATATAATATGAGAATTAAATTGAGTGCGTTTACACGGCGCAATGTGGGTGGAAGAACGGAGGAAACAAGGAGAGAAGAGTGAGAGAGGAGGAGTGGCTGATGAGCACGAAGACGGAGACGCCTGCAAGTAGGCAACAAAAGGCAAGCGCTAAAAGTTAACAGCAGCAAGCACTAAAAACGGGCCACACACACGTGCACACACGCAAACACACACACACACACACGCACACACACACACTTGCACAACAGTTATATATTTATTTATTTATGCAAAAGGCAAATGGCAACAACACGTGCAAAATGCGCGCAAAATTTCGCTTCCTTCATTTTCCCTTACATTTTCCCATTTGACTGACTGCACTTGGCCCGGCCTGTGACCACTGTGCTTGACTTTGGTGGGGCGGACTAAGTGATGCGGGGCACATGGCATGGAAGAGCTGATGCTGCGAGAGAGAGCTGAATTTTGGAACATTTCAACGAGCTCATTCAATAGCACTTGTTGGTCAGAGAAACCGCTTTTTAGTGCCGGTAACTTGTGCTGAATGTAATGAAAACAGCAAATTACTTTAAAGATGGTGAATAAATGAAGAGCCTTTGAATATTCCGTGGTTCAAGTACGTTTTGAACATTCTGAATTGGTTATGTAAGTTACAAGCTGTAAAGTTTCAGTAAACAGATGCAGCTTTCTATTTACTCAAGCTAAATACAAATTTTAACTTTGTTTGAAAACTTGTAAAGTACAAGTTACTCAAGTAGCTTGAAAGCTAAAAAAATGTTGTTAGTTGTACTTATCAGAACTTATGACGTAATGTTTTGATTTTAAACTTTAAAACAAATCAATTTAAAACTATTTTAAATAGTTTTTAAGTTGTGGTCACAAGTTTAGGGCGCAGAGATGAGGGAGTATCCTATCGGTCTGGTTGCATATATGATTAACTTTAACTTATAAGATATAATCAAACTTTAGTTGACATGAAATAGAAAGTTACTTGATTTTCCATAAATAGTCAACATTGCAAGGCTCAAACAGAGAACTTGTCTTTCGTTGAATGAGAAATGAATTAGAAACATTAGCTGCTTAAATTTCAAGTTTTTGAAGAACTTAATTAGTTTAAATATTTATAAAAAAAAAAAAATATTTTAAATAAAAAATGATTAATTCGCCATTTGCTGAAAAATAATTTAAAATTAATTAATACCTAAATTAATGCACATGTTAAGCAGAAAACATGACAATTAGCTCCATCTACTTCGACAGTTCGTTCAAGCTGGAGTACGTTTTAATTCTGAGGTACTCGTTTGCTTGACTGAAATAGAAATTAGCTAAAATACAATGACTGAAAGCCACTAAAAGCAATTCCTCATACATTTATAATATAAACAGCCTATATAGTAAGAAAAAACAATCATTCAACATAGCACAGTTTACATTTCTGTTCGCAAATACCCATTTAAGCCTTTCTGTCATTTGTTGTCACCCCCACCGCCCAACGACCGAGCAGAACTAATGCCCCAAAAATATCGGCGCAAATGCGAAAATGTATCAATAGACAGCAAAACTAAATACCAAAACAGAAACAAAACACAAAATACAACATACAATATACTAAGTAAAACACACTCGTGTACAAGCATTGTACAATATTTGTACAACATTTTGTGCACATTGTTCATCCTTATGTTCTTTGGGGTTCCTCGGTTCGGTGCCTGCCTACCCACAAAAACAAGGGGAATGCAAAAAGCAACGCGGCGAGTTTTATGTATTTTTGGCATTGGCATTGGTTTTGTATATTTATTTTTATTTTTGTCTCCACGTAGTATCTCCGGTTTTGGTTTTGCTTTGTGATGATGTGTGTGGTGTGTGTGTGTGTGAGTTGTTAATCCTATCAACGGAATCCTTCCGTTGTAACTGTAACTCTCTGCCCAACATAGCGAAAAGATAAAATTGGCGAGCTACGAGTATTTGAAATAGTACAACAAACCAATGAAGTGGAAGGCGAAGCAGCAGACAAGAACGAGATCTGCTTAGAGCTGTACAAATATGTCCACAAATATTTGTCTGAATGCGCCCGCTCTTGTATTATATATTCACTTGAGCGTAATCAAATGTAAACGAATCACATTATAGGCTTTGGCATAATAGGTAAAGGCAAAGTGTTTCAAATGCTTGGTAAGTCTTTGTTTGCAGCTTTAATTCGAATCATACATATTTAAAAATTTGTTGTATATTTTAATAGAGATGATTGATGGACCAAACCGTCTATAATATGTTTCTTAAAGCAACTAACTTATATTTTAACAAGACTTTTTTAAGTCTCTTGACAACATTTTGAAAAAAAACTTATTTGTTTTACGCTTTGGTTATGATGGAATATTTAAGAGTGGTGTACCTGGTATTTATCGTGTACCTTACGGGATGGTTTTCATGAAAATAAGTATAAATATATATAATATGATAATGAGCATTTTTCTATTTATTTGAATTCTATAACCATCACCCAGATGGTGCTGTTTCTTAAAGAATACGAATAATATACAATTATTCATTTAACAAATTATCATCGAAGTATTTTGAAATGCTAATCTAAAATTTAAATTAAAGAATTTAAACAAGTTGCAGACAATCGTTTCTACTTATAAAAGTAAACTACTTGAATCTATTTATTTTAGTACATTTACTATTGACGCCAGAAGAAATTCATTAATATTATCACAATACCGAGAAAAAGGTCTCCTATCTAAATTTGGTTTGGGCTACATTGTGATTATTCACAATTCTTATAACGTTTTTTTTTTATTAAATATTAATCAACAGTCTACGTTAAAAATTGATGTCTCAATTTCTATTCGCTGCAGATAAAAACAAATATAAACAAAGATAAAAAAAAAACACTCAGGCACCATATTTATGAAGAGTTCCGATGAATCTTCACAGTTCTAACTGCCTCACGAAATGATCGCCGTTCGCTATAATAGGGTAACTCATAACCAAGTCCAATGATGGCAGCTCCAATATCACAGATCTCATTTACAAGCTATACAATCAGCATACCAACGGACAGGCCATGCGTGATGCTCACCAGAGGCAGAGGGAATTCAAAGATTCTGTGGAATACTGGCATCTAGTTGCCTCTTCTATTTGCAGCAAAAAAAAAAAAAGAACACGGAGGTACGTAGCAGCATCAGCAAGGAAAATTGCCACTTCGATCACTTTCACAAACATAATTTTTTTTTAATTTTTGTGTTCCAGAGGTTTCCCATGACGGCTAGAAACTCCAATTACAGCGTAGTTCCACGCGGAAGAGAACTATTTCTGTATTAGGCAGGGAAAAAAAAACAACTCTAGCTATTCGATTAACAACCGTGAAAGGTGTGGGTGTACGGAAAGCGTGGCGTGTGTTGACCAATAATGGGTGTGTCATTATAATAAATACTCCTGGGCCATTACGGAATTGTGCAGGGGCATTCGGTGAAGCTAAGCAATTCGTAATTCGCCTACCACAATCCAGAACTAAACAACCACAAATTGCTTGCTATCATAGAAGAATTTGCATTAATAAAATAACTTGAAATCTAATTTCATACGCTTGAAATGATGTGCAACTTTTCAAATTTGTGGTTAGTGGTTGAAAGACATTAGTGTAGGTGCTTCGGAAAGTTGTTAAATTTCACTTTGAAATTACTTTTGAATGATGTTAACGGCAAACCTAAAACTTGTCAAAGTTTACTGTTTATAATGTTGACAGTTTAGTTGGAAATTCCAATTGATAAAGGCAACTGTCTGAAATATCAAGTGGTACTCAACATTTTAATTTTAGGGTCTATCTGATATATTTAATTTCATCTCACACTTGTCGATAAGATTTCGGAGGTAAAAAATTATATATCAGCCCTATTATCAATTGACGATGATTGATTTTCTGAAAACACAACAAAACAACTTTCATATTCGGCAAGTTTGCTTTTAAAAGTACTGAAACTTTTAAAAATTGTTTGTAAGCTTTACTATGAATTATTATTATTTATTAATAAAATAAAAATTACCTTATTATGTAAGATACTTAATCTTTTTCATAATTATTTAGCTATAGTTTCATACATAATTTATTTCTTTAAATGTATTAGTTTGTATTATAAAGTCATCGAAATGAAATAATTATAAATGCATTTTACAAAATACGACAATACGACTCTTAAAATATTACTACTATCGAACAAAACTATCGATAGAGTCGGCCGGACTCATGCAATTAATTTCCATATTTTAACTAGATTCAGTTTTCTTCCCAGGCGCTTAAATTTTAATGTTTTGGCTCGGCCTAAAAGAGTCGCAGCATTACCAAAGTTTGCCCGAAGCAGCGCGCTAAATTAATGGCCATAAAGTGAGTTGACTAAATTAACTCATTAACGCGAGTGCCATCATAAAGTTGGGAAAAGGTTCAACACGAGTTCATTTCAAGTTCGCTATGAGAACTGTATGCATAAATACATGCTCATACATACTATATGTATGTTCATTTGTAATTGTAGTCTAACTAAAGTAGAGTATCTCATAGAATGATATAATTTCTTATTCCAGTTACCGCGAAATGGTTAAAAAGAGTTTTAACGAGCATGGCAATTCTTTGAGATAGTTTTATTATCTATAAGGCGGATGCCCCTTTGCAGTTACCCCACTTAAACTTGACCTTAGCACCGGACAGCAGCTAATCAGCTGCATGCAACTGACAATTACAACGCCTATTAAAAGCAGCAATTTGCGCGAGTTTAAAAAGCATTTTAGCCGACATCTCGCCTGGAGGCAGAGTAATTGCTACACCTGATTATTAAATGAAGACATTATGGCAACGCCTTGAGAGCTGCTCGCTCTGGCTCCAGCTCTGGTCTGTCTCAATATGGCAATGTGGCCATAAGGCCAAGTAGGAAGCAAGCAGCAACGGCAAGACGGCTGCTCATTTCATGCGCATTTAACTAATCTGTCATCTAATCCGCGTGTGCATCAGACTGTGGTCAAGGAGAGTGGCCAGTCGTCGGTTCGATGGCTTGACGCCCGCCGACTTCTTTTGTGCTCTGGCTGGCTTTGCCTTGGAACCTGTATCAGACGACGGCCGCTCTCTCCGAGTCCGTGCGACTCCGACTCCGACTGAGCTGGCCATTTAGCAATTACATAAGTAAGTACAATAAACAATTAACTTGTTGCAATAAATTCAGCACGGGCAACACAAAAGACAGGAAATGCGATAGTGTAGTGAAATTTTCTAAATTGAAAATTTGTTAAGAAACATTTCGATGTGCTAGTCACGTCGCGTCGCCTCGCCGCTGGCAACCGCTGGACATAAAATTCAATGATAAACCGCAGACGGAGACTTCTTGACTTTGGCGTTCCAGCGGCAGCTGCGACTATTTCCACAGCATTGTTGTTCGCCCGTCTGTCAGTCAGCCTGACAGTCTTTCTTTCTCGCTACTTTCATTTCACAGACCAGTGCATCAGTGCAACACCTCCCTCTAGTTGCTGCCACTGTTCGCTGCTACTCAGCATTTATCAGTTGCCATTGTGTTTGGTTATTTCCCCCAGTTGCAGCTGTGTGCTGCGCGTGTGATAAGACCCCAAATTGTGGCTTTACTTTGTGTTCCACGCAGCTATTCAGTGGGGCGGTTCCTTTTCATGAATGTCAACGGGTCAATTCCACTGATAAAAGGAACGTCATTATTTTTATATAAAATATCTCTTTTAAGCAATCGCAAGACGATGGAATACTGACTAGTTTGTAGCACTTAGTTTGTAAACTTATATTAACTAAACGGGGATATTTCGGGATATCTTTTATATGGGAAAGACAGTGGAGGTGGTGTTATGGGTAAAAGCAGATAACATGCTTTAGAATTACCAAAAAAAATTAATAAATTGCGTAAAATATTATGAATAATTGAAAGACATATAAAGAGTTAATGGTTTCCAATAAAATAACTTCATAGTACCGTAGATTAAATACCATTGCAGACAAATGGTATAGTTAGCAGTATTTGCACACAAAACTAATATATGTATAGTTGTTTGGTGTGTGTAATATTTAGCTTATATGGATATGCTATGATAACTTTAAAAACCAAAAAGTTTTTCAGACAAATCAAATTTTTAAATGATTTTGCCTATGGCAGCTATGAGCTATAATAGTCCCATATTGATAAGATTTTGCATATATGTTAGGAGTACAGTGACCCTTTGAATTGCCAAGTTTGGTTCGGATATCTTAAAGTCAATAAAGTTATTTATATATTTTTTAATTGACCGTTCTAATCCGGTTGATTCTGACATATATACCGCCTTCAACAAAAGAAGGACCTAAGCAAAGTTTCATGACGATATCGACTAATTTGCATAGAAATAGACAAACAGACATGTCTATATCATCTCGACTGTTGATGCTGAACAAGAATATATATACTTTATAGTGTCGGAGATGCTCCTGCTATGCGTTACTAATTTCGTGACCAAATTTTAATACGCTCGGCAAGTGTACAAAAAAAAAACAATGTTGAATCTACATTATTTTTAAATCGTTAATCGATGCGATGTTACAGTCTTGAAGATTAAAGTTATAATACAGTCAATACTCAAATAAATTGATTTATGTTGCTGTGATGTGACGCCAAATTTCACACTCAATACGTTTCGCATGATAAAGCTTAGCACAAATAAAAACTGTGACTAATAGCACATCGCACCTGTAATGAATTTCCATAATGACCAATAAATATAAATTAATTACCGCATATTAAAATTTTTGGTTATAGAACAGCTAGTAAATTTATAGCAAATACGCAGAAAATATATAAAATAAAGCAATTGATCAAATCTTAATAATGATAAAGTGTTTTATACAACATTTTTTTTTTTTTTTAATATAGAAACTCCAAGGCTTTTTAATTAGTTTTATGCTACAGCTACATAAAGGCAGCACAGCATAAATTAACGGAGAGGGCAAGACCCCAGGGAGGCCCTGGGCTTAGCAGGCACAAAACTGGTTAATAAGAAGAAGAAAAGAAGAAACAACATTGCAATTAAGTATTGAGCTCAACTGTGCTTGTGATTGCAACTACTAGAATTTTCCATTTGATTGTTTTTTTTTTTTGGCTGACTATAAACAACACATCAGGCTGACAATTCTTCATTATTTATTTATTTATTTTTCATAAATCACTTGAAGTTAAATGATTTTCGAATTGCATCATGCCACAATTCGCTACGCTGATTTGCATAACGAAAAGCTATAAATAAATTGTCATCCAACGTCTTCGATGAACATAAGCAATAAACAAACCGTTCATCAGCTTATCAGCACAAGGTCGTTGGGAGGCTTCCTCATTAAATGTAGTCATTAACCACAAAAAATAAATCCCCATTAAAGACCTTCAAGGTTCACTAACTAAATTAACCATTTGCCTAAAAAAAATGTGCTTCAACACACAAGACATAAATTATACCGACATTAAAAAAAGTTGATGTGCCAAGAAATATAAAATTATAAAAAAGACGAATCTGAAATACCCTTGAAATTAAAATTAAAAATACTCACAAGTAAGAATGTTGCAGTTGGGTGTTGCCGACTGCGCAATACTCGTTTACAGTATAATGACAACTGAAAAAACCAATATACTCTTTTCACTCTATGAACGGGTATAAAAATGGAAAACATTTGCTAAAGTGATTAAATATGTGTTTATTAATAAATACAATACATATAAAAAAATAACACATTAGAGAGTACATTTAAATTTGGAATTGGAATACATTTAAAACAAAAAGGGCATACAGGTATATGGTTGTTTATAGCATTGGACTAATGTTAATGTTGTTGCATCTAAGGACTGACAACTAAGTATTATACAATTTACTTGAATGGTATTCTTATTCGAAGTGTATAGAAATTTAGAGCTGTTGGCAAAACGTTTGCGAACGCAATACAAAGAAATTAAAATTCTTGTGCTCTATAATAAAGTACATAAGTTATGGATAGGGACATGATGCAATGTTTTAAAATAAATATTCAAAGCGGAGTTTAATCAATTGTTATCAACAAGCAAAAGTCTAATGCAAGAGAAACATTTTTTTAAATTTAATCAATTTCACTAAATTTTTTGTATTCATTTCTCAGTTAATACACACGTATTAAGACGTACAAACTTGATATTTATATTATCATGCCCACTGCAAATAATACAAAATAATAAGAAATAAACAAAACAAAAAAAGCGCAGCTGCTTAGTCAAATGGCGCCAACAAATGGGCAAGTTGGTCAGTTACTCAGTCACTCAGTCAGCCAGTCAGTTAGCCAGTCATTTCGTCATTATTTTCAATAAATGTACACGCAAAAGGCAAAGTAAATATGGCAAATTGAAGTGGGCAACATTAGCAGCCAGCGGCAAAAAAAAAATTAAATAAAATTGAAAAAACCTCAACGCAATGCGCATGCGCAGCTGCAATGTCAAAAGAGAACCCAAAGTTGTTTTTGCTAAAGCCACAGCCAAAGCAAAGCCAAGGTTGTTGTAATGACTGTTGTTTCTGCTGTAGTTGTTGTGGCTTCAAGTACAACAACGTTCAGTTGCCAGTACGAGCCAAGTTATGTTAGCGCCATAAATAGTTGGGCTCAAGCACAGAACGTGGAAGCAGCTGATGTTTAATTGCAAGTTGTAAAAATTCTTTGGGTGGGGCTAATCAAAAAATGTGCAAGGAAGTCAATTGGAAGACTTAACAACAGGGTTCATGCGAATAACTTTTTAATGAATTCAAATGGAAAAAATTTAAGAACTCGTGTGAACAAAGATCTTGTAGGTCTAAATAAATGTGCTTACTTACAATGAATAACTCACACAACCAACTTAGGCTAAAGTGCATAAAAATATATGCTACAATAATGTGATGTTATTACTTCTAATTTTATAGCTCATAAAGTTTCACTTTATTAAAGAAAACTTCAAGCAATTCACATATGGAATTGAGCATGCATTTTATGCCACATGCATTCATTTAATATGCGCCATTGCAACAACCTCTATTTGCCGATTAATCACAATCAAAAATGCCCATTACTATTTATTATAATCAGTGCTCAGTTTCTAAGCCAGCACGAGCACAATCTCATTTTTAGCCTGCTGGCTGGCTGGAACACCTGCACAACAGACTTTTTAATGCCAAAAGCATTTCCCAGAAGTACTTAAGCATAAGTAGAAGAGCGCCACGCACAATTCCAACATTATTTCTCATATCAGCAATTTGATTTATTGAGGCGCAACTGCAAAGACCTTGCCAGCCGTCTGCCAGACAGACCAGAGCCATCAAAATCATGTTAAGCACATGGCGCACTTAAGAATCGGCGGCAGGGGTAGGAGGAGCTTAGAGGAGGAGGAGCTGCACCATCGGCTGGGCAACATGTGAGTACAAGCCGGTGGTAGATAAGCGCACCAAAATGGGCTCAAAGTGACACGAGTATAAACTCTAATGAGAAAAACACGAACACAGAAATTGTCACATTTCAGTCGCAAGTCGCGAGGCGCACAGCACAAATGCACGTTCAGACAGTGACTCTCTTTATGAGTCTGGTCAGCAAGAAGAAGTGTACCCGACTACGAAATGCCATGTTAAAAGCTTTGAGCTGCAACCAGAGAAATATAGCCTTACAGTTTAAAAATTTTGATCAAAAGGCATTGACTAATATATGAAAATAAATAAAAATGTAATGTAAAAAGTTAAAAAAAACACAAGATAAAAATGATGTTACATAGTGATAGTAGACCGATTAGTTGAACTATATCCATACTATTTTTTTGCTGTTGTTTTTATTGTTCAAATTTGTTAAAGGTTATGCACAACAAAATAATTTATAAAATGAATTCTGTTTTCATTGCATTTAAAAAAAAAAGAAGTAATAAAACGTAAAATAAACTTTAATTTCAGATAGAGATATTTATAAACAAATACTAAAGAAGAACAAAAGTCACAAACAATGGAAAACTTTATAGTTTACTTTATAAACTATAGCTTTGATTATTTAGATTAATCTATATAATTCGCAAAATCAAACTAAAACAAAATGTTTATGACAGCAAACTGGATTGATAAAAGTTTTGATTTCCTGCTGAATGGAACATAGTTTGCAGCAAATACATATACCCTTTCTAGAACACTACGAGGTATACTAAAGGAGACAGCCAGGCGCAGGCAGTCAAGTGTGCTAACAGCAAAAAGGCGGTGTGGGTCACAGATACACTAGACTAGAGAGAAGGAAGCAGCCGGAGATATTAGAGATCGTTTAGATAGGCGCTCGTTTCGACACGCAAAAGGCCACTTAGGCCAAAAATGTAGCATCGCTACAGCATAGCTGCCGATAGTGCATATACGACATTTAGATGCTATGATAGATTAAGCGCAGCTATGTTGCACTATCGGATGAAATTCGCGTGACAGGCGTTGCAATGCTATCGATTACCACAGAGATAGCCGGCTGCAAGGTATTTTTAAAATGCACGCCCTAAATGGACACTCATTAAGCCGTCTGTCCTGTCCCTATGCCCTGGCATGGCAAATAAACTTATAAATAGCCAAGCTATGAGTACAATGAATGCCACGGACGGTGGGGTCAGTCCACGGGGCTGTCATTAATGGCGCCGCTCGTTGGCCCACAAAAGAGGTTTAAGTATGTACAGCTACACCAAACGAGTTTTCGGTGGCTTCTCTCCGGTTCGGCTTGAGGTTCTCGTTTCTTGATTCTTGGCCAGCGAACGCCTTTCGGGGCGGTGGCACAAAATTTTCTAAACTGCTGCTGTGGCTACCACAGGGCAATTTCAGGTATGGAAGCTAAAAATTCAATGCAATTAGTAACGAAAAAAAAAGACCAAAGACTACGAACAAATACAATTTATAATGTATGGATGTATTTGAAAATATATTCCCACCTGTCCGATTCTATCAACCGCCGCACAACAAGGCTAAATAAAATCATTGTCATATAAGTATGTTGTTTTTCTTTTTTTTTTATTGGCCAGCAGCTATTTAAAAAAGCATAAATTAAAAAATCATCGCTCAAATAGAAATCTTTTAGAGCCAAAATAAGTTGTTCATATGCTTAATTTCACATAATCTTTTTAATCGTTGTTTTTATTTATATCAAATTAAAAAGGCAATACCTTGCAAACAATTAAATTTACGTAAAAGTCGTATTGCACGGTATTTACTTATCGTTTAATTTGTAAGCTAGAAAGTTATTTATTTTTTATATGCTGCTTGTGGTTTTTTGCTCACATGTTTGGCTATTGTTTGTACGTCTTGTTTGATATTTAAAGTATACTACGAGCAGAAGAAATTCCATTTGATTTTGATATTACCAGCTATTTTTAGTCAGATTTTTGGCTTAGTTTTATTGTGAAAAGTGTAACATCACGATGTGGTAGACGAGATTTAACAGCAAATAACTGCACGTCATGCGGATCATGAAAGCATGCAGAGCGAAGCGCGCGGTATGAGGAATACGAGTATACGAGAGTGCTGTGTGTAGACTTGCAGACAGACATGCCCCTTGATATGCAGGCATGCGGCAAACCACATACAAAACGGCGGCAAATTGAATTTTGTGACATGAAATTGGATATTGAAAAAATCTCAAAATCAACCTTTAATTTCATTCAGTGATATAGCTAAGAACAGCAATATTATATAATTATTGTTACACAATGTTATAATCGGCTACCACACTAACCTGACTAAAGCTATATAAAAAACAGTTTTTTGCAGTAATAGTAGCCAGTTTAGTATTTGCGTAATATCTGTCTATTTCATTTTGCGTTTGAACGTATAGTAATAAATATAAATATCATTAACGAAATTTAGGGAATATTAGATTGGTTTTTTCTAAATATTGAAAAATAATAAAATAAAATATTATAATCATTTTCGGAAAATATTTTTAGGTAATAAAATTAATTTACACAAATTAATGCATTCAAATAAAAGAATTAAGAGAATTTTACGAACTATAGATAATCACCTTAAAATCATCTTAAAATGGTGGATAAAATATTGCAAAGAAACAGAAACTTAAATTTTTAAAAATTTTAAAACTCTCAAAAACTGACAAAAATTTAAAATCGGCATGTTTAATGCATTATTTAATTGATTTTGACACTGCTTATCACACGCATTGCCCTATATTTTTATAGTTATTATTAAAATATAATTATTTTATAATTTTATTGAGTTTATTGTATTTTCGCATTACTTTTTTAGATCCAATTTATTAGAATTGTTTTTAGTAGTAACTGAATATAATCTCAGCTTAACACTTTGTGTTATCTCATTTTAACCCTGATTACATTTATTTAACAAATTAGAATTCTTGTTTACTTAATATATGTGCACATTTATTTGAATTGCTCGATTTGTCGCTAAAGGTTTCCTTACTCAGAGAGGCATAAAAATGTTTATACACTCACAAAGGCCACAAAAATTATTTAATGTTCGTAATTGTTATATAAGTTGCAGTCGTGTTTACTGACAAAACAAAAGACACAAACAATAGTAAAAATCATTGCCGTCAATTTGTTGCAACTAATTGCAAATGCCTAGGCAAACAAAAGACAGCTACTACAACCTTTACAGCAAATATTTTTATTTCTGTTTGTTTTCCTTCATCTACAATACAGAAATTTAATTGTGCAAACAAAAGTTGGCCAGTGCCATCTCCGGCGTCCCAGCTGCCAACCTGCCCATTTATTCAACTCTTTTTTATTCGTCGGATTCTCCGGTTATATACGGTTAATTGCTTTTGGCTGTGCTTTTTTCTTGGTAGTTGGTTTTGCCGGTTGGTTTTTGGTTGGCTGGTTTGTTGGCTTCTTGGCTGCTTCCTACTCGTGGCTGTTTGAACTCTTGATCTTTCAAGGTTATGACGGCACCTTGACGGCTTTTAAGCCATTATCTTTTTAATAACATCTTATACAATAATTTCCAACAGCCTCAACATTCATATAAATGAGTTATAATGTAAAAAAGAAAAGAACAACATCACGAATTTAATTATCACGCACGTTGGTAATCATTTTTATATTTTTTGTGGAAGATATTGAAGATTTCGGCTGCTACTTGAAATGAACGGACATTATGCTAAAATGTGGGCGTCTACCGGGTTCACGCCCACAGTCAGCTCTTAATTTCGGACTCGTCCAGCGTGACGTATACTTAACATAAGAATCAGTAAAAAGGAAAACCAAAGTCTGTGCGAAATCTAGATACACTTTTCTTAGAAGTTCGATAAATTATGTATCATTTTTTTAAACGTAAGTAGCAAATTGGAGCATATACAAAAAACTTAAATTGTGTATTATATATGTATATAAGAATATTACGTATATATCGTGCTCAAACTTTATAAGTGTTTAAATATATATTTCTAAACATATTAACAGTTGTATATTTATAATATAATCGACAATAAATAAGTTGACAACATAAATTAAATTAAAATACAAAATTAATTTTATTGTAATACATAAGATAATTTTAAACCAGCTCTTACCCATATCACATGACAATTTTAATAAACTTCAGCAAGGGTATACAAAAAGTAATTTAATACATACCACTTAACATGAAAAAGAAATTTGCATAGTGTTTGCTAAGAGAAATAAAAAGGAAAACCCTCGAACAGAAAGCAAAGTTAAAGTCATGTCGAGAGAAATCTGAGCAAATGAAGTAAAGGTGTCAAGAACTTTATTGACAGGCCTCAAGCTGGCTGGCAAACAAAACGTAATGCTGGCAAAAAGTTTATAGAATAAAACAACAAAACGGCAGCAGTGGCAACAGCAGCAGCGACCAAAAAGCTGAGCCCGACCAACCCCAAAGCCTCGTGAAGGCAGCCGATGAAAGCAAATAAAACAAAACAAACTGAAAACGTGACAGGCAGCAAGCGTCCCAATAGCAACAACAACAACAGCAATGCATGATGACAAAAACAAAAAAATATTTTTGCATTGACAAATGAGCTACGTGAAAGTTTTCCACAACTCCTCAGGCCAATGGACGACACTGCAGGCCGCTGGCCCAGCCGCCGACGCCGCTGACACTGGCTGGGCCTATGTGACTGGGCTGGGGACAGACTGAAACGAGCAGCTGCAAAATCGAAACCAAGTAATTAGCACTTATTGAGATCAAAGTCAAGTGAATCGCTCAGCAATGCGAACTAGTTTGGCGCTCATGTGGGCAGCGAGAGGTCGACACACTTTTCACAGTCACTGTCATTGGCAAATAAATAGAGCAGAGCAAATAATAACAACAACAAAACAAACTCATAAAGCTGAGCCTCAGCTCACATGGAGCATAGTTAATGTGCACATGCCACAGACAGAGGCAGAGAGAGAGAGAGAGAGAGAGAGAGAGAGAGAGAGAGAGAGAAAGAGCGCAATCAAGGGAGAGTGAGAAACAAATAAGTAGAGTGGGTAGCAGAGAGAGAGAAGGGGTATTTAATACATACACTAAACAGCAATTGGTTTTGCATACCAAAGTGTTTCAGCTCGGACATTTCTTTACTCAGTAAACACAACGCACAACTGGGGTATAGCCGATTTGGCATGCGCTACCCACAATTTTATTAGACTTGCATATTAACCAATAAAAGCAAAAGTGAACAAATAATATCTTTTTATGTACATGAATTACGAAATATCTTATCAGGATGTATCGATACCAAACATTTAGTTTACAACTACATTTTAAGAACTATCACTTGAAAAAAAAAAACATTTCTATAAACTGATATGAAAAACGATTAATATAATTAGAAAATAAATAATATTGAAATAAATAGGATATATATATTATTTTAAAACAAAGTTTATCAAATAAATTCAACAAAGACTAATCTTTAAATAAACCTTTAAAAATATTTATGAAAAATATTTAGTGTATAAAGTTTTTTTTATATTTTCAATAACAAATATTATAAAAATATATTTACTGTTTTATTTGTATTAAATTATATTTTTAATACTTAAAAAGATTTAAACATTTGTTCCTTCATTCATTTAGTTTTATATATTTGTATGTTTTTAGCAATTATATATCTGCTTCAAAAAGTAAAAGAGTGTTGACAATAAATATTTCTCAGAAATAACTTTTATTTAGTTCGAAATTTTTTTAATCCAACAAATTTAAATAAAAAAAAAGAAGTTTTTTTATGTAATTAAAAAACTTGTTCAAATAAGTTTGCTGCTAGTCAAAATAAGCGCATTGAAACGTCACCTAAAACATAACCGTTTTACATGGTGTATTTGGCTCCCGGCTACTGCACAGAAACTCATTTGCAATTGACACCAGCAGCAGTCGGTTGCAGTTGCACTTGCGATTGCAACTGAGGAGAGGTGTGAGGTGATGGCGGTTGTGGCTGGCAATAACCATCAGAGCCAGCATTGCTGTCCCATGCAGACCGATGCAATTCGAAGAAAACGTGTGCCACAAACTGTAACTCTCATTTAAACGACATGTGAGTGAGTGTGTGGCAAGGGGAAAAGCGTTAGTGCAGAGCGTTGGCCAGTTGCATGTGGCACTCATTTGCGGACGAATGTCAACGTGCCGCTAATTAAGGTTAATCAAAATGACAATATAACCAGAGCTCAACAAAATGAATGGTCATAAAGTGCAAGCTATGCGACGCCCGCGAGACATTGATTAACGAGGTCATCAACCAAATGCGGCAGCCGATGAGATTTGGCCAAACAACTCACTAACTGTATATGTACAAACACATGTAGAAACACATAAAATAATTGTGTGCCCAAATACAAACAAAAAGAGTGCTCTAATCGAAAGTGTCCGACTGGCACTTACCCTGTGCCGAGCTGCGCTATGTACAGTCGACAGCTTTACACAACTAACGTTTTTATTGAATAAATCTATTTTGGTCTGGGAGATTAAATCGCTTATATACATGAAAAAAATTTTTTTTTTATTTATTTTATCTCGACGATGATGCAGCCTTCTGCACAAACAATTATAATCTTTCTTACCAATTTTTAGGGTATAATGAGTATAGATATATTTATATTTGTAAATGTGTGTGCTGTTGGTTATGACCAGCTTGACTTGCCTTTTGCGGCGTTGTTTTATTTGCATAGCAGTGATGGTGCAGGAGGAACAAGCGCTGACGGTCGACTTTGCCACATGCTGCCTGTCAAACTGTCGGCGCCTGAAGTTTTGCACGCAGCCCGCCAACTGCCACCTCACCTCCCCATCGCTGTCACTGGCTCTTCACATAAATCAAAGCGGCTCGCATTGTCAGCACTAAATGAGTCATTTACTTATTTTTTGGGTGGGTGCTGTGCGGGGTTGTCTTTGAAGTTTCAAGAGAAAATCAAATAATGCGATGCCTAATTAGAGGCCATTCGCAAAGCTGCGGGTCTTGACGCAGTTGACGCAACATTTAAGACAATTAAATACGAGGCTTTGAAGGGATTATAATTTCTGCGAACGCTTCACTTATTATCCGAATCTAAATGCTTTATAAACTCACCTGATTTGATTGACAAATTGCTGTAAGAAATAGAAGAAAATTCCTTTGAATTAGTTCAAATGGTTTGCCAGAAGTAAATCTAATTCGCATATTAGTGACAAGTAGTTATGTAATAGTGACTAATAATATAATGTACACATAGCTTAGTTATAAATCGCAACTTAGTAATTTACAATTTTAAACTAAAATGATTCTTAAATAATTTTATTAAATTTATAAATAATAAAAAACATTTTATTTATTTTATTATCATTTAAATATCGAATATTTAAATATGTGTAATATGTCTGTAAGAGTATAAATGTAACTTGGCAAGTAAAAATTAAAAGTCAAATTGTTAAAAAAAATATATATTTTAAGTTTATATATACATAGATCATACTATTATGTAATATGTATTTTAAAATATTTATTCAATTTCTTTTCAAGCCTATACTAAATTTCTTATCTAAATATATTATTTACTTTGTAAAGAACATATATCAAGTTACATTTATGCTGCATAACCCTTCATGAATAATTTGGGAGAGCTAAAAATACTTGCATTAGTGGCCCTTTTTTAAATTTTTTTCTTTCGACCTTTTTGCATGGGGGCCACTTGGGCGACTTTCGCCTAGATTTTGCATATGCTGCAGATTTTACCTTTTACTCTTTGGCGGTAACTAACGTAGAGCGTGTCCTGTGGGCATCATTTATACAGGCACTCATCTCGTCGCTTCTCGCTTTTTTCTTTGCACTGCTCCTCTCGACTTTTGCGTTTCTTTTAGCGCATTAATTTTTTACAAGTGCAAATGCAGCTTAAAAAACCCCCACTCTAAAAAGTTTGCCTCTGTGCACTTTGTCTAGTGTGCAGTGTGCGTGGATTTTGTAAAAGCAGTTACTTGCAGGACTTCATGACATAACGCAGGCAAACATCTGGGAAATGCGTAGAAAGCAGCAGATGGCATCAGCTGCGATAAGTTGTTAGGAACTGTTGTTGGCTTATAACGATTTCTGTTACCTTTGCCAATAGCCCTTCTGTATTGAATGAAAGTTTTGAGTCTTATCAAACTTATAATATAAAACAAACAATTTGCATTTGTGCTTGCATCCTGGCTATAGTAAATATTTAGATTTATCCATGGCTTTCAAAGTAGCCAGTGCTATTTAAAAGTTATGATAATAGTTTGTAACCATAATCTATAGTAATAAGAGTCGTAGCTTCAAATAGGTACTCTGAACTGGTTCAGTCACCAAAAAAAACAACCGTATTTAAGCCCAACGAAAACTATATTTTTATTATAATATATTATACGTAAAAAATTATAATTGTTTAATTGAAAATCTCAAAAAGCTTAGATCAAAGCTTTTGTTTGGGCATGTGAAAATACATTTATCAGATCGAAATTCAAACTCTGAACACAAAACAAATACATTTTATATTTCCTATACTACTTTACCAAAGACTAACTTTCACAATTTGAATATTACTCAATATATTTTCAATATTGTGCCTTGATAGTAAAATTAACCTAAAATATCTTCACTATGCTATGCACTTTGCCATTTCATAATTTGTATATTGTTGTTTTATCCTAAAATTATATCCGAATTTTTAAAGAGACATCTAGAAAACTCCATTATTTGAAATACTAGTACTTATGTTCTACGCTTAAAATTATTTTTATTTTTTCATTTGCCTAGCAACTACCGAAAATTTCCGTGCCTGTCAATATAAATAAAGCGGATACTAAACACACTCGCAAAGCATTCTGCTTGAACTCACGAAGAAAACTACGCCAAAATGCAGCAACAAGAATGAAAAATACGAAAATAAAAATAAATATATAGTATATATAGTAAATGGAATGGCAACCTGCGCATCGCAGCTTTTTGACGACAGATGGGGGCGCATTATTTTTTGTTCTCTGTCGTTGTTGTTGTAGCCACTGCTATAGTTATTGTTGTTGCCGTTTGATGCGGAAGTTTTTAAATTGTGCAGCAATTTCATTCATTCATGAGCATTTTCTTATACAAGAAGAAGCGCCGTCGAGCACGCTGTGGCCGACATAGTCACAATCTCAGTCCTTAGACAGCCGGCAGTCGCAAAGTCCCCGATGCGGCGGCTTAGTTCAGCAGCAGTTGCTCCGCTCGGTCGCTGCTACGACTGCCACTTGACTTTTCAAGTGACGAAGTGTGCGCCGTATAAGGGGGAGGGGCAGATCAGAGCAGGGCAGGACAGAGCCGGGCACGGCACGGCGAATGCCTGACAAAGCAAACAAAGTCATTTGTTTTGGATATAGAAAGCCTCTGCGTTGTAGATGGGACTACGGGTCTGTTGGGTCAAGAGCAATAACGCTGAATAATACGATTTTGTAGGGATGACAGCATTGTGTGTGTGTGTGTGTGTGTGTGTGTGTGTATAAGTGGGTGTGGCAGCATTGTACAATGTTTTGTGTTTTAGCTTGGAAAATGCAGTTGAGAAGTCGCAATTCTAATCAGTTTAAAGATCGCGGGATAATGTCGTAAACGTCTTTTTAGAATCCACACATTTATTAACGTACTCGGGCATCTACACCATTAATTTACATAAATAACTACACAGTGTTAGAATTGTTTAGAAACACACATTTATTTTATCGATAAATCTGTGCTGCTTAAAGCTAAATTAACCAAAAGATCCGTTAACGATATGAGAGTAGTTCCAATATATGGGCAAATAATTCATATTTTACTTAGTCAGACAATCCAATGTTCTATTTTATTATTACAAACCAAACATTATACTCCGTTTAATGAAACAAACACAAAATGTTAGGAATTTTGTTTTATAACTTTTTAACTATAAAAGCTCCATACGTGCAATTTTCTCAACTGGAAACAGCAAACCCTTTTTTTACTTCTTTACTTTTTAGTTTAATAGAAATTAAATATTTTACGTAAAAACTCACATATTTAATTTAATACCGCATGCGAACTACACTCTGAAAAAATTAGATTTTATCCACACAAAAATCACACTATATCTGAGTTTTTACTTAAAATTTAAAAGCAAATAAACTTATTAAAATCCCAACTAAAAAAAATGGAAAAAAATAAAAATTGCCTAGAATCTACAACGACTTGAAATGTGATTTATCAAAGGCATTTGAATGGGGTTTTTAAATACATCCGCAGGGAGTTTCAACCATTTTATACGGATTTCCGGTGCTCGCATTATATACGAGTATTTTGACATATGTCGGCAGATGATAAAAGTTTTCTTTTGCAACTGCAGTCCACACACTCTCCACATGGGATCCACAACTTTTATATGCATTTCTCACCCAGAGGACAACTGACAAAGTGGCAACTGCCTTAAAGGCAGAAGATAAATGCCAAATGCGACAGCCAAACAAAAAGCAAAACTGCAACAGCCTTCAACACACACATAAACAATTGTCTCTAATACACTCGCACAATAACCAACAACAACAACACGAACACGGAGATGGGCGGGCTCATTAAATATTTAAAACTCTTGTACCGCCAAAAACAAGCGGCCCAAAACACGTAGCCTTCAAAACATAAAAAAAAACACAAAAGAAAAATAAATAACCCAACACACACACACACTCATACTCATATACACGTACAAAGAGCGGCGCAAAAGCGCAAAGCAGAGCAAAGCAAAAAAAAGTTTTGCATTTGGCCAAAAAGGAAGTTTCTGTGTGCATGCCATGGAATTTTAAGCAACAAAAAAGCCTCAAGGACTCGTCCAAAGAGGCGTGGCTGTGCTGTCAGCTGCTTATAAATGAGTCAATGTGCGAGTGTGTGTGTGTGTGTGTGGTGTCCTGCGCCTCTATGTGGGTGTTTATGGTAACGTATGCAATTTAATTAGGACTAAACTAAATTAATGGCCACGGTATTTGTTTCCCCAACAACTGAAAGGGGTTTCGCTCCTTTGCGACCACAGCGCAGGCTGAGGCCGAGCGGTGAGGTCCTTTGGCAGCAAACAAATGTGTGCGGCGGCATGTTGTTAAAAATTTGGCAAAGCTCTCGACGTCTATTAGCGACACACACACACACAGATATACGCCCACACACACACATCTGCACACGAAAAGAACTTCCCAAGGAAGTGTACTACAAGGGGCGTGTATCCCTCTGTGTTGGCGCAGGAAGTGCTCATTGAAAGTATTTTGCGTTGCCGGTTATGTCACGTTGCAAACTGTGTGCGAAAATTTGTCACAGCCCCCAAAATATATGCTACAGTTTGTGCGGCAAGTGGGCTAAGTATGTGCCGGCTTATAACGGGTAGTTACATCCCGTTCACAGCATTGGCAAAATGCGTATCAGAGAAAATGTCCAAAATAACACACACACACACACACACACACACCCACACAATGCAGACCGAAATCTGCGAATATGTTTTGCAATTTGATTGTAAAACAATTTGAGCTTCGGTAAACAATTTATAAGCAATTTTGTAGATCCTATTCTTAACATTTATTTTATCGTAATCAATTATAATCGGCTTGTCAGATTTAAACTGACAGTGACGTTTAAAACTTAGAGTTATTCTTAATTTAAATCAATATACGATGGGACAGTGGGCATGACACACATTTAAACATATAATATGTTGCACTGTTTATAAAAATCAACTTTGTTAACTTTTTTTCAGACAACGTATACTTTAGTATTTCAATTCCACATGAAATGGCCAAAATAATTTAGACTTTTAATACTACAACTTTTAAAAAATCATTTAATATAATTTTTATTAAAACTAAAGTTAAAATTATCAAAGCCAGATAATTTGTTTAATTTATTTATTTAAGAAATTAGGGAAAACAGGAACAAGTTTTTTCCACTTTCAAGAAAACGTATTTTTAATTTGTTTAAAAAATACAAATTGGCTATAGGCAAACCAAATTTACCCCATAACGATGCGAAATATGAAAATCTCCCCTGTCAATTGTAATAGAAATTGACGCAATAAGCATATGCGTTGAAATGAGCAATAAATTGGATAATTATTAATAAAGTTTATTGTCATTTTAATGCTGTCAATGAAACGTAATTAAATGTACGTTTTAAAAATGCGCTTATTGTGGCTGTAAGCCGTTGTTTGCCACAAGAATTGGGTTGGGTCTCATGGTTGTGGCTGGAACTGGGTCTGCAGACTGGGCTGGGTTTGTTAGATGGGTCGGGGTGTCATATAAAGCCGACTGTTCGTTGTGCACACAAGCAATTTGAAAGGCCCCTTCCCCAGCCACACGCTGCGTGAAACGACTCAACGTTTGAAGTAAATGATATTAAATGTTATTCATACGACGTGTGGGTCCAACTTGGAGGGCTTACAAAGTCATTTCCTGTTCCTGCGGTGCTTAAATTTTATAAACATATGCGAGTTAGCGAACTTAATGAAATTGTTGGCACAAAAACTGACAGCTGCGCAACAAAGCAGATGTGGCAATTAAGAGAACCGAAAGTCCACATCAGAAGGATGTAAATTTATTTTATTTTTTCTTTACGAAAAAATATAATCTGCGTATCATTGACCTCTGCATTCACCAAAAAACATGGAAAAACTGTTATCTTTAATCGATAATTAAATTCTCTTGAAAATTGTGATGATTATTCCTATGGTAACCACACAACAAATATAAGTGTATATTTCGCTAAAATTAAATCGGTGTTTTTACAGACATTTTTTTATACACCTACCAATACCATTTGCAAAAATATTAAATAAAACTTACCGTAGCTTATCAATTAGCATTATTATAGCTTATCGCATATTGCGTATTAATTAGTAAATATTAATTAGTAAATGTGCGTTAAACAGAAGAATTAAATTAAGTTACAAAAGCAACTAAAGATATTTAAGCATCAGCGTCAATGTTGTTCGTATCTAATTTTTAATTTGAATAAAATCCAATAGAATGTTATTATTAATTGGATGAACGACATAAGTAAACAAACTTATAAATGAAAACATAATCCTAAATACCATTAAATGGAATAATTAAAATGGAAATCAGACTTTAAAATTTACTATATAAATTGAAAGTAAATATTTAACATGCATTTTATGTTTTACTAATTGTATGACAATACAAATTCGTTATAATTTAACGGAGAATTTTTTTATATTTTTAATTTCAATATGTCGTAGCATAGTAATTTTTAATGAAGTTATATATTTATAAAAAATATATATTAAATACCATCTAATTAAAATGTACGTTTTCTTTATACATAAATGTTTAATGAAAAATAAAAATCATTTGAATTTGAGTGCACATTATAAATCATTAATTTCGAGACTAACAAATTTAATTATGCAACATTACAACAAACACCCATTTATTCATTTGACATTTCAAATTTACAGGCTACATGTCAGGTCTGGGCTCCGGGCTGTAAAAACTGTAAGTTATAATTTATGCGTGATAATTTAACCAAAAATAATATATGATTACATGCGAGCTAACAAATAAAATGGTTCGCATAAGGGTCAAACAATCAACGGGCCTGTAAAGAGAGAGAGAGCCTCGTAGGGACTGGAAAATGTCACATAGTGCACAAGATAAATTGAAGGACACTCGCCGGCACTGACAGGACACATGTAATGGAATGTTCTGACAGTTTCGGTTGGTTTGTCATTTCGGGCTACGTTTCATTTAGCCTCACGTTTATTTATTTCTATTGCGCAAATATTTAACATGAAATTACATGAATATTTCAAGTCACTCTCAGGGGTTGAATTTTTGAAATGGGTGTCTCTGTGTGGGCATAAATTGTTGGTAAATATGTGTAAACATATGTGTATGTGTTTACCAAGGACCAGTCCCACAATAAATCACTAGCGAAATTTCACAAAAAAAAAAAAAATAACTAAATAAAATAAACGCAATCAAGAATTCACGTAAAACTCATTTTGCACTTCATATTTTAGCCCAAGTTTAAGAATGGGAAAAAGCCAGATATCTTTAAAAGCTAATGTGTGCATATGTTGATTGGGTGTTGATGAAAATTTCAAAGGTGTTTTTTGCATATTACGCAACACTGCTTTCTGACTTTTAAATTTATTCTCAAACTCTTTCTGTTAACATTTGTGTTTATTTTTTGTTATAGAGAACTACATTAAGAAAATAGGTGTTTTACATGCAAAAAAAAGGGTCTTCTTTTTTTTACTACGGACCACTATTACATAATAGCCCTTTCCTTAAATAAATAAATATATTTTTTTGTTTTATGCCTTTTAAAACAACAGGAAAATAAAAATCGCCAAACTGCACCTAAAGCTTCATACAATTTTGTAAAGCTTCTAATAACTATTCACACTCGCTATAAACGTTCATTTTTAATGCATTTTATACCACTTAAGCTTTAAAGCATAATAAAACGATAAAAATAACATCCAAAAGTTAGTTTTGCTTGTAACTTTATGTGCATCACTGGGCAATTGCCATAAAAAACTGCGAGATGACACTCAGAATGTATATATATGTATATATTTATATGCACCAGTGCATATAGAATGATATAAATTTATGCTCAAAACGCGAAAGGATGTACACACATATGTACATGTCGAAATATTTAAAGCAAAGCGTATGACCAGGCTCCAGCGCAAATGATGCTTAACTGGGAGATATCTTGTCGATACTCACGAGTAAAGAATCCTAGTACGGATTCATGCTTACATATATACATATACTTATTATATTTATTTTTACCGAATTAAATATTTGTGTTGAAATAGTTGATAGTTAATAGATGGCAAAACAAAATACTATGGTATCACCTTTTAATCGACAGACACGAAACAGAACCCGAATATCGGACAAAAATAACACACAAAACTTTAATCAAATTAAACACATTTGTTGCGTTTAATTAATTATTTTTAACTATATATATATATAAATAACAAAAGTTGATAAAACCACAATTGGAAAAATCGGTTTCTAATATACAACTTTTTGTAGGGTCTGTTAGTTGTTCTTTTGTTCACTATACTCTATTTTTATAAGCAAAGGATATTTATCAAAAAATGTTGGCATTCAACAGCTACAGCAAACATAATTTAAAAAATGTACAAATGCCATAAGAAATGTGCAAGCTGCGTAAAAATCAACGTGGATGTACTAAATTAGGTAATGCAGTGTCACGGTGTTTAAAGCTGCCCATACACATCGACATATCATCAAATTCTCTTGAATTTTCACGTCAACTTTAATACATTTATACGTACGGCAGCTGCTGATGTTGTTGTTAGTTGTATGGTTATTGTTATTGTTGTTGTTGCTCGACTCGCTAAACATTCGACACATGCTGTTGTTGTGTTTCTGCATCCCTGAAAAAGTCAAAATAACAAAACTTTGCCATGTCATAAACACAAACTATGTGCGACAGTTGCTCAGAGACACGGCCAATAACAGCGACGACAATAACAACAACAGCATCGACAACAAGTAGAAACTAAATCAAGCCTACAGTGCTGAGGCGTCTATATAAATTCAGGTGTAATCATGTGTAAATCCTTAAAGTTTATTTTCTGCAATTTCCTTTAGCCGTCGCCGTCTCCGTCGCCATCGCCGTGTCCTTTTGTTAGTGAACTTCTCTTTATGAAAAACACGTAAAGTACATGACTATAAATAAACGGATATCCGGTGAAAATGGAATAAGAAGAAAAAAAAAGGTGTGGCTGATGGCGGAAAATACTTATGAAGCTTTTGATTAGAAAATATGATTGGCCGTTTCAGAAGCGATATAGGTAAGTAAATTGGATATTTGTATTTAATACGATTTGGCACCTTCGATGAACTTAAGGTAAAGTGTGGGAAGGTACCCACAGCAACTAAATGTGGGTAAAATTTTACAAAACTACTAAATAAATAAATGTGTTGTTTTACATACAATATTCTGATATAAGACACACACCGTTATTTATTATATGAGACATGCACAAGATAACTCAAGACTGATAGACCAATATGTGCACACTTTTTCGTTTTTACGTTGTCTTCTTCAATGCGTTTAAAATGATGACAAAATAATTATACACCCTGCTGGGACATAAAAAAAGCTTAACAAAAACACAACTAAATTTAATGTTTATAGGCAGCAGTTTTAGGGTATACTTCAAGCAAACTTAAGCTGCAGCTGTTTCCTACAAAACAGTTTCTTTACGAGGGTTGCTTTTTGAGTTGTTCGCTAACACCTGTTAGCAGTTAATATTCAACATTTATTGATTTAAAAGATTCGTTTTCGCACACTAAGAGAAAGAAATATATCTAGGACAAACGTTGCTAATTTGAGAAAAAACTCATATTATCAGGGTTTTTCAAATTCCAAATTTTTTAGACATAAGACTCAATTACAGTACTCGATTTAAGAAACTTTATACTGTAATTAAGAATGTTTTGCGCGTATTTAAAGCAAACATTTTTGAATCGAGCATTGTACTTATTCAACAATTGTATTTAAATTTATGGAACTATACCTATCGATCATGAAATCGTGAATATTTATACTTAATTGAAAAATATTCAATATAAATTGATTGCACAAATTTTAAATAAAAACCCATTTGAATTCTGATATTATAATTGATGTTATTATTGATTTAGAACGGAATTATTTATATGCAGAACTTATGGATTAAAATCACGGCAAGCAATGATGTGATAGAACTTGTTTTGAAAGAAAAAATTAATTTTAATAAATTATTATTAATTATTTTAATTATTAGGCGCACAATGTAAAAGTCAACCTTTGTGCAAACCCAGCTAGTTGCTGAGCACAGAGCTTACGAGAGTATTGGCAGATCCTGCCAATGCAACCTATAAATTATTTGGCACAACATAACGCGCATACGCCGGGTCAGCCAGCCAAGCTCAGCAGCAGCAGCAACAGCAGTCGCTGCAGTAACCCAGACACTTGCTGGCTGCAACTGTGGCACGTGGCGTGCCCTGAAGGCAATACAGGTGAATTGTAAATGTGGCGTTCGAGCGAGCGCCGTGCACAATGCAAAATTTATTAGTTTTGGCAAAAGACGAGGGCAACACAACAAAAAACAGAGAGAGAGCGAGATAAAGAGACTGAAGGAGAGAGAAAATGTGGAAACCTGCGGGCCACAACTGCAGACAAAGTGCAATTTTGTTGCCTACTTTTTATACACGTTTACGAAGTAAAAGGAGTATATTGGATTTGTGCAATGTCCGTCCTGTCCGCCTAACCATATGAACATAATTTTTCTTCGTCGCTATTAAAGCTAGAAACTTGTAACTTGGAATATATACTCGTGTATTCCCTTGTCAGATACGATGTTAAAATTTTTTTTGCTACAACCACGGGGGACGTGGCAAATCGCTTTAATCTCTATATATATCTCCTTCAGTTTTAAAGCTAGAGTCACAAAATTGACAAATTGACAAAATGACAGATAGTTTTCTGATGACCTTTCAATACCATTCAATACTTTTTCAAAATAACAATAATTATTAAGACCGTTTTCTTCTGTTTTAATCTGATATACTGTGAACTAGTATTGCGCAGTCAATCATACCCGACTGCAACATTCTTACTTGTTTGTTTTTGGTTCGGTCTGGCACGACTTGAGCCCATAATAAAAACGGCAGCCTAGATTTCGGTATGCATATATATTGGTGGGGCATTGTGGCCAGATAGGATAGCACAACAATATCTTTAAATGCCAGCTTGGCCGCAATGCAAACTGTTTACCTTGTGCCCCGACAAGTTTTTCACTAGCTATTTCACCCCTTTCGGTTTTTTTTTGCTTTGTTTTTTTTTTTTTTTTGGCAGCTCCAAATATTTGGCAATACTCGTATAAAAGCTTACGATCTGTGGCACTTAAATTGACTACGTACATACAATACTAGGCAACTACTGTAAAACGCAGCTGTGAGTGCTTCTGTTGGCAGAGAGCCTTGCAATGGTTTTGTCAAATTCATGCCACAGCTTGTGACCTTAATTAAAAAGACTTTTGAGATGCAGCCGTTACTAACGGGCAACGTGAATTGGGTGGCATATCGATTAGATGCAATGGTACATGATGGTTAACTTACATGGCTTGGGATTTTTAAAGTTGTATTATAAGTTGAGCAGCTTACCTGAAAAAAAGAACAGACAAGATAAATGGTTAATATAATTTGTTGTATTTTTTTTTTTAATAAAAAACTATAAGCTAATCTTGTTACTTTTTTTTTATAAATACTATATTAACGCAACATTTTTTTCTTTAAGTAATTAAATTATAATAAAAGTCGACTAAAAATGCATGGTATAAAAAAACGATTTATAGTAAATGTACTAAATGTTGACTTACTACTATATTAAATAGCCTTCAAAAGTTCTTTTATTTATTTAGCTAACTTATTTTATTATTTTGTCGAAAAAGTTGACCCGGCTCGAGTTCAGGTATTTTCCAGTAAAACACATTTTTTCTTTTATGCATCCAATATATTTCGACTGCTTATAATTTGTGGACTAATTTGTGACACGTTTGTTTGACGTGAAAATATTAACTCCATTCTTAAATGAAACAGATCGCCAACATCAACTATAAACAGTTCTTAGAGTTTATGTAAAACAATTGTCTTTCAAAACTATCTGAAATTAATTCACATAAATTTTAAACTTGAATGTCAACATATGAACTACTGAGCAAAAAAATATTTTTGAAAATAAACAAAACGTTTTCAATAAACGAAACAAC
The DNA here is from genome assembly GCA_035041545.1 of Drosophila colorata. Taxonomy (NCBI): domain Eukaryota; kingdom Metazoa; phylum Arthropoda; class Insecta; order Diptera; family Drosophilidae; genus Drosophila; species Drosophila colorata. The sequence goes on from JAWNLD010000013.1 coordinate 6,133,266, forward strand.
CTAGGTATCATCAGTACAGGCCTATACCAACTCTGAAATTTCGCCTAACATACAAAGCGAAGAAGTAAGGAAACTCTTAACCTATTAGAAACCTCACATACCTGAAGAAACTTGAATTAATGAAATAGCTTTGCGCTCCAAAACGCGTGCAATATATTCTAAAGCTTGCAATGTTCATATAATATACTACACATTGATTAAGATCTTCAAGATTTATATGCCAAGAACCAAACATAGATTACCAAGAATCACAAAAACCCGCATTCAATTTTAATCAAATTTAGATATTCCGCACACGTTCTATAAGACTCCCTACAATACTTGCATTTAAAACATGGCAAAAACCATTAAAAAGTACATCTCTATTTATGTTAAAACAACCAATCTTATTGCCAATGCTTGCACATGTCTAATGAATGTCTTACATAACTTCTCAAACAGCTCTCAGTTGGATGCGCTGACAAACCAACTTTGCCTTATCAAAGAAAAATACACGAGCAGCAAGCTATCCACATACATCAAGTGTGTGTATGGTCTTTGTCCAAAAACGTTGGCCAAATGCAAATAACGTTATTTTAATTAAATGCGTCAATAAATCGCTCGGACAACAACGAGCAAAAGAGTTCCCCTGGGCATGCCGACAGTGCGTATGCTTGACTAATTGAATGTAGAACACACACCACAAACAAACATACACAGACCAAGAGAGCCATAGATAATGCCACGCCTGGATTGGGCAAACAACTTGTGTAAACATATTTGCGCAAACGTGGCAAATGCAGCCAAAGCAAAAGGAAATTGAATTGTCAAATGAGATTGGCTGCCCAGCCAACCACTTGCCGCAGGCCGAGCTAATTAAAATTTGCATAATTAATCAACTTTTTCGGACCAAAAAGTCCAAAAAGTGCAAAGAGAAAAAAAAATAACAGAGGGAGTAGCAGCAGGAACCGAAACAGTGCTCAGCGGAAGGAGCAAGCCCACCAAAGCGGAAGCGCCTACTAAGTGAAGCGCTTTGCAGAAGTGCACTTAAAATTGCATTTGAAATTAATTGAATTTTCAGCCAGCGGGCGAGCCACCCCGACGCTGACTGCAAAATTAATAAGCTGCAATTGTGTGTGTATGCGTGTGCGGGAGTATTCTCACACACATATATATATATATATATATATATATATATATACATGTGACAGTGTGTGCGTTTGTGTGTAAAGTGGCATAGAAGGTTGATAGAGTCAAGAAATTTTAGCACAGCAGGAGGTGTTCGCATAACATAACTCTTGTTGGGTGCCTGGTTTCAAATGATTTTGTAAAATGTAATCAACATGTTCCTTAATACGTATTTAATATGTTAACAAAGGATTAACATTAGCTATTTCTACACAATGTACCTTTCAAAGCGGATAAGCTGAGTATTATTAAATAATGTAATAAAAGATAATATGCTGCTCAGAATACCTTGTAAACATACATAATAATAATATAATATACAAACATTCTTCATCAGAGCTAAGTCCCTTCAACTGTTCATTTGGCTTTAAAAACGCGATACCAAAAACTATAAAAACTTGTTATATATATATATTTGTATAACAAGCATAAAGAATAATTTAATCATTTTCTCTTTCAAGGCCTTTGCTTGTAAAGAAAAATTAATATTTATTTATCAGAAAAGTTTATAAATGCAATGAAAATAAATAAATATCAAAAATAAACGAATATCATATATACAAATATATATTGAATAAACAATATTTATTATTTGAAATATGAATATTCTATATGTAAGTATTGTTATGAATATTTTTTTGTTAAATTTTATTAGTCTTGATTTAAAAAAAAAATGTTTTCTGTTAGATAAGTGCAGAACAGTATTTGATTCAAATAAAGCAAAATATTTATAAAAAACTTGTAATCATAAATTAGAATTATTAGTTGAAGTAGAGATAATCTTGTTACATTTTAGATAGAATAGATATACTCTACTTTATCACATACTTATATTGTAGACTAATATGTAAAACGAGTACGCTTTGATTATATACCACCATAATATTAATTTCGTTAAGTATATATTATTTATCAATATTTTTTGAATGCCATAGGAAATTTCTTTCATAACAATATATCTTGTTCTTTAAACAAATAACCTTGAAATCATGTTTATCGTTAAAACTGAAAACAATGGTATAATAAAACTAGGAGTGTTGACAAATGACTGCGTAGTTCATAAGTTCAAACAATTTTACAGCTTTTCAAGGGTATTAACGTTTAGCTTTTCACTGGAATCCAAGTGTATATAATAGAGACAAAAGCCCTCGTAAGTCGGGGCTGGAGTAGCTTTCCGGTGGGTGGAGCTTGGCATGCAATCGAGGACAATTTAAGCGACTCATTAAGTGGCTTGTTGAGGCCTTGGCACAGGGCGTGCCGCTTTTAATTGCAGTTATCGCCGTTGTCATCCGAGTGGACACTTTGAGGACAGTTTCATTTTTAATGCTGCAGCTGAACAAATACTTATAGGAGAAAACAAGAAAGAACAGTTCTCTTAGGGGTGAATAATAATAAATACCCTTGCAGAAGATTTGCTATTTATTCTCTACACATTTATATTTCTATGGTTCAGTAAGTTCTTACAAAAAAAGATTTTTTAAGAAGGATCGTTCTTATTCGAGGATGTTTTATTTAGTAGTTCAATTTTGTTAATAGTTTTGAATATATCACATTTCGGTTGGAATATCTTAAAAAAATACAACAAATTATTTTCTTAACCAATCTTTTTTGTGGCATAAAGCTATATGATAATGCTTTCTAATTCGATTAACTCCGACACATAAACAGCCAGAGACAAATAGACGGGCCTATACAATTTATTATGATAGCTCTAAAATTAAGGGACACGTTTGCATAGAAACTTACAGACAGACTGATTAATAATATAAATACTTTATAGGGTCAAGGTCGTCCTTTTGTGAGTTACACATTTTCTAACAAAATTATAGTACCATTTGCAAGAGTATAAGAGCTCATGCAACTGGCTAACAATTTAATTAAATCGCTTTACTAATCTTACACAATGGTGAAAAAATAAAAAATATATATTTTATGCGTACGTATTTTCTTAGATAACTGACTTATATAAAAGGTAAACATCTAATGCGATATGACTAAAACAACTGGTGTAAAGATTCCGAGAATTACAAATCATATCACATCGGATAGGCATCACAAAGCTGTTAACACGTTGTTACTGATTAAAAAGTTGATTGAATGGCTCTCCTATACAGTAAATTAAAGACGCTCTTATCAGCGTTACGCGTAATGGAAAATAGACAGGCAATAACAAATGGTGTTAATTGTTTTAGTTGATAGTTGATAACAGAGCCTACCCAAGAAAGCGTAATATCTTTTTAGATTGTAAGATTAGATTATTTATTATTTAAAGTACAGGATATACTATATAATATTTATATAACTATTTATACCCTGAACCCATTGAAAATGGGTAAAAATTGTATAATTATTTTGTGCAAATGTATGGCAAATGTAGTCGGGGACGCCCGACTAGAGCCATCTTACTTGTTTTAAATAGCGCTGACTGCTAATGCCTTCGGCTATGAGAAAAACTATATACATACAGTAGTCTGGAATTCGATCCTGGATCCTCGTTGTTCAGTTGCATCATAAATACCTGAGCACTTAGAATACTCATCTAACGTGGACTGTTTAAATTAAACTAAATATTCTTGAAATTTCAATTGATGAATTCCTCGACAATAAAACTACTATTCGCTTAATAATAATAATACTATTGCTTTGCGACAAAGTGGCACTGATAGAATAGAGAAATTTTCATTAATTTGTAATTAGATAAGATAAGATACGCGACAGACAATCAAATATATTTGAATGTCAAAAATTCGATTAACCCTTTTGCGGTTCACACTTTTGATAATATAATTAATGAAAATATAATTTATAAAATTAATAAAATTAATGAAAATCAATTGGAAAATATACAATGATTGTTGGCATATCATAAATGCCACGATAATCTTTGAATTTTTATACATCTTCACGAAGTGAAAAGAGTATATTGGATTTGAGGCATGTTCAAATTGCAGACAGGTTACTGCTGATTAATGCGCAGTTGGGTACTCGCGACTGCAACGTTTTCACATGTTTAAGTATTCAATATTATTTATTAAGTTAAGCTTGAACGTAAAATAAAATACCATATAGAATATTTTACGAGATTTAAAAACAACAAACATCTACACAATAACACTTAGCTTTTTATAAATAAACTATATCAATAAATTGACTACCATAAAAGTGTGTGCTATAATAATAACATCATATTAATTAGAATTAAATAAAAAAAATTTCCATCTTACAATGTATATATCTTATATATTAAATATATAATTATATATATTATATAATAATAATATTTATATATATATTATATATTATCATATAATTATATATATTATATAATAACAATATAATTAACAATCCCTGACGTTGCAGTCAGTTATTTTGTACACATATTTTTGTAATATATTTTGATGAAAATTATATCGTTTATTTGTATATGTATAATTTATACAAGCCTTTTCAAAAAGATTCATGAAAATTAGAACATATATACATATAAAACAGACATTTTGCAAAAGAAAAATTAAGCCACTGTGAAAACTACTTTATTTAGAAGCAAAGAGCGCTCGCACTTTGCTGCAGTTAGCTAAAACAAAGAGAACTGCATATAAAGGTGATTCATTTTTCATGATTGCTTGCATTAATCATGGCGCATAGCAATTTTCTAGATGAAGTCGAGCAGCCAATTGCAAAAACTTACCCTCGCATCTACTCGTACCCGTATTCTAGTATACGAATCTATCTCACAGATGCGCAAGTGAAAGTGCATTGTTGCTCAGAGGCTAGCGTTTGATTTATGGCTCGCAATGCATTTTCAATGGTGCCATAAAACGGAATGAGAAAAACGCTATAGTACGTGTGTGCTCACGAATTTTAATTACGAGGCTCTCTCAACACAAAGCTCTTGTGTCTAATGGGGGATTTTTCTAAGGAAAGAACTCAAGAATGCTTTAGTTGGTACCTGAAGTAATTTTATATCAAATTTCGCACAATATTTTTATAAACTCATGATAACAAAATGATTCATTGGTAAATTCCAACTCTGTACCTTTTGAGGCCAGTCGAATATATCAGCATTGACTGATATTTTGATATTAATAAACAACATTGAATACAAGTTAAGTAGTCGAAAGCTAAGCAAGATACCTAATATAAATTATAGGAAGACGCACTTGTCATACAAATTTTTAATTAAGACCCAGATATACCAAATATATAAATAAAAACATAAAACAAAATAAAAACGTTTGCACAAAAGTCACGAAAAATACAACTGACACCTTGTCCAGCAAAACGTAATTGCAACAAAATAAGAGTAAAATGCTGGAAATAACAACAATAAGCATACGTAATGCGACTGCCAGACAGTGTGACAATTGCTCACACAATAGAGCAACAAAAATAACAAGAACAACAACAATAACGACAAATAAGAAACGATGCTCTAGACTTAGGAGGAGACACTGGCAACTGCCAAAATACAGCAAACACAGTCGGTGTGGTAATGGCTTGTAGAAAACCCAGTAATTTTGTGTGTCAACAGTACAAATAATATTAGTTTATGTTTGTGCTTGTTCGCCGTGTCGATAGAGTGATCCCAATCATAAGTAAAAATACGCGACATAAAAAAAGAATTATATATAAAGTTTATCTTTTTTATTTTATTCACTTAAAAACTGTAAATTTTAATTAAATTAAAGTATGCCAAAAGACTTTCTAAAATAATGATTTTACTTTAGTTTACGATTATAGAAAAATATTTTTTTATATATATTTTGTTGTTATATTTTCTACAGTAAATTCAATCTCGGTTGTGTCTTTACGAAAAAGTTTTTTTTTTTATACAAAAATATAACATTTAACTTCCAATCTTAAAATTCCTATTTTAAGTTTTTTCTGTGTATTTATTATTTTAAAAACTTAAGTCATTTTAAATTTATTGACATTTATTAATACTTTTTTTGGCACCACTCTAAAGCATTCACCTGCACATTTATATGTACATGCTGTGCGCTTGTGCGGCAAAACCTTGAATTTAATTATGAAGTACACGAGCGTACTTTAACAAGAGCCAAAAAAGCAGAAGCATAATACAAATTACAGTTGAACCTCGCTTAATACAATTTATGTGTTCCTATTGTAAGCTCAAGCTCACATTATACAAATTTAGAAGCACACACTGAATAATTTTTAGCGAGCACTTGTTAGTCAACTTGAGGTTGCACTGTATGGGGCTGAGAACTCTACAAGCATTTGGCATGAAGTGACTGCAAATAGTTTTTGTTTGCACAAATTTAAGATGCGGCGGTTGCTGTATAAAGTTGTTAACCAGTGACAGCTGCTGGGAATTACATCATTCAAAGGTTAAGAAACATATGTCAATCAAATGCTTAATCATTCAAGTGCAACTCTCAAGACACTCATTCAATTGTTTGAACTCACAAGTTATTTGCGCGCAAATGCTGAATGACTCGCAAATAAACAAAAAAAATAAATACATGCAGATATTTTATTATAGTACCTACATACCGAATTTGATAAAGTGCTATCTCCCAGTTCAATGAATTGATGCGGATGGTCGAAGCTGAGTAAACTCAGTTATGTATGTTTATTAAAATTATATATACTACATTTAAGGAAATATATATATATTCTTCTATCTTTATTATAAACTTCTTATTCATTTCTGTAAATTTGGGTTAAAATATATTACAGTTCTATGTACTTTTACTGATGGTCAGATAAATTAACAAAACCAGTTTAACTTAGCTTTATGATCCTAATTTATGTTTTATTGTCTCTGTGAGACCTGTTTGCATTTTTGTTATTGTTGCTTTATAGCAATCTTGCACCTTCCTCCTATATTTTTGATTCCCTATTTTATTTTATTTTATACAGAGTATACAAAATTAAAAAACAAACGCTTCTATTTTATGCGTAATTATGCAAATTTGACAAAATGACAAAACAAATTGCACACACGCACGCGCCCCAGGCGACAATCAGTCAAAAGTGACGACATTTACTGTTACTCTGGCATAGATCAACAAGCCACCAACTTGAGCTGCGAGCACAGGGCCATAAAGATGACAGACAGCCAGACAATCAGCCTGACTGATGCACAGCACATAACAATTTGTTTGACAAATTGAATACGCATATAAAGGAAATGCCGACTCAAGTACAGGCTCAAGTATCTATGGAAATATGTAAAAATTATACCACCCGATGGCGGGGAGAGATATGGTTTAAAAATATTTGCATATATCTCTGAAATATCAGTAATAGTTAATTTTATCGATTTCATTAGCATTGTATCGTTTAGATAACGTTGTAAGATTTTTGAATAAATTATTTGGCTGAATATTTATTTAATTAAGATTAGAAAAGAAGTCAACACAACGCTTAAAAATATATGTTAAAATGTTTGAAGTTTGACAAAAAAATTTAAAAAGTTGGTGATTATAATTGTGGGGTTTTATTACATAACTGTATAGTGCTCACGAGATACGTGTCTTAGCTTTATATCGCGACTCTGGCTGTTCTGGCGCGTTTGTATTATGATTTAGCTTAGTCGTGTTTAGATTTTATCTTTTCGTTTTTCTACACGTTTTTCTATGTTACATTATTTTAGCCAACAAAGCAGGGCAAATCGCGTGAACTGAGTTAGGAACTGAAGAGAACTGTATCTAGAAAATTTCTTTAAAAAACCGTAGGTAAAATACAAACTAATTTTAATTTTTAACTAAGTGGAGAATGTCTTGTAATGTTCGCTTGATCGTTTATAAGTAAATAACAAATAAAGAAAAATAATAAAAATAATCATTCCTTTTTACAATTGCTGTTAAAGAAAACCTTTTCATAACATTTTGAGATAAAGTCGGATACAGTTTTTATTTAATTAATATTATTTATCGGATCGAAGATTACTTTGTTTGACAATTCAATTAATATTTCTTTATTTTTTTAAAATATATCTTTAAAAAAAAGTACAAAAATTGACAAATCTTTAAAAAATATAAAATAAAATAGACAAATAGAAAGGAGGACAACAAATCACAGAGAAAGGCCCATACGCTGTAAGCTGCTCAAATCGAGTAGCAGCAAAGTGCTAATTGCTAAATAAACTATACAAATATTTAAACATATTTATATTAAAAGCTTAAGAGCTTTAAACATTTTTTCGTAGAAAGTAATTTATTATGAGTGCAGTTGCCCTAATGACAGAGTTCGTTAGACAGTGATTTTACGCATAGCAGCTTGTGTTTAATTACACTATCATGCATCATTCGGTAGTTACATACACATAATTTCTCGCTATTATGTTTAAGCTCCCCACCCGCTTCAACTGAAGCTTCGCAGATGCTGTCGACTTTCTTAGACACGCCAGGCACTTGAGCTACCTGAGTTTACTTAGTGCTTAATTAGATACATTTTACGTCACGTTAAGCACATTAAATCTTATCAAAAGATTGAAACCTATCACCCATGCGATACACACGCACACATACACAGTGATACACACGCACACCCACAGCAATTGAAAAGAAGAAAGTAACACAAAAACGCAATGAAAGTAGAGTAAATGCCAGTGCAAAGAGCTGCCGACACTTGCGAGTTATGTCAAACGCACTGAAAGGGAAAAAGATAGACGCTGTCAATGATGATGATAATGATGATGATGATTATGTTTATATTGATAATGATGCCAAGGAAAATCATGATACAGTGACACACACACACGCACTCATCCTGAAACTCAAATTACAAAACTGCCAAAAAATGACTACGCAGAAATGTGAGCTATCTGAAGGGATGAGCCGAGTCTCAATGATGATTCTTTGAATCAAATTCAGCCGCTTGTCTCCGGGTTTGGCCCATACAAAGCGCTTATTGATGACTTTTGGCCACGCTTAAAGTCGCCGCATAACTTTTCAGCACAATTCGTGGGCTCACTGTCAATTTCTGTCGAGCTCAATCTAACAAAAAAAAAAACAAAAAACGACAAAAAAAATTGACAAGCTGGCGTTATCACTGAGCACAATCGAGTGCAAATGAGTCGAATAAAAATATATATATATCATTTGCGTGGGTGAAGTTTTTTTTTATTTACACATTTATTTTGTTTTTTTGTGTGGGTGTCGCTTCGGCTTTTTTCTTCCCCGTGGCTAATCTGTCGCTGAAATAAAATGCCAAGAAACCTGCACATTTTTATTATTGTCGTCAGCTTTCCACGCAACATTACTGCAAAAGCTGCAGGCTAACGGCAAAATTAATAAAAGCAAAATGGCGTCACGCTGTCAGATTAACGTTAAAACTGATGGCGTTACCTCAAATTGGCGGTTTTTGTGTCCAGCTTGTTAGGTTATAAGATAATTGAAGAGTCTTTAGGACGATATTAATCAATGCGTCCAACATAAACTAGATATGAGTTTTAGTAGCAAGGGGTAGGAGAGCATAGTATATAGTAAAGTATAGTAATGGTAGTAAAAGGCAGACTAGGATGCTGGAATAGGAACTGTCCGGCTCTAAGCCTGTCGCCCAGTCGGCCTGTCGGTCGGCCGGAGACATAGGAGAAATATCTCTTCCAACCCAAATAAATGCATTTTGCACATTTGCTTTTATTTGGAAAAGCTATCTGACAAATAAAACTGAGATCTGGACAGATTAAGAATCTGTGTAATATATGAATTTTTTTTCCTTATATTTAAACTAAGTTTGGCCCATTCATTCGAGAGTAAGTTACATACTCTCCAAGTTAGATACTAAGCTAACCGGTTGCGTAGAATATCGTATTATTCTGGATCTAAATCAAGATAATTAAAAACGGGTGCTATATTCCGTAAAGAGATTTACATATATATACATACAAATGAAACTCTTGCGTAAAGATTTTTATTTCATTTTTACAAATAATCGTTGCACTGACCAATGGTATATTTATATAATTTATTTATATGACAGAGAAAATTTTAAGTTATAAAAACAATGTTTATATTTTCCCTGCATATACATATATTTTGTACTCAAAAGTTTTTTTGGTCTCCACAGGCATTTAAATTTTTATAAGGTTTATGTATACCTTTTTTATAAACTGGGAAAACTTAATTTCTGGGTTTTTTATTGCAAAAGTATTCTGGTTAAAGAGTTTGCGATATTTGCCCATGAATCACAAACCAGAAAGTAAAAATCTTGCAGTCGGCTGCAACCGACTCAGATACTCTATGCATAGTGTGGTAAAAACGTAGAAATGTAGAGAATGGCTTTATGATTATTGTTACCTTAAGAAGTGGACCCTTAAACTGTAACCTGAAGAAATATTGATTTTTTGTGACTCTAGCTCTACGGCTGTGGTCTATATAGATTTAACCCGATTTGTCACGCCCCCAGTTAACGGACGAGTATATATTCCAAGCTTCAATATTGCGTTATTATGAACAGACATCAGGTCAATATACTCTTTTTACTTTGTGAACAGAGTAAAAACAGACTAAGACCTCAGCATAGCTATAAGCGACATGTAATGTCATTTCAAATGGCATTTGCTTGGTGCTCGTTGCTCAGTTCTTAGCTTGTTTATACCTGCATTCATTTTGCATTTCATCTACGAAAATACTCACAAGCATAGTTCTACTTTATGCTTTGTCAACGGCATCCAGAACAACTGAATCCACTCACATTGGGTGGCCATAAGTCCCAGATAGAAGCACATTAAATCGCTGTGACTGCTCAACCACTGTGCATGTTATCGCGCTCTGTCTCTTTCGCACACACTATCTGTCCATCTCGTTCTCTAGCCGACTGCTGTCTGCATGCTAAATGTAATAAATTGATTTATGATGTCTGCCGCATTTTTAAGCGCAAAAAGTTATGCAACAGAACGAAGGGAAAATGTTTTGCCGCCTCCTGGTAAAGTTTGTGGCAAGTGGCCGCAAAATGTTGCCATATTTTCTGTAGCCAACTTCAACAGCTTTGCTTGGGCGTGGCAGCGCCCACCCGTCAAATGCAACACTGCCTTTGCTGCTGCTGCTTCTGCTGTTTCTACTGGAACTGTCAACTTCCCCCACTGGAGGATTCGTTTTCATTCTCGGCTCTGGATTTTGGTACCGCTTTTTGGTCATGCCGCCGTAATGGCCATCATTTTTTATTAACAATCATAATTCATATTTATTAATGTGCTCAATTTGTTTTTAATGATATTATGTGCAGCTCGCGTGAGAGTGTGGGTATGGGTGTGTGTGTGAGTGTGTATGCTGTGGTGTTTAGCAGCTGTGAACTGAGCTACCTGCTCCGATTTACGGTTGATGTAAATGTCGTAAATATTTTGCCAACAGGTACAAGCAAATATCCCCCCTCACCTCTGGGCCACATTCAAAATCCTCCGGTAAAGTTTGAAGTATTTTGTGTTTACACATATGATAATGGAGCTTGTTGTGCGGATCATGACGTGTTAAGTGTTGTGAAACGCTCGAGAAAATTTTGTTTGTATCGCAATTTAAGTAAAGTAGCTATAAATCTAACAATATTTGTGCCAACTTTTCAAATTTATTAGGCTTCACAAAAGAAATTTGTAGCAATAGCAAATAATATAATTGAATCATATTATGTATGGATGAGACTTAAAATGTTTGTTTTCATTATGCACAAAAATATATTACGATTTCGATGAATCTGATGGGATTTGCATATTTTTATTCATTTAATATAACTTAAAATCGGTTTTTCTCCTACTAACTTTATTTCTCTATCGTATAAAAATCGGATATTAATTTAAAATGTGTAGAATTCTAGAACAAAATAGGAGATTGTGACAATGTTCATTTTCTTATTTTCCACAACACATTTATTCATTTTAAAACAGTTCGTTTTTATATCATACAACACATGCATAAAATATCTCTTTTTTAACGAGTTAAATTTTCTCAATCAATTTCAGGATGCCAGTCTTTTTGAGCATAGATCTCTTTAAGCCCCATTAATCCTCATCCTCTTCCCAACAGCATTGTAAGAGAAAAACCTAAATTTCCAATCATTACGATTGAAAATCACAAAAAGAAATCCTCAAAAATAGAAAAGAAAACATTCAATTACTAAAACGTTGAAAGCAACCGAAAAAGTAAGGCGAATCAAACAAATCCCAAACAAAATAAAAAAACTCAACCAAACAAAACTACAACAATAACAATGGACTACCAAAATAAAACGAACACAATGCGGCTGAGCCAGGGAGCACGGACATGAAAACTCTGGGCAAATGACTTGCCCAAAAAGCAAATACAACCACTAAACTTGGAAGTCAAACACGCAGAACGACGAAATGATTAAGAGAGAAGTATTCCGAAAGCCACAATAACAACAAACGACCGCAGACAGTATAAGAAAAATGAATAGCTAAGCCGGAAAAACAAAAGATGCTGCCAATATATATACTATATATTCTCACATAGAACTTAAGCTAAATTATTTTAGCAGCATTATTTTTGGAAATTACAAACATATTTTTTTCTTACCTTAACGCCTTACGATTTGGACAAAAAACAATAAATACATTAAATTGCTTTGGAAATCACATCTTTTCGCCTTTCTGAATTCTTTATTCAAATTAAATAGGCAACGAAAATTGTATCTAACATTTGAAATAGAAATGTAAAAAACACAAGCTCTGTGGAAAATGAGAGCTTATATTGATTTTCCCATTTTTATTGTCACTTATTTGGTATTGCTATAATCCATGGAATAAAACAAACATACTCTTTACATACATATATGAGAATAATTTAAGTTTTAAAATTCAAAATTGTAGTTTACCATCAAAGTGTTTCTTGAGAATATTTAGTTATTTTACTTTAAAGCTTTACATTATTATAAGCTGCAAGCAATTTTTTCTTTTAAATTATTATTTATACCTTTTTTTTAAACAAAAGTTTGTTTTTTATTTTCTTAAAATACCTATGATTGCTAGTATGCAAGTAGTTTACCATGCATTTATCTAGCATTTGATTTATAATATTTATTAAAATTTATTTTATATATCTTTTTTATAATTTTCCGACATTTTATTGGATATTAGTTTCAAGTTTTTGAAGAAGTTTTTTGCCACGATTTCAACGTGTTTTTGTTTTGTTCACAATGAAAACAAAGCTCAGCGTCCCCATTTCTAAGGCTCAGGCTGTGGAAATTTTGGTCAAGGACTCTTTGCCTGCTGCATGCTAATCCTTTTAAACAGCTTTGCCCGCACCTACAATGCATACTATAGCATTTGGTAGGTTCTGTATATGTATATGTATTCGTCGCCGACTGGCGTCTCTCATGGGCATAAATTAAAAAAACAAGCACAGCAACAACAACTGGCAAAGGAACTTTTCGTTCGCCGCACAGCTGAAAAGTTTATGACATTGTTATTTTTTTCTGGTTTTGTTTTTTTTCTTCTCCACCGGGTACTGCAGTTTTCTTAACGATTTTCGTCGCCCAGGAAACAAAAGCCAGCGTACTCGCCACGTACACAGGCACATTTATTTTCATTTCCGCATTGTGAACAGCTTTTGAACATCTTTCACTTTCCGCTTTTCACTTTTCGGTTTTGCTTAGCGCGCTTTTAATTTGCTGTCATATTGTATGTCCTGCGGCCTGCTCTGACAGCCAACACACATAACGGTACCACACACAAATATATTCCAGCCCGGGCAGCCCGGCCAGAATGGTTGCCTAGCCGACGCACTGCCCGCACATGTGGCCATCTGTCTACCATTTTGCGGGCTTTGTTCAAGTTTTAATGAGTTTGTAGTAGTGGGCGAAGCACACAATACAATATGCAGCTAGGCGAACATAAAAGCCAATTCAGGCAATTCAAATGCACTCAGTTGCTTAGACTTATCTACTTAACAGAATCCATTTGAATGTTTTTTCCATTTGGCTTAAAAAATAACTTTTAATGACAATTTCACTGTTTTTTTGTTTTTCGTGGGACAGAGCAGCGGATAAAAATATATAGAAATTCAACAAAAATAGGTGTGTATATTCATAAAAGGAAATCTAAAGAAACCCCTCAAGCTAATTTGTTACCAAAAAAATAAATATTTGTATATACAAAATGATATACAAAAACATTTCTGAAATATTAGGCACACAATATACAAAAAGGTAATTTATATCAATACTAACTCAACTTATACAACAAATAAAAAATTTGGAATGTTTTTTAAAAATTTCTCTGATTTTAAATGTAAATGTAAAGTTAGGTCATATTTTAATTTAAAGTCTGGTATGGCAGTGTCATGATTTAAAATGCATCACAGATTAAAATGGTACGAGTAAAGCTATAAAATATTGCAAATAAAGTACCCCTATAAAAATAGTTATGCTGATGACGCTATATGTACTATGTAAAATCTAAGCTTTCTTGGTGAACCTAGCAAACGTGTTTAAGCCCAAGCATATATTTTACAAGCTAGTATGAGTTGAAAGCATGTATATGATATAATGTGAGGACCTGCTAACATGAACACGGCATGAATTGGAAATATTTCAAGCAAATCAAACAGAAGCCAAATACTCTTATTTCATTTATAAATAGCCTCTCAATTTAAATAAATACATTGCAAACGAATGTCAATCATAATAATGAATTGAAATATTTTTTTTTACCACATCTGAGGATATTTGCAACAGTTCTTAAGAAATTGCATTCACATCAATAAAAAGCCACAATCCGAGCCAAACACTCGCTGAACTATCGATTTGAAAAGCCCCAAAGCTATCGATAAATAGATGTGCAAATATGTACATGTGTGTGCATATGTGTGTGCTGTGTAAGTGAAAGCTTTTAGGCAATCAACTAACTGAAGAACGCGCATGCAGCTGAAAATTATAATGTATTTTGCACAAATTCATTTAAAAGGATGCTCAGCCTTAGCCTCAAACTTGGCCAAGGCAATCAAGTGTAAGTGTGTGAATGTGACAGAGAGCCTTTAAGAGCGAGAAGACAACTGTGTGCGAGTGTGTGTGTGTGAGTGATATTCTAGTGGTGCTTGTGGTTGCTTCTTGGCCTTGTGCCTTAGCACACGAGGCCCGCACTCAGTCAACCCCAAGCCCAGCCTCAGACCCAGCCTCAGCCTCAGTTTCAGTCTTAGCGTTCTCTGCCTATGTCAGAGATGTTTGAGTGGCTCGTCTGTTGCTGCTGCTGCTCAGCTGCTGTGCCTTGGCCAGACTCGGAGCGACTGCATCGATGACATTTGGAAGAGTGCCAAAAAAAAAGTGGAAAACAGGCAGAAACTAGCATGTGCTTTCGGCCCAATGCAGGCAAACAGCTAACGTTTTATAATTAAATTTTCTAAACGCGGCCTTAGTACAGTGTTTGCTGGATAATTGTGACTACTTGGTTCCTTTTGAATTATTGAAAAATACTTATTTACTTTATTGTTATTTATTTTTATTACATTATTTTTATGAACATTATTCTGATGTAAATTGACGAGATAAGAAAGTTATTTTTATCATTTTTAATTGACGAGATAAGAAAGTTATTTTATCCTTCTTAATAAATTACGTTTTTTTTTGAACAACAGAAATTTTATTAACACCATTCAGTCCTAGTTTTAGAAGCTTAAATGCATATATGCTGGTTTCCATTACTGGATAGTTAAGAAGAGTTCTTTTTGAGCGTCCCCTGTCTATGTCAGGGGAGTCCACTCCAGTCCAGCCTGGACTTAAACCAGTCTACAAAGTTCACAACAGTTTAAGCACTGCAATTACAACAACTTCAACAACGACAATAACACTAACAACAGCAACAACGACAACAACAAGAAGAACAACTGTCTGGAACTTCTTAGTGTGCCCGTTTGCATAACAATTAGCCTCACTAGCTCCAGTGCTCTCCCTAACTCTCTGACACTTTAGCCGATGATTTGTGCAAATGTTTTTGACGTCGGCGCTGCGCTTTGTCTGCCTTCGCTTAAGTCTCGGGCCCGGCACGGCGCAGACTTGGTCATTTGCATATTAATTACAACAAAGCACGCAGATGTTGTTGCTGCTCTTGTTGATAATGATGTTGTTGTTGTCTACGTGGTTGTTGTTGTTATTGTTGCAGCCAAAGTGCCGACAAGATTAATTGTTGCCCGCGAATCCTAAAAGTAGACTACAGTTTTTTGTTGTACCAGCCAAGTGTTTAGTCTGGGAGGCTTGTTGACTGCCATGGAAAATGGCTTTGTTGTAATCAGGTTCAGGCGTAATCAATGACAGCTTGTGGCTAATCAATGTGCCAATAAGTGGCAGCGAATTATCGCTGATTGATAGATAGACTGATAGAAAACAAGCAAAATAAATGATTAAATCGACGATAAGTTTGTTCCATAGATTGTATATTGCTTGGTCTTTTATTGTGCGCTCAACTAGTTAACTTATATAGAACATTACATAACTAATTGGGGCATCTTTCAGTTATTTAAATAAACATTCTACAGAGCGCTTATTTAGCTTTCACATCTACAAAACCATAGCTTCCATTTTGAAGTTAAATGAAAAATTATATTAATATTTATGTAAAACAGTTTAAAAGTTATATATTCACAAAATGTAACACGGAAATAGTTTGTAACTTGAAATATTTTTAATTTATAATTACATCTGGGTTAAGTGCTAAGAATATAAAATGTGGCCGGTGATGACTTCGAGCAGCCTTGCTGTCAAGCGTTGTTAAAATTGTATAGTTCAAACGGCAGCTAAATGAATTTTTTTTTAATATATATACAATTTAAAAAAAGGTTGGCATGTAATAACGTTATTATATTAATTAAGTTAACTGTAATAAAATTTTTCAATAAACATTAAATAGTAATAAATTTAAAAAAAAAAAATGGCAGGGTATAAACATTGTGTAAGTCGGTCTTAATTTAGGTTTAACTTGCTGTAGTTTTCAATTAATTATTCAAATTTACAATACTTAGGATTTGAATTTCTAAGCAACTTTAAAAAGACTTTAAATATCGACTTTGGTTCACTATTTCATTCTGTTAATATTATTAATATCTATCCTGTTTAAATGTGAACATATCGATAGTTAAATAATTTGATAATTTCATATTCTCAGTATCTCAAAGTCCACTTAAATAAATAGATATTTGCCACTTCAATAAGTAAATATTTCGCTCTAATGATAAATTATCACATCACTTTGTATGCAGACAATTTAATAAAGTGGTGCTATAATTTGTTATCTGCTGAAACCATGTTTACTCGATAAATTAATAAACAAATAATCAAAATTTTAGCTATTTAAAGCCGGACCCCACCTGTTTTTCACAATCTCATATAAATATACAAATTATAAATTTTTTTTGAATATTTGAAGACCCATTGGGTGGGCTTACCTTATCCGAAATGTAGTGCGTTAGACGCAGCTTTAGTGCTTTCCGCGTTGTCTGCAAGTGATAAGAAAGAAATTCAATTAACTTCTGGAGAGCTGAACAAATTATTCGAGAACAAGTTTGAGCAAATTGTGCTGTTAAAAAAAAAAACCAAAAAATGCTGTTAAAATTAGCTTTCACATTGCGTCGGCTAATTACACTGCTCAATGGAATGGATATATTCAAGTGGCCTAAATGCGTTTTTAAGTATATTCCAAGTTTTTAAGTGTTTTGCCTGCTCGGAGTGATAAATGGGTGCGTTTTAAATGGAGTTCTCAAACTGAGACGATATTAAAAAAAACTAGATCCTGAATAGCTGAACATAAAATTGTTTACAGTCGCTCTCTTAACACTCTTAACACTTAAAAAAAAAAGTTTAAAATACGGACCACGAAAAATTTAAAGAGTAACAGCTAAGAACATAAAATTCATTGCTTAAACTTTAGTCAAATATTGTTAATACCTAACTAATAACAAAACAACATAAATTAATTCTTAAATTCAAAAATTGTAAATACCTTAAAACAATTTTCACTTTACATTCGTTTAATTTCAATTTCGACCAAGAAAATTATTGTAATTAACATGAAATGCCAACGTGTAAGACAAAACTAAAGCTTTGCCTATTAGCCAAGTTGCTAAGTCTGCCCAAAAAGAAAAGGAAAAAGGGGAAAAACCCGCATATTCCGACACCATTACTGTAATGACTTTTCAACAAACTACGTGACATGGAAAACTTTATCGACGTTTCGGCCATAAACATAATTAGCAAAAGGTCTGCACAGCATCAACTTTATGTGGGCGGAACGAGCGCAACTAAACTCAACTGATGCAGAACAAGTGCAATCTGAGCAGCAGCGAACCCCACTCGATCCCACTTCCCACTCGAGACAACGGAAGTCAATTTGTACGGTTCGTTGAATTTTGCGTGAATATTGCAATTTAGAATCAGTTTGAAGGATGTTATGGGTTAGCAACCACCAAAACGATCTGCATTTGAAGCTTGCGTGCGAACAATACGACCAGCTGAACATTGAGGCTAGATAAACTAGGAAAAGTTTTCCATTGTTTGTGAATAGATTAAATCAAAGGTGCACTAAAAATTAAAATATAAATATTCAAATATGCTTACATGGAAAAAGGCTAATAAAATTTGGCTTTTAAGAAAATATTCCCGGTTCTCTTGCACAATAATGAAATACGAAATTTAAATGGTATAAATCCATAATTTTAATTCAAGCAACACAACTTTGGCACATGTACAATGTACAATGTAAATAAATACATATTCTTGAAAAACCTCAAATCAATCAAAAATATTGTATTGTATTGAAATGCGGCCTGCAATCTAGATTGAATCTGACTGAAAGCTGACGAAATGTTGAAAATTGCAGGTTATATTTAAAATTAAAATAAAAAATACTTTTAAAAATATGTACCTTTAAAAAATAGTTACTTTTATTCCCGCATTAGGAACTACAGCTATTATAAATTGCACTAACCTACAGCTATGAATGTTACATGAAAAATCAGTTGTTTATTTTAATGTGTTGAATATTCAAACAAATCGCAATCTATATGAATGACGACCTGAACAATAGATGCATCACACTGTATGTTATGAATTATAATGTCTCTAAGTACTCGTAAATTGCATTGCATATATCGAAGCACAGCTCAAATAAAATATTGTTTTTGGAGAAATCAGTGAATAAATGTAAACTAAAATCAACAATATTCGCTTGCAGTATGCGAAAAATCAACATTACTTTATAACTCATATTGCAATTTTCCCATTTAAATGCAACGCTCACTCAATGGAACCAAATGATACCCCGGCGACTGTTCTAATGAGCAATGAAAACAGATTTATCTTCGGCTTATTGTATTTACTGTACATATTTGTTATTGCGTTTTTTCAGTAGCCACTGCGGCAATAACAATAAAAATTCGATGCCCCTGAGGGCAGATACAAATCGTTAAGCCGTGCGGACAATGGAATGGAATTCGCTTTAAAATTTCTGGAAATTAGTCAGCAGGGGAAACATTTAGCATGATTTTCATAAATTAAACTTTACGCTTGGGTTATTGAACCAGACCGCACAAAAATTGGCATTTAATATTCGATCAAAGATCGTGGTCAGAAATGGATATGCAAATTATAGAAGCATAAACAAAGCTTTAAACAGAAGATTAAGTTGAATTTAAAAGTGCTAATATGTTATTTATAGAAAACTTATCAAAAGCTGACATAAGAAAGATTTGATTATGTAAGCATGACTAATTAAATTTAAGAAGACATCTCAGATCACGGACACTGCGAGGCAAAGAAGTTCGATACAAAGTCTTAAATCATTGGTTGTCTGTTAAAAAGAGGGGAAAACACGTGTTACCAAGAAAGCTAAGATATATCTCTTGGAGTCTTTTAAATGCGTTAATATACTCCGAATTTCTATTAAAAAAAAAACTTTTAAAATTAAAATTTTTTGTTTTCCTTTTGTTCCTGTTGGCTGTTCGTGAATGTCTAAAGTTGCAATGCATTGTAAAAGTTACAATAAGAATATAATGATAGAATGTAATACATTAAGCACGTATAACCTTCAAAAAGATATTCTAAATTAAAAACAGCAAGTTTTAACATTTTTAGTATATTAATGCTCAATATTTATCTTCACTGCACTTTAAAATGAATTTTAAGAAAAAAGTTTAAATATAATAATAGAAAAATCATGTTCAGCTACTAAAAATAAAATTATTATTATTATTTAAAGTATAAAATATAGTTAAAAAGGAGCTGTTTAGTTGCCTTAACACTTGGACAACTCATCTACCGAGGACTGATAAAAAATAAAATAAACTTGTTCAATATTTATAAAATATTGTATAAATAAAATATCAAGAAAAAATAAGCACAATTATTAGGTCAAACATATTCTGGAACATTTTCTAGTCAAATCGCCCCTTCAATGCTTCGCAGAAATGTACACAAAATAACATATGAATCACCCTTAAACACACTTTCCAAGTCGAGCTCTAGTTTAGTTAACGGCACATGCTTCCCACTTCAATTCAATCAACCATAAACAGAAGCCCTCGCCTCGGGCGCTTGTCATGCAGACATCCATGTTGGATGTGCCCCTAGCCACGCCCCCACACCAAGGTGTCAGCACATCGCACGCCTTAATAGTGTGTAGCCCACCTGTGCCGACCCGCCCACGGATGGTTGCGTGCCTAATTGTTAGATGAAGGAAAAGAAAACATTTCGCCTGACTTGCGGTTACCATGACAGCTGCATGGCACTCAATAGACAACAGAGACAAAAGGCAGTGGCATCCTGGAAGCCCTTAGAGACAAATTGAAAAATTTTAGCCAATTAGAATGGAATTTATTAAACGCAAGAATCTCTTCAAATTAGAATATTTACCTAGCCATGTTCATAAAAACATACACACATACGTATATCTTAAATATCAAGTTTATGACTAGCTCTAAAATCTTGAAATAAAATCGTAAATTATTTTGTTTTGAATGAAATTTGTGTTTTCGAAATACC
The DNA here is from genome assembly GCA_035041545.1 of Drosophila colorata. Classification (NCBI taxonomy): domain Eukaryota; kingdom Metazoa; phylum Arthropoda; class Insecta; order Diptera; family Drosophilidae; genus Drosophila; species Drosophila colorata. The sequence goes on from JAWNLD010000013.1 coordinate 6,154,377, forward strand.
GTTGATGAATAACATAATATATTTATGGTGTTTGTTTAATTGCTATTCTCTCATTAACAGTTTAAAAATATAATTTGTATACCTTTTTACCCATTTCTTAAGCATTTTCAATGGGTAATGGGTAAAAAGGGTATAATGGTTTTGTGCAAATGTATGTAACAGGCGAAAGGAAGCATCTCCGACCCCATAAAGTATATATATTCTTAATCAGGGCGACAAGCTGAGTCGATTTAGCTATGTCCGTCTGTCCGTGCGTCCGTCCGTCCGTCTGTATGAACGCAGCGATCACGGAAACTACAAAAGCTAGAGACCTAAACTTTTCGACTATAGATTCTTCTATTCCATACGCAGTACAAGTTTATCGTTTTTTTTTTTGATATATTGCTCCGTTTCATTATTAACGATAAAAATCGATTTTTTAGACTTGGTTTTCTTGGCATATGTCGGAGACTAAATCAATTACTACAGACTTGCGCTTTGTACATAGATTTGGATATTCTTATTAAGCACTAAAAATTTCATAACGATCATACTCTTAGTTTAGAAGTTATTCAAGAATTCATTTTCCATAGTGGGGCCAAGCGCAGCCAATGTGTAAAGTGCTCAGTTTGCTGCGTGCGTTTGTGTGTATGTGTGTGTGTGACTTTGTGAATGTGTGTATAAATGGAAAGATGGGTTCAGGATATCTCCTAGTCGGGAACTCCCGACTAGAGCCATCTTACTTGTTTTGGTTATGTTTTCTTCTCTTTTAATAAGAAAGAACTATTTGACGCAAGTTATATATTTTCATATATTTATATATATATATATATAATAATATTGAATAATTAAATAAGCAAATGGCAGTGATACTTACATTTAAATCTTTATCATAAATATCACGATAGGAACCAAGCAATATTATACGTATAAGCTAGCCAGACAGTAAATTCTATACGATCCCTTCTTAAGCATTTCCTTTCTTGTTTATTTATTTTATAAAGTTACTTAGATAAAGTTCCTGTCCCGTTATTTGATATATTTCGGAATTGTTGTCAATAGCAACGTGTTCATCAAATCGCGCTTTCTACGCATTGAAACGTAAGCATATTTCACCGAAATGTCATAAAAACGCAGCAAAGTGTGAAAATTTGTTTTATGAAAAAAGGCAAACCGAATGAAAACCATAAATTCTATTGATGACTGGCCAGGCAGGACCATCGAAGCGGCTAAGCAGCCAATTTCAGGACCGAACCCAAAAACACCGCCCGCTGTCCGAGTTCAACTTTTGCAAATGGCCAAGTTTGAGTTGAAAAAGTGGGAAAAGCAAACAGAACGAAACAAAATGAAAACAAAATGCACAAAATGCTTATTTGCGGTTAACCACAAAACTGTAAACTAATACCAAGTAAGTAGTAGAAACATGTTGGCACAGGGGTTCGAAGAGCGTGTGCAGGGGAAAGTGTTTAGGTTGAAACCCATGCTGACAGCTGATTTGAAAAGTCTCTAAGTTGACTTGGCTTAATTCAAGTGAAAATTGCATTGTGTCCGATTTTAAATATGTTTAGACTTCGACAGATAATAATTTGGGTCAAGGTTAGGTTCCCTGGGGTAGGGTTTAGTTGGGTTGGGTTGGATTTGGGCTGGACGTTGATCGATGAACGTGAGTTGGGTCGTAATTCTACGCAGGTTTTGTGATTCGGTTGATTGAGTTTCGTTTATGGCACAAACTACTTAAAAGTGTCGTTCATTTTCAAAGGGCACAGCGAAAGTTTAAAGTAGTTGAAAATTGTATTAATGAAACGAAAAGTTAACGCAATTAGCTGAAAAATCGATTGGGCTAATAGAGAATGGGTTACCAGATTTACGTTATTTAAAAAATTTAATACAAGAAATATTAACAGATAATATTACTCGAAATTATTTTAAAAATAAAATATAAATATTGCAATAAAGACGAAAATAATAGTTTCCAAATTAAATGCATTAAGTGAATTTTGTAAATGGGAAATTCTTTTCTTTATTAGATATATACTTTCTGTGAAGAGCGCTCACATTTTTAATGTACCTATTTAAATTCAATTCAAATGGTATATTGTTATTTTAAATGAATAACAATGTTAATTTAATATTTTTTGGTTTTTTTATATAGACCATAATATTATACGATATTTTATTAACTTTACGCAATATATTTTACTTGAATAATTTAAGCTCACATAATGCTGTAATGTCAATTATGTAATATTGTTAATGTATTAAAGAATAGTTTTAAGCCGCAAAGTTTTACGATGAGCCATAAATAAACTGCTTAGAGCTTTATGAAACTATTTAAAATTTGTTTTTTCATATTATAATAAAATGATTTGAGTATTATAATAATGTTAAAAACAAAAAATTTGAATATGTGTATATTACAGTCAAAGTAAAGTTAAAAGCGTTTCAAATGTCGGATATAAAGTATTTGGCAAGCCTTCCATCCAAAAACCTTTTTTGATTCCGCCGCAAATTCCAAACATTGTTAAACGCTCATTAAAAATTTAAAGAAAAAACAGCAGGCAAAGTAAAGAGAGAAAAACTTGAACAGAAATTGAAATTAATGCGGCTGTTAAAATTTTCAGACAGCTTGATAAAAAGCACAAAAAAAAAGTTGCACAGCATTTGACCCGCTGAACCCTGACACGGCACGCGCCCTCTTTGAATTTTAGTTTTTTTTTCTGGTTGTTGTTGCCATGACGCTTTTTCACAAACAAATTATGTGTAAATGTTAAATATGTGTACATATCTTAACGCGTGTGCATATATGTATATGTATGTATGTACGCCTGTGTGAATGTGTATGTTACGTCAGCCTATCTGTCTTCAAAAGTAACCAGGCAACTTTTGCTCTATGGGTCAGGGGAATTGTTATTTCTCATTATGGATTGCCTGAGTGCTTAATTAATTGCGCCGCTAACTTGACTGTCATGTGCAGCTGTACAATTAATATTAAAACTATGCATATCATTTAAATTTTAACAAATACGAACAGACGCCATGCGTGCAGCTTATGATAACAAATAATCATAAATGCTAATTAAATCCATGTATAGTTTAAATAAAAGCCATTTTTAGTTGCAGTAAGCATTAGACAAACAATTACCATTAAACGGCAAGTGACATCAACGACAAATCAGCCACTTTATTTAATCAATTCTAACTCGGTCCAACAATTAAAAGCGAAAATAAACACAATCAAAAATATGGAGGCTGCATTTAAGAGGTCGCGGCCTGCGCAAATCCTAAAGTAATAACAGCCTAAAACAAGCGGGCAAAAGTCTTAGTGCTTACGAGTGCGGAAGTGGAAGTCACAAAAAGTTTTAAATCTTACATTTTTGTTTTATCTTCTCTCTCGATGAAATCATCAGTACTCTCAAATACTACCTAAAATAATTCTAGCCTTAAAATTGAATGACGTTTAATATTGATTTTTTTGAGTTACGCATGCGGAAGTACACAATAGAAACGGTTTATTTTTAAAGTAGATTGTCAAAGAACATAGAAGAGCTGGCGCATTATATTTATAAGAGATTTGAAAATAACCATACATAACTTCATATTTTATTAATTTTACTGGAATCCCACAACGACGTTCCGTCTACCGACTTCCGCTTAAGAATTAATTTTTTTTATCGTCCGCCAAACAATATAATTATGTCAAGCTTATCGGCGGGAATTACCGACTACTGCAGTGCGCCTTATCTGTCCGCCTAGTCGCCAGCATAAACTGCGACATTTTATAAGCTGAGCCCTATCGTACCGAAAGACCTTTTTTTCTGTTTCTGAATGAAGTAATGTTTGCTAAGCAAACACAAAAGCGTCTTAACAGGACCACTTGATAACAACATTTCATTTAGGTATACAATTGGACGTGTTTTTAAAGTGTGTTTTATCAAACCAAATATTACTAAACTTTTGGAATAACAAACAAATTTTATTTGTGCTATTTTTATACGACAATTTGTATACCAAAAGCTTGCCAATAATGAACGTTATCAGACTGTATTAAATATTTAAAATTGAGTATAAAAATACGTAATATTTTAAATATATAATTCAATAGACTGGTGTTTCATGAACTGACTTTCTAGCAAAACATTCGATAGTGGATTATTGTTATACTTATTGTTAGTTCAATTAAATAAAATAAATACGCTTTTTATCCTAAAGAGATATATCCAAATCAAATCAAAGACGCGATATTTTCATGTTCTTTTTATGAGGTATTAATCAGCTTATTAAAAAGTTATCAATCCGTTAACGGATATGTTGGCCAAGCGCGTGAAAATGTGTGTAGGGAAGTAAAGTATTTTATTAAAAATGAAAATTAAAATGAAAATGAACATGAATATTAAATGTGTAGTCATTAAGAGCAGATGACATATGATGGCAGCCAACTAATTTGCCAGATAATTAAAAGAAAATACCTTTAATTTGTAGTAAAGATTCCAAAAAGAAGAGTATTCTTTTTTAAACGATAGATAGCTTGCCAATATATAAACAGATAATTTAAAAATCAAAAGATTTTTTTTTGTTATTATTATTTTTATTATTATATTAATTTAGTTTATTGATAATGATAACGATTACTGATAATGAAAATAAAAGGCGCTATTACGGCAACAACTACATTAATTTACAAGCGTTGCGCTCCCATTTTAATCAACGCACCGCAAGTCGCCTGTCGCCCCAGCGGGAGGGGAATTACGACCATCAACGAAGCCAACACAGTTTATTGTAAAGAACTTGTTAACGTTGCGCTAAGGACAACGTACGATACAACGGAAAAGTGCTTTAAATTTGTTTATGATATGATTATATTCGCAGTGTGCGTTTTTTATAGCAAACAAGCAAATAAGATAACGATAACAATCGTGGCAGGTTGCAATGAGACTTATTGGATGGAAATAACAAAATATGACTTACGACTCGAATTCCATAGAAAACCAATCCGAAATTTGTTTTTCTTCCTAAGAATATAACAAGTTTCTTTTAAAAAGGATATTTAAAACCAACACAAAATAAAAACTTTACACTTTTCGGTAATTAATATTTATATTGTCTTATTGAACTATGACCAGGATATTTGAACTTTTGGCATATTACAAATTTAAACTGATATATTTCACAAAATTATAATAACAATTAAGAGTGTCCGATTAGAAAATAGATGCTTCCTTCTGCCTGAAACTTACATTTGCACAAACCTATTATACCCTTCTTTACCCATTTTCAATGGGAACAAGGTTAATTCATTAATTTAACGTAAACAAACTATTTTGTACTTTTCAGCTACATGCTAAATATTTCCCCTGATTTAAATTTCCAATTACCTACATTATTTCCAATTAAATTCTTTAAAAACACCTTTGAACATTGAATTATCGAAAACCATCAAAAATTTCGCTGTATAATTAAGTGTTTTTCACATAAAATAATGAATATAATTATAAATTATGATTTTTTGTTTGAAAAACTGCCAGCAATTTTTATTGTTTTGCAAATTAGCATCATGTCTGGAAGCAATCTCTAAGCTAACCACTGCAATAATTTTCGACCTACAACAACTATTCAACATTTGACAATTTGATTGTGCTTAGATAAAAAAAGTTATTATGCTGAAGAATTAATTTGTCACAAGTATCTTACGCCGATTTGTTGAACCACAAAAATTAAATGAAATTTAATTCACTATGCAACTTTTTCCCCATTGTGACCAAATAACCTTTCATTATATAAGCCTGCACTGGCACCAATTTGAAATGAGATAAAAAATACAACCGCTAAAACTCGTTCAAAAAACATGCTCTATGACAAAATAGTGTACGCAAAATTTGACTGGTTAATGTTCGTTAAGCGAATACCCAGTTTTTGTAGTCTCTGGAAATGATTAGGTTTTAACTCGGGAAAATTAAGTGCTCTGAAGGCAAACGGAATATGTCTGAATTCGACTTATTCTGAATACAAATGAAAACCCGTTTTCGAAAATTTAAACCAGTTAAATTGAAACCACAATTTTAAAATAGAAGGGAAATATATATATTTTTTTAGGAAAATCTGTTTGTTTGAAAATCAACATTTTTAAATATTTTAAAGTTTCATCTCTATTGGACAATTGTTAAATACTTAGTTTTTGAAAATCAATAAAATTTATTTATGAAAAAAGATAATATGGTCAATTATTTTTAAATAATATTACAAAGATATTTAACTTTCTTAAAGTTAATTTTTTTCATTAAAAACTCTTTTGGAAGAAAGGCTTTTTTTATTCAATCTCCCACTATATACACCCTTTACAATTTTATTTTGATACAGGGTACGAACAAACATAATCTAATATCAAAACTCAAATATGTGTGGGCAACCACAAACGGGAATTTTTGTAATAGTTGCTGTTGTTGGCGATAAAAAGCCGGTCACCCAGCGCCAAAATCAAAACTCAACACAAAATAAACAAAAAGAAAAAAGGCAAATTAACAACAACACTAACGGAAACCTCGTAATACGACAACAACAACAAATAAGTGTGCGTTTAAAAATACTTTTAAAATATAAAAAAAACTTACATCACACACATTCACAATTCACATTCACTACAACAACAACAGCAGAAAATGCAATTTGGCTGCGGCTATTGTGAATATTTGGTGTTGTTGCTGTTGTTGTCACTGTTACTGTTGTTGTTGTTGCTGACGCTGTTACAAGTTTGAAATTTGATTTCTTTTGATTTTGCTTTTGCTTGACATTATGCTTCCTTCTTTATTTTATCTTCTCTTTTCAATTTTTTTTTTTTTTTTGGGTGAAAATAAAAGAAATTTTGAGTAGAAAAACGCGCGGCCCAAATTGAGCAGACGATCGTTGTTGTTGTTGCTGCTACTGCTGCTGCTGTGGGCCTCATGAATGAATTGCGCGATTAAAAACACAAAAGGCGTGACGAGTCGAACAACAACAACAGCAACGAAACGAGTTTTGTGGCTGTGGCTTTGGCTTTGAAAAAATAAATAAAATAAGATAAGCGCAGAAAATGTAGGCGAAAGAAAAAGAAATGAACGCAGGCTTTAAAAACTAACACTAAAATGCTAAAACGAACCGATGCAACAACAACAACAGCAACAATTGGTGCACATAGGCCTACTCACTCACACAAACACACACACACACACACGGACACAAAGCAGACAGCTGATTTTTGGCTGCCTGCTCTCTTCTTGCCAATTAGAATTGGTTTATTTAGGTGACGCACACACACACACGCAAACAAACGCAAACACACACACACACATACACACACACGGATAGGCTGGCAGGCCGCACGCTTCGTACATTAATATTGTGTGTGTTACACTTGTTTTTATTGCAGTGATTGCATTTGGCTTGGCGCAGGCAGCAGCTTTTTTGCACTTTGCATTCTGGCTTTTGGTTGTACACACCTTGCACTCACACTGCTGGGCACGCTTTGTTTTGTTTTGCTTTTTTACGATGCTTTAAGTGTTATTTGGCGAAAATCTCATTGTTAGTTTCCAATTTCTTGTTGGAGCACTTATTGGCACGCGCGTAGCCACCCGCACGGTTGGAAATTTCTTTACAGACTGTTTACATTGCGCTGTTAACGGGCAGTTTGTGCATTAACAGCTGTTGCTAATGTTGGTATTTAACTTTCTGGCATTTTTTAGCGTCACTGTAAATGTTACTGTTGGTTTACAGTTTGTCAAATGCTGTGAAATGGTAGTTACATTTTTGATTACTAAAAAAATGTAATTATGTGCGTTGTTTATTGACATTTCACAATTTACAGTAGCAGAGAAAAAATGTAATTTTATATCTTAACACCTTTACTAAGTGTTTTCTCACAAAAGTAAAAAATAATTGGTTTTAATTGTAAATGCCGGTTTTACTGATACGAATGTTGTGGCTGTTAATTAACAGGGTTGCCACTTTTCTAATATTATTTTGCCATTCAAACAAACAGAAAACTGGTAAAATAGTCGTTAAAATTTATTTAAATTTAAATTGCAATTATTTCGTTTTCATAGCTTATCTACTAACAAATTTAAAAATAAATGTCTTTTTACATTAAAGCAATTTTAAACAACAAAAAAATTGTATTAACTAAAAAAAGTGCAGAAAATGTCATATTCCATAAAAGCCATTTTTAGCTATTTTTTATAATAATTTTGCACAAAAGCAATTTTTTTCTAAATAATAAAATTATTTAATTTAAAAAAAAAATTTATTTTTAAGGCGTGTCGTGTTGTGTCCAAATTTCATATTAAAAGTCATGTAGTGTTTAATTTTCGAGCAACAAAATGAAACTCAGGGCATAATCATTATTTTTGAGATTTATTTGTATTGCTCAAAAGCAATGATTAAGGCCTGAGTTTTAATAATTTAACATAAAACTAATCAAAAACTTCTGAGCTATAGAATAAAATATAATAAAAACCATTACAGTGTAACTTTTATAATAGAACTCCTAATGTTCGAGGTCCCATTTAACTATTCTTAAAATAACATACGACAGGATTTAGTTTCTTTGCTTTAGCAATCGTAAAGTTTACCACTGTTGCCGCCATATAATTTTAGGCCACAGTTTAGCAAATCGTTTTCGTTTCGCATGCAATAGTTAAAAAGAGAAAAAACTAAGAAAAGAGCCAACAATTACAGCATCAATCAAATGGCTTTAAATTCCTCAGTGTCTAATTGAACATAATAACAGCAGCCCACAAGCAGGCCAAGTCGAAGTCCCTGTCGAAGTCGTATCATTAGCCGACATTTCCTTCACTCCTGCCTCTGCCACAGCGTCTGTGCTAGGCCTCCTCTACGCGTCCTGCAGCTGCTTGGCAGAGTCAACCAAGCAGCCAAGCAATCAATCAATCAATCAATCGCTCAGCATACTTTTTGCAACTTAACATTTCAATCGCACGCCAAAGTAGCCGTCGGCATGCAAATGGCAAATTGCAAACTTGTGGCCAACAGCCGAGGGCCAAGAGCCAAGAGCCAACAGCCGAGAGCTGTTGACGATAATGATGACTGGTTCTGGCTGGTTAGCAAATGTTTACCGTCCAAAGTGGCCAGAAAAGCGAGGCATTAAGCGAAATGGATATGCTCTTTTAATGCGCCCAGATCGACAGGTGCAAACAGGCTGCAAAAATTAAAGCCAGATGCGGCCAGTTTTAGATAAAGTGAGATAAATACATTTCTAAGCTGTTCAATAAAAATAATACTTTCGCCGGGATGTAAGTGGTACTCAAAAACAAGTAAGAACGTTGCAGTCGAGTGTAACCAACCAATACTCGAGCACAGCTTAAAACAGTCGAAAACGGTCTTAATTGTGAATGTTCCTTTAAAAAATATAGATTTTTCTAATTTGTTCGGACGGGAGTGCACGTGTCTGAAATATTTCAGCTCGATATTTAAAGAAGGTCGTCAGTAATCAGTCTGGAAAATTTGTTGTACCTAGCTATGAAACTTAGGGAGATATATAGATTAAATCGAAGTGCCACACCCCCAGTGGGCGTAGCCAAAAAAGCATAATACTTTATCTGTCGCGGATATACACGAGTGTATGTTCCAAGTTCTAAGTCTCTCTAAATCTACTCTTTTCACTTCTTAAGCGAGTATAGAAAGTTAACCTGACAGTTTGCTGTTTATACTACTACCAATAATAATAAAAATATCTTTCAGTTTTATTTTTAGCTGAGCACAACATCAAGAAAGCCTTTTATTTACATTTTGCTTACAAATAATTGGTTTGTGTAAATTGCACCAAAACGTTAGGAAAACAATTGTTTTGCATTGTACAATAATTAGCTGGCGTTAAGCGCCAGAAGGTTCCAGGAATCCCAAAATCCGGAAATTCAATTAAAGTCGCTGGCATATTCAGACACCTGCTGGCAATTAATAAGCTCAACGGAACACAAAGGCAAAAGGCAGATATTGGCATGCCGTACGTTAAATACCCTTGCTCATGTGTATATTTATATATAATTGTGTATTGTTGAGTCCTACCTTCCTATGCCTTCCTATATTTTTATTTATTATTGTATTTGAGCAGCAAACAAATACCATTTTATTAGCTTTCTATTAAAAACTCAGCATTTAATTACAGAAAATTGATAAAATTTTATAAAAACAAATGCCATTAAAATATTCAGCAAAAATTAGCATACTAAAACAATATAACAATATATTAAGTTTATAAATTTAAGCTCACACATATGAAAAATAAGTGTATCCCACAATTCTTGTTAATACCCACAAACCAATTTCGCGGAAAATATTTAAAGAAAACAGGGAAATTTTGTTTACATTAGGGCACATTTTCTAAAACAACCGTATAATTTTTACTTATATATGAAATATTATTTTACTCTCTAATTATAAAAAAAGTAGAATTAATTTGTACTTTCATTTGAAACATGCACATAAAGAATACAAATAAACTTTTGAATCAAATCAAATTTGTACATTCTCCAAATGTAAAAATACAAAAAAAAATTTAAGAAAATATTTTTAATTGTATAAAATCTGATGCAACCACTAACTAACATCTTAATTAACTTCTAATGTTTATTTACTTATTTATTATTTGTATTTATTTATCTATATATATACATATTTAAAGCTTGTCTTCTTTGGAAGCACATTTGAATATTTACGCTGATGAAAAACAATAAAAATATTTTATTTGAAATAAAAACTTTATGGGTTAGGGGTTGCATGTTCCCTAATAAAATTATAATACCCACTGCAAGCGTATAATAAAAAAAAACCTGGAAAATAAATTTACACTTACAGCAATCGCCGAGGCGTAGGGACTTGTGTGGGTGTGTGTGGTTGTGTGTGGTTGTGTGTGGTTGTGTGTGGTTGTGTGTGGTTGTGTGAGGGTGTTTGTGTGTGGGTGTGCGTGAGGATGGAAGCTACAGGCAGTTTATTTTAAAATGCGCTGCCTTACGGTAGGCAACAGGCAACAGTTTTGTGTGTTTGTCAATGCAGCTGAAGGAAATTTAAAGAAAATATGAGACCCTCTGCACAGCTCTGCCCCGCGACGAGAGTTTACCAAGGCGGAAATTAAACTGTTGTCTGTTTATGGCAAATATTAAGGAAGCCATAGGCGAATCTTCGTGCCGTTTGCGAACGATTTGACACTTCGTAGCTAGGTCTTGAAGTGAAATATTGTACTCGAAAATTCCTTCAAAATGTGTCTTAAAATTATAAACCTCATAAAGAAACTACATATAATATATATACATATAAATATAAAAAAGGAAAAAAAAAAATGCAGCAAAATAAAAATTGGAATTTAAAGCTTAAAATACAAATTCTTTACTTATACAAACAATTAAAGAATTTCGAAATTGAATCCGGCCTAACCGGTGTCAAAAGTACGTTAATAAGCATTTGGCTTGAATCAAGTCTAAATTTCTCATGTTAACGAAACTGTACCGAATCATGTATAAATGGCATTCTTTTGAGACAAAAAATTCTTGATTCAATCCCATTTTCACCTAGAAAAAATACGCATGAAACTATTAAATTAAGCTATTAAAATTAAGCTCGACTTAGTCTTAAAAGAATTCCAGGTTTAGCTTAAAACGAGCTTATAATATTCTTGAGTCAATCCCATTTTAAATAAAACTCATTTAAAATACAATTTTTAATTTATTTTCTTATAATTGGTGTACCAATTATTTATGAATAAACAATTTTAATTCGACTTTAAAATAAAATGCTCCTTGGTTTTATGTTTTTATTTGTTCACACACTTATTTACTTATTTGGTTACTATTTACCCTACAAAAGAAAATGGAAAAGCATATTTTAAAAACAAAGTAAGCTGAAAATACATTCAATTGAATTAAAAAACATTATGAAATAATTACAGCAAATTCAAAGCAAATACCGGCAAAAGCCCACCAAAATTTCGGGTTTATTACTCAGGTGCTCTTGTTATGGGTGAGCCAAAGGGCGGAGAATTTGGTTGATGACTAGGATGCCAAGGACTAAATGAGCAAGAACTTGGATTGTGTAATGGACAACATTGACATCGCCTCGCTCTCTTCGGAGCAGCGCAAAGAGAACGCAATTAAGTTGAATGCCATTGAGAGCTTCGATGACATCTACAAGACCTACAGGCCGACCCCATATACACCCGAGTCAAGCTCCTCAAGCACGTCCACCCTAAAACAAGGAGATACACCGACCACTGAGACAGACGATGAATCCAATAACCCAGCCTCAGCTCCGACTACGATAAGTTGCAAGGAAAACAATGAAAATGAAGAACAAGAAAAGGAGAAAGAGAAAACTAAAGACGGTACGTTAACATCGGAAAAACCCACAAACTCTATGGAACAAGCCAACAATGAGGAACTGCCGAAGAATTTGACAAAGGATTCGTAAGATTTGAACATTTTGGAATTAATTGCACTTGAATAAGTAAATTGTGTTTGTAGCTCAACTTTTCGCATTACTTCCGGTGAAATAGCAAAAGAATCCTCTCAAAAATGTGATCATGGTGGCACTGAATGTCAATGTGAGTATTCAAATAAATACCCTCAATTAAAATCAGTTCTTAATCTTAATATATTTGTAATTGGTACTAGATAATCAAATGATTTATACATATGTTTCTATATTAATAACAGTAATAATTATATTTTCCAGTTTAGAGTTGGCAAATTTTACATTTTAGTTTTAATTCTGGCTTACCTCTCAATAATACTGTTATTCTTTGTATGCACAATTAATCCGAAAAACAAAACATAAAAAAAATAAATAGGTGGTTCGGTTCAGGGTTCGAACCAATGCCTCGCCCAGTATTTTGGTCTGAACCTGGGTTCTCCGCGTTATTTTTAATTTAAAAGGAACACTTTATATTTATTTAATATATAAAACTATATGGATTGCTAATTTTTGCTTAATTTTTATTAAGAGCTAGACAATCTGTTAAAAAATTCTCATTATATTTTATTTAAAAGCAAAAATTAAGTTTTAAGACTTATGCATGTTTTCTTTTAAGAAAATCTCAAAATGCAATTATTTCTGATTATTCTTGTTTAATTGTGTTATTATAAAAATATAAACTAAATCGTTTGGGAATAATTTTTATATATATTTATATTGGCCAGATTAGAAATAGCTGGCAATAGCTGTTAAGATTTTTCTTACTTATTTTTTTCTAATCATATTTTCATATTTCCGTTTCTGGGTTCTTATCATACACCCGCCTACATATAAGACATTTGCAAATTTCTGACCCTAGAGTCTCTTTAATAATTATTAAAATTTTAAAATTATAAATAAAATTAAAAAATATATATTCAGTGAAATTCCCCATTACGGACAGGCCTTATAACCAATATATAACCTGACGCGGACACTATGTTTCAAACCATTTTGATAAAAAAAATTCCTCATTAACGGACAAAATTAAAAAATCCCAAACAAGCTTTTTAAAAATTAAAAATAAAATTGGCGAAATTAGAGCAGGGAATTTCGATGCGTATGCAAGGCGACTCAAAGACAACGTTCTTCTATTTCCCTTCACATACCACCGAACTTGTATTTGTACTTAAAAATATGTAATGTAATTTCGTACAAAATATTAAATAGAAGACAATTTGTGAACACTTGGATGCAATATAATTTAATAATATCATTTTTGTGACCCCCCTCCCCATAAGCGGACATCTCCCATAACCGGACAAAAACATTGCGACGGGGAGTGTCCGGTTATGAGGAATTTCACTGCAATTTTAAACAATTAGATATCAATTTATGAAATATATATAAAATTGAAAAATTATATTTAAAATTAACAAAATTGTATATAAAATTAAAAAATGAATTTGCAATATTCTTTCCACAGTTGGCTGCAGTATGAAATCAAAGAACAGTGTTAAATTTGCAGAAGCCACCGGCGGACAGGAGGAAATGACAGCCGCTGAATATTATGGCCAGCAGATGGCAATGCAAATGGGAATGGGAATGGGGAGTGGAATGGGTATGGGTATGGGACAGAGAATGGGACAGGGAATGGGACATGGGCATGGGCATGGGCATGGGCATGGGCATGGGCATGGGCATGGGCATGGACATGGGCATGGTTGATAACAACTACAATTATTATGGCTACAATCCGGCACACCATGCAGCAGAGGCTCCTCAGCAATATCACTGGCCGGAGGCGGACTATTTGGGCCATTCCCAGTTCCAGGCAATGTCCTATCCCAGCTTTAACAACTACGTGCAGTTCCCGTCGCAGTTGCAGTACCACCAGCAGTACCACCAGCAGCAGCAGCAGTTGCAGCAGCCACAGTCCCAGTCAGGAGGAAGTTCTAGCCACTTTGGCATGCCCACATCCGGCAGCTATTACCCGGACAGCAACTCGAGCCTGGCGACGAAGGCGAGCGGCTCTGGCGCCTCCATCGATGGCAAAGCGGAAGCCAGCACGGAATGCGTCTCCAGAGACGCGTCGGCCACGGACTGGTCCAGTCTGGAGCAGGAGCAGAGCTTTGAGCTGCCCGAGTCCATGTATATGCGCCAGTGTCAGGTCGGGCAGCCGGTGACCCGTTCAAGGGGCTCCGGCGCCAGCATGGACGGCAGCGGCCACGCCCCGAACATGGCCACGTGCCACGGCGGCCTGTGCAGCCTGAATTCCGGTGCGCTGCCCAGCCTCAGCTCCATGGAGTACTGCTCCTGTAATCTCAGCGGCGAGAATGTCAGCTGCCGCATGTCGGGCAGCCTCAACGGCGGCAGCATTCCGCCCAGCATCAGTGGCGGCGGCTGCGGCATTGCGCCCAGCGCCCCAATGGGCTGTCCCCCATCCTCAGCGGAGTGCATGCAAATGCCCTGTGGGCCGCCGCCTCCGTGCGTCCATATACCGCCACCTCCGTGCCCGCCGATGCACTGCTGTTCACACTATCCACCGGCCTGCGCCTGCTCGGGCAACTGCCTGGACGTTGAGGGCTTCATACAGAAGGTGCGCCTAACGCGCCCGTCGTGCATGCCCGGCTGGATGCCCTGTCGCGGCTGTTGTCCGCAACTAGAGCCCAGCTGCTGTGGCAACGACACGCTGCAAACGCAAACCGTTTACAGCTCCGACTACAAGCCGTATTGTGGACCCGGCAACAACTTCACGCACTTTCCCAACTGCGGCTCCTGCGGCGGCTGTTCCAGCTGCAGCAGCTGCTACAGCTGCCCACCCCCGATGTGGTAAGTAGAGATCACGCAGATCACTCTCACCCGGTCTACTCTCTGTCTGCCCAGTCCCAGCTACCCTCCGCCGCCCTGTGCACCTCCTCCAAGTGGTTGCTGGATGATGCCTCCGCCCGGCTGCGCCTATGAGATGCCTTGTCCCACCAGCTGCGGAGTTCCACCAAGCGCCTGCCGTGGCCCACCTGTCAGCTTTAGCTATCCGGCGCCGTGTTCTTACCCCGCACCTTGCTCTGCTCCTTGTCCGGCTCCGTGTCCTCCCCCTTGCCCCCCACCCTGTGAAATGCCTTTGGAAGGCGGCTGCGTTTTACCGCCCCTCGGAACCGTCGTCTCGCAGGCAACCAGCTGCAATCTCAGCCAATACTCCAGTAAGCAGAGGAAACTCAACTATATATAAAGTATCATGTTTCAGATCCTCTCCTTACAGCATGTATTTAGCTTAGAATATATTTAATTGGCAACAGCTGCGAAGAGAGGGCCTTCCACGCCTGGAAGGGATTACAGGATTACATATCATAAAATTTGAAAAATTATACAATAAACTATAAATTGAATACAGCAAAAATAAATGTTTTCACTTATTTAATTAGCAGAGATCTCAAATTTATATTTTATTATTATTATTATTATTATTATTATTATTATTATTATTATTATTATTATTAATAATAATAATATTATTATTATTATTATTATTATTATTATTATTATTATTATTACTATTATTATTATTATTATTATTATTATTATTATTATTATTATTATGACACATAGTGCCACGGTACACAGTTTAGTTATTATTACACTGTGAACGAGTATTGGCTGTCGGTTAGACCCGACTAAAATGTTCTCACTTCTTTTGAAATTAAACTGATTTAAAAAATTAAAAATTACGAACCAATTTTCGAACCAAACATATATGTATCTTATAGATGTGGAAAGCCCTTTTGGTAAGGCATTAGTTCGAACCGTGAACCCAACAACAAACTTTTTTGTTTTTAGTTTTGCAGCTATGCCAGAAACTTAAAGTATCTTACAGATTTATTAAAAAATATGCAAGTATTTAAATACATTACTAAAACGGTTAGATAAAACAAATGGCTAAAAGGTTTTCTTTATTCCAGGAATTTAATTTTTGTGATTTGTGATTATCTCAGATTATTTGATTTATCTAAAAATCAATTGTTTATCGAGCAGTAAATTGAGCGACAAGATTGTATATATGTTGCATTAAATAGTCAACATATATCTCTTCAGCTTCTCATTAAAAAATGTAGTATATACATATATATATTTTTGTTTACTTTTTGCAAAAAAAAGCACGTCTTTCACACTTACCAAAACCCAAATATCAATGCTGCATGTGAGAATTCTTGTTAAATTTGCATTTCCACCAGTTTACATTTCATTTTCATCCTTTCGCCAGCAGCTTCCTGTGTGATCTGCATAAATTTTCATGAATTTACCGAATTACCGAGTATTTTTTGGGCACTTCTGCTCCTGCCCCCAATTTTGATTTGGTGTTAGCCGTGTGCTTGTTTCTGGCCCACACTCAACTAGAAATTTTATTGCATAAAGCCATAAATTCAACGTGTTGGCTTCCATGTCTTTTATGTGTGGCCTCAGCTGTCAGGAGATTCTGATGTCATTTGAAATGGATATGGCTGAAACGTAGGAGGAAAACAATCAAAGCATATTTTCGTTTTAGAGCAGGCTTTTCCGTCCGTTTAACTTACGAAGTTTAGTTCACAGCTCCGTATTTCCTTTGAATAAATTTGTTGGTTAGCTTTTTCCAAACAATTTGTTTATTTTTCCTCGCTCGTTCACGTTCTAGTTTATTAATAGTTTCTTCAATGGTTATTTCAAATATGCATATCCATCTGGTTTCGCTAAACCATTTAATTATTTTATTAAACACTTTTTATACCGCAACACATCATCCTATTACTCAAAAAAAAAAGAAAACAGAACTTTTTTATATGTAGACGTTTTTTGAAAAAATGTTTATTACAAAATATTGCATTGACAATTAATTGTTTAATTGTTGCTCCATTTAATTTCAGTTATTACAATTATAAAAATGAAATTAAATATTTACTATGGATGAGTAGATGAAAAACGTAGCACCAAGCACACACATACAAGCACAAGGGTTAAGCTGACAAATTAACTTGAGCTTGAATAATTTCGAATTTAACAATATAATTTCATAAAGCAACTTTACCTATTTAAGCGTGTTACTTAAATAGTAAAATATTAGCACAGGCTGCAAAACGGTTTCGAGTTCTATAAACAAAATTATTTTGGGTGCTTGCTGTGGCTTTTTAGCTGCTACAACTTTCGTTTGATGCGGAAAAACTATAAATTAATTTTGATTTGATTATCATTTTACAATTGCATTTAACTATGGTATTGTATTTTGATATTTAGTTAGACCATTTATTAAATTAACATTTAACTATTTGCATTTACTTTAGGTTTACAATTTACGGTACTCCACGGGGCCAGGCAGCAGCCTAGTTCGACTTTTGATTGCATCTGCTATGGAATTTTCTGAACAATGACATATGGTGTAAAAACTTCTCTCCAAATATGAACAGCTAAATTTTGATCTGTAAACTGCGATATAAGTTATTTAATCTCATATTTGTTATCTCTTTGATGATGCTCGAATCACAGTTATATCGAAATCGTTAATATTGGGAAATACTTCTGCTGGCCAACTGTACGAGCATCTATTTTATGTGTTTATTGATTTGTTTTTTTGTTTTTGTTGTTGTCTCTTGTATTTTTGTTTAACATTTAAGTTATTGGAATTATATATCGTTTCGTTTTGTTTGCTTGCGATGCTGGTGGGGCTGGAAGTTTTATAGTTAACATACACACATATAGACAATATACATATGTAGTAGGCTATATAAATCTAGGTTTGTTTATGCGTTGACAAAAAATATAAATGTATGTAATTTAAATGTTTTAAATCCTGTTACAGGATTTGCTTCAGCTATTAAGTAAAATTACAATAAAACAAAATATATATACACATATATACGCATGTATATATGCATACACATATATATATATATATTATATATAATATATATAATATTAAAACATTAATTAAAGAATACAAAATACAATTCAAATACGAATACAGATACAAATATTCATATGTGGTTTATCAGTATGTGTAATGACAAAAGTATAAATTTGATTTATGTAGTTGTTTTTGTTTTTGTATTTTTGTTTATGTTTTTTATGCAACAAATAGCATCACTGGAATAGTTTTTGCCACGCCCTGCCACAAGGAGGCGGCAATTTAATCGAGTGGTCTTTTCTTGTATAGTTTTTTTACGTTTTCTTGCGGCCCTTTCAGGCCCGTTCTCTCTTTCTATATATATATATATATATGTATATCGATATATCGATATATAAGTAGACATATGTGAAATTGCACTAAAACTAAATGCTACAACATTTAAAAATGGATTTCTCGTTCACGTTATATATATATATAGATGTAGGTAGAAAATCTAGCAGCTCTCATTTAAACCAGTTTCGGTTTTGGCATTTTATTACAAAATATTCTTAAATTTTCGCCATACTTCGATCTCTTAGTTGTTGTTGTTGGTATTTGATATATATATATATATATATATATATATATATATATATAATTACGAATATAAAAAACATTAGCTGCTACATTTCTTTACTTTTGTTTGATTACTTGAACTAAAAATAAGAATTTGATTTTGCATTTTAATATTAAAGTTAAATAAATTTCTTAGTCTTTTCATTTTCCATGTGTGCTTCAGTTACTATACATAATCCATATATATGTATACATAGCAAAAACTTTATATAATTTAATAAACTCAAGCCGCACAACAGCAACAACAAATGCACAGACACACACACACACAGCACACATACACATACAAATACACATTTCTATTTGTATATTGGTTACAAAAAATTTGGCAATTTCGCGCTAAAAATAAAATAAAAGATATTTTCTTTTTCTTTATATTAAACGCTATCAGTTTTGTTCTCGAGTTTCATTGCTGTTGCTGATTGTTGTTGCTGTTTGTTGTTGTTGTTGCCGTTGCTGTTGCTGTTGCAGCTGTGTGTTCATTTTTTAGGCACATGTTTTCAGAGCTTACACATAGAGCACTTAACGCTACGCATACGATATACTAATACTAATCATATAAAACTTTCATGTGCGCCTTAGCCGCTGCTACGTCGACGGCGGCACCGTTCCATGGCCCACAACATTTGTCAATGCTCTCCGCGCAGCAGCTCCATCAGCAGATTGAAATCCGCTCCATCGCGCGTCTTGATCGTCAGCATTTCCTTGCCCAGCTACAGGGAGAGAGACAGAGAGAGCGAGAGAGAGGGAGACCATTAGTTTTTGCATCTCTGAGATACATTCTCAGTACTCACCTGACACGTGCGCTGCAGATCGGGTATGCGCAGCAGCAGCTCACCAAATTTGGACGGCGTATCGGGATAATGGGCCAGCGTGTAGGCCTGCAAGCCCTGCAGCGCCTTCTCCTGGCACTCGCGCACCTTGACCGCCTCATGCAGTTCCGTGGTATCTGTGGGAATAAACAATTTGTATTTAAGCAGGTTTTCCTTTTTGGCTAGATAATAGCAAATTCTTACCGGATTGCAGCAGCACGATTACCTTCATGGCAACATATTCGTAGCGATCAACGCGCAGGCGTCGCAAGTGATCGGTCAGATTCAACATGCGTTCAATGCAGGCCTGTGGGGCAAACATAAAAAAATTAATTACAATACTAATTACAGCTAGAGGCTTGAAGCTTGGAATATATACTCATGTATTACTGCCTTAGATAGTGTTAATATTTGTTGGCAACGCCCTATGGGGCGTGGCAATTCGATCTAATCTATATATCTCGCTCAGTTTTAAGGCTACTTCAAATTTTGATTTTGGCAGCCTCATCTAGTGATAAAGAAAAAATGTATTTGGCATGCCCAATTGGGGACAGGTAAGCCGCGAAAATCGATATCACCAACAATTTTAGAGTTGGAGTCACCAAAAATCAATATTTTTCCAAAATACAAATATTATTTCCGATTGCTTTCGACAGTTTTCATCTGTTCTTACACTTTGAAAGAGTATTGCGCAGTCGGCTAAGCCCAAGAGCAACGTTCTTGCTTGCTTTTGTTAGAAAATTAAACCATATCCATCAATTGACGTTAAAGAAATCAAGTTATAGTTTGACACACTATGGAAAAGAACTATTCTTTAATAACTTTTGGGTTTATTGTCCGTATGGAACGCGCGTATCTCCAAAAAATCTGGACTGCGTCAATAATTATAATTAATAAAATTATAATTAATAACATTTTAAATAATATGAATCATAGTCATCATAATTATTATTCTTTGTTGTGCAATTTTCGAAGATTGGAACAAAAGTGCATAGTATACAAGTATCTTCGTATCAAAGTTGCATATGTGTCTATGTGCTAGATAATTTACAATCCATATTTACCAACTTTACGAAAATGGAAGTTGATATCTACAAATAAATTTTTTCTGGACATTTCAGTTTACACGTTATTCGTTCTTGAACGAATCTGTTCAACAAATAAGCCCATTAACACTGTAAACTAAATTTATGCGTACATAAGTTAAAGCTCAACCAAACCTTTTCTAACTATCATGAAATAGCAACCATTTACAAAGCCGATGAGTTCAGTTGCAACTCTTAAAGCGTACACTTCCCATCGCTGGTGGAGCTCACCTGCAAGCCATTGGTTTTCGCCTGTGCCAGGGTAATTTTTCTGCCCTGTGACATCTTGATCTCGCCAGGCGTATCGACGGAACGAAAACAGCAGGAGAAGAGGAGCAGTTCACACCACGAGTTGATGAGCAGGCAGATCTGATCGTCAATCTGGCAGAGATAAATATCAATAAATAATAATGTACTCCTGATTTGTAGTCGAGTAATACCCACCGATATGTTCTTGAAGAGCGGCAAACTCTTGCACCATTTGACGATCTTGTAGAGCCGATGATCGGCCACGTTGCAGAGGTGTGCGATCAGATCGGGATTGGCGTTCTCGCCGTTGGACGAGAGACCAGCACTGGCCAGCAGTGGATTGGTCATCTGTTGTGCATTGGCAGTGTGCTGTCCGGCGGAACTCGAACCGCCCGCGGCGCCTGATGAGGAGCCGCCAGATGCGAATGAGGACAGCGGCTGATTGATGCGCGCCAATTCCGCATCGGTATATTGCCAGAGATGCTCCACGTCCATAATTTCCTGGCGGAGCAAAAACAATAATATAATATAATATATATACTATATTATAAATAATAGAAAATTATGAAAAATTGGAAGGGAATTTTCGTTCACATGGAACCACAGTTAACCAGCTCTAGAATTTCTTCACTCTTCAAGTGGGGAATCTATATAAAAAGGCATTTATGGAGAGTTAGAAAAAGTTGAATGGGCGTGTATTCAACAAGGAATTAACGAACAAAGTATTCGCAGCGAATGTGGAAGTTTTCATAGAGTTCAAGCTTCAATAATAATTCTAACATGTCAAAGTTGGTACTTCTCTTAACATGACCCATCTAACGTGTAGGGTTTGGCTACAAGCCCAAAAAAAACAAGTAATAACGTTGCAGTCGGGTGTAACCGACTGCGAAATACTCGTTAACAGTATAATAACAGCGTAAAACAGTCGAAAATGGTCTTAACTATTATTTTTTCAATTATTATTAATTTGTGGCGGCGGAAGTCGGCTCGGTCTGTAGAGAACGTCGCCAGAAACCTGTCTGGCAAATTAAAATTGTGGGCGATGTGCATTTTCGCGGTGTGCCCGCGCCAAGTGGGAGTGCCAAATAAATTTTTCTTGATTTTTAGAGGAGGTCATTAGAAATCTATCTGCAAAATTTGGTGTATCTCGCTCTAAAACTAAGGGGAAGTACATATAGATAAATATACATATATATCTACGAATATATCGAATTGCCACGCCCGCAGTGGGCGTAGCCAAAAAATCTTCACATTTTATCTGACGCGGATATACACGAGTATATATTCCGAATTTCACGTCTTTAGCTTCAATAGCGGCAAAAAAAATGTCGTTCATACGGACAGACGTTGCGTTCATAGGACATTGCACAAAGCCAACATACTCGTTTCTTTTCGTGAACGAAGCAATATATAAATAATATATAAAATATAAGAAAAATTATGTAAAATATAAATAAAATTATATCAAATATATATAAAATTACATAAAATATATATAAAATTATACAAAATATAAATTCGAATCTAGCTCTCACCTGCAACAGGGCTGGAATGCGATGGCTGAGCGGCTCCGTCTGCTCCGTCTTGATGGATGCGCCGAGACTGGGACTGGCCGGCAGTGAGTTGGAGCCTCCGCCGCCGCCGAAGCCGTTGAGTGAACCGTGTTGGTGTTGATGATGTTGTTGTTGCTGTTGCTGCTGCAATCGCTGCTGCTGGTGGTGGTGCTGATGCTGTTGTTGGTGTTGTTGCTGCTGCTGCTGCTGATTGGCAACGGCAGCGGCGGCTGCAGCGACCGCCGCTTGGTCCGGACTGAGCAGCGGACTGAGCATCGAGTTGGGCAGCGTGTAGGAGCATTGGTAGGTGGAGCGACCGCCACGCGTGCGATCCTCGCGTATGGCCTCCAGTTTCATGCCCTTCTGTAGGCACTTCTCGAAGCGGCACGCCGGGCACTTCTTGCGCGTGGAGATGCTCACCTGGCAGGGGCCGCCGCGCACGCACACGTAGTTCTTGCGGTTCTGCACGGTGCGCTTGAAGAAGCCCTTGCACGACTCGCAGGAGAAGATGCCGTAGTGGAAGCCGCTGATCTTGTCGCCACAGATCGGGCACGGTGAGTTGATCAGCTGCTGTCGTGAGATGCCCGCCGGAGACGCGGGCAGCGTGGCAGTTGCGTCCGGCGCCGCAGATCCCCCGCTGCCATCCATGCTGAGATTTTGCGCCTCCTGGCCGGCAACGGCGGCGTCCACATTGAGCGGCCGATACAGAACACTATGATGATGCAGTGCAGCCGTGGAGCCGCCAATCGACGCGGCCGCCGCATTGCCGGGAAACAAAGCGGAGCCGGCGGGCGGGCGTGGCGCGCCTGAATGGGCGAGTGGGTGGGACTGAACTCGGAGCTGTAGCTGTAGCAGCTGCTGTGCGAGGCGTCGCTATTGTTGCGGCTCAGCGAGGGCGTGTAGGGGGCGTGGCGCGACGTCAGCGGCGACTGGGAGGGGCTGCTGTGCGTATAGACGGAATGTATGGCAGAATCGGGACTGGGATTGGCGGGCAGCAGCGGCAAATGGCCGCCACTGCTCGACTTGCTGCGATCGCAGAGCGACGACGCCGGCTCGTACTTCAGATTGATGGGATCGCTCTGCGTGGGCGCCAGCTTCAGCTTGTTGGGCGCAAAGCTCTGCTGCTTGATGGGCTGCAGCTGCAGTTGCAGTTGCTGCTGCTGCTGCTGCAGTTGCAGTTGTTGCTGCTGCTGCAGTTGCTGCTGCTGCTGCTGCTGCATCTCGCCGGCTATGTGCTCCAGTTCGGTCTTGATCGGCTGCAGCATCGCGTTCACCTGGCTGCTGGCCATGGATGTGGCGCTGTTGCCGGTCTCGCTCTTGATCACCGTCTCCGTTTCCATGAGCTCCTCGCCGTTGCCGCCGCTGCCGCCGCCGCCGTTGTTCGTCTCGGGATCGCTGAGTTCACCCTCCCAGGACATGGGTCGCGGCCCGTTCTTGTCGGCCGCGCGTCTTCGCACCTTCAGATTCTCAATGTTGGCCAGCTCCGCCTCCGAATCGGACTCGTCCGCGTTGTTCGGCGCCTCCTTGCCGCCCAGCGGTATGCGCAGGCTGCCGCCGCTGTGATTGTGATTGTGATTGTGATTATTGTGATTATGATTATGATTATGATTATTATAGTTGGCTATGACCGGCACCAGGTTGCCGTTCGGCGTGGGCAGCTCGTCCAGTTCGCACTTGATGTTCGTCACGGACACATTGTGACCGCGCGCGCTGCCCGCCCCTGACCCCGCCCCCGTCGTCGTCGTCGCCGTCGTCGTCGTCGTGGACATGTTCACGGGCAGCTGATAGCTGCCGCTGGCACCGGGGGAAAGACTTTGCTCCGTCTTTATGCTCGACATGTTGGGCATCTTGGCGATCCGCGTGCGGGCGTTTCAATTGCAATCCTTAAGCAATTATAATCACAAGTTTCGCTAAATTTATTTGTGCAATTTGTAGAAATTGGAAAGATGTCGTTGATGCAGTTCCATTGTGTTGTAAATCTGCAAAATGTGAACAAAAATATCATATTAAAATATGATAACATAAAATTTTAAAATATCTTAATAATTAAGATAAATACATAATGCTTATCCTAAGTCATATGGTCATTTGATATCTAGCAAAATTAATATATTATTTTCGATATAATTGCACTCTTACAAGTTGTCACTAAATTTCTACAAATATACCGGAATCTGAAAGTATTAACCGATTTGATGAAAATTTGATAGGGGAAGAGAGCGAGAAAGGGCGATTGATAGAAAACCAGTGAGTGAATATTGCATATGGCCTTTCTATGTGATTCTCATAAGCTTAAGCACTGCTTGATTTTGAGGTAGGAAAGGATGGAGCGAGAGAGAGGAAGGAGAGAAAAAGCGAAAGATAGAGAGGAAACAGATCAAAAGCTAATCAGCTATATTATAATCATTATATTATTATAATATTATTATTATATTATTATTATTTTTTTATTATATTATTATTATATTATATTGACATTATACATATGTATATATTATTTATAAAAAGTACCCAAAACAATACACATTTTAAGCTGAATTGCTTGATTTTATAAGAATTGCATAGAAGGGCGACCCGCATTGGGATATTAATTAAAAACTTTCAAAGTAATTTAATTAGTTCTCACATATCTAAATAAAAAACTTGATTTGCTTATGGTATAAAAAGTTTGATATGTAAAACTTTTAAATGGCTGTTCTTAATTCTAAGATCGGTTCGGTTATACAGTCAAATGTGGCCTTATTGATTGCGTTCGTCGTCGGAGATGTCTCCAGCTCATTACAAGCATAGACACATTCATTGGCACAGCTTTATTATACCTATTTTACCAAATTTTTAATGGGCACAGGGTATAATAAAGCTTATGGTCGATAGCTGACAAAACTAAATTTAAAAACCAATTTTGAGACGAAACCTGAAAAAGCCCAAGATAGCAATAAAAAGACAGCCCACAGTTCCACACATGAATCACATTCCGTGAGCTATACATATAAATCAATTTTGTAAACATTAAAGAGAGATTCACATGAATGCTCATTCAGTCGAACAGAGAAGCAGTCTTCAAAGCTTCTCCTTTCAACTTATCACGTAGTTTGAATACAAATTTCGTTACTATGCGAATAATTATTACTCATATGCCACTATTCAATAGATCTTCTCCGACATTGGCTACGCCTGGCAACGGCTGCTCAAGATTTAAGTCCCTCCTCCTCCCCCAAGCCAACGACCTTGGCCTTTGCACGAGGCACCCGAAAGACTGAGACGGGCGAATTATGCTAATTGGAGCCGCGACATGTGTCCTACCTACACACACACTCACAAACACACGCGCGCACAGGCACCCATTACACTGTCCAGCGTGAGGGAAACTTCTCGTTATCAGCAACAGCGGCGCTTGATGCGAGCACGAACAATAGCTTAAAGCAATAATACAACAATAGCGCAAGCCGACGAAAAATGTCAACGACCCGAAAGCGAAAGAGGCGAAAAAGCCGATGGAATATTGTAATAAATTTAAGGTACATTAACCCAAAACGAACGAGCGGCCGGCTGGCCAGCTGGAATTGGTTGGCTGTATCGCTTATGATACGAGAAGGGCGCGGCTGGGCGGGTCAATAAAGGGCATTGCCAAATGACAATGGTGACAGTGGGAGGTAGGTCGTCCAGGGGGTGCTCAGTATATGGCAAATGCTTTTCACTTTTTGGCACATTACTGTTAAGTGCAAATGCGTATATGCACTTAAATGAATGCAGGCATATTTTATTTAGCCGGTACAACAACCCAAACGCAGCGGCGAAGACGTCAACCGGCAACTGCAAAAAGAGCGCACGCAAGCGAGAGAGACAGAGAGAGCGCGTCGGTGAGAGCGAGCGCAGAATGGGCAAAGGACGACCTTCAAATAATGTTGAAATTTGTACGCAAACGACCTTGTATACAACAACAACGAGAGTTGACGAAGCAACCACGAAGAAGACGCAGCGACGACGACGACGACGTCGACGACAACGAAAACGAAGCAGGGCAGCCACACTGCTCACACACACACACATAGGCACAGCCACAGAAGACGCAACACATGCGCGGGCAGCGACGGCGCGGGTGAGCTAACGTCGCGTCGTAAAGAGCGGAGAGCGCAAAGCATGCGACGAAGGAAAGAACAAAAAAAAAAAACTCATTGGCAGCAACAGCAGCTGAGGGGGTGTGTTGTGAGCGTGTGTGTGTGTGTCTGTGTAGCACAAAAGAAAATAAACAAAAAATTTTATATCAAGAGCGTCGCTCCGTGAGTTGCGCGGCGAGCGAGCAAGCAATCAAGAATAATTCTCGTTATTAAAGTTGTGTGGGTGCCGAGAGGTCACATGGAGAGAGCGGGCAACCAGAATGCTGACCAAGCAGAGAGCGTGCAAATGAATTCGTGAAAGAGAGGGGCAGACCGAGAAGAGCAGTGAAGTGGTCAGCCGTTGTATTTTTTTAGGGAAATATACTCGAATATGCATATGTATGAGAGTATGTATGTAAGTATGTTCGATTGTACTTGCGAGCCGACAAATGCAGCCAAGCGATTTGATGACGGCTTGTTTCTGGTTATAGGTACAAACATACATACATACATACACATACTTTCTGATAGAACTGTACCTTATTAAATTAAGAGGGAGGCATTGATGATGCGGAAGTGTTGTGTGTAACGGTCGGTGGGCATATGTATATGTATGTGTACATAGCTATGTTGTGATTAACTTAGTTTCTTTTGCCTCCAGAGAGGTGCGAACTAAGGTAATTAATAGGTAAGTCATTGTATTAAAAGTATTTTATTTGTTATACAATTGCTTCGAGTATTAACCAAACTTGTTAATATCATACAAATTACATTTTCATAGCAAGTGCAGGCAGTCCCGGCAAAGTCTAGCTTATTTATAGCGATACAAAAATTACACTCATCGTTAAGTAAGTTAATTTTATTTCTTGGATGTTTCGTTACTCCGCTTAAAAAAAAGGGGAAAAAGAATAACATGACCAAAAATCCCTCCACTATTCAGAAATTTCTTACGATAAATCTGAAAATCAAATTGTCAACTTAAACATTCAATTTAGAAATTTTATATATGAAATTAAAAAAATTTTCTTTAAAATCCAATTTAAATGTAAACTTTTAAAAAACAATTGGCGATTTTTTAAAAATATGCAGATTTGTCTCCCATTTATTTTTTGCATGTCTTTTATGTTTGCAATTTTCTTTGCTTTTTTTCACTACCCAGCCTAGATTTCTTTTCTTTTCTATTTGTCAAGCAAAAAGCGTTCCCTGCAGTGTCGCATAATCAATTTGTTCCGTTGGAGCATAAAAAGCTGATAAATGAAAAAAGTAATATAGCCAAGGGCTAAGCATTTTTTCCGCAATGTTACTTCTTTAAAATTAAACTGCATAAAGAATAAAAACCACTTTTGGGTAAACAATTCCATTTATCGTTGAATACCTCTCCCACTATTGCTTACCACCATTGTGTTTTTACCATTAGGTATTAATTCCCGTCGGACCCTACAACTATTTTACAAATTTGATTTACATAGTGAGAATAAAAGAAATTCATAAAACATAAAAAGTTCATAAAAAGAATTCATTGAATATTTTAAATCGTGTTTAAGCAAAACAAATCCTGTCAAAAGCGAAAAAAAGAACTTTTTAACATGTGCTATTTCAAAATAGTATACAAAATATTCGTGAAAAAAGCGGTATATTTACCTGTATAAACTAGGTATTTCTAAAAAAATCTAAATTATGCACAATCTTATGACAATTAGGAACTATTCAATTATACAAAACCCACAGATATGCTCCACACCTTTGGCAGTCAGGTAAACGCCCCCTTCGGGCTACCTTTCAATTCTGGCTGTCAGAGACTTAGCCGCATACTTCAGACATGATCTAATTACGCTTATTAAATCCGTATGTATGTGTGTGAGTGTGTGTGTGTACTATGGCTATCCACCTCTGAAAATGCATAGCAATTAGCTTTATATTGTCAGCGGCGATAGCTGGTAAAAAAGTTCGCCACTAGCTTTTAGCCATGACATATTGCGAGCAACGACAGCAACTGCATGCCAAGAGATTTTTTTTGCAATTTGACAAGCCCCTGAAAAAAGTATAGACCAAAATGGCATACCGAAGCTGCTGCTGCAGCTAAAAGTGAGGGGGCTAACTCCGGAGAGAGAGAGATAGAGAGAGAGGGGGGCAAGTTGCCGCTGACCGAGAATCGTCTGTGCTAGGAATGTTGCAACGGGTTGGGCGACGGTTGCCCCTGAGCTACGGGCGCCTTGTCTGCCGGTTTATCGATTTTTATCAACGCAAAATGCTCTTGTCTTTGACAGGCCAAAAAAAAAAAAAAAAAAAAAAAACCGAAAAAAAAACAACTTCAACTTCAACTTGCTGTTCAACTCCTGCCAGACAAAGGGGTTGACCTTCACATTACAGCGCTTTTTCTCTTGCCGTTTTTTATTCTTTTTGTTTGTTGTTTTTATTTTTTTGTTTAGTGCGCCCGGTTGGGCGTTTTTCCATTTTGGTGGGGCAAAGCGCGGAAATGCCGTCTCCTAACAAAATGGCGACGTTGTCGTACTCATTGTCGTTTGTGCGGTAAATCCATGTCAATAATATTCATGACATTGACATGCTTTGTGGGGCAAAAGCCCCGCTGTTCACTGGGGGTTGAGCTGGAGCCAGAAGCCAAGGCAGCCGTCGGACTTGTCGGTGGTGGTTTGGCATTGACGTTAACGTTAACGTTGACGTTGACGCTGACGCTGACGTCAGCATTGTTGTTGCTTGTACGCATTTGGAGTTCTGAGTGCCCACTGAATAGGAAGTTGGTTTCAATTATGCGTAACATGAAAGCGTAAAGCGCATTTAGGGGGTTCTGTTTTCGGCCGAGGGTGTAGGGTGCTCTAATTGGGGAAAACCGACCCTTGCTCCGCCGTAAGCTAAGCAGCGCAATTGTTTTTGGGGTTGTTGTGGGTGCAAAACTGTGGTGGAGCGAGAAAGAGATTGAGAGAGGGAGTTGGAGTGGGAGTTGGAGAGCAGAGTTTGTGCTGGTTTAGTGTGTAACACGAATAGCCAGGGAAGAAGATAATGTTGTTATATTTCGGGTGTTGAAAAGCTGTTGGGGATTAATTGAGAAAAGTTGGACGCAAAGGAATTACACTCTTGG
This sequence comes from Drosophila colorata, assembly GCA_035041545.1. Lineage (NCBI taxonomy): Eukaryota > Metazoa > Arthropoda > Insecta > Diptera > Drosophilidae > Drosophila > Drosophila colorata. Next base: position 6,184,159 of record JAWNLD010000013.1, read on the forward strand.
GAATATACATATATTACCCTTCAGCTCTGATATAAATATTAAGGGATAACTTTGTTTAGGAACTTTACAAAATATTTACACCTAAAGGAATTTTAGAAAGTAATATACAAGTTATTTCAACGAAACTTTTAAGCTAATTAAATGCAGACCAATTGTATTTTCTCCTTATTATAGGTATCTGTTATATCTAAAGAACTGTTCTAACTAAAGATTACCACACACTTTAATATACTGAACAACTCAATTTCGTTTTCTTATGTTAACCGCATGTTAACGTAATCTACCTGGTAAAATTTGACACGCACTAAATCTATTTTCCAATATCATACAATGATAATATAAGTGCAGTGCAGTGCATTGAATTGCAACTAAGTTGTTATATTTTTGCAAGGAATATAATAAAACAACTACAATTTATTCACTTGGTAAATTAAGATTGACAGTAAAACAGAAAAACTTTAAGCCTACCTCTTGATAGCTTCTGTCAGCCCCGAAACAAAGTCAAAATTGCAATAAATAATACCTAAACAGCTGACAGACATTTTTATACCCTTACTTTCTACACAGCCTAGGCCAGAATATTATATAACTTTGTCCAAAGAGCTGCAACTGCGAATGGAATTGCAATCTGGCTGTCTAATATTTTTTAACACGCTTCAGACCCCATAGACTAAACACACACCTCCAACACCTTTCGCCAATTGCAAACAAAAGGCACAGACTTCGACATAAGCCCGGGTCCGGACCATGTCGGGCTAGGCCAAGTCAGACCAGGCCCGGCCCGGCCCGGCCAGGGCAACAGCAACAGCAGCAGCAGCAACAATTGCAAATTGCAATTACATTGCCTGGCAACGGGCCACATACATTTCAATGTGTGTGCGCTGTGTGTTCGCTTTTGATTAATCATCGGAGCATGCAGCTGTGCGGAGTGTTTGTGTTTCTGTTGCTGTTTCGGATCGGGTCGGGTTTGGATCGGAGCTGGCACGTCATTAGCATAATGTGCAACAGAAGTTGCCTATGGAAAATAGCAAACAAATTGCCAAAGCACCAACAGCAACACCAACAAAAACAGCAACAGCAAAGTATTTGCTAAAACCAACAGGTTATACATACATATATATATATATATATATATATATTTATATATATATGTATATAGGCATTGCTCCATGCAGCTCTAGACGGAGCAGACTGAGCTGTCGGATTGAATACTGCGTGGTCGTCCATAGAATTTCCTATTGCCATTTGCAGTCATTTGGTGTAGAAAATCAAGTGACTGTGTGTGTGTGTGTGTGTCTGCCAGGTACTTATAAATCCACAAACATCTATGCGAATCGACGCGACGTCTACAGAACTTGATTTCCAACAGGTGCGTCGTCGTCTGGCCGCCACTATCGACATGGATATGGCCACGGTTGGCAATAGCTAAACGAAAACCGGTACGATTGCAAGAACTGCACTACACTGAGAGAAATTACTTACTGCAGTGAAAAGCAATAAGTAAAGATATAGTAAGTTAAGAGTGAAGAGTAAGTTTCTAGAGAAACCTTTAATATCTACAGAATGCATTTTGCCAAGTAATTAGTTTTGATTCGCTTAAATTTTAATATCCGATTGGTCAATCTTCACAAAAACCAAACAAGTAAAAACGTTGCAGGTATAACCAACTGCGCTATACTTGCTCACAGTATAATCAAAGCTGAAAACATTCGAAAACGATCTTTATAACTACAATTATTTTGGGAAAATGTCGCTTTTTCTGGCCTACACTTTTCAGTTCGATCTTTAGAGAAGGTCATCTGAACATATCCAAAAAAATGTGTGCGATCGTTAAAGGAGGTTATCAGTAATCTATCTGCACAATTTTATATATCTAGCTTTAAAACTGAGGGAGATATATAGATTAAATCGAATTGCCACACCCTCAGTGGGCGTAGGCAAAAAATCTTAGCACTTTAACTGACGCGAGTATACTCGAATATATTCCAAGTTTTAAGTCTCTAGCTTCTAAAGACCTTTAGCTTCTTCATACGGAAGAATATATGTATGTACATACTCTTTTCATTTCGTGAACGAGTATAAACAATTTATTACAAAGTTTTTGTATTTACTTATTATTAAGAGGTATTGAAACCCGCTGGGTTCTGGGTATCTCCTAGTCGGGAACTCCCGACTAGAGCCATCTTACTTGCTTTATTATGTTTTATAAACAGCAAAATAGATCGAGAGTGTTAGTTTTATTCTTTTACAGAAGCATTTTTCAAAATCCTGAAAGGTTACAAATAGCCTAAAGATTTTTTCATATGCATTATTCAAATGGTTTATTTAATATTAAATTGAGGAATTATATGCTCTATTAAAGTAGTTAAGCCAATTTAAAAATGTTACCCGATTCTGAAGTGGTTTGGTATAAATGCTTTCCGAAAGTAAATTAGTCGCCAAACTATATATAAGCTTTGGAAGATTTTAACACCAAACCTTAGTTTGAATTTTCGATTATCCACTTGCATTAGAAATTATTTTATTTGCTATATAAATATATATATATATATGTAGTCTTCTAATTTGAATTTCTTAATCAATCAGCCGTTCAAATATGTTTGCATTATTTAATGCTTCTGCTCATACAATTTCTCTCAGTTTACTCCACAGGTAGCTCGAGTACTCGGACAAGTTTTGCCACAAAGCCCCCGCTGATAACTTTGTCAACGTCGCGGACACGGTGCAAATTAAACGTCCAGAGAGCGAGTCGGCCGACTGCGGTTGGCGGTGGGGATGGTGGCACAGAGAACCCGCATTTTTTCGGGGCGTTGCAATGTTGCCGAGTTGCAAAAGTTGCAAGTTGCGTCTGCATAACAATTACAATTTACCGTACGACAAACAGGAAATGTTACGCTTGCGCCGTTTGCATTTTTATGACTTGCCGAAGACTTCGGAGTATGCGGCACTCCCCAAAAACCCCCCAAACAGAACCGCACCGAACTGGGGACAGAGCTGTGGAACTGTTGAGCCTGCACTGCACTTTGTCTGTAGTTGGTAGAATCGTTTCTGTTTTCTCTGTTCTGTTCTGTTCTGTTCTGTGTTTTATGCCATTGTTATTGGCTTGCAAAGCTTTATCAGGCTTGTCGTCTGCTGCCTTCACCCCTTCGGTGCTGCCACGCTTCACGTCGCTATCAATATCAACAAAAGATAACCAGCACGGCGCAGACTGACGGAGTACCCTCATATCGGTATCAGCAGTTCCCGGCCTCTTTTATTTATAATTTGTTTCAACTTGCTGTTGTTGCTGTTGCTGCTGTCCAGCTGTTGTTGTTGACAGTCTTTGCCTCAAGGTCGTACGGTTGTTCTTTATAAGTATATTTAAGAATAAAACAAAAAACCATAAAAGAACAGTTATCTTCAAGCTACGGAAGCTTAAATACTCTTACAACCAATTCGGGGATTCGTGGAAAATATATTCGATCTTATCATTTAACCAAATTTTTGACATGTTCTTCTTGTGTGTTTGTTGTTTTCTTTTTTACACCAAATTTTAATATTCGACTGATTATTGATATTATATAGTAGCCTGATCTTGAATGGTGTGTGCTAAAATGTTGGAATTCGAGAATTTGAATTTTAATAAATACAAAAAAGGGGTTTTACCAGAACTTAAGTTTACATCGATCGTTCCTTTTCACAGCTAAATAATATTGTAGTTCGATATTGTTAGGTTTTTCTCAAAATATTGAATGCATTATTTCATACTAAATTGGATAGTTTGGTCAAGATATATTTAAAACAAAAAAAGGTTTTTTTTTTTACCAATATGATCATTATATCCAGGGGCATATTTAAAAGATTTTTTCGAATAAAAAGAATATAGTTCTGAAAATCTTTATAAAAAAAAGAGTTTCTATCCAACCCCCTTTTTTTAATAATATATAATATAGTATCCAAAGTTGCTAAGATTTTGATTAACAACTTGGAGCATATTAAAGCTCATAATTGTTGGTAAGGATTTCTTAACAACGAAAACAAAAAATTTTCGACAAATAGATATGACATATACATATATTATATAGAGTTCCAATTCGGCCAACTACAGCATATGAACAACGGGCCACAATTAGTTGGTTCTATGTCAAAAATTGATCAATATTTTAGACTGCGAGACTAACTAGCAAAGAATCAGACATCTTACATGACAATATCAACTCACATAACAGATAGAATCAAGATGCCTTCTTGAATGAATATATAAATATCCTCTGAAAGGGAGTGTATAACAACAACACGTCGTGCACATCGCTCGTTTTCGCTTTATATAATACAAAAACAGTTCCCACTTCCATATTGTCTCTTTTTCGCTCTGTGTCTTACTTCCCCCGCTTCAGCTCGTTTTCCGTAATGTTCTTGATTCTCATAAGTCACTTGGTTCTTTGACGTATTGTCATGATTTCTGTTGATATCTGCGACGTTCGCTTTGTTCGCATCGTTTCTGAAACTTGTTTCAATTTGGATTTATTTGCAAGTTCGAGCGGAAAAAATAAACTCTCAAAAGTTTTAATTAAACTAATTCTTTCGTTTAAAGCGCACGCAATTCACAACCTTAATTAATTATTGCAGCCAAAAATGTTTGCTTTGAAAAGTAGAAAACGGCTGATTTCCTTATTTTAAAAAAATGTATTATCATATTGCGTTATTTTAATGAGAATACAGGTATTGTTGAATTTAAATGAATAGTTAATTTGTATTTTATTTTACTTCAAATACTTCATTCAAGAAAAAGAACAGAGGTTTTCGTATATTAATGGAAAACCGTTTTTATTCGATTCTACTATTCAACAACTGGTATCAATGGCATAAACATATATATAATCTTAAGAGACCTTTCTCATTTTTATTATATTTATTGTTCCATTGTTCATAGATTTATAGAATTCAAAAATAACGGGGTTGTACCTAATTTCCTAATGATACAGCCTTGCTATTTTTATTCCTATATTGTGCATTATTATAAACGAAATCCTTCATTTTTTAAACAAAATAATAAATAAAATAAACTATGAGAAGAAATTCAAGATAAATAGATTTTTATGCTACATTTTAATTAGTAATATTATTTATGAAAATATATACTAAGGAAACCATCATTACAATTTATATTTAATATTCAGATTTTGTTACTTCGGATGAGTTTTTGTATCTTTTTTTATTTATTATTTTTTTTTAGTATCTCGTGTACTGCTTCAATGACACAACGTCCCAGTTTATCGATTACACAACATAATGTGCAACCTGCCAAACAGTTTCACTAACTGACAGACTAACTGCCTAACTGGCTGGTTAACAGTTGCGGTTGCATCCATCTAACTGGTACGAGTACCAAGAATGCCAGCACGCACACGGTGCATTAAAATTGCACTTAGGCCAAATGCAACAAAACCAAAATATATATATATAAGAGAAGAAAAAAAAACAAACAAACAAGAAACTCAGCTGCCAAACGGCCTGCAAGACCAGAACGCGATCGCCAACAACCTTGTCCCAAAACAACTTGCCAGTAATTCGTTTTTCCTTTTTATATCTCTTGTGTACATATACTAAATATATGTGTATGTATACCCATACGTATGTTTATGCACATACATATAGTTTGCACGTACGACTCGACTTGCCAACTTGACTCGATATTAATTAAACGCACGCAAAGCCCCCAAAGAGCCAGCGGCAACAACAACAACAACAGCAGCAACAAACAACAGAAACTGCTGCGGCAACAACTGCAACTGCAACTGCGAGTTGCCCACCCAGCGTCGAGGAAACGAGTTCCAAGAGAACAAAAAACTCCAAAGCGTTGCGCAGAGGCTTAGAAAAGAAGTCAACGGCTTGCGCTGCCTTGTGGACGCAGTGCGTCGATGATGGTGGGCGGCCAGAACTGGGACCGTATGTTATGGGCAAGCTAGCTAAACAATCGAGTAACCTGCCTGGCAGCTGTACAGTGAACTAAGCTCAATATAAAAGGAACTCATTTAAAGAAGGCATTTGATTTGATTCATAGTCAGAATCAAAACAAATTAGCAATTAAATTTTTATTGAGAAATTTTGAAATTTTTAAAAAATACTGCAAACAATAATAAATAACTATTAGCAGTAAATGAGGTCCATAAATGCCCAGGCATCAAGTGAACAACCGGGTTCGAATCTGAGGCTAGTTTAAATGTACATGTAGACAGTTTAAAAATCTACTGATTTTATAGGCAACATTACTTTATCCGTCTTTAGTTATATTTTTAAAAAAGTTATCGACCTTAAGTTTTTATCTCAAAACACCAAAAGATTTAATTCAAATATAAGTAGTTAGTAAAATTATGTTTATTAGTTATTCGGGGCTTAAGTTGTATCAGGTTATTTAAACATTATCGGAATACTTATTCTATAAGTGGTATATGGGAGTTTGAAGTTGTCTATAAAATACCGGAAAGCCGAAAAACGGGTAGATAAAAAGTAAGATTTTTTAGAAATGAATAGTTAGTTAGTATAGTAGAAAATACAATATCAAAATAAAATATTACTCAATACCCTACAAATCGACACAACACCTTCCATAGATTGGATAACAGTTAAAAGTGATAATTTCATGTTTACAATCTGTAAAACTAAAAACTATTTAATAATATCATTAATAAACTTCCAAAGTGGGCAACAATACGACAATAAATTATTTTTATATGGTATTCATGTTAAAACTGGGAGTCTCAACACAACTTGAAAGGACTACAAAATATACCATCTGTAAAAGATAATAAAAGTACGATTTTTACGACTCACAAAGGCAAGCAGTAAAATCCTACAAAAGAGCTTCAGAATAGATAAGTACGTGAGCAATTTAAACAGTCTCTGCCTTCGGTGTTTAGTTTCCACAATTGCATTTACACACCTACAATTGTTTTATTGAGTCATAACCACTGTGGGCTGCTGCGGGCGGCTGTTTTGCATGCGCCGCTGAGCAGCAGTTGCATTTGGAAGCGTATCGCTTAATGACTCTGTTTAAGAGGCCTTTTCGCGTGGTGAATGCAACGCATAGTCAATGCAGCCACACATGACAGTCACTTTGACCACCAGGCAATCAGTCACTCTGCCAGGTTAGCGCTGCCAGTAACTAGCTCGTCATGGGAAAGCCAATGGAAGCGACGTGGTCATATGCCAAAGCCAAAGCCGAAGCCGAAGCCACAGCTAGAGCCAGAGTCGGAGCTGTTTGCCTTTTGGCATTTGCTGGTATTTGGTTCGTAGCTGCGTTTTAGGCCTCTTTTTTTATGACAATACCAAAAGGTTTTTTTATTTATTAGTATGAATACACAAATTAGTTTTGTAATTGTTATGGCCGACAGAAAGAACACTGGGAAGCAGTTTTAAAATGGCAGTTTTCATTTTTGAAAGTCTATAAAGTCACGAAATGTTGTAGCTGCAGTATTTATTGCACAATTCTAAATTAGACTTCATAAATTGATTTTCAAGAGTTTTGTTTTGGCATTATTTTTAGCTAAGTGTTTTGAGTGTTATATAGTGCATTATCTCTCTATCATTTTTTGAATTGACTTTTATAGACTGACTTTTCCACTCTGTCTCTCTCTCCATCTCTCTCTGTCCATCTCTCTCTCTCTTTCTCCATCTATCTCTCTCTCCATATCTTCCTCGCTCTCTTTCCATCTTTTTCTTTCCATCTCTCTCTCCCCATCTCTCTCCCTCCATCTCCCTCTTCCCCCACTCTCTCTCTCCTCATCATCGGAAATCTTCAAATTTGATCTAATATGTTGTTGCTTTTGAGCCGATAGAAAATTTACTGGTCAAATGCAAAAACGCCCTTCTATGCGATTTTCAAGAGTTCCGGTATGGTTTATATGTTTTGGCATTATTTTTAGTTAAGTGTTTAGACTGTTATATAGTGCATTGGATTTTATTCTCTGACCTTTCCTCTCTCTCTTCTCAATCTCTCTTTATCTCTCCCCAACTCACCATCTCTTCTTTCACCCTCTATCTCTCTGTCTGTCTCTCTCCATCTCTCCCTCTCTCTCTTCCCAACTCACCATCTCTTCCTATCTCTCTCCACATCTCCCTCTCTCTCTCTCTCTATATATCTATCTCTCCTTCTCTTTTTCTCTCTCTCTCTCCATCTCTCCCTCTCTCTCTCCCCATCTCTCTCACTTTCCCTCTCTCCCCACCGATCTCTCTCCCCATATCTCTCTGTCTCTTTCCATTTGTCTCTCTCTCTATCTCTCTCCCTCTTTCTCTGTCTTCTTCGCTGTCTCTCTGGAAATCTGCACATTTTTATACCCTAAGCCCATTGAAAATGGGTATATAGGGAATAATGGTTTTGTGCAAATGTATGTGACAGGCAGAAGGCGGCATCTCTGACGAAAGCAATAGCCAAGTTGATCTAGCCATGACCGTCTGTCCTAGCAAGAGAGCTGAACTTTGACTTTTTAAGTTCGTGCATGGCAAACGCAGTTCGTTTATTTTAAATTATCGATAACTCTTACCGTTTTCCTAAAATCGATCAAAATGTCAAATTTTATAAGCTTAGTTTTTATACTAAGAGAGCTAGGGACACGAAAGTTATTATACCACTGAATGAATCTATTGCAAAAAGTTTCATCAAGATCAAGTTACTTAAATTTTCCAAGAGCAGCCGCTAAGTTAAGTGCCCAGCATGCGGCGTGCGTTTGTGTATGTGATTTGCTATGTATGAATGCAAAAGGGGTTGCAGCTGGGTCCAGGGTATCTTGTAGTCGGGCGTGCCCGATCGGAGCGCTCTTACGTATTGAAAATCACCTGCACATAAAAACTTATGTGTATTAATTTGCAAGCGTCAAGAGTGAGTATATTTGTTTCATTTACTTATAAAATATGTGCAAACATTTATATATTCCATTTGGTTATTTCAATTTCATTACAACAATAATGTAAATTGATTACTAAAACCAAAAAAATGTCATATCTAATCCAAGCACACTTTCTAAAATTAAATATATGCACTCACATACATACATACACAGCGTGTATTACACACATACATGCATACATACATACATACATATGAATGCATTTTTGCATGAACTTTGCAGACATGTAAGAAATAAAGCCCACATAAATGTCATTGCTCCATTTGCCTTGGCCCTGTGCCCAACGCAGCTCGTCTGTCCTTCCGTCCGCCTGCCTGCCTGTCTGTCTGTCTGTTTGTCTGTCTGTTTGTCTTTCTGCGTTCGTCCTTTGTTCCGTTTTAGTAGTTTTCTCCAGCTAAAAAGGGCATTGCAGTCTGCAGTGTCACCAGCTGCACGCGCGCACCTCCAAATCAGTCTATCTCGCTCTTGTTCTCGCTCTCGCTCTGGCTCTGGCTCCCGCTCTCGGTCTCTGCCGTTCTAATTCTCTCGCTCGCGTTGTCTTTGCGAGTGCATTTCAGTGTTTCAGCGTTGACTGCGGCGCTCGCTCAACTTTCAGCTGTCCATTTTAAACGTATGCTTTAGTTTTTCTTCTTCTTCGTCTTCTTATACTACTTCTCTTGTCTTTTCTTTCGCTTCACCACGCCATTTTTCGGGGCAAGGTCATCAACGAGACAAAGTCAATGGCCGCCAATGACCTCTTCTTCTGGCCAGTCTTCGTTTCGCCGCTTCTTTCTTCGCCGCCTCATTTACAACTTGTTCTTGGCATTGACTGCTGCTGCTGCTGCGGCCGCCGAAGGGGCAGGCATGATGACGTGTTACTTTTATTCTTGTGTTCTGTGTTCTTCTCTCGCATTTCTTTTTTTTCATAGTTTGGCTTGTGTTTCCTCTTCGTGGTCGTCGTCGTCTGTCGCTTTGTTTGGCTTTTTATGTCTTGGCAACAAGTCGTCGCTGTCGCCGTCGGCGTCGGCGTCGCTGCTTCGACTTCTGCTGACAATGTTTGAACGTATTTGGCCTTTCTTTTGTCTGGCTGCGTTTCTGTTTTATGTTTTATGCTTAGCTCTTTGTGTTCTTCTTGCTGTTCGATGAGTTCGATGTTCTTCTTCGCGCGCTGCTTTTATTGCCTTTTGTTTTGTTATTGCTGCTGTTCTTGCTATTGTTGTTGTTGCAAGTTCTTCGGCCTCCTGGCGGGCGTTTTGCTACCTCGAGGCCCTGTCAATGTGTTTGTGTTTTTGTTTTTTATAAATTGTTGCCTGTCAGTTGTCAGTTGTGTCATTGTTGCCAATGGCCCGTCTGCTGGGTTTGACAACTCTCTTAACCTTACAGGTACTCCTTACATACACCTTACTGATTGTTTTTATATCAATATCTGACCATGCATAACGCAGAAGATTTAATTAATCCTAACAGAACAATAACTTTAATTTCTTTTTTTTTTTAAATTTATTAATTGAATTTGTTTGTTCTCTGATTTTTTAAAAACGTTTTTTAATGTGACTTACACATATGTATATTTATTAAGTACCTACATATGTGCATATATGTATGTAAGTTTGTAAATATATTTCTAGACGGATTTTTCAGGTGGTAACTATGTATATATTATAATATTCAAAGTATGCAATACAAAAGTAAATGTTGAATTTAAAAATTAATATTAAACCTCAAAAATACAGCAGAAGTTACTTATGCAACAACTCTAGAACTATTAAACAACTTTTGGTATTATTTTAGAATCATAATTGGTTAGTTTGGTCAATTTATTCTATGTAATTTTAACATGTAATTGTTGCAGCAAAATTAAAAATTCGCAATGAAAAAACTATAATACCCTCTGCGTCTCTAGGATCAAATAAAAAAAACTTCTACAAGAGGTAATAAATGTCAACCTCTCATATTCAAGCCCCAAAACGTCTGATATCAAACTTTGTGATGAATAATATTCAATTTATACATAATCCATTCGAAATTACACAAATAATTGAGTACCCTAATTATTATCTGCATGAAGCAGGCCTGAAAGACCCATCAGCTCCAATATTTAAATATTTTCCTAACCCACTTGCAGCTCTATATCTTATGAACCAGATGAATTATCAATCGACAATCGTCGTAGATTCTTTTTAAATTCTTCATATATATGTACATATATTGCTACTCGCATTTTGCACACTTCCTCAGTGATAAATCACTCGCTTTGCCGTATACACGATATAGTAAGCATCTCGTTTCTTATGGTAATTAATTTTTCATTTGCCAACAAGCTCTCCGCCCTTACCTTATCAGCATCCACACACATAGTAGCTCATTAAGGGCTAAGTAAAACCTCTAAAGTTTAACTCCCGTCGTAACTGTTCCCTTCTTAAATATATATATATATATATATATATACATATATATATATATATATATATGCATACATGTACTTGCATCTACATACATGTGTAAACATCAAAACAACCGCTTTAAGCTCGCTTTAAAAGCATCCTGTCCCATTCGTTCGGATTTCCCTCTGTGCTGAGCCACCTTTTAAAGCGCTGAATAAGACATAAATCCTTGGAATTATGTTCGACCCGCTCCTTAAGTTCCGTCGCGGTCTGTCTGCCTGTCTGCTATTTCTGTTGCCACACTTTTGCACAAATATTATCGTTCCCTCATTTTATTGCATCGTTTCGTTCTGCGCCTTCCCTCGGAGTCGAGTCACCTCCCGCAAACTTGATTTGTTTTGATTAAAGCAGCCCAAAATGCGTATACTTTACGCTTGTTTCTTTCCATTCTTTCTGTATTTATTTTTTATATTTTTAGGTTTTTTTTTTGTGGTGCCTTTTGTCTGTTTTAGTGTGATGTAGTGCCCCCGTTTTGAAGGACATTCGCTTAATTTAGGACCTGAGAAAACATATATTACCAGGCGTCGCTTATTATGGCGCTGTGAAGACGGCGCATTTTTAATTTTTTAAGTGGGCCCGAAGCGCAGCACTCGATCAAGAAGCAGTTAAAACTTGTAGAGTATACATGATAATTTTTATTATTGGAAGCCCTGAACTCAAACACTCGCCAATGTTCTTAATCAATTTTAGTTGATATGTACTTAACAGATTAATTGTTTTTTGTGTTTTTATTTTTTAATTTTTTTCTACACAGCTTTTCTCTTCAGCTTCAGCTTAACTATCCTAGAAATACTTTTACATATGTATAAATAAATGATCTTAAAGATTATGTGCGATTTAAGTAAATAAAATAGTTTGTTCATTTAAAAAAAGGAATTTTACAAGAAGTTATTTCAAATTCCCAATTAACAAATTCCTACTTATTTTAACAGCATTTTGAAAATCATTAAGATTAGTAACGCATTTTGATAAAATTTTAAAATCCAATTCATTACAAGAATAAGCCAACACGTGATACAAATTTATATGAAATTTAAATCCAAATCGACTTATAGTTATTTGTGTACCCATATATAATGTTTATTTTTATCTTGAATTACGCATCATATTTTTCACATCACTTTATGGGATGATTTACGATTTAACAGAAAGAACTTAATCATCGGGAATCTAACCATCTAAACATTCATTAAATGGTAAGCTGGTTACACTAGTCTCAAGGTTCCAGATTATAATTTAATATTTATTAATGCAATTTAAATTGGTTATATAGATAGTTATTTAAATAATTTAACATGATCGCATAGAAGACTATTTAAAGCTGTTGTCAAATGAATATTCTGATGCAATCTTAATTCCAATGTATGTATATGTTTTATAAAATAACTTTAAACATTTATTAAAAAGCCTTTTTGATTTTTATTTAATTTGCTACAATCCATACACACGCACCTATTCTTAGTTATAAATAAATAAAATCCCTAATTATGCGCACGTTATAAAACATGTCGAAAAGCTAAAAAAAAAAGAAAACAATTTTAAATTTAATGAGACTCGAAACCTGTGTACTGTCAGCATTATTCTTTTTAAACGATAGTAATTTTTTAGTGCATAATAGTTTTGCACTTTTTTGCCAATTTTTTCGGTGACCTTCATTAGCCCTAGCAACAGACAATAGCTGTCAAATTTAAGATATATGCTCTTAGATAAGATTTCATACAATACGATACGACGGTAGACAATTGACCTACTTCAATACTCGCCAAATCCCAATTGGCTACGATAAAAGTTCGAGCCCAAAATAGATTGGAACGTAAGCTGAACGTACGTACAGTAATCCATCAATCCATCAATTCGTCAATTCAATCAAGCGACAGGTTGACAATGCCGGTATTTGTATGACTATCTCTTCGCTCCACCGTCGTCTCTATCTACATACAAGTACATAATATAAAGCGTCCAAAAAAATGTACATAAATAAATTAGCACATTTCAAACAGGAAATACACACATGAAATAATCAAGCACAGAAGAACGTTCTGTGTGTGGTTGTGTGTGTGTTTGCCTCTATAGAAAGCCAAGCAACGACCTTGAGGCGATTTTTAAAGTATACACACGCAAATATATTTATATACATACATATACATATATACACACACATAATAGTATACGAGCTGATGAAAAATTTCGCCACGTTTTGGCCAAATGAGTTTGGCAAATGATTCATGACAGCATTTCTACAGCTTTCTATAATATAAAAAGACAAAACAAAAAATACATTTCTGGTCGATTTATCTTCATGTACGGATTCTAGCGAGACGGTCGCGTGATACAGTCGGTACGGAACGTACATTGGTACCCGCTAATTGGCTGTGAAAAAGGCTGCCAACGAAAATGCCACAAAATAAAATTAATCGGCCAAATATTTGGCAGATAAGTCAACAGCATTTGATAAACACCTGTTGTGTGTTAGCATATACATATAAATATAACATATATAGAAGGTAAATAAGACATGGCTCTTTCATTCCACCACAGTAGACAAGTAAATAACAATCGTAAACATTATTAGTATAGTATATACCCTACTAATTATTATGAAATTTTATATACACATAAAAAGAAGCTTTATTGACTATTCATATCGAGTCATAATTGACAACAAATTCAGACGCAAAAGTTTTTCTAAAACATCTTTGCCGTCAACATTCAAACAATATTTAAAATTTAACAAAAAGTGTAATTTGATAAATTGTCTTATTTATTTATTACAAAGATTCCCTTTACACTTTAAAAAAATCTTTATTAAAAGCACATGGAAAACTGTCTTAAATATAATGCAAGCTACCTAATACAGGTATCAACTTTTTTTCAATATCGATATCCTTCTATCTATAATACCTATAAACTATGCACATGACAGGGATATATTTGAGTTCTAAAATGGCATGATTAAGGCCTAACAAAAATTACCCCTAAAATTAACAACATATTTTCCTGGTTGAATGTTTTCATCTGACAAATAAAAATAAGAAGTGTTCTGTAATTAGAACCTTTTTTGCAATGCAATAAAAGCCTTAAAAAATCAATCTAGTTTTTGAGAAAATTAGTTTTTGATATTTTCTGCTGTTAAAAACATTTTTATATATTAGATAAATTAAAAATGTATGGTTTCCAGAAATTGATATTTTTTTGTCAATTGAACCATTTTTTCTGTTCTAATAGTGTATGGGTAAAGTATTTGTCTTTGTCGAAGGCCTAATTATGCTATTTAAGTTATATTTAAGAAAGCTTGGTTGGTATTTTACAACCTACTAATAAAAATAATAATAAAAAACCTTTTTTGGAACCAAGACGCTCTGACGACTTCCGAGCGACCACGGAATTTAAAAGTTTTTAACCAATTGCGATCAGGAACTGCTCCTGTTTGTATTTTCTATTGACTCTTTTATTTTTAATTTTCTTTATTATTAGTGCACTTATTTTAATTACTTGATTATTTTTGAAAAAAAAGGGCTTATTCTTTTGTCAGATTTGTCAACACACTTAAATTAGTAGCAAGCTTTATACTTTTGCGTAAATTATAAAATGTCCAGACCTAAGTTAAGTTTTCTTTTTTACTTTATTGTTACTATCATTGTTATTATTATTGTTACAGCTGTATTATTTAGCATGCATATGAAGTTCTCTAATGTGTTATTGCAACCACCTCCACATGGTTGTACTTGAATTGATTTGAATTGATTGCTTTTGGGTTTAGCTACTGGGAGTATTCAGTGACTCTTGTGCTCGAGTGCTGCTGCCCTGAACAAACACACACACATACGTCAGTGGTAAGTGTTACCATTTGAAAACTAGGAGTGCATTTTGCTGGTCATGTGTCTCCTACCACCACCAACTCTATTCGGATGTGCTCCAATGCTCAGCTCCAGCTCCAGCTCCAGCTCTAGCCTGGGCGATAGTTGGAGTTAAGCGCCAAACATCATGAGCCATGCGTCATGTGAAGCGTCACTCAAACTGAGACCCAAAAGAAACCTGAAACAGGAAGAAACCCGTTTCTTGTTGTGCAAGTGTGTGTGTGAGTGTGTTTGGGAAGGGAGTGGAACCAATCAAGCAAAGCAGCAAAAGAGGACCAAAGCAAAAGCAAAAGCAAAATCCAAATCAAAAAGCCAAACAAACTGGAGCCCAGCGCTGAATCTCTCGTTGGCTGGCGGCAATTTTCAAGTGATTAGTCATCAGACGAGGCAACAGAGTAAAGAGCCAAAGCCCAGACACATGGCGAGGGGACCAGGTGAGCTGGCCGAGTAAGAGAAAGAGCGGGGGGGAGAGAGATCGTCGACAGTTCAATGTTTTCCTTAAAACTTCTTGTGCTCAAACTTGAGCTGTTAACTTCCAAATCGCTTTGCTCTTGGCCCGTTCGCATTAGAATAGTTTCTAATAAAAAGTTTTTTATTGACTCGTTTTGTTTTTGTTTTTGTTGTTTTTTTTTTTTTTGCTTTTAATCCAACAACTTTCAGGTCGTTTTTGTAAGTTTCGCTGACTTTGGCTTTGTCTGCGGCCCCATGGGCCAATCAATTTTTATCGTTTTGCTTTAATTTGATGAGATTTTTATCGATTTCTTGTTCTGCCTGCCGCCTGCTGCCCCTGCTGCTGGGGCAGCCTCATCTGTTGCTTTGCATAAATTAAATGGCTAATGGCCATAAATTGTGTTCTTTCGGCTGTTGTTGTTGTGGCTCTCTTTAAGCGCTGCTGCGATTTATTAGCTGACCTTCAGCGTTATAAATAAACAAACTTACAACAAAACTTAATGAAAAACACGTATAAAAGAACAGCTATCTTTGGGTTGCCGCCGAATGCCTAATACACTTGCAGGCAAAGCAATTAAATGGCTAATACGGCAGTTAGGTATAAACCAACCAAGTAATCTGATCTTGGCCATAATCTTGTCAAATAGTTGAAAGCGCTGTTTATTAAATTGATTGTTGTTAACTTTACTAACCCAATTATTTATATGTACAATAATTTAATTTTGCACCAATATTTCTGGTATTTGTTATTTATTAAATTTGTTAAAATTTGATGTCTGTAAATATACAAGTTTTTACAGGTCATCTTTTCTATTATTTATATTTGATAAATTTGATTGATTTAGATTCTAATGGTTTCTGCATGAATATAAAAAGACTCCATTTAAAAGAAAAGCCTATTTCTCAATCATTATGAACATAACTTATAAACTGAGCTGACTTTGTACAGAAGAAAAAGAACAGAAAGACATACTATTACTATTATTTATATCTTTATTACTATAATTTTTAACTTTTGTTGAACGCCTTTGGTTGTCAACTACTTTTAATAAATAAAATACAAATATTCTTCCCAAGTGCGTGACAAATTCCGGCACAAAATCCTCAGACTCGGAGTAAATTTACTGTTGCTGAACTATTCAACTAATTTATGAAAGACAACGCTATAAAATCATAAACAAGTTTCAAAATCATGCAAAATCTTTCAAATTGTAAGAATATATTTATGTTACTGAAATGTTTTATGATTATACATACATATACTCGTTTTTTTTATAGATCATATCCTTTGTTTAGCGAAATCAATTCATGAACTTTTACTGCACTTATGCGTTGTGAAACAACAAAATTATTTTATGAATTCGACTGACTTAACTAATGATTTAAATCAGTTCAAGAAAAAAACTTAAAGAAAACTTAAGAAATTCAAATAAATAATTGTTTTTGTGGATTTCTTGCATACCACAAAAATGTGGTATTTTTTTTAAATTGAAGAATTGATATACGATATGTTTCTAGCATTAAAACAATAATTCTTGAGTCCCAGTCAACTCCTCACTATAAAAAATCGGGTAATGCCGTATATCCTTTATAAAAACTTAGCATACAAAAAACTGCTGATTATAGGAATTCAGTCTCTGAATTAATTTTATGATCCTTTAAATTTTGCATAAATTGGAGTAAAATTTAATTTTACATATGCTTCTTACATATGTATGATATATATGGAGATTTTGATTCGAAGAAGTCGAGCCGTTAGGTATATAAATACAAAAAAATAGAATTAGAGGATTTTTTAATACTAACCGAAGAATTTCTTGTTTCGTTAAATAAATATTTGACTTTTTGTTTGATTAATTTACTTAAATGCGCTAAAAAGCACTACAAATTTTTAGTCTTTATACTAATTTTGAAAAAAAAAAAGTTTTTTGTTACGTTAATTTGTTCAATTGCATGGGAAATTGACTAATCTACATTTTCTTTATCAAGTTCTATATAATTAATCACTACATATAATTTATAGTTTAATTTACAATGCTTAAAATTTGTATTTCATTAAAGTGCAATTCAGTTCTGTTCTCCCACGCCAACATTTTTCAGATATTTTGAAGTTATTTTTATTGCTTTTATAAAATGCCATAAATTTGAGCTTATCAGCCCGTTTACTTCCTAGATTCAAACAGCTTAGTTCATGCCTAAGTTCAGCTGCAGTCCAAAATGCTTACAATTGTTACACAACCCATCAACAGCAGCAGCAGCAACAGCAGCAGCAACAACAACAACTTTTGCTGGGCAACATGTTTCGCAGTTGGCCGCTGCAACGGCAGCTGTTGGCGCTGCCTTCCAACGGACAACGAACGGGCAGAACGAACGGCAGCAGTTGCTGTAGCACAAAAATTGGCCAAAACGATCATGTTTATATAGACACATAGGCCATAGACACGGCGCCGTGTCGAGCAAGCGGCAGCAGCAGCAACAACAACAACAACAGCAACAGTTATGGCAATTGCCAAAGTTGCAGTTGCAAAAATCAAACAAAAAGCCACAAAAAGGCAGGCAACAAACGATAAAAAGCCATTCAATGTTGGCCAAAAAGTCAACAGCAGCAGCAACAACTGTTGCAGCCAAATGGCAACAGCAGCGGCAGCTCAGCAACAATGTTGCCAGCTCTGTGCCGAATGTTGAACCAGCAACAAAAACAACAACAACAACTCAGTCAAGTTTCTTTAACTTCGACTTCGTCTTCTTCTTCGCGCTGAGGTTACAACAAGGTAAACCTGCTGCCATGTTATTGTATCTGCGCTTTGATCTCTCGCCTCAGACAATAGAACAAAGCGAAAAGTTGTTGCTGTTGCTCGTAAGACAACAACAACAGCAACAGCTGAAGAATTATGGGAGGAGGTCAATGCTGCAATTGTTAACTGCTAATTAGCAGTCACAGAGAGAGAGAGAGAGAGAGAGAGACAGGGAGGGAGGGAGGTAGAGGTAGGCTATGCCAAATAGCATGTAACAATCGATATGTGACTGCGGACATATCGAGAACCGGTTAACAGATGGGCGAAAACCGAAAACAAAAGATGTTACCGCTCTTGTTGTTGTTGCTGTTGTCGTTGATGTTGTTGTAACAGAAACGGGCAAATTAGACATTTGACATGGCACCCACAGACAAATTATAAACAACATTATGCACACTTTTTTCGAATGTAACAACATGTTGTCGACAACAACGAGGACCACACCATGGTCCTCGATATGGCCATCGATATATAGAAAAGCTTAAATATTATAAGCCTAATATTTGCTAACATGCCATGAAAACTATATACTTTTATCTTTTGTTATCTATGAATTAAATTGTTTTGCAAAGACTTAAAATACATTATAAAATCGCTGAGCTGTTTATATTCTGCTTACATTCTTATCGACATCATTATCGATAACATTTTATATTTGTAATCCTAACAATTGTCAATCAGTTCTGTCGATATAATTATCTATAAGTTGAATTTTTAAACAGCTAACATGCTATCGACATATTTATCGATATCATTCCATATTTGCAATCGTAACAATTGTCAATTCTCTGATCTGTTCTATCGATATAATTTTCGATATAAATGTGTCATTTTAAAAGAGCTAGCATTGTATTTCTGATCATAGATTAGGCTGGCCATGTTACAAAACTCAGTTCGATCAATATAATAATATCGTTATCGATTATACTTTTATCGTTTTTCAGTCTATAACATTAAACTTTATTGGCTACATTCACTACATTTTTGCTCTTCTTAGCAATATTTAAATTTATCAATTTTATATTTCTTTCAATAGCTATTATTATTGCTTAAATTCTTATCGATAACATTTAATACCCTCACTAAATTGCAGTAGTTGCAGGCCTGGCTCCAATCGCTTCGCTGCTTGCTTCTCTCCAGCTCTTCTCGCGTTCACCCTTCCGCCTGGCTTCTGCTTAAGTTATGACAGCCAAAGCTGTAAATTAACATTTGAGGCCGCATTTAGCCACACACTTAAAAAGAGTTCAAGAACATAAACAAAGCAATGGACGTGTCCAATGGGCCAACCAACAAAAATCAAGTAAAATGGTAACCAACCGCCAGAGCCAATCAACTTACAAAACTTGCCGACGCCGACAACCTTGGCTAAGAGAGAACGAGAGAAATATAATGAGAGAGAGAGAGAGAGGGGAGGGAGGAGGAAGCTGCTGCTGCTGCTAACTGATAAAAGCAAAGACCGCACATAAACCCAGTTACGAACAAGTAAGAGTGATCAAGTTAATAAAGCTCGACTAAATGATGGCCTGTAATAAGAATATCTTCTATATGTTTTGCACTCAAGTGACGCCAATTTATATCTTACTAATTTATTCAGTGCTAACCCTTTTCAATTGGTTGCGCCAAAAAACAAACATTAAAAAAAAAAACTAAAACCAAAAAATAAATTTTGTAAAATTCTTTATTAATTGAATGTTAAAAAACTTTACAGTCTTAAAATTATTGTTTGTAATTTATGTGATAATAATTTATGTATATTTTTTATATTTAAAAGAACAGCAAAGAAATTAAAAAAATATAGTGGTAATATTTTATATTAATTAAATTTGTAACATTTAAATTTGTTAATTTAAAAAAACAAGTTTAAAGATCTAGAATATAAATAAAACAAATACATACAGCAATTTAAAAAATTAATATATTGAAATATATGAAACCAATAGTTTTTTATTCCGGCTGCAGCCTCTGAGTTAAATACAGTTATTTTCATCAGATATGTCCATTTTTGAAAACACCTAGCCCGTTTACAGGGTATATTAAATAAGTGAACAGCGCAACTGCAACTGCGGCGGCCAATAAACACAAAAACCGCAAGCCGACGTAGTCAAAATAATAATGAGCCAACATTTAAAATGGTTTATGAGATGGACTCATCATTATCATCAACGGCAAGAGCATTGCCAATATCATTATCACTGTTAAAAACATCATTATTGCAATACACCTACGGCACCGAGCCGACCGAGAGAGTCTTCGATTTTTCTGGGTCAAGCAACACGCGAAAGACGCGACGCAAAAGTCGCGACTCCAGAGGCAAAAGAAATGTGTGGTAGAGTTCAAAACGTGCCCGGGCCGCATCGTTAAAAGCTTCTCTTAACTGCCGCTACACACCCCGCTCCCCGTTCTGTTGCTTTCGTGTGCCTTTTGACGTTGGAAACAATTTCCGGTGGCCTCCGGGCCAACCGCTGCACAATTGCAGTTACTCAGCCGCAGTCCCAGTCCCAGTCCCAGTCTCAGTCCCCATCCGATCCGATCCGATCCGAGAGCACGGCATGAGTCAGCCCCAAGAAAGTAGTTCAAGTGACCAATGGCGCCGTTACATTTCACTGCTTCAAGTGAAGTGGCTTTGCTCTTGGGTCTGCCCTGGGTTGGCTCTGGCTTTTATTTTTTTTTTAGTGAACGTTTCCCTCGCAATTGGGCGTTAATTAAATTGTTTTGATTTGCTTACTGGAGAGGGGCTTTTGCGTTTGATACTCAAGTGGGTGTAGACCAGACCAGACCCGTGCAGCGCGTTAAGTGGGCGGAAATATTGGTTAAGGGCCAACAGCTAAGTTCAAGATCTTAGCAAAAGATATCCAATAAGTACGAAAAAATGTTTGCAACTATATATTCTGGAGAGATAGAAAATAGCACAAAATTGAACAATGCATTTGATGAACTATTTCTCATAAGCATTTGTGTATTTCTTATAAAATGTATATGCTTTTAATAAAACTGACTTTTGAAACTGAGAATATTTTTAAAAATGTGCTATTTAAATGACCAATGAATTATTAACCAGGTTTCCTTTTTTTAAATAAGTATTTTATTTTATTATTGGATTAATAGACCTGCCAAATTGCCAAAAAAAACCCCACCTAATCTTTTTTCCTAATATTAGTTTTAAAATAAAATATTATTGATTTAATAAATTTTAAGATAAGTTCATTTGTGCTAATTGTATGACATATATATGGCTGTATAAGTATGATTATATTTGTAATACTATATGTTTTTTTCAGACCCAAACATTTTATAAATTTTTAGAAAGCTAAAATTTTTGATGTATTTTAAACATAATTCATTAAAAAACAATTTGCAAAAATTATAATATTTGAACCAAAATTACCTTGCACGTTATGAAAAAACAAGGCATTTCTATAATTTTTTTCATCACTGTATATGCACTTATTTCCAATGTATGATAATGTTTTTTTTATTTTTGGTAATAATATTAACAATTGATGGCAATTGTGCTATTTCTTGTTAAATTTAGATTTACTCAAAATGGTTGCTATTCAATAATATATTAAATCCATTTTTATAATTCTCTTAAGTAATCTTAATTTCTAGATACATTTTTGTTAACTTACCATTCAAAATGTTGTAAATATTCCAATTGTCCTTGTTTTCAGTCTAATAAGATTTGTTTAAATATTCCCTAAAATGTTGCCGCGTTGAAATCCCAAATATCAGTTCAGTAGTTGGAATTTGACTTGAATTTTTTTTAATTGTTTTTAGTTAATTTATTATAAAATTGTTTACATTTTTAATATATATGTATATGTATTTAATGTATGTTTTATTATTAATTTCTTATTATTAAACTGTATTTAATTTTCTATGCACATTTTTTGCCCTTTTATGCAAATTCAGCAGACGTTGTTGTAAAAATGATTTTATAAAAAATATTCGCACAATAACGAGAACGATAATATTATTGCACAATGAATGCCGCTGCTTTTCTTTTATTTTATTTTTTCACCTGTGAATTATTAACGGTAAATTAATCATTCAGTGTCGCTGTTTTGTGTGTGT
The DNA here is from genome assembly GCA_035041545.1 of Drosophila colorata. NCBI lineage: Eukaryota > Metazoa > Arthropoda > Insecta > Diptera > Drosophilidae > Drosophila > Drosophila colorata. Next base: position 6,206,643 of record JAWNLD010000013.1, read on the forward strand.
GTGTGTGTGGGTTAACGAGCGACCGATCAGCAAATTGACAAAAAGTAAATAAACAAAATGCTGCAACGGCAAATGTTGAAGTTGCAACGCGGAAGCTGCAAGCTGAAAACCAGATATTTTTTTGCAACGCCATCCAATAAGAATCACACGTACATGCGCTTTCTTTATAAATGCACACGTATGAGTATGTGTGTGTTTGCGTTTATTGCCTATGTGTGGGTTGTTCTTTTTTGCACTTGCTTGTTGGCTGCTTTCTTTGCTGCTGCTGCTGTTGCTCTGGGTTTCATTTTACACGGCAGCAGAGCGCTGCCTCTGCCGCTGCCACTGTCTCTGCCGCTGCCAAGCTACTCTTGCGTTGCGTTTTTCCTCACCTTTGCAGAGTTTATTGACATTTTCAGCATTTGCTTTTGTGCGCTGCTTTCTTCGAGCGAGCGTGCGCTCTCCCAACTTCTGTGTGTGCCTCTCTCTCTCTCTCTCTCACACACTCTTCCACTCTCTCACATATACACCAGCACTTGTTTTTTTTTGTTTTGTAGAGAATAACCTTCAATTTTATCTTATTGCGCTCTTGTTGCACACACACCAGCACACGCACGGCCCCACATTTGCCGTTGCCGTTGCCTTTGCCTTTGCAAGTTTTGTTGTTTTACGCAGCGTGAATTAACATTCGTCTTTGGTTCTGCCTCTAATGCAGCTTAAGCCTAATTTATGCATTACGCCTATTTTGATGCGATTGTTTGCATTTTTTAATTCCACTACGCACCCACACACACACACACAATCGCACTCATATGGGCGACAGCCGATTCTGCAACAAAAACATACACCGAAATTTTTGTTTGTAATATGTTTGCAACTATAATAGACTCTTGTCATAAATACAAAAGAAAATTACTTTTTTCTGCTATTTTAACTTGTTTTGCGCAATAAAACGAAATTTTAACAAATATTTGTTTTTTCACAACGCTCGCCGCGCAACACAGACACGCGCGCAACCTCTCCGATCGGCATTTGTTTTGGTACTAACTTCAGTGTGACCGGACTTGGCGAGAATATTTGTGAAAACAAAAAGAAAACAACAAAAACAATGAGTGACCAGATCTGAAAAGTATAAAATAGTAAGAAACACAAAAAAACACTAATTTTGGTGCTTACTCAAAAAATATCAAATTAATCAACACTAAATCCAAGTAATAAATTAACAGTATTGTTTGAGCATAACATTTCAATAACATCACATTTCCCAGTATTATTTGAAGTTAAAACTTGTTAGTTTTCGGCACTAATAAAAACAAGAAAAAGTGTTTTTGTAAGCTAAATCAAAAAAGTACATATCGTAAGAGACCCAATAAATGTACAAATCCAAATCATAACAGCAAACTTATTTAATCCATTGTATAGATAGCTTATCATATGGACTTAACACAGCTGTTGCCAGGGTGACCATAGATTTCCGTTAGACAGTTATACAACACTGTATAAAGTACACGGCACTTAAAAACAGCAACAGCTGATATCCAACCTTTAGTTTCATTTAGTACGCCACTTCGTGCGCGACGTAGTTGATGTCGTTTAGTTAATTTTAGTTTTTAAGCGTCAAGCAATAGCGATTTTGTTTCAAAGAGCGCTCACTGATTGCCAAAAAAAAAACGAATGTGTTAGTGAATAAAGTTTAGAGTTACAATATTTAGTACAAAAAAATATCAACACAATGACAACCACCGATGTGCGAAAGAGAAAGGTAGGCAAAGGTTAAAGGTCGATAATACGCAATTTTTGATCAAATGATTATTTCGGCGCGCTTCACAACACACGGGCACCAAACTAAATTGTTTTTTCGCCTATGCGGAAATTGCAAATAATGCTTCGAATCTATTGTGCCAAGTTTATTTACATACCTAATTGATCGCCGCTGTCCATACTGCCCTCGCGGCCCCTCTTACAAGTTCTGTTGTTGTTGCTCGTTGCCGGCGCATAAAAATCCTATCGATAGAGATGATCAGAACTGATCTACAAGCATATGTGCAATTGGGAAATTATCACCGATTTTTAAAATTTGTATAACAGACACAGTGTTAGACAACCTCTGCGCCTTTGCTTTGTGCCACATTTGCAAACGTTTAATTGCAGTTGTTGCTTTGAAAATATTACCGAAAAACATCCAGATTTAATTTTATTTTATTTTCACTTAGCTTAGTGTTGAAATCCATTTTAAAATATTTTGATTTGTTGGTTCTTATAGCGGAAATTCTGGTTAATTTAGCCAATCTTTATTTTCCAGTGATCAGTGATTCATTGATTTTATTCACTCATTCAGAATATTCAGTTGCCCAGGCTAAACAGCCGAATAACTAAACAAAGTACTTCGTTCATGAGCGAAAAGTTGAATAACTGACCAACTGAATAGTTTTGTTTACTTATCACTGAAAAAGTTCAGTAGTTCATATTACTGACCAGCTGAATTAAAACTTAACGAGCCAATTCTATTAGGTATAAACATTTTTAATCTCTCTCTTTGTATAATTTTCGTAAACGTTTGACCAAAAGTGTGCTGCCTGTCTATAAAATGTAAAAACAGAATAATTTGTATTATTAACAAAATAATAACGATACAAATACAAAAATTATTATTTATTATAACTTATTTTATTTCAAAATGTAGAAAAGCGTAGCCATTTTTTTTTTTTTTAAGGTTGAATTTTCCTCTAGTCTACGCGGGGTTGCTACGCTGGAAAAGTCGTCAGACGAGTTTATACGTCGAAAATGACGAAATAATGCCCATGTATACATTATATATTTTGACGTATTTAGATAATTAAGGCTACGCATTAACCGCCCGGTTGGGTTTGGTATATATTCGTAATCTTTGGGATCAGCCGGTTAGCCTTTCCCATTGTTGTGTGCCTGCTTCTAAAGAGCAAGGTTAAATTAAACTAAATGCTTGGCACTCGAGATATTTTGATATCAGACAATTTGCTTTCTAGCTACGCAGCTCTAGATACATACGAGAAATTTAACCTGGTTCTCTTGTGCCGGCTGTGAAAGGTGGCGTGGGCAAAACAGGTCGCACCTCAGTGTTAAAGTGAGTAGCTTAACCCTTGTGCGCCCGCAATTTGCATATGAAAATATGTCTGAATGTGTGTGCATAACAACAATAGCTATTGGTAAACTCGTTACGTCTGGTGAAATACTCAACCGGCGCTATTTTTATAATGCTCAAACGCTGATAAGCTGAGCAGCCAAGCAAACAGAACTCAAGCGCCGTTGTGGCTCATGATAAGCATGATAGGCATACGGAAAACAAAGTAAACTAAAGTTTGTCTGGCCGGCCGCACGTCCTAATAATCAATTGATTTTCTTTTATTTTTATCGATCAGAAGGCGCCGCGACCTTAGCGCAGCTGTCGAAATTCCCAAAGGTGTAAATGTGCGCACATTTTCCGCTTTGTTAAAGCAGCGACAATGAAATTGACAATTGACATATATATCTACTATATATACAGTGATTCACAGCTTATTTCAACCAGCTAACTAAACTTAAAATTATATCAAAATTATTTAAATGCATGTTATTAAATATGACTTCATTTATTTTTTAAAAGTAATTCTTTATATCTTACCGGAATAAAAAACCAAATTTAATTTTTAATTTTAGTTTATAGGCAAACAAAAATAGTTTAATCTTTGGTATGACCACCCTTATGGTCTATTAAGAATTTTCCGCTTTGTTAAAGCAATGACAATGTAATCGACATGCTAATTTAATATACACATGCTATATATACGTATATATATAAGCAATTGCAGATGCCAACTAAATCGAGTTCATAGTCGTCTATTGTCTGGGGTCCGTTCGTTTAATTTATTTGTGCATAGGGCACTTATGTAGCGCAAAAATCATTTGTTTAAATATTTAGATGGGTATTTCGTGAGTTGTCTTTGTGGTTTCAACAACAATATTTAATCAAGCTAAAAGACCTGTCGCTCTCCCGCTCCACTCAAACAAATGGTACGAATATCTTATCATAAGGTCTACACGAAGATAACCTTCAAATAGAGTTGCTTCGTTTTCCAAAAAGCCGGTAAAAAATATGTTATTTAGCATGACTTTTGAGTTTTTCTAAAACAGTAGTCACGCCTACTGCTAGAAATTTATGCGAATTATTGAATCGTTGCATAATAAACGAGAGCTCACTTGATTATATTTACATTTACCCGTATATCTGTGTTTATTATGTGCTCGGAAAGTAAAAAAAAAAAAATGCACACTCATCATTATTAGGTCGAGAATGCGAGTTGTTTGACAAGCGATAAAGTTTCATGGCTGTTTAAACTATTGCTTACACTATTCTATAACGAACATGTGAAATATATATTAATTATTATGTATCAATTAAAGTTTTTTAATACACCATTACAATATACAGTAAAATATTGAGTAAAAAGTAGTACATTACATGTGCTAAATGACTTTGTGATTTATTATAATTAAATTATTATTTCGGTTTACTTTCAAATGAAAATTACGTTTTACAGTAATGTAATTTTTTATTATTCACATGTGTTATAAGCCTGTATAACAAATTTCATAAACGGATATTTAGAACATTAGCAAAACTGTTCGATTCAATGCAGCCCTGGCCAAACAATTTATCGATAGTTCATTGCTGTGCAGCCCTCGCTGCCTGCTGACGATGAACAGAAATAACAACTAAAATACATTGTCTGCCAAAAAGCAGATAAGCAAGCAGACAAACAGAATTTGAACGTTTTTAAAGCTAAAACAGAACCGTGCAGTAATTGACGAAGGTGCCAACATGTGTTTTAAAGACAATGCTGGTTATTTATAGACAGCAAACGCGCCGCAATGAGATACGAATACAAGCTGGTAGACTGTCGCTCTCTCTTATGAAATCATTAATTTGTATATTCTTCCATAACTAACATTTCAGTTTTATATTGCATTATTTATTTGCTGTCTTTTGTGTTTCAATGCAGCTGGCCAGCGATGACAAACTGCCGCAGGCGAATCGACGCAAAGGCAGCGCCAGCGGAAGCGGAAATGGACGTGGCGGTGTGACCAGCGGCCTAAAACTATCATTTCTTTGTTTGATTGTCAGTGTCGTCCTGCTGCTATTCGTCTTTGGTGTGTATGAATTGTACTTTGCTAAAGCACCCACCCCCATCGCGCCGAAACTAACTAAAACCTCTGATTTTCCCACTGTTACCGTCCACTTTCATGAACCGCCCCCCGTCGCACCTCAACATACGCCACGCCCCACAACGAAACCAACAACCCCTCAACACGATCATCGTGATCGTCACGATGCAGGCTTTGTGTCGGACAACGCCAGTCCGTATCTGGTCCGGCTGGCCTCCAAGCTGGGCTACAGCAAGGTGCAGTACGCGGCCATCATAGACGCCGGCTCGACGGGCAGTCGCGTCTTGGCGTACAAGTTCAATCGCAGCTTCATCGACAACAAGCTGGTGCTGTACGAGGAGCTGTTCAAGGAGCGCAAGCCCGGCCTCAGCTCGTTCGCCGACAATCCCGCCGATGGCGCTCACTCCATCAAGCTGCTGCTGGACGAGGCGCGTGCCTTTATACCCAAGGAGCATTGGTCGTCCACGCCGCTGGTGCTGAAGGCCACGGCTGGTTTGCGCCTGCTGCCGCAGAGCAAGGCGGAGAATCTGTTGAATGCGGTGCGCGATTTGTTCGCCAAGTCGGAGTTCAGTGTGGACATTGATGCCGTGGAGATTATGGATGGCACCGATGAGGGCATCTTTAGCTGGTTCACAGTCAATTTCCTGCTGGGCCGTCTGTCCAAGACGAATCAGGCAGCCGCCCTGGATTTGGGCGGCGGCAGCACACAGGTCACCTTCTCGCCCACAGATCCCGAACAGGTGCCCGTGTACGACAAGTATATGCATGAGGTGGTCACCTCCAACAAGAAGATCAACGTATTTACGCACAGCTATCTGGGCCTGGGTCTGATGGCCGCACGCCACGCTGTCTTCACCAAGGGCTACAGCGCCGAGGACACCATCGTGGAGAGCGTCTGCGTCAATCCCATCATTGCCAATCGCACGTGGGTCTACGGCAATGTCAAGTACAAGGTGAGCGGCAAGGAGAACAGCAAATCCAGCACCGAGCAGCCGGTCGTCGACTTTGATACCTGCCTGGAGCTGGTCAAGAGCAAGGTGATGCCATTGGTGAAGCCAAAACCCTTCACGCTCAAGCAGCACGCAGTCGCCGCATTTAGCTACTACTTTGAGCGCGCCATCGAATCGGGTCTGGTGGATCCCACGGCGGGCGGTGAGACCACCGTGGAGGCCTATCGCAAAAAGGCCCAGGAAATCTGTGCCATACCCAATGATGACCAGCCATTCATGTGCTTTGACCTAACCTTCATATCGGTGCTGCTGCGCGAAGGATTCGGTCTCAACGACAGCAAGAAAGTTAAGGTCGGTCATAATATATTAATATTAATTGAAGATCAATCTAATTGGTTTTTTTATTTTCTATTTTCATTTCAGCTTTACAAAAAAATCGATGGCCATGAAATCTCTTGGGCCTTGGGCTGTGCCTACAATGTGCTGACCAGCGATGAGAAATTCAATAATTCCTAGTTCTCCTCTATTAGTGTGTAGACGAATATATAGCTGAAATTGTTTCTAGAGTGCCTTAGACGTGCATCGAAGTATACTACACACAAACAGACACACACACACACACTCAGAAAACACACGCACACACACACAAACACACACCATATATAGCCTTCTTCTTCTGGGCCAGTTAATATATTTATGCGCTACAAATTCATTTCAATTGCCTTTAATTGAAAGCGAATTCGTTTATATTCTTATATGGAGGCCGCATTGTGACTACACTTATCTTCGTTTCTAGTTTGTAATTCCAATTTTGTGTGATTAGTTCTTTTTTTCGTATGTAGTATCGTATCAATACGTCGCAATATCGTATCCTTAGTCGTACACTCCATAATTTCCTAATGTATATACAATAACGTACATATCTAATTTTTAAATTGTTTACTATTAAAATGTATAACTTTGAAAATTGTTTTTCATGCATATATTATTAGTTTATTTTTGCAATAAAATGTGCACATGCGTAAATTATAAATGATTTTTAAACAATCAGGTGGTTCCTTTAGCTTTAAAGAAAAACTATTTTATCTTTTCATATTTTTAACATTTTTATATTTGAATGTTGCTGGCAATCAATATTTTAACGAAACCAGATCCAAATTCATAAAGGATTTCAATTGAAGATCCTTAATGCAGACACTCCAAGTAATTAAACGGCTTTTTACTGGCATGCAATAATAAAATAGTGTCTTTATTTACTTTTGCTCTATATATATATATATTACAAATACAAAACGGCTTGCTTATCAAACATTAGAGTACGCTTTACATAATATACATATTTAGTTATGTGTTTATGCATTTACAATAAAGCTAAATACACATAGATAAATGCATAACAAGCAAATGGCGTTTACAGAGTAGATTCAAAGAAAGGACGTGGGTTTATCCGTCTATTTTCGGGTGCTTTAAAGTTCCATAATACGCGTGAGGTCCGCTTTATAAATTAATCATATAACATTGGCTATAGCTTTTGGCCTTAAATATCAATTAATGCGACAGAGCCTGCGGCTGAATGCCCAGCCTGTCGATAATATACTGCGGCATGCAGAGCGTGGGATTGATGGGCTTAAGTCCGGAGTGGCCCAGAAGCGAGAGGCCGCCGATGCCGAAGAGCGTGTGGAATATATCGGGCATGTTGCCCGTGCGATCCGAAAAGCCGCCCGTCTCCGTATCCTGACAGGAGAGAATGAACTGCTGCAGCTTCTCGGCGCTGATCCAATGCAGCCGCCCCATAATGGTAAGCGAAGAGAGCACCCACCAGGAGTAGCACACATCAGGCAGTTTCTCCGGCCGGCCGTTCAGCCCGCCCGAGGGCAGCTGCCGCTCGCAGAGCCACCAGCCCAACTTGTCCACGTCCAGCAGATGCAGCTGCTGCGTCAGCGACAAGAAGCCCACGCAGCAGTAAATGAGCCCTGAGTAAAAATGGACATTATGAAAGATGCTAACATAAAGCCAGTCCATTGCCATGACTCACCCGCATGTGACTCAGCGCCCGGCTTGGAGCCAAAGCCGCCATCCGTTTGATTGCAGCACGACATAACAAACTTGACCGCCTTGTCCACATCTATGCTCTGCTCCATGCGCTTGAGCAGCGTCAGCGTGGCCACAGCACAGAAGCTGAACCGCGTGTCTACCTCGCCCCACTTGTCCCCAAAGAAGCTGCCGTCCGGCTGCTGCAGACCCACAACATAGCGCACCACCGCATCGCAGTCGATCACGTCCAGCGCCTCGTAGGTGCACAGCACCTGCACGGCGGACAGCGTGTAGAGCAGGTGGGCGTCGTGGCCTTCGCAGGGCGCAAAGCCGCCGCTTGTCGGGCACTGGCAACGCTTCACGAACTCGATGATGGACTTGCGGTCCAGCCGGTCCAGCTGGCCCATCAGGTCCAACGCCGTGGTGCCCCAGTAGATGCCCGACATGCGCAGGAACTCCGTCATGCAGTACTCGTAGTCGTCCTCCTGCTTGCCATGGTTCTCAATGTACTCGACGTGCTTCCAAAATAGCAATTGGCTCGTGTTCTCGCTGTTCTCCGTGTCGACGCCGGCGCCTCCTCCTCCTCCGTTTGAAGGCTTAACGAAGCTGGTGAAATCCATCGCTGATTGTGCTCAATTGAGTGTTGATTTTTAGCAATTAATTGCTCTTCTGCTGTGTTGACATTATTAATGCCTTTCAACAATTAAGTTGTCGCTGTTTGCGGCGCAGCACAAGAAATTCACTAAAAATCACCTTAAAAAAAGTACCAAGAAAAGTTTATAAAAAATACCACTCTCGCAGCTGATTGGCAAATAATTTGAGAAAAGTCAAGATGGCTCCAGTCGGGAATGCCATACTAGGAGATACCCTGAACTCATTGAGTAATAAAGTAATAAAGAGCGGAAATTTTAATCCGAGATTTTATTACCGTTAATACTCATTGAGTAATAAAATAAAAAGCGGAAATTTGGATCTTGAGTCTTTACTTAAAATACTTCAGTCCAGCCGGCAAGGCTGCAAACACAAAATGCAAACTCGAAGCGAAATTATCAATTCATTTACTATTGCTGTGCTTTGCAAAGTCACCATTTTTCTGGGTTTGGTGTCTAACTGCAGGAGGAAGGTTGATTTTTTAATATTTTTCAATTTTGGACGACCAGCATACACTTTCCCTGAATACTTCAACATTCTTTAGTGCTGATCCCAAAACTTCTAAATAAAATAGTAAATCAATTTTGAGGGAATATTGTTACTTCCTATGTGTTTCATATTTCTACACATATTAATTGCATAAATAAGGGTATTAAGCCTCGACGCGCACAATACAAAATAATTGTCGATCCAATGCGTAAACAACAACAGAACTGCATCCACGAATGAAGACAGACGGTGAAAAAGTTTCTCTCTCTTTTCGTCGTGGGTGCTGCTATGATCTGCACTCCTCTTTGCATTTATCGTCGATGCTAAGTCCCGTTCCCCCTCAAATACAGAAAAGGGGACATTGCGAACTGTTGACGTATTCAGAGTTTTGTTGTTGCATCCTATGCTAAATTTGCCTTTGTTTGAATTTGGGTTTGCAAACTAACTAAAGTATAAAAGGCGGGGTTTAATACAGTTCTTTGGTTGGCGCGAAAGTGTTAAGGTTGGTCTGCAAACGCAGCTGCAAACACAGGCGAACATACCATAGAATGCAACAACAATGCTGTGAAAAACCAGAGTGCTCTAGTTGGGAACGCCCGACTAAGAGATACCCTGCACCCAGATGCGATCTGTCCTGTGTACTGTGAATGTTTTCATATTTCGTGCAAATGGGGATGGTATCCAAAATCCGAAGTATTCTTTATCTGCGTATGCTTTACCACCGTTTTCTTTAATAACTTCTGTGTTTCTTAACCGATCTTGTTGAAACTTATTGTAACAGATTATTTAAGTGGTATAGTATATAAAAATATTTATGTCAAGCAAATTTGGTATCTCTAGCTCTCAAAATACACGAAATAAGCTTAAAAATTTGAGGTTGTGTTAGATTTTGATCGATTTTGGGGAAACGTCATTCATTTGAAATAAATTTGATCTGCGCGTGCCAAGGACGAGTCTATATTCGAAAAGTCTCTAGCTCTTATAGTTTCCGAGATCGATGCATTAATACATACGGACAAACGGACGGACAGACAGACCGACATGGCTAGATCGACTCGAATGTTGATACTGATCAAGAATATATATACTTTATAGGGTCGGAGATGCTTCCTTTTGCGTTTTACATACATTTGCACAAAACCATTATACCTTTTTACTCATTTTCAATGGGTTCAGGGTATAATAACAAGATCATAAGCTACTGCACTCTACCTGCTAGTGCAAGCCCCTCCGAAAAGTATTATTGTTGTTGTTGCTAACCCTTCTCCCCCCGAAGTAGCCCACAACCTCGGATCATAACAAACAAGAGAGCTCTAGTCGCGAGCGCTCGACCCCTGAACCCAGCTGCGATCTGTCTTTACAAAAGGCTGTAGTATTTGAATTGCGTTTTTTAATATTTCATGCGAGTGGGGGATGGTATCCAAAACCCGAAGTATTTTCAATGTGCGTATGCCTTGCGAGAACATATTAAACCAGATTTCGTGGCTCTAGCTCTTATGGTTTCTGAGATCTGCTCAAAAAACCGGGTAAAAAACCGATAAACACTGATTATAAGAGAACGGGGTGAGTTATCGATCATTTGAAATAAACTTGATCTGCGCATGGTATATACGAATCTAAATAGTCAAAAATCAGCTCTCTAGCCCTTCTAGTCTCTGAAATCGACGCGTTCATATAGACGGACGGACGGACGAACTGGGCTTAATCGACTCGGCTAGTGACGCTGACCAAGAATATATATACTTTATGTAACCTGCCGGTTACATACATTTACACAAAACCATTATAAACTTTTTACCCATTTTCAATGGGTTCAGGGTATACAATAAAATTTGATATAGTAAAATATCAAATATTTGGCAATTTATTTAGGCTTTTTCAGTTAGTTTAGCTGTTCTATTTGAGCTTCAATTGTAGTTGGCAACGCTACGACGGCGCTTTGCCATTCTCGTTTGACTAAGAAATTAACGTACACTGAACAAAAAACCACAATTTAAAACTGTTTAAACATAAACTCCAGTATTAATTTAATATTGCATTCTTTTATTTAAATTAATTGTATACACTTTGGTGAGTTTACCCTTTCGGTTTGCCCAATTTAACAATAGGTTTTGTGAATATTACACACTTGGCATTACTTTTGTTCCTAAAAGGACTTACATATGTATGTATGTAGTCAACCTTTCTTCGTTCACTGTACATACATATTTATCTCTTACAATATTTTCAAAGTGATGCACAAATATTCTGTTTTAATCCGCTTAAAGAATTGCCGGGGGCCGCGGCTCGTCTATGTTGAGCGAGACAATGTGCTTTTTGGCCACCATAACGTTGCCCAGCAAACGGGGCTCCTGTCCCTCCACCAAGTACTCGGCGCACATGGAGAGCACGATGTTGGCGTCGCGATCCGTGCAGTTGAAGAAGCCAACCAGCACACGGCCATCGGTTATAACGATGCGCAGGACGCGACCCAACCATTTCTGTAGCTTTCGACGTCCTGGCGTCAGGTTCGCATCAATCATTTGTGGTGCATTTGTTGTAATGCGGAAGGGCTCGGCGACAGGCGGCGGCGGTGGCGGGGTGTGCGGCTGTGCTTGGGTACCGCTGATGCTGAGATCAGACATGCCTTTGCGTATATTATTGTTTGTTATTATTATTTGAACTGAACTGTTGCACTAAAGTATTTGTTTTGGTTGACTTGTTGAGAAATGTTCAACCGATTAGAGTTGTATTGAATCGTTCTGAGCAAGTTCAGTTGAACTACACACTGAACTCACTAATGAACTACGTTTCAGATTATAGTTCATAGTTCCTTTTGCTTTTTGAGTTCCATTTAAATTTATTGCTTATTGTTTCCTTTTGTACTTTTATTTTTAATCATTATTTTTAAATTGAAGAATTTAAAATGCGCAAAATATGGGGATAAAAATTTAGCTTATATGTTATCATCCTAATATATATAGATACATATTAAAAACAAATGTTTAACATCTCTTTGAATTGAACTAGGATGTACAACTCTTTTTTGCGTTCTTATGTTATCGCATATGTTATCGGACAGTACACATCTATATCGATAGACCTTATGAGTTGGGTTCAGTTATCGTTATCGGTGTTATGGTGGATGGAAAATTTGAATTCGAGTGAAATTTACTTCCAAACTAGGTTTGAAGCTAAATCAGTCTTTTATTACTAAACACAATTTCACACCTAACTTGCATCAACAAAATATATAAATTTAAACAAAGTATATACCGGTTAATGCCTTTTGTGGGCTGAACGAAATGAACAACACTGAGTGAGCTAGTTCATTCTTTAGGTTCAGTGAATCATTCACCTGAACTGATTCCAAACGATTCTCGATTGCACTGTATAAATGTGAAAAATAAAAATATACTTCTGAAAAAGGCATTAAAAGTGCGTTATCTTGCAAAAGCCATGTCAAAGTCGAGTGCAGGTGTGTATAAAAGTGGCATCTGGCAGATAAATACTACAGCACAAATATTACAGCACGATGGGTGAAGTTTTTCAACGCCGGGGGAATTCCATCTCCGGCAGCGGCCAGCTATGCTCACATATTTGTCGAGAATCGCATCCAGGAGGACATGCTGCTCGATCTCAATAAGGAGTATCTGCGCGAAATGGGCATCACGCCCATGGGCGATATTATAGCAATACTGCGCCATGCCAAACAAGTCAGCGACCAGCATGCGCTTGACAAGGTGCTCATACCGGAGGCGCCTTTGCTCAAGCCCAAAGCCAAGACTGTCGCTGTTGCGGCTCCTGCGCCACACAGCAGCAAGCCTCCTACATCATCGTCAGGTGGCAGTGCATCCAAGGCATCGCCACCCACGAAGCCAGCGCGTCGCGTGCTGCCCGAGCATGAGGGAAAATATAAAGTGACTCTGCCGTTGGGCACGACAGAACGGAGCAAGCAGATCCTGGCCAAGCGGGAGCAGTGTATGTTACAACCGTTAACCATTTTTGTTTTTGCAAATGCTAATGTAGGCTTTGAAACGGTGGCTAAGCTATTGAATTAACCTTTCTAATATTTGTACGCCAAGCAGGAAATTATCCTGATCTACCAATTATGCCAGACTGTCCCAGTGTATGCGGATTTGCTATAGAATATATTTCGAACTGGTTAAACGCATACGCAAAATATTTATGGCAACAGCCTCATCGTATTGAAGACAAACTCCGAATTAATTGATTTTCACGTATTTTCAGTATATTCGGATCGTGTAAGCAGCACCAAGAAGACGGATGTCTTTGCACGTTTGCACAAGAGCAAGTGCGATGATGATGCTCAGGAGGGCATTGTCTCCAGCAGCGCGGAAAGCAATGTGCGTGTGCACATCACTGGCGTCCGTAAAGCACCCAGCGCCAAAGTGGCGGCCACCTCTAGTAATAACTCGGTATTTGCACGTCTGGGCGGCAAGCAATCCTTGGAAGCAGCCCAGCACAATACTGGTCTTGCCAAGGAAATTAAATCGATTTTAAAGAACACATATAGCAGCACCACCAGCGGCATTGGCAGTGGCACCAAACGTAACACGTCCATTGTTAAAGCCAAAAATTCAGCAACGGGGGTGTTGCGTTCGCAGCAGAAGGTAATGCTTGTGCACAAGGTGCCATTGAAGCGTGGCGATGATAGCGAGGAGGAGAGCATGGACGATGTAGACGCCAGAGAGTCAGACAGTGATATGTACAGTGAAGAGAGCGAGAGTGAACAAGAGGATGTGGACATGGCAGCGCCCACTGAGAAAATTGTCAAATTCGCTTCAACGGCAGAGGTGCGAGAAATCGTTCCACATGCGCCCTACAAAGGGCGTGGCAACAACAACTTTGCGCGTAATATAAAATCTCGTTTGGGCCTGGGTAAGTTTAAATTCAGCTGGCACTCTTGAGTATACTAATCGATCGATTTAATCCACAGTTTCCAAACTGCACGCCACGCGCAAAACGTACAATCTCAAAGCGTCGCCGCCAAAAAAACCAAGTGCACGTCTTAGTCCTGTCAAAGGCAAAGCAATACGGATGCGCAGCGATGAGCTGCTCACGCGCCAGGATACGCTGCCTGTGCACAAACGTCTGGGCGGAACAACACCAGCAGTCGCTGCAAAGCCGCCACCACAGCAGACCCAACAACGCGATCAGAAGCCGCAGCATTTTGCACCACGTCGGCACTCAAGCGTTAATGCCGGACAGAGGCCGAGGGTTCAAGCGAACTCCGTTTTCGATCGCCTGGGATTTAACAGTTCTCTTTAGATTTTAAGCCAACCATAGTAATTGTTTAAGAGTTCTATTTAGTTCAGCTTAAAAGTAAATGTTTGCAATCATCATCAATCATAATGTCTATTAAATTAACTGGCCTACTTTCAAATGTTTAGAATAAAATGTAAATTATAAACTGAAACTTCCTTCAACCCAAAAAGCAATGAACTTAAAATGATAAACATATGGTTATGTGATTTGTCAAATTTAAGCCATCTCCAAATCCATATAGTGCTTAGTATACATACAATACAATAGTTTGTCTAAATGTCTGCCATATTCTATACAAATACTTTGTCCGTAAATTTTTAAGTTATATTTGTTTTCTACTGGAATATTATTTTTGCATCCCTTAAAAATGTTTATCAGCTTAATTTTTAATGCACATCAAGTAAAAGCTTAAAATGTCCAATACCTTTAGCTACCATATAGAAGAATGGGTTTTGAATTATAAATATTCTACAATCCTTATGTAATACCAAACAATCAGAATATTTGTTTAGACTATTTGGTAGTACAGCCATTGCTCGATAATTACAACTACTGAATATGTCATGATTATTAATCAAGGCTGAAAAGAGGTTTTGAACCAACTCGGTTTGAATTCGAAATTCAATATTTTTTAATTATATATATATATATATATTCGGCCGATCCAATTGCCCAAAAATTCAGCCAAACCTTAGCCCGACAAATCTATCTTTTAAATTAGTTTGGCTTAAATTCAGTAGCACGAAAAAATTGTACTCAAAAAATGTTTTGTGGCCACGTCAGGCATCTTCCTCTGAGGTAGAACAAAAAAAAAAAAAAAATTAAATATTTTTTTCAAAATGTTAAATATTATATTTTCCACATACATATAAAGATAGCTATACTAAAGGATTACTAATGACCGGCCCCTACAATTTAAAAAAACGATTTGGTTATTATTACACTGTGAACGAGTATAGTTTTGTCGGTTACACCCGACGGAAACGTTATTTATAAATAAGAACGTTTTGTTTTGAACCTAAGCTTTAAGCCCAATGTCAATTACCTTTAAAATAATTTTGTCTTGCTTATCAAATTGTTTTATTTGACTCTTCAAATGGAAAATCCTTAAATATGTTATGTACAATTACTAAGGCTAGGTGCGTAAGTCTTATCCACGATTCTTTTCATATCATATACAATTTCTGAGGCACTTAAATTTATATATCACTGGTTGCTAGGCAAATCACCAAGTAGGCTGCATCCACAGTTGCCGCCTTCGCAGGGGAGAGGGAGATCCTTTTCACTCCTCATTGCTCATTGCTGCAGCATGGAGTAGAGTGCATTGCGAAGCTCCGCTGGCCAGGTGCTGGCGTCCGGATTGATGCTGAGCATGTGGCGCATTTGGAGCACGGCGCGTTGCTTGTGCAGCACGTAGGCGAACGCCTGGTGGTTGATTATCGGCGTGGGCGTGGCTGTGGGCGTATACAATTGATGCGTATGCTGCCGCTGCTGATGTTGTAGTTGCTGTTGTTGGTGTTGCTGTTGTTGTGGGGGAGTTGTTGGTGGCGTGGGCGGCAGTTGGTGTTGCTGCTGCTGCTCCGTCTCCTGACGCCTCTTGCGTGCCGTGTTATCGCTCAGTGCATATGGCCGGAACAAAGGCGGTGCTGTGGGCGTGTCATCTTTGCCGCTGCGCTTGCCGAATTTCTTGTGCTTGTAGCAGTCCGTGTTGAACTTTTTGTGCGTGTAGCTCACCGTCGACTCGTTCGCCGGATAATCCTTGTGTGACGGCGCCATCGTGTAGTTTAAGTTTTTCGTATTAAAATGCCGAGATGTTGTTACTTTGGTGTTTGTCTAATGACTGTTCTCCTTGCGCTGCGCAATGGCTGCTTTTATAGGCCAGGGTCCCGGCTACCTGCCAGGAAATTATCATTAAGGTGAGCTGCGTCTTGTTTGTGGGAAAAACTGCGTTGACAAAAGGTCGGCATTGTCATAAAAAGAAAAGGATTTGTTCCAGAATAGGTGCATGGCATGTTGTTGGCTACCTGCGCCGCCCAAGTCCTTTTCGTAATTAATTTTTCATTTGCCCAGCGGTGCTCGGCTCGCACCTACAGACGTGCCTAGCACATTCTCCTGCTGTTCACGATTTTCGATTTTCCCGGTATTTCTCGAGAAAATTTCACCAGAAGACAAACATTCAGCCAGCGCCTGCGCCCGGAATGTTCTTTGATGAGCTATCCCGTCCGATCCCGATCCCGAGCCGTTGCCTTCGGCTAGTTTGGTTCAGCGCTTTTGGATTCTTATCTCGCTTACCGCTAATCTGGCTCATTAAGTTCCACACCATTCCGGCTTAGTGACAATGGCCAATTGAATGGAAATTTATTGGGATTTTCCCGAAACGTTGCGCGTATCTCGTTGTGTTGAGGACGTCATTAAAATTAGTTTCCATGGTTGACAAATACATATGTAGCTATTTACCCTTGAAAGAATCAGAAACAGATTTAAATTTCGGAGATTCTGAAAATTTATTGACGTCAATTTCGGACTTACTATTGAAAATAACAAGGATCGGCTGCTGTGTTCTGGGCAATGGGTTGCGTTGGTAAAGCGACTAATGTGGGTTACTCTGATAACTAAATTACAATTTTTGATTTTTTTATAAAAGAAAATTAGAGTCTCTTGATTTTGTATCACTTAAGACAAGTTTGACCAATACATATGAGCACTATTATAATAGTATTTTTTTTAAGAAAGTGTAATTTAGTTAGTTAGTGGCATTTAAAAACTATACTTACCACTTTAAAATGCATACACTGCTCGCCACTTGAATAGGACAGCCCCTAAACCAAGCATGCTAAAGACTTAATTTTTTTTTTTTTTTTTTTAAATTGAAGTTCATATAATTGTTTTAATTTTTGTAGAAATTGCTGTAGAAAAAATACCTAATGCTAAAGCCTTAAATATTAGCAAAAAATCAAAAACCTAAAAACGCCAAAATGCGGGGCCCTAATTTTGCACCACTTGAAACAACTTTTAAGAGAATTTCATATATAAATGTATATAAATGTATTGTTTATATTATATATATATGTAATATTTATTATTATTGGAAATTAGCGTTTCAAGAGATTACAAAGTAAATAAAAAAAACTTAATAAAGGTTTAAAAAATATATTTATGATGCAGATTATTGATTGATTATGATGCTTGGTAGATGAGCTGTATAAGTGTTTAGGATTAAGGTTCGACACCCAGGCTAGTGCATGGATGTTGGACTTAGCCGAAGGTCTTAGCAGCCAGTGCTATTTAAAAAAGTTAGATTGGATAGTTTTTAACCATATCCAAATTTTAAGATATTTTAATATATATATACAAAAACTCTTTTTTTTTTATTAATAATTATCCCATTTAGTAACACATGTAAAATTCCTATATAATAAGATTTAGATTCTCTTTATATATAGATTTAGATTATATTACATATTAATATTAATTATTGTTGTTTTGCTATTATTATTAAAGAACTATCAGCTATAAACTTATAAATAGTACTGGTATCCATAACATGGAAGTGGTTTGGTTGTACTACTTATGTCTTTTGTCCAAATTAATAAATATTCTCCTTTATACAAGTTCGGTAAAAACCGTTACGAATAATGATCGAACATACACTATAAATGTTCTCATCCACCAAAACTAATTGTAGTTAATTTATTTGCATGTTTATATTTGTGCCAATGGTTTAAAAGTAACAATTAAGAGTGCTCTAGTTGTGAGTGCCCGACTATGAGATACCAGTTCCTAGCCGAACTTCCCTTTACAGACACGTTAACAAACGAATTCACACACACAGAAACACACACCGTAAGCTGCATACTTTACTCAGAGGCTACTTCACTTACGCCCACACTATGAAATATGACACAAGGTATCCAATAAGGTATCCAAATGTGTGTACTGATACACCAAAAACGGGTTAAGTACCGATATTTATAGATTTCAGGACAAAGGACTGAAACTTAAATTCCAAAATTCAAGTCTCTAGATCTTATAGTCTCAGTTGAGATATATAGACACAATTGTCATATGAATAAATCGACTCGTCTATTAATGCTGACAAATAATATATTCACTCTATAAGATCGGAGATTTTGCACAAAACCAACATTCCCCATTTTTAGCTATTGTCATTGTTATAGGGTGTTAAATGGATCACCTGTAATAAACCGTGAGATCGAGAACGATTTATAAGGTGCTACGAATAAAAAGGAAAGGTCACAGAGTGAATCAATCATAGTCAATATAAAGAATTCATTCACAACATTTTCCATTTATTGCTTCTTCTCGTTTTCTTTTCCCAGAACTTGTCTCAAACTCGCTGCCAGAGAAAGTGTTTCCTGGTAGGTTTGTATAAGTATGTGCCATTATATACGGAGTGGGACAGTTGCATAATCGTGGAAAATGCACTACATATTCTTGATCATTGTAATCAGACAATATGGCAATCTCTCAGTCTAATACATAACAATCGCAGCTCTGCTTCTTGACTCAGCATTTGTCGAGGGCGGGCCTCAAGCCCACCGAAAATAAATCCGCTTAGCAGACGAGCCACAGTGACTGCATAAATCAATGGACGCGACACCAGTAAAGAGGCATTGAATGAAAAATCCGACATAATGCTAGTCGACGAGGAGACTACTTGTGTGTGTGTGTGTGTGTGTGTAGAAGTAATGAACGATGCCTTTGGCTGAGTTTCAGCTGGCCAACAGATCTCACAAGCTGAAGTCATAAATGCTTTGAGGATCGGCGCGAACAATAAAACTTTTCAGGTGCCACAAAGGAAGCCGAACAATGCGGCTGCAGACAGCGTGGCCATATGAGCGCCAGGATTACACAGGGTCAGCTCTGGGTCAGCTCTGGGTCAGGTCTGGGTCAGCTCTTGGTCTTGCTCTGCTCACTCAACAGGTAATTCCAGTGAAAAGCGGCCGTAAAAGGACAACTGGTTTATGACGCCCTCAACAAACGCAAGCAGTGTTAGCAGCCGGCGGATTAGCCATGCCTCTAGACGACATACCTGCTCTTGACGACAACAACAACAACAAAGAGCACAGGTAGTCGAACCCGAGCATGTTCTGGGATACGGCTGGAATTACATTGAAGGTGATTAGTTCGAGCGCAGGCACACGTTTGCTGAATGAAGTTGATTGGGAAATACCTGGCAGGGATTGGTGGGAAAACGCTCGGATTGCCAGTCGCTTTGATAAGCATTACCTAATGTTGCATAAAAGATTCCGGCCAGGACAATTGCAGCACAGTCGGCGACGAGACGGTGACCAAGAGCAACATCAGCAACATTTCTCACTCGATGGATCCAGCACAGACCACGGACAACTGCGCAACTGGCCCCAACTATGCACACAAGAAGTTTGCCGCGCTGAAGCGCAAACGCAGCCAGGACGAGGAGACGCAGGATGTGCCGTTTCTGACGGAGCTGCCCGCCAAGCGTCGCTTCTTTCGCCCCTGGCTGGATGAGCCCAGAGTAGCTGTTGCCCATGCTCCGGAACAGTCACAGCCGGCGCGAAGGACGACGCCCAGCGCAATGGCCTCGACGTACCACGCCAACATGGTGCGCTCCCAAGCGCCGCGACTGCGCAGCCCCAAGGCGCAGCTGCGACGCGATCGCAACACGTTGGCTTGTCTGCTGAGCCGCCGGGCCAGGCAGGCCAAGCAGTTGGCCATGGATCAGCAGTTCGAGCAGTATCGGTCGCAGCACGAGGCCAATGTTGAGCAGCAAATCCGACTGAGCCTCTACTATGTGCGCTTCCTGCAGCAGGCCATGGCTTCCAGCCGGGCTCCGCTGCCGGATACCCATCCGAAGGCGCAGGAGATTCAGCAGTGCTGTCCTCAACAGGCAGCTGGCACGAAGCGTTAGACACTATGGACAGAGATGGACATACTTCCTTCCTCGGAAGTTTTTAGAAGATTTTCTTTTTATTAGTTTTGTGATGACTTTTGAAGTCCTATTTATTATTGTTGACCATCAATAAACCAAGTTTAAGAAAGATTAACAATTTATTATTTTATAGTAGTAGTAGTAGTAGCCAGAGTTGGGGTGCTCTAGTCGAGGGGACTCGACTGGCCGTTGCCCTGTATTCACATAAAAGATCTATGACATTAATGTGGAAATATACAAAAAACAATTACTGCCCGGAAATGAACCTGCCCCTTCAGAGCAGCTGTGTGCACACAAAATAACTAATATCCAAACAATCTTTTCCGTTTTTCACTAAAAACTAACTAAACTTAAATAAGTGCTCAAAAATAGTATCAATAAATTAGAAATAATTAATTCAAAAATAGCTTGCCGTTGCTGTTCTGTGTTTCATAGCTGATTTGATAACATTTTGCAGTAACATTTTAAAGTCAATTAAGGTGCATTTAGCCCTTAATCTAAAAATCACAAAACTATCATTCCACTTGTTACCCATTTCAATTCGTGCACGGTATAACAATTGCAGTCGGGTGTAACAACCGTTCACAGTTAAATATGTGGGCGTCGCCAAAGAAGTTTTTGTTTAATCTTTAGAGGGTGTCATCAGAAATTCGACTGCAATTTGATGTATATATACCTTTAAAACTGAGATAGATACATATGTATATTAATAGATAAAAAATCATAACACTTTATCTGATGCGGGTATGCACGAGTATATATTTGAAGTTTTATTCGAACAGACGGCTGGACGGACAGGCAAACGGACGACAGGACTGACATTGTACAAACTCAATATACAATTAAAGTATGTGGAATATATGGATTATATTTAAAAACGTATAGTAACTACTTATGACAAAATCTTGTACTTACTTTTAGAGAATCGTTGTTGCTGATTTAATTACCTAAGAGTAGTCTTTTTTATTTTATTGCCTCCGACATTTTTTAGAGGTCAGCAAAATTGTGTATAATAACGTGCGAAACATTCTACAAAGCTAAAAGATAGGCCTACAAGTTGCTTCCGCACACTTATATATGTATATATCTAATTTTAATTTAATCACGATAAATACGATACATGGAACGTTTAAGCCTTACCAGCAAACATGCTCCAAATCTAATATTTTTAATTTCTCAGCGATAATTTTATATGGAGGCTCTATAATGTATTCCGATGCTAATGAAATTTGCACTTTGATTTATTAGCATTGGTAGCTATAATTAGTTAGATTATACCAAAAATTATATTTTAAATTGTCTACGATAAGATTAAGATTATTATGTAAGAGTAATTATTATTTAATTATATTAGTATTATATAAAAATGTACTTTTGCCATTTTGACAGTTGCTATAGGTTTAGACGTGATATCTTAACTGACGTGTTTGTTGGCCAATTATGCATAATATTAACATATAATATGGGTTTTCAGTAATAAAGCGACGCCCTTTTGAACAGTTGCAATTACTTAACAGTCGAGTTTTAGTGATAGGACACTTGTTGAACTTTAGATCTAGCAGAATATATCGAAAGTAATTAAAAATGCAAATATACATTTAATGTAATTTAATTCAAATTAATATCATATAAATTAGCCGCAAACTCAAATTCGTTGTTGACTGGAGTCAATAAGGTGTTGATTTTTACTAGAGCATTAGAATAAATATATAGAGATCCGGTTAAGGGCTTGGGAAAGCGGAAAATCAGCACATGTGGAAAAACGTGAATGTATGATGACCGACTCAAAGGCATCTCCCAATAGCCAGTTTTGAACTGCCGTAACATATATTCGATAATCTTTTTATAAATATATACACACACTAGCCATAATTGGTTACAATTTATTTATTATCTGTATATAACTATTCATATTAGTATTACTTATAAAATAATTATAATACTTTCTGTGTATGCAAATTTTTTTAATGCGGTTTTGAAGTTAAGCGGTTTTTTCCATACGATTTTTATGCGGATTATTTTTACAAGATGTCGAAGCTTCTGTATTTTGTATGGGATTCCCCTATTTAAATATTTGTTCTATGCAGAATAAGCAATACTTAATATTTTTGTAAGAATAAATTATCATTGGAGCGAATACTTTCGTTGTGTAAAGACAAGTGCTTGGTTGATTTAAAAGATTATTTTTTTCAGTTTTAAAATAAAAATTTATTTTTTACAATGGAAAAAAGAGTCAACGAAAAGTTGATTTTTATGCGATTTTTATTATGAGCTCTTCGATAATTTTGGAACGAATTCTTAAATATACAATATCTGTCATGTCCTTTTATGCAAATTTTTGGTTTAATGAAAATTTTGGAACGCATCCCTATTTTTACAATTTAAGTAGTGCCTTTTTTTATTCGAATTTTTTTTGCGGTTTTCTATAGAACGTATCTGCCGCATAAAAAGAGAATTGAGTGCACATACACAAACCCACCAGCACCAGGCTATGCTGGTAATTGGTTAAATTTTATTGCTTATCTACATACTATTAATATTATTACCACTTATAAAATTATGATAATATATAACAAACAACTGTATTTACCATTAGGTATAGAGTCATTTATATTTTGCTTCTCAGTAACACCCAATTTTATTAATACCAGAAAATCGGATTGTTTTCGTTTTCACGAACTCCTCTAACCACATATTACATTTGCTTCGCCCGAGCAACAAACAACATGTCGAGCTCCTTTTGTTTGGCCACCCTCTGGAAATGTGTGGGTTAAGACCCGCAGGAATTTCCAAGAAATTGCGACAAAAAGTAGAAACTGCCCCGAAGTGCGTGCAGGACCACACGCAACGTCTAGCGTCAAGTAGGGCAATAAAAATGCCGAATATGTTCGATACCCAAGCAAGATACAAAACTTACCAGTTCCGGTAGCCGCGGCAGCATTTGATTTTCTTGGAGAGCCGCGGCCAGGTAGAGCAGTTAATTGCCGCAAAACGTTCGGCAATTAGCCAACGCAGGTCATAAAAATATTCAAAATGGTCAGCCAAACAAAACGATTAGTTAGGTAATAAAGATGCGCTAATCCGTTTACGGCCCAATGCATTTCCCAAAAATAAGGGGCAGCCTACCTGAGTGGGTGGCTGGGCTTACTCTTGCCACCCCCGCGCATATAAACAGGATATCAAGAGGACGTCAGCAGCATTCTGACATTAAACGTCAACGCATTAACAACCTCTTCACAAGCCATGCAGCAGAGCCAGCAAATGAAAATGGAAATCAATTCGCCCAGCTATGTGCATAAGAAGTTTGCGGCACACAAGCGTAAACGCGACGTGGACCAGATTCTGGAGCAGAACAAGGAGAACAGTACACAGGAGGCGCCGCCATGCAAGCGACGCCAAATGAAGGGCTTCTTCCGCCCTTGGCTGGACAAGGAGCAGCTCAGCGATGTCTCCGGCGAGGCTGCCAACCAGAAGAACAGCGCAACGCCAGTCCTGGCCAGCACCTATCACGCCAACATGGTGCGCCAGTGTCAGACACCTCGACAGCGCAGTCCCAAGGAGCAGCAGCGTCGCGATCGCAACACCTTGGCCTGTTTGTTGAGCCGCAGAGCCAAGCAGGCGCAGGATGCGCACATGGCGCAGCAATACGAGCAATACCGGGCCCAGCAGGCCGCCATTCTAGAGCAACAGGTCCGGTTCAGCCTCTACTATCGCCAGCTGTTGCAGCAGGCGGTCTTCCAACCGGCACCTATGGCCAAAAGGTTTAATCTGCCCCAGCAACAACAAGAGTTCCTTCAGCAAATGTCGCTCTCGCAGCAAATACTGATCTTTGGATCCCAGCTATAAGCCCCATAATATAATTAGCCTTAGACAATGACAGCCATTGAATGTGATTTAGTTGCATAAGTTTTAAATTATTTTTTGTTGACTTTGAAAATAAAAACAATCCTATTATACAAATTGAATGCTTTTAAAATGACAATTAGAAATTATGTTCTTAAAAAAGACCCGAGAAGGACTTCCTACGCATTAAGAACTTAGCATGACTGTAATCCCAAGCAAAAGGCAAGAATATTGCAGTCGGGTATAACAGACTATGCACTACTTTTTTCACAGTGTTCACATAAAACAGTGAAAATTGTCTTAATGGGTACTGTTACATCAAAGCAGTGACAATTCATCGAAAATTCGTATTTTGAAGAAGGTATAAACACTCAATTCGATTCTTATGCGATTTCCATATGAAAATGTACAAAAAGCGCGACTTTCGTTGTGTAAAGACAAGTCGGTTGATTAAGAACATTCATTTTTGTAGCTTTAATTTAACGATGGAAAAAAGAAGCAGCATCGATAAGTTGATATTGATTTTTTTGGTTTTATGAGCTTTTCGAAATTTTTTGGAATGTATCCCAAACTATACAATATAAGTCATGCCTTTTTTATTCGATTTTTTGGTTTTATGCTCTTATATATTATGGAACACATCCCTATTTGTACAATATAAGTAGTGTATTTTGTAAGCGATTATTTTTGTGCGTTTTTCTGTAGAACCCATTTATCGCATAAAGAGAGAATTGAGCATCGATAGATTTAATATAAAATTTGCGTTCATATTTACGTTAGGACGGGCATTGCACAAAACCCACATACTCTATTCATTTAGCGAACAGAGTATACAAATTGTCGGAGGTTCGTTGCATGCTCCAAATCAAAGTCGCTCGTGAAAGCTACTTTTTCACATTCATAAACCCACTTTTAATTCATACTAGGTCATACATTTTTCCAAATTTAAATAACATACTTCAGTTTAATATATTAAAATATTTCTTTAACTTATTTAAATTTTGTAAAATGAATATATGAAATTTATTGTATCAGACGGAAGTTGGCGTTTTCGAATCCATGTAATATATATTCTTGATCAGCATTAGTTTTTGTAGTTTTGGAGCGTAACTATTTATATAAAGCTTTATACCCATTATCGATAGGTAAATTATGGATTTATGTAAATTTATATTATTTTATATATATTTTAGTATATTAAAGTATGTATGTGAAAAATGTTATGGGCTTATACTAATATGATGTAAGTGTTTCGTTTACTTCTTATGATGTTCAAAAACATGTTTCCTCAATGAAGCTTCGTTGGAGCTGTTCACAGCTCATTTGATGTTCTCGTTTTCATTTTTTATTTGTTTCTCAAGGTTGAGTTAGGCAGCAAAAAGACTACGTCAAATAGAAAACGAGCTGCAGTCAAATTGCGAAACTCTGTCAAATATTAATATTGGCTGAGACGGCAACAACTGCAGTTGGCTCAAAGTGCGAAAAGCTCAAGTTCAGCTGCTCGTGCGCCAAAGTGTTGCAACCACAGACTTTGTTGCTGGTGTGAAAATCGAATGCAGTTTTCAATGTTAAACAAGCAACAAGAGAGCCGCAACAAGAGCAGCAGACACCGCAACAAAGAAAATAGTTTGCATTTAACTCAAATTTATGTGTGTGTGTGTGTGTGTGTGTGTGTGTGCCAAGTGCTGGTAAAGTGGGTTGCCTTTGCCGTTGTCGATTGGATTTTCCAACCGCGGCTACAGCTCCGTAGGAAGTCGCTACGGAGCATTATCAAATGGCCTACAATGAAAATTAAAAGTAATTAGCTGCTCGGGCATTGCGCAATGCCAAAAAATAAAAATAAAAGCTAAAGAGTTAATTACCAGGTGGGCTGGGACGCTTCGACTACTCAGCATGAATACTCAAGTTTAATTAACCAACTTATGAGCTGTGTGTGTGTTGTTGTTGTTGTTGTTGCCATTATTGCTGTTGTTGTTGCTGTTATATGCAGCACAGTTGACTGCACTTGGGCTTACTTGAGCCACTTTTGCTGGTGCCTTTGAGCTGAAGTGGGGCTTTTAACATAGGAACTTCCTTATGAACAAACATCGGCTTAACTACTACTATATACTTACTTGAAGTGCCCATTATCTGTGGACCATTGATTTTCTGCTTGGCCTAGCATTGTGAAAGGGAAAACTTATCACGTATGGGAGGGAGTATGTTCCATAGTTTAGATGGCTTACAACAACAATAATAATACTATTTTTTTTTAAATTATAAAGTCTTTATTTGTATTAAATTAATTTGTGCAAGCTGTGAAGGGGGCTTTCAACATAATTCGTATCTATAATAATATTTATAATAAATACAACAAGAATAATAATAGTAGTAATACCAATATTATTAATTATAATAATAATAAAAATATTTATATAAAAAAAAATGTTTTATTATATTAGTAATAATAGAATGACAAGATTAAAAAAGGTTTTTAAAATAGCACAAAAGCTTCTTGCTTCGATAAATTATTAAAACTGTTAATAATTTAAAATCAATCAGTTATTCAATAATAGTTATTAGTAATTAAAATAATTTATAAATTATCTGTGTATTATATAATTATATTATAACAATGTTAAATACAAAATATTACATTTTGGTTATTCAGTTTCAAACATTTGAGCTCATATAGACTGTTATTTCTCGATTTTTGTTTCTCAAAATAGGACAGATGAAAAACACTTGCAAAAATGATTAAATGACTAGAAAATAGTAAAAATTAAACTAGACTACAGACAACGTGTTGTTTCAAAATAAAATTTCTTCCAATAGCCAATTTACAATTTAAATGCAAATATACAAAATGTTCACCTTGGTATTTTTAAAATATAGTGTAATAAATATTTTTGTAAGGCATGTCCCGACAATTCACCTATTTGTCATTACTTCTACTGAACGACTTCAAAAATTCTCCCAAGTAAAATTATAAAGGTGACTTTTTGCAGCGAAAGAACAAAAAAAAAAGGTTTGGTCACTTGCGTTATTAAATTTAATTCTGAAGTGCATGAGTGCATTTTTCAATATGGACAACAGTTAAAGCATTTAAAAAAGTGGTTTGCAGCTGCTGAGCTTGACTTGTTGTTGTCCTTGGCTTAAAACTGAAAGGTAAATTTGACATTGAAATGCATTGTTTTATATTTTCAATGTATTTACTTCTGACCGAAAATGACTCTATCTCTAAAACTAACCGCTGTCGCTTTCATTCGGACAGATGGAAAGACAGCAAGGTGGACATTGCTCAAAACCAATATACTCTTTTGAATTTGTTAACGAGTATATAAAGCCAATAATGTAAAAAGCTAAAAATCCGTGTAAATACTTAAATTGGACGAAGAAAATTATTATATTTAAATTTATATTCCATAATCAGGTATATTATTGCTAGCATAACTTAAAGCTATTGGTTTTTGTTTCTTGTAGAAATGAATTAAGACAATATAACATAAAGGATTACCAAATAATTAATAACTAATAAAGCTAAATTAAGTGTACGGCTGCGTTAATCACACGGTGATTTAACACTGCTCCCGCTTGATGCCGCTCATCAGATAGTCGATACTAAAGTTTTTCACCGGCACAGGAATTGGCGCTGCGGCTGGAGTCTTGGCCTGGTCGTGCTTGGATAGCTGATTGAGGTGATTGAAGTAGGCTGTGGCCCGCATGCTCTGCTCGACAATCTTGAGATGCTGCACAGTGAACTCCTTGTACTGCTCCTCGATGGCCAGATGCTCGAGTTTCTTCACGCGCCGGCTCATGCGGCAAGCGATTGTGTTTTTGTTGCGGCGATCCTGATCCTTGGGCGTGCGTTCCTTCTTGGGAAACTTTCGCACCATATTGCCGTGGTACTTACAAATGTCTTTGAGCGCTGCCGGACTAATGGTGGGGGGCAGCGAGTGCGAGGATGAGGCCGACTCTGAACCATTGGAGCTATCGCATATGGTGCTATTGAGACGTCGTCGCTTGGGCAGCGAGAAGAGTGCAGCGCTGTAATCGCTGGAGCAGTGGCTGCTGGTGTCCTCCTCCTCGATTCCGCTGTTGTAGCCGTGGCCAGGTGTTCCGATGCGCGAGATCAGCTCCTCCTTGATCTGCAGCTCCAGGTCGTCGCTGCGCGGACGCCTCATGTCGAACTTCTTGTGGCGATAGCTGTGCGGATTATTGCTTTGCATTATCAGAGCCATTCTGTCTGCTTGGGTTGTCGTCGCTGCGTTAACTGTTGTCCTGTGCCGCCGCCCGGCGAGCTTATATAGAGATTGTCGCTCTTATCAATCGGCTGCTGTAATCCGCGAACGTTTATGACGTTGTTTACACACAATCTAAAGGAGATTCGTCTTGCAAAACAAAAACAAGACCATAAACTCAGCTGATGGCCTGCGCACGTCTGACCCGCCGCGGCAACAATTCGCGCATGCGCCGTTACCTAAGTCGAGCCCGATTTAGTTGCCACCCGCTGATAAGCCTTTTGTGCGTGCATGTTTGTTCTTGCGTGCCTGAGTGTGACCAGGCCTGGTTAATGAGCTGGCTTAGGTATTGAATTCAGCTGGCTATCGCCTCGAGATTTGAGTATTTGCCCAGCTCCCTAGGTGGCAAAATGCGCGCCTTTTGTTTAAGTTTCATTCAATTTGCGTTTGTTCCGCTTGCCAGATAATTTTCTTCTATTTTGTTTTCCCTTCGGCTTTTGTCTTTGCCATTGTCGCAGTTTTTGTCAACAGTCGTCTTTTAAATTCCATTTGAATTGTTCAATTTTTGGTTTTACTCACAGAGTTTGCGGCTTATTTGTCCAAAATGCAACTGTCTGCGTAAATTCCTTTTGTCAGCCTGCCTATTGATAAGATATTGTCGAACATGTTTGTTTTCTCCCTACTTGTCTTTCGCTTGTTTTCTATTTTAAATTTGTTGTTTTTTGTTGAGTGCTGTTTCTTGGAATTGGCATTCCTGGTGCATCATGCTGCTGATTGTGATAAGATGCGAAGTGACTTTTGATCGTATTGCAAAAGGCAGACAGACGCTGGCACTGGCATTCATTACGCTAGCTGATAAGGCTGGTATTGTACAGAACCCAAAACTTAGATTAAAAGAACATAACTGTAGATAAGTGCATGGTGCAGAGACCTGTTCTGACGAATAAAGATAAAACATGAAATCCGAAGGATGATTAGATATTTTTGGGGCAAAGAAGAAATAGAGTATTATTTTAAAAAGAAAGGACGCTAATATAAACTGCAAAATATGTAAAATCTTCTTTTCGTTTTATTATCATATACAAGTTAGTCATAGTTAAACATGAATTATTAATTCTTCACAATACGGCTTTGGGGTAATTTCTACCATTAATTCAAGTAAAGCTTTAATATAAATATAAATATAGTTACATATATAGGTAAAATTTATGTTAATGTGAGTTTAATTTTGTACTTTATTACCCAGTGATCTTAGAAATACCTAATCACACGTGTGTTTAATTTTCCCTTATAATAAAATAAAATAAAATAAGAAAGAACAGTTTCTTTTACGGCGCCTCCGGTTTAATACCCTTTCGGATTAATCGCTGATTTGTGATATGTTTTTATACACCTAATGTTTTTATACAAAGATTCAATTTTCGACAAATTGTCTTTTGTGGAGTTATGATATAGTATTTCAATAATATTTTGCTTATGTGAGGAGAACACTGAATTTGCAATTTATGAGTTTGGTAAAGATTATATTGAAAAATAAAAATGTTTGTTATAAAATGTATTTATGGCAGATATATAATATAAATTTTAGATTCAAACTACTCAGACATCTGAAAAAGAAAAGGTTCAACTAAAATGATTCAAACCTTAGAGACCAACAGTCAGACGGAATTTAGCTTTATAAACTGGACTGATTAATAATATAAATACTCTATGTAGTCGGAAATGTTCTCTACTAAAGGTTATACAAAAGGTACGATCCCATTCGCAAGGGTATACAAATATTATTGAGAAAAATTTAATTATTGTACTAATTAATAAGTAATGCACATCATAAGTTCTACTCAGTACTGTAATTAAATAAGTAAAAAATTGGCTGCTATAAATTTTGTTATTAAAGTTCACGTGGCAATTAAACAAGAGACGTTAATGTTTGTTGAATTATTATACGAAATAAAGACGAAGTTAGATATGATTGTAACTAACACTTAACGTGTCTGGGCAGCAGCTCGTTGTTTTTTTCTTCCAGCTTGTCACTTAAGCCCACCTCTGAGGTAGTGATTAAAATAAATATAATTGCTAAGAACTTGCAAAATCATTCAATTCGATTCCATGCAGACGATTTGCTACGGGTTGTTTACTTGTTCGCACTATGCAACAAGACTTGAAGCGGATTTGCCTTAAAATAGATATTTTAAAATTATAAATGTGTTTAATGGCACGACGTATTCGATCTATAATCGTCCTTTTGCAATCATCAATTTAATAGTTTTAGAAAAATATTTTTTAAACAGTCAAACTACCCTAGGTATCATGAATATATAGTTTTAGTTTTTTTGTAAATATTGTGATAGAATTCCAGTAGGATAATAGATAAATATACTCTTAAATCTAGTGTGTTCAGAGTAAAGCATGAATTCTGTATAATTAATATTACTGTTATTAAATGCAAGCGTTGTATAAATGCGGTAAGAAAAAAAAATTGTTTAACTTGCAACCAATTCTAACTTCCAAGCCGTTTTTTATACCCTGAACACATTGAAAATGGGTAAAAAGGGTATAATGATTTCGTCGAAATATATGTAACAGGCAGACGGAGGCATCTACGACCCAATAAAGTATAAATATTCTTGGTCAGCATCACCAGCAAATTCGATCCGCCTGTCTGTCTGTTCGTCTGTCCATCCGTCTGTATGAACTCGTCGATCTCGGAGACTACAAGAGCTTTGACTATGACTTTTTACGTTCGTATATACCACACGCAGATCATGTATATTTCAAATGATCGATAATCCGCACCGTTTTATTATTATCGATATTTATCGATTTTTTGACTTGGTTTTAGAGCATATTTCATAAACTATAAAAGCTAGAGCCACCATATTTGGTTTAATGTGTTCTCGTAAAGCATACATAGATTAAGAATATTTCGGATTTTGGAACTCTTCGTCCCAAATATTAAAAAAAAAAACCCAATTCAAGTACAGACTTGCGCTTTGGTTTGTACATAGACTTTAATGCTCTTGTAAGTTATAAAAATTTCATAAAGATCATACTTTTAGTTTAGAAGCTATTCAAGACTTAATTTTCCATAGTGGGGGACAATCACAGTCGCTGAAAAAAATTGTATTTATGATTTTGTGTATGTATGTAAAAATAGAGGGTTCAAATTTATGTAACGAAAGTTCGTAGCTGGGTTCAGGGTATCTCCTAATTAGGCGCTCCCCATAAAGCACTCTTACTTGTTTTTAATTTAAAATTTCCTGAATAGAAAGTTTTCAAGTACTAACATTCCACTAATGAATATATTTTTTAAAATTATTATTTTTTGTTTCTTATTTTTGAATCTAAATTTAAAATCCAAAAATTATTTCAAACATATTCTGTAATTTTAAGAACTAAATGGTACCCGTTCCGTACTTGGTTTTATTACGTGTCTCTCTGAGTTTGTGATAATTTAGAAAAGACAATGCAGGTTTCAAGGGGTTTACATTAGATACGGGGACTTCGAATATATACGAGTAATGTATAATAATATTAATCCAATATGATGAGCTACTTTTATTGAACAGTCAGACTAAGACTACGACTAATAGTATAAGTGTTAAATCATCTTAAATGTTACAGCGCATAGATATCAATTCGATTTGTCTCGGGGATGACGCAGGCAACGGGCTGCTTTACGCCTGGCTAGCTCTCAAGTGTCAGCCTGGCTAGCAGATTCGCCTTAGCACAGCCAATAATCAGTGCTACGAGGAAGTATTCAACAGCTTGGAGCGCATCGAAATTGGACAGCTGCCGGTAGTTGAATGGGATCTGGCTGGGCACGAGCAATTCCACTTCACGACTTTTGTCTAGGGTATTTAATAATGTCGTTTGTATTTCGCTACTGATGTTGCTTTGGATTGCTTTTCTTAGCAGCGTCGTCGTCATTAGCTTCAAGCTATTTTCGTTTCACCGGCGAACCTCCAATCCCGTGTGATCGGCATGGGAGTCTATTATTTGCAAATACTGTCGCGTTGGGGCATAGCTTTGCATTTACTCTCTATTTGCGCCATAAATACAAGCCAGCCGACGGCCGCAGGTCTCAGATGCCGCTTTGCATTTGCATCAGCCGGGGGTGTCGTTGTCTAAAACCGTCCTCTTGACTCCATCCCTAAAATAAAATAAAAAAATAAAAATAAATAAAACTAAAGTATTTTATTTTAAAAAAATAATAATAACAAAACCAAAAATGACAAGTGCTTTAAGTGGTTTTATTTTGGTCACGTTGCTGGGCCTTAGTTTCGCAGCTGATGAAGGCAATGGGTTACCGCCTGCTGAGTTCAAGCCCATCACAAAATTGGGTGAGTATTTGAAGGATTACAAAAATGAAACCCAAAATGTGAAAAATGTTTGTGAAGTTTCAATTTCTTGTTACACACAAGTGGAGTTCGTGTTTTAAGTCTTTTGATTGTAATTCAAATGGCTCAAAATTAATTCAATTTTAATACGCATTTCATTGTTCAATGTTCAAATATTATTTAATTAGTGGTCTTTCTATTTGCTTGTGTATAACAATTTGCCCCAAGTCAACGTCTTAAAATCTGTATAATTGCTATGTCTACAAATAAGGTGCAAAAGCCCTTAAACAAGTACTGTCTATATGTATTTGCATGCCCTAAGCCACATTGGCAAACTGCAGTTTGTCACCAAATAAAATATTATTGCTTATAGCTATTGAATATAGTATGTATAACAATAACAAAATTGTTCAATTAGCAGATAAATATCAGTAGTCGCATTAAAATGCTATCATATAACAGCAATCGTGTGAAACACGCAAAGTTGTGTGAATTATATACCAAAGTAATTTTTATGTGTAAAGCTATTCACGTACAGATATTAGAACCCATTTGCTACTGGAGTTTTCGCAATAGCTGACCGAATTAAATAAAATTATTTTTAATCAAATAAATATAAGCAATTTAGAATATTTTCAAAAGTTCCATGGGAAATATGTTCGTATTATTATTATTTTTAAATACGTATATATTTTTTAAAATAGATATTTGAATGACGATTATTGTCAATTGATAATATGTGCCAATATGTTAATGATTGATGTTGCTTAATAAGGTAGCGGAATGGCCAGGCATAAATGTGAAATCAAAATAATAAAATAATTAGTATTCATAATGTGAGCAATGAGCAAAAAGATAAATGCTAATTCTGAGATAGCGTAATTATAGGCTAGTTGTCTATTTATGGCTGAGAATATTGTCGAGTAAATGAAAACAAAAACAAAATAATACAAAATCAAAAGAAAGATTAAAAAGTCAGAGCTTTGGTTCTTTTACATGCGACTGCGTAATTCTCTAATTACCATATTATCACATCTGATAACAGCTGACCACAGCCACCTTAAGTATGAGTTTAGAAACTCTGAACCTTAGTTCAAAAGCACCGACCTACAAATGTTGACTTTAAGTCAATAGGAAATATATAAATATATTTTTTTTTTTCAGGGGCAAAAGTGAATTTGGGTTGATGCAAGAATTTTTTTTATCCTCAGCCTTAGAAAGATTTTGAAAAAACGTACTAGAATTAAGAAAAGTAAATCAGCATTATAGAGAAAATGTTGTTGCAAAATAAAAAATCTCTCAACAATCAGAATTCAATAATCTACAAGTTTTAAAAGTTTTTCTATAAGTTGAATGAAATTTTAGCAATATATTATTAATATATTATTTATTTAAAAGAAATATTTTACCTTAATCATAAACAGATGAATTTAATGAATCTGCTGTTGACTCGAATCGAAAATAAATATGCTACATATAGAATATTTTATAAATTTATAATTTCATAAACGTCGTTTCGACTTACTTACGTGAATAATATTAGCTGGGAATGAACCAGAGTAGTGATATTAAAAAAAAATCTAAATATCGATGCATCGATGTTAACAGCAGCGATTTTTTCCAATTTTAACTCGATAATCTTTTTTACGATATTTCGAAGCACTTCGATCGATTCTTATAAATATATTGGCCCTTTTGGAATCTTAAAGCTTGAGCTGAAACCGACTAAAAGAAAGCGAACTTTACGTTATTTCGATATTATCAACACGATTTTCCGATATAAAAAATCGATGTGCATTTCGGATTAACATCACTAAACCAGAGCACTTTTGCGTGCAAGACAGTCGCCTTTTCACTGTGCTATTCCTGCTCTAAGACTAATGTCAATTAAACTTATATTCTGGGATTTATTTTTATTGGTTTACTCAATACTTTTACCGAAATATTTTTGTAGATTAAAAATATAATATCATTGTAATTATTATTAGCAGTACAGTTGTAAACTACTTCTCTAACATTTTTTAAATAGCCTGTCTACTATGTCTTCGGCTATTACAACCACTATATACATACACTAGCCTGAGATTCGAGTCCGGATCCTCGTTGTTCAGTTGCTTTAATGCTTAAAACACTTACACAACTCATAAACATTATATTTTTACTATCAAAATAATTTAATTAAACTAAAAAATTAGTTATATATTAAATATATTTATAAAAAGTTTCTCAAATACAGAGATAACTATATTTATTTTAACTTAGAAAATGGAAAAATTCAATTGAAATATATTTTCTATATTCGAAATACAAATTTAAACAAAAAAATTACTACAATTAAATAAATTTAGTTAACACTTAATAATTAATTCTCAGCTCAATATTTATTCAACCACAGATTCAAACAAAACAATGTTTCTGTACATAAAAATGTTGTATGATAATAATATACTTTCTTGGGTGAATTTATTAAAAATTATTAGTATAGTATAGTATTATATACATTACTTTTTTTTCTAATGTGCGACTTTGTAAAATGTGTTTATTAAGGCTTCAACAGTAATGAAAGAATTTTCAACAAAGCTCTCTGCATTTGTTTGTCATTTCGTCTAGACATTACAGTAGAATACTTTTGAGCCTTGGCTCATATTTGCTTAAAGCATAAAGGTCAGAATGCTTTTGGTCTCTAAGTAGTTAGGTTTATGGCGAATGGAATAGGTCGCAGTCAATTGCCACTTCCGCTAAGTGGCCTTCCCCTGCCGCAGCGACCGTTGCAAAAAGCCTTCAGTACAAAAGATTCAAGCGACAAACTTGATGCGACAGCGCGATAAAACGCTCAGTCGGTGCTCAGGCAAAACACTAGCAATTGAATGTTGGCATATTTGTCACACAAAATGTTTAAGTAATTAAATAAAAAAAAAAATCTTAACAACAAATAAATTGCGACTGTGCCGGTTTGAGTAGGGAAAGGGGGCGCACGGCCGGGTAGACTCGCAATTATGTGCGACAGCGATTAACTAAAGCGGAATTCTCGACTAAAATGTCACGTTCTGAGCATAAAGCGCATAGATCATAGGCGATATGAGATGCGTTTATATGTATGTCAAGGCACAGCTCATGAGTTTTATTTGTTCGCGTACTCATTGATTAATTAAACGTTTCGAATTTAAACAGCCGCTGATATACCGACCTGCCGCGAAAATGACAACAACATCAATGAGTGCATTAAGCAGGGCTTCCAGCAGCTAACGACACGCCTTAAATACGGCATCAGTGACCTGAACATACCGTCAATGGATCCCTTCCAGCTGGGTAAAAGCTCCTACAACTACAACTCGGGCATGCTACAGGGTCGCATTGCCATGCGGAATGTGCTGGTGCACGGTCTGAGCGAGGGCATTGTCGATAAGGTGGACTACCGTCTGAAGAACAATCGCGTACGCATAGAGATGGTCAGCCATATGCCCCAGTTGCTAGCGGAGGGCGACTACAAGGCGGACATCAAACTGAACGAAATGAAGATAACTCCAAAGGGCACCTTCAATATTACGATGAGTAAGCTTGAGTCATAAAACTACTACGAGCACACACATCCAAATCCATAACTGTGTAATTACGGTGTCAACTAATCATATTTGACATTTCAGCCGACGTCAGCATGAAAACGCGCTCCTCAGGCGAACTATACGAGCGCGACGGTCACACTTATCTGCGTCTGGCTAAGCTCGAGGTTGAGCCCAAAGTGGGCGACATGCGCATCTATGCCAATGGCCTGGTGCCCGACCCAGCGCTGAGTAAGTGCCTAACAGCACAATCTTTACACTGCCTGACAATCGAAACATCTCTAACAATTCAATCGAATTTACAGATGATGTCTTACTGGACTTTATCAATCAGTATTGGAGGCAGCTATATCAGGCTATGATCCCTGAGACTATGGCCGTCTGGGAGCCTCAAATGCTGAAAGTGGGCAATGATTTCTTTTCTGCCCTGCCCTTCGACTTGTTAATCACCAAGAATTAAGTTTGTAACCGTCAATCTTTGTAGTCTGTATGGTATGGTTATCTGCTTTATTCATGATGTAAATTTAGTTCGTATTCAAATAAAATGAACGTAGAAATTTACTGAGCGCCTTTTTTGTGGTTGACAAAACAACATTTAGTTCAATTTCCTATACCTTTCTTAATAGAGCAAATAAGTATTTAGGCGTAAGTAAAAGGCTGGGAATACGATATTGTAAAAAGAAAGGTCTCTTTGAGAGTACTGGAGTTGTAGATACCCTGCAAACCAACTTTGAGCTGCTGTTACGTGTAAATATATAGATATCTTACCTTATCTTACCTTAATTACTCCACCATACAAAATATTTTCCCGAAAGTTTCATGTACGAGAAAAAAAAATATATGGGATTATATATGGATTAAAAATCTGTGTAAAAATCAAAGCGCATCAAAGAGCAGAACAATACCTCTTGAAATACTACTGTGTATAGTTTACGAAAACCTTTGTACCAAAAATGATGTCATTAGTTCTTATAATCTTAGAGATATGCGCAAACACCTAAGCTGAAAACTGAAATTGATTTATTTTGAAGAATCAGAAAGAATTGAAATATATATTTAAAATTTGAGGCCAATATTGATCAGCAGCATGATTACTTAATGGTTCGAACATGTTTCCTCCTTTCAGTCGATTACCTTTATACACAAACCTCTTTTTTAATGGATACAGGGCATAATTATTTTGCTATTTTTACTAAAGAAGAAAAATGGTTTAAATGCTGTATAATAAGAAATCAACAGGTTTTTACATAAAAATCATCAACTGTCAAATGTCCATTAGAAATGTTAATACTCTTGATCGAATCTTGCATAACAACCGACTTGATCTCTATCCGAACGTTTACCGGACTGACAGTCTGATGATCGTGTTGATTACAATCTAGAAACAACTGTTTTTTTAACTGTTATCTGTTTTTTATTAGTTAATATATTTATCACTATTTGAATCGAATGAAAAGTATAATATACATCGGTCACTTTAACTAAACTTTGAGACTTAATCTTTTGAGTTTCCAACGGTAAATTGTTCAATTAAGTTAAAAAAAAAAAACACTTACAAATTATGTAGATTAAAAGTTCCTAAAGTCGTATGCCAACCAAAACTGTTTCAACTTGCAATAATTGTCTAGAGTTTGTCAAACAAGTTTCTTTAAAGTCTTATGAACTTGGAACAATAATAGTAGCTTATTTCAATAATATTGATCAGCAATTTATTTCACGTCCTCGAAAATGCTTTAACAATTAAGTGTTTGCCTAAAACTAGTAAAAATGCTCAAGTCAAGGGAGCTTAACTAAAATATACCCTGTGCTAATAAGTATAAATTTACATCAGTGCCATTATTGTGTAACTTCATTATTCCCAGTTCGTTGTGTACTTGTTGCATGTATAATAATAATATAATAGAACGATCATATAATATTTGTAGGTCTCTCAATTGAGAGAGCGTAAGCTTTGTGTATGACAACTATCTTACAAGAACCTAAATATTCGTTCAGACAGAGAGGTATAGATAGACATTCACTGACATTCACAGATAAAAAGATAATATATGTATACCAATTATGGCTGCAAGCTTATATCATTTTTTTGGTGGTTGGCATCCAGGTTTTGATTTGTATCTTGGTTCGTCACATTTTTCAAAATTTTAAATAAAACCAAATTTTATTTTTAATTAATAGCATAATTTATTTGTGTTCTTAATATTAATTCCTAATACAATTAAAATAAATAGTTAATAAATCTTAATATTTCTGCCTGCAAGATCAAAGCAAATACATTTTATATTTTATACTAATGTATACTTATGCTTTTTCTTTAAAGAAATGCCTTTTGTTTCGGGCTTGTGTTTGACTATTTTTGATTAAACTCGTTTCAGTTCATAGTGAAAAGCAAATTAATTTTGATGCTCATACCGTTACGATCTTCAACTTATTACAGACAATGTTGGTTCATTTTGTAAATACCTTATTTAGCTAAATTTAAACGGTTACAGGGTATAATTAGTTAACCGCAAACGTA
This sequence comes from Drosophila colorata, assembly GCA_035041545.1. Lineage (NCBI taxonomy): Eukaryota > Metazoa > Arthropoda > Insecta > Diptera > Drosophilidae > Drosophila > Drosophila colorata. Next base: position 6,245,608 of record JAWNLD010000013.1, read on the forward strand.
CAACCCATGTTTACTGCCAATAGGCAATTATTGAAATTATTAATGCAAATCATTGTCATACAACATTCAAAAAGTATCGGTATTATGCGGGGTTGGGGGCTGCAGTTGTCGTTTGCTTGAATCGTTTTCCATTTAATGGTTCGGCATTATAAATCAGTCGCTAAGCCGGTTTTCAATCAGTCGAAGTCTATTTGCCGGTAACGTTGCTGATTTATAAGTACAATTTTCCAAGCCTAGTAGAAGCGACTAACTTTAAATGATAATCGTGCCAGTAGTTGTTCTGTTTTTGCGTTATATCTGACAATAAAATAGCGCCAGCCATCGCCCGGGTGATTCAGTTTGAGGGCGTCCATTCTAACAGCAGGTTGACTTTGGCTCACAACAAATTCAAAAGGAATATCGAATAGCCAGGACAAAACATCATCATCAACTAATAAAAGTATGAAACTGTATATCGCGTTGGTGACGCTTTGCCTTTTGGCAACTGGTGTTCATTCAAGGCCCGAGGAAACAAAGTATCTCTTGGGTGTGTATGCAGCTGTGGCACATTGCGCATACGCAGGGTATAACGTACCTTATTCTGGAACTAGATCTAGATCCCGATTTGCCAAAGTGCTCTGCGAATGAAGAAGAGGCTGGAGATTGCGCTAAGGAGATTTTGAATGTGCTTATACCACGTTTGCGAAATGGAGACCCCAAGCTGGGTATTGAGCCCTACGATCCTTTTGTTATAGATCGCCTGAGTTTCCAGTACTCCAGCGGAACGGTTAAGGGTCGCATATCGGTGCGTAATGTCAAGCTCTATGGCTTCGCCGAACACAAAATCGAGAAACTGAATGTCAAAAGAAATGGCGACAAGATTAAGCTTCGAATTGTCTCGCGCCTGCCCAAAATGAACATGATTGGCGATTACAAGGCGGAAGTGCAGGTGAATTCGCTGCACCTCAAGCCCAAGGGTACATTCAACGTAACGCTCTGTGAGTAGAAGATACACTTATGTAATATAATAGTTGTCTAACACTTTGGTATGCTTGCAGTTGATGTGGAGAATCATGTGTCGACGGAGGGCGAGATTTACACCAAGGACGGACTCCGGTTCTTTCGCCTCACTGATATCGATGCGACTCCAAAGGTTGGCGACATGATTATCAAGGCCAATGGCATCTTTCCGGATCCCGAGCTAGGTAATTGTATATTTTCGGCATCTCCGTCTATTACTTTTAACTGGATTGCTTAACAGATGAGCTTGCACTCAATGTGGCCAACAATTATTGGCGGGATATTTACGGCATTATATTGCCCGAGACGCGACAGTCATGGGCTCCCGTCATGCTGCGCCTGATTAACGAGGCGCTGCAGCATGTGCCCATCGATCAGTTTATCGAAATGCCCCAATAAGCCATCATTGGCTTCTAACTGTAAAACTATTGTATGTACTTTATTGTGATTGCCTTAGGAATTATTATATGATTATTGAAATTTCTCAATAACGGAGGGCTACCTCTAATAAAATTCGCACCTGCAATTAAAATGGAATTATTAATTCAGGCGCACTCAGACTGAAACAGGTTTTTGATTTGTTTTGGTCAAGCCCCAGTTTAAGCATCAAATTATGTGCCTAAAAAATTCACCACATTTTCGTAACAGCGCCCCAACCCCCCGCTCTGGCTGCACCCAGTTAATGGGGTTAAGTGCACGACACGTTGACCTTGAAAACGGGTATCTATCTATCTATATATTTAAATTTTAATGTGTGTTTCATAGGCAGAGGCCAAGTGCATGCATTAAAGTGAAATTGAGCAAGATAAATTGCTACAACTTCAGTAACTAGCAGTTTGAGAGCAACTGGCATCTAGTTAGGCACTTTGAGGCTGTCACAGCTACTGTAAATATATTTTTCTTTATATGCGGCAACTATCGTGACCATTAAGTTGTAATTCTAAAACTCAATTGAATACATTTAAATTAATTATTTAAGAATTATTACCAGATTGTTGCATTTTATACCCTATATGTAATGATGAGCATTAAGTGGGTATAATGGATTACAGTTATATAGTATATATTTTTAAATAAACATAAATTATTGATAAGCATCAACAGCTGAGTCGAATTATGCAGACCTCGGATGTTAAAGAGGTCTAAATGTGGCAAAAAGAAGCACAGCTGAGTAAGGTATATTTACCAAATAATATATAGATAGGATATCTAGAAAAAAAATGTGACGCTAATTTTTTGCATTGCAGGTCCCACAGCGTCTTCGGTTTTGCTCGGGTCCTCATTTCGCTCACAATCTCAGAGAGCATGAGAATAGTGATGTTAATACAAAATGAACATCGGATTAGAAAATCGTCGATGCGTCGATAAATCGAAAAAAAAACGTTTTTTCGATTTTTTAAACATCGCTAACGTAACGTTCGCGTTCTTTTTGTTGTCTTTAGCTTAAACTTGTAGATGCCCAAAAGGCCGATTTATTTATAGGAATCGATTGAGGTACATCGAAATATCGTAAAAAGATTATCGAATTAAAATTGGAAAATTTCGTTGCCGTTAACATCGATACATGCGAGACTTGCTCCCTCACACTACAGAGCATTGCTTGGATTTACTCTCCTTGCTCTAAGAGTAGGTATGTAATATTTGTACATATGTATGTAGCTTGAAGCACAAGCAGCAATGCGCCGAAAGCTTACATCTTTCAATTTTTGGTGGCTTGCTTCCTCTCTCCTTCGGAGTTCTGTGAAATATGTAAAGGGTTCGCCACTTTGACATGAATACTTAGGATTTTTAGTAATAATTGTTGTGAGAGTTTCTAAAAGCTGGTCCGCTTGCAAGAAAAGCTTTTCGGGATGAAAATGCACGTACACTTATTCATATGTATATGCATTTTTATGGTTGTTTGCTCATGGTTTGTTGGCAGCCTATTCGATGATTATTTATTTTCAACTTCACATACATATGTTTATTTGCATGTGGCATATGCAGAAGGTAGGACTTAAAATATGCAAAGTATGCAAAGACTTAAAAGGTTGCAAAATTGCATTGCCTAATAAAAGGCGCTCTTAAATTGCTCATCCGTTTCTTCGAATTCCCAACCAGTTGAAGTATGTTTTGCGGCTAGATAAGGGATGGATACCCTTGTAAAGTTACTCTGGCTTCTCTTCAGTTGTCGAATAAATCTTTCGCCTTTTACTAAAGATTTCCGTGGAGAGGAGCACTCTAATGAGTCGAAATTAAATTTTTCGCCGTGCCTGGCGGCGGTTGCTGCCGGGTCACAATAAATAAATAAAACGAAACTGCACTATTAATAGACAGCAATTTTATTGAGCTAATAAAATTTGTATATTATAAAATAAATTATAAAATTTTGTACAGCTACAGTTTGAGAATCATTTGCCAGCTGCCTAGTTACGTCAGCGTAATACCGTCCTCTGGTGGCCATCGCACCTGGTGGTTGCTTGTTTTTGTTACGATTTATGGATATAAGCAAACGCCAAAGGTTGATCGGGCGAACAAAAAGTTATACACAGTTTGTAATTTAGTTAAGTAAAGTGAGGTAATATTCAACTGGGGAACATTTGCGCGCTCAAAGCGGCATTAACTATGCCATAAATCAGCTTATTATAAGTATGTGCTGCACATATGCATATGGCTTCTAAACGCCGATCAAACGTGCTGTGCTTCGCATATCAAATATATATTTTAATTGCTAAATGGACATGCCAGGCACACGAGTGTCGCCTGCTCCATGACTGGCCGAGCATAATAAGCATTAAGCATTGGATTTGCATTTTTTGTTTGTTTGCCAAAAAGTATTATGACGCATTCGCATAGAACTGCGAAAGCAGGTAGTGCCCGAAAGGCAACTCGTCGGAAGTGTGCAGAAGTGAAGCACCCCAAGTGCCAAAAATCTGGCTGCATTTCAACATAGTCGACACGTCACGTCGATCACCTTGAAAACACACGCCTAAAAACTTTAAAAACACAATGCCCAACTTTGTGGGGTTTCGTGCTAGGTAAATGGTGCAAAAGATTTATAACTGGCCTACATTTTACATGCCCAGTCGAGGGCGAAGCCAATGCCTCGATTTGACCGAGTACTTGCCCAACTGTTCCAGTGCAACTCAAACTGTGTCTGGGATTGTTATTGAAATTGGGTGTGTGGTTCATGGCATGTTGACAGCTTCCTCATTGTTGCTGGACTGACCGATTTGTGTGCGCAATTGCTTGATTGACATTGATTCAACGGATTCATTTACATTCGCATACTTTTGGATTTGGGCGCAGTTACCTGATACAGATATGTATACCCTGCAAGCAACTTGATTATTTTAAGAGTTGAGTTTCAGTTATTATAAAAAATGTTGTTATATAAAAAACTGAAAAAAAAACTTAGGTATATAATTTTGTATATTTTTTTTATTGTGCCTGTTGATTTTTAAGGCCTTAATGTTGATTACTGGATAATTCTGACTGAAAAGTATTTTTTTAAATGCATACTTAATATATTTAATAATAATAAACAATAATTCCTGCATTAATTAATACACTTATTTTTCATGTAAAGTTAAACTTTCACTTACTTGACATTTAATGAAACGCTTCTATAATATTAAAATATGAACTTAACAAAAATAATGATTTTTTATAGATATCTTAAAAAGTAATTATTAAAAATATTTTAAATTAAAAATTAAAAATGAAATTATTAATAGAAAAAAACTATACAACTTATAAATATAATATTTCAATGTCATAACATTAAATTATTATTCAAATTTTATTTTATTTTTTCTAGTTATGTAAGCTATCCCTATTTTAAGCTACATATTTTAGTCGGTCACCAACTATGGCTGTAAATTATATACGTACATAGGCTTTCATCTAAATGCTCCATGATAAAATTTAAATTAAAACAACGTCTAGACTGAATCAAATGTACCGCTCTTAATATTCAAGTGTGGCTTTCGGTTTTGCCAACTCATGCTGAGCATTTCAAGTGCAATGCTGCTCAAACTGTGGCCCACAAGTTCTCAGAGCAACTCGACAACTTAGCAAGTCAAAAGCTCAGAAAGCTCAGCAAGCGCGCTCCGAAAGCCTTCGAATTGGTTATTTTTGTTGTTTGTTGTTGTTGTTTATTTTTCGGCAGCGCGCGCATGGAAAAACTTAAACAACGCGAGCTGAAAACTATAAATAAACGTGAGTCTTGTGCAGCGCTCATTTAAAGATTTGCAAGCGGCGGGCCGCCAACGAAATCGTTCGCTGATTTTTGAAGTTTGCAGTAGCATTTTGTGTGTCTTTGGCAATTGGCTAACAGTGTGTAGGTGTGTGTGTTTGCGTATGCCTGTGTATGTGTATGTGTGCGCAATTGCAGCAACAATTGCAGTTAACCGAGAAAACAACAGCAACAACAAACTGTTAAAATTCGTGTAGAAATAAAAAAGTGAAGCCGGTTTTAAAATTACGCAAAAAAAAGCGAAGCGAAAATTGCCCACTTGTCTGCTTGTATTTCTTTGTGTGTGAGTGTTTGTCTGTGCCTGTCTTAAATCAAGCCAAAAGCAAAAAACGTCAAAGCACAGCAAAATTTCAATTAAAACAAGTTTATATTGCCAATTGTGAAAAAGCGTTGCCCAAATTGACAACAACAGCCATTTGAAAGAAAGAAAGAAAAGAGACATGCAAGCGTTTTACATTTTGGTAACCATCGCGGCTGTCGCACTCGGAAGTGCTGCGTCCGCCACGCTGCCAACATCCGCTCCGGGTGAGCTTGGTGACGACCCACAGCAGGCGGAATCTTTGGCCGCCTCCTCAGCAGGCTCACAGTTAGATGCAGGTAAATATATGTACTTACATGGATTCGTATTATGTGTGAATTTCGGTTAGTCTTATGCAACAAGACTACAAGAACTTGATATTCAAATCAAAAAACGAAATGAAAAGTCGACACAGCAAAACAAGTTTGCTGCCTAAGTCTTTTATTTGCAAAAGTGACAATTGAAAATGAAAATTTAAAGGAACCGTAAATCACTTACTTATGTATGTGACAAATATACGAGCATCGAATGCTGTAGGCAACTTCGCAACAGTTTTGACGAAAATTATTACAGGAAATTTTGAGGTAGAAATCTTAAATAAACATACTTAAGTTGGTTGAGTTGATTGAAATTTGCTTTTATATAATATATTGCGATTTATGCAAATAAACATCATATAAATGCAAAATAAAATTTTCAAGAGAGCATTGTTAGAGTTTTACTTAAAAAAAATGTAATGAAATAAAAATTATGTAAAACACGGTTAAAGCCGTTTGTTAAAAAAATATTTAAAAATTGTATAGAGCTAGGGGCAATAATTGTATTTTCAGTACTTTTAATTCGTACAAAATTCTATAACTAGTAAAAACTTAATTATGAAAATATTCATATTTTGAACTCTCCTTTACGTACCGTACGTCGTGTGCTGCATGCGTGAGTAGATGTGTGACGCATTGCAAAGTTTTTAAAAAGATTCGCATATTATTTACGCCCACATATTTCAAGACCAAATAAAAGGTAATTTAAAAAGCGAACTTTAAATAACTAAAAATAATCTTATTGTGTGATGTTAATGAGATCTCATGGGTAATAATTTCATGCGTTATAGGTGAAAAATGAATTGCTATAGAAATTAGCAAGTCTGCCTACCCAAAAATTAAAGAAATAAATTACTATTTTATTTGCTTGACTTTTAACACCTGAGACAGCAATAAAAAATCTGCGCCGCTTGAACTTGACATATATTTTAGTTTTCGTTTTCATTTTTTTTTTTTGTTTGTTTTTTTTTCTTTCGTGTGTGTGGTAAAAGTTATAAAACCGCAAGAGGGCAATAACAAAAGCCACACTGAGAGTGAATGCTGTAATACAGTGGCTGTCAAACAGTGCCTTTGTGGCGTGTGCAAATACAAATTCTCTCGCGTAAAATGCAAAAAATAAATTGACTGATTATGCAAAATAAATCACAGAATAAACAGACCAGTTATTGAAAGCACAAATCGAATAGGCAACACCGAAATATTTATTTCCAATTGCATTAATTTTATCAACCGCAAAATAAATAAGAAATATATGTATGTATTTTGTGTCGGGGTCTTGCGAAAAAAGTTCGCGTCAGCAGCACCAACGACAACAAAGAGGCTTACAATATATAATAAATAAAAAAAAACACCAACCAAACAAAAAAAACCGGCTGCTGTGCGCATTTCTCAAAGCACAAACTTAAAAACTGACCTACATCAATGCAAAAACGGCGTCAACGTCGCTGGGCTTTAGCGACTGTGACGTTGGAAGTTGCAATTGAAACTTGTATCTAATTGCGTAAAATGTCGAGCGAAATTGACAATAACAGCAACAACAACAATAGCAAGCGCAAGAAATTTATTGACATTTGCACCGAGGCTAGGAAAACGAAAGACTTAGGCAACGAACTTCACTTGAATACCGCCCCGTAAAAGGGCAGCTCCAAAACACTCGCGGGTGACATTTGAAGCATATATAATACACATGTATATATTTAGCGTAGTTTTCATTTTATTTTTATTTTTAATTAATTAATTTTTTTCTCTCTGTTTGGTTCACCTTTGACATTGAACTTGTCAGCAAACAGCGAAACACGCAAGCGCTCAAAATTTGGCAGAAAAATGACAGACTTTGGAGTTGCTTTGTCAAATGCCAAGTTTTATATTATTGAGAGTAGGTAACTATATTTGGATGTTGAACAATGTCTCGACTCTTTGTCGAGCGTAATTAGCCATTTTACTTAAACGCTTATGTGTTTGGGTAATTTGGTGATATAATCGCATGGAATATTAAAACTAATTGCAACCTCTCATTTTTTTTTTGGGTTTCCGCTTATAAGATTTATATGCTTGGACGCTTTTTGAAGAAAGCAATTATAAAATCCTTTTATTCGAATTCGTTATGTGCACTTGATTGTAAAACTTGTGTCAAAGAAGTATAATAATGTTGTGCAAATGTCAAGTCGGAATATCTGTCCGATTTTAGTATAGTAATCGATACTTCTTTTGATAAATACAATTTTACGTACATATTCGGAACGTATTTTTTAAACAAATAAGTGGATTGTATTAACGTGCTATTGACGAGAGTTTACGAAGGATTTTATGTAAATTGCTGGTAAAATGAGAAATTCCATTAACTAAGCCAATGGCTAAGGCTAAGTTTATTTCCAAATTCGTTCAAGTGAAACCCACTGATCATTAAACCTCAATTGGTTGCCCAGATAAGAGACCTTGACTGCGACGCGTCATTGTCACCTGTCACCCTGACACAAGGCACGTAAAGTTCACAACAACAACAGCCACAGAGGCAATTTGAATGTCAAAACTGTGAGGGGCATGTCAAACTGTGAACTGTGCCTCGCTTGGTTGCATGCCGCAAACTGTGATATGCGCAATGATGCATGCCTCGCTGAGCTTAATACGCACGCTCTTAGCTCAGTCATGACCTAACCAACTGGCTTTTGCCTTTTGGCCAACACTAACTGTTGTGTACTAATCTCTGCCACTTTCGCCACATTTACAGCGCCGCAAGCGTCTAGTGATGACCTCACCGCCTGCAGCCGCAGCTCGCCGGAACTGGATGAATGCATTCGTGGGCTCTTCCACTCGATTGTGCCGAGATTGAAGTACCAGGGTCTGCCGGACTATAACTTGGGTTCCGTCGATCCGTATTTCTACAAGCGGGGCATCTTTCGGTACGCCAACGATGGCATTCAAGGCGGCCTGCTCATAAAGAACATGGAAATTTATGGCATCAGCGGCTTGAAAGTAAACAGCGTGTCATCCAATTTCACGGACAGCGGCTTTGTCATCAAATTGGGCGTGGAGCTGCCACAGTTGAAGGCCGGCGGATTCTTTAAGGCGGACGTCAAGTTTGGCGGCTTGCGCTTGGTGCCCAAGGGACCATTCAACATTACCATCGGTGAGTCGCTCTGCAATTAATTCAAAGCTCTTAGAATTAACCATTTCAATTGATAGATGACGTTAAGGCCACCATCCTGACCGATGGACACATTGAGCAGCTGCCCAGTGGAAATCAGCGCCTTAGTCTCCATCGCCTGAATGCGAATGTAAACGTTGGCAGTGCTCGCGTCCTGGCCAACGGCATCTTCTCGGACCGCAATCTGAGTAGGTAGCAGCAGCTGACCTAGCTGGGCCCTTATAAATATGTGTGCTTCTTCCTTGCAGATGCGATGATACTGAATCTGGTCAATGAGAATTTGCCGGAAATTACGCGCGTCGGAATCCCCGCCACCCGAGAGCAGTGGGCGCCCATTTTAGTTGCGCATATTAACGAGTTCTTCGCCCCGGTTCCTATAGAGAAATTCTTGGTTCAGTAAAGTGCTTAAAGCTCAAATTTTTATGCATTTTATAGCTAGTTAGTTTTTAATTAATATTTACAAAGTATCGATTATGTTTAATGCTGCTTCCAAATAATTACTCTGCTCTTAAATTGTCAGCGATTTAATGACAAGAATTGTTATTTGAAGAACAAAATTTTTTATATTTATTTATGTGATTCTTTCAGAAAAACATCTTTGAATGTACAGATGTTTCAACATTTTAAAATCATTAAATTCTAATGAATTATTATTAGCTATAATGGACTCATTATCTTTATTATGTTTACAGAGAATGAAAAGCTTTTTCGAAATTTATTATATTTTTGGCGACCCTAAAAGTATGCAGCAAAAATGGATTCAAAATGGTGAACCAGAAAAGAAAATACGTAGCATAGTTTACAGCGGTAGGGGCACCTGAAATTTTTAGATACATTTTAGAATGGGGTATTTTGAAAAGCAAAACTAAAATACAGAAATAACAAAGTTTGAAATATATTTATTTTACTCTGGGATTAATTTGACTGGTGAAAAAACGAATCGAGTTTTTTAATAACATGTTGTACATATCCTGGTCTTTGAAAACTCGTTCACGAAGTAAAAAGAGTATTTTGGAATTTGTGCAATGTCGGTCTGTCTATCGGTATGAGAGAGATTTTTTTCGCCGCTTTTAAACCTACAGATTTGAAACTTGCAACATTTACTCGTGTATACCCGCATCAGATAATGATCTTTAGGTTCGTTTTAAAGCTAAATGTATAACATTTTTTTCGACAGATTACTGATGACCTCTAAAGATCGTGCAAAAAATGATTTGTTTTTATCTCCAAATTGATTTTGGCACTGACTGGATTGTTTCTCTTTCTCTAGCTGTCTTTTGATTATGATACTCTTCAAAACTTCAGTGAATTACTTTCGAAAATTCAACACTCCATATCGAATCTAGAACACTTTGCGATCAATCAACAGGCAAATGCCCCTTGGCACTCAATTATAGACAATTAGTTGGCAAAATATAAAAAATATACAGTCAAATTATTCGGTTTGCCATGTCGCCAAAAGGTTGCGGCCATGGTGGCCGTGACACTTGAGAACGTTATACATTCATTGTAGAGGGGGGTGAGCTCTTAGCCTTTGTGCTGGGGGATCAAGTGGGCTAACAATGAACTGGCCAATTCTCGTCAACAATCGATTTAATTTGTGATATTTTTAATACATAAAAAGCAGACGCAGTTCGTGACAATGCGCTTTGGCTGGATCCTGATTAATTTCAACTTTAATTGAATGCTTTACGGCATTTTTCCATGCGAATTATATTATTGTAAACTGCGCATATAATTTACTACATCTGCATTTTTTTCTCATTGGGTGGTAATAGAAACAAACGCAAATGACTCCAAGATATCATTTGACCAAGAGACTAATACAAGAATTACATGTTGGGATGATGAACTTTTATTACCTTACAACCAACTAAAATTCAAGGTTTTCATCTGGAAACTTAAAGTAAACAGGCTTTAATAATGGCACATTATTATTTTGATTTTTAAAATCCCGTTTCCTAATTTAAAAAGCGCATCAACTTAAAGCCAGTATGCTCTTGCTATACTTAAGATACGAGGTATTAAGTTAAATGAAATATGTCTGCAGCAATTTAAATGGAAATTTGATTCTAAAGCGACACTGAGAAAAACTGTCAAAAACTTTCAATATTAAGTTGGCTCTCAACTATATAGTGAGTATATCATTTCGGAGAAAACTTGAAAACTGGTTATGTGAAAAATTATCGCTTTGTTTGCTTGGTGATATGTTTAAAGAAGAAACTTGCATATAGTTGTTAGAATGCCAGTCCAATGCGAAATTAAATGGCATGATTGAAATGGCCATAGACACAAATAATAGCAATTTATATCTGTATTTATTAGAAAATTCTATAATGTTCTTAATTTTTGGAATATATATATTCCAAAAAATACTGTATATTTTATATAGCAATTTAAAGTCTTAAAATTTGAATGCTTTTAAAAAACATTTTTTTCTCAAAAAAAAATGTAATTTTAATTGGAATAAAATTTTTCAGTTTCGAAATATAATTTAAAATTCCATAATGCGTTTATTAATTATTTTGCGTCTTTTTTGCCAGTGCGCAATAATGACAAGGCTAGAAAGCGGAGATGTGGTTGGCTTTTTAACAGTATGCAGCCACACAGTTTTCAGGTCCCGGTCTAAGTCCCAGTTTGCCAGCATCTGGAGCAACGTGCGTGTTCGGGTTTTCTATGGCCACCGGGCCAAGGAGGCAAAGGAACAGGAGCAGGCGTAAGCATTAAATAACTAGTTTACAATTGCAAACTGCGTGTGCATTAGAAATTGGTAAAAAGGTAGCCAAAAGGCGGCCAAATCGCCGCCCATCAGGTATCGAAAAACGCTTCGGCTGTGTCTGCGTCTGCGTCTACGTCGAGCTTAACGTCGCTGTCGTCGCTGCCGTCGACTGGCGGCGGCATAGCTGTTAACCAAACTTCGTAACCGTCAGTTGGCTCAGAAGCTCGCGGACCTCGCTAGCCAACGGTCCTGTTTCTAATAGGCGCGCGAAGACCAAACGATATCGATTGCGAAACAAGAACCAGGCGAGAACATCTTCAGAGTCGTCTGCCCGCCCAGGTGAATGCCATCGGGCAACGTGCGCCGCATTCTAAAACGAAACGCGTTTCGGTGTGCGGTTCTATACTATATTGTATCATTTATATATGGTCTGCAATTCCCGCTGAGTTGAAACGAAAACAAAATAGTAAAAATAAATATACATATATAAAAAAAAAGTATTTTGCGGCAAAATGTTTGCATTTTTGCGGATTTTATTACTTTGTGTGCATTTGCTGCATTTTAAAACGACATTAGCTGCGGATGTGCCATCGATAAGAACATCAACGACATCATTATCGGATCAAATTGTACAAACAAAGGCTGTGGAATCCCTGGCCACTGTCAATGCCACAGTGGAACATGATTTCGCTATCCCTGCGGATGGTGAGTAGAGCTGAAGCTTACGAAAGCCATAATGAAAAGTGAAATTGAGTGTGAAGAACAAAAGACTTAGGCAACGAACTTGCTACTGAAATGGACTTTTAAATTTATGTATTTTGGAAATTTCAATTCTGGAATTCGGTCTGCTTTTAAGACAATTTCAAATGACTACATGGTAAATACTCCACAAGAAAGACTTAAAAACATTTGACTTGTATTTTTACATTTGAATATTGCAAGTGAAAAACCAAAGACTTACGTAACGAACTTGCGTTATATAAAACTTATAAAACTTTTAAAAATAACAAAATAATACCGACACTTTAAACAGAATTGAACAATTTGATAGAATAGCTATTATTATTTTATATAAATGTATGGTGGAAAACAAAGGACTTATAATACTATACTTTTTAATAAAAATAAAATTTTTTTAAGAGCTGAAAACAGGCTATAGATCTTAAAGTAATAAAATAGGGAAATACAGCAATACAAAAAAGTACTTATTTAAATATACTATAAATTCAAAACAAAAGACTTAGACAAAAATCGATTTAATTAAATTATATTTTCGACTCTCCTTTTAGTTACTTTTCTAAATATTTACACTACGTATCACTGCAAAGTCATGACATTTTTTCTACACATACGTCACACAAAAGTTCAACGACATTTTGCTACGTTATAGTAGCTGATAAATTTATGCTCGGCACGCAGCTATTTCGTTGTGTGACCTTCAGAAGACTATAAATCGGCTAGTGAAAATATAACGAAGGCGAATTTTGTGAATTGCTTTTTCCTGAGTCCGTCTCCGAGCTGTGGCCCTTTGTTCCACTTTATAGTTGCGTTCTCCGGATCAGACACCGACTTTCTATTCAATGTACATGGGCTCACTTCCGAATATCGCAGTGGAGGCGTATTTTATAGAACTTTCAAATTGGCGCACTTCAACGTAAACTGACGATCCGCGATCTGTGGGCTTGTCGTTCGTCTTTGGCCGTGACATCAGTTCTCGTTCCCATTTATTTATGACCAACAATTGGACAATTAGACAACACAGAAAAAGGCGTGATCTTTGCCAATGTTTAGACGCGAAAACATCGCGACAACATAAGCCTATTAATGATTTTTTGACAGAGAAAATAATTAAGCCGAAAGCAACTGTCTACTTAAGCCCTCAAGGAATTAGCCTACTCTTTGCTTAATTAAGTTTTAATTTTAAAGGGGCGTCGATTTGTTTAATGACAGTTAACAGCGGCCGCAGAAGCCATATCTGACAGACAACGCAATACATTTAAGTTATATGGACACGCTTGCCTATCCATATTTAAATTATACACCCTACAAAGGTGGCCCAGCTCAGCTTTCATGTCCTGCAGGTTATTTCAAGTTTTGCGCCAGTCTGTGCTCATACTAATCCAGTTTAATTTGTGAGAATGACTTGGCTGATGGGAGCTAGCTAGACCTTGAACTTGTGGCTTGCTCCATTGCAGTTTTATCTTTGAGTATTTTTAGTACCTTATGCTTGACACTAAAGTTAATAAGTTTGTAACTCTAGGGGGTGTTTCTTTATTATATTATGCCTGATTTAAATCAGAAATCAATTAAGTAATATGTAGTCAAATATGATTAGACTGCCTGTACGAGTAATTAAAGCCTAGCAAGCTGGGCCGAGCAAGAGTTCATTAGCCTTTCGAAAGATTTAAGCCACATACGCAACTACTCATACAACAAATAAAAAAAAAAGATATTCAGCTAGGCACAGTTTTTTAGCCAATCTGTCGCGCTGTTGACAAAGCACCAAAACCACAAAAGAAGACCAACTAATATTTACTTAACATTCGTTCAAGCGTCGAGTTCCAATTCGAAGCTGGGGTCCACGCTTCGAGTGATTACTCAATATTTTGACATTTTTGTACGAAAAAATATATGACAAAAACAAAAGACGGAATATTGACAATAAACTTAAGCGCTTTTCAAGCTGAATGACAATTGCTGTGCCATTTTTTTTTCTTCTTGTCTTGCTTATTCTGTTTTACTTTTTCTCCGTGTGCTGTGTGCCTTTCAACGCACAATTGACAACATTTCTTTGTAAGCCGCCGTGTCGCTCCCCCTAAGCAACTTTCTACTGTCACTTGTCATATTTATGCAAGTATTGTCGGTATACATACATATGTCTAGCCCATTGGCAGCTTCTTAAAACCGATCTAGGCTGCTATTGTTCGCTGGCTTTGTCCGCGCTGCTCTTGTTGTTCTTTCAAGTTAACACAAATCTGCCATTTGTTTAATTTATTTAGCTTTTCGCGTGTGGCACATATTATAGTTGCGCTTGATTTATGCGTTTCAGCTAAGTGAGTCGTTTAGTCTTTTTTGTGTGTAGTGTTTTATGAGTTTACATTGTTTGTTATACCCTGCAGAGAAGTATTGGCTTTTTTAATCGAAGTTCACATTTGTTCTAAGATTTTAATTTTAGTTTTAAGCATTTTCTTTAAACCATAAATTGTCATTTATTTTATAATCATAACAATAATATAATTTTGGAGAGAATTTTAAATACATTACCAAATGTTGGCATATGTATTTTTATTAATTTAAAAATACAAACTAATAACTTCTTTTGTAATGGTTGCTTTAAATAAAAAAGTGGAAAATCTTTAAAGTAATTCCAGTCCAATATAAATAAAATGAACAATATAATCGAAATTGTCTGTTTTTCTGAGAGCTCAATTTTATTGATTTTATACCCTGAAGCTAGATCTAGAGTTAGGGACACCAAATTTGGTTTAATATGTTCTCGTAAAGCATACGCAGATAATCAACATATCACTTCCGGGTTCGGGTATCACCTAGTCGGGCGCTCCTGATTAGAGCCATCTTACTTGCTTTTATACTATTTGCCAATGGTTAGTAAGTATTTTTTACCAAAGTAATTATACACTGTTTACAAAGTCAAAAAGAGAATATCGATGTGAATTGAAGGAAGTTTGAACGTATGTTACGGCATCTAAGTTGGGGTACAGGGTATCTTTTAGTCGGGCACTTCTTACTTGTTTCATTTAAAAAAAAAGATTATTAACAAAAATGTTTTTTATAAATAAAAAAAAAATAAATAAAAAATATCAAAATAAAACTAACCAATTATAAGAATTTCCTATCATTTTGTCAACAAATTATCTTGTGTAACAAAAATCAGAACGTTATTTTGTTAATCCTATGTGTCGTATAGGGCATTTAATATTTGTCTCTCAGATAATATTCTTTAAGGTTTTAGTTCTTACAAAGCAGAGTATCTTACAGGTGCTTTATTTTATTTAAACAAGCTGTTCAGCAAGTTGTTTGTCCAAATCTTTTGCTCAAGCTCCGCAGGGTGTTATATTATTGGATACTTAAAAGTGCATAAAGTTCGATCGGCTAGCAGTCGAAGATGTATTCACAAATACTCGAATGCACGTGTTTTGGCCTGGCCGTGCACAAGGCGTAATGGAGACCACGTTGCAGACATGTTACGCATTTTGAATAGGTATTTTGTAAACGAGATTTGCATATTACGATGGAAGCTTTTGCACGCACGCCAAACAGCCGAACGAAAATGTTAGTAGGGAAGCTAAGAAACACACATTCTTGGACTGATTGTGAGTCATTGGACTTAAATTTCAGTGTATAAGATATCCCTGAAGCCAAATTACTTGTTACTCATGTGGCCCAAATCATGCAAACATTTTTATGTTTATTGTTAATGGCACAATTCTTTTTGATGGATTTTAAATTGTTATGACAGCTGTCGGGCACCGCGTCAACGGCTATTGATTTCAACTTTTCAGCACTTCATTAGATGCGGGATTTCTAAATTTCGCATGCTTCATAAAAATACCCGTCATTATTTTAAGTAATAAAACCTTTTGATAGCTTTATTTTTAAAATTTATTTAAAATACAAGCTATGCCAAGTAACAGCCAAATTGTATTAGTTTCTAAACGTCCGTTTTCTGATACATATGAACTTAAATTGACGACAAGTAGAATGCTTTTAGTCAACTTTACAGGTTATCTCCTCTGTACGCCATTATTATGTGAGTAAAAAAAAATATTTGCAATCAAAAATGTGGCAAGGTGCACATTAAAAACAAGTAAGATGGCTCTAGTCGGGCGTCCCCGACTAGGATACTACCTGAACCCAGCGGCGAGCTGTCGTTACATACGTTTAAAGCTCTTTGCATTCATACACACATTCATAAAGTCACACAAACACACACACACAAACGCACGAACTAATCTGCGCACTTTACACATCGGCTGCGCTTGACCCCACTATGTAAAATGAATTCTTGAATAACTTCTAAACTTAGAGTATGATCGTTATGAAATTTTCCGAGCACATAATAAACCAAATTTGATAGCTCTAGCTCTTATAGTCTCCGAGATATGCCAAGAAAAGCAAGTTTTAAAATCGATTTTGATCGATAATATTGAAACGGTTACAACTGACACCGAAACAGCGAGTTAGACATAATCCACACCAACCATTTAGTATTTGACGATATTCAAGTAAAGTTATCCAATAACCTCATATATCTAAAAGGAATCAAAATTCTAAATAAATACAACTATGGTTTGTGGCTTGGGTGGTTGTTTCTAAATTCGGCCGCTCGGTGGTGATATACATTGAAATATATCAATTAATAGAATTGCCACGACCCTAGTGAGCGTAGTCGAAAGATTTTAATACTTTATGTAACGCGGGCATACACGAATACATATTACAAGTTTCAAGTCCCTAGCTTCAATAGCGGCGATAAAAATTATTTTCATAAGAACAAACCGTCAGACGGACGGACAGCAAAACGGACAAACACAATATACTCTTTTCACTTCGTGAACGAGTATAAAAGTCAAACAACAAAATGCGCCAATGTATGCATGTGTGCACATTCGGGCACTCCCTTCTAGAGCATTCTTACTTGTGTTTATTACACTCTGATTTTTGCACAGATTTGCCGGAGATTCCCGATAAATATGTGACTTTGAGTTAGTCTTTGTTCTTGCCGTTTCATTTGTGAATTATATCTTGAAGCTTAAGCTGTTAACAAATCAGTAAATTATTCGACCTGTTTATGCTCCAATTGTTTAGCGTCTTTATCACCAAGTAAAGCCCGGACGCAGCGACAATTTTTCTTTGATCCCAGCCAGTTTATACTGCAGGCCGGACTGGCTGGCAGTGCAACCTGGGAGGGCTACAGATGTTTAACAACGAGGGGTCAGCCTGGCGCCTGCGTTCGCATCAACAGCTGCCGGCAGTATTATCGCGTAGGCCGACAAGTGTCCTTCATCGCAGTTCGTCAATGGCAGCCCACGGGCTCCCTCGGACTGGGCGCTGATATATGTAACTTTTATGATCAGCTGGGACGCCTTAATAATGGCATTTGTTGCACGGAGATGGATGTCAATATCTTTGGCAACTTTCCGATAACGACGACATCAACAACGACAACGACAACAACGACCACAACAGAGAAGCCCTCGACGGCCGCCGATGAGGTGGACGAGGCTGAAGAAGAGGACACAAATGTGGAGCCAGATCAGCCCCTCGACAATACAGAGCATGACACAGATCTAACGGATAATGCCAACAGCGTGGAGGACATGCCCGACTTTCAGGACATGAACACCATTGAGGCCAATGCGCCCGAGCCGCAACCGGCGCCAGCGCCATCTCCCACGCCGCCGACTACCGCCGTTTATCCCTACCAATGGCCCTTCGGCAGCTTTTCCGGCGGCCTGCCGCAGTGGCCGCCACCGATACCCACCCATCCGCCCACCGTTGGCGGTTGGCCACCGCCGATACCGACCCATCCCCCGAGTCATCAGTATCCGACGCATCCGACCTCGCGACCCATTCCCACCACGCCCAGCTCGGGGCTGACCACGCGGCGCACCACACCTCGTCCACTGGGCAGACCCCCAACCACGACTAGGCGTCCCAGCTATCCGCCGACCTCGACGACAACATCGACGACAACGCGCCGGCCCACGAGCGGGCTCAGCTCGGAGGGCCTGCCGCTGCAGTGCGGCAACAAGAATCCGGTGTCGCCCGACCAGGAGCGCATTGTGGGCGGCACCAATGCCAGTCCGCACGAGTTTCCCTGGATTGCGGTGCTCTTCAAATCCGGCAAACAGTTCTGCGGCGGCAGCCTGATAACCAACAATCACATTCTCACCGCGGCACATTGCGTGGCACGGTAAGTTTTTTCAATTTAATTAAACTTTGGCATATTATTTAGTTTTCTTTGAATTCTAGGATGACCTCGTGGGACGTGGCCGCCTTGACCGCCCACCTGGGCGACTACAATATTCGCACGGACTTTGAGGTGCAGCACGTTTCGCGTCGCATCAAACGCCTCGTGCGGCACAAGGGCTTCGAGTTTAGCACGCTGGTAAGTGGCACTCGCAGACTTTGGAATTGCACCACTTAGCGGCCGCTTCTTTGCAGCACAATGATATTGCCATTTTGACGCTGAGCGAGCCGGTGCCGTTCACCACTGAGATCCAGCCGATTTGTCTGCCCACCTCGCCGGTCCAACAGTCGCGCTCCTACAGCGGCCACGTGGCCACCGTCGCCGGTTGGGGCAGTCTGCGCGAGAACGGACCGCAGCCGTCAATTCTGCAGAAGGTGGACATACCGATCTGGGCCAATTCGGAGTGCGCTCAGAAATACGGTCGTGCTGCGCCCGGCGGCATCATCGAGTCCATGATTTGTGCCGGCCAAGCGGCCAAGGATTCGTGCAGCGTAAGCCAAACCGGTTCACTTATTCAATGATAGACTGTGCTAATCTTGGCTATCTTTCAACAGGGCGACTCAGGTGGTCCGATGGTCGTCAATGAAAGCAGCCGCTACACGCAGGTGGGCATCGTCTCGTGGGGCATTGGCTGCGGCAAGGGACAGTATCCTGGTGTCTACACCCGTGTCACCTCGCTGCTGCCCTGGATCTACAAGAACATCAAGTGAACCAAGTATTCTGTATAGCATAAGCCGTGATATTGAGACAAGTGTAATAAACGTAATAGAGTGCACCCGAACTGGTTGTTGTCTTTGCTAACGGACAAGGAAGCATCTCCAACTCCATAAAGCATACATTTTATATATACAGATATATAAAGTCGCTCACAGCTTATTTCAACCAACCCCTCACTAAAATTTTAAGGAGCTATAAAAACTAAACTACAAAATATATTAAAATTGATTTAAATGCAGGTTTTAGTCTAACGTTTTAAATTATTAAATATGACTTGATTTATTTTTTAGAATATTTTTAATATTTTATAACAATTAAAAACCAAAAAAGCAACCAAAAACAATGCTAGGTGCTGGTTGAAATAAGCTGTGAGCGAGTGTATATATTCATGATATGGGTATATACTAGTACATATCCTTGTGTGTTATATTCAGAATGTGGCATATCCAAACCTATGAAGCAAACCTTTTTTTGATCATTATAAAGTTATTTAAAGAAAAAATACAACACAGCTAGCTAAAACTTGTATAAGTGTGTGTGTATTTAAGTTTTTGCGAAGTCATTCTTTCCGCTACGGACCAGCTACAGGAGTATATTCATCTATTCACTATATTAGCTAAATTGCAATGCTAATGAAAAGTATTAATAAGTTCAGATGGGTATCTCATTATCGGACACCATCGACTATAGCGCTTATATTTCCTATAAGTTGATAATTAGGGTTCAATAAAATAAAATAAATGGTTTTGATTCGGGCTAAAATGGAATTGTTAGCAGCCCGAAACTATGCAACACTCTTTCGCGAAATGAGAAAGCAGCAGGTGAGTCACTTTCTTTTAAATATGTAAGTATGTATGTATAGTATTTTTAATAAGGCCTCAGTGCGAGACTGAAAATAACTGTTGTATCGTGACAATTGGACGATAAATTAGTTTCTGTATTAAAAACTTTTTTGCTTTTTCAAGGTATCCTGACCGATCTAATTGTGAGTGTCTCGTTGCTCCTAACAAATGAGCTAAATATAAATAAAAATAGAGTCTTATATAGCAACAATTGGTTTGTGTGTGCAAACAATTTAACTATAGATATAAAACGCATATCTTCCATTTGCTTGGAAAGTTATTTCTTAGTCGTCCTCTTGTTTTTAACTTTAACTCATTAATTGAGCTTAATATTCGGCATCGAAGATATCTGTTCTTATTCGCTTACATTCAAATTTCATTTTTAATATTATTTTATTTTTATCAGAAGTCACTTTCACTTTTTTGTTCGGACTCTCTATTTAAATACTGTGCTCTGCTTGTCAAAATCTGGAACAATTGGTTTATGGATAACAAATTCTATACAGCATTAATTCCATTCAAATTATATTCTCCACAGATAGGATTTCTTGCCAGTATGACAGCATTTCGGGAATTAACCTTTGAGGATCTCTTCAAGCTGAACCGAATTGTCCTCGATCCCCTCACCGAAGTCTATTCGCTCTCGTTCTTCATTACAAAAATTCTGGAATTTCCCATGTTGGCCGAGGTTGCCGTTGCCCCCAACGGGCAGCTAATGGGCTTTGTTTTGGGCTGTCGCGCCATCGAAGATGATATTGTTGGGGATGAGAAGGACTTGGATGTTATTACCAGCCACGGCCACGTCAGTGTACTGTCCATTGACCACAACTTCCGACGCTTGGGTGTCGGCACACTTTTGCTGGAGCGCTTAAATGTTTACCTGGAACTTCAGCGGGATTGGTACGTGGATCTGTATGTGCGCAGCAAGAATCTTGGGGCGTTGAGGTTCTATCAGCTGCTGGGCTATGTCAAATATCGCTGGCTGCCTCGATTCTATGGCGATGATAATGGTTACGAAATGCGCTTGCCACTCTCGCGAGATGTAAATCGTATCTGCCTGAAGGATAAGGATATCATAACGGAGGGCTTTTACAGCGCTGGCCAACAGCTGCTATTAATGCTCGTGAATGGTCTGGTGAGACTGAAGAATACTATTTTGGCTGCCTTTTGATAAGTCTGTCATTTATGTACTAGTATTATGAATCGTAAGTCTGTAAATAACATTCGCTTGACATGATCAAAATCTTTCTGTTGAATATTAGCACCGTTTCCCGATCCCAGCATGACCTGCCTACGCGAGATGCGCATCGAAGATCTGTTTAAATTTAACTCGTTGGTTTTTGATCCTTTCACGGAGGTCTATCGCCTCAGCTTCTTCCTGCGCCATCTCGCACAGTGGCCCGAACTTGCGTTGGCCTCTGTTGCGCCCGATGGCCAGTTGGCCGGCTTTATTTTTGGCAAGTTCATGTACGGCGTGACGGATCACACCCAGATGCATGGCCATGTTTGCGCCCTGACCGTCTTGTCGGATTATCGCCGCTTGGGCGTCGCCTCTCTCCTCATGAACAGCTTTGCCCGCGAGCTGGATCTGAAGCGGGCCTGGTATGTGGATCTGTATTTGCGCTGCAGCAACCAGGCCGCCTACAAGCTGTATTGTGCACTGGGCTACAGCTTGCGCCGTGTGCTGCTCGATTATTATCCTGGCGAGCCGGAAGAGGACGCCTACGACATGAGAATGCCGCTATCGATTGATGTGGGGCACATTTCCTTGGCTCTCGCCAGCAGGCAGTCGGCGCGCCTGCCTCCGGATGAGGATAGCGATGACGACTACAGTTAGGCACATTTTTTCGCTTTTTGGCATACATTTCGTTTCGTTCAACTAATTAAGTCAAAAAATTCAATTGTGCTAAATTTAAACGGCAGACAAATTTCCGCTGACGCACGGAACTAAACTACAAATCTAAGATACATATTTGTAGCTACAGATACTGATCGCAGCAGATACTTACGTCCTAACGCAGTTTTTTATGCCAAACAAATTTAATTGCAAAAATAAAAATAAATTAGAATAAAAAACAGTGAAACACTTGCGATGCGTCCGTTTCAATGGTCAAGGCTCTTGCTGTGGTTTTTTATTGGCTTCATTTATTTCAGCTCAAATTGAACAAAAATTCGTTTGTTTTTATTTTTGCGACACACAGCTGGGTGTGGGGGAGGCAGTAGCAGGCAATTTGCATGTCCGAAACACGCGCAATGATTTTATTTTTTTTAATTCGCGCAACTTGAAACGCACAAAATCTTCTCTCAATGAGTGATGGCAAATTTTTTTCAGTGCCTTTGTTTCTGTATGTCGGACCAATGCTCCTGACATGTATTTAGTTTTCTTTTGAGCGCTTTGCTAAAACATTTCGTTGAATCTGCCAAAGACGAGTGCAATGAACTTTTTATGAGAATTCGCCTTAATGTGCCTTCAAGCAATATATTTTTAAAACATATGTTATCGTAGTTTCTGGTGCAGCCGACAAAACAAGAATTTTGACCGAGTTTACAGAAATTTGAAAATCATAATGGATAATGGAAATTATATATTTTTCTATATATATTCTAGTCAACCAACATACAATGCTCTAATAAATAATTGACTTTTCCAGTAGTAAATGAGATACTACGCTTTTTCTTTTTTTTCGGAAAAGTTTATTTAAACGGCAGTCCATGCACACCTTTCTGCATTCTTTAACACATTATGTATTATTATAAATTAATAAATCACTAAACATCTTACAAAATATTTCGAATATAATTTAAAAAAAATATATATTTAATATCTCTTTGTGAGTGTATGTTTTGTTGTCTGTCCATCTGTCCGTGTGTTTTCGATTAATTCTCTAATGGATTTGCTTTCCGACCCGGTCAGCTCCAAAGGCCACAAATAGAGAAGTGACTGCAATATTGGATATAGAATCTAAGCACGATAGCTTAAGAACTGATGGACTATGTTGGATAGAAACAGAGAGAAACTGAAAGACAGACTCAGCTCGTCAGAGTAATCAAATATTTTTTTACTGGATTCGAATATTACTGGATTCGAATAATATAAATAAAAAAAATATTCTTCACTTTCGTTTGGGTGGAAAATTCAGAATCAAATAAGATAACCATATTTGTACCTAATAGTTCACTTAAATCATTATTGCCGTGAAAACCAAATCACACCTAAAATTTAAAATGGTGCTTTACATTTGGTTGGATTATTATGATTATGTTCAAGTGGTTGTCATTTCAAATCTTTTGGCGTCATTTTAATGTTTTGTTGTTCAATAATGGGCGGTCGCACCCATTTTTATAGACAAATTGTCGGCCACTTGAAAGCTTCAAGTATTCAAATATACAAACTCGTAATTCAAACAAAATGTTTTACGCTCTTCTAATGAGGTTAATGTTCGAGGCGCGTTGACTCAGACCCAGCCGCTGTGCGCTTTTCAACAATCTATTTATAAAATTTAATGGCGCATTTTGCACAAAAATAAAGTAAAGTACAAACCAATCTGTATATCTATGTATATATATGCAGAAGATACATTCATATATCTGGCGCATCAGCATAATTAATGATCACCACTAACAAAAGTGCGCGAATTAAAAAATCCAATTAGAATTTTAGGCAGGTGGTCTAAAGTTAAAACCGCGCATGTAAATATCTAAATCACAATTTGAACTAAATATATACATACATATGTTTATTTTTTCTATGAAGATGAATGAATCTCTAATGCCGAAGACATTGCTTGCTCTATAAGCTATATATTGTATTGGTTTGTCTGGCCGGGTTTATGTTTTGTTGAACATATAGTATAGACTTGATGTTTAAACATCTTCAAGTTTTCGTTTTATTTATGTGATTTATTGTGATATATCCAAGCATGTGGCCGCCTTGCAGGGCCCTATGACTGACCAAACCATTTGGTATCATTCACTCGGCTCTGATACATGATTGTCAGCGTTGTGTGCATGATATTTGGCGGCTGCTGGTCCAACGTTAATATATATTTATATGTTTATATATAAACACACAAGCTGATTTGACGCTTTTTCTATATACTATATACTATATAGAAGTTCTCAAACAGGCACGAGCTGCATGCGCCTATTTGTTTATATGTTTTCTTTTTGGCGTTTCGCTTTTTTGGCAACCGATCAATTTGACAAAAAGCTAAAACATATTGCCACTGTTATATACAATTTAAGTACCAGATGGACACAGTCTCGTCCACATAAGTAGACACAATATGTACTAATAGTTTTCAGGGAACTTTGAAAAAGTATAAATTAATTCAATATACATTTTGGTTTTTCCTGATCAAATTTCCTGGGCTTCTAAGCAAACTTCGTTGTATCTAAAGTTTTTTTTTCTAGTCTGTAGTTATTGTTGCTGCCTATAATATTCGCACGAGTCGAAAATGAGAGAACTATCGAAAATTAATTCTCGACGCTTTTTTAAACGCTGAGCAGCAATAATTTATTGTATGTTGAACAAGATCATATAGCTATGTGTGCCATAATGCTTTAGGCAAACATTTGCGGCTCTTCTGGGGCCTGCTGAATGCTCATAAGTACAAATAAATAAATAAAAAGTACAAACAATCGCCACAGATCGCCCACTGGTTGCCGCTTGCTCAATTCTTCTTTTAAATAAACTCAAAATTCATAGAATTTTCCAAGCAGACGCACTTTACACACACACACAGACACACATTCATACATTAGCGCACACGCACACCAAGTCGGAGAATGGCCGAAATATATAAAGGAAATTCATTTCGAAATGTGATTTTTTCGGCTTTTCGGCCAAGAAAATTTCGTGTGCGAATTCAGTGCGACTTGGGCTGCTAACTTGAACGCGTTGCAAACGAGAAAAACATCGAAATAGAAATCTTCAACTATAAACTAACATATATCTATCTATACATCTATCTAGCTAGCTGTCTATATAGCCGAGTACGGTATATATAGATCTATTCGCTGAGTCTGCAGCACTGGCAAAAGTGAGCAATGCGTCGTGCCGCGTTTTAAAAATAGAAAATTACAAAATTCTTGCGCGAAAATTGTGAAAAAGGTTTTTCATGCTGACTCTTGTAAACTCAATAGACTAGCCGTGTTTTTGGAGGCTGTTCTACAAGTGTATATCAATCGGCACAACTGAATATGCTAGAAAACTATTTGCTATGCATGACTGTGTGTGTGTGTGTGTGTGAGTGTGAATGTGTGTGAATGCGCGCTCGTGTTGCTATATATCATGTTATATAAGAAGGCGTGATGTTAGTGAAAATATACAAAATTATACAAATAAAATATGACCCTTGGCATTATAAAAACTGTTAAAATTTTCTATTAATTTTCAGTGTTTTTATGTGCATAGATTGGCAAAATTTTCGTAGAAATTGAGTGCACTTAGGCAACAACAACGACTACGACTGATTGCCGTCTGTGTGAAGTGAGAAAAAGTCCAAATAAAGCAGAAAATACACCGAAAGGGCAATGAATTCTGGGTAAGTGTTAATATACAATTAGAAGATTATAGAAATTTCAATAATATTAAAATTACATTATATAATATTGGTAAAAAATCGTGAAGATTTTAATGAAGAAATTGTATTTCAATTGTTTTTAGTCTTTATGTATATTAATAACAATATCAATTAATATCAGAAAAATTATAGGAGTTCTGTTGATTTACAATTTTTTTTTGTAGTTTTGTCTCTATAAGAGACATACGATTTTCAAAGAAATGGGAAATAATTTGATAGTTGAATTTGAAAATGTATTGAACACAATTTTGGCTTCCTGGATTTGAGCTTTTGACTTGCATATAAAGTTTCCGGATTTGTGAAAATACTTATATGCAGTAAACGTCAGTTTATTCAAATCTGTGATTTTCTTTAATATACATTAAAAATATACTGAATTTAAGTTATAACTAGAATGTATTTATTTTCTAGGGAAATGTAGCATATGTTTTGTTTTTTATATGTATCTTAAATAGTAAAAAAATCTCTTGATTTTTAACTTCTTGTTAATGTCTGGGAACAAAACTCATACATCTCAGAGCAGGTGCTGATGATATTTTTTTAACGAAAAACCAAGAAAAAATGAAAACCCCACGGCCGGCAAATAAAAAATACTTGTATTTTCGCCGAAATAAATAAAACACATGTGAACGCATTTCTATATGTATGCTCATAAATACGTACATATATTTTATATACATACGAAACACACACATACATGAGCCACACAATTAAGGTTCATATAAAATTTGAAGGCCAACAAACGCCCACGCCCATGCGCCGAGTGAGGGGGCGGTGGTGACAGTGGCGATGTCTCCATCGCTGTCGTCTCTTGTTTGGCAGCCCTAGGGACTGCACGCGCTTTTTGGCAGGCGACATTTTCATCTGTCTGCCCACTTTTCTACTTTGCCACACTCACGCAAATTAATTAATTAATTTTCCTATTTTTCAACAACTTTTGTTTATCTGTGCAGCGCATTTAAATATGTCTCCCCCAGGCTTCTGCCCATTCAACTTTCTTTAAATTCAAATACTCTTTGTATTATAGAACTAGGCACACGTGTTGAAAATTTAGCTGACGACGGCACCGGAAGCTTTGTGCCACGCACTTGATACATCGCTCGGCCATTGAAGAATCAAGAATCAAGATAAAAAAAACAAAACTTTTGAAATGACCAAGAATTTGGCATAGAAATGCATTTCATTTTTTGAGGTTTTCTGAAAGAGTTGATTTATTTTTTGCATTTCTTTGTTGACGTTGATGTGTCGCTCATAAATTCTCGACGAGACCGTCAAGAAAATGTTTTGCGAAAAGCGAAAATATATTAAGAAAATTGGGTCAAATTCATGTACTAGAAAAACAGTTTCGCAAAAAGTATGAAGAGAAGAAGAACATTTGAAATATGTGCTGTTAAAATCTTTAGAAAATGCAGTTGAAACAGAAAACAAAAAGTAAAAGATATACTGTGTAATTAATTTAATTTTTAAACTTGGCATTAAAGATAATTACTGTTCGTATAAACAGCCTAAGTTTAAAAGTTCTGATTCGAAAAGTTAATTGATACAAATCTATTTAGTTTGATAATTTGTTTACCAATATTTGTTTAATATGTTTTGTTTAATCGTGCGGTACTATCAATATACGATATACATAGTTGTGTTAGCAACAATTACAACACAACTTAAATATATTTGCGATTAGCATTGCTTATTTTTTTCATGTTTTAAATAACTATCTAGCATATGAGAAATTTCTTTGTCCATAAACTTTCTTGTTTTCCTTAATGTATTTCGATAAACTTGCAAGAATTTCTCTTTGTATTAACAGAAATGCTGCCTTCAAATTTATTTTAGAAGCTTAATTACAAATATAATATACATAATATATACATATATATACCTCAACATCCATCAATCACACTCTTCTTCTTCATAATTATAGCCGTTAGTAGAAATTTGCATATTTACCTCTTTCATCCATGCATTTCGTATGTAAACTTGTAAACACCGTAAAAACAAAATGTGAAACGCTTAAAAAAAATCATTAATTTTTGCGCGAACTTGAATTAATTCGGAGTAAATGTACTTGATTTGTGTAGTGTTTTATGTTCGAAGGTGTATTTTACGATGATGTTTTTGATTCATTTTGCTGATTTCTGATTTCTGTCGGCGACAATTATTTTGACACTTCTTAGCTGGCTGTTGTTGTTGTGAGTTACGTAAATCAGGTGTGAATTTATTTACTTTACGCATTTTTGCATTCAAAATTTTAAGTGGGATTTTTTTCGCAATTTTTGTTGTTGCCGCTGCTGCTGCGGCTGTTATGTGTTTGCACTTAAGTTCAAGTGCATGAGAAATGACCGTGAAATATATAACCACAACAGGAATAAATAAACAGAATTGGAATAAAGAGGAAAGGCGCGAATTTGAAATAAAACGTTTTGGAATTTAAGATATTATGTTGATTTTTTGCGGATCATCAAAATAAAATAAATCAAATATGCCTCTTAACTTCGTTTAAGCAAAAGTGTCTGCGCTCTAAGTACTTGCACATTAGTCATATTTCTTTCAATTTGCTTGCGTCATTTTTCCTTTACCCAAATCAATTGCTGCAACTTTTCACAGTAAACACAAAAGAGCACACAAACAATTTGTTTACTAGTCAAATTCGAAAATAAAAAAAGGAAAAAAGAAAAACTGCTGGCGAGGCCAGCTAGCCGGCAGACTGTCAGCCTTTTTCGTACGAGCCACATGTGGCCATCGTTGGAAAATTGATAAAAAAAAAAATAAAATAAAAAATATTATTGCTATCTCAGCTGAGGAAGAAATATAGTCGCATTATATTGTGCAACAGGCGGTGGCTGCCACTTCGTCTTCGACTTCAAATTGGACTTGCAACTGCAGCTTCAACTTGGACTTGAGCTTGGGCGCAGACGCTACTTTCACTTAAGTCGCGCCGCTGGTGACCCGACAGATTAATATAAATAATTATGATTCCAGCGGGGCAGCCAGGCAGCCAGGCAGCCGGGCAACCGGGCAACCGTTCAACCAGGCTGTCTGATGTGCTCATGTCATGCAATCAGCGCAGTCCAGGCCAGCTCCAATGACAAATGAAAAACGGGTTGCGGTTGCAGTTGCATACCAGAAACGCAGCCGTAGAAAGCGCCATTCAATGATGAATGGTCTCTGCTCAGCGAATTCAATATCTGTTTGTCAATTTGTTGCTTATTTTTGTTTGTTTTGCTTGGGTTTTTTTTTTGCTAATTTTATTTCAAGGTCGCACATGATTCACATTCTACAAAATTAATTACATTAATTAGCCTGCAGGGAATCAGGCCTAAAGTCATAGTTTCAGATATGCTCGTGTTGTTTTTATTTATATTTTTTTTTACTGCTTGCGGGGGTGTCGTTTAAACAGTTTTTTATTGCCCCGTGCCTTTCCTAGTTTTTTAGCATTTAGTTTTTGACTTTGGCATTTTCATAAAAGTCTTTTTGTTGTATTTTCGCTAATGGCGCATAAATATTATGAATTTTCAGATACGTCTTTTTTAATTGATTGGCTTGCATATAATAAAAAAAAATGTATATATATATTTTTTAAATACATATAAATGTATAATGCTTGTTTTTATCGTTGATCCAATAACATATTTTATATAAAATTAACGCGTGTTTTATTTATGGTTTTTTAAAGTAGACTGAATGGCGTTAGCCTTAATCAGTACAGAATCCAACAAATCCATAACATTTTGCTTCGAAAATTTTGAATATATGATAGCTATAGTATCAAATAGAGTGAATAAGAACTGAAAAACACTTGAATATATCCACAAATTAGCGCAGATTGCATTTAATTTCATTATTCATTTAACAGGCAATGAAATCATTCAAAAACAAATTATGGCAGACAAAAAAGATCAACGAAATGTGTAAAATGTACAAAGAAAAATTCAAAAAATTGTTTTGAAAGAGAAGAACACATTTTACACCTAATTAAAAGATTTTTCCCCTGTTATTATTCTGTTTGTTTCCCACAATGCAGTCAATATTAATATCCATTCAATTAGGTTGCCCTTGTTGATTGATTGTTGAGCCGGTTGTCCAAGTGGTATCCATGTGTTTGGTATCTAGCTGTTTATCTGGTATTTAGGCTGTGCGTATGACCCACTTTCTGGCGCGCCAAGAAATTATTGAATGAATAATAAGTTGAAGCTATTTTCTGACAGCTGAGCAGCGTTTCATTGAATAACAACAAATTATTGACAGGCACTCAAACCACAAGAGTGCGTCAATGGTCTCAATAGTTTTTGGTTGTGGGCCAGTTGTAAGGTCTCAGGCACATGAGTCATTGCGGGGCTTGCCACAGTGCCTCCTCCTGCTGTTCATCCTCCACCTCGAACAAGTCCGGCTCGCCGTGCAATACCACCTTAAATTGCAGCTTGCACCTATCGCCGGCGGTGCAATGCTCCCAAACGTCCGTCGCCGTGTAGATCAAATAGTCCATGTTGCTGTGGAGCAGCTCCTCGCTGTCCTGCAGCGGTGCATCCAAAAAGTTCCGCAGGCAGCGCAGGCCACGTGCCTCACGTCCCTCCGGGCCATGCAGCAGACTGACGTGGGCGCTCACCTTACGCGAGGCCACCGGACTGATCAGATAGAGGACGTACATCTGCTCCAGGTCGGGCGCTGGCGGGCTGACATAGAGCATTAGTATGATGGGCAGATGATGCACCAGCTGCAGCTCCGGCCCGATGGGGCGACTGCGGTTCGCATTGTTGGACCCGGCATATGCAATGACACCCACAACATGATTGCAGCCAGGTGTGAGCTTGGCCAAATCCAGGTCATAGACGGTGTGCCACTCGGCGCCGATCTCCAGCATCGAGTCCTCGGGCCGATGGCGCATTAGCAGATGCGCCAGCAGCTCCTGCGGCGTCAGCTGTGAACTGCAGCCCTTCACGGGGCATTTTGCGGGAATGCCATCAAAGAGGTCCAAGTGCGCAAAAGCGTTCTGGAAAAGCACTATGATTGAGTGTGATTGAAAGCCGAGAAAATTACTTACCATAATTGTACAAGGCTTTTCAATTAAATTTCGAACTCGTAAAAATTTTCTGACGTTGAAATTTCATTTACCTCAAATTTGACAGCTGTCAAATGTTAAATTTGACAGTTAAGTCGAATGTCATTTCGAGTGCTTCAAATCGACAAATAAAAGTTTCTAGCGTTACTTCAGGATTGTGTTTGAATTTAGCAAACATATTATATTTCTTTCAATTACATGTTTGTTTGACTCTAATTCAATAAATTGTAAACATGTTTGTTATAAATAAATATTAAATAAAGCTTTTGCTTTTCACGAAAGTCATATAATTAATAATACACATAAACAATGAAAGCCGAAATGAATGAAAGTTAGAAATGGGATTAGATAGACAGATACATCGAATATACGAGTATTAAATTATTTATTATTTGTTTTTGTATGTATTTATGTTTAATATATAGAATTATTATATATAAATGAATTTCAAAGATTAATTAGAAAACTTTAAATTTGATTTATTATTTTAGTGCATAAAAATAATTGTAATCAAATCTTATAAACATATATTGTATTACATTCTAACAAGAAATATGAACCGAAAAGCTCATATATACCTTTCTATATGCAAAAAAAAGTATACTCAGATGCTTTATGTATTTATTCATAATATAATTATTTTTTTTATTAATTGCATTCGTGCTTTTATTATTTGACATAGCTATGTAAAATGATTCTGTTAAGGCTTGGAGTGAATATATTGTGGCCTAGTATGTTTGATAAGTATTGTGAATCCCAATGTCCCATTTAAACCTAATTTCTTTGTACAATAATTGAATCTGTTAAAGTCGCGCTAATCTTTCCACTGGGTTTTCTAAGCAGTAACTATGTTTTCAGGTGAAGAGCAAACTGATAACAATATTACCGTGCTATCAGTCAACAAATACATTTGTATCTCAAGGCCTTCATAATATATTTCCGCAGCTTGTGCGCTCAATGAGGGCGCTACGGAGAGAAACGATTTTGGCAAAAACACGCCCCGAAACTTCCACGAATCATGGGCCGAATGCGAAGATAGCAAAACGTGAAAAACAAAAGTGGGGAGCACAGATAAACGTCGTTTTAATTATGAAAAGCTACAAAAGTAATAAGCAGACAACATGACTTCCAAACGAAAACAATTAGCTGCACGATAACAGACGCAGATACAAGTTGCCAGATACAAGATACAAGATACCAAATACAAGATACTCGTAAGCCAACAGCCAAAAGTCGAAAGCGTTTGGCGTTTAGCTTTAAATTTGTCGCCGCGTTTGAAATGCCAGTCGCGGCGGCCGTCCAACAACTTGCCAGGAAATTGACAGACATATAAATTGCTCCACAGCCTGGCAGGCAGGCCGTGTATCTTGTATCTTGTAGCTACAGCCGCCGCAGTCGCAGCAGTCGCTACAGCCGCCGCGTGCTAGCCGAACGTTTGTCATGCACTCGGTTTTCCTTTTGCGGCAGCAGTAACAACAGCGACTACCACAAATGTATCTGCAACAAGTTGCTAACGTCGACGTCGGCGCCGACGCTGACGTTGAAGTTGACGTTGATGTTGGCGTCGAAGTCGCGGGTCGAACGAACTCGGCTTCAAAGCGCTTCGAGACTTTGCTGTGTGCAGTCGCACAGTGCGCTTCAGATACAGATACAGATACAAATACTTACGATCGCGACTTCTAGATACTTTTGCGCCGCGCGTGTATTAAAACTATTGAATGGTGTTGTTGTGTGTTCTAAACATTTGAGTGTTAATTAACAACGACTGCTGTAAGCTCTTTCTAACTGTTGTATCTCACGGATGTCCAATCAATGTCAAGCAAATGTCGCAAGCTTTTATTTATTTTTTCACGAGAAACTTTAGCTCATGACTAAAAATAATAAACATGCGTGAGCGAAAATGAGAACGTATCTTCCAGATACAGAACAGCTGCTACACATTCAGCATAGCCGCCCGGCATATTTCTCGCTATTTGTCGATAAAGATGCTCATAATGATGCCGCTTGTTATGATTGTGAGTCATCGTTCGGCCAGGCGGCTGCCCAGCACCAAAGGTCTTGCTATTGCCTAGATCGTCACCAGTCAATCGGCCGATCGATCGGTTGAGTCAGTTCCTTGGGTCGCTATCGAGCTGTTTTTGTTAATGCTTCTGAGTTCCGCGCCTTTGTTTGGCAACGTCAATAATTGCACGGGGATTGGGCATGAAAATGGGTTGCACAACCAAACAATGAATTATTTTTCTCTATGTCCTATAAAGCTTATCTGTAGGCAAATTAACCGACGGACTTAACTGACTGACGTTAATAAATATATCAAGCAGGCAGGTGGTATCTAGAAAAGAAATATATTTTGCATTTGCCAGTTGTACAGATACACATACAAATACTTATATTTGCTTAAAATGTGAATATATGTGTGTTTATCAAAAGAGAACAAATTATTTAATTTAATAAGCTTAAAATTTTAAAATTTTGTTTTGTTTTCTAGTCAAACTATTTTCCAATATCTTGAGTTATACAATATTGTATAAAAAATTTAAACTTTTTTCGGATACACTTAGCGAAATATCCATCAATTTTGTATTTAAATAAAAAATACAAGGGTTGTAATAGTTCGAATAATGTGGAATTTCTTTACTTGACAACAAAGAAGGTTTTTAGAAATAGGTACTCGACTCAATCTAAGAAATATTGTTCTATCGTTTACGTTTTATGACTATTTCAAGTATTCAAATTTTTGCATAAAATTCAAGAATTTCTTCATATAATTAATTTTTAAATATTTATGAACGAAATTTCTTTCACAATTTAAGTACAAATATGTAAAAGCTTTGGATTTACAACAGGATTTTCGTTGAGTGTAGCAAGTTTGATATTGTGATGTTATCAAGGCATATGCTATATATTAATTGTGCAACCCATTAAACATATCTACGCTGCAGGGATTTCTATCTGCTAATTTCCTGGCGACGCTCGCATTGATTGACATTTCTGTGTGATTCATTCTGACAGAGCCAGTGAGCTATGCAAAGTGTCTGAGACTGTGCTTGTGACTGAGTACCCATAATAATACCTATAAATAAAACAAGACAATGGCCACCTCCACACTGACTGCCACAGCGTCTCCGAGTCCAGCAGCGATCAAGAATCCGCAGCTGAAGCGTGTCGTGTACTCCAAGTATCGGGAACTGTTGGGCTCTTATAACGATAAGGCCAATGCCATCATCGAGACGCTGCCCGCCTATATGGTGCGAGAGGATCGTGGATTTCAGCTGGAACTGCCGCTGCATGGCAGTGAGAATGGGCATGACAAAAGCTCTGTGGATACGTAAGTGGGTGGTGCCATCGGCCAGGGAGGGTATTGTGTTTTGCGTCGTCTGTATCTAACAATTTATGACAGAAATGCGCGATAAGGATTTGGTGTGCGAAAAACTGAAACAATTTCTATGTAAATATTTTGTTGCTGACGCGAGATTAGCTCTGTGGAATGTGCAACTCATATGGAGCACCCTGTTGTGCTCTAACTCTATTTATAGACACACGCGCACACAGGCTGGCTGGTCGACAGGCCGACAGGCGGACAGACGGACGGGCGGACAATGACTATCATTATGTCATGTTGCATGTGGCAGCTTTCAAGTTGTGTGTGCTGCCTGCCCTTGATCTTGAAATATGCACAGAACTGGCTGAACTTCTAGAGGAGCTCATTCAACAGATCCAGTTTTTCTTTCGACCCGCGTATCCGAGTATCTCGTGGATGTGCATTGCAAATTTTTGCACGCTTATTTGCATGCAAGCAAAAAGTGAAAATGTAAATTGTACAGATGTTTTTCAACAATTTCTTCTTATTTATTTACGTACTGGCGTTTGTTTTTCTGCTGCTGTTTTCACCTCACGCATGCCAGCTGCTAATGGCATCAGCGAGCCAAATAATACATATTTCAGTAGTATTTTTGGCATATTTCTCATCTGTGCATGTCGCAGATGCCTTCATATATATGGCTATATATAAATTATAGCTCGTATTTTTAGCTACAAATGCAAATGCAATTTGCAAATGTCAAAAATTATTCCCTGTGATTCATATGCCAATGCTAATACTAAGTAAATTATATTAAATGTGCAGTTGAATTAGTTGCTTAGCTCTTGACCGACTTTGCACTTTGCTAGAGCCGCTTCCTTCTTCGCTGCCAAGTTGACACTTTAATTGCCGACACTGTCAAAATCAGCTGATGCTCTACTTGCTTCCCTGAACTAGATCGGACTTCAACTGCGGTAGCCGATGCCAGATTTCTGACAGATTGACGTCACCAGACGGCGCTGTCGACCGATCTTTGTTCTTAATTCTTCAGATCTAACGCGCGCGTCCAAAAAGTTTTTATTTTCTTAAAGAACTGACTTGTTGTCTCGATTTGTTTAAGACACGTGTGACTGAAAAAACAAAAAAAAATAAAAAACAAATGACGACAGTTCGATGGAAGGACAACTGAAGCTATTAGGCTTTTATCTATTTAAAGTGTTTTTCTTTACATTAAAAGGTTTTTAATGTTTTTAATTTTTACGGGTAACATTTATTTAAAAATACATATGTATTATTTCACTATAATTAAAAAAAAGCTTGTTTGAGATTTTAAATAATTTTATTTTTAATAATTCATAAAAATCTATATAAATACAATTATACTATTGAAAAAATTAATATTCAAAATTAATAAATAAAAAAGCAGTTCGAATAATTTCTGTTTTGCTTTCGTTAACAAATTTTAATTGAATCATAT
The DNA here is from genome assembly GCA_035041545.1 of Drosophila colorata. Classification (NCBI taxonomy): domain Eukaryota; kingdom Metazoa; phylum Arthropoda; class Insecta; order Diptera; family Drosophilidae; genus Drosophila; species Drosophila colorata. The sequence continues at coordinate 6,281,295 of JAWNLD010000013.1, forward strand.
TTTCAATAACAAAAATTCTTGAAGTCACATTTCGGAGTGAAAAGTTAATGAATGTTAGATTAAAATGTATTTTAAAATGCCAAATATCAAGTTTCCTTTTAGGGCTTTAAAGATGGTAAAAGTAAAAAAAAATATATATATATATATATATATATATATATATATATATATATTATTATTATTGAGTGTTTCCAAATGTAGCTTTTATATGTAGGTTTGTTTTAATTTAAAGTGCATAGGTACATTAAATTCCTTAAGTATTTTTAGGTTAAAACAACATTTTCAGATAATGATTTTTATTTAAAACTATTTATTATCTTTTGGGAATTTGGTAACATTATTATCAAGCTACGCTATCATTTTAAATCAGTAATTAATGTCAATTATTATATTGCAAGAAGCCTTTTCAGATAGAAGTATATATGAGTAAAAATTTCAGCAAGACTTTCAGTGCGTTAACTGTTTTGTGTTTAATCAGAGATCTTTAATTACGCCTAGTTTGTTGTCCGCATAATTTACTCAATTTAGTTGCGTTTAATGTCAACATTTTGCTAATTAAAACTGAATGTTGAAGATGTTGTCGTTGGCTGAAGTTAACATAGGCCCAGAAAGCATAATATGGCCAGCCTGTTGTGCCAAAAGAAAGTGATGGGCAGCTGGTCGCTTGGCCGGCGACTACTTTTTTCTGCCAGGTATTGGGGTTCTGAAAAGTGGTCAGGCCTGTTGGCCTGTTGGTTTGTTGGTCTGTTAGCCTGTCGCCTGTCAGCTTCATTAGTTTTTATGAGAGACACACACACACACATGCACACAGATAGAGTACGCATGAACGGTGCGTAAATGATTCGCTTTTAACAACTTAGCCAAGTGGGTCAGGCGAACAGGAACAGGTGATGCGAGTGGCTGCCGTGAAAGAGTCGTAGCAAAAGTGTTGCCAGCACTTTTCCATGTGCTCGTTGAGCCAACCGCAAATGCGAAGGCAAACCACAGACAGAATTGCAACAGTCCAAACACCCGAGCACCCACAACTCTCGGTGCGGCAATCCCACAAACCGCTTTACATGCAAATTGGAGCGAGTGCATCAATGTCAAATCCACATGCAAATCCAAGTCGAGTCGGGTTGTGACGTAACTGCCTGCGGTCGATGACAAAGGCGGCACTAATTAAGCCCATATGTGGCGCATATAGTGTATATATACTTATGTGTATTGTATGTAGTATACATAGCTGTGATATGCTACCTGACCATATTCAATCGTCTGGAGTTATGGCCAGCTATGCACAGCAAGTGGAAGACTTGAACTTGTCATTGATAAGTCATGTCCAGTTATTAGCTAAAGTTTAACGCTCCATCATTTTCCAAGCATATCCAAAATTGTAAGGTCGTTCAGTAAGTTTTTTTGTTTTGTTTATTTCTCCCCTTCCCTCTTTTCTCGCTGACGTACATTGACACTGCTCCAGGCATCGTTTTATGGGGCCTCCAAGTTGCAGGTAACGTTTATGGCAAGTTGGGAAATGCATTTTGCACAGCTTAACTAAACTGTTAACTGTTTTTGTGCATTTAATTTGTTTGTTAATAGGCACTGACCATTTACGGGGGCGCAGTTATGAGTATTATTAAGGCCTGACAAGCCTTGAAAACTGCCAGATTTCAAATGTTGTGCATGCAATGCGCATTTCCTACTTATTCAATCTTGTCGAGTGAATAATAGGCGGCATATAAATGGAATAACTATCAATATAGAAAATACATATGTGGATATTCCAGTATACATGTTTTAATCATCGAACGGTTCCGACAAATAGCATTTGATATGTGAAGCATATGCAACTATCGAATAAAATATACTAATATATATATTCCTATGAATATACTGTGCTATTTACTGCACTTGGCTTATATAGCTGTGAATATATTCCCATAAATATACTCTGATCTTTAATACACTTAGCCTATATAGCTGTCTAATAAAAACCGAATTCTGATTTCATATGTAAAAACATATGTAATGTAAAAACACTTTTATTAATCAATTATAATCGATTTTTTGATAGAATTAATAGACGGAAAATTCCTGTTGAGATTTAAGTATACAAAAATAAAATGTATTATTGTCATTATATTTTTGCTATAAAATTTGTTATTATTATTTGAGTTTATTATAATTATTACATTTATAAAAAATACACATGCAGTCCTCGGTGGATGTCTCTGTGCTTAGCCAACTAAACAACGATGATCCGGGTTCGAATCCCAGGCTAGTGTATGGAAATAGTGTTTGCCTTTGCTGCGAGCATAGCAGACAGTGCTTTTAAAAATAGAAAGGTTGATAGTTTATAACTGTATCCTATGCTTTAAATAAGACTTAGATAATAATTATAAAATATGCAAGTCAACCTAACTTCTTAAAAAGCCTTGGCTATTATGTCCTTCGGCGACCACAACACTCCATTATCATCATAGATTAACTTTGTATTCTTACCTTGATCCTTGTTGAGTCTTTTTTTTTTTTTAGAGAAAAGAGCTAAAGAGCTTAGAAAATCGATTTATGCAATCTGAATTAATATCGACTTTTATAATCCATAGCTTGCTGAAAATCAAGAAAATCAATTTTACAACCAATAAACAAGCTCTCACCTTAAATTGTTTAAGAATTATTGAATTGCGTCTAAAAGAGCAAAAATGATTGTATTCATTGTCACAGCGCTGCTTTGCTTTAATGTATTTTCGATCATTTCTTAATTGCTGCTTTTACTGGAGATCCATCTTTCGAGCTCTCACTTTCAACAACTGGCCGTTATGGCCCTTGGCTTTGCACTTCAGCTGAAAAGTGGCTATAAATGCCAATGGCAGCATCTTCAGTTCACTTTCCCCCGCTCAACAGCAATCAGACAAAGCAACAAAAAAAAAAAACAAATTGGCCAACAAAAAAATTGGCTCATTGAACTGTCGATGAGCGGGCCATTAGTCAAGCAGCGTGGCCAAAAAAAAGTCTTGAAATGTGGTCAGACAAATGTGGGCTCTTGGCATGAAGCGTCAAAATCGAACAGTTAATAACAAAAGATTAGGCCAAAATTATGATAAATAGCAAGACAAAAGGCAAAGCGAGATTCACAAGAACCACGAAATTAACATGAAAATGAAACTGTTTGATGACCGAAAACAATTCCAATATTCCAATATGCTAATGATGAATCTTTCTGCCTCTCATTTTTGATTGTCTGACAGGTATGGACAGCGCGGCGGGGGCGCCGCTGGAGGGGGCTACGAGGCACCCGCCTGCGTGCAGAACGCCATGATGACAAAAGACAAGAAGCCCTTCACCTACACGCCCGGCGGCATAGATCTCTCGCAAATCCGGTCGGAGCGCATGGCCAAGCGGCTGGCGCGCAATGCGCAGGCGGAGGGCGCCACAGGCGCCTCCCAGCAGAACAGACCTTCGCCGCAGTCGCCGGGCGCTGGCGGCAGCGCGGCCAGTTCCATGGGTGCCGCGGCAATGGGCATGCCCTTTCAGGTGCTGCCGCCGCCACCGCCGCCGCCGCAGTCACAGACGGGTAAGAATGGTAACCATGCAGCACCCCCACCGCCACCCCCACAACAAACCACATTAGCACCACCAGCGGGTCGAGGCAGCGCGCCCGGTTCGCCGGCAGCGGCACGCAAGTCGCCGACGCCGCAACGTTTCGAGCCGCCGCCGCTCGGATTTCGGCCGGAGATCAAAATACCGACCAATCCGATGGCGGCGCTGCGCAAGGTGCCGCCGCCCGTGGAGAAGAACACCTTCTGGAAGGATGAGTACTGCAAGGAGCGCTCCAAGAGCCCCCTGCCGGAGCCAGCCCACAACGGCAACGGCGACTACAGCAACAACAGCAGCAGCAACAACAACAACAACAACAGCCAAGATGCCGTTGATGGTGAGCAGTGAGAGAGAAGCCAGAGCGTTGACTTTGGAAATCGCATCATTTCGCTGGCTTTTGGTTTGGTTTTGGGTTCTCTAATTCCACAGTCGGTGGGCCAAAGTTCTCTTGGTTCAGTTCTTGGCCCTCAGCTCGCCTCATGTTGCTCGCCGGCTAAATACTAAGCGGTTTCTGGTGCTTTAAAACGACATTTAATTAACACCCGACATCAAGCGGCATTATCTATTGGCATTCCCCACTAACGGCACTAAAAACGAAATCACAATATTTCATCTTTTATCGTAATCCACTAATCTTGGGTTCTTCATCTATGCAGCCTACAAACCAACTGGCAATGGCCACAGCTACAACAATGGCGCCTACAACAACAGCAACAACAACGGCAACAACAGCTATAGTCCCTACACACCATCAACACAGCAGCAGCAGCAGCAACAGCAGCAGCAACAGCAGCAGCCCCAGCTGCCAACGCCGCCGGCAACACCGCCGCAGCAACAGCAACAGTCGCGCCAGGAGTTCCGCAGCGTGGCCATGCCGCAGTCGCCGGCTGTCAATGTCTATACGCGTCAAACGGAGAGTCCGCGCTCGCCTTTCGAGCCGCAGCAGCGCGCCACTGAGAGTCCCTTCCGTTTTGCACAGCAGCAACAGCAACAGCAGCAACAACAGCAGCAGCAGCAGCCACGTCCACCCACGGCAATTTCTCCGCTGGCGCAACAGCAGCAGCCGCGCCCAACGCCAGCTCTTTCGCCACTGGCTCAGCAACAGCCACAGCAACAGCAGCAGCAATTGCAACAGCAACAGGGATCACAGACTGTGCCCTGGCGCACGCAACGCGCTCAGCCCGCTGCACAGCAACAGCAGCAGCAGCCAACGCATCCACAGCCCATTTACAACAATGTGCAACAGCAGCAGCAACAACAGCAACAACAGCAACAGCAACGATCTCGCGATGTTTTCAGCCCAGCCAGAATAGAGCCAGCAGCAACATTCAACGCACAACAACAGCATCAGCAAAACTTTGGCACTCAGCAACCGCAATACCAAGGAGCTAAGCCGGTGAGTAGTTGCGTATTGGCCCATTCCATTTTGGCCTTAAAGTCTCTTACTCACCCGTCACAATGTTGCCCAATTCATTTCGTGGCTAACTCGTGGCGTATGAGTAATATTTGTACAGCATCAACAAAATGAATGATTTTTAAATAATTTAATTGCAAGTGCGAATATTCAATAACATTAAAAAACAAGTAAACGTTCAAGAGTGTCCGATTACGAGATACTCTGTTAACTCAGAAATATAGATTTCTGATGAGCTGTATATATTAAAGATAATCTTTACGCCGAATTTCGTTTCCGGCCTTATAATCTAATAATTTTGGACTCAAAGTCTCCTTTTAACCCATCCCAATATTGCACAATTCATTTCTTGGCTAACTCATGGCGTATGAGTAATATTTGTACAGTATCCACAAAATGAATGATTTTTAAATAATTTAATTGCAAATGCGAATATTCAATAACATTAAAAAACAAGTACAAGTTCAAGAGTGTCCGACCACGAGATACCCTGTTAGCCCGGAAATATACATTCGTGATATATTTAAGATAATATTTATGCTGAATTTTGTTTCCAGCCTTATAATCTAATTATTTTGGCCCAAAGTCTCCTACTAACTCATTACACTTTTGCCCAATTTATTTCGTGACAAATTCATGGCCTATGAGTAATATTTGTACAGCATCAACAAAATGAATGAATATTAAATAATGGAATTTGCAAATGCAAATATTCAATAACATTAAGAAACAAGTACAAGTTCAAGAGTGTCCGACTAAGAGATACCCCGTTAGCTCCGAAATATACATTCGTGATGAGCTGTATATATTAAAGATAATCTTTATGCCGAATTTCGTTTCCGGCCGTATAATCTCAGATGTACGCTCAAAACACCCAGGCAACTCATATAATGTAATTCATTGTAGCTAGAACATTCGCGGAAGCATTGCATTTTATTTTTAAAACATCTGAGTGCGCTGCAGCAGAAACAAAGATTCGTGCAGCAAATTGAACATTGAACGCATTCCGCGTATGCAGCAGCTAAAATTTAGGTGCTAAATTTAGATTTTGCCAAAGGCCAAACACGAATTTTGAACTTGAGGCAATTGGCAGCTGGTTGTGTCAATAATAGTCCATGGGGATGGATGTACTGATATAATAAAGCACCAGTTTACAAACCAACAAGTTTTTATAGTTATCAAAATGAAAAGATATTAAATCTCTGCATACCCTGTAAATTCAACAGTCAAGTCGAGAACTTTATAAGCTAAATGTTTAATATTTATAATGTCTGTTCTAATATACATGTAGCTTAGTGCGAGTCCCAGGCTAGTGTATGGATGATGTGCTTAAAAAATATTTTATATATACTTATGTTGATATGAGAGTTTGCTTACTTTTTCTTTATTTCATTGAAATATTTTTAAACTCTCTTCCTGGTAATGAAGATAAAGAACCCTTTAGGTTATTTTATAGAAAATTTCCCGACAGCGCATATGTTCACACATATATATATATATATATATATATATATATATATATATATATATATATATATATATATATATATATATATATATATATATATATATCTATATATCCGAAAGGATAGCAGGATGCCTATGACTTGGCATGTCACATATTCTAATTGGACATTAGTAACTAGAAAGAAGTAGGAATGTTGCAGTCGGGTGTAACCGACTACACAATACTTGTTTACAGCTTAAAAGAGCCAAAACCAATATTAATTATTATTGTTATTTTGAATAAAATAACGATGTAATATGTAAACGGGTCGGGAATGGCCGTGGCTGAATATTTCGGCGATTTACCCGTGACATATATATATATCGCAATTTGCACGACCCCAGTAGTATCCAATAAAATCATCAGTTATGTGTCTGCAAAATTTGATGTATCTAGCTTTAAAGCTAAGGAAGATATATTATTTAAATCGAATTGAAGCGGGTATTCGCGAGTATATATTCCAAGTTCCAAGTCTCTAACTAAAAAATTTAAAAATCGACAGACGGACAGCAAGTGGGACTTTGTACAAACTAGATATACTCTATATACTTATTTCTATTCAACTTAACAGAGTGAGATGTATTTACGTATACGTATTATAGGGACAGGCGAGATTCTGAAACCGATCGTATTTGATTTGAGCATGGAATTCTTGATTTTTTCTCTGAGTGTACACGCATTACTCTCAGAAGTCATAATATTTTTTTTTGTCTCTTACTTTGGCTTCTTTAACGAAATCCGCCGATTTCTTTGCAGACCAACGTTGGCTCCCTTTACATAGCTCCTTTAGCGCCGCCCACGGAGCCTCAAGCCCAGCGCCTTTTGCTCCAGCAGCAGCCACAATCCGGAGCTCGTGACTCGCCCATGCGGCAAATGCTACAACAACAACAACAGCAGCAGCCACAGCAGCAGGTCGGCGGTCAGCAACTGCGCTGGCTGAGCTCACAGCCCGCGGCCAAGGAGCAGGCGCCCTGGGCACGTCCCGAGGAGAGCGGCAATGTGGTGCCCTCCACTCTACGCCAGGCAACGCCGTCGGCGCCAACGCAACCGCAGCCCACGACAACGTTCTACCAGCCCCAGTTGGCACAGGGCAATGGCTATGCAGCGGCCACGTCTCCCGGTCCGGCTGGCCAGCAAAACTTTGGCTCGAATGCTCCGCATAGCGGCCTCCGCTTGCAGATCAGCGCCAATGCCAACAGCAACAACGCAAACCAAAGCGGTCCCAAGGTAACCTTCAATTTACAGGGTATTAAATCGGTGCTCAGTTGTCAATCGAACTATTTGCAGGAGCGCATCATACCCATTACACTGGAGCAAACGCCCACATATGCCGCTGCACAGCCCAACTTTGGAGGTAAGTTTTCTTTTGGCAATACTCTAGCTTTTTTAATGTGCGTATTTGTGCGTGTTTTCTAAATACTTTTACTTTAACTTTTACGGCGCTTTCTTAAACCCTAAATGTTTGTCACTAAACAAGGCCCCAAGTAGTATTCTTCCCCCCCACATGCCCGAATGCGACCCCAATGCACTCTCCACTATCCCACGAATCTGCCCGAATGTTCCAATCTGTGTCACTTTCCACCTCGATATCAATATGTGTCTATGTATACTCTTTCTTTCCTACGAAAGCGCCTGCTGGCCACATAATTCGCTCAGCTAATCAATTTGTCGATCAAGGTTACAACAACTATCCAACATCAGCGGCCCCACAACAGCAGCAGCAACAGTTCGTTTCTAACAACAACAGCAACAACAACAGCAGCAACAACAACAACCACAATTCAACACGCATAATACCCATTGCAATCGAGGGCGGAAGGGGCGGTCCGGTCTCCCAGTCTCCAGTCGTCCTACAAAAGTAAGTACAGTTGGATATTTGCAACACAAGCTGTTGTACACACTGCTTTTTTGTGCTTTACCAACACTTAACAACTAGTTGCGCACAACTACCCAGCACTAATGCGTTTACATTTTGTGCTTCTTTACAAAACCTAACGACTTACGACTCTTAGTGGCAATTACAATCTGAATGTGCATCAATGTCCGCTCGAGGCTGAGATTCGCTACAGAAAGAACCGACTCAGGTAGTACAGTTACAGTCGCCGTCGCAGCCCGATAACAAATGCATACAACTCAAATTGTACTTATTCGTGTTGTGAAATGCGACTTGGAGCAGCTGCACTCAGAGATAAAACCATGAACTTTATATTAAATCAAGTTCAAGATTCTTCAAAATTCGGCCAAGTTGAAAATTTTGTTACACAAAAATAAAACTCGTATTTCAAAAACTTTTTTTTGTTTCAAAACTACCTTTTCTAAAATTTTAATATTATTTAAAAATATTAAAAATAATTGTACTTGCATTAAAAATATTTTGGACCTATTTAAAGTGCGAAAGTAATGATTATTTTATATCTTATTGAATAAATAAAAGTAATTAATAAGTTCAGACTTGATTTTATACTCTATAACGACATGTTGTAGAAGTTTTTAAAACGAAATCCTGCCAGAACTTGAGCTTCGAATTTATCTCTGAGTGAAGCAATTTAAATTCGATGAAAATAGGTTATTTAAAAATAACTTCAAAAATAGATTGGCAAAGCTGCTCCAGTTCGTTTTGATTCTGTTTGTAAATGTTGTGTGTGTATTTTACTTGCATAAGTTAATTCTTTTGTAATTTGCTGGGCTTTTCCTCATCACAAGCTCGTCATTCAACAATTACAATAAAATCATCAAATAATTTTTTTTTTTGCTAAATTCTCGATCTCGAATGATTTTCGGTGTTAGCAACTTCCAGCACAAACTCATAAATACTAGTTAACTCCACCACGTTCTGATCGCTAGCAAAATTTGTGATTTGGTTTTCAGACATAATTTCGAGTGCATGCTAACCAACAACATAACCTAACAAAGGCCTATATCTACTTGCAGCGATCCACGCTCACCGCCCATACAATCGAAATCGTTTAGAATATTGCAAAAGATAACTGACACAGTGGACGACGGCAGCGGCGATGCCCGGCAAGAGTCGCCCCACCAACAGGCCCACTTGGACGTGGAGCCGCCTCAGTTGCAGCGCCCACAGTTCGCTCGCCAGATGAGCGCTCAGCAGGCGCGGAATAGTCCGTCCATTGAGCAAATGAGGCGGCTGCAAATCGCACAGGATCAACAGTCGGGTACGCCTCCAGCCTGGTGCCCGCAAGGTGAGCTCTCAATGATGCCCTTCTCCTACTCTCTAGCAGACTGGACTGGTAAGGTTTCCTTAGCCGGAGAGTGTCTTCAGGTTTCAATTCGGTTCCCCTGGTCGTTGTCTTGGTCTCAGTCTTGGTTGTGGTCGTGGGTCTAACTTTCAAATGGATACTTTTCCTCTACTAATACAACGCTTCAAGTCACATCAAATTTGGAACAATAGAACTAATACGCTTCTTGTGTATGTCCGCCGTGAATTCGGTACCGCCTTAGAATTCAAATCAAAATTGCCAGCACTACTAAGCCGAAAAAAAACTGGTTATAAACGCTAAACGAGAATCACTAATAGACCGCTGTGAAATCGCTTCTTCTTTTAGGTAACGGCGTATCTGCACAGAACCGCTTTACACCACAGCGTTCTTTATATGGTAAGTCGAAGACTACACTCAGAGAAAAAGGTTATTCCAAATGCAAGTACGAGCGCTATTGAATTAGTTTTTTGAATATTCCTTAATTGAGTCAAATTTAAATAATTTTTATTTGCATAATCGGCCATTATTGTTGCATAATAAAGAATAGAATTCTTGCATTAAGTAGAAAAATCTCAAAACAAAAAATCAGCTTAAAATGTAGTTAAACTAAGAACTGTATTTGTGTCTTATATTTGGATATTTTGGGATTACAATGAACGTACTGTCAATTATTTTTTTATGCGAATTTTAATTATGCGATTTCGAAGCTATGCGGTGTTTTCCATACGATTTTTATGGGGATTCTTTTTACAAGTCTTTTTTCTTGAATCTGTATTTTGTATGGGATTTATCTTTTTAATTGTAATATTTGTTCTATACAGAATAAACAATACTACAAAAGCTCAACTTAGGTATGCTCAATTTTTTTTGTCAGAAAATCATCATTGGAGCTAATGCTTTCATAGTGTAAAGACAAGTGTTTGGTTAATTTAGAAGATTAATTTTTCTCAATTTTAAAATAAAACGGGAAAAAAAGAGCAGAATCGAAGTTGATATTGACATTGCTATGCGATTTTTTTGTCTTATGAGCTTTTTAATTATACAATGTATGTCATGTTTCTTTAATGCCATTTTTTGGTTTTATGGGACATTTCCCCAGTTTTACAATAGAGGTAGTGTCTTTTTTATTCGGTTTTCTGTGGGTCGAATGTACCGCATAAAAAGAGAATTGAGTGTACTTAAAAACTCCACTTTGGTTGGGTTACGTCAACGCTTGTATTTGATTTTTATTTTTTTTTTTTGAGTGTATGTTAAGGGTTTTTACATTCAATCGCTTTTTTCTGCAGATACACCCCAACAACAATATGTGCCAGCCAGCGAACAGCAGGCACCGGAACCGAAAAAATACACCGGAAGCGCAATACCAAGTCGATCATTTAAAATTTTACAGGCAATGACAACACCGGAGAATGCCGGTAAGTGCACTTGGCTAACGAAATATGACAGCACTGCAAGAAATTGGGTTTATTTCTTTTTCCACAAACATAAGAAATCAGCAACTTGTAAATATATCACAAAAGCCATTCACTAACAAGCACACATACACATACACACTACTACACCTATGTTCACATTTATATGTACACCTGCATCATGTTTCACAGTGTTCTTGATTGTTTTTACCTTCTGAGAGATTTCACCTTTCTTGAATTTCACATTTCTATCTGTTTTGCATTGAGTATTAATTTTTAACTTTTACTTAAAGTCAGGCCTAAAAGCTCCCCTATTTTGAAAGTTTTATTGATGCATGTTGGATTCTACATTGGATCAGCTGAGAGTATTCTCATTGTAGAGCAAATACACGTACACGTACCCGTATCTCATGGATTCACAACATCATACTCCCATAGCCACAGATACAGATATACACATGCTCGAGTGTGTGTACTTGTATATAGAAGCTTTGCCTGATCGCTGAATCTATGAAACATTCACAGTCCAAATTGTTGGTGTTTTGAACATAATATGCACTCTCACCGTGTCTATATTTCTTTTCTTCTTTCTTTTTTTATTTTTGATAACCGTGCACCAAACCGACCTCAGAACATAAAATTCACACCGAGCTGGACTCGGATTTGGAAAATATTGAATTGAACGAAGCCAAAAATAATAATAATAATAATCATAATAATAATAAGAATAATAATAATAATCATAATAATAATAATAATGAGTATAATGAGAATAACCGTAACCAAGAAATTAACAGTAAACGCAATAAACGTTACAGTTATGCATCAGCCACACCCACAGCCACACCACCGCCCACTACAGACACACACACCAGCTCATCTCACGCCACATACTCATCCAATTCATCGCTTAGTTCAGATAGTTCTTGCCCAGCTCAGAAGCAACCCGAGCGCTCGCAATCGGTGCCCCCGCACTATCCCTATGCTTACGGCTACCCCTTTCCCTGGTACATGCCGCCACCGCCACCAGCCCACCCAGCCCCTGGGCAGGCAAATGGGGAGCCACCCCAAGTCGTGAATTGGCCCTATCCCTATCCCTATCCACCACCCGTGCCCGCAGCGGTAGATGGCAAGCAGTCGGACGCCTATCCACCCTATCCGTATTACTATCCCTACTATTTGCCCCCACCACCAGCCTATGGCCAGCCAAGCGCTCCCACTGATGGGAACTATCCTCAGTTTGTGCCGCCTTACGGCCCCTATCCCTACCCGGTAGCGCCCAGCTTCAGCCAAAGTTCGGCCGAGAGCCGTGCGAGCAGCGTCCTGCCCGATATTATTATAACGCCGAGCACGGACGACATGCCCTCCCAGGTCATCATGCAGCACCATATCAAGGTCGAGCCACGTGAGCCGCCCAAGCGGGCGCACTCCGTTGAGATCGAGGAGCTGGTGAGCCGCCCGAAGACGCGCAACATCTGCAGCAACAAGGAGCAGGTCATCGATATGCTCAGCCAGCGTTTGGCCAACATTAACAAAATCGCTGGCGGCAACACCCAAGCGAATCTGTCCAAGCAGCTCCAAAAGAGCTACGCAGGCGAGCAGCTGAAGGAGCTGGGAGCACGCTCGCCGAGCGAGAATGCCTCGCTGGACGACAATGACAGCGACACTGAGGAGAGCAGTGACGAGGAGGAGCAGGATACGGATACGCCTAAGCACGCTGCTGGCAACTACCTGAATCCGCTGCGGGCCATCAAGTCGGTGGCCAATGTGCAAGTCTACGAGGACTTGGCTAAAATGGCCGTGGAGCAGCTGGAGTCCGAGAGTGAGGATGAAGATGAGGATGTCACGACAGCCGATGAAATGCTCGATGAGGAGGAACACGTTGAGGAGGAGCTGGAGGAACTGGACGAAGACTACATTGTTGAGGAGGATCTCAGCACCATTTACGAGGAGGAGAGCGAGCTGGAACGCAGCAGCAACTACGCCAGAACGGTCATCAACCGCAATGGATCCAGCGTCAGCGATGCGTCAGTGGGGGATCGCCAAGTCGAAGACGACGACGACCTGGACCAGCAAATAGAGGACAATGATCAGGACGAAGTCAATGGTGAAGACGACGACGACGAATCCAATTCGGTTACCGTCCGTTTGCCACTGCGCTTCTCCTTCAGTCGCAGCTCGAATGACGAGAACATAGCCACCGTGGAGGTGGGCAGCACCACACAGATCGAGGAGAGACGCCCGAGCATCGGCTTGGACAGCAAGCGCAGTTCCTTCAGCGTGGCCAGGGTGGAGAGTGAAGATGAGGCGGACAATGACTGTGAGGTCAGCGTTACCATTAGCCTGACCAACTCCTCACGTTCAAACTCAGTGGAGAAGGCCGAAAAAGTGATCACAAGGAACAGCAATGAAGATGTCTCCACGTCCTTTTCCCTGGGAATGCGCAACAAGTTCTCGGCGGAGACCCAAAACGGCAACATAACCAACCACATTGCCAAGCTGGAGACCCCGAAAGAGGTCGAAAGTCCCAAAGAGGAATTCGATTTCTTTGCCACGCTTCTGGCCACCAAAATGCAAGCGCAGAAAATGATGGAACAATCCAAGAACTATTGGAAAACCACAGAAGCGAAGCCGGAGGAGCAGCCAAAGGAGCCTGCGCCAAAGGAGGCTGTAAAGCTGCGAGTCACGGACAACGACGAACAGACCAAGCAGCCTAGACCGAAATCGTGTGACATAACAAAGACGCAGGCCTCCCTGGAGGCGGCCAAGAACAGCTTCTGGTCCACATTTGCCACGGCAGCCAAGGAATCCGAGGCTCCAAACGAGCCAGAGCAGCCGAAAGCAGAGGTCGACTTCTGGACAAGCGTCGAAAAGTACAAAGACGAGAGTCAATGGACCAAGAAGCAGAAAACCGTAACGTATACACCACTGCAAAAGGAAACGGTGGCCAAAGTGGAGCATTGGACAACTACCCTGAAGGCCAAAGTGGAATATCTGCCCCAATCGCAGAGCGCCGAAGTTCATTTCGTGGTGGAGGAAAAACCGGATGTTCACGAAACGCCTGAGGACGAAGAGGACTTTTGGGCCTCGGTGGAAAAATCGAAATCCGAGAAGAGCATAAAGCAGACAAGTTCCCCACCAACTCAATCTGCAGACAACCTGGAGATGGCCTTTTGGGAAGCTCAGTTAGCCAACAACTGTGGAGAAAACGCATTTAAAAATACGACGAATCAAGTTGCCGAAGAAGAGGATATGGATTTCTGGGCCGACAAAAAATCCTCCGAAAATATCAATGACAACGAAGAAAACAAGTTTGAGTTCGATCCCACCAAGTATCCCGAGGAGCCGCGCGAGGTGGATACCGATGAGGAAATTGATTTCTGGGCAGAGATCGAAGCGAACTCCAAGTCGGATGACGACGACGTAACTTTCCACAAATCGGCCACGTTCTGGGCACGCAAAGAGCGCCAAAACTCGGTGGAAGAGACGCCCTATAAGCCCGTGGAGACGAAAGCCTTTCGTGCCAAGCTGCCCGATGAGCCGGCCGTGGAAATAGATGTGTGGGCCACGTTAGAGGCAGCTCGTGGCGAGGAGCCGGTGATCGTCGATCCAGTTGTGGAGGAGGAGCACAGTCTCGCCGTGCAATACGAGGAGCTCGATCATGAGCCCGACGAGGAGCCACCGAAGAGGGAGCAAGGCACCCAGGAGGCGCCTGAGAGCAACCTCGACAGGATTGACACCATGTCACTGGCCTCCATGCACGAGCCAGCCACGGTGCACACCTGGACGCCCAGCTACGCACAAACCAACGTGGAGACGGAGGGCTGCGATGAGCCCGACTTCTGGGCGGACATCGAACAGGAACGGGAGCAGAGCGAGCAGGTCGAGGAAGCCGAGCAGAAACGCCACAACTATCGGCAGGCCATGGCCTTCTTCAACACCTCCATCGATGACAACAAAGTGCAGCAGAAGCAACCCAACCAAGCCAATCGGAGCAGCGTCATCCTCGAGGCCGAGGAACAGACGGATTTTGAGCTGGGCGCACCAGGTGAATACGAGCTTGTTGGGGAGGATGGCGTCGTTGTGGAACAACATGCAATGGAAATAGCCAGCACCGAGGACGAGGAACGGGGAGCGACGACTCCGACCAACACCCTGCCTGAGGTATACGTGGAACCAGAACCGGACCAGGAGCCGGAGCCGGCGACGGCAATGGAAACAGAGCAGCAAAGGAAACGCCTGCTCAATGGCTTGCCCGACCTGGGAGTGGCCAAGTTTGACGAGGCGCCCAAAATTTCAGTGCGCGAGCGCATCAATGTATTCGAGACGAGTCCGCCGACCAGCAGCAACAAGGCCATGACGATCCAGTCGCTGTCCGTAGACAGCGGCCGTGGCAAGGGTCAACTGTCGCGCAATAGTAGCACACAGCGTTCCGAGTCGGAGATCGAGGAGGATGACTCGGGCGTGACGGACATGAACCGACAGCTGTCGGAGACGGACACCGAGTCGGAGAGCTTTCCGGAGCTGCGCAAGATGACGAGCTATCAGCGCGCCGCCACACATTCCAGGCTGTTCAAGCTCCTGCAGGACGAGAACGATCTGCCCGAGGCGGCAGGCGAGCGCCAGACGGACGAGTTCCAGCTCAAGCCCAGCCGGCGCAAGATCGTGCACAATGTGTCCATCACACGTCGCCAGAACCCCAACGCACTCGCCGAGGCCGAGACGATGACAGAGCGACGGGAACGGCTCTCGCTGCCGTTGCGCAAGAACACCAGCATCGATGCGGACAATCCCTCCACGCCCAACAGTCCCGCCTCGCCCATCGTGGGCCCGTCGGCCAGCAAGCAGCGCGTGGTCAGCGACAAGCTGGTCAACGAGCTGGTCCAGAGTCTGCTGCTGAAGAGCGACAGCACGCACCTGCGTCAGGTGCCCATGGAACGGCTGCAGGCAGCGGCCAAGCGCGCCCTGGCAGAGGAAATGGACTCCGTGGAGAACAGCTCGCTGGACAGCACGCCGGCGCCCACACCGAAGCAGGACAAGGAGTACGCTGACTACTACAGCAGCTGGACCGAGGCCAGCGGCGGCGAGGAGATCGTGCCCTCGAAGGCCTTTCGAGCACTGCAGGATCCGCGACGCAGTCCCTGGACGGTCCGGTGTCCACGCGTCCTCAGCTCCAAGACCATCAATCGCGACCTGGCGCGTGTCACGGAATCACCCGAAATTCTGAGCAGTCGCGGCAGCAAAAGTCCCGAATGCTTTCGGCAACAGTCGAGGGAACATTCGGTTAGCAGCTGGCGCAAGCTCTAGGGGTTTGCTTAGGCATAGCTCATAGGGGCGGGGGGTCATACAGGTATAGGTTTTAGTGGATCAGCAGTTGACGCTGCCAGGTTTTGCATTTCTCATCCAAGCACACATCGCATCATTTCACATTGTACAATATATGACAACACTCAGACTAATGATAAACTAAATATCTAATGAATAATGTAAATAAACTGAAACCAAAGAAAAATCGTTCATTCGTTCGTTCGTTCGTTCGTTTGTTATCTCACTTAAAGCGCAAAATCTTCGCCAGTCATACTTATTGTAATTTCAAATCGAACTGAAAAATAACTAAAAAAAAAAAACAACAAAAAAATATGAACATAACAAACAAAAGAAAAAACATACCAAAAGCAAACAAAAAATCTCTATCAAATCGCCACAATAAAAACAATTTCATCAACTCAATGATTTTGTAAAACTCGTTCAAAATCCAAAGGTACCTAAATTAAATTAAAATGTATACCAACCCAAAATTTGAACTAATTTTTCTTTAATGTTCTCATTATATATTTCAAATTTGCCCTCTTTCTACTCTATGTATTTCTTTTATTTTGCCGCTATTTAATTTATTTATTATTATATGTGCCGTATTTCTTAATTCATAATTTGTTACGACAAATATTTGCGATAGTCACATTTTTTCTTGTAACCTGAATCTGAATCAGAAATCCCAATTAACCAGGTTTGTATCGAACGATGTTGCCAAATTAACACCCAAATACCCCGTAGCTGCCCAAAACATTAACCCCATTTAGATGTAACGTAACTCAAATTTGGCTTAATTAAAAATTAAAAATTTTCAAGAAACAAATTGAAACAAGTAAAAAATGTCTTATCGCAAATATTTTAATCAATTATTATATATTTCCACAATGCTTTCTATATTAAATTGGGAAAAAAACGAATTTTGGAGAGCAAACTCCACCTTGAACAAAATGCTGAACAACGAATGAAGATTTTTTTTCTCTTGCATTAGTAAAACAAATAAAACCATAAAAGAGCATCAACAACAAAGAAAATTGTACAATATAAAAGTCGTTCGTAACATTAACCATTCATGAGTTACAATACATAATTGAATGTTTCTTTTTTATACTTGATTAACTTGTTTTTACACACTATTAAAATATATATTCTTAACAAAAATTAATCGTTTTAGTTAATGATTATGATAATGATAATGATTTTGATGACAATGAATATGAATGGCTTTTTCCCAACAAATTAAAGACAATTTGCATTTAATCAACAAAAAAAAAAACAAGAAAAATAAAAATGAATCAAAAAGAAAAACAAAGAAAAAATGTAAACATTAAAGGTGAAGTTTCCTCTCGAAGTTCTGTTGGCTGCTTTGCACTGCTGAAAGTTAATGTTTTTATTTGCCGCTTCCTTTGTATTTGCTATGTTTTACCCATGTCTGGTCTTCGGATTTGAATATCTTTAAAGTTTAACAAACCAAGAGCAAGAAGCGAAGACAAACAAATTTCCACAACTTGTTAGCTTTATCTGTATAGACACTCATGTATGCGAATGTTTTAAAATTAATTATTCGTTTGTTTATTTTATTTCAGGACCTGGACAATCGGATCTATAATTATTTCTCAAAGCCATAGAAATCAATTATAGCTGACCACAGACTACAGCAAATGATGCAATTTAATGCACTTGTCCCTAGTTTAAGTTCCAGCTCACTTAGGATCACCACAGTCAAATAGCTTGGGAACGGGCCCTGCAGTAACACAGTTTTTTAGTCAAATTTCTTAAAACTAACTTAGCATTGTAGTTGAGATGGAAATCTATGTATTTTTCAATTGTTAAACGCGATTTGGTAGCAGCACTAAAACTATTAACACAACTTACGAAAGCCACTAGCGAAGCGAATCCCTACTAACCTTAGCTGTTAAGCTGTAAAATGGTTACACGACAGAATTAACCCTTAGACGCAATGAGGTAACAACGAAACGAAACACAACGCAATGACAGCAAAATCGACCAATCACAAAATGTATCCGGATAACACGAAAGCGCACATTGAAACGATTTAAAATAAATAATTAATTTGGTTTAAGAAATCCATGTGTGTTGTCTTCATCAAGCAGCAATTGATTTTTAAAACTTGTTTTCATTTTTAACATGATTCTATTTGTTTATGTCATAGTTATTTATACAAAACATATACATACATACGTACATATGGTATTCGTATGCATACGAATGTGTTATCAAATCTATTTGATTACTATTATTATTTTATACTCATATATTTTGTGTTGTATAATTTTTTATGCAGTGACATTTTTAGTAAATAAAGAAATATCTAAAAACAAATAGTTGCAACTTTTTTATTTAAAAAATGAAATGTGAAATTGAAAGCAAAGACAATAAAAAAATTAACTAAAAATATATTGCAGTAGTATATTTAAAATTCATGAATTTTATGTTTAAAAGTAACTTTTTTACTCGTGTGTAAAAATATACTTTGGTACAAGAACATTGAGTTATTCAAGTAGTTTTCATATTGCACTTAAATAGCGACAAATACATTTTAAATTAATGCATATTTAAAACTTTTACACGATGGTACTTTATTGATTGATAGTTTACAGTATCTGTGTATATTTTGCACCGATTAACTAAAATATAAGGTCGTCATGCTTGATATTAAATATTTCAAGTATATAGTATCTTAAAATGGACTTGTTGAACAAAGCAACGGGCAAAGATACTTGTTCAAAACTCAGCTACGCGAACTACAGTTAACAACATTAGCAGCTAATTTATATATGTATATTGTATGTATATATATATATATGTATATATAGGTTATAAATGGTATATAGATCAACTTTTACCATATATTAAATGCATAAATATGTCAATCATTATACATACTTTCAACACTAAACTTTGATAGTTAACTTTGAGATACTTGAGATTTGTACAATTTGACTTTGAGTTAACTCGTTTGAGACCTGTTTAAATCATTTGTACATATGTACATAAACATAGCTTAACTTGGCACACATTTTAAGGTCCAAGCCTTGGTAATGCAGCTGGCATAAATGTATATAAGATTAAAGTATATAATTATTGTATATTATATTGCTTAAGTAGGTTACTTTGCCAATTATTTCCCTAGGAAGCTGTGCCTGACGTCTGCAAATCCATGAGTTCTTGCACAATCCGATACTCGTGGCAGTTGGCGCATAAGAGACGCCCATTGGAACCATTGGAACGCTGTACTTTTTCATGGCACACAATATGGACCAATTTGAGGTTCTTCAGCGAGAATATCTCCAGGAAATACTCCAGAACAGAGATGTCCACGATGCGTTTGTTATGCAGCACGCACTTGCGTTGTGGCTGCGTCACCATTTCGTGCACGCTGGCCACCAAAGCGGGCAGAATCGAGCGCGAGAGCTCGATTTGATGATCGAGATTCCACACTTGAAACAATATGAGATTTTCGCGTGAGGCATACGGATTTATGGTGTGCTGCAACGAGCAGCAATTGCCATTGTCTGAGTAGGCGCCCTGGCAATAGAAGTCACCCAGGTCCGTGCACAGCGAAACGGACCACTCGTCGAGTATGCCATGTCGCGACGTATATTCCTTTATGACCTGACGCAGCCGTTTGTTGGGAACGCTCGCCGCATCGGGCTGCTCCTCGTCCATTTGCTGTAGCAGCATCGCGTGCTTTTGCTGACACTTGCGATTAAACATCATGGAGAAGTAATCGCAGCCTATGAGCAGATAGCGAAACTGTTCCAGCACCGAATTGATCACCTGGCGCGCCTTGGCATTCTGTCTATACAGCTGATTGCGGGTTAGCTCCTCCTTGGTCTTGTAGTAGTACCCGCGCACACGTGTCTGCGCTCTCATGGCCATGGCCTCCTCCTTGGACTGAAAGCGCTCTTCGCTGCCCTCAAACCATTCCAAGTGCTCGGCCTTCAGGCTCAGATGTGCCTTGGTGTTGTCCAGAGCTCGTCGCTGCTTCTGTTGCTCATACTCCGAAATCATTCGTCGAAACTTGTCCGGATGCTGCTCAATAAAGTCGTAGAAAATGTCCGCTACTTTCAGCAGCGGTGACTGCTGCCGCATTTTTTCAAATTCGAAGTCTGCATCTGTTTTAAAATTTTAATTCAGTTTAGCATGAGATATTTAATACCCAAATAAATATAACTAGCAAGCCAAACAAATGAAACCTTCGTTAGAAGGCGTACAAGTAATTTGATTGCAGCTGTTCAAGGCAGCCTGGTTACCTGTTGTGATGACTGCATCGGGTCCAGCTACGATAAAAAGCGTTTGGGCGGGCAAACTGTTGAAGTACTCGTCATCAGACACTTCAAAGCCGTCCATGGCCAAGTAAATGTGCAGCTCCTGTAGCTGAAACGAGGCACCAAGCACAGAGCATTGAGGCGAGGAGTAAGCTGCCCTTGACTGGCACTAAACTGGGCCCTGACCTAACCACACGTGTCGTGCTCTTCGGGCATTTGTGACAACAAGCAACAGGTGCTCTGGTTCCGATTTGTTTGCTTTTCCAAGCATGCGCACTGCCCGCACGAGTACTGATGACATTGAAGTGTTCAGAGCGCCAAACAAGGCGGAAGTCAGGCCAGGAAACATTGGCCTTGAATCTCCACGGGCAGGGGCAGGGCCAATCGTGGGCCGAGGGAGGCTTTTGTGTAGAAACGCAATTTGCTGGAAATCTTAAACACTTACCGGAAACTTAAGCTGTGCCTTTTGTAGTAGCATTTCCAACGAATTCGCACCTATGCCGTATTTCCGAGTGCGTTCGTTGTCGGTTATCTTGTAGCCTTGCATCTTGGCTGGGGCGCCCTGCTCCCGACTCCTGTCCTTATCTCGATCTTTGTCCACTCCTGGGACATTGGAGTTCTGGTTGGTTTTACTGCAGCTGCTGCGTGTGGACGGCGCCATTATTGTGTCCTTAATGTAGTTGAACATCTAAAAGTAGATATCTGGTTAGCTTCACTTCAAACTGTTTCAATATTTGGTTTGGAGAACCTTGCAACAAGCTGCCTTTTACGCGCACCAATATAAACTACTGGACAGCGTTGCCAGAGTGCGCTGCCATTTGACCAGTCAACAGCAGTGATGCGCAACAGTGATGCTCAGATTCTAGATATGGGCTAAATGGAAAGAAGCCAAATTTGATGTCTGGTGGTAAGTGGTTTGGCTTTAAAAAAATATATATATATAAGATGTTCAGCTTTTACTGGCCTTGGCTCTTACTTTATCTAAGATGGCTAAAATGCGAGTAACATATATGAATTACCAAAATTTGAAATTTTCTTATACCATAACGCAACTCTGATTAACCGACCACAAAATGACGTTGCCAGCTAGTGGCAAATTGCTGCCACACGGCCACACTGTTTGCCGTTGTTGAACCAAAATCAGCTGTTTTTAGCCAAAGTTTTGTTCAAAGTAAATTTTTGCAGTAAATTTAAAGAATTCTTGCAGTGTAGGCTTACTATGTGCACCGCCCGTCACGCAGCGTAACGCCGAACGGAAGCAGCAATGCATTTGCGCCCGCGATGTCGCGAGTGGCTGCCGCTGGCAACGCAGCAGCTGCGACTCCGCAACCTGGCGCGCATACAAGGACTGAACATTCAGTGCACCTCGGACGCCAGCGTCGGCGAGCAGTTCGGATCGGAGGAGCAGGAGCTGCTCGTTTACTATACACTGCACGCCGATAAGGCTGGCGAGGCGTTCTACACCAGCGAAGCGCTGCCGCAGCGCCACCAGCAGCAAAAGTGGGCGGAGATTTGTGCGGGCGATGCCGTCTGGCGCAAATCCAATGCGCAGTGCGTGTGTGTGAAAGTCTGGGCACACTATCAGCCAACCGCCCAGCAGGCGAATGGGCCAAATGAGACTGATCGGGAGGCGGAGGCGCCGCAAAGGTTCGTTTTTCTCCTCACTCGCAGTAAATAAATCCAATTAGATCGTGTGTCGCGATGTCTGTGACTTATTTTGTTTATTGTTTTTGTCTTTGATTGCAGTTCGCAGCTGACGCAGCGCTTGGCCAATGTGCAGTTGACGCCCCACAAGCTGCCACGCCCACCGGAGCTGCTGTTCAGCTGGGGCGTATACTTTTCCGGCCTCATACCGCTAGCGCCGCTGGCCTTCGCCAAGTGCCGAGACAACTGTTTGATTTTCCATCTAAATGGCGAGCACTTTACCTCCCCGGCGCTGATCAGTGAGCAGGGTCTGCACGCCCAGCTGCACATGCAGTACCAGCGCTATGCCGAGTACGACAATAACGAACGGAATGCGGACGGCATCAACTCGCCGCCTGTGAGCCGCAGCAGCAGTCCCGTTCTGCGGATGAGCACCACACGCTACGCCCAACTGGGCTGCCAACGGGCGGACCTGCGACGCAGTTACAATTTGGAGAGTCTCCTGCTGCTGCAGCGGCGTCAGCGGGATCAGCGCAAGCAGCTGCGCGACGTCGAGGAGGTGAGCAGAGAAATCGCACGGCTCAGCGTCCGTTGTATTACGCGGAACGAGCTTAGGCTGAAGCCGCGCACCACTTCGCTCTCCGGCTCGCCCTACGGCAGCCAGCATTCCCAGCACTATCATCATTCCATGGGCCGTAAGCTGAGCGTGCTGCTGGCTGAGCAACAGGAGATTGCGCCCCTGACCCTCTACAGCGCCCAGCAGCTGATGCAGCAGATTGAGGCGTTGCGCTGCAAGCAGCGTTTGCTCCAGAGCGAACGGGCCACCTTCGCAGAACGCAATGCCCGTCAGCAGGAGCTTCTGCAGCTGCTTCGGGAACAGCGCGAGGAGCTGCAGGTCAAGCTGCACAACCGACGACTTCAATTGGAGCAACAGCGTCTGGAGTTCCGCACGCAAGCGCCACAGCAGCAAACACAGCGTGAACAGAGGCGGCAAGTCATCCTGCAGGTACGAAGGGTCTAGCGTTGATTTTCTGGAAAATCTAATTTCTAATTAAAACTACTTTTTTCCATAGGTGGAGCGTCGCATGTCCACACTGGTGCTGGAACTGCAGGAGATCTACAACATTCGGAGTCTGGGCGCACAGCAGTTTAGCATTTGTGGCATTGCCTTTCCCCACATGGAGCACTATACGAGCGAATCCCGGCAGGCGGCTAACGCGCAGCTGCTGGGCAATGTCTCGCCGCTGGCGGTGAGCGCAGCGCTGGGCTATGTGGCACATCTCGTACAGATGCTGGCATTCATCATGGATCGCCCGCTGCGCAATCCCATTTACTATGAACCCTCTCGTGCGCGCATTGTCGACGAAATCAAGGAGCTCACCTACACCACACGAGAGTGAGCTGCCCAACTAATAACTAAAGTTAGTCGTACTTTACTGCTTCGCATTGCAATTGCAGATTCCCTCTGTACACGCGCTCCATTCTGCCATCTCAACAAACCAAGTACGCCATCTACTTGCTGCGCCAGAACGTCTCCCAGCTGTGCTTTGACATCACCGGCCACTGTAATATGCGGAACACATTTGGCAATCTGCTGAACCTATTCGACACGCTGCGCTACATTGAGCGCACCCAGCGCGATGAGCTTGATAATGGCGACAAGCTGCCCGGCGCTGGCAGACATGTGAACGGTTTGGCCGCGGTGGCTGCCAATACTCAACTTTCGCAGTCACATTCATCGGTGGACATGAATCATGTTCCGCTGCCCACAACGGCAAACGCGGCCAAAGATGCATTGCTCCAGCAGCTGCTGCCGTCGGGCGTGAGTCAAGCACTGGCCATCGAGGGCTATGCGTCAACGCAGCGGTATGAGCTAAATGCTATTTATGCTGGCATATTTGTGCTATCAAATTAGACTTTCTACTTAGTCAATAATCAAGTATTCTTTGTGATCCTAAGTTATGTATTTCAAGATAAACATTTAAATAATTTATTTTAATTTGTTATTCATCATGTTGAGCGGTATACAAAATTATATAATCTCAGTTTAGAGCATAGAGTAATAGTAATTTAGAGTACTAAATAATTTATTATCTATTTTAACTTCTACATGTACTACTTAAGAAGTCTTATATATTCTGCCTTTTACAGAATCTGTCGGTCTGTGGGCTCATACTCGGATGGCGAGGAGGAGTTTCGACCTAGATTGGAGCAGAACTATTCGAACTCGGACTCAAACATAACACTACAAACGGAGCGCAGATAGGACAAGCTGTGCATGCTGCGCTGCAATATAACCACATATTTACCTATACATAATATCTATGTTTATATAAACTATCGTAAAGCCCCAAAAAACAAAGCAACGAATTAAGTAGTTGTGTTGCGTTTTAGCAAAATTGATTTCCTTTAGTGCGCTTTAAACGTATTATGTACTTGGAACACTTGTGTATGTAATTTTAAATTATAGACTGCTTTGATAAGCAAAACAACCAAGTGGTTTAATGTGTGCATATTCACTTGTTTTCTCTTTTGATTAAGATCTCGTTGTAAATTCCCGTTCTGTGTTTATATGCTAAATTATTAAGATACATACAAAATATAATAAATATATGCAATTTTATAAAATAAGAGTCGTAAACAAAATGAAGAATAAATTAAGTGCATGCGAACTTCGGTACGAAATTAAATTCAAATGTGCGCTCGACGCTGCTCAACATGCAAACAGCCAGCGTTGCCCAACACTGCACGCACAGCTGTTCCACAGTTTGGCCAAATTAATACAATTGGCCAGTGGGCCACAAGCAGCACCTTTAACAAAAATAAAAGGAAACGTGCTCAAACATGTGCTAAATTATTTTTAAATGTTAGTTTTATATACATACATAGTTGTAAATGCAAACAAAATTGCGAGCTTTTAAGCAGAATGCAAATACATGTAACCGAAGAAGCTGAAAATTTCTCATCGCGTGTGTGTTAGTTTAGTGTATGTGTGTTTGTGTGTGTGGCCGGGCCATGGGCTACTGCTAATAAAACTAAAAGTGCCGCGTTTTTATTGTTGCCCTGCAGTATAACCAATTGATAACCAATTGTTATCAATTAGCCATTTATGCGAGGCGAGCATGAAGCGCCGCAATTCGGGCTTCGATAGATGACGTCGTCGGGGAACACCCGTGCCCATTAAGAGAAGCGATTGCTTATTATCCGCTTTACGATACGCCGAGTATACTTTGAATGTTTACGCGCTCAGATAAACAACAATATTTGATAAGGCCACGACAAATAGCCGCACGTTTTGTTTGCCCCAAGCAATTGCCCAGGAGCGCGTGCGGCGGGTAGAGTGTGCAGAGTGCGGTGCATTCCCAAGCCCAGAGTTCATTGAAAACGTGGCAGGCCCAAGCTTTAAGCTGGGCAAGCATTTAGCTGCATTTTTTAAGGAGCGCAGCGAAAAGCAGACGCAATTACAAATAAATAATTACACAGAATTAATTTAATTTAAGTTTAGCCAGAATCGAGGCACACCTGTGTAAACACACGCTCTCTCGCGCTCTCTTAATTGCACACACAATACAGAAGCGCTCTCTTACGCCATGACTGATAACGAGCGGACGCTGCGTGACTTCGACGAAGAGAGCGAAGAGACTGATTCGGAAACGGAATTGCTCATACGCCACACGGGCAGCAGCAGCGTTGACGCTGCCATTGGCAACAGCAACAGCAAAAGCAAAAGCAACAGCAAAAGCAGCAACAACAATGGACAAAGACGACGCAAAAGCTCAGCTGGCTATGGCGGCATCGGCGGCGTTGTTAGCCCCTCTAGCGGCGGCAGCTTTCTGGGCAATCTATTCAGTCTTGGCTCAGCCGCCGGCCAGATACGTTATAGAAATGAGCGGAGCCGCGAACGCGCCAAATACTCAAATAGCAACAGCAGCGGCAGCGGCAGCGCCTCGCGAGACTTTACGTCGGACCACACAACTGGCGCAACTGGTGCCACGAAACTGGCGCAACTAACACAAGCGGGCGCCACTGGCGTCGATAGTTCCACGCCACATGCTACACACGTGTCTACAGAGATCGGCGCGTCCAACGGCGTAAGCGCACACACGGTGATCGATCCCGAGAGCGGCTCCTCCACGGTCTTCTACCAGAACAATCGCAGGCGCAGCAAAAGTCGCAGCATCAGCAATGTCTGTAAGATGTGTCTCTGCAGGTACGTACATACATTGATTCATCGATTCATCAGTTGGAAGCTGTTAACGTTAAATTGGGGTTGTCCATCTGTGCGTATACGTAATATTTCACTTTGAAAAGCTGCTGTCAACAATCACATTTTAATTGTAGCCCATTCAAAACGAAAAATTGTGTGGGTTCCCAAAACAACTGCTCGATATATTCATAATTGTACTTCAGGCCATGTATATTTATATATACATATGTACTCTATATGCACAGCGGTCGTTTGAATTTGAAGATCGTTTTGGTTCCAAAGTTCATTCTAAATTGCAACAAATTCAAATCTGTACAAACTATATTTATAATATAATTTGAAAACCAAATGTGCAACGCATTAAAAAAGATATCAATCTTAGGTGTATACACATATTAAATTTGACAGTCTGTTTGTTTTTATATTTATTTATATTGCCTTTGTCTGAATTCATTGAAAATGGCTAAAAAGGATATAATGCTCTGGTCCAAGTTGATGTAACAATAAGAAGGAGGCTTCTCTAAAACCATAAAGTAAATTGAAGTTTGGCCGTCTCTAGACAGACCCTGAAATTTTCGACATTAGATTATACCATTCGAAGAACAAGTTTTATTTAAGACATGTTTTATTGATCACATCTTCGAGTTTATAAAAGCTGGAACGACCGAATTTGGTACTAATGTTCTAAAGCATACACAGATCAAGTTTACTTTTTTGATACTTTTCCCATGCGCACCCAATTCATACATACATTTTTTTCATCGTAATTATTTTATGAAGATCGGATAAAGTAATTCAAGAAACAATTTTCATTAGTGGGGGCTGAGAGAAGAAGTACATCCGCTTAGTACAGTGCGCAGTTGGCAGAGTGGGTTTGTGTGTGTGTATGAATACATAGATATTCCTATGTATGTCACGGCAGCTCTCAGCTGAAAACAGGGTATCTCAAGTGGGGCATTCCCATTTTAATCTTGAAACTTGGCAAAGAAGTTAGCTTAGATGGATTGTATTACTGTATCAAATAGCAAATCCAAAGGAACTTTTAGTCGAAAATTAAAATATATTGATTCTATAATCGATCCGAAATGTTGCCAAAAAGTATAAAATTACATGAGTTTTTCCTCCAAGCAAACTGCGTAAAACGTTCTAATTGCAAGTAAAACGTTTTTAAGATTTAGCACTGTATTGGAGTCATGCATTCTCAAAAAAGAGTTTTCTGTTCTGAAAATTTGAAATGGCAACGCTTGTCCCGAATTTAAGTGAAATATTTTTCTCTGAACGAATATGTCTGCATTAGAGAATTATAAAAAATGCGAATCTAATCAGATTCTGTTGAACTGAATTTTAGAAATAGCTTCCTCCACTTTGATATAACTTCCTGTTTGCAACATGTTGGGTTATAGTTTTTTCATGTCTACATAGCTCGGCAAACGCTAGAGCTGGCATTATCGCATTCGTAGTGCTCTCATCTTGAAACCTTTCTTGGTAGCAAGTTCTGCTCCAGTGGCTTTGTTTATTATCGTTTTGATGTTGCGCCTGCTGTTTTATGACGCTGCCTGTGGACAACAACAACAAATCGTTGAAATCCAAACTACCAAATGAAAACATTTCAAAATGTTCAAGTAGAGAAATAAAAACAAAAGCGAAAAAAGCACATAAGCAAAAAAATATACCACAAGAAAATTGCAAAGGCAGACAAAATTGTCGTTGAGGCGTTTCTACGAAAAGTTCGTGTTTTGAAACGCGAGTAAAATTTTTCAATTACGTATATAGATAAACATATATACATACAGATGTATATACCCACAAAATGTGGCACACATTGTTTCAACATGTGTATATATACACACGTACGTGTATACACATGCATATGTATTTATAAATATATATTTTTAATTTGCTTAATTAGAAGAAAAACAAGAACAAACAAATGGAGAAAGAGCGCAAGGCGAATGCCGCCGGCAAAATAAATAAAAACCAAAACATTTTGCCGTTTGCGACGAAATCGAAATCGATAAACGTGATCCCCGAGTACGAGAAACGTCAGTTTATACAATCATATGTATGTCTGTTTGCACGTCCGTCCGCCTGGCACCCATTCCAGCGAAAAGGGAAAATGGAAATGGAAATTTACAAGCTGAACCACCTCTTTGAATGGTGCGATATCAGACAAGTGACACAGCACGGCCACCGTCACATTTCTCACGCCAAGGCACTTTCGTAAGACCCTAATTGTTATGGTCCCCCATAGAGGGGGCGGGGTCTTTGCGATTTGCATATGTAATCGATTTTTAGCGTGCCAACTCCTCCAACAACACAACTAACTCGACTCGTTTTCGGTGTCGTCTACCGCTCAGCCAAGAAGAAGAACCAAACACCTCAACTACAGAAACCAGTTTGCTTAGATACTACGTTTTTTCAAGGTTTCTAAGACACAAACGAGTTCCGCAGCAAAAGTCGCATCCAGTTTTTATTTTTTGTGTGCTTTTTGCAGTTTTCATGTTTCGTTCTTTTTATGTCGAAAAATTGAAAGTTATGTGCCCTCGTGGCTTATCAGAAGGAGGTCAGTGCTCGGTCCGCTCTGCGGCCAGTCTATTAGGGCAAAAAATAAATGCAAAAAGCCGCAACGCGCCGCATAGCTCGTCAGAGATTTCAGTTGGGTAATGGCCACAAATTGTACAAGAAATTTGTATTTACATATAACACGACCTCAGACGGTGCCTGAGAATTAAACCTCATTGTTCGAGCATGTGGAACAGCAGTTATGTACGTGTAGACGTCTACCTCATAATGCACATTCACTACAGATCTATTATGCAAAACCTGACATTTGTGGAAAGTTCGCAGCAATTGCATAACCTAAGTAGTAGACATTATCGTCTCTCTAATAGCACTCAAAAAGGTATTAGTATAATTGAATTCTTATCATAAATTCAGTTAAAAGGGCCTGTCTGACATTAAACTAATTGAATTCTTATCTACAATGAGCTTATCAAATGAGTTATATAAATGTGCCTGCAGTTGAATATCATGGTGCCATAATTATGTTCAAATCACTTCACATCTATATGTGTAGGTATGCGCTTGGATGTTGCTTGACTTTAAATTAAAATTTTAAATTAAAATTAAGTTAAATTAAAATTGTAATTAAAAAAAAATATTACACAGTACCTGTTTTTTATTTTTATAACATATCATCATGAAGAGCTAATTTGATTTAAAATACACCCACGTGTCATTTATGTTCAAAATTCCTCTGTGATGTACTCCTAATTTACTTTTAACACGAATTTGTTTTGCACACTTTTGAAATAACGCGCTGAATAATAGCGCTAAAAGTCAATTTTTTTTTCTCTTTTCAAACGAGTAGCTTTGTTTTAGCACGATTTGAAATATTATATGAATTCTTTTAATGAATTCCTTTTTTGATGTTTTATGAATTTCTTTTATTCTGACTCCACGCATATTATACATTTTAATTTCGCATAATATTTTTCTCATCGATTATATCCGATTCTTTAATAACTTATTTCGTTCTAAAAACTACTGAAATATTAACAATGGCAAATAGAGATAATAATAGAGAAATAATTTCCCAAAGTAATGAAGAAAATAGTTCTAGTGATAGCAATGATATCGCAGTCATACGCAAGCGTATGCGTTTATTGTCAGAAAGCGACCATGAATAAAATGCTATGCTTTTATGAATTTTACTTGTTTTATGTCAATAAATTTCTGATATTATTTTCTGTTTTCCTTTTAAAATACATTTAGAAATATATATATGTATTTAATGAAATAAATTCTCAAGGGAACTCTAACAAAAAAATTTTTAAATTTCTTATTGCACTTTTAAGTTGCTATTTTAGTTCTGGAACCAATATATTCTTTCTTTTATTTAGACAATTTTTTTTTACGAATTTTTGGGAACGTCTGTATTGTGTTATAAGAGATTGCCAGTTAACTTTAAATAAACGTTATTCATAAAATCAGTCAATTTCAAAGACAATAAAAATATATTTTAACACTTATCTTTACTTATTTCGAGGGCCTATTTTGACTATACATAACTTTTAAAATGCTGACCCTGACGTTACTTTTTTTGCGCTTTATGATTTGTATAGTTCATTTCAGTTAAAACTTCTCTCTTTTTCGCTACTCTTGCGCACTTTGAGTCGGCTTTCGTGTGTTTCTTTGAAGGTCTTCTCGCTGTGGCTTTGTGCCTAACTCATTTTTACACATTTGCTGGGGCCTTTGTTGCCTTTGTTCGGCTCTAGTTTGCCCCGAAGCGGTGCCTGCTATATGGGTCTCAAAGATTTTGGCCGATTAGAAGTGCAGCGCGGCGCCAGTGGAAGGCACATCCAACGTTGCGGAACCAACGTGTCGCTTAACTGCCCTCACCTCACGCCCCTCTACTCCACTGACTGATGGCCTAATTGCGAGCATTAGGCAAAATGATTTCCATTAGTTCGAAAACCAAGCGAACAATATAGAGATAACGTTCTGGAATTTTAACTGACCTTGAGCGAACTGTAATTTTGAGCTTATGGTGTTGGGCTTCAGGCTTCAAGCTTCAGTTGTGAGTTGTTTTTTTTTTGTAAAATAATTTTAGCTTAAATAAATACACAATATGATTATCAGAGAGAGTTTATTTTTTAAAGAAGAGATAAGATAAGAATATAAACCCCGCTTCTGATACATACCATATTTTTTTGTTTACAGATATAAAAACAGGAACAAGACATCTTGACTCAAAATGGTTGTTTCAAAAGAATTGTACTATAGCTTTCCTTTTCACAACCCACATTCCAACTATATTTATATTATTATTTTAGTTTATTCTAGTTTATCTACCTATAATAAGTTTTACATACATATCTTATCGAATTTTACGAAAGTAGATTTTCTTTGCCGCAGCATTTCTCTGCCTTGAGCTGAAAATAATACCAGCAACAATGGGTAAATTAATGATGAAAGAATGGTTCGCTGGAAATCGCACACAACATACGCGTAAATACCGCAAAGGCGTCGAGACTGTGGAGAATTTTCTCTTGGTTTTTAAGCAAGGAATTAATTTCAGAGCAGACACTGAGCTATTGACTGACTGATGGACTGCTTGAATGAGGCGGATAATTTATGCGCCACTTACCACCTGTCGGTAACCGCTACCCGGGGGCAGCAGCAGCTACTAGAAGGGCTGGCTAGTTTTCAATTTGTGTGTCAACAAGCGATGCTCTGAACCGCTCCGACACGCCCCGACTCGAGTCGCTCGGCTGATTTCTGTGCAAATAGGCGAGCGCCAATGATAAGTGGTGCGACGCCAGTTCTACGAACTAGGCGCTATAAATAGCTGCATATGATGGAGCTGGCCTAGGGCCCAGTGGGGGATGGGCAGCTTGAGTTGACTGCGTTCGTTTTGCTTATTAACCCACATTGTCAGAGGTGGGTGAAACAATGTACCGTTTCTGTCTCAACTCTTTGCCAAGTTGTGGCCACGGCAACAACATGACTACAAATAATAACATTAGGCGTTGCCATTGACAGGCCCTGGAAATAGATCTGGAACTTGGGCCTCGGCTGGGGGGCTGTTTTGCATGCAACACGACGACAAAGTCGTGGCTTGAAACAAAAACAAGCGGTGAAAAGCTTGGGAAAAAGTATGTTGCCAGTTGGCAGTTGCCGGTTGGCAATTGCCATATTGAATACGATTTGTTTGGCTAGGTGTGCGAGTAGCTGAATTCATTACATAGAATATACATAATACTGCTATGTGGGTGCAGAGAATCCATATACGGTTTTTGAATTTCAATAGAGCTTCGACTCTGGCCGATTACAATTATGTATTTGGCTCTTAAAATGAGTACAGATCGTGAATAAGTTAACGATAAGGGAGACTAGAATACAGTTAACATCTTGTAGCTATACAAATCCCAAATATTGACAACAAAATAACAAAAAATTAAATTAATCGCGTGCTGTGTCTTGAACAAGTTTCTTGAGATCTATATAAACATTTTACGATATGTTTTTGATTGAAATACACACAAAAGATCCGGTTTATAATACAGCGCGAATGTTGTCACATTTGCTATTCTGTAGCAGCTTTCTATATGCTGGATAAATAATAATTTACAAAAGAGATTGTCTTTTGATACCCCGTAGCGAAAAACACAAAACGTTATAGGCTATGTGAGTTAGAACTCTTCAGACAGTCAATTGTTTCCGCATTCAAGTGAAAATATAATCTGATTTTAGCTCAACCCAAACAGCACTTAAAATTGTTCATCCTAAGTCACGGCCTGTACGCTTTTCGTAATAAGTGTAATGAGAACAGCAAATAAAGCTGTGTAACAACTTAACCAGAGAAACACCGTGATTGCATGATCAACAACAATGATATCTACTGTTTTCAGTTCTTTAAACATTTCACAATTTCGTATATATACGAATCGTAATTCTGAGACGTGCTGTAATATTTGTAAAGTAAAATGCAACGAATGCATTTCGCATTTTATAATTAAATGGCCGCGAATAAGGGGAAAGGAAATTTCAAATAAAACGAGTTAAAATTGTTGTTTACATTTTTGGTCCGGCTAAGCAATTATGGAGAATAATAGCAAAAAAAAAATATATATATATATAAACAACTCTTGGGCACGAGCCGGGGAAATGGAACGGTGACAACATTGCGGCAAAGCCTTTTGAAGTGCAATTTGCCTTGACGCAGTGGCGATGGCTCTGAGTCACAGCCAAGTAAGATTCAGATTCGTGTGAACGCTCGCTTTGCTGTAAGCTGTTAGCCGTTCGCTGTGGCTGCCTTTTACAACTGAGAACTGACCCTTTGTGTCGGGGTCTGGTCGAGATCTTTGTCTTTGGCCATTTCTCAATTTTCGAGCTTTTTACAAAATTAAGCACGTTGATGTCATTGAACCTTTTTTTTGCCATTCTTTATGCTAGTTGTTGTTTGGCATTCTTGTGGTGGTGGTTGTTGTTTATTTTAATGGTTATTTTTCAGTGGGCAACTTTTTCTTATGAGATCATAACACGACAACGCAGCGAGAATGCTTAAGAGACATTATTGACAAAACTATTTTAAGGCACACTCTATACCAATGAGTAATATATGAATAAGCGGACAGATACGCTAACACGCCCAACGCCCGCAACTGCCAAAACAAGCGCAAACGAAATGTCCATAATGGCAAAAACAAGTTTACTCAGAGAGCCAAAGCAAACAAGCAATAAAATTATGCCAGCGAATGGAGCCCAGTGCTCTGGCACTGTTGATATTGCTGATCTAAGCAGCGACTGACAGCAACAGCGACTGCCTGACGAAGCTTATTTAATTAACACGACTCTGCGAACGCAGCGAAGTGCGCAATCTGCACCATTGGGTATTTGCTTTAATTTTCATAACGCTCAGCTAGATTTCAAATACTGTGAATGCGCGCGCAATACCTTGTCATAATGTTGCCAGACAGTTGAAAGCAAAGCAGCTTCGCTAGCTGCACTGTTCCAACACACATCACGCGCTTGGGCGACTAGTGCGCATTCGCTCCCACTTACTCGCATTGGCGTTGTTATTGATTTCTCTTTGGCAGCAAACAGGGTTGTTTAACAAATGCCAGACAACGTAGTTTTGACTCGGAATTTTTATTTGCGTTGATTTGTGCATGAGAATTTTGTGTCTGCATTCAATAATTGCCAGTGCGGTTTGGCTAAAGTATGTTGGCATGCAGATGCGTGAAGTGAAGCGTGTGCCATGCACTATGTGAACAACTGTGCAAAACGAGTAAACAACAACAACAAGCTACAACGCAGCTGCTCCCAGAACAAAGCCCAAAGACAGCGCCAGCTCAGCCCCTGCAATTAAAGACTATCAAAATAAGCTGTGCATTGTCATTCGGAACAGTCGGAAAATGGACGACGGCACCTCGCAAATATCTGCGGCAGCGCCAATGACTAGAGAGAATATTCCGCTGCTGAATCGTCAGCGCAATCGCTGGTACTCGTTCAGGTGAATCATCATCATCACAACAACAACCCGCATTCATGACCCACAGTTCCGTCTAACGGCAATCTGGTTTATCAGCGTTTTCGCACTGACTGAGTGTGTGTGTGTGTGTGCGTGTGCGTGCCGCCCACTGAGCGCCGTTGCAGCAAATGGCAATGTTCTCTTCTGCTTTCCCTCTCTCTCTCTGTCTCTCGCTTTGTAGCAGGCGATTCAAAAACAACCTTTCAACTTACTCCCACCGCAAGTGAGTGCGTGTGTGTATTGGTATGCTTGTGTATTTTTATGAATGTGTATATTTTTGTTGGTGCATCACATACATATAAATCTCGCTTCGGTTTGAGTTTTTATTATTGATTTATTTTTGCCAAGGTCGCTATCTCATTTGAAAAATTTAAAGCTGAAGCTTGAACATGAATGAATACATATGTACATACAAGCGTAAATATTTGTATACTCATTTTCCAATAATTTGTATGTTAGCTTAGCATATTTTCAAATATTTTCTTTTGGAAGATGGCAAATGCGAGTTGAAAGCAGCTTGTAGAAAATGGAAAGTAGAAAGAAAATGAAAGAATACTGATATATGTGCCATAACTGGAGAACGGGATTATAGTATAGTTTAAGTTGAATTAAGAACTTCTATATAGCTGCAAACTGTAAAAAAATTATTCGTTGGTTCGGTTAGTTCGGTTAGGCTCGAACCTTGGTTCCTTAAAAAAAAAATGATTTCTAGAATAATACTTTGTCTCCTTGTTTATTTTTTTGTTTACTGTTAATTAAGGTGTAGATTGTTTTCTAGAGAATTCACATTATTGCAGGGCTTCAACTGAAATGAAAACAAACTATTTTAAAAAAGAAAATGATTAGGTTTGGGTGTAGATTCGGCTGACTTTTTCGGAGACTGGTTCTGTTCATGGTTCGGTTCGTGACTTAAAATATGTTGGAATTCCGGTTCGGTTCAAAACTGGTTTGCACCCTTGCTAGAAGTATATCCTGGTCTACTAAAATGTTAAAGTTTCTTCTATAAAAAATTTATAAAAAAAAAAAAAAAATAAAAATATGCAATGTTAAAATAAACATTTTGCCATTAGTTAATATATAATTAATTAATAATATCAAGAAGTTTTAGTTTATAAAAACAAGCTTCTGGAAATTTTGGGTGTTAAATTTAATTAGTAACCCATTATAACTGTGAATAATGTATACAAAAATTATTTTTCCCTCCTTATTTGAATTTGTTCTGAAATTCCAAATTTAAAAACATTTTCTAAATGCGACTATTTAGTTTAGTCTGAATGCAAGCGCCGCACTTGTTGCTTGCCTTAAACTTGGACCAAAGCCGCATCCAGGCCAAGAACAAGTACGCATCAGAATAGATGGCTAGTAGAGAGCTGTTTGTAACTGTTTGTAAAACTCGATTGTAAACTTGAGGCTTTCTTGCCAGCTGAGCCAGCTTGAAAGCGGCTCTACAGATGCGCTCTATTAAACGTTTTGTATTAGCCATAATAACACTTTTGTGGTCTTACAGCTGCTGGAAGAAATGGTTCAGGCCACGCGAGCTGCGAGCCCGCACCGTCAACTTGGGCAGGCCTAACACGGAGAAGTTTCCGCCAAACGAAATACGGAACCAGAAATATAATTTCATCACGTTCCTGCCGCTGGTTCTCTTCGAGCAGTTTCGCTTCTTTCTCAACCTGTACTTTCTGTTGATGGCGCTCTCCCAGTTTATACCGGACATACGCATCGGCTACCCGTACACCTACTGGGGTCCGCTCGGCTTTGTGCTGATGGTGACCATTTGTCGGGAGGCCGTCGATGATCTGCGTCGGCATCAGCGCGATCACGAGGTCAACTCGCAGAAGTACAAACGCCTCTCGGCGGCACATGGCAATGGCTACGAGATGGTGCCCAGCTCCAAGCTCAAAGTGGGCGACGTCATCATTGTGGAGAAGAACGAGCGTGTGCCCGCTGATCTAATCCTGCTGCGCACCAGCGATCGCAGCGGCTCCGTCTTTGTGCGCACCGATCAACTGGACGGCGAGACAGATTGGAAGCCACGTCTAGCGGTGCCCTACACCCAAAAACTCTGCCGGGACGCGGACCTGTACAACATCGACGCGAGCTTTTATGTGGAGAAGCCGCAGAATGACATACACAGCTTCATTGCCACCTTCTGCATGACCGACGGCAGCGAGGACACCGGACTCAGCGTGGAGAACACGCTGTGGGCCAATACGGTGGTTGCCGCCGGCACCGCCACGGGCATTGTCATCTACACGGGCTGCGAGACGCGCAGCGTGATGAACAACTCACAGCCACGTTCCAAAGTGGGCCTGCTGGACACCGAGATCAACGGGCTGACCAAGGTAAAGAGCAAAGATGGTTAAGTTTGGAGAAAATTCGTTTTTATTGTTATTAATTTTCATTATCTATTAAACAGGTGCTGTTTTGTGCCGTGCTGGGCCTATCGCTGGTCATGATGATGCTGAAGGGCTTCGGCGGTCCCTGGTACCGTTACATGTTCCGCTTCGTGCTGCTGTTCTCGTACATAATTCCGATCAGCCTGCGCGTGAATCTCGACATGGGCAAGGCCTTCTACTCGTGGCAAATGCAGAACGACGACAACATCAAGGGCACCGTGGTGCGCTCCACGACAATACCCGAGGAGCTGGGGCGCATCTCGTATGTGCTGACTGACAAGACGGGCACGCTGACCCAGAACGAAATGGTCTTCAAGAAGATACATCTGGGCATAGTGTCGCACGACGCGGACACCTTCCATCACATCGGCCAGATGATACAGAAGCTGTCGGGCAACATACTGCAACAACAGCATCAGCAGCAGCAGCAGGGCAGCTTATCCAGCTCGAGCAGCGCCGGCGAGTCCATTAAACCGATCATGTTTGCCGGCAACCGGATGCGTCGTCCCGAGGGCTGGCGCGAGTGGGAGGCGGTGCGAGCCCTGGCCCTGTGCCACAATGTGACGCCGGTGAGCGATGACGAGGACAATCGTTCGGTGTCCACCGCCTCGACGGTGACCGGTGGCAACAATTCACCCACCAAATCTGTGATAAACATTGAGGCGCCCGGCAGCACGGACACGGAGTATCAGTATCAGGCCGCATCGCCCGACGAGATAGCGTTGGTCAAGTGGACCGAGCAGGTGGGCCTAACACTGATCGCCCGAGATCTGAACACCATGACGCTGCAGGTCAAGACCGCCACCGAAGAAAGTAAGAGTCAACCTAAAATCCAACATTGTCTGTAAATAATCTTCAATAATCTTCCTTTTCAGGCGATATCCTGCTGCATTATCAGATCCTGCAGCTGTTTCCGTTTACGAGCGAGAGCAAGCGCATGGGCATTATTGTGCGTGAGAGCAAGACGGGTCAGATAACGTTCTATCTGAAGGGCGCCGACGTGGTCATGTCCAGCATTGTTCAGTACAACGACTGGCTCAGCGAGGAGTCGGGCAACATGGCGCGGGAAGGTCTGCGCACGCTCGTCGTCGCCAAGAAGGTGCTCACCGAGGAGCTGTACAACGACTTTGAGATGCGCTACAATGCGGCACGGCTCAGCATTACGGATCGTGTGGCCAAGGTAGCCGCAGTGACCGAGTCGTTGGAGCGGGAGATGGAGCTGCTGTGTCTCACCGGCGTCGAGGATCGCCTGCAGGAGAATGTGCGTCCCACGCTGGAGCTGTTGCGCAACGCCGGCGTGCGCGTCTGGATGTTGACGGGCGACAAGCTGGAGACCGCCTGCTGCATTGCAAAGTCATCGCAGCTGATTGGACGCAACCAGGGCCTGCATGTACTGCGCTCTGTCAAGACGCGCACGGAGGCGCACCAGGAGCTAAATCAGTTCCGGCGCAAGCAGGGCCACGCCCTGGTCATATCCGGCGAGTCGCT
Source organism: Drosophila colorata (assembly GCA_035041545.1). NCBI lineage: Eukaryota > Metazoa > Arthropoda > Insecta > Diptera > Drosophilidae > Drosophila > Drosophila colorata. The sequence continues at coordinate 6,319,800 of JAWNLD010000013.1, forward strand.
GGAGGTGTGCCTGCAGTATTATCAACTCGAGTTTCTGGAGCTGGCCACCGCCTCACCGGCAGTCGTCTGCTGCCGCTGCTCGCCCACCCAAAAGGCACAGGTGGTGGCGCTGATCCAGAAGCACACGCGCAAGCGCACTTGTGCAGTGGGCGATGGTGGCAACGATGTCAGCATGATTCAGCAGGCGGATGCGGGCGTGGGCATCGAGGGACGCGAAGGCCGTCAGGCATCGCTGGCTGGTGACTTCAGCATTCCGCAGTTCTCGCACATTGCCAAGTTGTTGCTGATCCACGGCCGACGTAGCTACAAGCGATCGGCGGCACTCTCCCAGTTCGTCATACACCGTGGCCTGATAATTACCACACTGCAGGCGGTTTTCTCGGCGGTGTTTTATTTGAGTTCGGTGGCTCTGTATCAGGGCTTCTTGATGGTGGGCTATTCCACGCTGTACACCATGTTTCCCGTGTTTTCCCTGGTGCTGGATCAGGACATTACCTCAGAGACAGCTGTTACGTATCCGGAGCTCTACAAGGATCTTTCCAAGGGACGTAGTCTTAGCTACAAGACCTTCTTCATTTGGGTACTCATCAGCATCTACCAAGGTGGCGTCATCATGTACGGCGCGCTCATACTCTTTGTGGACGAGTTTATACACATTGTAGCCATCAGTTTCTCGGCGCTTATTATGACGGAACTCATTATGGTGGCGTTGACGGTGCGCACCTGGCACAGGTAAGAAAAGTTAATTCATTTTTGTTGTCAGTGTACTAATTATCTTATTTTTTTGGCTATCCACTTTTAAGGCTAATGGTCTTGGCGGAACTGTTCAGCTTGGCGCTTTATCTCATCTCGCTGGCGGTGCTGCACGAGTATTTCGGTGTGTATGATTGTGACAAAGTTGCTATCTGCTTTATCTAATTTGACTTTTGTCTTTACAGACTGGGAGTTCATCTGGTCGTACGACTTCCTCTGGAAGGTATCGCTCATTACACTCGTCTCCTGCTTGCCCCTGTACATAATCAAGTTCTTGCGCAAGAAATGCTCGCCGCCATCCTATTTGAAACTCTCTTAGACACGGATAAGCAAGCCGAGCAAGCAACGAATTTTAAGTTACAAAATTGAATATCTTTTCGTAAATTATGTTGCACTTCTTTTCTACGATTAACTTAAAAGTTCTCGATTTCGTTTTTACATAAGATTTTGTTGTTTCTGTCCAAGTTCTGCCAACCACACAAGCCCCATACGTGATATAAAGTGTAATTACTTAACTTGCGCAGTCTCCCTTTATGTTTTTGTTTGTATGATTTGTTGAATTACACAAAAGTGAGGTGAATGAAAAAGAAAGTGATTATGTATAAATTTAAATAATGATTAATGTTTAAGTCGCAGTAAACCAAATTATGTTACTAATTATTAATTAATAAACTAAAAGTAAATGTAAAACTAAATGTATCTATGACCTAAACTGAAATCAATTATAAATTTATGAAACTAAAAGAAAACGACAAATAGATTTTGTATAAGTATTAGAGATCACATCATATATTAATAAATTTATGAAAACTCAAATATATGTGCAATTTTTATCTGCCTATGCTTATCGACTATATCTGGATCGAAGAATCAACAATTCAAAATCATTCAGATAATATTTCAGTAACACAGCTTCATATTACAGGACATAATACTATTTCCCTTCGAAACCGAGTTATCTTGTTTCTCTAAAAATTAATATATTAATATATGCACACATATATGTGTGTATATAAATAAGCCTTAAATTATGGCTAATATGTTAGGAGGAATATAATTCTATCATTAGATGGTAGGTAAAATAAAGAAATAATTTAAAATAGTCATTTTATTCATTCATTTTTTTCATTCATGCAAAATTTTACCGACGGATTCGCGAGATTTTCAACAAAAATCTCAGCTGAACTACCAGGCGAACAGAATTCGTAATTAGTCGACAGCAAATTAGCAAATGCAATATATTGTACTGCATACTTCTAAGCTGGGCGGTGCAAAAGGAATTCAATTGCCTGCCTCATATTCTCAGCAGCACCAAAGTATGCTATACTTTAAATACATACAATCCAATTAGCGTTACTTACGAACTGTGGTAAGTAAAAGTATGCAATGCTTTTTTAAAAAGATATTTACCGGCTTTCTGAGTTGTTCAAAATGTTCTGCTTACATTGCGTAAACCGGCACCTCGCTGAAGCAATTGCCAGACGCCACATATAATTTATATATTTTATTAATTTCGTTTACAATCTTTATTTACCACCTTTTGTTTGTTGTTTGGTTGCTTTAATACTAATTCACAATGCTTTGCTTTCAAATACATAATAATAGTTATTTATACTTCATATTATTAAAGTATATATGCGTATTTATGGGTTTACCTTTTTGCTTTTGCTTAAGTTTTCATTTATGTTTTTAATTTATTTTTGTTGGTAATAATACATGTAGTTCTCCTCTTGCTAAGCTTATCTTAAGGTGTTTGTCATTCATCTACTTTTCCACTTTCAAAAGTTGTTCTTCTTGTTCTTGTATAGTTGTTGTTAATAAAAACCTTGGTTTAAATATGCTTTGTAAATTTGCTGTTCAGTTTTGTTCTTTAAGTTGCAGTTGCTAATGCAATTCAGGTTATAAACACAATTTCGGCTCTTTGCATTTAGTGCTAGAATTTTGAACAGTTTTAATCATTTTTCAATATTTATCATATACTTGTTATCATTTTGCTTAAATGCGCAGAAATACTTTAAAGGTAAACAATTGGCTTTAGGTCTAATTTATTTCACTTGTGTGTAGCTTTTTATTAAATTTCTCAATTAAGTATATTGGAATGAATATCTCTGTATACGCGTATGCTTTTATTTTAAACGCATGCATTTAAATTTGGGGGCTTTAAAATTGTTATTCATGTATATTTTTTATTTTTTTGGTGTGCAATTCTTTAATAAGGTTTTGATCTCTTTATCTAAGGGTTTTCACTAACTGCTAATGCCTGTTGAGCAATTCTTGGGATCTGCCGCTACATATTACATATACGACTTCATAATGAGCCAACCTCTTGCTAAGAACTGAAACAATGATTACTTTCATATTGCAGTAAAAAGTTTCCGTCCAACAGTTCTAGTATCTTAAAGCTTTGCCATTTCTCGTTTGTTGCTTGAACATTTGAATATAAATACAGATTCTCATCTCGAGTACATATAGATGATCGTTCTTGAATGTACGTATGTTTGTGTAATGTGTTTGTGATTACAGTAGGTATATAGTAGATACATGTATGTACCTTGACATTTCAGCTAATTTACTAAAAATCTACAAAATATAATATTGAAATTTCTTTCTTTCTCTTAATTATGTATATTATATATAACTTGAATATACACACATGTTTCATTTTATAATGATTATTAAACATTTATGTATGTATGTATATTATGTGTTTATTTGGTTTTGATGAGGTCAACTTTGATTTGGTTTTTAGAATATGCAACTTTGAGTTTTGTTTTATAGAATATCATTGTTCTTTTTTTTGTTATTTAATTTCTGTTTTAATTTTTTAATTATTGATATGTGCTTAATTTTTATTTTGTGGTTAATACGAAGTTTTTTATATGTTACACAATCCAAAACAGTTTTAATTTTATTTTGCGTGGATAACTTGATTAAATTTGTTGTTTTTTCTTTTTTAGGTGTTTATTTAATAATATTCAGTCTATATAAACATACATTTATACATTTATTCTAAGGGCTTTAACAAAAAGAAAAATATGAAGCATATTTTCAGTTCTGCTTAAACCCCAACCAAAATTGGTTACAAAGACAAAATAAATTCGAAAATGCCAAAACATACACACATACAAATATATATTAAAAACATGAATACAAATAAAGCATAAAAAATGCATCTTCGGCGCACCGAGGTTCAAATACCCTTGCAGATTTATAACACATATTCTATTTTATCATTTTGAAGTTAATACGGAATTAAAATCTGCGAAACTTTTTTTTGTTAATAAAATACCTGTCGTAATAAATGTATGTTTTTTATAAATAAAAATAATATTAAACATAGATTGAAGTCTCAGAGATACTATCGGATGGAAGAACTAGCAGACACAAAATTTGTGAATATCTTGAAAACTTTTTTTGAGAATCTGTTTTTTATTTTTAAATTAGTTAGAATGCCCACTGCAAGGGTATAAAAAAGAAACTCTAAATAGAGAATTGCTTTAAAACTCTTAATATATACAGACACCCAAACTATGTTTTAAAACATCTTTAAATTTTTGTATCTTTTTGTTGAATATTTGCTGATGGATGTGTGTGCCGTTTAGTAATGTTCTTGTTTTAATGTAAATCTATCGAAAATTAATTGTAATTTACACATAATCATCTACAAACATGTCGTAGGTATATATGTGTGTATTTGTTGTTATTGGATTTTTGGTTTCCTCATTTAATTTATTGTACATGTGTGTGTGTGCTTATGCATGCGTGTAGTTAAATATCGTTTTGTATCTATTTGTTTGTTAACACATTCCTCTTGACGAGTTTTATTCATTGCATTTGATTTTGGTTTTGGTTTTGTTTTTGTTTTTGCTGTTGCTTTTGTTTTTGTTCAAGTTTTGTATTACAACATTTCACATAGTATTTGTTTCTAGTATGATCTTTGTTCTTTTACTTTATTTTTCAACTCTTGCGTATGCATTTTAATATATATGTATATATAGAACGTATATGAAAAACAAATATTTACATACACATAAGTATTTTAAATACATATAGAAGTATTTGTTGTAACTCTAGTCAATTGGTAAATGTCTATTTATTTGATAGGTGTTTCATGTTGTTGTCTAGGTGATCAGGTCATTGAATTGTGGTACAAGGTATGCGATTTCCAAATCTTAAGAGCCCTCGGTTCAACATTAACTAGCGTAAAACTATTTTCTGGGTTTGAGCAAAAATTATTGTTCATAACTCTGTTTAATACTGCTGTCAACAGGTCTAACAACATACGTACTAGTTTTTCAATTTTCAATTTTGAATGTTTAAATATTTGATTTAGATATTCCTTTATAATTCTTAATATCGTGCGCTTATTATTCATTTGTTTTGATTCATTGGGATTCATGCTGCAATTCTGCTTGCTTCAAAATACTCATTTACTCGTTAACTATATATATATTTTGTGTTTTGCTTTTATTTCTGTGCTTTATGTTTTTCTTTTCTTTATTTTATTTTTATTTATTTTTTATTTAATTTGGTAAACTCTAAGCAATGCCAAGCATGTCTTAAATTTAACATTTATTTATATACTTCTTCTAAAAAAATTATTTTTCGTGAGCTTTGCGTCACAAAATACTGCCGATTATATTTGCGAAGCGTGAGCACAGTGTCCTGAATCCGAGAAAACTCCAAAACAGAAACAGCCAGAACACTGGGCGCGCGCTTGTTGTACACCTGCACCGATACATATAATTTTGTGTGTAAACCAAGCAGAAATTCAACGACTGCAATCGAGTCAAATGCCAAATATAGTGTTTATGGGTGTGTGCGTGCGTGTGTGTGAGTGTGCGTGTGTGAAGTGCCACATCTTCTGGCAGTATGTTTTTGTTTTTGTTAAATAGCTTAGCAGAGACAAAATAATTATTAATTAATGGACGCTCAGTGTTTATATTGTTGTTATGCTTATATCTGAACACAATTGCTGTTAATTAAATTAAGGGATGTGGAAAAGGTGCTCGTGTTTATATGTATGTAGTTGTAACATAAGAATGTTCAACTTAGTCCATTGAAAAAATTCGAAACTGCTCAAAATCGATGAGTCTGTCTATACTCTATTCAGGATACGACAACTACCACATCAATAGTTAAAGGATATTCTTTTGCTTTTGCTTTTGCTTTTGATTTTGCTTATGCTTTTGCTAACGCACCTGTGGGCGCTGGCGCACAAAACGAATAACTACTGTAGCTGGCAAGCGCCTACACTTACAAAAACTGGCAAAGCTTTTACAAAATTACGAAACTACTTTACAGCTACGAATACCGAATACAGGCTACAATACCAAGTGCCAAGTGCCGCAAATACCAATACTGACTTATTGAGCCTGGCTTGGCTTGGAAATTAAACAGCGAAAGCAAATCTTAAACTAACCACTGTGCGCGTGCGATTCTGCCGCCGCCAGGTGGCGCTGCTCCTCGCTGACAGCCTGGCGCGCCGCCTCGCATTGCGCACAGTGCTTCTCCAGAAACTTCATGGACAAGCGGAACGTATACCGGTGCCGGGTACAACGCCTTTACATCTTATACTCGACGATCTTGTTGGGATTGAGGAACTGCTCCCGCTGTGCAGCGTCCAAGTGGGCCACGGTACGTGTCAGCGCCGAGCCAGAGCCAGAGCCAGAGCCGGAGCTCTTGTGCTTGCTGGAGCCATCGGCAGCACTGCCTCCACCTGCACCTCCAGCTCCACCTCCACTTCCACCACCGCCTCCACCTCCACCTCCGCCTCCGCCTCCGCTCGTGCGTCCCGTGTCCGTGCCAATGGGCTGGTAGACACCGTCCGCGCTGACCACGCCCACATTCACGCCGGCCACCACGGGCTGCTGCAGATAGCCCGAATACTGCGGAGGCAGCTGGTAGCTGGATGGCGGCTGCTGTGAAATGACGCGCGGCTGCTCCGTGTGCGCAATGGGATACTGCTGCTGATGCGCATAGTCTTGGCTGCTGCCGCCGCCGCCAACCACAGTAGCTGCACCACCAACGAAACCACCGCCTCCGCCACCACCTCCGCCTCCACCACCGCCTCCGCCCATGCGCGAGCCCGAGTCGTCGTTGAGTCCCTCGCCCATTTCACCGTCTCGATTGTGGCGACCGCGAATGCAGAGCTTGGTGAAGAGCCAGACGCGTCCGCGGTAGAGCAAATAGCAGCAGAAGTGCACGAAGAAGGTGAAGATGATGGCGCAGGCCGTCACAATGATGGCCTTGCCCGGCTTGGTCCAGTCCATCATCGGATAGATGGCAGTTTGGTTTTTCCTGATTGCAAATAATACAAATTGATTGCATTGAAAAGTGGCTCGAGGCAGCTTACCTGTCTGTGCCGCCGGCCAAGAAGTAAATGCCCGTGAAAATGGCATAGGCCAGCCCGATGCCTGTGGTGAAGTAGGCGTGGCTCATCTTAATCGGATGTCCCACAATGGCCAGATCGATCATCATTATAATGGAATTCAGCACGTGAACCATGATGTTCAGGGCGTCAATCTTGTGGATGTCTGCAGCGAAGGGATGGAATCAGAAAGAGTCAAATGAGCAGATATATAGTAAGAAAGATAAACAGAGAGAGGGAGAGAGAGAGAGATGGAATATACCATACTCATTTAAAATGGGTTGCTGGAAAAATCAATTATCTTCGGCGTGCCGAAGAAGAAAGACTTTTGCAGACTTCCAAAAAGGCAATTTCCGGCTGATTGCTCGTATAGAAGCTATATAATGTAGTAATCAATGATAAATAGAATAAGCTTAAATGTAAAAAGACAAAATATTTTGAAAATTGTCAAAGTTCATGCAGAAACTTATTTATATTGTTATTATTTAACGCAGAGACCGTACCTGTTATTATTTTTAAATTAATAATTTCACTTTAAAATTTGTTTGTAAGCCCTGATCCCATTAAAAATGGGTAAAACGGGTATAATAGTTTTGTGCAAATGTATGTAACAGGCAGAAGGAAGCATCTCCGACCCCATTAAGTGTACGTATTCTTGGTCAGCATCACTAGCCGAGTCGCTTTAGCCATGCCCGTCTGTCTGTCCGTCCGTCTGTATGAACGCTTGGATCTCAGGGACTACAAGAGCTAGAGAGCTGAAGTTATACTGTTTAAGCCTATGTATACCATACGCAGATCAAGTTTATTTCAAATGATCAATAACTCGCTCCATTTTCTTATTATCAGCATTTATAGATTTTTTGACCCGGTTTTTCGAGCTATAGCCACCAAGTTATTATTTTAGTATGTTCTCATAAATGTTTTGCGTTCATATATAGATTTAAACGCTCTTGTTAACTGCTGAAAATTTCTGAACGATCATACTCTTAGTTTAGAAGTTATTCAAGATAACTTATAAATTTATTTTCCATAGTGGGCGCCAAGCGCAGCCGCTGAGTAAAGTGCGCAGCTTGCTGCTTGTGTTTGTGTGTGTGGTTTTGTGTATGTATGTAAGAAGGCAAGGGGGTTGAAATGTATATAACGACAGAGCGCCGCAGGGTTCTAGTCGGGCACTCTTGACTAGAGCCGTCTTCATTGTTGTTTCAGATTCTGGTCAATTGCAACAACGCCCTTCTATGCGATTTTCAAGGGTTCAGGTAAGGTTTCCAGGTTTTTGTTTTATTTTTAGATAAGTGTTTATATAGTGCATTATCTCTCAATAATTTTTTTGTGTTCGCTTTTATGGACTGACTTTTTCAATTCTCTCGCTCTCGCTATAACTTACTAATGGCTGGATCATAGATAGGGGATACATCAAGTATTCAATATTTTTGACAAGTAGATTACTAATAATCTGCTTTAAGGATCAAATCTCTAACGATAATTATTCTTTTAATTCTTAATATATTATTGTTTAATTTTTTCAAAGTTGAATTCCTTTTTTATCCTATTCCTAGCACTATTTAAAAGTACAAATCGACAATGGAATGCTAATGAAAAAGCTATATCTATTACAAAATTTTTACACAAGATTATTTGACATGCCATATAGTGGTCTTGAATACATCTTTATTCTTAGCCTCGTTTTTGTTTTTTTCTATAAAATTCTCCGCATTTGTTACGACAACGTTCACTTATTGATTTGAGTATGTTTGTAAGCTACAGTACAAAACAGTATTTTCTCCTTGGGGACTGTAGTCTTTTGCCTTGGCCTAGACTCTCTTGATCTACATATTTTTCATTCCGTTGAGAATGAGCTGTCTATTGGAATTGTTGACAATTAGCAGTGAGTCGCCAAACTCTTCGGCGGCATCGGCCAATGCGTAGCAGGCCAGAAAGTCGATCAGGAAGAGGACCGAGCAAAGTGGAATATCCAGAACTGGCTTCAGGCTGGACAGATGGCCGTTGATCACCTGGGCCTGGAACACGAGCACTGGCGACATGAAGGCCCACATCAGGCCGTGCACCATGTAAATGGGCATATCATCGCCATCTTCAGAGAGCTGCCACGTTATGACCAGAATGATGATCACAAGGACCATCACAACGAGCCAAGTCAGGCCAATGTAAAGAAACGGCGATATTTGCGGCGGCAGCCAAAAGCCGAGCAGAAGAAAGAGACTCATCAGACAGAGGACTTCCAGGACGAACAGCAGGCTCTTGCCATCTTGGTCAGTCTGAATTAGGGCGTTGGCCAAAGCCAGCATCACGGCAATAACGCTGCACACAGTCCAGTTGACCGGAAACTTGCGACGCAGCCAAAGGAAATTCACGTAGACGCAGAAGGCGGTTAGGCCGAGAATGAAAATTACCAGGGCGACTAAACAGTTGCGTTCCTGGGGATCGTCGCGCAATTGGCCAACGATTTGGAGTAGGAGCACGGCGAATACAATGTAAGCGAGGGCAGCTCCATATATTTGCAAGTAGAAGCTGCGCAAGCTCTGCGGCAGACCGCCCAACGGTTCGCTCATCAAGTTGATTTTGTGGCTTGTCTGTTGTCGTTGTCGTCGTTGTTGTTGTTGTTGTTGTTGTGTTGTTTGACAACGTGAACTGTTTGTCAGTCGGAAAATGTCAGAAAATGGAATAAATTTGACAGGCAGCATGTACAACAAATCGGCTTCAGCGCCAGAACTTTACACGCGGTCGGCGGAAACGCAAACGAACAGGAAGAAGAACGCGAGGACGAGCACGAACACGAGGACGAGCACGAGCGTGCAAGTGGAGGACAATGTCGTGTCGTTCGACTCGAGCACGAACACGAACACGCAGTACCAGCCACAGCACGAGTCGAGTGGCGACCCCGTCATCTGCAGCATGTTCCCGCACAGACCCTCCCGGGTGGTCTTCCTGATCTACGTCTATGTGCTGCTGGCCGTCCAGGTGGGTCTGTCCACGCTGCAGTGGCTGGGCGCCACCTATCGCTGGCGGCCGCAGCTGGGCGAGCCCGAGCGCAACTTCTACGTGCTGCTGCTGCTGTTGGCCTGGCTGAATCTGACGCTGGCCTTCTTTGGGTTTCGCCGGCTGCAGATCGCCTATCCGCTCAACTGGGTCGTCTTCGCGTGCATGTTCGAGAGCCTCACGCTGCTCGTCATGTGCCTGTGCGTGCGCGAACTGGACCTCGCCTGGTACTTCATTGCGGTCAGCGTCGCCCTGCTGCTGATCTATGTGCCCCTGGCCCTCTGGGTGCCGCACTTCCTGACAGCGAACCTCTGGATTTTGGTATTCATGAGCCTCAGCGTGCTCGTCGTCAGCGCCGTGGCCCTGAGCACGGGCATGGCCATGCACTTGTACGTGCCGCTGACCCTCTGCGTCATGCTCTTCGGACCCTGGACCATGTACAATGCGTACAATCTGCACGCGACCGCCCGCGACGTCTACTCGAGGCTCGGCTACCTCGAGCAGGCGGCCAAAATGTTCATCGCCTTCGGCTGCACCGTGGGCGGCCTGGTGGTGGTAAGTCGCATCGCCAGCAGCTCCATCGAGAGCGACGACTGCCAGGCCGTCCTGTTCTGCCCCCAGCGATCGATTAGCGTCACGTATGGGCCGGGCAATTGAGTTTATAAAAGGTCAGACCATCTTTTCCACCAACGCCAACAGCTGTTTAATTACTTGAATCACTTACCGGGATTGTGGACCAGCAGCCAGTAGCACATGGTCACAATGAAGGCGTAGACGGTCGCGCAGGTGTAGAGCACCCAGTAGAGGTGATGCAGGCGGCTCTTCTTCGCCTGGCGCACGATCTCGAAGTCCTCGCGCTCCACCATCATGCCCTGGGTGACGATCCAGGCGGCCAGCCAGGCCTGCACCGTGCAGAAGAGCAGGCCCCAGTGGGTCAGGTAGATCCACCACTTGGCGTAGTGGTGCTCGAAGTGCTCATCGGTGCGGCCAATGTCCAGCAGCGAGCACACTAAGGCCGCCAAGCAGGTGATCGCCGTTATCCAGCGATAGAACAGGTACACAATGCGCACCTGCGTATTGCGCTGCCACTGCAAAAGTTGTGCGAAAAGAAAGAAATTAGTGAGCGAGGTAGGGAAAATCTCAAATGGAGGAACACAGTCTGGCTAAGGGAAACTATGCATTTTCATTTGTATGGCTGCTCAAGGAATTCATATTTAATTATATAGATCATTGAGTGGGAATACCAAAAGATCTCATTGAAAGATCTGTCAATTGCAGGACAGGATAGAAATGTGAATAAATATGTATGTATATTTGACTAATTTTCCTGGAGTGGGCAAGGAATTTTCCACTAACTACGAATTAACCCTTTTTTAATAATCCCGAAGATGCGTGGAAGCCACTAAAATTTGGGCTTTTAAGGATTGACAAAATCAACTAAAAAACTAAAAGGTCTACTCTGCTGAATTTGAAAAGATATAATATATGCTTCAAATAATATCTTCGATCAGTACGATAGTATTCCAGGAAGTGCATAGAAATTGAATTGGACAGAGAGAAAGAGAGAGATGGTGAATATATGCCAGAAAATGGGCTAGAGACTAAAGAGATTCTGAAGAAGCTTTGGCTAAAGCCTTGTACGACAGCAGGCTGCATATTTTTATATACTTTCTACCTATGTAAACGTATTATATTCTCGTTACTATGTGCACGTTAGTATGTGTGTGTATTTCTACAATAAAGCAACTGCTGACAGATCCTTCGCATTCAATATTTCCTGATAATAACTTACTGAGTCTTTAGGTCATAAGGGATCCTCTGCAAGTAGCCTGACTAACCTGATCTAAAAGGGGGTTTATTGTAGTCGAGTAGTCAACAGTTGATTTATCGAACTTTTTACTTCGAAGTAGTGATGTTTATCCGAAATGAACATCGATTTCTTACATCGGATTGGAAAATCATGTTGATAATCATCGATAAGTCAATATATCGAAAAAATAAACTATCGAGTTAAAATCGGAAAATACTGCCGTTGTCATCGATATATCGATGTTAACATGGAATTCAAATCAATACATCATCATTTTGTTGAACATAGCTAACGTTGGCCTATTCAGCTTTAGTCTAAGGATGCCGAAAAGGCCGATTTATAAGAATCGATCGATGTACATCGAAATATCGTAAGAAAATTTTAAAAAATCGCTGCTGACTTGGTTCAATTTCGCCTACCTGGCACAGATAGAAGTTGTGCCGGTGCACGTGATCCGGAGTGAACTCCGGAAAGCAGCTGTTCCACAATTTGCTAACCATCATTCTCTGGCTGCCCAGGCAGCTGGTGGCGTCGTTGGCGAACTGGTTGAAGCCCTCGCAGCTGTCGTGCGAGGGGTATTGGTAGGACTGGTAGGCCTGTTGCTGCTGCAGCTGTTGCTGGCCTGGCAGCAGTTGGTGCTGCTGCTGGAACAGGTGCTGGTGCTGGTGCTGGTGTTGGTGCTGGTGTTGCTGCTGATGGTGGTGCTGCTGCTGGTGCTGCTGTTGGTAGTGTTGATAGCGTTGTTGCTCCGTTTCGCGGTGCGAGTGGCTGCCACTGCCAGCTTCGCCGGCCCCACTAGCTCCTCGTGTTCCGCCTCCTCCGCCGCCTCCTCCTCCTCCGCCTGTTCCCGCTCCTGTTCCGGCTCCGCCTCCGGCTCCGGCTGCGCCGCCGTGCTCCGTTTGATATTCGTGTTGTGGCGGCGTTTTGTGGCTGTGTCTGCTGCCGCTGCCGCCGCCGCCGCTGCTGCTGCTGTGAGGACGTAGAAAATCGGGCAGATCAATGTCGAGTATGTGCGCCAGCTGTGCCTCCTCGTCGTCGTCGTCGTCGTACTCCGGCTGGTGGTTGCTGTTGTACTGCAGGAAGCGCACGTCCTCGAGACTGTCGCAGTCCGTGGATAGCAGTGCCGCTGGCAGGCACTCCTCAAGCAGATCGTCCTCGTCCTCGGTGGTGCTGGCAAGGCCCGGCAGGTAGCCGTAGTTGTCGTACGCGTCGTAGCGCCGGCGTGGCGTGGCCTTGTAGCGATAGCCGCCAGCTTGTAGCTCCTCTTCCGCCGCCGCAACTGCTGCCGCTGCGTACTCCTGGAACGGCTCGGCTGTGACTATCGCGGGCGCCCGGCTGCTGCTGCTGCTGCTAAAGTAATAGTCGGTGGCTACGCTGGGCGCCGGTGGCGGCGGTGGCAGCGCCGGTGCCGGCAGTGGCGGCAAATAACCGGGCGAACTGCCCGCCGATCCCAACAGCGGTGTCGGCGACGCGTCAAAGTTGATCAGCGCTGCTGCAGGATAGCCCCCGCCACTGTAGCCCAGGCGATAGGGGTAGGGGGCGCTGCCAGTGCTGCTGCTGCCAATATAGATGTGCGCCGAGGTCGAGGGCAGATGGTACCAGCTGGCCGGATTGCTGCTGCCCAGACCGAAACCCAAGCCCAGGCCCAGTCCGAGACCCAGTCCGCTGCTGCTGCTGCTGCCGCGACTGAAGTAATAGCTGTACTGTTGCTGCTGTTGCTGCTGCTGCTGTTGCTGCTGGTGTTGCTGGTGTTGTTGCTGCTGCTGCTGCTGCTGGTGATGTTGCTGCAGTGGCGTGTAGTCGTAGTGATTGCTGCCCGTTAGCCAGCGATGTCGGCCCGGCGTGCTCAGACGCTCGTAGTATTGCCGCTGATGGTAGAGGAATTGCTGCTGCTGTTGGGCTAGCTGCTGTTGGTGCTGTTGCTGCTGCAACTCACGCTCTAGCCGTTGCAGCAGCAGTTGTTGTTGCAGTTGCTGGATCTGCAGCTGCTGCTGCTGTTGGGCGAGCAATTGCTGCTGCACTTGCTGCTGTTGCTGTCGCTGCAGCTGCAGCTGTTGTTGCGTCTGCTGTTGCGCTAATTGCTGCTGTTGCTGTTGTTGCTGTTGGCCACTAATTGGCTCCGGTCTAAAGTAAATCTGCGCGTAATCCAATGTGAAGGCGTTGCTGTTTACTTTGCCTCACGCCTGCCACTTAACAAGTGTTGTTGCGGTTTCTCTAGCTGTTGCTGCTGTGGGTGTTGCTGTTGCTGCTGCTGCTGCTGCTTCTGTTACTGTTGTTGTTGCTGTTGTTGCGGTTGCTCTTACAATTCCAGTTGTTGCTGCAAGTAGAACAAGTGAAAAATGCGCTCTGAGTCAAGTACTTCTCACATGCGACGCCGTATGCGTAATGCCACTAATTAGACGGCATTAAGTATACGCCTCGTGGTTCTCAACTGCTACTTGAGCGAAAATAAAGATATCACTAGGCAAACAGACTCTGCGTCTCGGGGCTCTAATTGAATTTGTGTCTTGCACCATCAAAGGAATTAAGAAATCACCCACTTCTCGCGAACTGTATTGAAATAAATATGCATTCAAGTAGGAGCCTGGCCTGAGACAGGCAACAGACGTTAATTAAGGTAAGACAACCACCTTCGTTTCCATAACTACTGTTTTTCCAGTTTAAGGACCTACTGTGGCAGTCACACTTCAAGATTTATAACTAAATTAATAACATCATTCAAAGCTATAAGCTGTAATTGTTCATTAAAATAGGGAATCAATGGTAAAATGTTAATTTGTTGAAATGAACAAATTGAAGAACATTTTGAGTAATAAATTGTATAAATTTTAGAAATTTTAAGGTGAGCAATTAAAGTTTATCAACCAACAAACAAAAGCCCACAAATAAATAATTTATAAAATAAATAAAAAGCACATATATGATAAAATAAATATAGAATTCTGTCGAATTTTGCCAATATGACACGAACAGAAACTATCGTATTGAACTAACACTATATTTTTGGTTGCAGTTTAAATAACTATGCACATTTGAAATAATTATAATATCTGTCTGTGTAAGTGAATATCTGTATATCAAAGACTTTAAGAAAATATATATATGCACAAAATAATTATACTCTTTTTAGCCATTTTTAATGTGTTCAGGCCATAAAATATATTGCAATTGAACATATTTTTAATGACATATTCATATGTTCATACATATTAATATCTATCTAGAGAGCAAGGCCAAATGCAAAATAAATAAATCCTGACCTATAAGCATTAAATTGTATTGAAAATTTATTTATACATTTATATAATATATAATAAATTTGCAAATCCTTATCAAGTTTTATGACTCGCATCACTAGCCTAACTAGAATATATAAATTTTGGGTTTCCAAATTCTTGTTCAGATATACCGTTGCTTTTTATTTTGCACACACATTTGTGTAAATGTATCGCCATTAATGTGTGCTTTTTTCTACATTAAAATATAACTAAAATGAAATCGAGCAAACAAATTAATTAAATAAACTTGGTAATTAGTGTAAGCGGAAAGCGGCAAATGCAAATCCCTTTGGCCACTTTGTCTAATGGAGCACCCAATGATTTGTGTGCATCGTTTACCAGCGACAGACAAACAAACAAACAAACAAACAAGCAAACTTAACTGTTATACTAAGTGCTAAAACAACTACAGCAAACACAAGCGACAATGCAGCAGCGGCAGCAGCAATAATGGCAGCAGCAACATCAACAGCAACAGCAACAGTAATAAAATCAGATCAAAATGGAACGCGCGTGCGGCAGCCGCAACGCGAATGGCGGCCAGGAACTTCCGCTGTGGCCATTTTGGTTGGTCGTTCGCTTCAATTGAGTTCGGTTCAGTTGAGTTGAGTTCAGTTGAGTTGAGTTGAGTTGAGTTGTCTGCATACAACAGCCGAGGCAGCGCAAAGATTCTGACAGAGGCCGCGAGTTAAATGCATTTTGTTTGCGCGCGCTTGTGTGTGTGTGTGTGTGTGTGCGTGTGAATTAGTGTGTTATTTGTGCGATTGTGTGTTTGTGTGTGCTTGTGTCTCTTCTGACGTCAGCAATATCGGCTTGTTGTTGTTATTGCCGCTGTTTACACAGCTGCGACAAGGGTCGAATTTGTTGTTATTACTGGCTGTTGCTGCTGTTGTTGCTGCCGCTGCTGCTGCCGCTGCTGCTGCCGCTGCTGCTGCCGCTGCTGCTGCTGATGGTTGTTGCAATATTTACAATGGCAATTTGCTTGAATAACACTCGCAACGCCACCAGACCGTAGTTTCAAACAAACCGAAGACTGCAAAGCCTTTTCTAACAACCTCATACATATACATACATACTCACACACACTCACGCACACACACACACAAATATACTAGCATGCGGCTTATACACTTCCGACCGCAAAGTCGGTGCTTGGATCCCACCCAACACTTTCGTTTTTGCCTTCATTATTACGTACTCTTTCCAACAGCTGGCACATAAAATAACCATTTCATTAGGATTGTCATAAATTTCACAATACGCTTTCATTTAAAGAAAAAAAAAAAAATGCTTGCCAATATTTTATGCGCCATTTTGCTGGCTTTATTAGTTCTTACCAGGAATATTATTTTGCCAAAATATAGTTAGAGGTGGCAGAAAGTTGGAAATTGTAGCTATCCATCCAATTCCACTGAATTTTCAACCGCTTACAATTATTTTATTAATAATGAAAGTGCCTTACTTTCAAACTTGAAACTAATTTGATTTATATAAGAGGCAGCAGGAGCAAGTTTCACTAAAGCTTCCGCTTTCTTAGAAAGAGTGTTAGAAATTCACCCAGGAAGTATCAACAGTTTCTTGCAAACTTTTGCTCATACTTGCTTCAACTTTTTTTTTTTTTTTGCCATTCTATTGCATTGGTTTTTATTTTTCCTTTCCCTTTTGAGTAAAAAAAACTTCGTTTAACTTTGAGCTCCAACTTTTCGCTTCAATCATTTTACTTTTTTCTGTTTAAGCTCAAAAAACAAACGTTAAACTAAAAAAATAAAACTTTGCAGCGCATTTGAATAAAAGTTATTTAACAGCTGCGGTTGCCGCTGCCTTTGCAGTAAAGGGTTTATTTATAGCCACTTTGCAGGCATGCAGCAACAACATTTTTGCTAATTATTTGTGCAGCGTTTGCAGCTCATAAAAATGTATAACTATTTTAATGCAGCGTCCTTCAATTGATAACGATTTAGAATTATAAAGAGTGGCACAAGAAAATGTAAAATTCATGCAAGAAAACTGCGAGCATAAGGCGTGTCCTTATTTCACTCGAGTAGACTTTCAACTTGCCAAGCACACATATGCCGGCACTCATGGCGTATGAGCGATGTTTAATGAAGTCGCACAAGCTGAGAAGATGACGATGACGACAATGGTAACGAGAGCGCTGTCAGTCCATAATCCCAGCGACAACATTAATGCTAATTTAATTACAAAAGCATGTCTCAACATGTCCAACCAGCATGCCTGCGCCTAACCACCCCTCCGCCCACCCACTTATGGACGCAACTGTACATTCCGCCTGGGCATACCCTTAATGCGTTCAAACAGAATTTATTCGAAGCTTTTGCTGGCTGCTCTGTGCGCGCAAAGAAGAATGCACATACTCTATCCTCCATAAGAGGATTGCAGCTCCAATCTCAGACTTAAAATTCTGTTTCAGTCTGAATGTTTTCTCCATGAAATATTGTATAACTGGCTATATGAGCTTAATTTGTTGGTTATATGCATTGTGTAAGTACATCATTCGGCTGAGTGTAATAGTATATTTCAGCTTAACACACACTCGCACACACTCGTACACACTCGCACACTTCTTTCAGTTCCTGCTGTCACATGCAGGCCGCGTTGCTGCGCGACGCATTAATTATCCTTTGAAACCGAATCCCGCATTGATTTATCAATAACGGGCGCGTGAATTAATTGCCAAAGACTTTTGTATCGAGTGCCAAATGAATTATGGCAACTGCAGACGCTGACACAGACATCAACTTCGACTAGAGTTGGGTGCGTGTCACAGACACAAACAGCTCGTTACATCAAGTCGTGCCGGGATAATACGATCGGTTTAATCCTACACGAAACAATAAAATTGAATAAGAATACCAAACAGGATAAATGTTCACAAGACAAGTGGTCGCTCGGTAATTTTGACTACTTGTTTTTATAGTTATAGTTTCAATTATTAATTATTTATTTTATAGTTTTGATTATTAATTATTTTATTTATTAATTACCCATAAAATTAATATTATTAATCCATAATATTAATAAAATGTCCACTGTACGAATAATGGATCGTTACATTTTTTTATAACTAATTAAAAAAGCAACCTATTATTTTCTAAAGACTATTTTAAAAATACCCTCTTCGAAGGTGTGTGTGTGTGTGTAATATTTCAATTGAATACATTTCTTTAATATATTTGTTGTGGTTCGTCCTGCTTGGTTCGTGTTGCTGCGTGTCGGCACGTGCTCGTCTCTAGCTTCAGTGCTGTCGTCTCCAAGCAAAGTTATGTAATAATACAATTAAGTATTTTCATGCGGAACGCTGCGTTTGATTAGCTGAAATTCCAAGTAAGTGGGATGTTAGCCCCGAGGGCAGACGTCGAGTTGAGCGCGGATGAGACTGGCACTGCCAGAGAATGCAATTTAATTAAATGAAAAATATTTTTGTGCCAATAATGTTGCCAAGAGTTGAGCGAGGCGCAAGCGAAGCTTGGCGAAAGTTGAAAGCTGAAAGTTTCCTCAACATTTGCAACAGTTGCAAATATTTTATAAGCTTTAGATGTTTAGTGTTTGAATTGTTATCTGTGTCTAAGCTTTAGTTGCAGTTGCAGAAATACAATTATGTTAATATCAAAGGAAAGTAACTTATTCTTCCTTCCCCAGCTGCTTTGAAATTAGACAACTGAGTTGAACAATATTCCCATTGAAGTAGTGCAGTTTTCCAACTTTATTACTTTTTTGAAACTACTTAGCGTTCTAATCGATTTCAAAAACAGCTTTCGAACGTTCCCAACATAAGCTACAAGTTTCTATTGAATATATATATGATAATGGCAATTGGGAAAGTTTTTGCACAAATAATCATTGCAAAAAATATCAATATGATAATTTTCTGAAATGTATTTAGTTGCCTGCAGGCAAAGTCAACTTTTTCAATGCATCCACAAACATGCAACCACAACAACAACAACAACAACATTGTCCTCCACGTAACGTTGTAATATTGAAAACAAAATCCTTGTTGAGCTAATGCAAAATTTTTATGCATGTGAAGGCGCAGCGACGCCCGCGCAACTTGATACGGCAACTAAGAGATAGCTATACAGATAAAGAGGGAGAGGGAAAGAAAGAGACAGAGAGAGAGTAGGTGGAGGGGGTAAGCTGCACGTCAGACACATTGACGTGTTTGTTTATGTAAACAGGAAGTGTTGCGCTGCAGGCACAGTGGAAAAACTAACACATAGACAGCAGAAAAATGACAGAGAGAGGGAGAGACGGAGAGAGGGAGAGAGCGAGAGACAGGCGGAAGTAAACAGCGCTGTTATGCGAGCACTATATATGCTATATATTCCATGCCTTTATGCACCCTCTCTTTCTCACTACCCTTCTCACTCACTCTTTATCTGCTTGCTTTATGACATTTTTTGTCTACTTGTCTGCGAAGCTCGTTTGTTTTACATTTTGCCCACATGAAATTATAGTAAAGTTAACATTTAATAAATGGCCCCAGTGAGCGTATGTGTGTGCGTGTGTGGGTGTGTGGAACTTTTAATGAGCTATTTACATGTCAGAGATGTATGCATGCTGTAAGCCCCGACTCACAACCGGCGTATGAGTAATGTGGCTGAGCATTGCTTATGAACATTAATGCTTAGTATGCGGCGCATTAAAGGCTTAAGCTCAACTTTTGGCCACCACTCGATAGTCATCCAGCTCGCACACACTTTGTGGCCTAAGTTGAGTGGTGCAAAGTTCGAGTGAGGTCCAGCCGGCAGCTGTTTGTTATCCTGGCCAATTGCAAACTGCAATGTATCCGTGTGGAAGCATCACAGACCGAATCCAGCTGTTTGTAAGGTTTATGTTATGCAAATGTTGCCCTTGTCAGTTGCATCTTCTCAAATGCCAGTCAGTCAGTCAGGTTTGGTCAGGACGAGGTCGTGTCAGCTATTGTGGCATGAGCGCCCCTGGCTAGAGAATTGCCAGCCAGAGAAAGCTGTCAAAGACTGTTTTATTGACTGCGCAGCTCGCATTTAATGATATTCATTTCACATGGCAATAAATTTACATATCCTATGTGCTTGTATTTTACGCATGTGCTTGTCTATTGTAATAATACACTTGCACAAATATTAATTAAATTGCCGCATCTTTTTAAAAATATTGTCAAATAGTTTTCGATCGATAACTATTTTGGGGACTTAAAATAACAAAATAACTTGAAATTGCTATGTGAAAACCAATATGGAAAATCTGTAATCTATAAAACTTAATTTAGAGGACATATGAGGAGCTGTCTATAATTTGAACCAAAGTTGTTCTGTATTCGCCAAATGAAAACCAATATTTATACATTTAGTCGAAATAAACGAGGCTGATTATATAAACTTTATAGGGTAGAAGAGGTATAAATGAGTCATCAGCTAAGACTCTGACAAAAGTAGTATTCAAATGTTAAAAAGATCATTTAAATGTTATTTTAAATAAAATTATAAAATTAAATATTAATTATGCAATAAATAAATAAATTTAAAGAAAAAAAATAATGAAAATAATTAAATATAAAAGGCGAAGTAATATCTAAAACAACATAAATATATAATAAAATAAAAGACAGTTTTATGTTGGCATTTTCTTTAACATGAGAATTTATCTATTATAGTTAAATAAATTTTCAATAGCAATTTATTTAAATTTATACAAAGTCTTGAAAATTCCTTTGTGTCCCTAAAAAGCCACATTTAAACGTAAAAAATACAGATTAATATTTCAGTGTGCATAAGCTGACAGAAGTTTTATGAAACCAATGGATAAGTCTGTGCCAAGAGCAAAGAGCAAGACAATTTATTGTTGATTTAACACTCGATTATAGTTAGTGCACTCGGCTGTCAATTATCGCCAAAAGCTTTAAAGTGTCCATTAGTGGAACAGAGCGTTGTATATATAGCTGGACAGCTTCCTGGTCTTAATGAATTAGGCCTCGGTCTGTGGCCGGGTCAGAGGCTCATCGAAAGTTATGAGCATTGATAAATGGTCATCTTAAATTGCAATTTATATGGTAAATTGTTGGCAGCAGTTGCGCCTGGCTCGTCGGCTTCTCGTGCCAGATTAATTTCATTAAAAGCTTGTCACAAAATCCTTGAAAAGGAAAACCGACTAAAAAAAATCGAGCAGCGAGTATGCAAAAATGCTGCATATTTAATGGCTGCTCAAAAAAAACGTGGAAAAAACGTATGAAATGAATGTAAAATGCACGCTAACAATATTTCACGCCTGCAATATCAAGCGCACAACAACACAAACAAGAAGAAAAACAGCAACAACGCCAACGACAACGAAGCCAAAATTTATTATCAGTGTGTGCGCAGTTAAACAATAAATTAAGAAGACCCATACCGAGGACCACGCGGCCAGTGGCTAAGATTATGAATACCCAGACCGATAAGCGCATTAAAATTAATTTATACCTCGGCTCGAGGAAGACGCATGGACAATCGGCTGGCTGCCAGGCTATGGAAACTAGGGACTTTAAGGCTATTCAAGGTGCGTCAGAAGGATAGCCTCCATTTAAGGTCGCGAGTAAGCATCCTCCTGCTCTCTCTCCCTCTCTCTCTCACTCTCTGGGTGTGTTCCCTCTGCTCCCTCTCACACACACTTTGTCCTCGTCAGTTTGTCAGTCTGTCAGCTTGGACCAAAAGGCAAGCACTGCTGCTATCTCTCATTTCGTTCCGTATCGCCTCGTTTCGAATGTTTTGACAACTTCCGCGACAGTTTTTTGCATTTCGCCTGATTGTCGTTAGCGGAAATATATTTTCTTCATCGCCAGCGCCGAGTGCTTTTCATATTCAATTTTGTCATGGCATCTTGAGGACTTTCTCGCTTTCCCGCTTTCCCGCTCTTCCATTCTTCCACTTCCCACGCTTACAGCCGTTTATCAAGCTTTTCTTTATGCTGCTGCGGCAATATTTTGCGTCGGATCGTATGCGCATTTTGATTTACGACGCTTCTTTCCGCATTTGGCAAACTATTTGGTCTCTTAGCTCGCGTGGCGTCTGATTTTGGTTATGGCCATGCCACAAACACGATTTAACTGCCACTTATAAATCTCATCGGTTAAAGTTCGTAAACTCATATATTTTTTCCATTTCGCTGAGAACAGCAATTAAGTGGGTTTCAACGATTGTCAGAACATTTTTTCCTAGAACATAAAACAGTCGTGTTGTTAGATTTCACTTGTCACAGTCACAATAAAAAGAAAGGGATGACTTTGCCATTGAAGGGCTCACTCCTGCTTCTGGTTCTGTTGCATCAACACAATTTCCAGCTAGAGCTGTGCCAATTAAATTTATTTAAAAAGCTGCTTTACACAAGCCAACAAAAGTATTGTTGCATTATCAATTCATTCGAAACATGGAGACGACAATCCATCAACTAAAGTCAATTCAAATATGCTTCATGCACGCCAGTCCCGGACACAGCCCCAGCCCCAGCCCCAACCCCCCACTCAACCAACCGTGTGCGGGGAATTAACTGCGCACATGACGTGCAAAAATGCAATGGAAAGTACAAAAAAGATGTAAGCTGCCTGCATGACTATAATATACCCTTACCAAAGTCGTTCACTTTAGCTCTTAACAAAATCTAGAATTAAAAAAAGGAATACAGAGTCATTTACAGTTGGTAAGGGTGTAAATATAAAAGGAAAGAGGGTTAGAATCATTCGGCTATATCATAAACCACATATGTATGTCTATCACATGTTCTGATGACTGCATGAAAGAACAGCATGCATAGATGAGGATGCCAAGGAGGAGAACAAGAAGACGGATGATGATGTTGGCTGACGATGTCGGTGCTGACGATGCCACCGTCGATTTGCTTTTGGCGGCTAAGGAGCGACCAGCCCCAGCGCACGTTGATCTTCGTGAACCGCATCGACGTCGATTACATTCAAGGGGAAGGGGTGTGGTGTGCATCTGTCAGGGCTTTGTCGTGTAAGTTGGCTTAATTAAATGTGTTGCCCTTACTTTTTCCATTTTCATTCACATAGCACACACGTTTGCCGCTGACAATTGCAATGAGTGCGAAGCTCTTTGCCCCACTTGACATTCCATGTAACTAATCAAAGCTGGAATAGCACCTAGTTAACTGATAGATGTGTAGCTGTATGCATTCAACTCGGCTCTGCCCGAGTCAAGTTAATTGCTTTCTTGAGCCCCACCTATCACCTTTTATATGGATCTTTGAAAGTGAAAAGGGAAAATTTGCATTTTACAACTAGATTTTTAATTTTCGACCGAAGGGCCAATAATTATAATAAGACTAATAATATAAAATACCATTATAATTGTCAAACACGTATTTACAAATTTGAGTTGATCTGGTCTCTCAGAATTTGAGTTTTCTCGCATGGGAATGAAAACTTGTGAAACACAAGTTCAATTAATTTTCCTTCGGTCTTTGAAACTTAGATTGAAATACATAAATTCTTAGATGGTTGATTAAGCCTTTAGTAAGCCAGTTTCTATATGAGACGAATAATGCTATTGATAATAAACAAAAGTCTTTAAATTAACAATTGACTAACTAATTGCCATTGCTGATATGAATATTGTATAAATAATATATCTTGGATTTATACAAACAAATAGTACAAAACTTTCGCTTATCTTATAATGTACTTATGTAAATATATGCGTATATTTGTGGGTTTGAGTATATTTGACCTATGTAAAGCGTACAAATAAATTGATAATACTCTACTACAGGTTTCTTTGTTTAATGATGTAGTGTCTAATCATCTTAAAATCATACAAGTTAAACTTGTTATTAAATTGCAATCTATGTTTTGTCGAATCAGAAATTAATTAAAATTCATTCCATCTCAATTCTGTCTTTGTATACCCGATTGGTAAATACTGCGCGTGAATTTCGATTCAAGTGTTCAAGGGACTTTATCGTACAGTAGCTGTCAGCTGTTGACATTCTTGAAAAATCATACACATTCGAAATGTGTACACACATGTATGTAACTGATATATGGCCAAACAAAAAATGAGCGTAAAAAAAATAACGCGAATTCTCTTACGAACATTCGTGAGTGTGTTTTCGTTGATGTGTGTGTGCGTGTGTGTGTGTGTGTATGTTTGACCCTCATAAATCACTTAAATGTTGCCGCAGTTGCTGCCACAGCAACGGCAGTGTCCTCATCATCATAACGAACATCATCATTATTGGCATTATTATCATCATCATCATCATCATCATCATCATCATCATCATCATCATCATCATCATCATCATCATCATTCTCATCAGAAGCAGCTGCTTTTGGTTCAATTAAGTGGTTATCCCAGCAACCGGGCACCTTTTGAGCATATGCTAATTTATAGGTAATGTGTGTGTGGCGGTATATCCGAGTGTGCGCGCGTGTGTGTCTATGATTTATGCGCATTTCGGCTTGGAATTTTAAAGTTAATTGCAGTTTCATATAGCTTCAGTCTCGCATAATGAGCTGCGAATGCATCAAATTGCGCATTCGCATCGTACGCCATATCGAATTTCAGAAACACACAATTGCGGCCAGTTTCGACAGAATCGCATAATGGCAGTTGCGCCATGACTGGAACTGCAGCAGATACCGGAATGTATGTCGTTTAAAATTTAAAATATGACAAGATGCGGTAACACGCAGCTGTTCGTGTTCAGTTATTAAAAACTAAAAGCCATCAATGCATATGGAAATCGGTTTTAATTGAAAGTCAAAACATAACGCCCCATGTCGCAGCGCACAGTGGTACCGATGCTCTTAAAAAGTAACAATACAAATAATATAGTTTCAGCTGTAAAATTTAACATTTAGTTAGCCTGAGGTCCAAATTCAGTTGTGGATGAGGCAACATTTTTTTAAAACATTTAATAAATTTCTTATGAATCTGTATGCAGACCAAACTGCAAAAATGTATTTATTTTAACAACGTATTGAATAGATGAAAAAATAGCATTTTTCGTTGCTATTTTCCTATAAATTTTATCACAGTGCATTGGAAATTCAGATCAATGTTACATGAATCGCAAATGGAAAAAATGAACACGAGAACAGAAGCTGGCAAAAAACATAGGGAAAACAGACGGATATATGTACATATATATGAACAGAGGCCGACAAATGGACAAAATGCGTTAATGTTGCAGTTGATGCCACCGTTGACGTTGACGGCGACGTCGACATCGCAGTGGCAGCGAATCAATACGCTGCAAACAGTTGTAAATGCAAACAAACTGAAGCGAAAAACTGAAGCAGGAAAAAGGTATAAAAAGCAGAACAACACACGACACAGCGTGCAGAACAACAACGCAAAACAAGACCACAAACAAAACAAAGCAAACAGAAATGAAACGAAACGAAACGAAAATATAAAGAGAATACCTGAACGCAACACTGGTAACTACCTGCATAGTATTCATGGGGAAAATATTTGCCAGAAGCGTTGCGAGCGCCTAAAAGTATGCAACGAAATTTGTTTGCCGAGTTTTTAGATTTTTCCGTTTGCCTTTTAGCCGGAGACAAAGACGTAACCACGCTGACCGCAATTAAAGCGAAATGCGCAGGTGAGTGCGAGTGCCGGGGGAAAGTGCGGATATGGGGATTGGTATGAGAATGGTTTTTGCTGCCTTGGTGAGCAGCCACAAAGACAACACTCGAGCCAACCGGAAGCCAGGGCGCTACTCCTCTCCCCTCCCCGCCATATGGCTCTTATTTCGTCCTACTCTCTGACAGTTTAGCGAAAATTTAGCACAAGAAATTTACCGTCAACAAAAAACCTAGCAACAATTTTTTGCGTGGCTGCAAGCAAGAAAAATTCAAAGCCAGCCCAAAGGAAAAGAGAGAGTATGAGAGACAGGATGATAGTATTGTCATTGCTCGGTGGAAAACTTTGTGAATTTTCCCAGTATGACATATGTCAAGTTCTCTTATGACTTAATTCCAAGAAAGGAAAAGCCGAGAACAAAAAACTTAAGTTAGAAATGGTGAAACAAATGATCAATATTCATTGCTTGAAGGATAATCTGAAAATTTTTATGGTTTATTACTATTATTATAGCATTGGAGTGATTTTTAAATTTTTACCGAACGTGGTAAAATGGGTAGTAATTATTCTTATTAATTTCCATTTTCGATTCTAAAATTATAGATAAATAAAATAATAATAGATTAATAATAATAAATAAATAATAATCAATAAACAAAAATAGTTATGTTCTATAAGGTAATATTTGCCGATTTATGGAGTATATATAAATATTTTTTTTTATTTTAATACTATTTTTTGTTTATTGATATTATTATTATAAGTATAGCATGCACATATACATACATACATATATAAGTCGTCGTTATAGTTACATATACAAAGTTAAATAAATACAAAAAATAAATGTGTGTAGTGTGTGGTATCCATTTCGCAACATTGAGAAATTTTGTCGGCTTTTATATACATATGCACTTTTTGCGATTTATTTCTACGAATTTTTTCTAGAACTAAGTGCGACAAAATGATTGGGAAATCTGATACACTTGAACTCTCGCACACTGTTTACGCACTAATGTGTATGTGCATTTATAACGTCACCCCACTGGGCGCCACAAATCTTGCAAGGCGAATTTCGTTTCTAAGAATTTCGTGCTTAAGAAAAAGATGTATGAACAGAGTTTTAAAGCACGTTTCGATAAATGATAAATTAAAGGCGCCGAACCCAGATTCTTAATTGGGTTCATAAACCGAACCCAAAGGATGCGAACGTACATTTTTTTTTTTTTGGATTGGCAGCTCTATAAACAACAAACTTAATTTTTTACATATGGACCTTCGAATAAGACAATATTTCATCTATAAACTAGCCTGGGACTCGAACCCACTTTTTTTTTGCATACTTGACTTTGGAACTGACAGAACTCATTTAACGAGGATTTCAATAAAAATATATTTTTTTCCCCCAATTAAAACTATCGGCAAAACCGAGGCCGGAAACCAGCGCTTATTCCGATTCAACGCAAACCCAACATCCGTTTGTAATACAAGCATACATATAATAAAATAAATGTTCATATACATATTTACATTAACATGTGTGAGTACATATAATATTTATATATGTATTTTTATAGATATTACTATATATATATATATATATATATATATATATATATATATATAATAAGGAGCAGAGCAATCTCAGCCTAAGCTACCTTTAATTGTCCCCTTACTGGCCTGTGCTCTGAGATATTGTGCGAAAACTGCCAGCTGTTTGGTCGTTTAACATTTTCCTGCTGCCTATCATTAGGGTGCAATTAAAATTGCAAACTGTGCCGGAAAATTGCATTGGCTGTGCTCTAAGTCATCCATTAATAATTTAGGTCTACATATACGAAATGAGGCTATCGAACGAGGTTATTGACATGTCAATAGAGTGCTGATAGCTGTTGACGCTTGATACTTTGTATTGAAGACTTAAGACGGCTGTCCTTTCGCACGCATTCAAGTGCTGCTCAAGTGTCTTTGCTGCATTTAATGGCCAACATCAATTTTGGTGCGGCTATTAAAGCTTAACTTGGCGTATCCATATCCGAGCGCTGGACTGGACAAACAATCGGGCAAGCTAGACGACAGCTCGTTCTTGGCCAATGAGCGGAAGCTGAAAATCATGGATGGATGAAAGTTATGGATGAATAGTTCCACAAACAAAAAAAAAGCTGACAACCAGCAGACACACCAGAGACCCAAGTGTATCGCTGGACGATTTTATGTGTACCTGCTTAACTCTGCGTCCCTTTCCATTTATTCGCTTACTGTTTTTGGATCTTTGTCACTTTAAGTTTTGTTGCGCTCGAAATTGTTGCGTTAACAAAAATGCTGACAAGAACAAGAACATGAACATGTTTGTAAATGATTGTTGACAAACTCTATATTGAAAGCCCTGTAAATTATACAAGTATATTCTAATTATTGAGCAATAATCAAGTTTTTTTTTAATTTCCTAAATGAAGAAAGCAACGTTCTGGATTCTATATTCGACTTGTCTTTTTGCATTAGTATGAAGAAAATTCATACAATTACTACAAATGCCAATTAAACAAATTATCATAGGAAAAGCAAGGGTTAAAATATCTAACGGTTTTTTTTGAAAGAGGGTTTCCCGTCAAGAAATTGACGCTGGTACTTATTTAACTATAAATTCGTGGTCTATTCTCTAGGTGCAAAGGTGTGCAGGGATACCCTGCATGTGTATAAGTACAGGGTACACTGGAAAACTGTTTGGCTGGGGAAACATATGTCGCACTTTAAGTTTTATGCATTTTTCGGTGCCACTCGAAACTCAAGAGGCGCCTAAAAGCATGCAAATGAGCCTTAGCCTCTAGCCTGGTCCCCACCAAGAGAGAATCCTTTTCTTCTGCCTGTCGTGTCAAATGCCAGGGCCAGGGAATAGATGCGATGACAACTGTCAACGGATTGTTGCCGCCTCTGATTCAACAGCCCCAAATGTATGCAACGTTGAGCCCGCATATTTGCATGATGGCCCAGTAATTTGTGCTTGTCTCTCAGGCCCTCCCAACACTGGGGGACGAATAGCGAGCGAGTTTACAGTTTTGACCTTGCGCTTAAAACTTTTACTGGCAGTGCTGGCATAAAAAACCTCTTGGCACACAATTCCCAAATATTTATACTCTAATTGTGGTGCAATTCAGATCGCATCAGTCACATATACGTACTCACATACATACTTATGTATATATATTTGGTTAATGCCATCGACTTCTTTTTGGAGCAATACAAAGAAACCTTCAATTATGGCATATACAACAAAGAACTGGAGGCTGTGTCACCGTCTCCAACCTACGCACCGGGGTCATACAAGCACCGAGAGGGCTCCCATATCATGGCGTGTCTTTTGTGCTGATGACACTTGTCAAAGCTATAGGAATTTTCAAATAATCTGTGCAGATACGTATGTGTTGCTTTGATTGCACAGTAGAGCAAAGTGAAACTCATTTAACAAGTCTTAAATTATTTTTTATGAATTTAAAAAAATAAACAAAATGTATTTATCTTTAACAATAATTGTTGCTCTTGAACTACGAGAAATATTAGAGAAAAATACCTGAATTATTTAGAAACATGTTGGCTAAATTAAATTAAACTAAATCAAGCTATTCGATTCGATTTCGTATTCTGACAGATTTGAACCACTGTCTTGCGAGTCTCTTTGTGAAGTAGAAGTAGGTGTATCTATGTGTGTGTGTGTGCTTGGTGTTGTTTTGTATGTACAGTTGGCTGAGCAGCTGCTGCTTTCCAAAGGGCAAAAGCGCCACACACACAGCCAGAAACACACACACATACAAGCACACACAAACGTGGAAGAAGATGCCCCCAACTGTCATAAACTAGGATTATGTTGCATAAGCTCAGGCGTTCTATTGTTGTTGCCGCTGTTATTGTTAGTACTACTCTTTCTGTATGTGTGTGTGTATGTGCGTGTATGCCTATTGAATTTTAAAACATTTTGTTGTTTGGGTGTTTGGGGCTTCTCGTTGGCACAAGTTGTCGATAATTACTTTTTGGTTGGCCTTTGTGGGTGGCCCAAGACTCGTAATTGATGCGTGTGCGACATTTCTATGGACCAATTGAGTTTTCCATGCTGAAGCTGATGCAGATGCCGATATTTGTTATTGTTATTGCATAATGCCAGTCATATGTTTTCAAATGGCTTTATCTGCCCAGTGTCAATAGGCAAAATAGAGCCACCTTAAGTGTCAATTAAACTTGCCGTCATTTCTGCTGCCAGTTGCAAATGGGGGAAATTTCAGGTTCGTAATGTAAGGACTGACTTAAAGTTTTTGTTCCAAACTAAATCGAAGTTCACACACACACACACACAACCACCCACACATACAGAGACCACGTGTTGGCGCATAATGGAAACGCCAGGCGCATAATCAATGCACAGCACAATGGAGAAAGTCGAAAGTACTGGGTAATAGTTTGACTTGCTGCTTCATTAAATTTAATTTATAAACTTGCCATAAGCACTAAATCACTGGCTACTTGGAAGACTGCCGGCAGGACCGCTGCGGCGGAGCAAGCGACTTGGATGCGACAAAAGAAATTGCATAAAATGGCGGCCAGTGGCCAAAATGGCTGGCCATAAACATTATTGCTGTGGCGCTAGTCGTTCTTGCCACTGTTCTTGGCCATAATTTGCAAAATAAAAGGGAGTATATGCGCCAAAGTCTCAGCCAAACACAGCAAATGCCCAAACGGGACAATAAAAAACGATATAATAAAAAAACACAATAATGTAGAGCCGAAGATTGAATACCCCTGCGGAAATGCGGCAGATGTCTGATAATCAATAATTAGCCTTCCAATCGCTTTTTCTTACAATTCCAAAAGGAATGTTCCTAAGTTCTACCTTAAAAGAAAGTTAAGACATTTCACTAATGACTTAATAAGAAATGTAAAAATGAAAAAAACAAACAGTTTTTGACCATTACTCAATTTTTGAGTAAGAGCTATGATACCATTATAACCTGTCACATAAACTTTGTTAGTCTTAGTTAGTCACACCGACCAAAAATACGTGTATACCTTACCCTCTGCAAGGGTATAAGAAACGAATAAAAACAGCTTTTGGATTACATAAAATGGAGGCGTCTTTAAGACTTACAAAATGCATGTTCAGGCTCTTACTTTATTTATAAGCAACGTTTTCTGACATATTTTTAGGCAACTGTCAAAATATTACAGTGAACCAAAACTTTGCGGTCAACCTTGAGTCATTCGTTTGACAGAAGCGTTTTCATGTATTCGTAATGCGCTTCACAAAAACTGATAAAAATAGACAAACTGAAAGTTAGGAATTTAGCAAGTTTCTAGAATTAAAATAAAAAATTCGTGTGTTCCGAACATAATTGTAGTTCTACACTGACTGCAAAATTACATCTCTTCCTCCTCGAATATTTTCTATGTGCACCTCCTTCTGAATAAATGCTTTATATGCCTCAAACAAAGTTGTATCTACCAATGTTCGGTCTGTCATTAAAATATATGATACATTAGTTTGGCTAACCCGACTTTGCCGGGCAAACTATTTAATTATATTTAAAATCAGTTTTTCTTTTATTTGCCGTTGCAAGGGAATTTACAATATCGACAAAACGCATTTTTAATTATTTGTACAATTGGCAATGAGTTATAAAGGTATAATAGGTATATAGGTTTTGTGCAAATATACGTAACTAGCAGATAAAGGCATCTCGACCCCATAAAGTATATATGTTTTTGATAGTTTTTGTAGTTGATAACCATGTCCGTTTGTCTGTCCGTCCACTCGTCCATCTGTATGAATGCACTAGTATAAGAGTTGGAGACTTAAAATTCAAATATAGTCTGGTTTATTGCACGTGCAGATCAAGTTCATTTTAAATGATCGATCACCCTCCCGTTTTCCTAAAATCGATAAAAATCGACAGCTAGATCAGGTTCGGGTGAAAATCTACATCGCAACATTAGACTAGGGTATCTCATAGTCGTGCTCCCTCTAGACTAGAGCACTCTTACTTGCTTTATGCAAGGCTTTGCAATTGACTTTGAAGCCGTGATGAGGACCAACAAAATTGTATGCCACAGTATTCTGCGTACATCCTGACCTAATTCGGTGAAAATAAGTTCGAAGCTGATTCGGCGAAAACTTAAGTTTTGCATGCACAAATTGGACTTCCATTTAAACCAACGGACAGTTGGATATGGCAGATTTTCCAAATGGTATGTAAAATTTAGCAAAAAGACCTTAGAAAACAAGTTTATAGCCGGGTTGATAAAAACAAAAAGTTTCTCAAATCGATGTTTTCCATTTTTCAATATTTTATTTAGGTGTTTACTTTCGTCAGAAAAAGTAACAGCTGGCAAAAGCTCATCTTTGTAGCTTACAGGTGCCGTAATAAGTAGCTACTTCAAATATAGTTGATGGATAAATCTCGAGGGCTAAAACCTGCTCTTTATAGCGACTCAAAGTCAGGGGAACCTTTTGCAATGCTTAACAAATGTCGTAATAAAATTAAATGCTTTGTCCGTTGTAATGCTACAAAAGAGGAAACTGTGGCAAAAATCAACTCGGCGCTTGACACACACAACAACAGAAAAATACAACAACAACAACGAAACTGAGCAGCGTTTTTGTTGTTTTCGTTGTTTAGCTGTCGGTCGCCATGTTGTTAGTCGCCTTTTTGCGAAAGGCATTTCCGTTTCGGCACTCGAATGTATGCCCCACTTTTGCGTTCACGTTGTGTGTGTGTGCTTGAGTGAGTGTGTATTGGTGACGGCGGCCTGTCTGCCTGCTTGTGTAAGAAGTCATGACAATTCATAGGACCCAACCTGCTCCCCAAATTGCCCGCGCCTCACAAATAAAACGTTTGGGCTGCGCGCGTGTGATTTTTATGCGTGTTGATTTTAGCTCACTTCTGAGTTTCACACACACCACTCAATGGTGTGTGTCTGTGTGTGTCAGCCAGTGCCTGTTTGTGTATGTCAACATGGTCTTTTTAATTAAGTTGCTGCAATGCGGCTTTACAGGCGACAACTTGGCTGCCAAGATAAAGTTGCAAGTTTCCTATTTAAGCGGCGTAGCCAAAATCTGACGCAAAACTTGGCACTTACACGCACAGAACGCACACACATTCACCGCACACACACATATTCCTGTTATATGCCGCTCGCCAGCAACGTGTTAGCTGCGCTTGCCAAAATGCGCTTGCCAAAATGCAACGCAACCCTCGCATGTGCAAATAATATGAAAAAACTGGCTGGAAAAACTTTTATCGCATGTACAGCTGCGTGCGCGCGTGTTTGCTTGTGTGTGTGTGTGTGTGTGTGTGTGTGTGTGTGTGTGTGTGTGTGTGTGTGTGTGTGTGTGTGTGGGTACGCCTTGTGTGTGGTACGTGGGTAGCTGCTCTTTTGCATGTTAACGTAAACATTTCTCAATGCTCCGAACGCAGAACGTGCAGGCATCCTATCAATGGGCTCTTTACCTCATCCTCTCTGTCTCCGATTTTCACTCTCTCTACATTTCTCTCTTTCTCTCTCGCTCTATACCTTTATGTTGGCCCCACCAGCGTTGGGTGCATCATTTGAACTGTGCTTAAACTTTTGCATCGTAAGCAAGTCGAGAATATAAGCACCTAAAATTTTTGCTGTGACTGAAAACGAGAACGGGCTTTAATAGTAGGCACATCTAACGTCTAAAGCCATTTGACCTAAAATTCAGTGTTAATATAAAAAAAATATAAAAAAATATAAAAAATAATACCTTAAATATATTTTTGCTGTCAACTACAACTTCTAGTCGGTTAAAATTTTTAAAATAACGAAGGTTCCGGGTTCGAACCGGTTCGGCTCAAATCCGGCTTGCCGCTTGATATTTACATGTATAAAGTTTGACAATTTAGCAGATATATATATATACCTTTTTTTTTTTGGTTGTCAGAAATTCTCCTATTCATTATAATTCAATTTAATATCGATTTTTTTTCGAATTTTAAGAGTTGGTCTTGGATAATAAAAAGTGATTTCGAAATAGTCTGAGCACAATTCTGGAATGTTCTGTTGACCGACCGAGAGTTATCTCTGTGCGGATATTGATTTGAATTTGTTGCGCCGAAAATCAAAGCTTATACTCATAAACAAGAGTTTACTTAAAATTAGTTTACTTAGTAATTAAGTTTCATTCCAAGAGGAGTCAAATCGAATTACTTCCGATATTTTAACTATTTCTGATAAAGTTTTCTGAGCGATTATATAGATTTTTTAATAGTTTTTGGCTAAAGAACCAATTTGGGAAATTCGTAAATTACTTTCAAAATGACCACACAGTTATTGCCCATAAATGCAAAGCCTGTTTGTAACATTTTGTAACAAAATAGCTATGCCAAATTACCAGTTAACAAGCCAGAAACAACAGACTTTTCTGTAAAACAGCAAGTCGGAATTTCTCACACAAAATGCACAAGGTACATAATGTAAAATGGACAAGTTCCGTAGAAAACTAAAATTGGTCTGCATTCAGAGATTGAAATAACACAATTTATTGCGTTCCAACAGATTATTCTAAAAAGGTGTCCTCGGAATTTCCAAGAAACCATGAATACTCGATACCTCAGGTATATGTATATGTGATAAATGATAATTTCCCATGCTAACATGGCAGGCAGGATTCCAGGAATTTCGATGAACACTCGTTGTTGAATAATTTAAAATAAATCGGTAGAGTCATTTTTGTTGGTGTTTTCGCTTAGAAAACAGTAAACACATCACACATTCATTATAGCAAGGTAATAATACCTAGACTAGAGGTCTACGGGAGGATACAATTTTTCAGTAGAAATGTCCAATAGGAACTGTAAATGCCATTATCGTTACCATTACCATTAAAGTTGCTGAAACTTTGCTTATATTTGATTGCATTGGAAGGCAGCTAGCAAACTATCAACATCAGTTCGGGGCCAATGCTGCAGGTGCACACGGGGACTGCCACAAGAACTTAGCAGCTGGTCGTGGCTGCATTTTGGGACTGACGCCTTATAACGACAGTCGTTTGAATTATGTTAAGTGCCAGTGCCGTCGCCTGCAGGCGCCACAGAACTGTGTCTGTGTAGGTGTGTGCGCGCCTGTGTGTGTCTGAAATTTATTTATTTGCTACAAATAGAGGCGAAAAATGCGCCTGAAAGTAGGCAACGGCAGATGACAAAGCCGCTTGACCTTAGGCACGAGAGCGACGAGTGCCTTGAGACACTTGTGCCGGCGGAGGAGCAGGGGAGGGGGCGTAGGAGGGGGAGGGGGTGGTGCAGGAGGCGAGAGTATTTTTTTTGCAAAAAATTCGTTAAAGTGACACACTGACACGCCCCTCCGCACTCGGCTAGGCTCGTGTTCATAATGATGCGCTGTTTGTGCGAGGCAGCCCCTGTGTCTTTGGTCTTTGGTCCTGTGTCCTTTTTCGCAACAGCAGCAATTTTCAATGTTGTGCGCGGAATTGTTGACAAAGTTCGCCTCAAGGCAAACAACTGCCGGATGGTTTTGCTGTTGCAGGCGGACAGGCGGGAAGGGGGAGGGCGCATGTCTCAGTTTCAAGGCAGCCGCCGCCGTCGTAAGTTGACTACATAAAAATAAAATTACACAAGAAATTAAATTAGCGCAAATAAGTGCGCAAAAAAATTTGGCAATAAAAACTGCGACATTGTTGTGACACTTACGCGGACAAACAGGCACGGCGCCAAAGAAAAAGGCACTGAGCGGGCCAAAGAGAGAGAGAGATAGAGAGAGAGAGTGAGAGAGAGAGAGAGAGAGTGTGAGGGAGAGCAAACAGTTGTTCGGGCAAAACAATAAATTAAATTCAAACAAGCGACACACGTCAAAGGCGACGGAACAGGCAAAGGCGACTCTCTGATGCATCAGAAGTGGATCTCATGCTCGGACTTAAGACCGTACTACTCAAGTGCCCGCACTCAGAGCCCAAAGGCCCCAAAGAGCACTCATGATAAACACACAGACAGAAGTGCAGGCGCGCCACAGAACCCCATGCTGCTGTGACGTATTGCAAAATCACCACACTGAGAACAATTTCTCGGTCGGCTTGCACAAATGTATGCAAATCGCTCAGCAATCAAATTTCCGACTGTTGGATGTCCTGTGTTATGCTTAAATAACATGCAGTGGAAAGAAAGTCCTGTGCCAAAAAACATAATACAGACTGTTTAATATCATTTACATTACTGGGTATATAAAAAAGCAATTATCTTCATTAACCTGAACTGAAAAACAATCCCGACCACAACAGCAGCAGCTAGCCCTCTACCTCACCTCTCTCTCTCTCTCTCTCTCTCTCTCTTTCTCTTTCTCTTTCTATCTCTCTCCCTCTCTCACTCTCTATTTGTCTCTCTTAGTTCATTTTATATTTATAAGCTGACAATTGTTTATTTTTTTTTTGTACCCTGTACCCATTAATTATGAGTAAATAAGGGTATAATAATTGTATGCAAGTGTATGTAATAGGTAATATTATGATCAGCACCAATAACCGACTCGATTTAGCAATGACCGACTGTCTGTCCGTCTCTTCGATCTCAGAGACGACATAAACGATATTTGAAAACTAGCGATAGCCCGCCCCTTCCTTGAAATCGATAAAAATCTGAATCAACCAGTGGTTTTTTAGGCATATATCGCTATTTTAAGAACTAAGTGGCACCTACGAACATAAGAATATGCTGTATCACTTAGGATATGTAATTCAAGAAGCTAATCAAAATCTGTTAAGAAACACAGCAGCTATAGAAAATGTGTAGTAAAATTTGACAAGCGCAAGAAACTTTTGTATGCATAAACCACATATATATGTATGTACATTAGAGATCTACAATTAATTTTGAGCATTGTTAATTCGAAAGTAATTTTTTTTATATTCATGCAAACCTCTAATGTACATAGATTTTTTTCTTAGAATATTTTGGGACTGCATACGATTGTAAAGCAGATTTCCAGCTAAGATCTTTGGCAGGTTGCGGGTTTTTTTTAAATTTTTTAAATTTTTTTTTAATTTATGTTTGAAAATTATTTGTGTTCACATAATGATAGGGTACTGGGTAACACCTAGTCGAGTACGCTCGACTAGAGCACTCTAGATTGTATTTTTTTTTTTTTTTTTTTTTGGGCAATTATTTGCAGTGCCAGAAACAGCAACCGCAATAACAACAAACAAAAATAAGTAATTGTTTCGGTGTACGTATGTGTATGTGTATGTGTGAGATAAACTGGCATTCTGGCAGAGATATCAAATCCGCTCACTTCCCCCTTAATCCACATGTATTTTTTTCCAATTTGTTTTTGCATTTGTCTCGGTTGCAATCGATCAGGCTAACCAAAACTACTAATTAGCACGAAAAACAATTACTTTTTTTTTAGTTGTATTATTTATTTGATTTTTCTCTCGATTCGAATACTGTGCAATCATTGTGCTTCCTATTTGTCACATTGTCATTATATAACAGTTGTTGCTTCGATGCTGCCAGACGTTCTTTGATTTCTATTTCCTTTTTTGCATTTTTTTTACTGTCCGCTGAGAAATGATGACAATAAAATTTGGCAAATGGATTTTAGTGGCTATTTTTGGTATGTGTTTCATACCTCAGGCTATAACACGCACAGCCCCACATCGGGAGTCGCAGGATGTATGAGTCAGTGTGTTGGGTTTGTCGAAAAGTTTTTGCGTTTTACCAGTCAATTTAAAATGCAATTTAAATGCGCCAGCAAACGCAATTGCAACTGACGCAGCCAAGGACAGTTGGGTCGGCAAATGGTTTAGTGGCAGTGAATCGAAGAATACACATAGACATTCCTTCTTTATATGCACTCAGAGAAATATCGTCAAGTTTTATACTTAAATGGTACAATGTGAAAACTTCCTAAATTGAGAACAAAATTCTTTTAACACGAACGTTTCTTACAATCGCAAAACTCTTATGAAATCAAGAAAATTGCATACTTAATTTAAAAATATTTTGTAGATCAAAACGATACGGAAGCTACTTTTCTTTAAATGTACACTATATACGTATATACATTTATTTATTTATGTTTATAAAGATGTTTATCCGCCCACACACACATTGAAGCAGTTAGATACTCTTTTGTATGGACTGCAGCAGCTGCAGCGGTTGGAGCACATAAATACTGCACATGAGCTGCTTCCCGGTTGCCCCGCTTCAGTATCCTTGACTCTGCACTTTGGAACTTTGGCACTGTTCAACATTCTGTCGCATGTTTGCAAAACAATTTAACAAAAATTGACACAACTCGTCCGTGGAGCAGACATCGCCGCTGGCTTCCAGTTTGACTTTCGAAAGCCATTGGGGGCGACCCGGTCACGCCCACATTCCCCAGTCACGCCAACGCTGTGGCAAATTGCATTTGCCTGCAAATTGTTGTACATGCTCGTCGTAAAAAAAAACATGATAAAATGTCGCCCGAAATTTGCACACTTAAAAAGATTTGTAGCCAGCCAAAAAAGAGAACAGAAATAAAATAAAAAAGCGATCACAAGCACAAACTATTAAATTAAATGCTTAAAAACAATTGTGCGTGAGAATTTATATGCAAAGCGAATGCATAAAAAATCTGTACAATTTTTTCAACAGCAGAAAAAAGTTAATTTTTATTACACATAGTTGGATCAAACTGTACAGAAGCAAATAAAACTTTCATATAAATAATCCGAGATATTCAAACTATAAATAAAGTAAAATTTAGAGGTTAAGTGTCAGCATGGAATGCATATGGGCTAAAAGAATGATTATCTTCTTATAACATACAAAATTTAATAAACGAGAATTTTTAAAGTCGACGTATAAAACGAATGTTAATAATAAAGGAAAGCCGTTACCTATAGTTGTTAAATATAACAAACAAATACAATTGATAAATTTGAACTTGTTACGGCTAATTTAACAAATTGAAAATGTTCTTAAAGAACAAATAATAAATCTTGCTGCCTTTAATATTTGTGATTTTGATTTGTTCGTGATTTACGGGAATTTCGCTTTTTTATATTTCATGGTAATTTTATATTTCCCAGCAAAAGCTGTTTGACATTCTCAGAATTTATTGCATTTTACTTCAACACATTTATGCCAAGTAAACACGAATCGTTCTACCTATTAAAATCGCTCAAATAACACTATGCACATATCGCTTATGTTGAA
Organism: Drosophila colorata; assembly: GCA_035041545.1. Classification (NCBI taxonomy): domain Eukaryota; kingdom Metazoa; phylum Arthropoda; class Insecta; order Diptera; family Drosophilidae; genus Drosophila; species Drosophila colorata. Next base: position 6,358,808 of record JAWNLD010000013.1, read on the forward strand.
CTAATTTAATTAACAAAAGCAGAAAGCAAGCCTCGTCAAGAATTTTATACCGTCAGGCATTCAGTCAGCCAGTTAGTCAGTCATGAGTCGATATCATGGCAGCGCTTCAACACGCGCACAATGCAAACAAAACTAAACAAAATTCAAGCCACAACGTGCCCAACATAAACATAATCTAATACAAGTTCAATATACCCTCGGGAACCCTCTCATCATCCGCTTGTTCCAGCCTCAAAAATTATGCAATGGCACCCTAAACATGTTTTGTATACATATTTCGAGATAGTGAGAAAACGCAGGTAAATTGAAACAAAATGTAAGCGAATTGTGTTGAATTGAATGAAGGTAGCAAAATCGAATGGCATCGGTACTCAAAAAGTGTTGCCTACATTGTGGCGCACAGGCGAACGGACAACAGGGGCGAACGGAACGCAAGGGCCGACGTGGCGTATGCGCAATCAATCATGAACGAATTCAATTTCGACAAAGCGCAGAGGCCTTCCTGAATGTGTGTGTATGTATTTATATGTATGTATGTATATTTAAGGGTGTGTGTGTGTGGTGTATGTGTGTGACTAGATGGGTTGGCTTGGGGCGTGGAAGGGACTTACTCAACGCATGGTAATTGCGTACTTCGCCCTTGGCTTTAGGCCATCTGCTTGGGTAGACTAACAAGTTCTGGCATCGGCTTCTTGTCTATTGGCATCTGCTACGCACTAATAACGCTCATTAAAACTGACGAATCATGCAGAAAATGTGTTAAATGCAATTATAATCACAGTTCACACTGGCACGGCGTATTCGTAAAGCTAATGACTATATTATCATTGTATAATTATCATTGCATGTCGCTCTTCAAGTTAATCCATCCGTGGTTTTACTGTTAAATGGTCAAATTGAAAACATACAATATAAATGTATATATGTAACTTAAATTCTTGTTGTCGTGAAGAGAGTCCTTCAATCTGAAACTGTTGCTAAAACTTATAATTTTTTAAGAAAAGGTATTTCTATTCTGTTGCATATAAACGGACTAACTGTAAGTTAACTGCAAATTATTTAGCATTAAATATAATTACATATATACAAAATATTGTATATACTTATTCCTTTTGTCTGTAAAAAAAAAACAGGGTATTGAGCTGCCTTGCATCTAAGTTTTATATGTAAATATTCTTTATCATTTCTTTATATTCTTTTTAGACTTTTTTCGTTGTTTGAGGTAGGCCCACAGTTTGCCTCATTTTGCTCAGAGACAGCTTCAAAATTATTGGCAATCGTTCGTTTGCCCCAACGAGCCTATTTTCTTCTCCTTTTTCGTCGCATCTTCTTCGTCTTGCTGCTGCCCATTTAACCTAATAGCTTTTCATTGTATTACTTTTGCTCTGCTGCCTCTTTCACGTTTCTGCCACTTATGACAGCTCGAATTTAAATTCTATACGCTGTCTGATTTTTCTGGCGATTTCAAGATTGCTTAAAGAGGCTCTTTGGACGTTCATTTATCTATTTCTTTAAATATATATCTATATACTCGTGCCGACCCGTGGGCCCAGTTTTGCTTTTAATTGCTCATATTTTGAATAAAACAAAACTGAAATTTATGATAGATTGCCTTCTCATGAGTCTTTTTTGGTGTTTAGAAAAGGACAGCCGCAGCTCACAGTTAACTAGCATAATTTAAATAATCTGTTAAAATATATTAAATTGGGCGGCATTTTAAATATACCGCGGGGGAGAGAGGTGTTATTATGAATATGTTATTAATTCAATTTAAGTAGGTCAAACAGTTTTATAAATTATTTTCTAATGTTTATTAGAAATAAATGTATAAGCTTTAAATCTCTGGACTTAGTTAGCAATTTGTTTATTTTAATTTGCGATTAATTATTAAGCAATTTAAAAATGTATTATTCATTACTTGTTTTGTTATTATTTAGCTCAAAGGTTGAATTATATATTATATTATAAAATATTGTATATAAAAGCTCAAAATAAAATCATATTGTTTTAAAATTAATTTTATTTAATATTTTATAGGAAATTTCATTAATGTTTATTATACGTACATTTTTTTGACATTTAAATTAATTTTATTTAATATTTTATAAGAAATTTCATTAATGTTTATTATACGTTAATTTTTTTTGACAGAAGTTTACTTAATTGTTCATTTTACTTAAAACGGTTAAAACGTATATAGGAAATTGCTATTAGATTTTTTTCAAGTCATTTAGAAAGACTATATAAGCAATTTGTATATTTTATCTGCAAGTCCTCATTCTCATTCTTAATTTAGATATTTTTTTTTTTGTTTTATTTGCGCTCTTCCCTACAAAATGGAACATAGCCATAATGCGTTTCGGCCCATTTGCTAGCATCATGGCCGTCTTTTTCGCACCTATCCGGCAATTAATTTGGGCCAACACTTGAGCGGCTAAGCGCTTCAGGCAGCAAACTGGCAGAGGCCATAAAATCAATGCCACATGTTAAATATCGTGGGAAATGTTCAAATATAGCTCCGACACGCACAAATATACACACGAACTGAGAGGCTGCCAAATTTGCACAACGCGATACATAATGAACATTGTTGTTGTTGTTTTTTTTGTTGTTGGGTCATAAAATGGCGAAAATACTTGGAGCACACACAAAAGCCAACGGCGATGACGAAAAGTCAACTTTGTTGTTGCTGCCGTCGCCTGTGCCATAAAGTATGCAATATTTATTTTGTATAAAACGTGTGCAGAGCATTACGGCAAGAATGATAAAAGCACAACTAAGAAATACCCTATACAAACTCTAGAGCAATTAAAGACAGCTCTTCAATAAGTCTGTAAAATGAAAAATTAAAATGTTAAATTATTTAATTTTTTTTAAATAATTTATGTAACAACCATGTGCAAAGATATTTCACTTTAACTGTTATTATTTTATTTATTAATTTAATACGACCTATAACTTTTTTGAAATAGCTTTTAATTTAAACTATATTTTAAACTATAGTAATTGTTAAAATAACATAATTAAAATACTTAAAACTTTAAAAAAATGTAATTTAATTATAAACTGACAACTTTCAAATAAAAGTTTAAAAAAAAAAAAGAATTATTCTCCAAGCAATAAAAAAATGTAGAAAATAGTTTTAAAAGTGTTGTCTTTAAATCAAAACTTATAATAGACACGGTGCCTGGTTAAAAGAATTTAAGTTAAGAGAAAAATCTTAGCTGTGTGTGCGACCTCACATACACAAAATTTTTGTGATAAAAGTAAAAATACATGTGATACACTCAGAAGTTATAGTTTCTGTTGCATACACGTGCACATTCTGAAAATACCCTTTTTAATTAATTCCAGCTACATAGTATCTCAACAATGACGATAACAAAAGGGGCTGCCATTATGAGCGAAAAAAGCAAATGAGCGGCGAAAAGAGTGCGCCTGAAGGATAAGTGCACATAAATACAACAATTTGCCAGGGTTTCTGTCTGAACGCACTTTTGTTTCTGGGCTCTTAGTTCCTCCTGGTTCCCGCCTCCTGGCTCCCGACTCCCGACTCCTGACTTCTGACGCTTGACGCAGTTGAAACATGAATTGAAATATTTATAAGGTACACCGGTACATTCGCAACTGAACTGTTGAATTTCATCAGCTATGTAGGGCTTTAATAACACTTGAAAACTGTCAGAGGCTTGAAAACTGCCACGGACTTAATTGGTTTTCTTTTCCCAAGTATTTGGCTTTCCACGATATGCATTGACCGATGCAAAATGCCAAGCTCCATTTGCTGATGCGGTTTTAATGAAGACCCGCGCAATTTTAATGTTAATTAGCTTTGATCCAAGGCCCGTGCAGAATTCACCAAAAATGTAGCATCATAATTATTTTTTGATGACACTGCCTGTGTACTTATTTTATTATTGGTATTATTTCAGCTCACTATGTAAATATAATATTTCTGTTGTTGTTTATCGCTCGGCCTCACAGGTGAATGAATCTGTGATGTCTTTTCACGCGAATCGCAGTTTCAAGTTCATAATCATACGTGAAAGCAACAAAAACAAAAACAATTCCATGTTTGTTATTATAATGCTGGTCGACAGTCAACGAAGTGAGTGTCAGACGGGCAACTGGGCAATGAGGCGTGTAATTAGTTTCAAAATATTGACTGCTTTATTTTTTATCCGAAATTAGACTATTTACCGTACTGCCCATGGTCTTGACAATAAAAACTAGTTTGAATAAGTCCAGATGTTTGCTCCAAATTTGCAATTGGCAATTAATACATATAAGAACTCGCTTAATTGGTCAATTTTATTTCGGATTTTTTTGCGGAAGTACTAATTTAAAGAAGTAGGAACGTTGCTGTCGGGTGTAACCGACTGCACAATACTTGATCACATTATAATAACAGCTTAAACGGTCGAAAACGGTCTGAATTGTTATTGTTATTTTCAAAAATGTCGATTTTTGTAAAAAAAAAAACTTGCCACACCTACTTTATCTGACCAGGATATACCCGAGTATATATACCAAATTTCAGCTTTAATAGCAACGAACAAATTGCGTTCATATGTGCAAACGAACAGTCTGATGAACGGACAGACGGACGGACAGCAAAACAGACATTACTCTTTCACTTGTAGTTCATTTGTGACTCAAAATTGCTGTATTACAACAATGATTCTACCTTTGATTAGCCACTTTTACCTTTTACCAAAATACTAAAAGCTCTGCAATTGTTGTAGTTAATTTGTAACTTAAAATTACCAAAAAAAATTCTACCTTTGATGAGAGATTTTTACCTCGTTTATTTTATCACTTAAAATCTCTTGTAAAATGCGTAAATTGTGAATAATTAATAAAAAGATGCCTCATCTGTGTGAATTTCTTAACATATCTTTCCAGCCATAAATCTTTATTTCATATTGACGGCGGAATTGACAATTAATGGACACTTATTGATGTCAATTTAACGTGCCTTACGTGTATCTTTCGCGCACTTATTATGCGGCCTGCCTAAATGTTGTCTCATCATTTGATTGCAATATTGCCATTTATCAATATCAACAGAGCCACATAATTTAATTTGCGCAGCGGGGCGATCATTGAAAACAGGTTAAAATCAATTGAGTCAATTGAATCAGTGGCCACCCAGTCATAAATTAAAATCAGACCAATTATGCAGAGCGGAACAGAAATTTATGCTGAGAAATGCTGCAGCCTGTCGCGTGACGCTGCGGTTGACATTGCTCCAATGATTGATCTGGAGATCGTCAGTCGTGAGACTTTGCCAATCAAAGGTGCACGCCACATGCAAGTGGCTCTGCCACAGCTGGTGGCACAGCAACCAGCCGCTTACATATTTATATTTATATATATATATATATATATATATATATTGCCATGTGCCACTGGCTCGGGTGGCGCTGGATCAATTAAATTGACCGTGCTTACGTTGCCAGCCCCAGGGCTGATCACACGTCTGTGTGTAGCCAAGTGTGCTGCCAATAATAATAAACCCGCCGATGGCCAGCGTGGGAGCTTCTAGCTCAGCGTCTGACGCGCCTCTCACAAAGAAAGTGCCGCGTAATTGATGCGTGCGTCGCGTGTGTCGCCTTTTTTGTGCTCTGTGTTGTGTGTTGGCTCCGAAGGTCAGTGCGATGTCAATTGAGTGGTCAGTGGCCATCTGGCACGTCGGTCTAGGCCTAGGTAAAGTCGCAGCATTAACCAACTAAAGTGCCAACTGCAGTGGGCGCCGTGAAACCTGCATTGAATTTATGTTGACGCAGTTTGTCCGCCGTACAAGGTGAAGGCTACCGCAGGCGCATGGCGCGGATGCAGATTTGATTTCAAGGACATGGACATGGGCATACACTCGGAGAAAGGCTCAGATCTAAAGCCAGGTACGAACGGGATTAAATGCGTTTCTAAAAAAATAATCAAATTTGGTTCTTTAATATTTATAAAGCAGGTATGCAATATTCAGGACTTCATTGTCGATAAAAACTGTCATTAAAACGTTCGACTTTGATATTGCTTGTGCTTAATTTAAGTACATGATACATTGTTTTTCTAAGTGTAAACGTGCCGCTGCTGCTGATGCACACAGCTACAGCGCGGCAGCCCAAAAATAGCGTCAGCGACAAACGCAGCAAAGTATGCAATAGAAAACAGTTGCGTCCAGCACCGCCAGCACCACCCGCACCTGCAACAACACCGCCAGCACCAAAATAAAATGCAATTTTAATTTCATTACATTGCAATTCCACATTCCACTAATTTGTTTTGGTTTCTGTTTTAAGCCCTGGCTCTTTGGCCTGCACGTGTGCCTGCGTGTGTGTGTGTGTGTGTGTGTGTCTGTGAATGAGTGTGTTGGTTGAGATTTTTACCACTCGCATTCTCAAAGTTATTTTAGTTTTCGCCTGTCGTCATCTCTCAGCCATTAAAATGCATTAGGCGTGGCCAGAGATGCATGAATGGTAGCAGCTCATGCGGCAAGAGCAATGGGGCAAGGGGAAACATGCGCAGTGGCAGGCTTAAAATTATAGAAACGAACAATTTTCCATTAAATTTAAGCAGATTTATCGTCATGCTTTCAAACTTTTTAAGCAAAACATTGCCAATAGTTAGGTCTAATAGATGGACTAACTTTTGATAAATATTGTCAAAGGAAACTGATTTTAAAAGCTTTTCCATATTCGTATTATATTTTAAAGCACTCACCTAATGTCTAATAACTATTTAGTTATAAAAAAAAATCGGACATTAAGTGAAAAAAGCGAGGGGTGGAATTTAAAATCAAATGTATCCGACCCCATAAACTATATATATTTTTGATCGAACGAAAAGCTGAGTCAGGTAGACACGCTGTAATTGCCGTATGTCCGTCTAGCTGTCTGACTATTTGTCACTCTAAGAGTTAGAGACTTAACATTTTTAATAAACTTTTGATCTCGTGTACTATAACTAAACTTTGAATGCATTTCATAACAATTGGAAAACAAGTACATTTTCTAAAGTGAGGTGCCGAGGCAAAAAGAAGCACAGCCGTTCCCCAAGTGTGTCGTATTTTTGTGTATGTATGAAAAAAGGAAGTTCGAGGGTATGTTACGGAAGCAATGACATGTTACATATGTTGCTCTTCAAATACATTGTTTCTCAGTGCAAACAATTTTCAATTTTAAATATTAGTTTAGTTTAATAATATTTATGCTTGGTTTATGAAGAGAAAGTGGGCTACAATTTACATAAATCGATATTTTACCAAACAACAGTTAGAGTTGATGTTACAACAATCATTAAGACCGTTTTTGACTGTTTTAAGTTGTTGTTATACTGTAAACAGAGTATTGCGCAGCAGTAATACCCGATTGCAACATTCCAAATTGTTATATTTTACAAGAAATCAGGGCGCTATAAGACAAAGTGTAGTCCCAAGCTGATAAGATTCGCTCATTAAAGTCGTCATGAATCAGGAAGAGTTCTAAAGTCGGGAGAGATATTGGAGATATTCTTAAAAACCGGGTTAAAAACCCAATAAGTACTGATAATAAGAAAACTTTCGGGTTATTTGCACATATCGAACATTTGAAATAAACTTGATCTGCGTATGGTATACACGAACAAAAAAAGTCCAAGTTCTGTTCTTTAGCACTTGTAGTCTCTGATATACACAGACGGACGGACAGACAGACGGACATGGCTAAATCGACTCGGCTAGTGGTGCTGACCAAGAATATATATATTTTATGGGGTCGGAGATGCCTACTTCTGCCTGTTACATACATTTGTACGAAACCATTATACCCTTATTATGGGCTTAGGGTATAAAAGGGGTTTCCATGGCAAAACATTGTTTTTTAACGATTATTTCTGAGCACCTACAATTCATATACATATTCTAACCTTAACTTTTCGACTCAAACATATATACATACTTTCGTGTACTACCTGTATAAAAGTGAAAAGTCGGACTTATAGCAAGAAAACTTCAAAGCTGAACGACGTGTTTTCATAGAACAGCAAACATAACAATGCATGAGTAATTATATAAAGCCATAGTAAATTCCATACAGCTGTTGTACTTGAAATAATAATTTATAATTGCAAATTTGTATCAAACTCATTTGATAGATTTATAAAATATGCAATGTGTATACTCGACGTTAATAAGGCTAACTGTCTTGATAAAATATAAGGATAAGCTATAAAAAATTCGAATTCAGCTGGTGGCAGAATCTGTTGGTAGCCAGTGGCGAAAAACTTTCTCCAGTTGACCATAAACGCAGACATAATAATCTCAAAGCAAGCGTGGAAATTTAATTTAACTACCGCAGCTCTGGGCTACTCATTGCCGGAACTCTCTAATAGTGCACATTAATTTTTAATTTCAATACCCACGACGGGCGGTGCAGGGAAGTGGACGATTTCGACGATTTCCTGGCGGCCATCGGCTGACGACTGCCGCCTGCCGCCTGCTCCTGAGCACCTTTGCCCGAGTGCACAAATGTGCAAAACTCGCAAGTGAAACAGAAATTAAAACAGGAAAATCAGAAGACAGCATAAAAATGAAAATGAAAATGAAAAAGAGTCCGAGAAACTGGTGAAATTCGCACTTGGTAATTGTGCGCTTATCTTTGTTGCCCCATTAGCAGCTGCCTGCCGCCCTACTGGCTGCTCCCGGAGTCCTTCGAGGGGCTAATTTCATTTTACATGCAAATCGCGCAGTTTTCGCCAGCTGCCGATTTGCTGTTGAGTTTTAAAATGCGTTCGATTGTTTCGCACCGACAGCGAATAAAAGAGCAAAACAACAAAACGAAAGCGAAACTTTGAACGAAAATCTCATTAAAAGTTTTTCGGCGCCTGGCATTTCTTGGCCGGAATTCGACTGTGGCTCGCAATTACGCGGCACAATCGGCCTGATCCGGCAAGTCACTGGCTCTGGCTGGCTATGCAGGTGCCTGCATGTCCTGCTCAGCTCCCCGACCTCAACGAGGGTTGCTCTTTGGCCGTATTCATGCGTGTCCGAGATCGAGCAAATTATCCTGCCTATAATTTGCTGTTATATGTTTTCGTTCTCAGCGGTCAGCAGCCGGCAACCGAACCTCGTGCCACACGCGATTGGCGATGGCGATGGCGATGGCGTGGGAACGCCTGGGATTGGAATGGGGATGGGGAATGTGAGTGAAACCGAAAGTCTAAAACTCCATCTATCGATGGGCACGAAAATAAGACCGAGAATTGAAATGAAAGTCGAAAGTAGAAGTATAAATAGAAGCAGAAGTAAAAGTGGATGGAGGAATGCACATTCTGAACACATTCGGCTCACATTGGTGTTGGGTGTTGGGTGTTGGGTGCACATGCCCCTGACATTTAACGACAATAGAAGCTGCAACAACATCAAGAGCCAATGCCAAAGCTGTGGCTGTACTGTTCGATGATTGGCTGCTGCCGCTGCAGGGGAAATGTATGCTGGCTCTCATAATTTGTTGTTGTCGCCAGTTGGTGTTGTGGTTAAGGACATTCATGAAACATTCATATTCGATATGGAATACCGAAGTGTTCTCCACTCACCTTTGACGCTACATTTGAAGTTGTTTGGCTGTCCGAGTCTTGAGTGGCCAAATGAAAAGCTCCCAACCTAAACTGAACATAAACAAAAACACTTTTCCTTGCATTTCTTAATGCTGCATCGAATGTTGTTGCAGTTGTTCTTGTTGTTGTTGTAGTTGTTGTTGTTGCTGTTGTTGTTGTTGTTATTTGCGTTGCTGCTGTTGCAGTTGCACATAGTTTGTATTACTGTGCAACAAAACGAAATTATGGGCGAAATGTAAAATTATTCACGCACGTTTTCTGGTTACACTGGGCGCACAGAGTGTTGCTCAATGGCACAAATCCTTCAGCTGTTGTAATAGATATAATTAAATTTTCACTAATTTATTTCCAATATCATTTCAGTTGCAGCGGTTGCCACTCGGTGCGTTTCAGCTCGTCGTGTCTAGCGTTTGCAGAGTCTGTCGCCCAACTGAACGCTCGCTGGCGCTGTCAAGCGCTCAAAGCCTAAATTGCAAAAAAGCCAAACGCTAATAACGCCAACGAGCCAGCCTCTCGCGCGTGTGCGTGTGTGCATGTGTGTGTGCGTGTGTGTGTGCGTGTGTGTGTGCGTGTGTGTGAGAACGAATGTGTGCTGGCAGGACTGCACATGGCCTAAAGCAGCAGCAGCAGCAGCAAAAACGAACGAAAACCACGTGAGCATCCAACGACGACGACAACCACGTATCAGCTGAGCCAAGAGAGTGGGAGAGAGAGAGTGAGAGAGAGAGCGGCATTGAAGACGCGCTCTCAAAGCTCCAAGTCACTCTCAGTCTCACTCTCACTCTCACTCTCACTCTCTGGCTCGCTCAGTCGAACTGACGGCGTGTGTCTGCGTGAGTCACCAGCACCTAATGTGTGTGTGTGTGTGTGTGTGTGTATGAGTGTGCGTGTGTGTGTGTGCGTGTTAGGCGTTGCTTATGTTTGTTGTGCACTTTTCTTGTTCTTGTTGTTCTTGCTGTTGTTGTTGTTGTCTTGCAAAAAGCCGGTTTGGAGTTGCTACATTTGTTGTGGAAGCGTTTTGCAGCAGCTCCCTTAGGGAGCAGAGGGAGAGAGAGCGAGAACGAGAACGAGAGCGCGCAAATAAGCTAAAGGCAAAGAAATGGGAAAGGAGCAAGAACGGTGGATTGCCTAAGCCAGGCCAGGCCAGGCAAGGCCAGGCAAGGCGAACGTAGCAGCTACTGCTGTCCTGAAGGGTTCGTAATCGAAAGAATTGACGCTTAGGCAGGTGGGCTTATAAATGATGGATGCAAGGATAGACAGTTGATGGCTTAATATATGACTACGGTCAGTAACAAAGGGTTTAATGAGAACGAAATGTTTTTTTGAAGTAGATACAAATTACAAAATATATAGGTACTTATTTAAAATTGATTACAATGAATGAATGAAAATGAATGCTGAGTTAATTGTGTAATTGAAGAAGGACATTGCCCTCATCTCTGCTTTTAAAATGTTATTATTCAAAATTTATGTCAAAGGTGACATAGACTAAACAATGAGAAAACATTTCTAAATGTCTGATAAAGATTTGATAAATTATGCCGAAAATTGAATAAGCAAATAATATTTATATTTCTATTGAGAGCCTACGCCTCCGGTCTAACAATTAATTAAACCCTTTTTTTTATTCTGCAGGGACAATACTTTTTTCTAGCCATCCAAATAGGTATTATATATTTGATTCAAACATACTCCTTTCCCCCTCCCAAACCTGTACAAGCTGCTGTCCATGGTCTTTGTAAGGCGTCCTAAGAATCTTTAAGCCAACAGACACCGCGGCGTCTGCTCTCAGAGACACACACGGTTCTCCCTCTCTCGTTTCATCTATTTTACAGGAGCATGAAGACGAAATACGGTAGCCAAAAGGACGCCGTCGTTGTCTTTAAACACACACAGAGAGAGGCAGGACAACCGACAATAGATGCTGCCTACCCCAATGCTCGTGCTCAATGAAAAGCACGCAAAAACTGTGACTGACAGCTTTCTGGTCAAGCTCTTCTATAGAGCTTATGGAAAAGCTTTTCGCAATATACAACGGTCAAAATTTAAGGATTTCAATGTAAATTTATTTTATAAATAAAGATGCATTAAGTAAATCGGGAAGATGGTTACACAACTCTTTTTTAACGCCAATTAAATATGTTTACATTAAGTTTTACGTGGATTAAAATTTTCATTAGATTTTGTATAAGTAATAAATAATAAACTAATTGAAACGATTTCAAAATATATTAAATAATTAGTTCCAGATTGTGTTATATTTAACTCTTAAATTAATAAATGATAGGCATATTCAAACTCAGGTATTTTCTTGGTTCTTAGTAATTTCATTTATATATTAAATTTAATTTTTGCATTGAGACAACAACATCTGTTCCACAGTTTGCAGCCCAAAAGCTGGCAATGCAATTTGGAGCCGTTTTCTTTCTGGCAAATAGGAGTGGGCGGGGCGGCAGCCGTTCCCCGACGCATAGGGCGACCCGTTGGGCTGAAGGCCGTTAAAATAATTTTGTATTAGGGAAGGTTAGTTGTGGTTGTGTTTGTTGGTGGTGTTGCATGCTGTGCGTCGGGCGACTGCTGCAGTTGGAAATTGTGCTTTTCACGAGTTGCGGACCAAGCGGCGCCGCAGACCTTGACAGCATCCCAGCCCGAGTCGCGGATTGTTGCAACAGCTAAGGCAAATACAAATGAAGCCGTTGCACTTTTGTTGTTTGCTCACCTGTCGCGGCAGCAGCGAGGCACACGTATTTATGAATTTATGTGTGTACAAACATACATATGTACATACATACATATGTATGTATGTATGTTTAGGCTGGCGGCGAGTCGGGCTGGGGATCGGGGTGGCCACTGTCAAAGTAAAAGCAAGCGTCCTTCTGCCCCGGCAACTTTTACTTTCAACGTGCGTCGTCCTGGCTGGGTAATTGCCGCCTCTTGAGTGGCCTTTTTGATTGTTGTCTAAGCTGCAGCCCGCGCAGTTGCATTAAAAATTGATTAGTAGACACTTCCAGGGCAAATTCTCAAGTTTTTCAGTTTTTAGCGTAATTGAGAAAGTTTTCGGTTTGCTGCCAGTAATTCAAGCACACAAAAAGAAAACAGCAACAACAATTCTGTAAATCTTTAATGCACTTGGCCGAGGAATATGTATCATTCTTATGGAATTAGCATTTGAATAAGTAGAAAAAATGTTGTAATTATAACCAGGACAATCTTAGGCTCAAAGCTTGTGGGTACAAGCTTACACTTTTATTTTAATATATTTGGCTTAGATAGGCTTGTGTCTTAACTCGTGGCGCCATGGGAAAAGTGTTTTTTTATTAATTATTTTTATGAGAATTATTAACTAAACAATTTGCATGCAGTTAAATGAAAAATGCATACACACTCTCTGTATAATTAATTATTTTTCGTTTGTTTATTAAACCATAAATCCAATGAAATGTCCACAACACATGCTTTATTTATTTTTAATAAATTTTTGCACAACTGCAGAAATCAGTTTTTTGTCATTAAAAAATACTGCTCTGAGCTTAGAGCTAAATTGCTGCTTCTTATTACTGGACGTTTCTAAATTTGAGCGTTTACTGTACTTTATAACCTGGAATGCATATTTTGACTATATAATTGAATTTTTTTTAAAGTAGCCGTTAACATTAAATTTAAATTTCAAATTAAGTTAAGTAAGCAGTGCTAAAACTGGATCAGAGTTTTTTTTAACAAGATGTGCAAACAAGCAGTGTACGACCAAACAGTGCACTAGCCAAGCAGTGTGTTTGAGCGCTCTCTGGCGGCTGACCTCAACCACAGCGGGACTTTGCTAGAAACATTTTATATATTTCTGAACCGTTGTTCCATTGTCTGAAGGACACCCGGTTCGAAACTAGGATACAACGGCTTTTAAAATAGTATAGAAAAAACGCTTAGAGGATTAAATATTTTTGTAATGAGTTCTTAAATGTCAATTCCAAAAGCTAAGATGTTAAAATAAATAATAATAGTTGAAACAAACAAGCATAAAAATATAAACAACATAAAATTCGAAACATAAAAGTCAGAATAACGAGCGGACACCTTAATTGGGCTCCTCCTTGCAAAATGTGACTGAAATAATGCACATTGGCCCTTTATTGCCCTTTATCTGTGTTATTTCAGTCAAAGACTTTGGCAGGAATAAAATTCGAATACTTCTTGGCACACAACCTCACCCACGCCTCGACCCACAATGGAAGGCAGCCTTTTCAAGACTCGACACTAGCAAATGCATGCGAAATAAATTGCAGTCCGAGGCACACAAAACTAAAACGCACTCATTTATCATCATTTCGGGGCATGCAATTGCGATATTTTGCTGCCAATTGGCAATTGTTGTGATTGGAAGCAAACAGGCAGCCACACACACACACTCGCACGCCATTGATTGCCACACACACTCGCACACACTCACACTTATTCATATGCACGTTAGTGTAATGATTGTTCATGCATAAAGCAAGTGGCGCAGTTGTCGAAAATTTTCATTGGCAATTGTGCAAACAGTCAAAGATGCAACAAGTGGCTGCCAATTTGCGAGGGGGCGTGCGGGCGTGCGGGTTGCCGGGCGGACGGGGTTGCAGCAGCCTGCAGGCAGCAACGTTTTTTCGAGCAGAAAATTGCACAAGTAAAGTTCAAAATTAGACAGAGCCGCCGACGTCGACGACTGCGACTTCGATTCAAAGAAATGTACAAAGCATAGTGTGTGTATCTATGCACACACACATGTCTGACGGACGTTTCTAATTTAGTTTTGTTTGTTAATTGTGCAAGTCGTAAGCGGGTGGGGGAGGCGTGGAGTTATCACTGCATGTTGAAGTGCTCTGGCAGGACTTGCCTTGTCCTTTTGGTGTGACCATTGAAGCATCCTCGAACGTCCGATTGTCATTTACGAACAGTTAATTAGTTAATAAAGGTTCTAGTGTAAAATGCACCAAATTATTTTTAGCTCTAAATTAAAGCTTAAAGTGAAAAAAGAAATACAAGTAAATTGTTGGTGGTTTGTTGTGTTTGTTATTTACCAATTTCAAATGATACTATTTAATTTTCATTTATATCCCAGCTCATTTTACGACAACATTTCGTAACTTTGCATCTGGCATCTTGGCAATCTCCGAAAATGCTAAGATTAGCGGCCAATTTATGCTCGTAACTGGGTTTTGTTCACGAAATACATTCGATAAAAATAATAGTAATAATAATAATAGTATGTGAAAATTCCCCAACATTCTGTGAATATGAACGTTTTTAAGCTATATTGTTTGGTTCAGACTTACTTACATTGGATTCGTATTTTATTCATTGGATTTTATTTTAGCATTGGATTCGTATTATGGCTAAACAAATTTAATTCCGGTACCGCTTTCTAAACTAAATTTTCGTAAATGTGAGTCTCAGATAAGTACCTAAATTAAAAGTTTCAATAGTTTGCGAGTAGGAGACTTAGGCAAATTATACCAATCGGGAAGAGTTCTATCAAAAATGTTTCCTAGCTCAAGCTGAAAATGGAATGAGGCTTTTAGGGAGACACCAACTTTATACAAGATTTTATGGGTCGCACCCAATAATATTGGTCAGTTGTATTTATGATAATTTTAAACGTATTATTGAAGTGTAATAAACTAACTAATAACTAACTAACTTACTAACTAATATAGCTTTGCTGGAAATGACTAACTGTAAAATTTCTTCAAAAACTTTATAATAAATCTGACAAAAATATTAAAATTGTTTAAAAGTTTCAAATTTAGTTTAAATAGAATATCATTTTAAAATTAAATGTAGATTAATACCCTTTACATGTGGCGTAATATTTATTTATTTTCGCCTCTCTGTTCTGCATTCTCAAATGTTTTACTTGCGAGCAATACATTTAAAAGAAGTTCCTCTCTAAAAGTCTTCAAAACCAAATTAAATTCGATGCGAACATGTCTCAAAGTTAATTCGATTAGAGAGAACTGAGACAATTCACAAATAAAAGTTAAAGACTTCGTAAAAGATTTTAAGCAAAAATTGAGAGCTTTGTTAATGTGTTGCGTACAACTGTAAGCGAAAGTCAGCTTTTATTAAGGCAGATCTTTATTTATTTCCCAGCTTACAGCTCATTTGTAATTTTTTCACTTGGCTAAATAAAAAGCGAAGCCATGCAAATATTGGCTACTATTATCCTGTCTCGTTGACTCAGATCACAATTGTCAGTTTATAACTTTTGTCACTCTTCGGTCTCTCGTTTTTCACATTATTATCAGGTTTCAATAAATATTTGCAAATTGAAATGTGAAATAAATGCAGCGCGTGTGTTTGTGCCTGTCAGATGGATTTATCAGTTAATGCTGTAAATCGTGAAATCTGTCAGGTCCGTTGGTCTATATCATTTACACATATTTCATATATTTTGCCTGCATCATTTAATGCGCTTACGGCGCGACGCAGACCAAACATTTATGTAATGTTCTGCCCTGCTCAATTAATTGATATAAATAAAGTCCACTCCGTAAATGTATATGTGTGTATGTGTACACTTAGAAAATAAAAATAAAAACTCAAAATAATATAGGAAATTTACAAATATATAAAAAATCCTTTGCACTTTAATTCAGTAAGTATTTAAGTTGTTTCGCAAAAGGAATTTAATAAACAAAAGGCTTAGACCGATAATGCGCAGTAAATAACCGTTAAAATTTGTGTAGGCTTTTCTACCAGTATAGGTACTTAATAACGTCATTTATCTTAATTCTGCGGTATTGCAAAGCAAAACACTGCTCCCTAATTTATAAAGCGAAGTTTTCTTTAAGTGTATTTGTGCATAAATATAAGGCCCATACGCATACTCGTAAATATTGACCAACTAACGGTACACATTAATGCAATTAATTTTTGCATTTGTCGCAAGTGAAAAACAAAAACAAAATTTAATTAAATGCGCTACATTTAGCGCATTTTCAATTTCTCTCGGGTGTCAGAAAGATGTTTGTTTGGTTTTTTACTTTTTAAATATTTGTGTTATTTCAATTCATTTTATACTTTTGTTAATTTGCATTTAAATCGTGTTTGTTGCAGTTAATTATGTTTTACAGCTAATGGCAAAATGTCAAAATAATTAAAACGCGTGTTGCGTCCACCACACCCTCACAAGGGGTGGGGGCCTGAATCAACCGGTAATTTTCAGTTTATAATTGACAAGTGGTTGCCAACTGTCAGCGCCGATTAAAGTGTAAATCTGCTTAATTATAAGTTAAATATAAACAAGTAAGAACGCTGCAGTCGGCTGTTACCGACTGCGCGATACACGCTCAGAGTTGAAAAAGTAGAGTCTGAAAAAGTCTTAAATACACTTAATAACAGCCAAATTGTATTGTTTACCAAACTTACTTTTTCTGACACATATGGGAACCCATATTACGAAAAAACTCCTTAATTTTTTTTTCTATTAAATTAAAAAAAAAATACAAATTATTAATTTTTTTCAGTTTTTAGAGTTCTATTGCAAAGGTGACCTTACATTTTTAATCATTACTCACTGTTGAATTTAAATCATTAGTTTCTTAACTATATGTTTTTTAATTAAGAAAATTATGAATATTTGTGCAGTGTTTTTTACTATTTTTTTACTATATAATTCAAGGAAAAGAATATATATAAATATATATAAGTTGTAAGTCTCTAGTTTCATTAGCGTCCAAAAATATTGCGTTCATACGGACATACGGTCGGACGGATAGACGGACGGACAGACGGACGGACAGATGGACGGACAGATGGACGGACAGACAAATACACGGACAGCAAGTCGGACCTTGCACAAACCCAATATACTCGCGAACGTGTTTAAAAAACTTCCAATTTCGCAATGAGCAGCTCTCCCACTCGTATAATCTATAAGCAACGCTGCATGGCTTACTTCCAGTTTTTGGAAGCCCAAGTATAATAAATTTCATTCATTATTTGCATTCAAGAGTCTCTTTTGCAACTCATTAAAAACTATTTATCACTCGCCTTAAATCAGATCATTATATACTGTTAAATACTGTGTGCGATATTTCCATTAATTTTTTTTTTCCTTTCTTTCATTTACACCCGAAAGCCTATCGACCATTAACTCTGCGCATTTGCAACGGCCATTAAACATGTGAGCTGCACTTTAATTTTCACAAAAACAATCATTAAAGCTCTCTAATTACGCGACGAATCGTGGCATGCCACATCGCAAGCGTTGCAATGTCAAATGGAGCGCCTAAAGCTATGCAACATTATACAAATGCAATTTATTATTAATAGAAAGCCGCATAACGGATGGACGGCACCACTGGAAATATTTTGTAATTAGCCGCTTGCAATAACAAAATAGAGAGCGAAGCGCACACAGTTGTTCGACTACGAAATACCCTATAGTTCAATTCATATGAGTGGAATTTGTACTCGACAAATTCTGAGAAAAAAAAACAAGAATTTTGTACTTGAACAAAGTATAAGAAGCATTATCATAAAAATTCTTATTTCAAAACCGATTTTAGAAATTTGGAGTGAAATACGGTGCTGAAATTTAAATTGATTGTTGTTCAAATTTTAAAGTAAAATTGAATAGTTTAAAAGAAGAACGGACTTAATTTTATTCCATTACTGCAATAAGTTAAGATAATGTTAATTATTTCTTGCGGCCTTTTCCTTGACTTAATAATAAGAACCTAGTTTTAAACTTAATACCCTTAAACACCACTTGATTTGATATGATTGAAATAAGCCGCTGCTAAAATGTATAAAAAAATTCACCTAAAATAAGATTTTAATAAACTCTAACGTCGAGATATATGTATTTTGCTTGAAACGTGTGTAATTAAAATAAAAAAGTATACAGTATTCTGCGCACCCATAATAAGATTTTTGGTAGAGTTATTAAAAAAATATGTTTCTCTTACTACAAATAAAAGTTTAAACCGAATTTAATTAAATAAAATGTCGCTTTTAAAATCTAAAATAAAATTTTAAAAAATGCCAAAATGTTTCCCCTGGTATTTAATGAACTGAATAATATAATATTTGTTCAGTTTAAAATATAAACGAATGTTTAAGTCTTACACTGAAAAGAGATTAAACCTGCTGTTTAAGTTAAGCTTATTCAAAAAAGTACTTGCCTATATGTTAATACAGGGTATAATTTTTGGCATGCACAAACAAAAAATTATAAATTAAAATCTAATTAAATTAGTAGGCCTGCTAGACAATTGACAAAACGGCCACATGCTTAAATGATTGAATGAATGAATAGATGCATCATGCATGCCTATCAGGGAAAGCCCGGGGGGTGGACCGCGGTAAGCCAAAAGCACGCTCAATCAGACAGAGGTCAGCGATAAACGTGATACGCGTCAATTGAGGCACATAAATAACTTAATAATTGAATATAGGGCTCAATAAAAAGCATTTTATGCTTCACTTCTAATATTCAAAGTCTTGAACATATAGTTCCGGTACGGCTTAGCCTACGTTAACATACGCATTTTTTTATTTTTATTTTTTATTATTATTGATTTGTATTATTATAATTATTTATATGCAATAGCATAGCAGATTTTAGGCAGCAATACAATAAAATTAGACTTATTACAAAAATAGTTTAGTTTGTTAAAATAAAAAAAAATCTGTTTTTCACTCAATTTTTCAAAATTTGATATTTTAAACCATAAAAAAAATTAAACGGACTTAGCACCCAATAAAGATACATAAAGAATTATTAATACAATAATATTGTGTTGTACATTCAACCGTATGGATAAATATCAAATTTGTTGCTTTTTTAGCAACGTTGCACAATAAATTAAAATACAAAATTTGATTTTAAAATTTTTTTAAAAAGTTTTGACTCAGATAAATGTGTGACCCACAAGGTAGCATAAAAGTAAGGTTGCAGCATTTTGTTGCTGCAAATTGTGACCAATGCCTCGGCGTATCTTCGGGATGCGCACTTGTAGTTTCACTCTTGCTCACACATTTATGCTAGTCTCATTAGCATCGTGATATTGATTTTCTGGTTAACCATCAATCAACAAAACGCCATACACAAAATGAGATTGCAATGCAATTGAGGCTTCGAACCGCAGCACACGCCATGCTCGAATGCCTTAAAGCGTCTGCTTGGTATGCAACAATTTATGTGCACACACACAATACACACACACACACACACACCCCAATATACGCACACCAAAATACGTTGCATAGCAGCCACTGTGCATTCCTTCTGCATCCTCGAACTACGCCTGAGCCGGTTCCCGTCCCTGTCCCTGTCCCTGTCCCAGGATACTGCCTTTTGCGGCCTGCTCTCTGCTCTGGTTTCGGCTCCAGCAACTGGGCGGCACTAACTGGGGGCGTTGTCTTTGCGCGGTCATTTGGCTTCGATAAACAATTATGGCCACAGAGCCAAGTGAATTTGCCAGACGACAAGAACAATTAACAATTGCGCAAATGGCACTAATTAACTATTAAATGGGAAATATGCATTTCATCGGCATTGAACTTATGAGCATAGAACACCCCAGCGACAGCAAATGTTTGCCTATCCTTTCAGCAAACGGATGGCAAATGGTCGCCTTTATTTATGACCACAAATGCTTTTGACACAATTGACTTTCTCTAAATAAAACAAAATTAGTTCTTTTAGGTGTGTATTTAATTGCTTGTTTGCCTCGTATCGGAATCACAACAAATTTTAATGTAACGTCAACATGAAGACCATTGTATAAAGGATTTTAAAAAATGAAAGGAATCTTTAAATTGTTGACCTTAATGTGTTCACTCCTAGAAACAACATCGATTTTTTAGGCAAGTACTCTTGAACTCCTATCAAGATTGTTTAGTGAACCGATACTGGCAACTCCGACACCAAATTAGGTATTGTTTAAATTCAGGCAAAGGAGATTAAAATAATCCACATTGAAATAAACAAACAGAAAGATAGACATACGGACATGACTTTGCATCTATTGGTTGCCATACTTTTTAAAACAGATTAAATTTGGTGACAACACCTTATGCTTAGAAAACCGTCGTAAAAAACGATATTAATAGATTTTAAGAAAAAGGCACGAATTATCGACAGTTTAAAATAAACTTGATCTTCGTCAGTTCTAGCCATTTTTGTCTTTGTTAAATCCGACAGATGGAAAGACGAAAATGGCTAGTACGAGTCAGCTAGTCGTGCTGATCAAGAATATATAGGATCAGAGATATTCTTCTGCCTCTTATTTACCTTTACACAAAACCATTACACCCATTATCAATGAAAATAGAGTATAACATTATATATATTATATTATATTATAAAATACAGTTGTCGCTCCATAATTTATAAAAATCTTACAACGGAAAGAGTTGCTTATTTATATTTTTATCAAGTCATAATTAAGTCCACAAAATTTACCTTATTTATTAAAATACCAGATAATTACCAGATAATAAAAAAATTGGTTTTTTAGACATTAATAGACAAGAAAATCCATTCCTTAAATGTATAATTTGAAACTTGACAAATCTAGAAAGTAACTTTGTTATTTTGCATTTTTATTAAACACCACAAGAGCAGAGAAAAAATCTAACAATCTAACCAAAACTTGCAGTAAATATAATAAGATGAATATTAACTTGCAATAATTCTACCCGTATACGTATATTTTATGCGCCGAAGTTCCATAATTCAGCATTCTCGGGCCCACACTCTGGACAACTTATACATCTGACATGCCATCAACCAGCTGGGTTACAGCAGAGGATAGGGATGATGTCCTTTTAGCCACATATGCAGATGTCACTGCTGTGCCGACCAGGAGCCCTCTTATGGGCACTGCCACAAGAGTTACAACAATACTTGAGAGCATCAACAGCAGCAAATATGGTAAAGTTACATTTGCTACGAGAAGAGAGTCCTGTTGCTAGGCTCCACTTTAAAACACGAACATGCCCATAAATATCTCCAAGTCATTTTGGACAGAATACTGACGTTCAGCAGGAATGCCACATTGGTCCAGCATTCAGTTTTATCAAACAAACAAACATATTCAAATGCCTACTAACTCCTATATGGAACTATGCACTACAGGAGTACGGAATTGCTGTTAAAACGCATCTATGCAAAATATTATAAGAAAAATCAGCAAGGCTCCTTGGTACAAACTTACTAGGAGCATCCAGTTGTCATTATTAGGTAATGGAATTCTTGTTGATATTAAAAAAAATATATTTAAAATAAATAGTTATATTGTCCATTTAACATGATCTCAAACGGACCCATACTTAACTCATGCTCATACCCACACTCTCTTAAAGGTGCCCGAATAGTTGCCACTTGCCACCAAACAAACCATGCAACCCCAGCCTGTCCGTGTTGCTCCTTATACTACTTCTAAAATGGTTGCACACTTTTGGGCCACAAACAGTCTATTACGAAAGTATACTCACGCATTGCGCACAAATATATCCCGATTGCAAATTGAACTAGTCACAGTGCATGCAACACGTTCCCTGCTGCCACGCTCGCTGTGTGGCACCGCCCTTGCCCCGTAGGCAACCGCCCACAGGCAGGGCACAATCAAGTATCTGCCTGGGTTGCACTCGTTGACTGACTTCCGCTCTATTTGGTGCGACAAAGTAATACGAAAATTTCATACTTCCGCAAATCTTTGTTAAAGCTCACTCACAGCTGCCACGCCCACACGCCCAGACGCCTAGACGCCCCACCAGTTGACGCTAGTCGCATATTTTGCGCGCGCCCAATTATAAGCTGAAATGATGCTGCTCATCCAGTGGCGCCCCCGGCTAGACCCGGACCCGAACTCGGACCCGGAGCCGCAGCCGGACCAGTACTCAACCAGACCAACAGTGCAATCCAGCTCCATTCTCCGGAAAGTCCCCTCCAGCCAACCGATTTAACTGTTTGGTTTGTTGGCATTTCATTTAAGTGCAGCGTATTTTGTTGTCATTGTTTGCACTGTGTCCGCGCTGCTTTTGTTTCCACCCGTTGCACCCTCGGCAACTCTTTCTCCCTCACTCACTCTCTCTCTCTCTCTTTCTCTCTTTCTCTCTCTCTCTCTCTCTCTCTGTGGATTTGGACCCGCAGTGCTTGGTGCAGCCACAGCACAAATGTAAATCAGTTATTGATAGTCAAAATAATGAACGATTTACATAGACTATCGACCCGGAGCAGAGAATGCCATTCGCGCTGTTCCTTCCATTAGGACACAGGGACCGCAGCCCAGAGCTGTCTCTGATCTCTGGCAATCGCAAGCGCAATTACCAAAGCAGCTGTGTGGATTAAGGAACTCTAGAGATTTGCTAAAAGTATCAAACTTTAAGAATTTCCTTTTTATTTATGTTTAATAATAGGTAATAAAGATTTATATTGAACGTGACTAAAACTTAATAAATTATTCATTTCAATTTAACAATTTGAAAACATTAATTAATGAGATTATCAAGTTTAATTGCTCGAATCGAGAGGATTTCTCTACAATATACGAATTTTTACCCTATTATTAGGGATACCCCAAGAAGATTTACAAACATTATTGAGGCAAAGTGAAAAAAAATTACCATTATTTTATAATATAAAATATCGGCTTTGGAATCTGGAATTTGTAAAACGCGAGAGTTATGGATCATTTTAAATAAATGACGGACATACCTAAATCGATTCGGCTATTGAAGCTGAATATACATATGTACTTAATAGAGGCGGAGCTGACTCCTTCAGCCTATTACATTTATACATTTGCACAATACCAAAAAAAAAAACGCAATTGAAGAACTAAAGGCTTACGCTTTCGTTTTCATTTAGATTTGAATGCTCTTGTTAAGTCTCGAAAATTTCATAAAGATCACAATTTTAGTTTCGAAGTTATTTAAGAATATAGTTTCCATAGAGAAGGCCAAGAGCAGCCGCTGAGTAAAGTATGCAGCTTGCGGAGTGTGTGTGTGAATTTGTGATTTTGTGTATGTATATATGTGCGAATGCAAGGGGTATGAAATTTGTGTAACGACAGGTCGCAGCTGAGCTCGAGCTCCCTTAGAATATGTATGTAAAGAGGAGAGAACATACATATATTCCATATTTAAGGTCTCTATTTGATAAACAATTTCACTTACATATATACTTGAAAGGATCGGAGATGTCTCCTTCAGCCCGTTACATACATTCACACATAAATATACCCATTTTTTCTCTTTTTCCATGCAGACTGTAATACAATTCAGACTGTAATACAATGTATGGACATTTCATTCTTATCGAACTCCATTTTATTTCAATTTGTTTGCAGTTTATAATAAAATTAAGTTGTAAATAATCTTTGCAAATATTGAACTTACCTTAAAAATTGATTTTGTTTACTTACCCTGCACAGTAAAAGTCGATGGCATTTCATATTTAAGTATTTGTCAATGTTGTCCATTTTCACATAAATTCACTAGCAGCCGCCGAAACCTTTTAAGATAATCTTTAAAAAGTCTCACTCTTCTTCTGCCAGGCTGCAAATGCGGATGATTCCCGTTGTGCGTCATTTTCTTTTTCGTGAGCTCGACACAAACAATTAAGCAACGGGTCTTTAACCAAAATAAAAACACAATTTTATGCACATGCGCAAATATCATAACCGATCAGCAAAGCAGACGTGCTCCGACTAAATTGCCTCATCGAACTCTCGCCTACGCTAAGCCGGTATTCGCACCATCGTCAAAGCTCGCTAATTATAATAAATTATCTTCTGCGCTCTTCAAAATAAGCCAATAGAATGAGAATTTAACTTTCGTCTACAATTTTAAATGTTGAGCAGGTGCTCGATTTCCAAAAAGTATGAACCAAGAAACTGATACATTTTCCGATCGGATAAAGCAGAAATATTTGCAAATAACTCAATTACCCCTTATATTTTGCAACTTTAAATCGAACTTGGCGTTCACCTTAGACACTAAAGACAACAACTGTGGAAAATGTAGTTTTCCAGTTCTTACGTTTCCAGCTGTGCGCTGATCCCCACTCAGTCAGTCAGTCAGTCAATCAGTCAGTTAGGCAATCAGTCCGTCAGTCAACACAGTGTGCAGCGCCCTCAGCCGGAGCTAATCTTCATCTCATTACGAAATCCGTTTAATAAGCAAAAGCATATGCGACAACTGCAACAGCAACAGCAACTGCAACAGCTCAAAGAGGCAAATGTGTCAGCTCATAGCTGACAGCTGGACACGTGCACAGGTGAACACGTGAACTTCATGTCCGCAAAAAGCTAAGCAACCGCAGCCGGCGAACAGCGAAAGTGTGCGAAATGTAGTGCTAAAAGTACGAAAAACTAGCGTCAGCTTTTTCCATGATGTGCAGCGCTGTCCCAGCGAAAAAAGACCATGACAAGCTGTGCCGGGGGGTGGGTGGTGGGGGAGGTGCGTGGAGGGGTTTGTGTGGTATTGACTGTGGGTGTAATATGCCAAACAGAAGTCTCGGCCAACAAACTGCAACTCCAACTACGCATGAGCCATTGCATATGCACGTTCCGCACAAAAAACCATGTTGCATACTTTTAGGTGTCCCGGTGTGCTTGTGTGTGTGTGTGTTTGTGTGTGATAAAGTGAAAGCAGCGCCAGCATGAAAAACTTTAACTACTTTTTCAATTGTTTGTAAAATGCAAATGCAAATGCGGAGCCGTCGCTCGTTCGTTCCTTGGTTATTCGCTCATGTCCTGTTGCCTGCCTGCCTGCCTGTCCTTAGGCTGCCCCCTACCCCCAGCCCCCTGCCCCCCGCCAACTGTCTGCCATTTTGCTTGTTGCCCAGATACGTTATGCATACAATATTTATTTTTTTTTTGTTTGCCCTCCCCTACGCTCAGCTTGTTGTGGCATTGTTCTCTCGAACGCCCGCGCTTCGACTGCCGCTTAGCAATAAGGAAAAACATAAAGAAATGATAACGCTTTTAAGCCATTCGAATGACATTATAAGTTATGTGTGGGCATCTCTCTGTATGCCTTCTGTATACATATTGGTGTGTGTGTGTGTGTGTGTGTGTGCGCGCCTCTGTATTTTGCTTATGGCTTATTCAATTAGAAATTTATTAGCATACGTTCTGCCAGCCAACCCTTTTAACGTTTATGAATTGCGGCAGCTATTCGAGCTTTGTGATGTGTGAAAATCGCATAAAAATATGCAACAACTTGTTTCTGGCAGCCGTCCACATTGCCCTCCGAAGTATCCACGCAAACTGCTCATTAGCTCTAAGGACTTTCCTAGCATAAGAATTATCAGTGAGCTAACTTAGATTGTGGATATGACAAGTTTTGATTTTTTTGCGCTCACCAAGTTAGTAGCCCCTCTTAGAGCAACTGATAAAAAATTAAGTATATGTAACTATCGATATATGTATATACATACATCAGAAATGTTTATATCTCTTTTTGGCTTTTAATATTTATTTATATATATTTTTATGTACTTACTTACTTTTGTTGACAGTCGCTAAATAAATAAATAAATAAATATATATCTATATACTATATAGATGTATATATATATATATAGATAAAGCTGTAACGAAAACCTTTATAAAAGGCTCGCTAAGGCATGTATATATTACATATATGAGCTCTGACATGTTTCACGCAACTGCCAAATATAGCGGTCACTTCTGTGACAATATTTTGATAGATGGCTTTCAAGTGCGCAGTGTTGCAAAGGGTTTAAAAAATTAATAATAAATATGCAGTCCTCGGTAGATGGGAGTTTAAGCATTCAGCTAGTGTGTGGATGTAGTGTTTGCCTAAGACTTTCTTTGATAGTTTATAAATATAAATAAATAATTAATTACTTTTCAATAATAATAATTATAAATATATATATATATATATATAACAGATTTTTCTGCCGCTTGAATAAAACCGATTGCATCGTTACTGTAATATTTTTTACGCAAAAATATTTCGTTTAAATTATATAAATTAAAATTTTGAAAGCTGAACAATAACTTGGTTAAATATATTGTTGTAGTTTACTGGAACTCAAACAATCTTTTTTATTTTAAGCGTTATTCGATACATTTATTGTCAAAAAACACATTTAAAATTTTAAAAGGAATTACCAGAAACCATTTTTTGTTTTTTTTTTTTGAAAGATTTGAAAAGCTCTTGAATTTGATTAACTAATACAAATAACATTTATGTGCACATAATTTATTTAATTTTCCAGTCTTAATTTCTAAGAAATTTAGTGTTAACTCAGCTGTTTTGTTATTTAAATACGTAGTCATCAAGCGGACTTGATGTTAGATATGCGGGAGATCTCAATTTTGGGGCGTTACGTTACCATAAATTCTCACTATAAAATAGTTCTTTAAATATTCACAAAATTAAAGTTGCATAAGATTAATGATTTGACCTACCTTCAACATTATTATCTCCAAAGTACATTTGTTGTTGGTGCATCGGCTGTTTGCGTATTTTGTTTGTTCTAATGTTCGATGCGTCGTTTGGCAGCGCTCTCCCGACCGTTGACCACTGACCGCTGACCGCGGACCACTCGACCCTCGACAAACACCTTTTGCATGCGACTGCATCAGCCACTGCCACTGCCACTGCCAATGCAACTGCAGCGGTGACTGCTGCAGCCAGCTGTGTAATTAGTTTTTGGCGTGTTTTGCAGCAATTTCGTAAATTTCTTATTTAATGCACTCGCAAGTGGCCGACGGGCTGCCAAAAGCGTTGCGCCTAATTGCAGGCAATCATATTTTGTTTGCCCAAAAAGCAGAGGATGCGAGAGTGGGCGTGGAAGTGGGAGGCGTGGACACGGGCATGGGCATGGCCATGCAATCAAGCCATTGCTGTCAGTGGCAGTTCGAGGCACATCCTGAGTATGTGTGTGCTTTAACACACACACACACATACATGGTGTGTTTGGCGAAGGCGAAGGCAAAGGCAAAGGCAAGCAGAGCCGCTTAGCGCTTGAACTAAGCAAATCAATCAATTTGAAAGCAATTGCCGTTAATGTGCAACGCCTGTTTGGCAGCTGTCAAAAGTATGCACCCACACACACACACACTCACACACCTATACATTCCTATCTACGTAGAACACACAAATGGCACTTGGGTCCATGTCTTGGTTTATTAGCCAAAGTTGAACACAGCTTGAGTCCAAGTTTGAATTTGAGTCCCCGTTCAAGACTGTAGGTCAATGGCTGGCCTCCGTCTGGGCTGTTGATTGATGTTTTTTGAGGCAATCCGAATGCTTACACATACATGCACATACACAGCGAACAATCTAACTGTTGCCTACTTCTGCCAGCATTCAGCAGACGCCTCTGATTGATGTCTGCTGTCAGAGCTCATAATTAGAAGCGCATAACCAGGCTCCTAAATATTGGTAGACTTCTTATTGCGGGTTTTCACAAACACTACTTTCGACCGAGTGTCGACCAGCTAATAAATATATTAAATATAATTTAATTGTGAAACGGACAAGTAATAAGGATGCAAATAATCTATTTTTGAGTGACTTTGAGTGATGAATGCAACTGCTAAATACAAATGTTTGTTAGCGTAAGGGTTAGTATTGTTAAAACAAATCGAAACATCGATTAACCGATGTTAACAGCAGCGATTTTTTCCGATTTTAAGTCGATAATCCTTTTTTTATATTTCTATAAATACATAGGCTTTTTGGGCATCTTTTACCTAAACCTGAAGACGGTCTTAACAGCATCGCTGTGTTCCCAATATTAACTCGATAATTTTTTTTCGATATATCGACTCATCGATAAGCACAATTTTCTAATCCGCTGTAAACAATCGACGTTCATTTCGGATTAACATCATTAGTTAGGGTAACTGTTTATCACCTAAATTTACAATAAAAGATTTCCCAAAAACGTATAAAGCATATATCTACCGTGCACCGTACCGACTGCACGATGCTCTGCTTACAACTTTCAAAAAGCTGAGAAAGGTTTCAATGATTATTCTAATTGTGGCTCACAATTTTTTTACTCGATATTAATATATTTTTATCCTTAATATACTTTTATATACGGTGGGCTTACATAAGCACTTATTCATATAATTTTATAGTTTTATTAACAAATGGACGAACGAACAATATATTCTTTTCACTTTGTGCATAGAGTATAATAACAAGATAAACTATTTGTCTCTGGGTACCTAGGAGGGATATACCTTAACGAATATGTGACTTTTTATTCTGATTAATTCTGAATAGTTCTGATCAATCTTGATCAATTCCGAACTATTAATTTTCTTTTCGACCGACTGTTTGGAAAGAATCTCTTTAAAGCATTACACATTTTATGATATAATTATTTATGTCTGCCATCAGGGTTAAACAGAAGTTATAATAGTATAATAAATAAAGGTATTTAAAGTTAACCCAACCAAAAAGAAAATGTTTAATTATGGCCATATGAAATATTTAGTTGTATAATCTAAGAATTTGAGTTCAACTGAGTTGCTTTGATCACCGAATGTTCGTTTTCTCTCGTTGCCGTTGCCTTCACCGATGGTTTTTTGGCCTCTTGAATGGAAACAATGGAAAACAGTTGCCAGTAATTATTTCAATTTTCATTCACATTCTCGCAATAATATTTGAAAACTTTTTAGCAGCTTTCTGTGTACGTTTTTTTATGAAACATTTTTTGGGCAGGCAAAGTTGAAAACAAACGCAAAAACAAAGTTGCGTACATGAAAAAATAAAATAAAATGGCGTAAACGGAAAAGTCGACAGGGCGTGCAAAAACAACAACAAGAGGGAACAACGAGAACTGGAACAATCATTGCAAATCGACGGTTGGCTCTGTCTGCTGCATGGCTGGCTATTAAAACTGTTCACACTAAACACACACACGCACAGTGTAGTTGTTGTTGTTGTTGTTGAGGCAACTCAAGTGGCATTCAACTTAAAACATCGCGCACTCAATTTTAGTTAAGCAGCCTTTTAATCAGCAAACTGTTGAGGCAGCAACGCTTCGGCGGCTGCTGCGGCACCTTTGCCAGGCAACACGCCAAATTGCCAATTTTGCCATATCGGCAGTTTTGTGAGCAATCAATTTCGATGCAAATGCACTTGTACTTGACGACTAAATGAATGAGGCGAGGCTGCGGCCGGTGCAACGTGGCGTATGAGTAATGTTGGCAGCAGACAGCAGCCAGCAGACAGCGGACAGCAGGCAATAGCCCGTTGACGTTGGCAATGCCAATGCAGAGGAGGACGAGCACGAGACAAAGGCAGACAACACGCATCATCATCATTTACAACAGGCACAACAACAACAACAACAACAACAACAGCAACAACAGCCACAACAACGTTGCGCATTCTGTTAGGGACTTTCCCCTTGCCAAAGCTATGCGTGCGAGTCTCACAGCTGGCAGCTTCTGTGCGTGGGCATGACTTTTTAATGCGCTTTAATGGGTAAATGCAATTCGCTGCGAATTTTCCATGCACGTAGAGCAAGTCGGCAAAAAATTGTCTGTGCTTCGATTCGCAGCTCTACTTAAGATTCGGTTCATGAAATTGACTTTCACATCAATAAAGCCAGGTTTTGTGTTCAAACAATGATTAAATCTTATGGGTTTTTCTATATCTTTCTTGTTGTATTATATGTATTTTTAATTAGAAAACACGATAGAAAATTCGTGTTATTGCCGTTTCTAATGCCATTTATACTCATTTTCTATTTTTATAAAAAAAAATTCTGATTTTATGCCAAAATATATAATTTGTATTCTAAAACGGCTTGCAATAATTTAAATTTGAAAAATCTGTTTAAACTCCGATCCATGTCCAAAATTAAAATATGAAAAAGTGCATATAAAGCATAATACATTGCGAAATACACACATACCATTATATGAATGGTGGCTCTCTTGCCAACTTTGTCATTCCAGCTAGAGGGAATTAAATGTATCATTGTTATGAAACACGGTCGACTTTTGCATTTGGACTGGCTTAACGTACATATTTTCAGCTCGTTACGCGTTTTATTTAAATTGAGCGCAAAAAAATGAATAAACCAAAAACAAGCGAAAAAACAGCCAACACGTTGAATGGTCGGCCAAATAAATGAGTTAACCACATGCGTTTCGCAAATTGATTTTTAACAATTAATTGTCAGTTGCTGTTGCTGGATTTAAAACGCTTCAGAAGTGCTTGCAAATAAAAAATGCGAAATATTTAAACAAATTTCCAGAAGCATTTTTCATATTTTTATGGCCCTCCAAAGTTTAACCACACACCAATGACAACCCCCACTGGGCCACGCCCTGGCAGCAATACAGCAATCCAGCTCTATGCCGACCGAACCATTAAACGTAAGCCGTTCACGTTTAATTATTTTATAAGCCTATTATTTAAAAACAAAAATTAATTTTCAACCTTTGTGTGCGCAAATGTTTATTACGATTGTTGCTTTGTCGGCACCTATATTAATATGTGTTTGCGCCCGGATGCGTGTGTGTGTGTGTGTGTGTGGGTGTGGGTGTGTTAAGTGTTTTTGTATGTGAATTGCATTAAACTCACGCACATTGATTTCATGCCCTGTCCGTTGAGTGTTGGTATTTTAAATGCGCTTTAACTTAATTTTTATTGTTGCCGTGATTTACCCGCACTCATCATCATTATACAATTCCCATTCCCATTCCACTTTAATGCCAATTCCAAGCTCAACCTCAAGCCGCACACTGCCCCGCCCACCCCCTCTTTCCGCCCACTTCGCGGCGTGTGCATGTGCGTGTGAGTGTTGCATTTTTATTTTAATTAAAAAGTCGCCGGCTCAAAGCGAACCAAAACGATGCAGCACCAGAAGTTGAACCAGGAGAAGCTGTTCGGCGAGACGAGGGATGGGGAAAAACGGCCATTGAAATGACCATCGCCGATGCCAAATGTATTTATGGCTTCATTTTGTTGTTGTTTGTTCGCTTGTCGGTCTGTTGATTTGCCGTTCCTTTGAGACCGCGTTAGTCGACTGCAAAAGTTGCCAGTGCATTTTAATGACGTCGAGTGGCTTTGAGCTGCAGCTGTTGATTATTGGCGATTATTACCGTTCATTGCTGATCGATTAAATTTGTAATTAAAAGCACTCTCACACATTCCGAGTGACATTTGAATAGTGAAATATGTCTAATCGGTTGCTTTTTTTATATTAAGCCATCAACGCTTGTAGGCATCAGAGAAACAAAATTATTTAAGATTCTAATGAGACTAAATAAATATCCTGCTTGATTTTAAGTAAAAGTTCATTTATTTATATAAAACTAGCCTTATATTAAAATAGCTCACTGTTGTGAAGACAAGCTATGGCTTAAGCTCGAAAAGTTAAGCTTGTTAAGTTCAAATACTTAAGTTAAATCTGTTTAACTGTAGGCTGTTTTTTAATTGATAATAAACAGAGCTGTGGAAAATGGGAGCCAGGAGCGTGGGGTACTTACCAACAGAAAAACACATCAAATTATAAATTAAAAGAGATATATTATTATAATTAGGTATTTAAAGGATCACCGAGGCAGGAGAGGGGTAATTACCAAAATAAAAACGTAGCAAATTTTAAATTCAAAGTGAAATAATATTATTATTAAGTACATAAAGAGTCACCGAGGCAGGAGAGAAGTAATTACCAAAATAAAAAAATATTAAATTATAAATCTAAAGTGATATATTATAATTTGGTATATAAAGGATCCTTTCCGTTATGCCCCCATTTAAAAAAAATAAAGGAATTAAAAACATAATAAACTGGTTTATATCATAAGTGCTAACCAATATCAATACAAAAGAAATCTAAACGACGTCTGTTTATCATTTGCTTGCCTTTAAGCATAGAATTTCCTTTACATAATACAAAAATGCAGAAAGTTTTGCTCAAAAATAATCTCAAGTCCTCAAATTTCAAGAAGATTTGCAAACAGCTCAAATGAAAATCCCAACTCATTCAATTGAGCTACATTATTTTTCTCTTACTAAAGCAAAGAGAAAGCGGTTTGAGTAGGCTCAAAATAAAATATTCTCAATGAGAAAATACGAAACGCAACTATCTCTTGCTAAATCTAAAAGTACTCAATTAACTAAGAGCGTGGCAGAAATGAGTTCTATGCAATTCACTCATTTGCCACTATTTTGGAGTAGAGCAAATGGATTTACACTCACAGTTGTACTCAGACTTAAATTTACCTCTAAATGCAAAAAAAAATTAATTATTTTAAGCTCGCATTAAATTATGAAAATCTAAAATAAATAAAGCTAATAATTTATGGCAGACAAATTCAAAATCAAATTTAGTAGGTTCAAATTTAGATTGTTGTAATGTAAAAAGTCATGCAACCACATATTATTTAATTTTTAAATTTCTCCGAGCTAAGAACTGTTGAATAAATTATTGAAAAAATTTTACTGTGCCAAATTTCTTCAAAAGTCTCCAACTAAGTTTTCGAAAAATTTTAATGTTTCTTTAGCGAATTTGCCATCAGGAAAGCAACACCAAAACAAGAATCTAAATTCCTATTTGGTCGTCATTGCTGCTGTCATGTTTGTTAGAATTGCATATGAACTTCTCGAACAAAACTACAATTCTTATTTTTTTGTAAAGGTATTAACAATTGCCGATTATATATCCTATTCAAAAGTTCATGCCTTATTTTATTTTATTTTATTATTTTCAAGGTATGACCTGAAAGGAGAAAAGAATTCTTTAATGAAATACATACATATGTATGTGAGTTTTAATTTAACTATTTTTCTTAATACTCTTAGAATAGCTTAAGGAAGTAACAAATGAACTTTGAGTACAACTCAATCTCTTTCTAAAGTAAAGAGAAAACGTTTCGAGTGCACTCAAAGCCGAATATTAACACTCGAGTTACAAACAATCCCTTATAATAGTTCTCTTAAGTAAGCAAGAAAACGACTCAGAGCACAAAGAGAGTGAGAGCAATAAGTATTTGTAGTCAAGAGCTCAACACTCACTCACTGAGAGGCACTCACTCAGGCTCACATTCGCGCTCAAAATCAGAGCTCACTCATGTTGACCGTTACGCACCCTTAGCTGCACCCGTTGCCTTCGTAGCAGGCTCCGATACATTTCATTGCATACATTTCAGCGCCAGCTTGCAAATATTTCAAGCGCCGCCACATGCATGTATTGAGAAATTATTGCATGCACCCCTCTCATGCCCTCGCCCTCCCAGCACGCACACACATGCAAAAAAAAAATATAAGAGAAAGAAAATGGTAGCAATTTGCAATGATTTATGATTTTGATAAATTTTCTTCAGGTGACTTTATTATTTTTCCTAATAATGATCTATGGCTACGCGCTGCCGGCATAAAGCATTTCAACAATGTAAATGGGGCATTCAGGTGAGTTTTCTTTGTTCTGAAGACAACAAAACTGAAAGTTTTTCCATTTTCAGCTTTAAAAAACATAAGAACACGTATATATAAATATAATTGATTAAATGATTCTGCATGAATCCATTAAAGATAAATTAATTAAAAGAAAACTTATTTAAAAAAAATTATTATTTGATTTTCTTTATGCACCTATTAAAAATTTAAACAATTTCATATACTCGACTGCTTAAATTGGATTGTACGAAAATATATGTATCATCATATATCTAAATCTTTAAAAAAATTTACAGAAAGGAGTATAGATTTGAATTTAACTATTAAAATGCTGAGATTATTAATTTAGACCGTTTAGAAGAAATAACATAACAGCATTCTCTTCCTCTTTTCATGTAAGACTTCTGTACTCATATGTTCCTCTTAAGCCTACTAAAAACTATATTTCTTATTCCCACCTACGTGCATTATGTCGTGACTTGTGCCTAAGCTACAATATCCATTACATGATTTCTCCACAAAACTTTCTCTTACCGAAATGGCCAAAAATGTTCTTATTATACCGTTTATTTATAATAAATAAATAAATAATTAAAAATAAAATTGTTATACTTTTACTTTATATTTTTACAAATAAAATAATTTGTTTTATTTTTTTTTTGTTCTCCTTCATTTAACAATATAAAATATCCTTACATCACTATCATACTTATCTTTTAATAGATCAATACAAATCTGTCCAATTAAATGTCACATCCTGCGTTTGACTTAATTGTGGCTTGTGTTTGTTGTCGGTTGTCAATGGACGCAAATTTCATTTCATTAGCCAACATTCATTGGGCATTAAAAGCCATCACAATTTATTAAAACGCAACAAACATTTAAAAATCCTCCATAAACAATTTACAATAAATTCGCCAAATTTTTGGCAAGGCCACAAACTGAAACCAACACCTCGCATAAAAAAAAACAAGTAAGAACTTTGCAGTCAGGTGTAACCGACTGCGCAATACTCTTTGGCAGTATAATAACAGCTTAAACCAGTTGATTTTGTAATTTGTGGAGGCGGGAATGGGCGTGACCGAAATTGTTAGGCTCTATCTTAAGAAAAGGTCATCAAAAAGCTGTGTGGCAAATTTTGTGACTCTAGCTCTAAAATTGTGATAGATATATAGATGTTTATCGATTTGCCACGCCCCAGTGGGCGTAGCCAAAAAGTCTGAACACTTTATCTGACGCGGGTATACACGAATATATATTCCAAGGTGCAAGTCTCAACCCAATATACTCTTTTCACTTCGTGAAGGAGTATTGCAACCCTACCCCCCCAGCC
Source organism: Drosophila colorata (assembly GCA_035041545.1). Lineage (NCBI taxonomy): Eukaryota > Metazoa > Arthropoda > Insecta > Diptera > Drosophilidae > Drosophila > Drosophila colorata. Next base: position 6,394,134 of record JAWNLD010000013.1, read on the forward strand.
AGCCAAAAAAAACTTGAAATTGTAATGCAAAATTTGCCAGCCGTTTCACACGTTACAACAACAATAAAAGCAACAAATTTGCAACAATAATAAATGCATTTTCGTGTAATTGCCTAGCCACACCCCACACCCAATTCTCGACCGCGTATGGGTGGAATTTCACACCCAAAAAACTCGCTCAAAATCAAAACTTCATTGGGGCAAAAAGTTTTGGCATGTCAGCTAAAAATGTTTTAGAGCCAGCAACAAAAAAAAAATCGAAACAAGTGAGAACGTTGCAGCCGGGTTTAACCGACCGCGCAATACTCGTGCACAGTGTAATAATAACTATTATTAATAATAGTAATAAACGGGTATAAAAAAAAGCCTTTTTAACGTGGAACTTATCGAAATTTTTTTGTTTCATCCAATTAAAGAACTATTATTATTAGTATGCTTTGGGAAAAAAGCGATTTTTGTAAATTGTAGGGGCGGAAATGAGTGCAGAAAAAAAAACTGAGGGAGATATAATGATTAACCATATATACATATATATATTGATTAACCGGTGAACGTAGCCAAAAACATCTTAACTTCTTATCTGGCGCGGGTATACATGAGAATATATTCCAAGTTTCAAGTCCCATTTGGACAGACAGCAAGATGGACATAACACAAACCCAATACACACTTTTCACTTCGTGAACGAGTATACAAAAAAATATCTGAGTGTCAGCCACTAAAGCGCATAAATAATAAAATATTTGAGCTACACAAGCCACATACATTCACACATACATAGCCATTTAAGCTCCATACAAGCACAATGAAACTTGCCTAGTCAGAGCGACAAATTGCTGTGGAAAATAACAAACAACGCGACAAAAAACCACAGCAAAAACAACACCAAATGCCAAGCAACAAAAGGGAGGGCGTTTATCGCAAGTGGGCATGGTTCAATGGGCGGTGCTATTGGTTGCATTGGAGAAACAAAATATAGCCAAATTCTCTTATTTTAAATCAAATTAACTGCGCAGCACCCGAAAACCCATATGCAAATCCAAATCCAAATCCGAATTCAAATATAGTCGTAAATTAGGCTCAAACCGAGCAGGCTTCAAAAATGTTTTGTGTGCGTTTTCCGTTAGCCAAAAGCGCTTTGAGCCAAAATCAGTCACGGAAATAATTCAAAAACGCACAAATTGCAACTGATAGCAATACACAGCAGGGAAGAGGGGAGAATGGGATAGACAAGGGTTCCAAAAGCCCCACAATGTGGCAATGGCATGTTGCCAGGAATCGGTAACAGTAACTCGAAATCGCAGTAGAACCTGGACTACACTCAGGGATGAAGGATTTTGTAACTAAGTAAAGTGTTGTTCAAATCGGGCCAATTTGACAATTTCTTAGCTTGAGAACGAAATTGAGAAAAAAAATTTCTCAATGTAAGATTCAATCACAATACACATTCTACGAGACGTTTTTCTTTCAATAAGAACTTTTTACGCTATCCTTAGTTTTAGAATATTCAAGAACCAGATGTTCTTGAAATTTCAAGAAAAAAAAATGGGGTCTTAGTTTTTTTCTAAGTGTAGGAGCTGGACATCTGAACATTTGGCATGTGAACATAATTGCCTCGCATTAACTTTTAGTTTTTCGTCGTCCAATGCCAAACAACAACAGCGACGTCAACTGCAACAATCTCCGTGCGAACGCAGTGGTATGTGTGTGTGTGTGGGGTGTGTGTATGTGTGTGTGTATGTGTGTATGGTACCAGCCAACAAACCTTACATGCAGCAAATAATTTGGCAATGCCAAAAGCCTGTGTATATTTTTTGGCCAATGCGTTTTTCGTATGTTTCCAGCTCGTGTTTTATTTGCTGCCACACATTTCTTCTGCACAATTAAATTGCAAATGTGAATACACATTTACATACATTGCACATTTAATTAGCATTTTACAAATACGAAATTTGTAATTTTTTAACTGTCGAAATTAAAAATTAAAAAAAAAAATATATATATATAAAAGGAATGAAAAAGTATGAAAATCGTTGAGTTCAACCGGGTTGAACCCGTCATTGTATTTAATTTTACCACAAACGGAACCGTGAACCGAACCAGTTGCTCAAAAATCTACCAATTCTAAGCGTGAACCAAATCAAATTAAAAATTTTAAATATATAATTGCAACAATTGTTTTTGAATGAATTGTTATTTGCAAGATAAATATTTTTCTTTATTCTCTGACCTTTAATTAATTAGAATCTACTTAAATATATCATAACTCTTAATTTTAATAAATTAATAAATAATTTAAAATAAATAAAAAAAATTTAAATGAAAATTATTTAATTGTTTTCTTATGAATTTCAAATTAAATTTGTTTCAATTAATTTGAGAAAAATATAATAAAACAAAGTGCAAACCTGTAATAGTCTTAAGCTCAAGAATGACACAAATAAAGTAATCGACGTTAAAAAAATTGTTTTAACGCTTTTGAAATATGCAAATTATGTTATTGTTATACGTGTTTTGTGTTCAAACTTAAAGGATTATCCTTAATTTGTATTTAAAAAAAAAAAAAAAACTATACTAAATTATATTTTTAAGTGAAATATTTGTATATGTAAAGTTTTACTACGAATACCTTTACCTAACCAAGCATTAATGACCCAGATATTACAGGTATTTAAGTAATAAAGCAGAATCGCAATGAATTTAATTGTATATTTGTATATCAAAAACAAGCCACACGGAACCATCGATCGCTTGCTGTTTACTTTGTGCAGAACTTTCCATTTTATGCGCTTTAATGAACGCATTTCAATAATAAGCCACGCACAAAAACTATTTAATGAAGCGTCCTCCATACGGAGAGCGCTTACTTATATCACCTGCGTCGCAGATCCAGCCGCATTCGTACGTAAATACGTATCCATACGCATACATGAATGGACGTGTATGTGGGGTTGTATATATTTTGAGAGAGGCCTATCATGAGCAGAACAGACGCATTTGCTGTCCAGCAGGCTCAGCTGCGTGGACCGTGGGCTGATTAAAACTGATTTATTGCTTTAAATGCAATTTACATGCACAGAAATCGGACAGAAAGCAGAAAGGAGAAGGAGGAGACGAGCGCGTTTGCTTTTTAAGTCGTAAATATTAAACACTATGCGAATATATGTATATATAAATGTGTATATATATGTGTGTATGTGACTGTGTGGGGGAAATAAAATGTCAAGCATACGCAGTGTGCAACAAGGGCATTATCATAATGAACATTATCGGCACCAGCAACTTAATATTGGTGTATGTTGCCGTTAATTAAATAAATTACTTTGGTTTCAATGGCCGGCGATTCAATTTAGAGTCGGATTTTTAATGGATTTTCAATTTCAGCCGCTAGATGGTGGCACGCACAGAAATTTCGATTGCGAATACGAATACGAGAATACGAAAGCAGCATTTGCGGCCGGCCGCATATGTGGGCCAACTTAGTGGCAATAAGTTAAATTAGCATAAACTTAATTACCATAAAAGTGCTCGGCCGCAGTGCCAACCGGGAATGTAGCCAGATACGGGCATATACTCCGTGCTGGCATATTTCACAGCAAATCCGCAGCGCATTAAAGGGAAATACGTGGCGAAAAAATAAAAAAATAAAAACAAAATATAAAAGCACAGCAAAACAATGAAAGCAACCAAACAAGCACACAACGAACAGCGAACAGAGAACAGAGGAGCAGTCGAGCTGCCAGAGTCTGGGGATTGTGCCAATGAAGTAACGACCGCAGGGGGCGGGGGCGGGGGCGGGGGCGGGGGCGGGAGCAAACGGGGCAAGCGAGAGTGCGCTAAGTGACTGCTGTTACACATTTAGCAGCCGGATAGAAGGTAGTGTGCTGCAGCCGTAGATGGGATTGCCAGGCAATACAGTTAGAGAGCGCGTCAGGCATTTTCATATGAACAAATGTCGCTGCCACTCGTACCTGCTGCTGCTTGATCCCCAGAGCGGCCGAAAGCAGCGCAAAGCAGCGCGACAAGATAAAAAACCTGGCACACTAAATCTGCCTCATGTGCGCCAAGGGGCCACAAGCTGCACTGGCCCCGGCCAACGCGGCGTATGAGCAACGCGGCTGCTGTTGCTGCTGCCTCGCATAGGTTTTAGATTTGGATTTGGGCTTGGGCTTGGGCTTGGGATTGGGCTCGAGCTCTGGCTCGGTCTCAGGCTCAGGCATATGCAAAATAATGCACACACATTTTTTCCGTTCGCTGAATTCACTTAGACAAAGGTTTATGAAAACATTCCACTGCAATCTGTGCACGCATTTCACTCTGATTTTTATGAAGGCTTTTAAATTAGTGTTTATGGCAGCAACAGCTCGAAAAAAAAAGGAGAAAAAAAGAGAAAAAACAGCAGCCTAAAGGGCATTGGGCTGTAATGCGTATGCAACCAGATTCGAGGCTGGTTGGCCACTTAAGTGATTGAGTGTGTGCAAAGGCAACAGTCGAATGGGAATTGTGCAGAACCGACCCCGCACTGATTTTGTGATCACAGCTAAAAGGATGCACGTGTGAAGTAGAAGTTGTACTGATATATTTACAGGTTTCCTCCTTGATAAAGTAACGCGTATTTGCATATATTTATCTTGTCGTATTCAATCATTTCGATGTGGCATGTATACAAATTCTTAGGATAAACTTTTCAAGAAAATATACAAGCATTGATGAAATAAGATTTCTCATTTGATTGTTAGCATGCAATGCAAATACAAATTTATTTAATATTTGTTTTGTAATATAAGCAACGATTTTCACATATCATATGACAGGGATTAAACACATTAGCCATTTTACAACTCAACCGTTTAATACCCGCGTTAAAGTTTTGATTTTTAGTAAGATCCCAAACTTAAAACAAATGAGATTCCCAAAAAAAAACTAGACATATTAAAAAAAATTTTAATAATGAATTTATTAATATTTATTAATACAAAACAAAAATTAGTAATATATTTATTAATATCGATTATTAAATCAATATTTTTTTGTTTTTAAAAAAATTGCTACGCTGGTTAGTATTTAAAATTGGTAAAAGCTATCCTGCATCTTAGTTTAAATATGTTGATATAATACACTATGTTTTAATTTAAATATAAGTCAATTAAATGAGTAAAAACGTAATCAACTGAGATACTTACCCAGACCAGGGTTTGTTATTGTGTAAAACAAGGCTAACGTGCACAAGCCAAGCAAAAAAATTGGTTTGAGCCGTAAAATAATCTACGAAAAAAGATTTACAGCTTTATTTAACCTGTTAATATATAAACTGTATGCTTCCGATAACATTAGCAGTAGATAATGAGCTACATAATTTGTATTATTAATTTGTGTTTTTAAATTATTATATTATACCTTTATTACAAGATGTTCAACGAATATCATAAAATTATTGTTTTTAACTTAAGTTACATACAAAAAATTCGATCGTTAAGGATCATTAACTTTGATTTAATAAAATTGAGTTTTCATATTTGTGCAGCTTGCAAGTAACAATGAATCATATTTATTTAAATTCCCAAAACACTATCTGCTAGTGCATTTATTTTGAGCATTTTAACAGCGGGGCATATCATTAATGCCGAGTTTTTCAACAATTTTATCTGTGCTGAGCATAAAAACTGCAAGTTAATTTCAGGCAACACTTTATGTGGTGCAATTTGAAAAGCAGTTGCATTTGGCTGGCCAGGGCTGTGCCAGACAACAACAACAGCGACAACAACAATACATTTGGTGAGCAATAAATTGAACAAGCAGCCACCTACTTTAAAAGCATTTACAGACCTTCAGCCCAACGTGGCCTTCTCATCGGTACCACCCAGCCAGACTCTGGACAGCCCAGCAGCAGCACTCAGGCCACGAGTCTGCTAAAAAGATACCGGAAATGTTACAGGAAACAAAATGACTTAATGGCCGCGATTGCCACGCCATTGCAACATCGTGGACCGGGCCGCAGGCTGCAGGCTCCAGGTTTCATGGCTGGCCATTCATTGCAGCGACTGAGGTCAGCGAAAAAATATAAAAGCATATCCAACACCAGAGCGCCGAAGCTGAGGTGCACTTACAAAGAACCATGGATTCAATGCCCGGCCAAAGTGGAAAGTCGACCACGACCCATATGATCCTGTCGTTTGGCTACGCAGGTAAAGCAGTCAGGTATAGGTCCAAACTAACCAAAGTCGAAAATAAATGTAACTTTTAATGTCATCACAAGTCTCTATTTTTGTTTATTCACAGCTAATTGAAATTACCAATATAAGCAAAGTAGGTAAAAATGGAACAAACTTTTATCGCTTTCAATAAATAAAAATTAACGGTAATACGATTCACGGTTAAAACCATTGCATTAGTTTTAGATTACCCTGGATTTATTTTCTATATGTATTTAAAAAATTATATTTCCCAAATTAATAACTTATTATTTAAAGAAATAATTTGATTGACCGTTAAAAAAAATTAAGACTCAAAATATCAAAACGCATTATTTTTTTATAAATTTCAAATAACTAAAATGTTTTCAGTGAAACCCGGCGAATTAACAACCTATTTTTCATAAGGCATTGCGACCTTGGAAAACAGTAAAAAAAAAAACAGATTTATGTTCGACTATTTTGCATCAATTGACTTGACAAGTAAGAAACAAATTGGAATTTCGGGTTCGAGCCGATTTGGTTAAAAGCCGGCTTACGGACTTTACCTATTCTAAAAACAGTCTTTCTAGAAAATTTTAAAAATTAAATACAAATAAATTTTTTATTTAATTATTTTTTCTTCGGTTTTTGAACTAAAACGATCATTTATGTTCTGCTACTTATATCTGTTAGCAGATAACCTGTTAATCCTGTAGCCGTGAACAGCTCTCTTTTCGAATAACCAGCCATTTCAACTTCAACTTAAAAATCACCTTCCATATTGAGATTCGTATGCTTTTATAAAAATCACATTATAGCGGTCCTTGTAAAATAAGGTAGTTACTTCTTTGTGAAGGACTTTTAATTTATCGCTCGAAGCAGAATACAGGCATATGGTTTATTAAATGCATATGCTGAAAAATAAATGCATGCAAATAACCCCATAATTAAAGAATACTCCAGGCATGTAATCCAGCATCAAAGTAATGAACTGTGAATGAACTAACTGTTGAACCCCCAAAGGCTTTACATTACTTTTACATTATCAGAGCTAGTTCGGAGACACTTGCAGTTTGTGCAGCAGGGACACACACACATGCACACTCACACATACACACACACGCACACGTCGTTGCAATAGTTGTGACTTTCTTTGTGCCAAAACATATTTCTAATTAAATTAATTAAGCGAAGCGAGAATGTAGCGTATGCAAGCCAATTAGTGGAAAATGCAAATTAAATGTCTGGCCGAGAGTGGACACTAGACTGCGGCTTGTCGCAGGACGAGACAAGGACACCCCGTGCAGAGGATGGCCCGCCCACTTGGCCAGCAATCCAGCCACATTTCAAATATATAATATAAGTACCACTTACACTCAGAGTAAAAACGACTGTTCACTAATTTATAGTGTTGTACAACATACTTAAGTTGACAACTTTTTACAATCCCAAAAATGTTTAAGTGTAAAACTTAGATACAATATTCAGCCTAAGAAACCTTGTACTTCTATTAGGAATGTTTTACGGCTATTATTTGTAGGTAAACTATTTTGTAGTGATGTCAAAAAAAAAATCGAAACATCGATGAATCGATGTTCACAGCAGCGATTTTTCCAATTTTATCAATTAAAAACTTAAAAAAAAATCAATCTTCAAGATAAAGCTTAAACCGCCGAAAAGAACGGGAACTTTACTTCAGTAATGTTAAAAAAATCGAAACATCTATGTATCAATGTTTACAGCAGCGCTGTTTGCCAAAATGAGCTCGATAATCTCTTTCCGATATATCGACAGATCGATATCGATGTATAAAATCGATGTCCATTTCGGATTAACATCCATGGTATTTTGTAATAGCTTCATTAATTTGTTTATGCAACATTACCGGTTGATTGCAACTTAAGAATATTACAAAAAATGTATCTTAAAATTGTAAGGGTACGAATTTTATACCGCTTACCCATTAATTTATTGCAATGTTTTTCTCTGGGTGTACTGGATATTGTCTCTGGGCATCGTTCCACTCTCTAATGTCCGTGGGTCTTTGTTCGGCACTCGGCAATAATTGCGTTTAGACATGTAAGCTTTTGTTTTACAGTTGTCCTTGCTCCTGCTTGTATTCCCCCCGTGTACGTGTTGCTGCATGGGAGTGTGTGTATGTGTGTGTGTGTGACAATGTTAATGACAGCATAATTAAACAAAACAAACAGCAGACTAATAAAATACTTCTACTACATGTCGCTCACGGCTACCTTGAAAACTGCCCCCAGTCAGCCCCCGTTTAGTCGAGTAAAGTCTTAATAAAAGCAGGCAAGATACAGCCATATGGTATGTACAGTGGTGGCCTTATAATTAGGAACAGCTGAGAATCGACGAATCCAAATTCAATTGGTTCGGATCAGACTGGATCCTCGCATACCATAAAGACCAGTAGGCTGCATTTTCATGTTACGGCGTTTGACCCATTCGTCGTTTAAATTAAAGAATGGATCAGGATTTGTACAAAAATATTTTGGAGCCTTATCCATTAGTTTGTATACAGGATAACGATCCTAAGTACACGGCTAGAAGCGGCAAAGCACGGTTTTTCGCTGCAAATGTTAGTGTTTTAAGCTGGCCTTCACGGAGTCCCGATTTAAATTCCATCAAGAACGCCTGGCCAGACGTTAAGCAAGATTTAAAATATAAAACTTACAAAAATTCCGATAAATTAAAAAATGTAAAAGAAATGTGGAAAATATTACAATAAGGCGATGTCAGGACTTAGTCACTAGCCTTCCGAAAATATGCAGTGCTTTACTCAAATCCGACTAAATATTTAATTTTAACAATCAATTAAAACTTACTTTTTGCTTGTTACTATTAATTTTTAATATATCAAGCAAAAACTTTAAGTGTCCTTAAGTAGTTGCTCAAGCTAAAATTCGTACATTTTATGTTGCTCTTTCTATTTCAATAAATATCTGACTTAAAGGTTCATAAACATAATTAGTTTTAATCAAAAAGACTGTCCCTAATAATGTGGCCACCACTGTATATGTATATGTTTATGTACATATGTACCTGTAGTTATTACCCTCTTTTGCTAACTGCATGTGTATATGATTCTTCGAATGCCTTGCATGCCGATTTAGTTATTTATGCACAAAGTTCAGCACAAAGGGTAACGGGTCGAGATATGGTTAGGTCCACCTCCTATGTGGGCCTACAAATTTCTTACCGAAAGCAAAGTTTGTCTTTATCTTTCGCTTGAATATTCAACCCGCATTTCGTTCATTCTTAAATTGGCCTAATTTAATCAATTCAGTCAACACAAATTATAAACTTTGTCATGATACCACGACAAATCAAATGTACACAATATACACATACATACACATATATATGTATGTACATTGTATGTATGTAAATATGGTTTATGGTATTAAAGAATCTAGAAAATTAAGCAAGCAAAAACAAAGCACATTCAATGTAAATTATATTAGTATTGAAAGAAGCTCGTGAATTAATTAAGCAATATATTATTATTTCATAAAATTTAAACAAGTAAGATGGCTCTAGTCGGGCTCAGACGGACACTATTTACTTTTTGGGGTCGGAGATGCTTCCTTCTGTCTGTTACATACATTTGCACAAAACCATTTTCAATGGGTTCAATGGCATAAATCAACCTACTGACAAAGAGAGGGATATAGCGAAAGTGAACTCTGTAAACGGTGTCAGCCATTGAGTACTAAGAGCAAAGAGATAAATTCCAAATACTCAATGGAAGACAATTAATTTTGATCCTCTTATGTGTGTGCGTGCACTGCAGGCTGCAACTTCCAGGGAGAGCGCCCACTGTTAATGATAGTGTGAGTGAGAGACGCAATTCTTAGGCATGCATCCAGCCGTGAGCGTTAATGCTAAGAGCGGCCATTGTGGTTGTTGTGAGCAAGGGGAGCTATGTTAACTGCGTGCTGCTCTCAGCTGCGATTGTAGTGCGAGTGCCGGCTTGACATTGGTGCGACAGTAATGGGATGATTTAGTCTCTGTGCGTTTGCGCTGTCGATCGGTCGTGTTCTGCGCGTGCGCGTGTGTATATAAAAGCGATTGCTGTGTGGCGTGTGTGTTCATTTAACTTCGATTTATCCGTGTTAACCCGCGTTTGAGAAAGAAACCGGGATTGAATATTTAAAGGATTTAGTACGTGTTTTATTTCAAAATCTAAAATATTTCAAAAAATTTAAATTTTCTCAAACTCAGCATCGAGCAGGCGTATTAATTAAATTTCCTTGCATCAATACTAAATCATTTACACACATTATTGAAAATGCATTCTTGAATAACTTCTGAGTTTACAGAACTTTAATATGCAATCTATAGGTATATAAATACCCGTACCTCTTAATTTATTTATTCTTTTTTTCTGGGATTGGAAATGCTCCTGATATGTGTTTACTAAACGAGAAAACACAAAAACCGGGATTAAAGACGGTTTTAATGGATTTCAATAGAAGTCGAAAATGTTTTAAATATTGTGTATTTGAGTATAATAATAAATTAATAATAATAATAATAATATATTTCAAGACTCTAGATCTCATAGTTTCTGAGCTCGATGCGTTTATACAGATGGACGGACAGACAAACATGGCTATCTATGCAGCCCATCAACCTGCTAAAGAATATATATATATTAAAGTATCGGAAATGCTTCCTTCTGCCTTTTAAATAACTTTACGCGCCCATCTCTACTTTCCTCAAATTGAAATAACTTGATGTTTGATATGATAGTTTCATGCCTTATTAATAATAATGTATAATACATGTGCAAAACTGATCATTAATATAATAAGAAAACTCCGAAATTTTAATTAAATAATATTATTGAACAAAAACTAATATTTTAAACTGTTTGCAGGTCTATTTATATATTCTACTTATTATAATTTATGCAATAATGATGAACTGTTCTGACAAAGTGCATTATTTTATGTGCTTAAACAAAATGAAAATGCGTGAAAATGTTTACCAGACTCCATCAAACTGCAAAGGGTAAGTGGAAGTGTGAAAGTAGCCCTTATTACGTGCACATTTTCAATTTACAATGTTCGCATGAATTCTGCAGATTTATCACATCAATGCGCAGCTTTTCGTTGACGCGGCATTTGCCCGCATTTAGATGCAGTTGGGCCTCCTCCCCTCGCTCCCTCCCCCCGTTTATTCCACTGGCAGTTTCAAATGGCAAATACGAGGGTCGAGTGTGTCAGCTGCTTAAATATTTGACAATAAAATGAGCGCAAATAGCGTGCAAAATTATTTGCACTGCCGCCCGCTGCTCGATATAAAAGCGGCTGCAAGTGCAGAGGCGACGAGGCATTAGAAACTCAGCTAACGAGATGCAGTCGATCAAGGGAACCCTCCTACTGCTCACGCTGTGCTTAAGCGCCGGTGGCATCTGGGCCAAGCCCAGCTCTGCCATCTTTTCGGACGTGTGGGGCGATCTGGCGGATGGGGGCAAGAGCATCATCGATGGACTGAGGAATGCAACACAGGACGGCGCTGCCGTTGGCAAGGACATCTTCGACCATCTGGACAGCAGCAAGGGCAAGTTTTTGAATGACATCAGCCAACTAGGCGAGGATCTGTCCAATGCCATCTCCGAGAGTTTGGCTACGGGCCTGAAGGACCTTGCGCAGAGCTTGACGGGTAATATTACTGCGCTCAAGGGAAAGATCGATGCGGAAAAGAATATCATCAAGAGACAGGCCCTTAGCAGCGGACTCGCAGCGCTTCTGAAACTCAGTTCAGTGGCCAATGAGCTGGAGTCCGCACTCTCCAACCTCACCCAGAAGATAAGCGAAAAGGTTAACAGCCAGTTAAATGAAGCGCTTATCGGCTTGGTGGAATGGGGCAAGAGGCAACTGGAACGCGTGGACGAAGGCACCGATGGAGCCGGCCTACCGCAGGCAACCGAGATTATCAATCAGGTAATCGAACGGTATACCAAAAGTCTGGTCGCCGCCCTGGAGGAGCTTGAGGTTTTGAAGAGCCGCTTCGAGGAGCAGTTGAACGACAAAATCAGTGAATACAGCGGCTACGTCAATGGACTTATCGATGCCATGAACAAATGTTCCATTCTAAGCACTCTTCGATGCCGATCTAATATCGAGGAAGCGATAGAGAATCTGCGCAATGCTGCAAATGAGCTGCAGGCTCTGCTCGACAAGGGCAAGGAGCTGATCAAGGCTGGTGTGTACGCCTCTGATTCCATTGCCGCCCTCTTGAAGCAGCTGGCCAAGGACAAGCTGAAGTTGGAACAAGACCTGGACGACATTATTAAGGACAACGAATCAACTACGGCCAACTCGACGACCTCCGGCGGAGACTCCACAGAGTCCGACCAATCGTCATCTGCTTCCGATGGAGCCTCAACGGAATCCGACGATTCCGCGGGCGAATCCGATAGTTCATCAGGCTTAGCTTCCATCCTAGGTGGTCTGTTGGGCAAACTCAGCGATGGCAGCAAGAGTCTCCTTGAGGGACTCTGGAATGCAACGGTGGTTAGCAAAGGCATCGTGGCTGGTCTGAAGGGAGCCTTTTTCGATGAGGTGTCCCAACTGGGGAAGACCTTGTCGAATGCGCTCTCCGAAGCTTTGATCACCGGCCTTGCGGATCTAACGCAAAACTTGCAGGGCAACATTACAGACCTTGAGGGAAGGATCAAAGCCGAAAAGAACATCTTGAAGAAAAAGGCACTGAACAACGGGCTGGCAGCGCTTAAGAAACTCAATGCGACGGCTGTCGAGCTGCAATCGGCACTGGCCGAGATTAGCCTCAAACTTGGCGCGTCACTTAACGGCAAGATCGACGAGGCGCTCGAGGAGCTGTTCGAGTGGGGAGAGAAGCAGCTGGACCGTGTGAATAAGGGAACCGATGGGGCTGGGCTGCGGCAAGCGGTCGACATCGTAAAGCTAATCACCGAACGCTACACGCAGAGCCTGCTCGGCGCCCTGAAGGAGTTTGAGGTCCTCAAGAGCGAATTCGAGCTGCAGGTGAACAACAAAATTGGCGAATACAGTCGCATCGCCAGGGCGCTGATTAACAACATGAACCAATGCCTGCTGCGACCCATCAGCGGCATTCGCTGCCTGACCATCACAGAGCAGTTGGCGGAGAGGCTGGACAATGCCCAAAATGAGCTGCAGAGTCTGCTGAGGAAGAGCAAGCAGATGCTGAAGGCCGGTGCGTACGCCACTGAGGCCATTGCGGCCCTACTGAAGCAGCTGGCCAAGGATAAGCTCAAGTGCGAAAAGGACCTGGACGGAATCATTGAGGAAAACCCAAGCGAAAACGAAACTGACGCAACAACGGCAGCCGATGAAAGTTCAACGGCGGCCGATGAAAGCTCAACGGCAGCCGATGAAAACTCAACGGCAGCCGATGAAAACTCAACGGCAGACGATGAAAACTCAACGGCAGCTGATGAAAACTCAACGGCAGCCGATGAAAACTCAACGGCAGCCGGCACGGCGGCGGGCCTGAAAACTCAACGGCAGCCGATGAAAACTCAACGGCAGCCGATGAAAACTCAACGGCAGCCGATGAAAACTCAACGGCAGCCGATGAAAACTCAACGGCAGCCGATGAAAACTCAACGGCAGCCGATGAAAACTCAACGGCAGCCGATGAAAACTCAACGGCAGCCGATGAAAACTCAACGGCAGCCGATGAAAACTCAACGGCAGCCGATGAAAACTCAACGGCAGCCGATGAAAACTCAACGGCAGCCGATGAAAACTCAACGGCAGCCGATGAAAACTCAACGGCAGCCGATGAAAACTCAACGGCAGCCGATGAAGACCCAACGACATCCGAGGAATAACCTTCGATAACACACATTGCATCGTAAACACATTTGAATCAAAGGACTTTAGCATAATCCTGGTGGTGGGTCATTAAGATCAGCATAATAAAAAAACCTGTACTCAATGCAAAAATCAATCGATTACCTGCATGAATGCAGTCACATTTTCTTTGCGGTTCACTCGCTTCGTCTGCATTTCTCTTTCGATTTTCGTTTTCATTGCAATTATGGCGCCATTCACCGTTTGCCGCTTTAACGGGAAAGCATTTTCCGCTGACCCAAGCGCAACGTGTGCCGCCTGCTTAACTGCATCGGCACCGTTGCCAGTGTCCATTGATTTACCAGGGCAATGGCAATCGCGGAGCATTAAGTCATTTTGCTTCCTGTTACATGTCCGGAATCTCCTTTTTTTAGTGGCGGAGGGTTTCCCTAGTGGGCTATAGATAGAAACTGGTTTCGGTTGCAAAAGGAGCAAGGAGCAGTTGGTGGTTTCTTTTTTTCCGGTTTGACTGCAACTTGGCAAATTTATTGGCAAGCAAATATGCTTTTCTTTCTTGGCCGGAAAATTCATACGAAAAATTTTTCAGCACCAAAAATATTATTATATTATATTATATTATTATATTATAGAATTGATCGAATGAGAATTAATTTGATAATATTTGCATGTTTATGCGTTTGGAATTAGTGTAAATAAATAAAAAAAAAAAAATAAAAAAAAAAATAATATTTATATTGTAAAATATAAATAAATTTAATAAATGAGGAATATTTAAAAAGTCGGCCTATGCAAAGACCTACTTTTGTTCGATCAAGTTTTATAATAGGTAATAATGTTCATCCAATAAATTAGCCTCATGGCTGTCCAACAGATGGACTGTAGGTCCACTGCATCGAAGAGCCGTGTTAAGAGTAATTAACTAAAAAGTGGCATTTGTAAACCAATCAATATACGGTTTCTATGCTAGCAACTTTTTACATTACAAAACTTATACCGATCTACGGTTTGGAAACTAAGTTGGTCTTTTATTTAATGAAAACTTTTTGTTAATACATATATAATTTTTTGCAACATTATGTAATGCAGTTTTCATAAACTCCAGTAATAATTAAAAATTTCAATATTAGCATTTCATTAGGTAACTTTATTTAAATCCTTTTTTTATTCCCTGAACCAATTGAAAATGGGTTAAAAAAGTATATATATTCTTGGTCAGTATCACTAGCCGAGTCGATTTAGCCATGTACGTCTGCCTGTCCGTCTGTCCCTCCGTCTGTCTGTCCGTCTGTCTGTATGAACGCATCAATCTCAGGGACTACAAGAGCTAGAGAGCTGAAGTTATAATTTTTAAGCTCGTATATACCATACGCCGAAGTTTATTTCAAATGATCGATAGCTCGCTCCGTTTTCTTATTATCAGTATTTATTGATTTTTTGACCCAGTTTTTCGAGCATATCTCAAAAACTATATGGGCTTAAACCACCAAATTTACTTTAATATTTTTCCATATAATATACGCACACTATGAATGTTTAGTTTATGCAAAGATTTGAATGCTCTTGTTAACTGCTGAAAATTTCAGAAAGAAATTATTCAAGAATTCATTTTCCATAGTGTGGGCCAAGCGCAGCCGCTGAGTAAAGTGCGCAGCTTGCTGCGTGTGTTTGTGTGTGATTTTGCACTCTCGACTAAAGCCGTTTTACTTGTTGTTTCAGAGTCTGGTCAAATGCAACAACGCCCTTCTATGCGATTTTCATGAGTTCCGATAAGTTTCCCATGTTTTTGTTTTATTTTTAGTTAAGTGTTCATATAGTGCATTATCTCTCAATATTTTTTTTGCGTTCGATTTTTATGGGCTGACTTTTTCAATTCTCGCTCTCTCTCCCCCCCCCCCCCCCCTCTCTCTCTCTCTCTCTCTCTCTCTCTCTCTCCCTCTCCCTCTCTCTTTCTCTCTCCTTCACTCTCTCCCTCTCCGGAAATCTGCAAGTTTTCTATTATAAGTTTTTGTTATATATTTACTGGTCAAATGCAAACGCCCTTCTATGCGATTTTCAAGAAGTCAGATAAGATTTTGTTTTGAAATTATTTTTAGTTAAGTGCTTAGAGTGTTACATAGTGCATTACCTCTCTTTCAGTTTTTTACATTGCCTTCTATTGACTGACTTTTCCACTCTCTCTCTCCCCAATCTCTCTCTCTCTCCCCAATCTCTCTCTCTCTCCCCAATCTCTCTCTCTCTCCGTCTCTCTCCATTTCTCCATCTCTCTCTCCACATCTCTCTCTCTCTGTCACCATCTCTCTCTCTCTCCCCATCTCTCTCTCTCCACATCTCTCTCTCTCCCCCACCCTCTCTGTCTCTCCCCGTCTCGCTCTCTCCCTCTCTCTTTCTCTCACTCCCTTTCCATCTCTCTCTCTCTCTGCATCTCTCTCTGTCTCCCTCTCTCTCTCTCTCTCTCTCTCTCTCTCTCTCTCTCTCTCTCTCTCTCTTCTTCGCTCTCTCTATGGAAATCTGCAAATTCTTATACCCTGAACCCATTGAAAATGGGTATAATGGTTTTCTGCAAATGTATGTAACAGGCAGAAGGCGGCATCTCTGACCCCATAAAGTATATATAGTCTTGGTCAGAAGCAATAGTCCGTCCGTTGGTCTGTCTGTTATCTGTCCGTTTGAGTCTAGAAGAGATAGAGAGCTGAAGTTGGACTTTGTAAGTTCGTGTATACCATATACAAGAGCAGCCGCTAAGTTAAGTGCCCAGCATGCGGCGTGCGTTTGTATTATGTGATTTTCTGAATGTATGTATGAATGCAAAAGGGGTTTAAATGTTTGTAACGACAGATTGCAGCTGGGTTCAGGGTATCTCGTAGTCTGGCGTGCCCGATTGGAGCGCTCTTATTTGTTTTTTTAAGAGATTAGCAATACTTTATAAAGCTAAATCTAATACTTGAATAAAAGATAATAAAAGAGGGGAATATCTCATTTGACAATTGATAAGTTTGAAAATTATTTAATTTCTCTGTAAGGGATCAAAAGATTACTTCATTACCTTTGCAAAAATTTTAATGTCATTTTGTTGCACATTTATTTTGAACTTTGAATGCATCCACAGTCATAACAGGAATATAATTAGTTACGTCAGTTGTTTAATTGATTTTCATTGTTTTCTGTCGCTGCAATTTATTACAGTTCCTAACACCTAATTAAATATTTATAAATAAATTAAACATTTGCGTGTATGTGCACAAATATTAGAATGCAGTTATCTGACTTATTTACATCCGCTACAAAACCTTTATTTAAGCAATTAAATACATAAAATAAAAGGTACGTAACAGACGGAAGAAAACTTAGATGCATGTATAATCTATCTATATAAAAGGAAATTAATTGCAAAGCGACTTTATGTAAAGTTTAAATTTTAATACATTTCGCATTTTATACTTACATATGTGAAATTTCCCCTAATTTGGCAATGTGTGCTCTTGTTTATGTATATGTATTAGTGTACTCTAGTCAAATCCTGTCGACTTCCGCATTCTTACCTATTAAGTAATGCAATTCACTCTAAATATTTCTCCGTATTTTTCTCGTTGAGTGCTTCACGTTTCCCCTTCTAGCGCTGTTCATTAAACTGTGCTAGATTTGTATATGATTTAACTATAATTTGTGCCATAATTTTTTATGGTTAAGCTATACAAGCCTACAGAGTATTTGTGATATTATACAAAATTTGTGCTACAAGCATATGAAGCCAGCTGTTATAACAGATTGAAGCCACAAAGTGTCCGCATAGACATTGTATGACTTTGTGTTATACGAGCCTTTAAAGTATTTGTGAACTTAAAACCTCCATTGGATTGTACATGTGTGTTGCCAGCAGATGGAGAAAGCTGTTATAACACTTATTAGCCAATGCGCACACACAAAATTATTTTCGACAATGACTTTCACGTGACTACATTTGTGCTACTGACAGACGGAGCTTTCATGACATGTGCTTTTATGACATGTGCATGCCGCAAAGTGTATTCCAGATGTAAGAATTTATGTTATACGAGCACGAACTTGCAAAATAAACTTATACATTTATGCTACTAGCATATAAATCGTTATATGTGTTATCACAGTGTCTTATATAGCTCATATACTGTGTTATACGAACTTATAAAGATTTTCCGAAACAAATATTATTATTATTTTTATAGTTATTATTTTTCTTGTTATAATAATTAATATTTTTATATATTTTTTAAATATTATTGTTACCGAGTCCATTTCGATGGTGTTGCGGATTCTAGTTTGTTATGACAGACATTTATAACAGCTTCAGTAGCACAATTTGTATAGCCTTCACTAGCTATACAAAACTTGTATACACACTTATTAGTTAGAAAGTATACTCTACAAAATGAGGGGTACCCATAAAAACCCCAGGCAGACTCTGCAATTTTTCGGTTTTGCAAACATGCATTTTTTATTGACTGTAATGTATATTTAAACAAGTTCCCTTATTGTTGGGTATGTTTCGTTACTTATCAACTACTGAGCACTATTACTAGATACTGCTTTGTATAAATATCGTTTTAATTGTTTAGTAGACGCTTCATAAATTTTGCAGTTGCTGTTCAAGCAAAAAATATACAAATATGTGCGAAACTTTGAAGCATTTAAAAATTCGTTTGAGTTTATTGTTAATTACTTAGTATCTCTGTTACTTGACCATAATATGAGCTACGTAAACAAGTTTATCCTTTGTTTATTTTATTTTATTATTATTTTTTTGGTGCTTAGCTCGAAGGTGTTGTGAAAAAAACGGCAAACATTTTGCAATTGAAAAATGCATTCGTACGTAGAACTAACAGTACTTGGGGATTGTAATTATTTGTTGTTTAACATTGATCGCTTACACTTACACTAAACTTAGGCTAACAGTTTGACTTTATTATTAGGAATTTTGAGAATTTTGCATAGGAATAATTTTGTATAAATACCAGTTTGAGATATATTTTAGGATGACCAAAACAAGTGACCAAAGTTATTCGTTATTTCAAATGCTACTCATATAAATAAAAATAAAAAATTAATTCAAATAAATATAGAAATCATATCATGGAAATTTGAAGAACTTTGAGAGTACTATTTGTTTGATGGACTTTTTAATTGGTTTTGGAAATCTCTCAATTATTTTCGTACCTTGATATGACATTGAGCAAAGTGTAGTGGAACAACCGCACTGAAGCACAACCGAAATACTAAAACCTATTCAAATTATTCAAGCTCTGCTTTCCTCAACTAATTGGCACAAACGCAAAAGATCTGCGCGGGACTCACGAGCGTTCCACATCGCCAATCAAATCAATTTCTCAGTGGTATTCCACACGCGCTATGGGAACACCCATATCATCCAGCTCGAAGACGATCATTTTGCGTCTCCTGAGCACATTGGCCGGAGGCGGCAACTGCCTGGTCTCCGTCGTCGTCGTCCTTGTCGACGGGGTTTGCATTGTAGTTGCTTTCAGCGGGTTCTGCACTCGGCTGTTGCCATGGAGCAGCTGCTTTGGGGGCTTCCTCGTTGTCGTCGTCGTCTGCCGTGTCGTTGCCTTCGGTTGTTGTTGCTGTTGCTTCGTTGTGGCACTTGCTTGTGCCTTGACTTCCTTCTCCTCCTTGCCCTCCTTGCCCTCCTTCCCCTCCTTCGACTGCTGGGCATTCAATTCTCGCATCTGCTGTAGTAACTTTGGTTTCTCGTTGTGCTGCTGCGCGGTTTGGGCA
Organism: Drosophila colorata; assembly: GCA_035041545.1. NCBI lineage: Eukaryota > Metazoa > Arthropoda > Insecta > Diptera > Drosophilidae > Drosophila > Drosophila colorata. The sequence goes on from JAWNLD010000013.1 coordinate 6,413,923, forward strand.
CTTGGACGCTTGGGCAGCGTCGGCAGCGCGGGCAGATCGCAACGCTGTCGCAGGTGGCGGTAAACTGCATCCACGCGCTGCACCAGGCGGTTCACGTACTTGGTCGTGGTGCGGTCCAAGATTGAGGGCGCCTTGATGCAATCGTTGCCACCGAACTCACAAACCTGCGCAGCACAAGAGAAAATGGTTGGAGTAAATACATACACAGAAAATAAAATTGCCAAACTAAAGTAAGTTTAAAGTTAAATTAAAATTAAATTAAAATAAATTAGTTCGTACTAATATTCCATAATCGAGTATGAGTCGGAAATTATTAGATTAAGTAATAAATTCTTAGTTGAAATCCAAAATACTAGATTTTTGTGAGAGAAGACAATTTTACTCTCTCGGCTGCAATGTTGGGATAATCGGTAATTTAACAGCAGAACATTATTTAATTTTGTCATTAGATGTGCGATATACCATTTATAACATTTAATTATGAAGATGATACAAGATACAGCAAGTGAAAAAGAGACTGCCAGCCAATTTTGGTGGCTAGCAGACAATACTTGAAACAAGTCAATTTTCTTAATTTTATTTTACCCCCAAAAATTAAAAAAAAAGAACTACAACAAATTTAGTTATACACAGGAAAAATGGGTAATCGGTTTTCACCCGCGTCAGCTTATGATTTTCTCCCGCACTCGTAAATCACAAACCACTCATTACAAATACAAATTAAATAAACGGTAACAAAAAAAAACAAATTTTAGTTATTCACAGGGAAAAGGGCATTCGGTTTTCACCCGCCTTAGCTTATAACTTTCTACCACACTCGAAAATCGAAAAAAGAAAATATAAACAACAAATTAAAGTGAGTCTTGCGAGGCCCGACTATGTGATCCTGTATCCTGTACCCATGCCAGAATTGATAGACATTAAAATTTGTGCAAAGAGTGCAATATTTGCTGATTATAGCTTCAATGTAATTTTTACATGCTCAAAAAACTGTCGAAATCTTTGTTTATCAGGAGTTTTGATCAATTACTATTCTGGGGCTTATAAAATTTTTTTTACACATTTTACAATGTGTGCAACACCAAGATACTTCCGTAACTTAAGCTTAAGCATGATTGACATAAAAAAATTTTAAAATGCAACCAATTCTTACAAATAAAATAAATTTTAATTAAAGTTTATTTAACAACAATGAACAATATAATTATACGCATTCAAATATTAAATCTTATATTATCTTTTGCAAATAAATAAACTAAATTTTCTTCATTTCAGAAGTTAGCTAAGCAACTTACCCGATAATGCTGCAAGATGGCCTCCTTTGGCGGCACATTCAGGGACCCCATGCCCGGCGAAAACTCCCAGACAAAATGGTTGCCAGCCTCGACCACCGCCTCCGGCTTGCAAATATATTTGGAGCGCTGCTTCTGGGGATGCAGCTTGTAGCGTCTGTTGAATAAACGGCATTAGACAGGTTTAAGCTGGGCTCAAGCCGGGTCAACTCACCTGCGCGTCTTGCGCTGCGTCACCAAGGAGGCGCGCACACTGCCCAGCTGATCATTGCCACCCGATATGCCCGAGCTGGCCAGGGGATCGTCCGCAAACTGGAGATAGTAGAAGGCGTTCTGGAACGAATAGGCGCCCGTGTTGCGATTGCGAAAGCGCTGGTTCAGGGAACTGTCGGAATAAACGAATGAGAGCAATTAAAGTACATGAGGGGCATTCCTTCTTTAAACTCCCATCACCTCAACAAGTCGTTCAGCGTGTCCGTGTACCGGGGCACGATGAACTCGTCGAGATCCACCAAGGCCAGATACTTGTAGCGATACATTGTGCGGTAGAGGCAATCGTTGAGCGCCGCAAAGAGACCCTCGGTGCGTATCTCCTTCTGCGAGCGCATGCGCAAATTCCAGGGTAGAATGCTGACCGTCGGTCGCTGATAGTGCAACGACTTGAGCACCCGGGGCGTGGCATTGTTGGCCAACTCAGCTGGCTGCAGCGGCTCCCAGTCGAAGGCCGTCAGGTTGGCGGGCACCTGACCCCGCTGGTAGCTCTGCAGCACGCAGGAGGCGTGCGGGCCCAGCGTGTGGTTGTAGAAGGTGAAGTGCGAGACGCCCAGCAGCGCATAGAACTCCAGATACTCCATCAGATACAGCGCCTGGTCGTAGCTGAAGTGGAACGGCTTCACGCACACCGCCATCCGCTCGGGTATCTGCTCGCCGTTGGGCGGTGCGTGCGGCAGCGGGCGGCGAGTGGCGCCATTGCCGCCAGCGGCACTCCCATTGCTCGGCGGTGCTGGCGGCGGTGCAAAGTCCGCATCCTGATCCGTGTTGCGCAGCGTAATCAAGTTGCCGGGCGGTGCACGTAACCTGGACACAACACTCACATATTGGGGCACGTCCAACGGGGGGGCACGCACCGGACACAGAACAAAGCAGGCGCTGTACTTCAGATTCCAATTCTCGCGAATCACCTGCAGATATAGGCGATAATGTATGATCAGTGCTCCATTTAAACCACGCCAAAAACACGTAACTTATATTATTGAATATTTGTATTAATTTAACCGTTGAGAAAAAGCTCTTCCTGTATACCCTACAATAATACTACATTTCAAAGAATATATGTATGTTATTTTAATTACACAAAATTGGCGAAGTATTTCACTTAAATAACTCCTCTGCGTGAGATACAAATATTTTGCACCTGGTGATAAAAAGAATATTACATAATTGCTAAAAAAGTATTTTATATTTTTTACTCTGTTCACAGCTTGAAATATAGTATGTTGGTTGTCTGTCTGATAAGTGTGATAAAATGTAAAATATATTTAGCCACGCCCATTGAGCACGTGAAGACCCACAGTTTGAGAGCTACGCCCACCACATTTCGTAGTTAGCATCTGATAACTGGTTTAGGGTTGCACTAAGTTCTTCTAAAACTCTGAAGAGTATTGCACTGACTCTAACACCCATCTATGTATTCTAATTTGTATATCGCATTACATAAAAATTAAATTGAATTTTTATAATATAAAAATAAAATAATTTTTGTAACTTGTAAATTTTAAATTTTAAAAATCAAAAAATAATTGGCTTGCTTTAATTATGGTAATTATGGTAATTATTATTATTATTATTATTATTATTATTATTATTATTATTATTATTATTATTATTATTATTATTATTATTATTATTATTATTATTATTATTATTATTATTATTATTATTATTATTATTATTATTATTATTATTATTATTATTATTATTATTATTATATATTAATATTAATATTAATATTAATGTTTGTCTTCGCCGAAGCCTGAGTTTGATAGTTTATTAATATTATTTATTATTATTATTATTAAAAGTAGAGTATATATACTTTTAATAATAATAATAATAAATTATATTAATAAACTATCGAACTAAGGCCTTCGGCGAAGACCAACATCCTTACACTAGCCTGGGATTCGAACTCTGAACCTTCAGTTGCCTAAATGTCTAAACACTTAGACTGAAATTTTTTTAATACAAATTTAAGAAAATTATCAAACCATAATTTGTTTACTCATAGTAACTGTTGCTGATTGCTGTTATAAGAATGGGATAAAGTTACTATAGTAAGAAAAGGAAAAAGATTAACCAAATGTTTTTTATTAATGTCTACTGAGAATATGGGTTGTATTTTTTTTAATTTTCTGTTAACATACGATTTTACATGTTAATATTTTAATTGAATTTAGATAAAATATTTCATTTGATCAGCTATATGATATATGATATATATGATTAACGATTCGAGCTCGTAAAAATCTCAAGAAAACCGGTTAAATACCCGCTAATACGAGCTAAGATTATATATAAAAGTACTCGGTCGGCAGCTGCAACTCACCTTGACGCGGGCCATTACCGTGGCTGAGGTGTACTTGGCACGTGCTGACGAGGAGGACGCCTCGCTGCTGTTGTGCGTCGTGGGACCGTACCAGAATCGGCACCAGACGCGCTCTGGTCCACGTGTTTTGGTGGCGCCAATGACGCGGACGAGGCGGGCTCCGTCGCGGCGATCAAAGTAGGCGGAGTAGACAAAGAACTTGAAGCGGGTGCCATTGACAACCTGCCAGGCGCCGTCGCTGGGCGCCGTGCCAAATGGGAAATGTGGCAGCGTCTCCTCCACTTTGGCGGGCAGCAGCTGGCCCCAGGGTATCAATGGCATGTTGAGGCCGTTGCCAGCGCCAGCAACACCCACTCCAAAGGCCCCCGCGCCGCCACCAGTGCCAGCTCCAGCTCCAGCCCCAGCAGCCCCATTGAGCATCATACCCGCATAGCGTGGATGTTGGCCGTCGGCGCCTGCGGCTTCTGTGAAAATGTCCAAGTGCATGAGATACACGGCGTATACGTAATACAGCCATTGTTATCGCAGGCTTTGATTGCATTGTGGGCCATTGTGTGGCGCTGATTGCCAGTTGCCACTCACCTTGAATTTTAAGTTTATTGTCACGAAATTGAATAAAACCTAATTTATTATCACTCAGAATGCTGTCATCCAGATCATAGTCGTCCTGCGAAAGGAATAAACATTTGATTGCCAATCAAAAAATGTATTCAATAATCGAGCAGCATTAAATCGAACTTTTATCAAAAACAATTCTGAAATACGTATTTTATAAATTGCATGAAATCTGTGACTGTTCTTATACGCTGAACCCATTGAAAATGGGTAAAAAGGGTATAATGGTTTTTGTGCAAATGTATGTAACAGGCAGAAGGAAGCATCTGAGACCCCATAAAGTATATATATTCTTGATCAGGACGACGAGCTGGGTCGATTTAGCCATGTCCGTCCGTTGGTCTGTCTGATAAACGCGTCGATTGCAGAAACTACAAGAGATAGAGAGCTGAACTTGGACTTTTTAACTTCGTGTATCATACGCAGATCAAATTTAATTCAAATGAATTAAATCTTACCGTTTTCCTAAAATCTAAAATTAAAAAAAAATACAAATCTCAACATTTTTAAGTTTGTTTTTATGCTATGAGAGCTAGAGCATTTATCATCAGAAAACTGCCTACTGGTAATTTGGTAATTCTAGCTCTAAAATTGTGGGGGATATTCGTATTCGGGATTTTCGGCTTACACACCCCGTATGATTTGCCATGTCCCCAGTGGGCATATTCATAAAATTATTTGCACTATCTTAGGAGGTCATTTGTAATCTGTCTGAACATGCTGTATGAATTTAGCTTTAAAACTTTGAGAGATACATAGATTTTTGGAATTACCACGCCCTCAGTGGGCGTAGCCCCAAATTTGTAACACTGTATATTCCAAATTTCAAGTCTCTAGCTTTAATAGCGGCAAAAGAAATTGCGTTCATACGGACGGTCGACAATTTTAAGATTCATCACAAGCTTGCCGAAAACTCGCATGTGCTCAAATTTAACAAAAACTCGCCCGTTGGAGATTAAAAAGGGTAAGTTGAGAGACACAAAAATTGTAAAACAGCCTTCATACGAGCTTGTGAACTGCCAGTCTCTAAAGCAGATTTAAGAACTGTCAGCTTAAGGGTTATGGGGATCTTATGTTTTCATAAGTCACTGAGTGCACTGCGGTGCGCTTGGCTGCAAATAAATCAGCTTTTTGTTTGCGTTTCGCAAAAAGTAAATCATATGCATTATCCGCTGTGCTGCTTGCTTAAATATGCAAATCTCGTTGCCTCCCGCCAGCCGAAAAGTATGCAGCGAAATATGGCGAACGGCAACATCTTTTGTTTTCCCACGGCCCCCGCCAAGAGATGCGACCATAAAAATGGGCGCAATAGTTAAGCTGTCACGCCCCTTCCGAACTGGTGGCGCCACCGCGCTGTGGCAGGTGGAACAACGGCAAAAACAATTGTTGACCATTTGGTTGGCAACGCGCTGGCATCGCAGATGCATTTGCATAACAAAACTTACCTTAACATTATCATAATCCGGCATCGAGTCGCCCATGCGGCCGCCCAGGCTGGCGCCACCACCGCCGCCCGCCCTCATGGCCATCAAGCCGCTGTGGGAGCGTTCGTCGATCATAAAAACCTGCAGCACGGAGAGAGAACAAAGAGGAGTTAGTGGGCGGCAGGCGAAGCTGGTTGGAGGACCCTTGGTTAAATTTTAAGCTAATTTCTAGCTGCGCTTTTGGCATTTTAATTAACGTCTGGTCTTGTAATTAATTGCACGCTGCATTTTTAATGCATCTTAATTGCAATCAGAAATCCACGCCCCACCGAACCAACAGCAAAAACAATTTTGTAATTGTTTAATGCATATTTTATGAGCAGGCGGTTGGGCATGAATTTAAAAATGTCCTTAAGTATTAAGTGCGTTTTTTTTATTTATTAATTTAAAGTTAAATAATTGTTAGTTAATAAATACAAATTACATGCTTTTAAATTTAACCCCTTTATGTTAAAAGTTGAACACAGCAAATTTAAGGGTAAAACACAAAACAACAGCTATCTATTAAGGTCTATTAAGATCAAAATCCTTGAGGAGATATTATAAAGAGATATTCAAAGAAAATAAGTACTTTTTACAAAATCACAATTTTTGACCTATGATATTATAGACTCCTATATTATATAGATACATAAAAAAAAAAAAATAAATAAGTAGTAGTTTTTACAAAAACTCAATTTTTGATCTAAAGTTTTTATAACAGCTATATAATATAGTGGTTCGATTGGGCAGACTTCTATATTATAAATAGATATTAAAAGAAAAACGAAAATGCATTTTTTTTAATCTCAATTTTTGACTATTAGTTCCCATAACAAAAAGCTCTGTCAAGTTTCATAGCGTTAGCTTAAACTGAGAGGCTAAGTTCCATAGAAAGAAGCAGACAGAGAGACAGACAGACTGCTGATATGGATCAAGAATGTATTTACTTATGTCCATTAATATATTACACATTTGATATGGATCAAGAATGTATTTACTTATGTCCTATAAACAAATACTTATTTCTAATGATCTTTAATATGCTCCTAATAAGCAAAAGTAAATTAACATCGAATTACTATACATATATATACACTATATATATATCTAACTCCTAAAGGAACAGTCGGGAAAATGTTGTATGAAATAAAAAATAATGAAATAATAATATAAATAATAAATTTAAATAAAAGAAAAAATATAATAAAATAAGTATGAAAACAATTAGCGAAACTGACAAGTGTTTGCAGGGTATTTAATCGTCGGCCCACCCAAAATAGAATGGTTTCCCCCGCCACAACCGACTTCAACTTACCTCCGTCAATATGATGAGGCCGAAGACGGCAAAGAAGAGGATGACAATCAGGAAACTCATGCTGGATCTCTCCCGACTGCCCCAGTTCTTCTTGCCGCGCTTCATGGTGGGCGTTAGGGAGGTGCGGCTGCCGTGTCCGTGCGAGTGGTTATAATGGTGGTGCGACTGCTGCTGCTGTTGTTGTTGCTGTTGGTGGTGGTAGCAGGCGTGGGAATGGCCCGCGTACGCCTGCTGGTAGGGATGACCGCTCAGGGAGCTGCTGCTGCACGACTTGGAACTTGAACTGAGAGTGGAGGCGCTGGCGGAGCCCCCCGTTCCCGTTGCGAGCTGCTTGTAAGCTGGGGGGCTCCTGCTGCCTAACATGGCGGCGTGCAGGAGGGTGGGTGAGGTGGTGCGTGGTTAGTTTTGGACACTTGTGGCTGTTGCAGGCTTGTGGCTTGGCTTACGGGCTTGCACTACGCTCTAGGTAAGTATTTGGCATGGCTTTTGCTTTGGTGGCAACTGAAAAGGCAAAACCAAATCGTCAGCCGATTAGCAGCAGAATTTGCAATGAACGCGGCTAGCAAAACAAAAGCTCAAAAAGCGGCAAAAAGAGCAGCCGTCAAGTGACAGCGAGAGATAAGAAAACATAGAGAGAGAGAGAAAGAGAAAGAGAGAGAAAGCATAAAAGAGCGTGAGCGCGTGAATGTTGCTGCCTGACAGTTTCCTTGTTGGCCAATTAAAAAGGAAAAATCAATAAAAATCCGTGCAGCGCTTTTCCTTGATTGTGATTTTGACTTTGTTCGGCTAAAATGCAAGCGATTTTCAGCATTTGATGTTGTTGTTAGGCAAAGCGAATGCTGAAGTTGTTAAATTTACGACTTTGGCCTGGACTAAAGTAACTCGGCCTTAATGCAGCATTGTGGCTACGCTTTGGCCTTTGCCAAGAGCTTTTCACGCTTTGCACATCTTTCACCTTTTTAATACATTTTGGGTAATACTTTGTAGGCTTAACTGCGCTTTCACATAGATTAGAAACTTTTCACTTTTCGCTTTTATTAAGATTTTTGCACTTTTCCACGCTTTCGTTAGTGCGACTGGTTGGTTATGCCAACTGTCAAAACAGTCAAGTTCGCTTGGGTCTCTCTCTCTCTCTCTCTCTCTTCGTCTCTCAGTTTCTGTCCTTTCTCGCAGCAACAAGAAAACAACACGACGCAGCTGAGCCTGCACGAAGGACATGCGCAGTTCCTTGCCAGCCACAAACGCAGCTGTTGCCATATTTCGATGCGTTTTGCCAGCTGGCTTGAAGTTAGCCAAATAGCGCGCCAAGTTGGTAAAGAAATGTTTTAAACAATGCACGAAAAACCTAAATTATTGTAAACAAATTTATTTACTGCGGTTTAAAATTAATTTTATTTTAAATTTTTTTAAAATTTTATTTAACTTAAGAGAAATATTTTTATTTTAAGAACCTCCAAAAGTTTCAGCATATATGAAAGACTTAAATGCAATACTCAATCTAAGATATTGTTGCGTTTTACGCACATTTCATGTACGCAAAATCTTGTGAAGATCATTATGTATGTAGTTAAGGAATTTTTATCTCACTTTTAAAAAGGGTCGATTATAATGTCACGGATGATTCATACCTAATTTAAGAATACTCAAGATCAAATTCATTTATGTTTATTCTGAGCTTAAACTAATATGTATATTAAGAATCATCTTTCTTTCGATAAGATTTTAAAAGTGCTTTATATATAATAAATATATAATAAATTATATGTATTATTTTTATTGAATATGTAATACATATAGATAACTTATTTTATAATAATAATTTTTATAGACTATTAGCTTATATATGTAATATATAATCTTTTATATATATATATATATATATATATATAAGTGCATATATAACACTTAATTTACTGAGATACAAATGTCTTGTAAGAAGACTTTCATAGCTTTAAGAAGGAATCAGATTAAGTTGAACTACTAAAAAAAATATTTCAATGTTTGGATTCCCACTCTATCGTTGTTCTAAATTGTTGCAAGTGTAATCGCATTTAACACCTGGTAGTAAATAATGTTATACACATATACGCGCCCGAAGAATGCGATAGATCAGCAGGGAAAACGTGCACAGTATAAGTATGCAATATATAGTATCTGGCCTATGCAGCCTAACACATTGACAATTTATGGCGCACAATTTATATAACTCCCGTCTGGATTCACAGATACATACCGGTTCAAAAACATCATCGCCAAGAAAGTGAATGCAGTGTACATCTGAATTGTCTCGCCAGGATACGCGGACATCTTAGTCAGATATTTTCACAATCTTTTATCTTACATTTATGCAAAGTTCACTCTGTTGGACTCTTTAACGGACTATCCCTGGAGCAGAAAAATTATTTTTATAAAATATACAAATTATACGCAAATTCAAAGCAACAAAGAAGACAGTTGTATCCATTTCAGCCTACTCGGCTTCCCAATCTCAGTTCGACTCCCGCTCCTGACGTAAGTGTTGTGCTTGACTTTTCTAATAATTTAAAATTTTCTAGTTCCCAACAATTTCAAAACAATTTTTTTTTTTTTTTAGAATTTGTGGTATAATTCTCATTAGATGTTTCTGTTAGAATTTTTCATATAATTCTTATTAGATTAAATTGAATTTCGGCACACTCGAAACTAAATGGTTGGTGGCGCTGATGTCTAACGCACGGGTTACGCGTTAATTCTGCGGTAGGCCCATGTTCAAGACCGCGAGGAAGAAAATTCTTTTTCGGATTTTTATATTAGTTTATTAATTTTATTTTTATAACTTTTTGCTAGGGTACATGTTTTAATTACACACAGCAGCAACGTTCTCACCTACTTGTATTGTCATGAATATTAACAGAAAAGTACAAAATTTAATTTTGAGCTTCAAGTTATTCTACTTAAGTTGATAAAATCACTTAGATTAGCAACTTGGCATTTACGCAGTTAATGTTTAATAAGCGCCTGCCTTGTTCTATAAATTTGGTAGCTCAGGTTATTCAAAACTCTATGAGAAAATGTATTTTGGGGAAGCCACAAAGTAGAGACTATTAGGTGATTAAAGCGAAACCCAAACATTACTAATATGCATTTCCCAAAGCTCACATACTTTTCGCAGACAAACGCCACATAAAACCCAATCCCAAGTATCTAAAAGTGCTTCATTTCAATGACTTTCATATCCGGCCCAACTTTGCTGCATATATCTTTTGGCCATTTTCAAAACTGAAAGGATGCACATTGCGCTGCTTGCCCCACCCACAAACAACCCCAAACCCTTTTCTGCCAACCGACATTATCCGCTTTTCCTTTTTTTTTTTTTTTTTTTTTTTGTTGAACCGACTGTTGAATGTTGGACTGTTTGTCTCTGACCGGCTGCGTCTGCTGAGCTGGACAAAGGAATTAGCGGAAACAATAAAATTCGTAAAGTTTTTGAAAACCAATAAATTTGAAGTGTTTGAAATCAATTGGGAACAAATTGCAAAAGGCAAAAACGAACGGCAAATGAAAAGTGCAAAGCGCCGAGAATAAGAGAAAAGGACAGTAAATACAAAGAATTCTGTGTATGTGCGAGTCGTCGAAAACTTGCTCTATCTCTCTCACTCTCTCACTCCCTTTCTCGCTTTTTGCCCATTTCGTGTGAGTGCATCTTTATTTGTGTGAAAATTCAGCAAGCAATTGAAAAGTTTTCAAAACAAATATGCAAAGAAAAAGGTGTTCAAGTCGACGACTCCAACGCCTCCTAAGTGGCGTTAGAAGCAGGAGGCGAGCAGGCGGCGGAAAAGGAAACCAACCCGAAGCCATCGTCATCGCCATCGACCCACAGCCCCTGGGCGCTGGGAATAACAGTTTTGTTTGCTAAACTTTTATCATTGCAACGCCAAACAACGGCAACAATGGCAAAGTAATAGCCAAAGTTCTTGGCCACAGCTACTAGAAATGATCTGCAGTCGGACTCTGCACAAATCTCAGTACATTCGCCCTGGCTCTGCCAACACATTACGTAATTTATCTAATTAATTTGGTTGGGAAAACAACGCACAAACCCAGGCAAATGCACACAAAAGCCTCATTGCAACAAATTGGCCAAATAAACTAATGCGAAATTCGGTATAAGCCAATAGTTGGCACACTCAGAGAAAAAACAAGAATTTTGTGCATAAATCAAGTACAAGTGTTGTCGAAATTCGGACAATTCAACTTGAATACTAATGTCTTAATTAAATATTTTGAGAATTCAAATACTTACATTAAGAACGTTTAATATTTAATTTAGTAACGAAATTAATATAAAAAGTGTTAATATACGGCATAAATGCAAGCAAAATTGTTGAAATAAGTACCAAATTACTTATTTCAACTGTTTTGTGTATGCAACATTAATGCTCGAATATGAAATCAAAAGTGATTCAAACATAATTTAAGAGCACAAAATGTTCTTGAAGTAAGAAGAACAATAACGGCGTTTTTCCGTGATTGTGGATATATTAACTCTGCTCTAGTCGATGGTGCCCGACTAAAAAAAACCCTGTACCTTTTTATACCCTGAACCCATTGAAAATGGGTAAAAATGGTATAATGGTTTTGTGCAAATGTATGTAACAAGCAGAAGGAAGTATCTCCGACCCCATAAAGTATATATATTCTTGATCAAGACGACGAGCGCAGTCGATTTTGATATGTCCGGTCTCGTCCGTCTGTATGAACGCAGCGTTCTCGGAAACTACAAAAGCTAGAAACCTAAACTAAACGACTATAGATTCTCCTAATCCATACGCAGTACATGTTCTTTTCAATATCTTTCTCCGTTTCAATATTTCAATATTATCGATAAAAATCGATCTAAAGACTTGGTTTTCTTTTTTATAAGAGCTAGAGCCATCAAATTTAGTTTAATATGTGCTCGTAAAGGATACGCATGCGATTATTAATATTTCGGAATTTTGATACCTCCCCGCATTCGCCCCCTATATCAAAATCAAATACTACAGGCTTGCGCTTTGGTTTGTACATAGATTTGGATGCTCTTATTAAGCACTGAAAGCTTCATAACGATCATTCTTTTAGCTTAGCAGCTATTCAAGAATTCATTTTCCATAGTGGGGCCAAGCGCAGCCAATGTGTGAAGTACGCACCTTGCTGCGTGCGTTTGTGTGTGTGTGTGTATGTGTGACTTTGCGAATGTGTGTATGAATGCAAAGAGCTTTAAATATATATAACGACAGCTCGCCGCTGGGTTCACGGTATCTCCTACTCTACTATCAGGTCGGTGACAGGGATATCGCCGGTAGAAAAGGCTAGGAACCCACCACTCGCCGAACCCTTGCCAATGCGTTTTACTGGGACGTTTCGTCATAGGACGGTGTCACCGGGGAATATAAAAGGAACCAGTGCTGGTACTTTTGTAATGCGCGCGGGGCACATAAAGTGGATAGAGCGGCGCTCGGGTTTGGTTCGGCTATTGGTACGGCGGTGCACCCCAAAGAGTCGGGTGAGTGGTGAATTGTCACGGCGTTGCATCCCCAGGGGTCAGGAGAGTGGCCGATTGGGACGGCGGAGCACCCGTGGGGGATTATAGGGTATCATTTATACCCAATAATTAAAAAATCAATGCTTATTTAATATTATTTATGTATTTATTTATTAAAAAAAAAATCGATCTTAATTTTTCTTTGCGTTTCACTACATTTTAAATTTTGATATTGTGGATTCCAACATATGTACTGCCTGCAACAAAAAGACATAAAAAGAAATAGTTTAAATATAAATACAATATAAATACATAAGTATTGAAAATAAATAAGAGATTTATTCACAATTTGCACTTGCCTCTTTTTTTGTAAAAAATAATAATTATTATTAGTACAAAAAAATCGGCACTTACCTGTTTTTCTTTACAAAATAATAATTATTATTAGTACAATACAATTGGCACTTACCTCTTTTTCTTTAAAAAATTATAATTATTATTATGTACATATATTACATTATAATGTTTAGAATATTTTAATTACTCATTTTGGTTGTACTTACTTATTGTTGTTTATTTGGCTTCATACTGAGCTGTTCCCGTCACACATCTTTTCACTTAGACTTCGGAAATTCAACTAACTTTGACGCAGCAAAGCGTCTTCTTTCCCCTTTCTTTTCTTGCACAAAAACAATAACATGTACACATGTCCGCATACTGTAGGATGCGGGGGAAAGAGATCGACACTTATGCGTAAAGGGCAAGGCAATATATTTTTTTTACTACGCAGCGATAGTATAAACCGATCATACAACCGAACAAAGTAGATGCAAAAACAGAAACCACTCGTGTCCGATTTTGGACTGGCACGGCGTTGCATCACTAAGGACCGATAGTAGGGGCAATTGGCCACCGCTCTCACGCCTCGAGGGTCGATTGACACCATTAAAACTGCTGGGTATAAAACGACAGCTCGCCGCTGGGTTCAGGGTATCTCCTAGTCGAGGACAACTGACTAGAGCCATCTTAATTGCTTTTAAATAACCGTGACATACAGTCGTTGATTCCAAGTTGATTCCAAGTCTCTAGCTTCAAAAGCGGCGAAAAAATTGCGTAAATTAACAACAAACTATCTATCTGTCAGATAAGTTAAGTTGACTTTCGTCACATGGGAAATTAAGTGGTTGGTGGCGCTAATGTTGCGTATGGCTTTTGCGGTAAGTCCTGAGTTCGACTCCCAGTCCAAGACGCATACTTTTTATTGGAATTTATTGGAATCAGTTTTAACACTTGCGTATAAGTTTTATTGCATAACCTAAGGTTATGTAGGTGTCGGTACGGTAGTTTGGTTTGCGGTGGGTACTGGGTTCGAACCCCGAGCAGTTTTTTATTTTTTATAATTATATATTAATACAAATAATACTAATAATGCGAAGGAGTATAACGCTGTCGTTTACACCCGACTGCCCACATAACAAATTTTTCTTCAAACAAATTTAATTTAATTTAACAAAATTAACTTTTAAATTCTACGATTTATGCTAAGTTATTGGCATTTATCGATTTCTGGACCATTTAAAAGTAATCGACAATTTGATCTAAATTTTATAAGCACGTGCAAGAGAATAACCTACATTGCAGATTTTAAGTTTTCGTCTGACTTCTGTCTTTCACACACACTTGCACAACTGCAATACTCTATTTTTACCCAATTACAATGGCGACGGGGTAGCAAAAACAAGCCAAATGAACCAACAGTGAACACATCTAAGCGAATGAATACGGTTAAGCCACATACATTAAACACAATTCCACTGACAGTGTAAACATGCCATGTCCTCCGCAGCTCACTCCCCGATCTCAGCCCCTACAACCCACCCACCCACCACTCCGACAAGGTAAACACTTGAACGCATTCGTTGCACCTGAAGTGAGATTAAATAAAACTGCAGCAGGAAAATTGAAATGAAAATTCAGCAAGGCAAACAAATTCGAGACAACTTATAGTATTTCTCAAGTTCTCTATTTCTCGCTCTCTTTCTTTTTTCTCTGCCTCGAAACCCCAATGCAAGTAGCGGCCGCCAAAAATATTTCATTTATATACAGATATATATATATATATAGTAATAGATAGAAACCGTATCAGTACGTTCATACTCTGTGTGAGTGGCATCCAGCCCCCTTTCACCTGTTTCCCCTCTCGCTCCCTCTCTCTACCACTATGCTTGTAGGCAACTTAACTTTGATGAGTTTGCAAAGTAAAGTAAAGCATTCCTGAGTCTTAATCCGGTACAGCAGAAACTTACCTATGCCACTTGGCGTCTGAGCAGCTGCCACCCCTCCCAATCCTCCCCCTCTTCGCGTGCAGGCGACTGTATTTGAAATTATGATTAAAATAACCAAAATGATGAGCCGAATAACGAGTAGAATGTTGAGAAGCTGAGAGCTGTTGCAACTCAGAACTGAGAACTTTGCAAAAAAAAAACGAGGGGGCTTCAGTTACTTATGGGAAGCAGCTGATAAAGCCGTAAAACAAACTCAACTTTCCATTTGCAAATACATTCGTGCTTGTATAGTCAACAATAATTGTTTGTTTACATAAGAGCTAACCAATTATACATTTGGAATTTACTTCAATTTACATTCAAAATATCCATAGGAGCTTTTGTTTTAATATTCTGCTCACAAAGTGAAAAAGAGTATATTGGTTTTGTGCATTATATGTCTTTGAAGGTAGAGACTATAAATGTTAAATGTATACTCCGTGTATACCCGCGTCACATAAGGTCTAACTATTTTTACTTATTTCATTATTATTTTATTACTATTATTATTATATTGCCTGAAATTTCTCTTTGAAGATTTTTGATCAGTTTTTCCAATGTGAACGGAGAATTGAGCAGTTGGGAAAACCTGACCGCAACGTTCCTACTTGTTTGACTTAGCTAGATGCAGTCTTTTATTAATATTAAATATCCATTAAAACTAAAATTTGTATTATGATTATTATTATTATTACTATACGCTATACCCACCGAAAATTGGTATTCGAGGGTATAATCGTATTTTGCAAATACACGTACTAATTCTCTTTTAACGCGGATTTTGTAATTGGTTTTGAAAAAACAAGCTTTAAAAAGTAAACAAATTTTCTGTTTTTAAAAGAAGTGATTTGTCTTAGCATATTTTTAAATAATCTATGTTTTATGAATTTCGTTTATTCTCGCTTCTCACATATTATACATTTTAACTTCGCATTATAATTTTCTCAATCATCGATTATAAAACTACTGAACTATCAACAATGGTAAGTAGAGATAATAATTTCCCAACTGATAATGAATACATTTTTGTAAAGTTTATATTAGTTTTACTATTTTTATATTAATTAATTTTTCATATTATATTATTTTCTCCAAATAACAATATTTTTATTATTATAATAATATTAATGACTTAAAATGTGTAAGCACTGAAAATAAATTCTCAAGTGAACTCTAACAAGATTTTTTTAAGATTTTATTGTACTTTTGTTAGCTGAAAACTGTAATATCTCAAAAGGGGAACTCTGTGTAAGCTTATTACATTTTCGCCTATACAAATAATTGGCTTAATTATTTTCAGATTAAAATGCTAGAGACACCAAATTGGGTATGTAAGGTATACACAGATCGAGAATATTTTAATATTTGCACCACAGACTCCAAATTAAAAAAAACCCTGCACTGCTTTTATTTATTACTATTATTATTGTTTATATTATAAATATAATTATAATTATTATTATTATTATTATTATTATTATTATTATTATTATTATTATTATTATTATTATTATTATTATTATTATTATTATTATTATTATTATTATTATTATTATTATTATAATAATTATTATTATTATTATTATTATTATTATTATAATTATTATTATTATTTAAATTTTGATTACGCAAATATAACAGTTACAAACGATCAACCCAGCTGTTAAGCTGTTAGAAGCTAACACATTAGAAAATCCATACCCTTAACTTGAATTCGAATTAATGTCCCCTGGCCCAATTTAAAGTAGACCTAATTCAAGTTAACATCTCGCGCAGTGCAGCGTTAATAAAGGAACGATCCCAGCACAGGGCCCACTGCAAATCCCTAGGCAGCGACCAATGAACACGCAACAAAGGCAACAGCCCCTCCTGGCAGTAGGAGAAGGAAAAAAATGGCATGCTGCTAGGCATTTCATTAATTTCACTTCATTTCTGCGCATTTTGTAATCCAGAGACCGGCGACGAGGACGCCTGGAAATGGCTGTGCTGAGGCGTAGGGACAGTTGGAGGAGGCATAGGCGAAGACAGCAGCTCCGCAGGCGCCGCACATCAGCCGGATGCGCGCGTTGTTTGGTAATTTCCGTAACGGAAGCGAATGCAGCTGCAGCCCGGGATCGGGAGCAGGCCGCTATGCAGCAAGGATAACTTGGTGTCCTGCTCCTGTGCTTGTCTGCTTGCCTGCTTGTCTGATAGCTGCTGGTCAGACGTACGTTTGAGAAATTTGCTCACAAATTTGTTGAAAAATTTCCGTAGCTAATAAAACGACGGCTTAGTGTGTGGGCAGCGCCTTTAAAGGCGTCGCATTACCCACAGGACCTGCCCACATATATGTACTTCCAATTGATTAAGCACTTTGGTCAAACCAAACCGCAAAAGCACAGCAAACGACCCTACACTCAGAGAAACACGCCGTTGTAATTCATTTCGAGTGGAATATATTTCGTATTGTTTAGTTCTTTAAATTTCGAGAGCATAACAACAGAGAATATTCATAAATTAAGCATAAAATATCTTTGAATTAATTTTCATTACTTATAACAAGGAAATAAAATTTTCAATATAATTTTTTAGATTAAAAACTGTACTTCAGTCTTATATTTAGGTTATTTTATTATACAAATTATAAAAATATTATAAAAATAACTTTAAGAACTTAAAATAAGAGTTTTGTTTTCTAGATAAGATAATGCTTGTACTAATATATTCAGGTATAAAACTCTTGCTTTTTCGCTGAGTGTAGCTGCGATCTTAGCCACCTTTTTTGAGAAGCTTTCAATATAAGAACAGTACTTACAAAAGCAAGAGTTTTGTTCTCAAGTTTAGACAGTGCTTATATTCAAATATTTGTATACAAAATTCGTATTTTTCCGCTGAGTGCAGCTGGGGCGACTGCCCCTTTAAGATCTTAGCTAGCATACAAAAACGAGCACTCATGAAATCAAATCGAATCAAAGCGAATCGAATCGAACCGAATCGTCTGGTAACCAAATGCAACGAAATGTGAAACAAACCGAGGCTCGTCCGTCCCCTCGTGGCTGGGTTAACGCCATGGGTCGACGCTTTAACTGCATTGACCAGATCGGACCGGGCTGGACGGAGGCAACTGCACGGGACTCCACTCGAATCGCAACTTAAAATGCACTTTGGGGGCTTTTTCATTTAGTGCGCCATAAATTAGGCAGCCCAGTTTTAACGGCTCCGGCAAAGGGCAAAACGCACAACGGCGACATTTGGCACTCTCCACCCACATTTGCCAGACAGCCAAGTCCAAATCCGGGCGAGGCAATTAATCTGCCCAGGTCACGTCGGCGCCAGCTAAGTTAAAAATGCAAAAGTCACAGGACAGCGTTTTGCACCATAAACAGAAAATTGGATAAATCTGCGAATTGTATTCGATGCGGATTAATTTAATCGAATTTATTGGTTTATATCCAGAATAACATTTTTTAATATATCTTAAGACATTTATTAAAATTAGAAGTAAAATTTATGTTGCATATTTATACCTTTTACTTTTATGCAAATTTTTGTATGCGGTTTCGAAGTTATGCGGTTTTTCCCATACGATTTTTATGCTGTTTTTTTTTATAAAGTTTTCGAAGCTATGAGATTTTGGTTGCTTTTGTATTTTGTATTGGATTCCTTTCTTCAATATTTTGTTTATACATAATTAGCAATACAAAAATGCAAGTTAGGTATACTCAATGTTTTTGTAGGAATAAATTATCATTGGAGCTAATGCATTCGTTGAGTAAAAACAAGTGTTTGGTTGATTAAGGAGATTTTTTCAGTTTTAAATAAAAAAAATTGTTGGTTGCATGCGCTTTTTAAAAATTGTGAAACACATCAATATTTTTACAATCTTAAGTCTTTATTAATTTTTTTTTTTGTGCTGTTTTCTAACGCATAAAGAGAATTGAGTTTACATTAATTTATATTCATATCAATTATTTTAGTACCAATTGCAAACTCTCTTTTGTTTGTAAACATAGTGGCATGTCAAATAAAATGTAAGTTGAGTGTTGCCTGCTAAGTTAATTGAAAAATTTGAACTAGAACTAAATGAAACTAAAGTGGGTTACATAATTTATTTTACTATTTAGTGGCATGTGACTTTGATAGAAAAATTAAACAAAAAACAGCTCTGAATAAATCTAATTGAATATCGCAGTTTTTATCAAGTGCATATTACTATTATTTCAAACAACTGCCAACTTTGAAAGTGATTTAATATTTAAGAATAACTGAAACGACACAAAAAGAGGCTTCACATAAAATAATGTCAAATAAGTTATTTCAGTGAAGGAGTTCTTAGGACAGTGTATCCATAATGTATGAAATTAACCGTGTTGTTATGGCTTACTCAGTACTGAAATGAGTTTACAAACTATGTAGTATTTAGCTTGAACATAAAAGGTAAAAATAATAAAAAAAAAATATATATATATATATAGATATATACCTAAGCGAAACAAGCATATGTGCATGGATGTTGTAATTAAAAAAAATTATGTTTTTTTTTATTTATGTTATATTTATTTAATTAAAATAACCAACTTCTGTTTGCACATATACTTACATATTTCTTAAGAACTATTTTGATTTTATTTTTTATTTTAATAAGTTAAAACAAATTAAAAATTTCATTATTCATTAGTACTATAAATAAAAAATAAAGTTTGACTCATTTGTGTTGCTTAACATCCTTTTTTTACATTAATATCTATACAAGTATACTTCTTCTCCTGAGGTACTTATATTCAGTTATTTCAAAATTCCCTAAGTGTGAGCATTTAATGTTGTAGCGGAAACACAATTAAGCTGAGTGCTGGACACATGTCCAACTTAAGCCACAAAACTTGTTTTAAATTGCTGCACAGCGGACTACCAAAGGGCAGAGGCCGCAAGTCTACGAGACGAAAGTCTGCCAAGTACCGTAGTCGGAGACGTTTGCCACATAAATTCAATAGCCATGGCAATAAGTGCATTAGCAGCATATTTCACAGATTGGCAGACACGTCGCTCGATGGGCACCATGGTAACCAACCAGCCAGCTAACCCACAAGGCAGGCAGGCGGGCGGGCAGGCGGGCGGACATTCAAAGCGCCAGGTCGCTGGCAGACAACTGGCCAGACAGTCGCTCGACCAAAAGTAAGCCACAAATTGCATGAGATCATAAATATTTCAAGCATAAAGTACAAAATATGCAAAAGTTGTCTTTCTATTTTCTTTTGCGCTCTTCGCTTTTCAGTTGCCATTTGCCATTTGCCATTGCAGTTGCAGTTGCCTCAGATAGCGGCACGAACGACGTCAAACGAAATAAGAAAAATATATTGCTAAATTCTCGCACAGGAAACAGCAACAGCAGCCGGCGGGTGGCGGGTGGCGGGGTGGCGGACAGCAGGCAGCGACCAGGACCTTTTCACTGCCCGGACTTGGCAGCACGTGCACGCCAAATGCCAAACGGAAGTTCAAAAGCGTAAAAAGCATGTAACGATACCGACCATGGCCAACGCGAATTTTAACGGCACCGGCAACGGCAACTGAAACGGTATTGGGCTAGATGCTCTTCTGTGTATGGTCAGCCGATTGTGGCAACAAATTGCAATAAGCAATTTTTCAATTTTCAATTTAGACGCCATCGACGACACCAGCGGCGGTCGGACAGCGACATGCAAAGCAGCAAACCAGGAAAGCAGGAAAGCAGCAATGCCAGCATTTGGTCATAATTCAGGCTAGCCCACCCCACCCGTTCACGTCCGGCTCCAGAATGTCAGTTGCCAGTCACAGTCCGAGGTAGCCCGGCAAACGGTGCGACAAGACAAATGCCTGGCCAAAGAGGATCCTGCAGTTGACACACACATCGCTGGTCCTTGCGCACAATTAATAAGTAATCTACACGATTTACATGTATTTCATGGGAGTTGCAAATGTTTAACCAGAAGAAAAGACCTTCACAATCAGGACTGAATGCCCCATCAAAAATTCGACTTTCGGTTCGGCTCGTAAATCTAATTTTACAGATGCCTGAACTCAGATTTTGGTTACTCACTCACTTCCAATAACTTTTAACAAAACAAATCCTTAGTTCTAGTATTTACAAAAAATATAAGTATAATATTTTGCAGACATTTTAAATTTATTTATGCTTTGGGAGTAGCCTTAGAAATTCATATAATTAAGACAGATTTTGGTTACTTAAAACAAAACAAATCCTGAGTTCTAGGTTTAACAAAAAATGAGTCAAATATTTTGCAGACGTTTTTAAGTTATTTATGCTTTGGGATTTGCCTCAGGAATTTCATATACTTACCAAACAAACAAGTAAGAATGTTGCAGTCGGGTGTAACCGATTTTCGCGACTACCCGCCCACAAGATATGTAGATTTATTTGTTTGGCCCAGTGGGCGTAGCCCAAAAATCTTAACACCTTATCGATCGCAGGTATACACTCATACGAGTATATATTCCAAGTTTCAAGTCTCTAGCTTTAATAGCGGCGAAAGCAATTGCGTTCATATGGATAGACGGACGGTCGACCTAATATACTCTTTTCACTTCGTGAACAAGTATAATAATAGAAAAAATCAAATTGGAGATCCTACAGTCATGCTTATAATAAATATGTAAATATATATATGTAAATATAATTTATGTGGAACACCGCTTATATGAAGGTATTGCATAAATGCAATGATTGATGTGTCTAGTTTTTTTTAGGAAATATAAACTATCGCATTAATGAAAGTGTTGCTTATGCAATGCAATTCATTGAATTTTTGCTGTTGCATATAAGCGGTGTGTACTGTATATTTCATATAAAAATGTAAGTTTCCACTTTAATATTTCATTTATTTTAGCCCTTGTGGGTAATTCAATTTCCTATTAAAAAAATTGGGTAGTCCACTTTGAGTTATATGCATATAATATATGTATAAGAAATCCCGTATATTCATTTATTAATATATAATTATAATAACTATAATCATAGTAATTAAAAAAAATTAATTTGATTACAAGATTACGGCTTAGATTTGTGAGCAAATGTCAACGCAACTGTTCATAGGCGTGGTAAGCTGCGACTTTCCTTCTGCGCCAACGTTGCAGAGCCACCAATACGCCCAGGCAAAACCACATGATCAGCACGACAATGGAGTAAACGGAAATGGCAGCTTGTTCATTGCCATCCGAGTTCTTTAGTATAAACACCATATTGCGAAAGTTGTGCTCGCACTCCTTGCAGTCATCGAACTTCACGTCCACAAAGTCGTCCTCGGGCAGGAAGAATGACAATTGTCCACGCACCATCAGCACAAAGCCAAGCAAAGGAATCAGCAGCGGAATCATATCCAAAAAATAAAAATAAAAACAAGCCAATATTGCCTGCTTACGTTCAACCAAACAACTGATTTCTAATTGAACATGCGGCCCTCACACTGGGCCGCTTTTATAGCGGCTGCTGGCCTGGGTTCTCACATAACGGTTTCACTCGATCGGGCCTTTTCATGGAAGTGCCGCTGTCGCTGGCCTGTTACCGGAAAAGAATTGTAACTGTCGTCGCAGTAAGTTGTTTAGGAAAACTTACAAAGTAAGTGCAGTTCTTCCACTGAAGGAACTGAGACTTCAAAGGGTTACTTAACACCTTCGTTGGAAATGAAACAAATCAAACAAAGTCAACCAATATAAGAAAATTTTAAATTTTCGTTTTGTCTGAATCAATTAGACTTTAATAATAGTAGAACGGTCGAACTTACAAATAAGCTTAACACGCGTCCATGTACTTTTCACATGATCTCATCAGTTTATTTGTCTGTAAAAATGTAGTAAATATTTTTTTGATACTCGTTCACAAAGTGAAAAGAGTATATTGGCTTTCTGCAATGACCGTCTTGCTGTCCGGCCGTCGTGGCTATTTTGGCTACGCCTACTGGGGCGTGGAAAATCGATTTAGTCTATTTATCACCCTCAGTTATGAAACTAGATGCATCAAATTTCTGCAGACATATTACCGATGACCTCCTCTAAAGATCGCAAGGATCTATATTTTACCAACATTCATCTGTTTGCAATAATAATTCTTGTTGGATAACATGCAGTAGCTCGAGACCACCTGAGACACGCACCTTTTTTTTAATTCGAATTTTTTTAGCTTTTAACGATAATAATAATAAATTAATAATTATTGTTAGATAACTTGAGTTGAATTTCGTCTCACTAAAGTCTGACTGGTCATATTCTAGTTGTGCGGTAGGTCCTGGGTTCCTTTTTTATACTCGTTTATTAATAAGACTCGTTTAAAATTAATTATTGCTAATGTACAATTTTTTAGGTTTTATTACACTGTAAATGAGTATTGTGCTGTCGGTTGCACCCGACTGCAACGTTAATACTTGTTTGATTTAGAGTATAAAATTGCAGTATCGAAATACTCAAATGTAAATTTCAATTAAAATGTATATTATATTCGCTGATTAAAACTCTTTCTCAGATCGTCTGACCTTATGAACATAATTCTAGCTTCAGACAAGACTTGAATGATATACGCAAGTATAATCGGGTCAGAGAATGACTGAGAATAAAAAAACAATAGTTCCAGAATTTAGGTAGAATTACCAAATTATGGCCGCCTCTATAAATCGAGCCTAAAATATTGCAGCCAAGAATTTATAAATTGTAAAATATCCAAGCCAAGAATTTAAAAATTTTCAATTTTCCTACTTGACTTGGGGCTATAGTCCTAAGACCACTAACCCAAAAATCAACGGGACTCGACTGTTTGCAGCTAAGCGAACAGAGTATTTCGCTGTCTAACTAGGTCACATAACGTATACTAAGGAACGAAATTAAGGCTAATTAAAAAGAAAAAATTAATAGAAAATGATAACAAGTCTCTTCTACACCATGTACTGGCTTGTGTCCAGGTCGCGCTCCCCGAGCTGGTCGTCTATCCACCGCCGGTAGAACTTCACGTTCGAGTAGATGCCCAGCAGCTGGGGGCCGTCGCAGCGGGCGGCGCGTGCTAGGAGGCCGGCGAGCACGAACCGATCGTCGCTGCCGGGCAGGGGGCACATCAGGGGAACGGCGCCCATGTCGCCGCACAGGAAATCATCCTTGTCGCCGCCGGTGCAGAGCAGGGTATCGTTGAGCGCATAGCGCCGGCCCAAGATGGCCGGGCGCAATTTGGCCGCGCACTGATCCCGCGGCAGAACGTAGAGCGGCAAGCGCTTGGGCAGCGTCTCATTGGCATTGAAGTCCGCCTGTCGCCAGCCCGCCACGTAGCACTGGCTGAAGTTGTAGACCAACTGCGACGGCGGCAAGCAAATCACCTGCACGTGCGGCGTCAGGTCAAAGGGCGCCTCCGGCTGCAGCAAAAGCAGCGCCATATTATGCGCCGCCGGCGATTGCGTATAGTTCGGATGCAGCAGCAGCTCGAACACAGGCCGCTCCTGGTGTGGCAACGGCTCCAGCTGCACGGCTGCATCCCATTCACCGGCCACGAGACGTAGTTCGGAGACTGTTTCCGCCTGGACACAATGAGCAGCGGTTAGCACCGCCAGGGGCGTGATCAGTGCACCGCTGCACAGGTATCCACCGGGTCCGAAGATCGCGACCAGCCAGGGAAACTCGCCAAAGTTGGCCTCCTGCTTTTTGTAGCCCAGCGGACGCAAATAGAACCAGAGATCCAGACGCCCGCCGCATTGCTGAAGGGGCTTCAGGGCATCGCTGTAGTTAACGGAGCCGAATGCGGGCAGCTGTAAATATAACGGACTCTCCCATTAGCATTATCAACAAGTAAGACATACATTTGAAATCCGAAAAATCTGCGTATCTTTCACGAGAACACATTAAACTAAATAAGTTTCTGAGATATGCTCAAACAACCTGATCAAAAAACCGATAAATGCTGGTAAGAAGAAAACGGGACAAGTTATCGATCATTTCAAATAAACTTGATCTGCGTATGGTATATACAAACTTAAAAATCCAAGTTCAGCTCTCTAGCACTTGTAGTCTCTGAGATCGACGCATTCATACAGACGGACGGTCGGACAGACGGACATGTCTCGATCAACTCGGCTATTGATCCTGATCAAGAATATACATATACTTAATGGAGTCGGAGATGCCACCTTCTGTCCGTTACATACTTTTGCACAAAACCATTACACCCTTTTAACCCATTTTTAATAGGTTCAGGGCGTATATCCTTTATATCCATTATTGCTTACCGTTTCATTGACATTGCAGCACTTTTCCATGTAGTGGCAGTGCTGCTCGTCCAGAAGCGTGCGACTGCGATCGGGATAGAAATGCGCGTCCACATAGAGACCCTCGTTGCACAGATCGTAGGACACGCAGTGCTTGCCTGGCGCACAGGACTTATAGGCCGCAGATCCTTCGCTGGCTAATGCAGCCGGAATGAGCAATATCCAAAGCATTCGAGGTGAGAGATCCATCTTGTTGTGATAAACTGATCTTGAACTGCGACACGGGCTTTTATAGCCTCCAGCCAGACTCAGATTTGGTTAAATATAGCTGAACGTGTGACTGTACGATCTAAAAATAGTCAACTATCACTTGATAGCCCGGTAATCAAAGCAAACGTCTGACAAATCTAAACAAAAGCGAAGTTCATAAACTTCAATGTGAGCTTGGTCATGCCCAAAAACTTGCAATAATAATAATAATAATAATAATAGTAATAATAATAATAATAATAATAATAATAATAATAATAATAATAATAATAATAATAATAATAATAATGATAATAATAATAATAATAATAATAATAATAATAATAATAATAATAATAATAATAATAATAATAATAATAATGATAATAATAATAATAATAATAATAATAATGATAATAATAATAGTAATAATAATAATAATAATAATAATAATAATAATAATAATAATAATAATAATAATAATAATAATAATAATAATAATAATAATAATTCCGCAATAATTGCTCAGTGTAATAATAGCTTAAAACAGTCGAAAACGGTCATAATTCCTAATGCTATTTTGGATAAAAATAGATTTTTGTAAAGCCAAAATTTTTCCTAATATTATTTTGGAAAAAAATAAATTTTAGTAATACCGAAATTTTTCGATTCGATCTTTAGAGCAGGTCATCAGTAAAACGTCTACAAAACGGACATTGGACAAACCCAATACTCTCCTTTAACTTCGCGAGCAATTATAAAAAAGTGTATTAAAAGTTCTGAAAATTAATTTAGACAAAAAAGTCTCTGGTTTTCCACAATGAGGAACCCAGGTTTTAGTTTTTTAAATATTTAATTGCGCCTTGATTTTGGCTGTTAACAGGTTTTACATCAAACCAGCAGCTTTTTTGACAGAAAAAGGCCGCTTTAATATTTTTTTGATAGTTAAATAAAAGTCATAGTAAGTTATGTGGATGCATTTGAGAAAGAGTATTTGAAGGGAATTCTTTTACTTATTGTTTATAATCATTTTGTTTGTTTGCTCTTATTTATAATGAATTTACAAAGGGTGTTATAACTTTTTTACGCAGAATGTGGCAAATTTATGTTTTCAGATATAAAGGTAGATTATAGGCATCTTAAAGAAATAAAGCTATTTATGACAAATTCCGTTATATTTGGAGAGGAGCGCAATTTTATTTTTTAATTCGAAATTATTACAATTATTATCTTATTCGTATTGTCGGGTTAGTGCATAGATTTCCTAACACGAAGACGTAACAAAAAATAAAACCCGTACCCAGCTCAATTTCGTTTAAGGACTGTTTAAGCAAAGATCCTTTTGCCTGTGGCGATATGTTTGCAAGGGTATTTAAAATGCAGCACAAGGCAACATAAGCGCTCTTTATTGTTTTTGTTTACGCTCTGCGCCGACATGAACACGT
This sequence comes from Drosophila colorata, assembly GCA_035041545.1. Lineage (NCBI taxonomy): Eukaryota > Metazoa > Arthropoda > Insecta > Diptera > Drosophilidae > Drosophila > Drosophila colorata. Next base: position 6,440,945 of record JAWNLD010000013.1, read on the forward strand.
ATCCGTATCTATTACGGAGCATTAGATGGAGAAGGCGTTGCAACTTTTGCGTCATATCTTAATGCACAATCGTCGCTTAAGTGCACGTAAATTGAATAAAATTTCGACAAGTTTTAATACACGAGATGTGCATAGAACATGCCAGACAGTTGGGCAACAGACAATCGGGTGCAAACAGAGCCCCACAGAGACAATCTGATGACAGACAGGGGCCTCCGGGTGGATCTGAATGCAGCGAATGCGACACTGAATATGAATGCGAATGCGAAGGTGAATGCGAATGCGAATGCGAAAGCGAATGCGGATGGTTCATATACATAGTTCGATAGACACACAACTCAAGTGAGTGGTTTGGTATATACTTATTTGTTGCACTCTGAGTGCTGGCTGCTTGTTTGGCTGAGATTTACGCAACTTAAACAGATTGTCAACAGGATTTGTTGCCGGCAACAGACGAGTGAAAGGAAGACATCGGGTGCACGGCACGCGCCAAAAGTGTGAACAGTTGCCTGGGCCATGGAGTCGTCAACGCCTCCTGGCAGTCCTTGGTCCTGGTTGTTGTCGTGCTATATTATGCTGTGCCTGCTGTTGTTATGTAAAACTTAATTTGTTAAATCGTGTTCAAACACTTTTAACAGATGTTATCCTCGAGGAAATTAAATGCTATTGCATCTACCGAAAATGCCCAAATAAATGGTGATTTATTTGGTACATCATATACAAGCGTATATGTATTTACGCCCAGCCACGCCCACATTTAGTGCAGTATGCTTTGCTTTTGATTATTTGTTTGCCCACGATTTTGTGGTAAACATTTCCAATTAATATGAAAATTTATTATATGCTATTGTTGAACGAAACGGAAGTTCATTTTCCCTGATACCCACAACATATTTATCAAATTGAGAGATGATTGCTGATTCTGACCTTTGGCAAATGGCAGCAGCAAATAAGCGCAATCGCAATTTGCTATAAACGTAATATATGCAAACGCTGTAAAATAAATTTTAACGGATTTAAAATCCACAATTCCAGAGAGGTGTTACAAATGAGCTCTCAAATATTTTTAATGCTGACAGGCAGCCAGATTATTAATTGTAAATGAAATATACACCTAATTCTCTTTTTACACGAAGTTTATGTACACAGTTCAAAAGCGAATATTTTTCTCTTTTTAAACGAGTTATTTATACACATATAATATATATATATATAATATATATATTATATATATATCAAGGTATATATATATATATATATATATATATATTTTTTTTAAATATTCTATGAATACTTTTTATATATATTTTTTTATGTACGAATCTATGAATTTTTTTATTTTAAAAATTATACATTTTAATTTTGCATTACATTTTTTCAACAAACTATTCGATTTCCCGAATTTCAAATTTTTTTATATTAATGAATTTCCTCATTTCCATTTTTCCAAATCATAAAATGTATAAATATAAATATGTATATTGAATATGATGAAATGAATATGAATTTGATAGATAATGAAATAAAATGTGCAAGCACGGATAACAAATTTGAAGTTAACTCTAACAAGAATCATTGATATTGTTTATTGTACTTTTAAGTTGCTTTTTAGTTCAGGAACCAATCTACTATTTTTTCATTTCGGCAATATCTTTTTTTACAGGATTTTTTTTGGAACGTATCTGTAAAAAGTGACATGTACATTTTTTAAATTTTAAGATTGATAGCTAGTATTACATTTATAAGAACTAAATTGTTTGCAACATTCTTATAACAAACTTTTCATATTTAAAATAATTGGAAGACCATTTGAAAATATTAATTAATAGAAAACAGGTAAAATAACTTGGAATGATTTCAAATCTTGCTGCTCTAAGAGCAATCCTATATTACTCCTGCCGTTCTTAAGTCAAGGTATTGGCTTTGATCAGGTAGAAGAATTTAAAAGATCTTTGTCCAGCAAATAGCTAAATGTACCTAGTTTAAAAACACCTCGGTCGTAAAACGAAAATAACTGTACTGTAATATATTTTGAAACAGTGGAAGTTTTGACGAAATTTTCGGTTTGCGAAACAAAATGTTGTCCAAGGTTAAGCAAGATAAGTTAATTTAATTTAAGTACAAAATGTATTGTTTTTTCTATGAGTATACTAGCTAGCAATCCTTGACTTACTTTAATCCTCTAATTGTATTCCTTTAAATTCCTTCTGTTTTTCCTGTTCAGGTACATATAATTAAAGTTGGGCTTAATTTTAAATCACTAATCAATTAAATGTTTTTTAAAGAAATAATCTACTTGTTCAGTTTAAAAAAATACACATACATCCGATAAATATACTAACATATTTTAATTAAAAAAAATAAAAATTATGTTAATTGCTAAGCTCTCACATCTTTAAAATTGCTTATTTTTTTAAAGTGCGTTCAAACATGCTGAGTAACATTCGCCTTTAGCGCAAGCTAGCATCTGTTTGAGCTACTTTTTGAGATACATGTTGAGCGCCACGTAAATTCTACTCATAGGACTCTCTTATTAAAATGTGACTCAACTGCATTGTCACATTGACCTCTTAGTTGCCTTTGAGTGCTTAAAGCCAGCATTTTATACTCAAAGAGTCGCAGCTCAGCAGAGTTATTCCATGAACATTTTGGAGTGGAGTACAATGCTGCAAGTCCTTTGAGTACTCGGTTCTCTTAACTCCAGGCAGCTCCGTTTAAGTATATCGAAGAGAAATGAGTGCAGTTGCAATTGCTTTGAGCAGACTTAATGTATGAGAACAGCTTAAACAGTTACTATGTAAAAGGAATGAGCATTTGTAATATATTAGGTTTTCCGTATCTGTTGGATAAACAAAATATTATTCCATCACCATTATTATCAACAGAAGTTTTAAAATATTTAATTTTTGTGGAAAAAAATAAAAATTTTATTTTTAAAAAGCTATATAACATTTATATAATATGTAATACATACATTCACTAAAACTAATAACCATAACATTTTCAAAAATTACAATTTAACATATATTTTCTAATTGTATTGCTTATTTGCACTTTATAACATTAAATTCAAAGTTGTAAAGTCAAAGTAAATTTAATTGTAATTTTTTTTTTTTTATTATTTTTTTATTTTATAATTTTTTTTATAAATAATTACAAATAATAAAAAAATTGAATAAATACATTATTTTAAAAATACGTTTTTAACTTTTTTTTAAAAGTTGAATATGAAAGTTAGAAGTAGATTTTTTGAAAAAATTCAGAGACGTTTCCAATAGTTTTAAATACAAAAAAAAGTATCATTTAACCATTTTTGAGCAATGTTCCACCATTCTGGAATGATATTTTTTAAATTAATAATTAATTATAACTTATGTAAAATTTCAATTTCAAGCAGTTTATCACCAATCAGTCGTTCATACAGTTTAGGAAATTAAATTAAAAAAATGTGGTTATTTTAAAACATGGAAATGAAAACAAAATGATTTATACGTATTAAATATTTCAAATTAATTTTCCGACTTTAAAATACGACATACTATAGTCAGCGCACACAACGCACACGAATAATTAAAAATATGATTACGAATATTTCAACACACAAAGTTATCACAAAATCGATACAATTTCAAAATATCTAAGAACAACCAGTAAAATCTTTAAACGCTTAAATAAACGAAACGCGTTCAATTCAAACCGAACCAAATACAAAGCAGAACAATACTCTGTTCTCATTGTAATAACAGCAAAGGAAGGAAGGATATTTTCCATCCTGATTGTGGCCTTAAAACTGTAATCGAAATACAATGACTTTCAAAAAGTGTCCTTACAATGAGAATATTTGTTGCTCGTTATTGAAAGGTGGACATCAGTAATCTACCTGCCAAATTTCCCTGTACCTACCGCCACCCTAGTGGACGTTAAGAGTGTATATTCCAAGATACGAGCTATTAGCGTTCATATAGCTAAAGAAACGGGCAGACAACAAGACAAGCATTACAAAGAACTAATAAACTCAATTGCACAAACTGAACAGAGTATTTTTTACAAAAAATTAAGCTTCAAAATAAAACCACAAAAAAGTGGATATAAAAAATCTTAACTAAAAATGACTGGCACTGTGGGAATCTAATATTACGCTGGAAGGAAAAGAAACCGTCAGCACGCAAGTTGTGCAGAATGCAACTTTTTGCTAACAATTTTAGTTATGGGGAGAGACATTGACATTATCTTCCCCATGTAGTCGTTTTCTTTTCAAAAGAATTAAAGGGTCTATTTAGAGTTATCTTTAAAATTTTATTTTGAGCTATTTGAAGTTTACTTAGATGGGTTTGTGCACAACAACCCACACCTCTGATCCATATAACATGATGGGTATAAAAATAGAATTGTGTATTGTTAGTTTGTTGTGGATCGATAGTTTTGATCTTTGTTTTATGAATGGGTAAAGATCGTCTTGTTTTGTTTATCAATAATTTTACTAAAATACTTAAATTTAATTTAACTCGAAAAATTTCATGTTCTTTGTTATTCGGTAGAAAACAAGAATTAGGCTTTTTCGTGAAAAAGTTTGATTTTGTTTTCAGAGCATTTAGCTTAATTTTCCACTGATAAAAGTAATCGGATATGGAGTTAAATATATACATACGTATTTTGTTGAATTCTTATCCGTTTATAGAAACATAAAAAAATCCGTCAGTTTGAAGACCTTGAATTAATTTATTTAGTGTAGAGTATTGCATTGTATCAAAGGTATTAAAGTTCAAAGTATCAGAGGCTACCATGTCAACAGATTTTTTCTGAAGGAAATTATAATTCAATTACAAAATATTTCATGAAAGAAAACATCTCCGACAACATAAAGTATATATATTCTTAATCAACAGTATATCTATGTCGATATCATTAATATGTTCCTAACATATGAGAAAAGTCTCACCACCCAAAAGAACAATCGGTTAAATTTTGAGGGTATTATAATCTCTGATCCCATAAGTTTATATAATTTGTATACAAGTAAACAAGTACAATTTGTAAACAAGTATAAATAATTTGTTTTTTTTTTTATATTCGGACTAAACCTGGCAATTGAGATCCAGATATTTCTACAAATCTTATCAACATCGGACCACTCTATCATATAGCTCCCAAAACAATCGGTCAAAAATTAAGTTTTTTCATAACATTTTTTGTTTGATTTTCAGTTTTCAAATTTGTAAATTTTAATCTTTTTTGGTATAATTTATTTACTTATTTTTTATTTCCCAATACTCACTATTCTCTGAAAATTAGTATATAAAATATTTAAATTTGATTTTTTTTCATTATAATAGCTTTAAAATCAAAACTAGTTTGCATATAGACGACCTGACTAACGCAGCTCTTACATACTTATTATAATTTACCATTTATATCCGTTTGCACAACGACATAACCTTTTTATAAAAAATAAATAATAATATATTGAATTAAAACCCGAAATACATCATATTAAATTTACTTTTATTCCACTTTAAATATTAATTCAAAATGTGTCGCATATTGAACATTAAAAAATAGACTACAAGCAAAATAATATGGAAACATAATAAGCATACTATATATGTAAAAAATATCTGATACATATTAAATCGTATTCACTATGCAAGTTGATGCCTTTTTTCCATCCATTGGACTGCCTACACTGGAAGGGGACCATTCGAATTCCTCCTGTGCCCCACTCGAATACAGTGCAAAAGACTGTAGAAATTTGGAGCGCTTCTGGGTCTGGGTCAATCACTCAGACCATTCATCCGTCGTCCAGCCCAGTCTCAGCCAGTTTACGCAACGTCACAGCGTATCGTTGAACAGTCGCTTGGCTTTCTTGTAGTTGGGATTAATCGGTCCGGGCAGCACGTGCGGCTTGAGAGCGCTCTTGCCGGGCTGGCGATTCGCGTCGTATGGCAGCTGCGGCGACAGCTTCAACTGTCGATAGTAGTCGCTCTTCGGATAGGCGCTGTTGCACTTTGTCATAATCCGCACCCGCTTGCTGCCGCTCTCCGTTTGTGGCGTCGCGAACTTGAGGCGCTGGGCCGGATTCTTCGGCGTGCCCTGCGCAGCGAGTGGATTAAGCAAAAGTTTCTTGTTGGCCTGTTTCAGTTGCAGCTTGCGCGAGGGCACAAAATAATCCTGTTCGCCCGGCTGCAATGCCTCGTTCCAGCCGTTGCTTGCCTTTGGGTTGGTCTCAGCAGCTGTTGCTGGTGCTGTTTCTGCTGCTGTCGTGGACTCCGGTTCGGGTTGAGCGGCTTTTGGCTGCTCCTTGGGCTGTTGCTGCTCCTTGGGTTGCTTCTCCTCCTTGGGTTGCTCATCCTTGGACAGCTGCTCCTTGGCTTGCTGTTCCTTGGGCAGCAGCTCCTTGGCTGACTGTTCCTTGGGCAGCTGCTCATTGGGCTGCTGCTCCTTGTGCTGCTGCTTCTTGGGCTGCTGTTTGAGCTTCTGTTTTGGCTGCTGTTTGGGCTGCTGTTTGCGCTCCTCCACTTTCTCTTTTGGCTGCTTCTTTACCTTTTTTGCCTCCTGTTTAATTGTCTCGGTCTTGTGGGTCAACTTCGCGTCGTTCGCGTCCACCTCCTCCACTACCCAGGCATCGTTAATGCTGGAACGCACCTTCTCATTACGCTTTACTTGCTTCTGTAGCTTGGGCGAGAGAGCTTTGCCAATCATCTCGTCGAAGTTGTCCTCGTCCACCTCTTCAAAGTTAATGGACTTGAGGAGGCGCTTTCGCTTGGATTTGCTCAGCTTCTTGAGGTTGCGTCCAGTGCCAAAGCTCGACTCCTCAAACTCCTCCGCCTCTGCGATCTTCTGCTCGACGAGCTCGGACAGCGTAATGCCCTCTGGCTTGGGCATGTTACGCACGCCCAGCGGAAACTCGCCACCCGCATACGTCTCAAAGACACTCAGCAGCTTTCGCAGTCCCTTGCGCCGCTTGCTGTTGTATTCCTGGGTGCGCAGCAGTGTCTGCAGCTCGTCCAACACGCAGTCAGCATTGAGCGGTAACTCAGGCATAAGCACATCCACGTTGCCAGCGCGTGGATCGAGGGATGGGGCTTCTGGCTGTTGCTCCTCCTCTTCATCCTCCTCCTCCTCATCGAAGCCTGAGTCCAACTTCTCAACGTCGTCTATGGAGGCGCTGGGGAAGCCCATTTCCTTCCATGCCTTATACTTCTCGCTGTACTCACGACCCAGTCCACTTTGATAGAGCAAATGGTAGAGGACGCGCGTGCGGCACTGAGCCACCAGTTTGGCGTCCCGCTGTGTGCCCACGTAGTGCACAAAGGGGCGCAGGAAGAGATTGACCTGATCGGCGGTGATTTCTTCATTGGCAGCCTTGGCCAGCTCTTCGAAAAACACGTCCATGTAGTGCATGGTGAGGCCACGTGATTTCGGCTGATCGGCCAGCACCGATTGCTGCATGCTGACATTGAACGACTGTATCAGATCCGGCGACCATTTGCTCTTCTTTATAAGGCGCAGCATATAGCGCAGCATGCGACGTACAAGCATTAGAAATTTGTCCATGCGCCACTGATCGATGCCGAACCATTCCTGGCACATGGTGCGCATGAAAGCGCTGAAGTAGGCCAGGCTACAGGCAGTGTTGCCGCCAAAACTGTCCACCATTTGGGCCAGCTGCTCGGCCAGCTCCTCCTGGACCAGCGGCTTGTCAGACATCCATACATTGTAGTACAAGCCCTTCCAAATGCGCATAAAATCGTCCTCCACGAAGGGAAAGGAACTGACCGCGCGCAGCTGGAACCACTTGCGCAGCTTGCGGATCTGGCGATTGCGCTTCGTTAAGTCATTGCAGGCCAGTGCACGCACTATTTTCACCTCCTGGGCAATCACCAGCAGCTCTTTTGGCACTTTCGGATGTGATGCGCCATCGTCTTCGCTTTCGCTGCCTTTGTCTATGGCCGCCACTTGGGCGCTGCGCTTTATTGGCCTCTTTCTCGTTACCATCATTGATTATTAACAAAACGCCCGGAACTTTTTCCAAATTCCTTTGGTATGTATTGAGAGCTGCTACGAGAGAGGGCGCACGTGTTGTGCGGCCTCGTACAAATCGATTAATATTTCATGGTACGCTCACGACGCTTTGCAACACTTGTCAAGAGTTGCATGCGGTCAATATTGATGATGCTTGAAGATTACATCAAAGCCACCATTAGTTTTATCGATACTAATTCATTGACGTCACAATATTCGAGCATATATCTAAATTCATGGGATTGATCATTTATTACTAATCAGCTCTCAACAAGATATAATAATTACGCATATTAAAACATATAATATCCTATTTTTTTGCAAAATACATCCATTCAACAAAATTTTTATATGTAGAATAGAATAGGTTATATTCTTTGACGTATGCCCAGAATGTAACGATATAAAAATTATCGTGGTGTAACCTTGTAGGTTCGATAATATATTTCAATTCTTACATTATATGTATATAACAAAAATGGTGTATACAAACTAGTTAAAGTACAATTGAATTTATACACATAGTTTAATTTAATTATTTACCAAAATTAATATTCCGAATTTTGTGACCGGCTTTTAACACTAAACTTGTAGAAAACTTGCTGGGCACCACTTTTTACCAGCTGACATTCTAAATAGCAGCAGCTTCAACTAAATTGGCTTTATAAAGTTAACATAACTCAAATTTTATCTTCAAAATGCCTGTGTTAGTCGTAAAAAATTCCGAGGATTACCAAAAATATATTGGCGCCGATAAAACGACCGTTGCGCTGTTTGCCGCCGACTGGGCCGAGCAATGCGGTCAGGTCAACGACGTGCTCAAGGAGCTGGCCAGCCTTCTAGGCGATAAGCTGCAATTCATTACGCTAAATGCCGAAGATTTTCCCGAGATATCGATGAAACATCAGGTAGGTTATTGTGCACTTTTAAAGTCAGACTAAATCCACATTACATCTTGCCAGATTGAGGCTGTTCCCACGGTCATATTCTTCAGCAAGGGCTCGGCTGTGGATCGCGTGGACGGCGTTGATATCGCAGCCATCAGCAGCAAGTCGAAGAAACTGGCCGAAAGTGCGAGCAGCGCTGCGGCAACGGGACAGAGCCTCGAGGACCGTTTGAAGGCGCTCATCAACAAGGCGCCGCTGATGATATTCATGAAGGGCGATAGGGACGCGCCACGCTGTGGCTTCTCGAAGCAACTAATTGCTATTGTCAACGACACAAAGTATGCAAATTTACGCCTATGTATTTAAGACCTTTAACTAACTGGATTCACAGTTTGCCGTATGAAACTTTCGACATTCTGTCTGATGAAGAAGTACGCCAGGGTTTGAAGACCTACTCAGACTGGCCCACATACCCACAGGTGTATGCAAAGGGCGAACTAATTGGCGGCTTGGACATCATCAAGGAACTTTTGGCCAACAACGAGTTGGAAGCGTCGCTAAAGGGCTAAATTATGCCAAATTCCTTCCAATAATGCAATCGAAATCAGGAACTAACATCGCTTCTCACAAATATACAATGTCCCATCATTTTTACAAGCAAGAATAAAAGAATAGTTCAAATGAAAGCTACCCAAATAAGTTGAGTCATTGAAAATCTATCTATACATGTTATGTATATTTAAGGCTCCTTGTCCACCGTGTAAGAATAACTACCTTAATATTAGACCATAGTGAATACTATTCTGCACCTATTTGAACATTTTTGATTTTGTGTAATTAAAATCATATTATAAACATATTTTAAATAGACATCCGTTGATTTGTAATCAACTTTATCTGAGCATTTATTTGTTTATATGTATCTCACAGTGTTGCGTTAAACAACACTGGCACATGGTTGCTTGGCAGCACTGCTTGACACAATCAGCTGACGGCTTGCGGATTGCGAATTGTTTGGCAGATAAAAATTGTTTTAATTTTATAATATCAAAATATGGCTGCTGCCGCATCTGATGGCGAGGAGAAAAAACTCTCCGACATCTTCTTAAATGGCTGGAATCTTTTGGATGAACTAGAGGTGACCGAACTGCCCTTTAATGGCAGCGAGTTTAAAGTGAGAACAAAATATAAAATTGACTCGTGCAAATTCAAATATATTTAATTTAGAATAAAGTGAAAACAGCAATGGGCTACTTCGAGCAGGCCACTGTAATTGTCAATCAGGTGAGCATGTTCAGCCCCAATGAGTTGATCGACGAGGTGAGCACAGATTCGCTGCCCTTTATGCTGCTCCCATACTTCCTGGGGAAGCTTACCACGAAGATAAACAATCAGAATAGCACAGAAACTCTGGAGTTGGGTGAAGTATATTTTAAGGATCACCTCCAACGCTGTCAGGAGTACGAGCTCTGCGAAGCGACCAAGAGCAAGACACAGCAGGACAACAAAACCGATGCAGCTCAGCAGAGAAGTGAACAACGCGAATTGGTAGAAGCGGCATATAATCGCAATGACAAAATCGCACAGTACCGCAAAATGAAGGAAATTGACGAATATATGTCGCGCATGCGCCAAGCGGTTAAAAGCAAAACTGCCGATGAGGAAGAGCGACGCGAGTTCTTTTTGAAATATTTGCAAAAGAGCATCATGGATACCAAGCAGGAGTTGGACAGTCTGCACATGATGAAAGAAATGGTCAAGATGCGTCTTGTGCGCATGAAGGCTGGCGAACAGGAGCCATTGGCGAATTCAGCTGCAGACCAGCAGCCTAGAGCGTCTGGGCATGGACACAGCCATGACCATCATCATCATCATCACCATGTGGAGTCGAAGCCGAAGCCGCTGCAACCATTTATCATAACACGCAATGCCACGCAAAAGGCGGTTTTTGGCTTAGGCTATCCCAGTTTGCCCATTATGACTGTGGACGAGTTTTATCAGCAACGCGTAGACGACGGCGTCTTCCCCGACGAGCAAAAAATGGCAAAGATAAATCAAGAAAAGGCGATTGCCGCCGCATTAGATCCCAATGAGCAGGAAGACGAGGAAAATGCAGTTGTGGAACTGCAAGTGGAGGATGACAATCCAGAGTATTTAGCGCGTATGCGACGCATGGACGAATACAAGGATGTGGTGCGTCGAGGTGACGGAAATCGCCACAATCGTAGTTAAACTACACTCTCAAAGCAAATCTTAAAATAAAGTATTTTGTATTTTTTTATAACGATCGAAATTATAATGTCAACGCATTCCAATCAAACAATCAAATGCAAATGTTGACAAAATAGATTTAGCAATGAAATACATTAATTATATAAAATATTTGGCAAAATAAATGTGTGTGAACAAACATCTAGAACTTATTGGTCAGAGTAAGCTACGAACCTATCATATCAGATATCATAATTAAATATCCGTGAAATATTCAGAAGAACAAAGCTAGAACGATTCGGCTAGTGATGCCTCATTCTGCCTGTTAAATACATTTGCAAAAACCCATTATACCATTTTTACCCATTTTCAATGGGTTCAGGGTATAAAAATTTACCTTACTAACGCTGCCAACATTCAATAGATGGCGCTATGTGTACTAAGAGTTCGCTTATTTTTAGATCACACTGCATGTAAACTCGGGTCGATTTTAATACGTTAAACACTTTGTGACAAAATTAAAATATATTTTCTATGCGTTCGATTTTCAAATTTTAATAAGCGGCATATTACAGTACAATAAAAATAGAGGAATTTTAATGTGTATACATATTTACTTAAATACATCTGTATGTATAACCATTATACGGAAAAAAATGGACACGGTCAAAAAGGTGTATTACGATTAATAGAGGTATCAAATAAGCCCAGTTTATAGATTTCTGGATAATCGAGGTTCAACTGTATTTATATATTTAAAAATAGCTAAAGACACAACCAGGATATCCCTAAAATAACAATTTTTTCCTAAGTTTATCTACTTCTACTTCAAATAAAAATATAAAATAAGTGTTATTGCATATTTTCAAGTTAATAGGGAATACCATTCTAGGTTTGTGCATGAGCTCAATTGGGCTTTGGTATTTGTCCTATTGGTAAATACAGTATGCAGAGTTACAGTATTTTAATGCTTGCGGTCACACTGTATTTCAACACCAACCAACAACAACAGCAACCACAACAACAACAAAAAGCCAAGGCACTTAAAATTTACATTTCGATAAGAGCACACCATCTGAGTCACAAATAAGTCATTTAGTTTGTACACTTGCCAAACAAAAGACACACAACACAACGCACAAAAAGGCAGCGAGTGGATATTCGCATTTGTAGAGCTGTAACTGTAATTGGAAACATCGATACGATAGTTCTTTCTATCTATAAGCACAAGCATGTCCGTCAGCGATTTCATCAAAGGCTTGCCCATACACGATTCCAACAATTTCACACACCTGAGCAACGATCACGGCATTCGAACGTCGCAGAAGCGCGCCTCCATCTACTTGCCCACAGAGGATGTGGCCGAACAGGCCCAGCTGATAGTGATGGACAAGAGATGCGTGCTGCTGCGCTACCTTACCCAACAGTGGGACAAAAAGACGCTGCAGCGAAAGCGCGAGCACGGCAACGATGGGAGCAGTAACAACACCAGCAGCACTCCCAATGGCAGTAACAGCAAAAAGCGCCCACGCCTAGACGCCAACGAGCTGAACTGAGGCGAATGCACAGCAGATTCACACACGCATAATACACATCCAAACTCGGCAATAGAGCAGCAACCACTACCATTCAACATTAAGATTTATCCCATTTATGTTTTAAATAAATACTCTAGAAAGTAACCAACTAGACCTGCCTTCAATTTTATCAAATTAATAATCAAGTAATTGAAAAAGTGCTCGAGTTCTTCCAACGGTTTTAATTCAGAAACAAATATTGGATTTGACTACATTATTTAAAAGCTAGTTCAATGGTGTCCTAAATCCTTGGGATCCGGTTTGCCGTATTGCTTCTCCCACCAGACCACGAATTCCTTCTTGCGCTGTTCACGCTTGGCAAAATATTCTGGATACTGCGCCTTCTCCAGCGGATGCCAGTAGTCGAGCAGCCAATCTGGCGGAATGACCTCACGTTCAAAGGCACAACCGCCAGGACTATTGGCAACTGCAAATCAATTAGAAATCGTTTGATCAAGTTGGGACTTGTTAACACGATTGGACTTACAGTTGCGGGGCTGGTAATGCTTGGTCTCGAAGAGCTCCTTTTGACCGCAGGCTAGCAGTTGCATGCCCTCTGCCAGATCCTTGCCGCGGTTCTCATCGAAGCGAGCACGCATCTGCGTCGCCCGATAGCGGTACACATGACTGGCACCAGAGATTTGGAATGAAGAATGCACAACAATTTATTATATAATCAGCGTCGCGCGATTGCAGCGTCTCTGTGTGCACTTACCGGCGATCGTACCAGGCCTCCAGGTTGCGCAGGGCACGCTTGTACAAGCTGCACACCTGGCGCTTGTGCGACACAATTGCCAAGGGGACTTGGGCCATGTTTCGTTGTGCTCGATTTGTGTTAAATCTGCAGTTTGCTGCTAGCCAACAACAAAAACAACAACAATTGGCGAGAGCTGTCAAATGTTGTGTGCTGCATAACGACTTGTTTGAACTGTTGCACAACACTGCAAAGTGTTGCCAGACCTTACGTTTATTTCAAGTTTCGTTACAAAATTTGAATAATCAATACGTGTATTTTAACAAATATTAAGTGTGACTTAAACTATTTAATTGGATTATAACATTAGGTAAATAATCATCTGCCATCTAACTCATAACATTCAATATACACTGAACAATATGCTCAGGTATATTCAGTGGATGTTCGCACAGCTCTCCGGTCTGTTTGTCGTACATGTAAATTTCATTAACCACGCGATCCTCCTGCTCAGCGTCCAGCGAGGACACCAACACCATTGAACCCTCCGACAGCTCCGTTAGAATTTGTTCGATATTGTGCTCGTTCACAGCCTCCATTGAGCTGGGGCTCCCCAACGGCGGTGACTCCGAAATGAAGTCAACTATAAATGTGGTTTCCGCCTCTGTCCTATAGCCCGCCTCAATTTCTGTGGCCGTGTCCACGTCGCTGACATGGTTAAGCGTACCATCGTCCAGATCGATGTCGGCCTTTTGGCGCAACGCCGCCATGTCATTGATCTCAGTCTGTCCCTCGTCCAGCAGCGAGTTTAGCTCCTGCTGCAGCTGCTCCGCCTTGGTCTCAATCAAGGGTTCGCTGCTGATTTGTTCCGTTTCGATGCCCTTCTCCCTTTTAATGGCGGGAAATGCTCGTAAAATGAGCACGGGTATCGGTTGTGGCTCCACCGGCTCCTCCAACTGTTGCTGCACATTTTGTTGCGACTTTTTAATCAATTTCTGCTTCAACACTTGTTTGACATTTTGGTCCGCTGGCTGATGCTCCTGCAGATGCGCTTGCTGATGGGTTTCTTTCTGCACCTCCTTCGGCGCTTGCTTCCTCGCTTGCTTTTTCACTTCCTTCTGCTGCCCTTGTTCCTGGTGCAGTGCTTGCTGCTGTTTTAGGGGGCGACGCTTGCGCTTCGGTGCAGCATCGTCTCCACTCTGATTGTTTTCAGCCGCACGGCGCTTGGCCAACGCCTGCTTGCCCAGCTTTTGACTCGTCACGTGCTCGTTGTCGTACACCAGGTCGCCGTCGCTGAGGGTTCGAGCAGCTCTGCTGTGCTGCGATTTGGGCCGCTGTAAAGCAAATAACTCAAATTTAGAAATTGGCCAAATGGAAAAATCGTCAATTTGCAAACCTTTTTCGTATTCTCCGCCTGAACTGTAACGATTTCCTGCCACCTGCGATCAGCCTCAGCGCGTTCGCGATCCTCCTGCTCTAGCTGATCCTTGAGCTCCTGTATGTTGAACGCCTTTGGGTATAGAAGCGCCTTATTGATTAGCTGGCCATTGATGCGCTCCTCACGCTTGTACTTGAGCTTGAGGTCGCGTCGCGTGCGCTTGGGAAACATTTGGCACATCAGCGAGAAATCGGTGCCAATGATTTGGAGGCTGCGATAGAAACGCACGGTGTCATCCGACGTCCAGGTGGACGTGCGCTTGTGCCGCTTATAGAATCCATTGTCGCCTGTTGTTTCGTCCATCAAGATCAATGATGAGTTGGCCAAAACCTTGCGCGCTTCCACCTCAGCGGTAGTTTCGATCTCCAGCGTCTTCTCGTCTATTATCATCTCCCCGTTGGCGTCCAGTTTCAGCTGCGGCACTGGCATGGCCGCTGCTGCTGCTTCGGCTGCTGCCGCTGCTGCGGGTTCCGCTTTGGCCTCCATCAGCTCAGCCGATGTGGGCTTGGACTCGTCGGAGTTAACGCTGGCGCCACTTGACTCCGCCTTGATGGTGGTCACCAAGGGCTTCTGCTCCATTGGATTGCTCTCGGGATTGTAAAATATCATGTCAAACATTTTAAATGTGGACTTATCCGGTATACCCTTGTTGAAGCGCGTCTCGAAGTCTCGCTTAGCGTTTATCCGCTGCTGCGCCTGAGACTGTGTCTTATCGCCTTCTCCTTTGCGCTGCTTACCGGACCCGCCGCCACTGTCGGAGTAAACGGAGCAGCTGGACTCGGTGCGTATGCGGCCCATGCCCGGACTCATGACGCCGCCTGGATAGTACTTGGGCGATGCTTGCACCTGCTGCGGCGTCCCAATCGCACCGCTTGTTGATGAGCCGCTTAAATAACGCTCCCGCCTTGTGGGCGTGCCCGGCGACTGGTAATCGCCATCATAATCTGCCGCCAACGGCGAGCCCACGAAGCTGTTGCGCCTCTGCCCAAACACGGGAGTGGGGCGCACCCGCTGGCGTGCCTGCGCCTTGCTGGGCGACATGGGGAAACCACCTGGCGTTTTCTGCAAGTCCATCTGTATGACATTGTCCTCCAGATCGGAGTGAAACACATCATCCAATTGGCCAGCGCTGCTGGCAGCAGGCATTTTAAATGCAACTTCAGCCGCATCTTCCTCTGGACGCTCCTGCTTAGGGGAAGGGATTGGGGGAGGTTCGGGCTCAGCGTCTGCATCCTCCTTGCGCGGCTTGCGCTTTATTTGGGTTAGATTGGCAGTAGCCTTAATGCGTTGCCGTCGCGCGGACATGGCGTGACTTTTGGATTATATTTCACGCATTTAAATGGCGAAACAAATTAGTAGCGAAATTGATGCGACAAGAACAACGGCAACAAATGTGCAGCACGCGTTTTGGTTGCACAGTGCTGTACAACGTGTAGAAAAATAAGTGCTTAAGCACAGTATGCTGATCAAACTAAGTACATGAAAGGCAAAATTTATTAGAATGACACTCAACATATTATATATAACTTAACTTCAAGTTTGACCCCGGCATGTTTGCTTGTTTGTGGAATTTCTTTTAACCTTCTGTTAATTTATTAATAATTAACGTTTACATTAAATATTTTCTTTACATTTCTTTTTATTGAAAAATTACAAATTAAAATTCAAATTTATTTCTTGCCTGAAATAATTCACATTTTTTATTATTATTATTTAGAGCATAAAATATAAGAGTTATTTTAAACATTTTAAATAAAAACTTAAAATAACATTTTCCCATTACATTTATTTCAAAAATAAAAATAAATAATATTCAAATTGTGCTGTTTATATGCCTAACATAAACAAATTATTATCAGTGTAAACTTATTCGGTAGTTAAATACTTGGGAGGTATTTTAGATCATATCTTATCAGCCGAGTCATATTATATGAAAATAATTGCCGGAAATATAACTTAGTAAGACGGGTGTTTGATTGTACGTGATAAAGAGTAGCTGTTTTATTTAGAAATTCGATATTTGGGCATCTGATTGCATAATTTTTACAATAGAAGCCGCGTGAATATTATTAAACAGCTTACCCCGCTTAGAACAGGTACTGCACAAATTGGGACTTTTCCAACACCAATTCGAGCAACAACACAAATTGCAGGTTGCACGTTTTGAACATAAGATGTGGGCGCCTTGATAACAAAGCAACAACGACGTGAATCTGTATTACTTACATTGAAATTGTCAACAATCAAAAGGAGGCAAAATCTAAATTATACACGTCGAAAGGCAAGGCAACTTATGTGACAGGTGTGCGTCAAAATTTGTAACGGAGGAACAGGCAACAATAATAATAGTAGAGCCGCTGCCGCTGCCGCTGTCCGAGTGTTATGCAAGCACCGCTGCAACCCCCACCCCCCTGAGCAGTGCAGCCAAAGCAGCAGCAATCAATTAGCCGGTCGCCATGCTGCTGAATCGTTTCGTTTCAGCCATCAAAAATCAATCGCGAGAAACCCTGCGCGCCTGGAGCTACCAATGCGAATCGATATTCGCACAACGCTCTCGGCGACTGCAGCAGCTGCTCAGTTTCTACCAGTCAGTGTATGGTACGCAGGGACTGAAGCAGCTCTGGCGTGCCTACTACCGGAGTGAGCTCCAGCCGCCGTTGCGCGGCATCATGCTGAGTGCCGTGGGCATTATGGGCCTGAATATGAAGAGGGCGGGCAGCGACGGCTTCGACTGGACCAAGGAGCGATTGGCGCTGGCGAACTTTGATTTGTGCCAGCGCGACATCGATTTCATAAATACCCTCTCCATGAACCAGCTGTGCGAACGCTGCCAGGCCAAGAAGATGAAATACTGCTACTGTCTGCTGGGCAATCAGCGCTGCAAAAAAGGCGGCGTTGTCGTTATGCCCCAAAACGAGCATTCAACGATGAAGGAGGAGCAGACGGCCAGCATAAGTAACTGCCATAAGGCACTGGACCTGGATGTACGTGCGCCGGAGGGCCAAACACGTATACAGGCACAGGAGGATCGCAACTGGGAGCCGTACTTTAGCAAGAATGAGTTCAGCATTTGGCGGCGCGAGGAACGCTCCTCGCTCTACTCGTACAAGGTGTACGCACGATTCGACGATATTACAGCCGATGATTTTCTGCACGTGCAAACGGATCTGGACTATCGCCGGCAATGGGACGACACGGCGCTCAGGCTGGAGCTGATTAGCGAGGATCCAGTGCCCAACAGCAATTCGCATCTCATCTACTGGGAAATGCAATGGCCACGTTTGTTCGCTAATCGGGACTACGTCTATTGTCGACGGTACCACAAGGACGATACCAAGAAGCTAATATTCATCTGTAGTCGCGCGGCCAAGCATAGCACATATCCAGCCATTTCGGGCAAGGTGCGCGTCACCGACTATTGGAGTCTGATGGTCATCAAGCCATTCCGTGGCTTCCACGAGCCGGGACTTCACTTTGTGTTAACATACTACGATGATCCTGGCATACCCATACCGCAGAACATCAAGTCCTGGGTCACGCAGAAGCAAATGCCCGAGTTTCTCACCAAAATGTATGTGGCAACCAAGAACTATGCCTGCTCGCGCGCCATCAAGATGAAGGACATGTTCAATAGCTTCACAATCATCAACGATGAGTACACGGCCAACGAGCAGCGCGGCAGCTGGCTGGGCACCCTCAGTCGCCACAGGCGCAAGCTCAACAATGACAGTGAGGCCGAACGCTGAACTACTTAGAACTCCAGTTCCTCCTGAAAGTCCAGTGAGCAATTAACAAAACTACACAATGAAAACAGAACAAAAGCAAAAATAAACAAACAAACACTACAGCTAAAATGAAATACCAAGAGCAATACAGCCCCCCTAACCATCTTATGTTGTAAATCATTTATAAGTATATACATAATTATTATGAATAATTAGGAATCATCGAGTTTCTAGAATTAAACAAATCTATTCATCAACTGTGCTAATGTGCAATAAAACACCATTCGCAATTTGGAGGCATTTAAAATTTTGAATCTTGTGTGCCACACTGAAGAAATCTAATTTAGCTACATACTAGTACATGTCCAACACATCCAATATATATATATACACATATTCTAACCAAATACTTATTAAGTTTAGAAGCTTGTTTTTAAAGCAACTGAATAGACATTATTGAAATTATACAAACACACACGTAAAAATAAATACGAACCATACTCTTAACAAACTTCATTGAAAATGGGAATCGCGATTACAGACAGAAGACAGAAAAAATCCAGTTGCTGGTAGAGCTAACCAATTACTGGAACACTATTGGTATTAGGGGGAACAGAATAATAGCAGAATAATTAGGTACACTCAGTTTCAAAGTAAGTATCCAAGATTGGAACATATACAAAGTACTCTATAAACAAAATTTATTAAGAATTATGTTCGGATTCCGAAGCTAAGATTCCCTTACAAAATAAAAAACATTAGCTTTAGAGTTATTCAAAATCTCTTTGTAAGTAAAATTAGTTTCCAATAGTAGAACACAAAATGGAAAAACACTTTGCAAGGGCTAAGAAGACATTAAATGTAAATACAAAATTAATACAGATCATGTTAGAGATTTCATCAGTGATTGTTCAGCCGGCTGATCACAGCTCGCTGTGCTCCTTTGCGCTGGGCGGATTGTTCATAAAGGCTATGAAGTCTTTGCTGGCACGTCCGCCGTTGTATTCCAGCTTGGTTTTGAGGTAAGAGAAGTATATTATGGTGGGATAGCCGCGTACATTGTACTTGGCGCACAGGGCTGCGTATTTGGTGCAATCCACGGCGACAAAGGCAATGCGAGGATCATCTTGCAGCGCATTCGCGGCAGCCGTGAATTCCGGCTTTGTGTGCTTACAGTGCCCACACCCTACGGATTAATAGAATTAGGATAAGCTCATTTGGCATATGAAATTCTCTTACATGGAGCATAGAACATGACCAGTGCATGCTTCTTGCGCTTCAGTGTTGAGCTAAAGGTTTCGTCGTTGGGGAAGAGCACCTCAGTGCTTTCCTCCTCCTCCTCCCAGCTCTTCTCTGGCGGCGGCGGTGGTGGCGGCTCTTTGGGATCGCGCATGAAATCCACGATTTTGGACGCTTCGCGAACGTTTACATCGAATTTGTAGACACCATAGGCGAAATATTTCACCGTTGGATAGCCCTTCACCTTGTATTTTTCGCCTATTGCCGGCTCCTTGGTGGCATCCAGTGCCGCTAGCATTCCGGGCACATTGTCCTGCTTCATTTCAAGGGCCGCCTTTTCGTACTCTGGTTTCATGCGCTTGCAGTGGCCACACCAGGGCGCATAGAACATAACCAGTACGGATTTCTCATCCTTTAGCGCCGGCTCAAAACCCTGCGTGGTCAGGTGAACAATCTCCGAGTTCGTATCAGCCGACCAGTCGGCTTCTTTCGGCTTGGGCGTTGGCTTCACATTCGGATTGAGCATAAAGGCTATTATCGCGTCTTTGGTATTTTCGCCTTCGTAGGTGAAGCGCATTTTTCCATTCTCAAAGTAAATTAATGTGGGAAAACCTGCACAAGAATTGCAATTAGGTTTTAAATAATTCAAATTCCACGAGTTCATAAATATTACCAGTTAAATTAAATAGCTTGCGCACGGGAGCGTTCTCCTGCCGCTCCACATTCATGGCGGCCAGCAGATATCCACCCTGCGCTTTGAGTTCCGTAGCTGCTTTGCTGTAGTCCGGTTTCATGCGCTTGCAAAAACCGCACCACGGCACATGGAACATGACCAACATGGGCCGTATGTCTTTGCGTAGATGTTTGCTGAATGCGGCGGCGTCGTTGAAGTGTAATACATCCGCGCCAGCGGGGTCCTCTTCCCAGGGCAGATCGCCCACTGGGTCGCGCATAAATGTGACCATGGAGCCAACGTTCAGCTGGCGATCGTAGTCCTTGTGATAATCGCCGTCCTTGTAATGGCGCAGAGCGTACGGTGCGGGCGTCACTTTCAGCTTCTTGCAGAGCTTCTTTCGCTCCTGATTGGCGCAGTCCACGTACAGCATTGTGCCTGTGCCGCGTATCGCTTCAGCAGCCTCCCGGAACACCTTCAACTCGGCTGCAGCTTCCTTAGCGCTGGACACATACAGGGCCAGCACGTTGTTCTTGGTCCGCAGCAGTTTCTTGAAGTCCTTGTAGTCGGCGATGTCCTCCTGTACGGCGGAGATTTTCGATTTGGCGGCAACAAGTGCCACCAAAACCAACAGCAGGAGCAGAAACTGTCGGTGATTCGACATGGTGTTTTCCTTTCACTTTACGCTTAATAAAAGTAACTAGCTAATTTAACAATATATGGAAGTTGCCTAACTAATGTAATAAATGCATTCTTTCTTTTCTGCAGATCAACAATTCCAGCTTAAAATGCCGATGAAGACGTCAGCGTTTAGCCGCAGCGTTGCCACATCGCGTCAAAGACTGTTGCTTGCTGCTCAACTATGTTCGTACGGCAAAAGCTTAACTGAAAATTGCATATGACCATGATATTGTAAATTGTATGAAAGAAGTAAATTTTAAATGTTTTTTACATACGAATTCCGATGCTGAGAGAAGCAGCCGATCTCTCGCCTAACCGACCGAGGGCACGAAGTACAAAAACCATACAATCTAGAACTATCAACATGCTAAATAGTTTAGGAGAGAAGATTTAATACGATTTAATACTTCGAACTGATCACTCTGTAATGCTTACTAAATTATCACAGAGAGCATTAGTTGAGCAATGCTTAAGTATGAAAGGTATATAATAACGTGTTAGTCTGGTTGGCTATTTTTATTTGAAAAAAGCTTTCACAGAAAAATGCTACAAAAGAAATGGGTACAATTTATTTGTTTTGTATTACTTTTTATAGTAAGAAACTTAATTTTCTTTAGTAAAACACAGGATTGCGCATAAACGCTGAGAGCGATGAATAGCACGCAAAATGCAACGCTGTCAAATGTACGTGGCAGTTGGCAACACTAGTCCACAACTCTGACACATTAACAAGAGGCAGAAGAAGCAGCACGGCAGCAAGTTTTACAATCTAGCCGCAGTGGATTTATCTTTGATTAGCTGTAGTAGGATATTATTAGACGAGAAGCTCTGCCAGCACAAAGATGCCCCTTAAATTGGACATCAAGCGTCGCCTGACGTCGCGCTCGGACCGCGTCAAGTGCGTTGATCTGCATCCGGCCGAACCGTGGATGTTGTGCGCCCTATACAATGGCCACGTACACATCATGAATTACGAGAACCAGCAATTGGTCAAAGACTTCGAGGTGTGCGATGTGCCAGTGCGCTCCGCTCGCTTTGTGGCGCGCAAGAATTGGATTATTACCGGATCCGATGACATGCAAATTCGCATTTTCAACTACAACACACTGGAGAAGGTGCATTCGTACGAGGCGCACTCGGATTACCTGCGCTGCATCGCCGTGCATCCCACACAGCCCCTGGTGCTGACCAGCAGCGGTAGGTTGCACATGCATTAAACCGAGAATTTTGATTTGTGGCATTGATCTGCTCTCTCTTAAGAAGCTTCATACCAGCGGGATGACCTATATTTACTTAAAACTTTTGACTATTCTTATCGGGCATAACATTATAATCGTTGTAGTTCATCAATAGATATGTCTTGATAAAGAAGAGGTGATGTGTCATCACCAATCAGATCACAAATCAAAATTGTCCCAAATTATCGACAAATTCATATTGATTTCATCATCGTTTTTGCAGATGATATGCTCATCAAATTGTGGAACTGGGAGAAGCTGTGGGCCTGTCAGCGCGTCTTCGAGGGCCACACGCACTATGTCATGCAGATTGTGTTCAATCCGAAGGACAACAACACCTTTGCCTCCGCATCCTTGGATCGCACCGTTAAGGTATGGCAACTGGGCTCGAATTTCGCCAACTTTACGCTGGAGGGGCACGAGAAGGGTGTCAATTGTGTGGACTACTATCACGGCGGCGACAAGCCGTATCTAATTTCTGGCGCCGACGATCGCTTGGTCAAGATCTGGGACTATCAGAACAAGACATGTGTGCAAACGCTCGAGGGCCATGCCCAGAACATTTCGGCCGTGTGCTTCCATCCCGAATTGCCCATTGTGCTGACCGGCTCCGAAGATGGCACCGTGCGTATTTGGCATTCGGGCACCTATCGTTTGGAGACCTGCTTGAACTATGGCTTTGAACGGGTTTGGACAATTTCCAGCATGCGTGGCACCAACAACGTAGCCCTGGGCTACGACGAGGGCTCCATCATCATCAAGGTGGGCCGCGAGGAACCGGCCATGTCCATGGATGTGGTGGGCGGCAAAATCATCTGGGCCAAACATTCCGAAATGCAACAGGTAAGGTATTCAATTGTTTTATAAACGAATCAATAATTTGTACTTATATAAATGTGGCCAATTTTTAGGTCAATCTAAAAACTATTGCCGACGGCACCGAGATTAAGGATGGCGAGCGCCTGCCAGTTGCCGTGAAGGACATGGGCGCCTGCGAGATCTATCCACAGACCATAGCCCACAATCCCAATGGCCGTTTCGTGGTAGTCTGTGGTGATGGCGAATACATCATTTACACGTCCATGGCGCTGCGCAACAAGGCCTTTGGCTCAGCCCAGGAGTTTGTCTGGGCGCTGGAAAGCAATGAATATGCCATTCGCGAGAACAATGGCACCGTGCGCCTGTTCCGCAACTTCAAGGAGCGCAAGAGTTTCACACCCGAGTACGGCGCCGAGAGCATTTATGGCGGCTACTACTTTGGCGTGAAGACCTCCTCGGGCTTGGCCTTCTACGACTGGGAGTCACTGCAGCTGGTGCGACGCATCGAAGTGCAGCCGCGTAATGTGCTCTGGAATGAGAGCGGCAGCCTTGTTTGCCTGGCCACCGATGAGTCGTACTTCATATTGTCCGTGGACACGGCACAAGTTGCCAATGCGCTGGAGACAAAAGAGGGCCTGGAGGATGATGGCGTGGAAAGTGCTTTTAATGTGCTTGGTGAGTTGAACTCTACCTAGTTGAAGACATTTGATGGACCATTCCGGTTAACGTTCATAAAAGGAGTGTCCCAAGAGCATTATTTAGTTGTCCAGAATAATGTTGAAAATTGATTGTTTTTGCTTATGAATGTTTTTCTCTTCTTATCTTGCAGGCGAAGTTTCCGAGTCGGTGAAAACTGGCCTGTGGGTGGGCGATTGCTTTATCTACACCAATTCGGTGAATCGCATCAACTATTATGTGGGTGGGGAAATTGTGACCATCTCGCATTTGGATCGCACCATGTACTTGCTGGGCTATGTGCCCAAGGACAATCGCTTGTACCTGGGAGACAAAGAGCTGAACGTGATTAGCTTCTGCCTGCAGCTGTCCGTGCTGGAGTACCAGACGGCCGTGATGCGTCGCGACTTTGAGCGCGCCGATCTTGTGCTGCCCACCATACCGAAGGAGCATCGCACGCGTGTGGCACACTTCCTGGAGAAGCAGGGCTTCAAAGAGCAGGCGCTGCAGGTGTCCACCGATCCGGACCACAAATTTGATCTGGCGCTGCAAATCGGCGAGCTGGACATTGCCTCGAAGCTGGCGCGCGAGGCGGAAAACTCACAGAAGTGGACGCAGCTGGCCGATGTGGCGGCGCGCAAAAACAACATGGTCTTGGTGAAGGAGTGCATGCAGAAGGCGAACGATTTCAGTGGCTTGCTGCTGCTCTCCACTGCCTCGGGCGATGCCCAGATGCTGGAGGAGGTGGGTGCGACCAGTTCGGCCCAAGGACGCCATAATATTGCATTCCTGTCCGCCTTCCTCCGTTCCGATGTGGAGCGTTGCCTAGAGATTCTCATCGAGACAAATCGCCTGCCCGAGGCGGCGTTCTTTGCGCGCACTTACTTGCCCAGCCAAATGTCCCGTGTGGTGGAGCTTTGGCGCGAGGAGCTGGGCAAGGTCAACGAGAAGGCGGGCCAGTCGCTGGCCGATCCAGCACAGTATACAAATCTCTTTCCGGGTCTGGGCGACGCGCTGCGCGTAGAGGAACATCTGCAGGAGGAGCGAGCGCGCAAGGCACCCGCCCGTCTGGCTGGACAACTGCCATTGAATAGCGAGCGCAATCCGCTCGAGGAGCTGCAGGCGGCTGAGCAACAAAGTGGTGTCGGCCAGCTGGAGGAGAAGGAGAAGCCGGCGTTTGTGCCAACGTCTCTGCCAGCAACCAGCAGCACAAAGGCGGCTGCCGCTGCAGCTCCAGTTGGCGTCAGTGAGGACGATGACGATGATTTGGATTTGGAGATAGATGGCATAACGCTGGACGACAACATAGATACGACAGATGTTAATCTCGATGATGACTTTCTGAGCGATGATTAGACGCGAAGGCTACGCAAAGCACGCGCTGTATTCGATAATATGGAGAGAAATGCCGAAAATTCATTTGTTGGTTCGGTAAAGTGTTCCAAAAATCACGCAAACGAAAGCTATTAATTCCACATACACACACACAAACGCATGCATTCACCTTTGATTTGATTGAACGAATGTTTCCCGTGCATTAATTATACAAATTAAAAATATATATATATGTATTATGTAAAACAATTATGCAGCAAGATACGATTGCAATAAAAATATGTTTAAAAAATATGAAATGGCGCGCTGCTTCTTCTTCCCTCTTTGACATTCGGATTTGGGCACAATCAGCGTTGCCACAGGGCGAGCTGTCAGTTTAAATAAATACGGCAACACAGCAGCATCACAAATACATATATACGCAGATATCGTGTGTGCGTCTGGATTTTGCTGTATTTTTTATTTAAGAATGAATTATTAATAAACAATTAATAAATTATTATTAA
This sequence comes from Drosophila colorata, assembly GCA_035041545.1. Taxonomy (NCBI): domain Eukaryota; kingdom Metazoa; phylum Arthropoda; class Insecta; order Diptera; family Drosophilidae; genus Drosophila; species Drosophila colorata. The sequence goes on from JAWNLD010000013.1 coordinate 6,466,665, forward strand.
ATAAAAAACAGTACAAAACCGCCAATCAACCGTAAGTAGAGAACATCCACAAAAGGCTGAACTGCGCCTTTGCGGGCGCTTTCTAAAGAACTTATTGATTTTTTCAAGCAACGTTGCAATTATTTGCAGATACACAAAGTCTATAATTAATTACGTTGAATATGGAACCGAACAACTATCATGCCCACGAACAGCAGCAGCAGCATTTGCACGAGCAGCAAATGCACTTGCAACATCTCCAGCAGCAGCATCAACAGCAGCAGCAGCCCATGCAGTCAGGATTTGCGCCGCGTCGTCAGTATGACAACATGGGCCATTCGCCCGCTGCCCTTGCGGCTGCCTGTTTGGCCAATGGCGCGGCTGGCGGCGGCAGCTCCTCGATGGCCAAGCCGGCGATGACGCAGCGACCGAAGATGAAGAAGGAGAAACAGCTGCAGGCGCTGCAGCAGCAGCAGCAGCAACAGCTGTCGGAGCTAAGCAGCGTGGCCAACAGCGGCATGCTGCCAACCGAGGAGACGCTCAAGTTTGTCAACGAAACGGATGCCAACGGACTGACCATGAAGACGCCGGTCAGCATCCTGCAGGAATTGCTGAGCCGACGCGGCATCACGCCGGGCTACGAGTTGGTTCAGATCGAGGGGGCTATACACGAGCCGACGTTCCGGTTTCGAGTCTCGTTCAAGGACAAGGACACACCCTTCACCGCTATGGGCGCCGGCCGCTCGAAGAAGGAGGCCAAGCATGCGGCCGCACGCGCTCTAATCGATAAGCTCATCGGCGTGCAGCTGGAATCTCAGGGAAATTCAGCGGCAGCCGCTGCGGCTGTGGGCTGCTCCATGGCGGGCAGTGGTGGCGATGGCAATGCCAATGTCAGCGGCAGTGGCGAGTAAATATTGTTGCATTTTTCTGATCTTCTATTTTAAAGTGATATCGATTATTTGTGTTTCTTAATCTTTGCCAGCGGTGGCGACAAGATCGTGGGCAATCCCATTGGCTGGCTGCAGGAGATGTGCATGCAGCGTCGCTGGCCGCCGCCATCGTATGAAACGGAGACGGAGGTCGGCCTGCCGCACGAGCGCCTGTTCACCATTGCGTGCAGCATATTGAACTATCGCGAGGTGGGTAAGGGCAAGAGCAAGAAGATAGCCAAACGCTTGGCCGCCCATAAGATGTGGACACGCCTGCAGGAGACGCCCATCGATGCTGCCAAAATCAATGATAGCATCTGCGGCGAACTAGAGGGCGATGTGAGTAATTTATCGCTTGTAGACGCCGTGCAGCAGCCGGTTTTGTCAAAGAGCCTAACTCAAAGACGGTTTTACGACCGCAATCCCCCAGTTATAAATATAATTGATATTTAGAGCTAACAAACTTGCACTTTAACCATGTTTTTTTCACTACACAACTTCTTTTCTCATTCTGTGCAATAATTCTTCATCAGTTTTTGTAGTTCTCGTTATTTTGTTATTATTGTCTTTCTTTTGTTTGACAACTGCGGACAACGTTGTGGAATAATTCAATATAGAACTTAGATTAAACTAACCACAACTAACACGCAGTGATTTTATTTGTAAATTCCTTGTGATTTTAGACCAAATTTAAAAGTCGTTTATAACTTGTTCAGCAATTAACTTTTTACATTTAAGCAGTTCCCAAAAATATAAAGTTACATTTAGATTTGCATTGTTGCACTTTAAAAGTTTAAGTATGATTTTATGATATTTACGTTTTAAATTTATTTCAATTGTATTCAAATATTAAGTAAAGCACTCTTATAACAATTATTAATTTCATCTTTTGCAACTTTATTTACTTGCTTGCTGATTTTTAAATATTTTCGAATTAAAAATGTTGTCATTCATTCCAAAATGATTACAAACATTATTTTGTATATATACCTTATAATATATCGTTTAACAACGCTAAGGCAACTGAGGAAATGGGAAATGCTTTTCTGCTGCCTCATATTATTTGGCATGTGTGAACTTAATTTAAAAACTATTTAGCTTATCATGTTAACATTAATAAGCCGTTTTCTCGTGACTTTGTGCACATTTTCCGTTTGTTTGTTTACAAATTTGTGATATGTTTCAACTCACCATTGAGTGGCGAGAGTTTGTGCGTATTAAAAGACAACGTTGCGCTCTTATTTACAGCCCCGCCTTAACGATAACTACTATGGTGATTTGAAAGATATCATTGTGCCAACACTGACCACGCAGCACAGTAATAAAGTGTCGCAGTTCCATAAGACCCTGAAAAATGCGACGGGCAAAAAACTGCTCAAATTACAGGTAAATAAGTTGCTACTAGAGATGCAGCTGACGCCGCGCTTAGTACAGGCCATAGATTGCAATTTATATTCCGAACGATACTTGATATGCAAATGTATTTTGTTTTTCAGAAGACTTGCCTCAAGAGCTCGAAGATTGACTACGTCAAGCTGCTTTCGGAGATTGCTGTCGAGAATCAGTTCGAGGTCACCTACGTGGATATTGAGGAGAGGACGTTTAGCGGCCAGTTTCAGTGCCTGGTGCAGTTATCCACGTTGCCAGTCGGCGTTTGCCATGGCACTGGGTCAACGGCTTCTGAGGCACAGCGACATGCAGCTCAGAATGCCCTAGAGTATCTGAAGATTATGACCAAAAAGTAGGCCACAATCTGAATAGCAAAATCTGAACGCACATTACGACGACGAGGAAAATTGCAACGTCCTTATTAGCCCCCTGTATTCCGTGGTTCTGAGCAACAACATTCACCACTGTATTTACTACTTATTATTATTTTGTTTTGAGCTTAGTTCACCGATATGACTTAATATCTGATCTGTACCATTCGCAAATCGTAGATATTAAACACCTTAATACGAATTATACACAAGCAAAAATACTAGTTGATTTATATTCGAGGATTCGAGACCTACCCTTAAGAAGCATAAAGTAATTAACATATGAATACATTTTCAGGGAATACAAAACAAACAAAACACAACAAAAAAAAAAGAGCCCATTTGCTTGCTGATAATGTTGCACTCTAATTTTAATGATCAGTGACTAACTGTAATATACATAGATATAAACTTTTATATAATTGTGAATTAATTAAGAAATGTTATTTTTTGATCTTTAAAGCATAATTTATTAACCGACTGTTGTACAAATTAACTAGACAACATGCAAAGACATTGGCAGTTAATGGAAAAAATAAAAAATCATGAATTAAAGTAAGCAAAACAAAACAAATGAATATTTAATAAAGAATTTTAGAATTATAATAAAACATGGATTAATAAAAGAAAAACGTCGTGTAGTTCTGGTTGAGAAACAGCTGTTAATAACAGTTTAATGTAAGACTAAGGTTTTATGCTGGGGAATCCCCTTGAATTATTTATATTGTAAGCTGTGTCGCGCCATTTCGATCGAATCGCTCTAACACATTTTAAGTTGTACAAATTTCGAATAATTGAGAGTAACCAAATAACTTATATACTTTATATGAAAAAGTACATGCTGATCTCAATTTACACATCATAAGAAATAGAAAGATATTTATTTTAGGTATGCAATACTTATGCTAAACTAAGAACTAAGTGGCGTTATAGATTATTTACATTGACCGACAGTGGCTGCAGCAACGGTTCAACGTTATTCGTTGTTGCTGCCTCACGGTGAAGCCTGTGAAAATGGTTATTAGTTTACTTCTTTTTACGGTCCTGCGTGCACTTGGGACAAAACCATTTTCCCTTCGGCTTTGTGGTAAGACCGACACAGGCAAAGTGGAACCACTCGATGGGGCACTAGAATAGGATGAATAGATAAACAACAGTTGGTTAAAGCAATAAGCAAATAAATTATTCATATGCAAACGCACATCTGGATTGTCGCAGCCAATCATCTCTCCATAGGAGACTTGGTGACATAAGCAATACGTTGGCTCGTTTGGATCCACAGGCATGTCCATGACATCGCTGGGATGTGTCGCGGCCGTGTGGCAAGATTCCTTCTCAGAATCATCAACATCTGCAGCTTTCTATATGGGATCGCAAAAAGAGACGAAAGTAAATAATTGCTTGCCGGAACGTTGGCCTAATAAAGGATCATGCAAAAAAGGTGAAATGTAAATGAAAAATGCACAACTGACTAATCGGCTATGGCCAAGTACACTGAATATATATAAATACATAACCGTGATAGGATAATGAGGATAAAGGACGGGAACGTAAGTGCAAGTACACCACCGCGTATGTTCAGCGTTTTTGCTACTGTGTAGGCTACCAGGCAAACAAACTAGCTTTAAGGAAAGAGTAACAAACACAACAATACGAATACGAATACAATGAGTAATGTTGATGGAGATGATTTACCTTTTGTGCGCCCCCCTTGCGCGTTTCTTTTTCTTGATTTACCTTGGACTTTTTCTTTTTGCTACCTTGACCAGCACTGCTGCTAGCATTGAGATTAGCCCCGCTGGCACTGTTCGATTGGTTACCACGCCCAGTTTCCTCATCCGAGGATGCTGGTTTTTTCTTTTTGCCCGTCGCCTTGCCATCCTTGGTCTTTTTCCGTCCACCCTCTGCAGAATATATTGCGAAAATAAAACAAAAATAGGAACATTTTGCATTTGTCTACATACTTTTGGCAACCGCTTCCTCGGACTTGGCGCGGGTTGATGAGGCCTTTTCTTGAATCTCACCCTCGAAGCGTGCCAGATCGTTGTCAAGCCTCCGAATTTGTTTATCCACCAGCTCATACGTTTGTATGGCCAGCTGCACTTTATCATCGCTGTACTCCTTGGCCTTGCCAAACAGCGCCTTAATGTCCTCCAATCGCTCCTTGCGCTCTTCCTCGCTCATCGCTCCACTTTCAGAGGTCAGTTTGCGCATAAAATCTTTCGCATGACTGTCGATGCTCTTCATCGCAGTTTGCGCCCGATCGTCCAATTTCCTCATCAGCTTGAAGTTTCGCTCCAGTTCAGTGGGCAGCGATTCCAATCCTAGGAAAAAACTGAATTTAAGCCGCTGCTTCGAAATTTTTTTTTGGTTTATATTGCATACCGTCCAAATAGTTTTCCAAATATATAGCTGACGACATTTTATAGGCTTAGTGCGTGGTCTGTTTTTATTTTCTTTTGCATTAATGACAGTTTACTAACAAAAGTTAAGCGTCTATTTACGACGTACCAACAGCTGTTTATCTGTGTGTGTAGCAATGTATAAATTTTTATCGATAGTACTTACAATTTTTCTGCAATTCTAGCGCCATCTCGTTCTAATGCTGGATACGCGCTAAATGCCTGGACTTTGAAAAAATGATTGATTTTAGTAGACGTCGATGCAACGTTAATTTGCATAAAAGTTCAAAATAATTTCTATAAAAAATAAAAACAAAACAAAAAATTCATAACCATATTTGTAGGTGTGAACTCAACAATCGATAACATATTCACTGCACCGTAACGACGCTGTGCAACACTGATCGGCACAGCTGCTTTTTTGCGCTGGTCAACATTGTAGTCAGCGGTCCACCGAGAAAAAGAAACAAAAATGCGACAGAACAGCAAGACATTTGGCTAAAATATACGCTGAACATGTGCTGCTGTGCTATAGAAGATTAAAGAAGAAGTCAGCTCTAGGCAACAGCAGCATGTACAAGAAATTGCGCAAAATGTTGCCTGTAATGCGTCCGGTGCACTGGTTTTTACTATTCATCTTTATCATCGGCACCTGTTATTGGCTGTTGGAGATCCGATTGGAGCACGGTTCGTAGCGCTATTTCGTACTACGTATTTGTTGAAAGCATCACACACTTACTTTCGCACCCAGCTTTTAAGCCACTCTCCAAGCTCGCAGGCAGCAGCGGCACGCAGACGGAGCCCTCGTCACTTGCTCGGATTATTCCCACGTTCGATCACTTTGACTATGAGGAACAGTTGGTGGTGCTTTACAATCGTGTGCCGAAGACGGGCTCAACCAGCTTCGTGAATATAGCCTATGATCTGTGCAAACAAAACAGATATCACGTTTTGCATATTAATGTGACGGCCAATATGCACGTCCTATCGCTGCCAAATCAGGTAAGACTCTCAGGCATGGCCCAAATGGACGCAGTTAATCGTGTTGTTTGTCATTTGGGTAGATCTCCTTTGTGCGAAATGTGACCAAGTGGCATGAAATGAAGCCGGCGCTTTATCACGGACACATGGCATTCCTCGATTTCTCCAAGTAAATGTATTTAGCATATTAGATGTACAGCTATTATTAAATGTTTATCCATTTGGCAGATTTCAAATCGCGCACAAGCCCATCTATATAAACCTGGTGCGGAAGCCACTGGATAGACTCGTCTCCTATTACTACTTTTTGCGCTATGGCGATAATTATCGGCCGAATCTCGTGCGCAAAAAGGCAGGCAATAAAATTGTAAGAAGAGCAAAAGTCTTATTTCTATTTAAATATTGCTTTATTATATACATTTTTTTCTAATGCAGACCTTCGATGAGTGCGTGATTCAGAAGCAATCCGACTGTGATCCTAGAAATATGTGGCTACAAATACCATTTTTTTGTGGCCACGCTGCCGAGTGCTGGGAACCTGGCAGTGATTGGGCCTTGAAACAGGCCAAGCTCAATTTGGTCAACGAGTATTTCCTTGTCGGGGTCACAGAGCAAATGTACGAATTTGTGGATCTGCTTGAGAGATCGCTGCCCAGGTGAGCTTAAATCCTTTACTGCTTATCAAAATGATTTTTATTCGAATGTCTCCTCAACTCAGAATCTTCCAAGGCTTTCGCGAGCACTATCAAAACTCCAATAAATCTCATTTACGTGTAACGTCATCCAAGTTGCCGCCCAGCGAATCTACCGTACAGACCATACAGAGATCAAAGATATGGCAAATGGAGAACGATTTGTACGAATTTGCGCTCGAACAGTTTGAATTTAGTAAGAAAAAGCTCATGCAGCCCGATAATAAGCATTTGCAGCAGTTAATGTATGAGAAAATTCGGCCAAAATGATTGTATTGGAAATACAGGGGTAACAAGGGCAAACACCGAAACAGAGAAGGCAAATTACAGCCCAAGGTCAGGCTTTAGTAAAACATATAACAGTGTATAACAGTTTTAGATTTTAACTCTTATTGTTTAGTTTTGTATATAGCTCCTCTAGATCTGATCTGTACTTAAAATCGAGCAAACTCGTAAAAGATGCTAAAGACTTTAACATTGAATATCGTTAACATATTAATGATTTTTTTGTATGAAAGCGTATATAGTTAATTTAAGTAAGTCATACCATTACCACTCGATAACGCTTTCTTAGAGTTACGTAAGCAATAATTAGTAACAATTTGTAACAACTATTCGAAGCACAATGAACTTACTAGTAAATTGTATTCCATATAAGTTTTTGACAATACCAATGCCCAGAAAATAATGAATTCTTGAGCGATAATTAAAAAATAAATATTAGCTGGGTCTATGCATACAATTACCAATTAGATACCTAGAGATTATATATTGCGTAAGTGTAATGATATTATTGTACTCTTAAATGTATATCAGCTCTTAGCACTTGTAACTGAGAAACTCATCAAGTCAAATACATGTAAATACATGTTCACTATAACTATAACTATACCAACTATATCGATTATTTCCATCAACGACTGTCTGTAAGCGATTAGTGGCATGCAACTGGTAAATTGATTAGAACTGTCGATTGACTACAGACTTTGTAAACATGCACACAGATGCATTTAGCTGTAAATATTGGTTTTATGCACATGCGAACTTTGGTTAAGTTAATTGCTGTTAAAATTGATCAGTCGGCAGCAGTGATCAGTCGGTGCGAAATTCCATTGAACTTTAAAAGCTGACGTAGCGCGATGTTCAGCATTGACTGATTGACTGATTGACCGTCGGGCGGATTGGCGCTGAGGTAGAGCTGGCGTAAAGCAGAAATCGAAATTGAATTATATTTCGGACACACAAGTGAAATACCTAATTAATTGCCCGAACGCTTGAACGCAAAGACAATGAGTTTGCATTATCGACAGTTGAACATTTGAACGGAGACACGCAAGTCGTCGCATCGTTCGACTTGGGCTCGTTTCGTATCTTACGTTTAAGCAGTTAATTATGAAGTACTGCTAAGCATTAAAGTGGTTAAAACAAAGTGCGAGCGCTTAGATTTCGAACCCAGGCAGCAGTTATTATTATTAAAGCGACGTGTGTGAAATTTACGTGTTTTTATTATATCACATGTATACATATATATAAATTAATATGCTAAGCTATCTCGACTCTTGAATAGGCTAATACTGGTTATGTGTGCTGAGCGGGTTTGTGATTGAGCGTTCAAAAGTTCAACAATAATTAATCCTAGTGATTGCACTGAGCCAAAAGGCATTCGTATTAGTGCACTACATAACAGTTGCACTGTGTATAACAGTTTCACACATGTGCGTATACCAATTGTGAGCATACGTAAGATGTGTGAAATTAAAAGTGTATAAGAGTTCAACCGCCTGCGAAAGTGTGTGTGTGTTCGGCTTTGACCTTAACCGCAGTGCTGTTTTTAGTTTCGTACTTTTCTTCGCGGTGTACAAGCAGTCCACAGCTGAGTGCTCATCATTTTCAAGTAATTCGCTGTATAACAGCTACCGAAGCATGCACTTTCCCGCTCACACTAGCCACAATTAATCGCTTTGTTTTATTTATATATATATGTATGTGTGTACGTGTTTGCATGTACGGGTATATATGTACATTACTTCTTAACTACCTCGATATACATCCGATGCGGGTATAAAACTGTTGAATTAGCAGCATTATATTTTCAGTCTTTGAACGTGCTAAGACCGAGTTAGATCGGAGTGAAAAACTAAGCCTGAAATATTCAGTTCAAGTATAATATATCGGGGGCAAACCTAATCTGAGGATTTCAACCTATACACTTTGAAATAAGCTAAGCCTGTTTTAAGTTTTGGTAAGTTTTTTTATTTAGTAACTGCATTAGCTTTTACTTTCAGTTCGTGCGCCGCTGCGATGCGTGCGCACTTTGCGCATTCTGTTTTGGCTTCGTTGCGCTTGTTTTTTGGCGCCTTACTTTTGTATTCTTGTTTCTGTTTTCTTGCTTACTTGCCCTTTGCATAATGAGGAGCACGAATTCAATGTCTACGTGAGCGAGAAAGCAACATCAACAAATGCAGTTCTTACAACTCGGTGCATTTCGACGCTGTCCAGCACTGCCAAGCTGTTCGAAGTGCTCACTGTTCCTTTTGCATTTATGTTCCGTTGTTGTTGGTTGTAAAAGGGCCATTGTAAACGTGCCGCAGTGTTTAAAAGAAACCTAACTTAACGAAAAGCGTACAATTTGCATGTAAAGTTCAATAAACCGTTAGCATTGACACACATCCGCAGGCGGGTTCCTGTTCAAGTGCAACGGCAGATGCATTTATCGCTGTTTGCGCTGCGTAATCAACGTGAATAATATTATTTATTTAAATCAATATCAAGCCACGAGTAGCTCTCGGCGAGTTGTGCATCTGTCGTCATGGCAACTGCAACAAGCTGCTTGCCTAGGACAGCAGCCACTATTGATTCAGGTGAGACAGAGAGTACACACACACACACACACACACACACATGCATACATATATACGTATGGATATGTGTGTACGTACGCACGCTTATTTACCTTTTATAATACGTTTTTGGCACGTAAGGTTAAAGCACTTTTTAGATTGGACTTGGGCTTGCCCTTGTCATCTACTACATAACTAAACGTATTTTACTCGTTTTTATTTTCGCCAAGACTTCTGACCTCACAGTTTCTTGACATTTATCTTAACGATCAAAGTGCGAGTTGTCTGTCACGGACTTTTCTTTGAACCCTTTTTGCTGTTTCATTTCAATTAAATTGTTCTCTTTCCACATAGATTTTCAACTTTTGTTTTTTGTGGCTTTTAGTTCAAGCTACTGATAATACACTGACAAAATAACACCTTCAGCTTTAAAAACTTTATAAAAGATCTTGGGAAAAGTATATTGAATTATTTTAAAGATTATTAATTAAAATTTCTGATATCAACTTTTATAACGAAGGATATTTAATTTAATATATGAACAATTACAAATTATAAAATAGTTTGCTTTTCCGCACTTTACTCAAAAAGCTTCAGCTTCTTTGTACTTAAAAATAACTTTGCGATGTGCCGGTATTAGGTAAGCCTAATAGCTTTTTAAAAAACATTTCAAATCAAATATAGCACATAAAAAGATTTTCATTCAGCTCCAGCACCTTATATTTCCTAATCACTTACAGCTCCATATCCCATGAGCCAGTTGAGCTATCATGTGTGGTATGTTATTCTTCTAGTTTAAACGACACCTTTCGATCGGTTTATAACTCAATCTGATCAAAGTATCATAGCAAAACTTCAAAAGTTTGGGTAGTTATAAACTATCAACCTAAATAAAATGCTTACTATTTTAGAAATTTCTTTATTTAAATTAATAACACATTCACAAGTTTTACCTTCAACTTTATTTCGAATAGCATTATCCACATTAATTTAATGTGGAAGTATTTCAAGAGAAGTTATTCAAGAGTTTATTTCCTTAGTGGGGGCTAATTACAGCCGCTTAGGAAAGTGCCATTGAGTAATAAAATATTTTATTACTCAATGGGTGCAGGATATTTCCTAGGTGTGAACTCTCGACTAGAGCTCTCTTACTTGCTCTGTCGTATTTTCTTTTAAGAAGAATTTTCTGTAAGCCAATATAAGGTTGTTCAAAGTATGTAATTGGTTTTACTCGCAGAATACTTTGAACTTTGAACGGACTACCTTTGTGTATAGATTTTTAATTATACATATATACTTTTAATTATTTGCTCAACTCTAAGCACACTATATATTTTTAAGACTAGCTTTCATAAATGTCGACCAGCTGTCGTATTTTATTCGGTAGCCAGTTTCGGCCGAAAGTCAACACGAACCAAGCTCGAACCACAATAAAAACGCATAGTTTGTGCATTCAAAACTAATGAATGGATTCGAATGGACGGCTGCGATTCGAAGACACGCATCGCACGTGTTGGCGTCGATTAGTCCAAAAAAAGCAGCCGAAACAACTTGTCCCATGCCCATGGCTGGGGTGTTGCTCGAAACGTGTTGGCCATATATGAGCAATGGCCAGAGCACTTTGAATTGTTGTCAAACAGGTGTAATTACTGGGCAGTGGCTAATTGACGTGTATCACCAAGACTCTAGCATTGAACCGAAAGTACAAAGCCTCTGAGGGTCAGGCTGCTGGCATAGTAGCTGAGAAGAGTATCGCTGGATATTTAAACAGATGCCGTGGAATATCCCGTGTCTGTCATCAGCAGAAGCAACAACAGCAACAACAACAACAACAACAACAACAACAACAACAACAACAACATCAGCAGCAGCTGAGCAAGCGCATTAAAAACCCGCTTGCAGTGGCATTATTTCCCAAATGCATCTCTAACTAAGCTCGCTCTCTTTTATCTTCCGCTCATTCGCTAAGTCGCTCTCTGTCGCTCTAGCTCTCGCTCTCCCTCTCCCTCTCGCTGACACGTGAATGTCATGCTCAAGTTCAGCTTCAGCTTCAGCTTTGCATCTCCCAATTGCTATCGGTTTCCAGTTTTTGATTCTTGGCCTGGTATAAAATCTTCGTAACGCGCTTTTGGCCGCCACAGTTTCGTCTGCTCTTTCGGCTCCGTTACACGCGTCGCCTGTCGCTCCGTCTTCTTCTTTATCGCAGATCTTTTTTGTAGGCCAGAAACGAGTTTTACGTTTTCGGTTTCAGTTTCAGTTAAAGTTTTGTGGTGTGTTTTGTTGTGCTGAGTGTGTACTATATAAATTATACGATTATTATATTCAACGCGAAGACCCATTAACTATTCATAAGCTTGTGCTGTACATATTTGTACGCATTTTGTGCATTTTGGGTTTTGCCAAAAACATCCGAAATTTCTCGTTAAAAGTTCACTTTTTTGGGGGCAGCCCTCACAAATATTATTATTTAATAGCTCGCAATTTATTCAATTAATTCCACACTCATCTGATTTAAATTTATTAAAAATGCTTTTTTTTAAATCTACATTGCCATAAATAATTTATCAAATTATTCGTATTGTATTTAATCTGTGTCTATTTATCTTCTAAGCAGTTGCTCCTAGAATGCTCGTTTTTAATATTCTTGATAGGTCCATTAAAGGCATTGGCATAGTTATCATTTTCAGTCTCTATATCATTAACTGATATGTATACGTTAATATTCTGTAATTAGAAACGTTGAAAACTTGTTTTTATAACGAATTAAACTGGAAATTAGTCAAGTAGAACAAGTTGAATTCGAGAATTCAGCTCAAGATCTTGGTTGCTAATCTATCTATCTTCATGGCAATTGCATTCTCATGTCAAAGTCAACGAAATTGCGAACTCGTGAACAACAACAAACAAAAAAACTTATGCAGCATCCGTTATTGATTTGCGAATATTCGCAAGCCAAAAGCGAATGTCAAGGTTAAGGTTAAGGCTAACAAAGAAGAAATAACCGGATGATTGGCACCTGAATAAATCGGCATAAATGCATTATTTTTTGAATGCAATGATCCGATTCGCTATCCGGTTTAAATATAATATCAAGTCTGAAAAAAAAGCTAATATATGTAATGCACAATTTGTCATTCAGCAAACCGGAGACTTGAGATATTGGAATTAGTAAGACAAAAACGAAATTAAAAAATAAATAAAAAACAATTGCGAGCTAGCACAAAAGAATATTTTACTTAATTTGAAAAGAGCTTAAAACAACAACAGCAACAACAACGACCACAAAATGAGTAAGTAATAATTGCTGTATTTGTTTAGAGGCCTTACATAAGCATATAATTGTGAAGTGCCCAAGCTGGGGATCAAAGCGCAGTCCCCAGTTTCCATGTAAACACGCTTCGCGTTACGTGAGCTAATTGCATTTTAATTGTCATCTCGACCCCTTTTCCCTTCTTTTTTTACAGGAGTGCCCACCATGTTGTCGGAGATCGATGAGCTGCCCTCGATCAAGCTGGGCGACTTTACGCTGCAGTTCGAACTGGGCGAAGCCTCCGGTGCGACCAAGGAAGTCGCCGTCCGGGAACTGCGCGAGTCGCCCGAGCGCCAGAAGGAGGCGACAAAGGAGCTCAAGCGATTGCTGGAAGGTGAGTCTGTCCTCAACTGCCTAATGCTCAGCTTGAGAGTGTTTGCTAAATGATCCCGAGCTGTTTCCCGCCTACATTAACTAGGCATTTCCTAAATCAAAATTCGTTTAAACTCATTGAACAAGTTTCCAAACAAGGAAAAAGTCACACATGTAAATTAGCAACATATATGTAGATAATTCTGCTGAGTCAAGAAATTCCCCATACAATCTGTATTCACAATATATTTATATAGAATGATATTTATATATATATTATATATAATTATATGCAGTTGTGAAATAAATTATAGCACCACTATGACACTTTTTCCTATTGATAAAAAAAAACCAACAATTAGTGTAGCGATTTTTACAAATATTGATATATACGAAAAAAATAGTAGTAGTGCCTTTGAAATAGTTATAGATATGTTTATTCCAATTTTGTGGGAAAAGGTCGAGAAAATACAAAGAAAACAATAACACCACTGGATCCTTTCCAGACTACAACTAACGTAAAAAAGGACTTTAGAAAGCAGCCTCATTTAAACGCGAAACATATTGCTAAGCGCTTGATTTTGGCAAAAGACACATCTAAATTGTCCATCCAAAAATTGGTGGGATTTTTTATGAGCAGATGAGATTAAAGTTGATATGTTTGTCGGTCTTCAAAACTCCGAATACAACACAATATGCATTAAACTTGGAGGGTCAAGCATAATGAGAACATTGCTTGTGACGGTGGGCCTTTTATTTTCGCAGCTGTATCTATATAATATACATATATGTATACTACTAGACGAACACGGATTGGAATAAACTAACAATAAATTGGGTCAGTAATGAATGTCTTCTTAGACAAACATTTGTTTTCTTATCTTACGATATACGACAAGCTGAACTACCTCAAGCCGCACAAAAGCTCTGTAATTTTTAAAACTGACATTAAAGCATAACAATCGAAAAAAGTTCCCAGAGATATGAATCGCTCTTGACATCAAACACAAAGAGAATCTGTGCGAACGCTCAGAAAAAAAAACTTCAAGCTTTCAAGCCAGAGGTTGGGGTGACGTATTTAAACAATCCGAATATTTTGTTAAATATAGTTCGTTATTAATTAAATGTGGTAAACTTTTAAATATAGCTCATTATTTCTTTTTATAATTTAGATACTGTAAGAAATTATTTTAAGCAAGAAAGAAAGTTATCTTTATGGTAGTAAGGATTAAATACTCTTGCAGATGTGTGATATATTGATAAGCTTAACCGTCTTTTTGAACTAAAACTAAATTTGTAATTCTTGTTCCTTTCCGAATAATATAATATATGTTGTTAGTGATATTTTGCTAATATGGTAGAAAGTTTTTCATACAAAAAGTACATTTTCGACCGATAGCTTCTATGACAGCTATATGATATAGAGGCATGATCCGGCCGATTCCAACATATATACGCATGTATCAAATATAAAGATTTATATTATTTCTAGAAACAGCCAGACAATTAATACATTGATTCACCGCTTCATACTGACCAGGAATTTAATTTATAAAAATCATGAACATTTTTCTAATTAAAGCATGTACAATTTTCTACAAATAAAATAGGGTATTTTCAGATTGAGTAAAAAAGAAAAATGTCTACTAATTATAGAAATAAATATTATTTTTAGTGTAAAAACTTTTTCTTGATTGTTAAGATTTATATAGTTTGCTTCAAAGTTCTTTAATACTCAGATTGCAATGTTGACCTTAGCAATAAAGTCGAGTATACAAGTATAGCATGTCGCTAATCATATATCAGCACCTGTTACTTATCTTCATAATAACGATGGGACCAAAGTCGACTTCCTGGCCTGCCAGGCGACCCCTTCATTAGAGTAGCTGACGCGATAATCGGACGGTAAACCTACAGCCAACTATAGACATTAATGAACAGCTTCGAGAGATATTGTCAACAGATATAAGTATGATTGGTTGTTAATTTACTCGGGAAAGGTCACCGAGATCAGCTTGGAGCAAACAGCTTTTGGACTCTGTTCAAGTTTATTTATAATATTTCTAACATTGGACATCTCTCATTGATATATAGCTGAAACCGATCTGCACTGCCCCAAGGACAATGAGGAGTGGCTAATACGCTTCCTGCGACCCTGCAAGTATTACCCAGAGAGTGCGCGCGACTTGGTGAGTTCTTCATAGTGGAAGATATTGATGGACCTGCACTACAACGTACTTTAATTCACAGATCAAGCGCTACTACGCCTTCAAGGTGAAGCATTCGGATGTGTACAACAACCTGAAGCCCACACGGGAGGAAAACATATTCAAGAACAACATACTCACCGTGTTCCCCAATCGCGATCAGTGCGGACGCCGCATCTTGTTGCTGGAGCTGGGCAGTAAGTGGGCAACAGTTGGTCAAATGTTATGACTGCTTTGTAATCTCAAATTTCCTGCCCCTAGAACGCTGGAAGCACAAGCAGGTCTCGCTTGATGAGGTCTTCAAGGGCGCCGTCATTTTCCTGGAGGCCGCCATGCTGGAGCCGGAGACGCAGATCAACGGCGCCGTTGTCATCTTCGACATGGATGGACTTAGTCTGCAGCAGACCTGGCAATTTACGCCGCCATTTGCCAAGCGCATAGTCGACTGGCTGCAGGACTCGGTGCCGCTGCGCATCAAGGCCATTCACATTGTCAATCAGCCCAAGATCTTCAATGTGGTCTTCGCGCTCTTCAAGCCCTTCCTGCGCGAGAAGTTGCGCAGTCGCATCATATTCCACGGCACCGATCGCGACTCCCTGCACAAATACATGTCGCCAAAGTGCCTGCCATCCTGCTATGGCGGCATCCTGGAGCTGCCCCGCGTCGAGGGCGATCAGTGGTATCAGCTGCTGCTGATGTGCGACGGCGAGTACGAGGCCATCAACTCGTATGGCTACAAGAAGAAGTGAGTTGGGTCAGCGCGACCCGGCAATGTGTACAGCAAGTGATATTCCCTCGTCTACCCAAAACTCGATTAATATGCATTAAGCCTACAAATATCTGTTATACGCTTGTCCAGCCGACGCTTGCGATTGTTGTTTCGTTAGTGCCAGAGCCAAGAAGTTTGCCTTAGTCTTAAGCGATTTGATGTTTCGACCAAATCTGGCAGTAAGTGTTATAGCCAACATAATTCACTTAAATTGTTAAATGGGGGTAAGCCTAATTATAGTCTGTTATTACATTTATTACTTCTATAGTTAAATATATATGTATATATATATATATGTGTGTGAAAAGCAATAATGAAAAACTTGGTTAGTTCATTCTCCTCAATTTATTTCTGAGTTTCTTCATTCGTATAGTGTACAATTAAGTTTTGATGTAGACAAATCACGTATATGTTCTTCATTGGCGTTGTTTTGTAAGTAAGTTTTTAAGTGGTATCTGTCATATTGTTAAACAACAATTTCACTAATGGTCTTTGTGGCGGGCGATTAACTGTCACAAGCACAAGCTATATATATATTTATATATGCAGATGCCCTTTAATTACTTGTAACTGTATGCATACAAAAAAAGTTTGTATTTTAGCTTAGGGAGTTTGAACAAAATGTTTGTCTTAGGCTCTATGGTCAAATCAATTGATCCACTCGCAAGGCACAATCGTTGCACGCAACTGGTAGTAGTTTTTCCCGAGTGGGCACTGTAATACGTACTGTTATAAAACCTCTCGTTACATTTAGTCGTTACTCCTTACTTTCTTAATCTCAAAAATGTTTCTACTACGTAGTGTTTCAATTTGTATTTGGTCTGCGCTGGGATGCTCTCTCTGCAACTAGCGCCCACCCGGCTGGAATGTAGCGCAAGCCTCTGGCTTAGCAGTAAAAAAAAAGAGGTAGACATACTCGCTGTCTGCTCATAGTCGGTAATTGGTCGCTGGCGCCTTGGGCGAGCTGCGCGACTGGCCAAACAAGTGGCGCGACATGGCGGAGGGTGCACGCATGGCGGCATCCGCAATTTGCCCATCATCGTCATCCGCACGGGCGACGTCAACGGCCGCTTTGCTCGCCCCACCGCCCGTGCAGCACTGGCGACGCTGCATCAGGCGAATGGGCTGCGTCAAATCGATGGTGTCGCCATCCTGGCGCTGTTCCGCCTCGGCGACGCACTCCATTATCTTCCACTGGCGCAGGGCAAGCACAAAGGCGTCCGTCACATTCGTCGCCGTCTTCGAGGACGTCTCGATGTGTGAGCTAATCCCGTGGGCCGTGCACCACTGCTGCACATCCTCGTGGCCCACTTGGCGTTTCTCTGCCCGAATGTCGTTCTGCGAGTCGGGAAAAACTATTTACTAATATTTGCTTGCTTTGGCTGTCTCCGGGCTGAGCACTCACCTTGTTGCCCACCACGATGAAGGGGAACCGGTCCGCGTTCACGTCCGCGTAGTTGAGGAACTCGTTGCGCCACAGTCGCAGGCCGCGCAGGCTGTCCCGGTCGTCCAGTGCATAGCAGAGCAGGCACATGTCCGAGCCGCGGTAGAAGGGCGTGCGCAGGGCCCGAAACCGTTCCTGCCCAGCCGTGTCCCAAATCTGTAATTAAATAAGAATAGACCTTGATTGGCAGTCAATTAAAGACCTATTGAAATTTGAACTTGCTGATTGCGCTCTAATGGGAACTTTAACGCGCGGCTAGTCAGAATTCACAGCTCTTAATTGGGGCAATATACAAAATACTAATACACACAAATATATGTACAAAGCCCAGGTCGCCGCAGCTCACGGCAGAAGATAGCGAAAAGTTGCGTCAGAGCCGCAGTCGGACGGGCCCCGAGATCTCTAAAGCCCAGACCCAAAGACAAGCCAAGGGACTGATAACAAAGTGCTGATAATGAGCTGAAAACAAGTTCGGACAAGTTCGGAAAGCCTCAAAAGTAGTCAACAAACAAAGGTGCGATATCGAATGGAAAACGGGTGTACTTCGCAATTATCTATTATCTATTTTTTGTTAACAGAACTTTTTTAAGTCAAGTACAGATACCAGATATTATTGCAAGCTATGGCTTTTTAATAGCCAGAAAATATATGCGAATCGTACTAGTATTAGTTGCCTTTTGTACTCGTTTACGATGTGAAATCAGTATATTGGGTTTGTGCGATGTCCGTCCAGCTGTCTGTCCGTCCGTCCGTTCATATGAAAGCAATTTTGTTCGCCTCTATTGAAGCTAGAGACTTGAAACATGGAATATATACTCGTATATACCCGCATCAGATAAAGTGTTAAGATTTCGATGAAGTCGCTTTATCTCCTTCAGTTTTAAAGCTAGATTCATAACATTTTTTCAGACAGATTACTGATGACCTCCTCTAAAGTTCGCAAAAAAAGTAATTTGGATACGCCCATTGAGCGTGGCAATCCGATACAATCGATATTTTTCCAAAATCACAGTCACAGTTAATACCTTTTTGCGTATTTTCTAAACTTTTGGTTACATCCGAACGCAAAGTTCTTAGCTGTTTTTTTTTTAGCTGGATAGCACAATAATTGTTGAGGTAATAATAGTGCTAGCACTTTATTTATTTATTAACAACATCTGTTTTATGTACTACCTAAAAGACAAATATTAGCAATCAGCTTTGGGCAAATATGCACAAGTATATTTCAGAATTCTGTATAAACTCAGAGACTTACAGTTTGGGGGTTTTAAGTTCCTGTATACCACAAGCATATTTTAAATTGTCTATAACCTGCGTAATTTTTTTTTTTTTTGTAAGCCACAGGAGCGGATTCTCCTAAATGAAAAAAACCCTTATTTTTTTTGGTACAGCCTTGCCTTGGTTTGCATTCGCATTTGGATGGATTTCAACTTTAAAAGTTTGATAAAGATCAGACAATAAACACCGAAATGGTTAAGGTTGGCATATTCTATATATATAAACAAAGTAGGTGCGAATATGTACAAAGTATTTCCCTGTTGGAAGTGCCCGAGAGTGCAAAAACTCATTTCGCGACCAATTGTTTCTGTGGAAGCTATGCAATATAGTGGTCCGATCCGGCTGTACTAGGTATATTTATTGCCTGGAGTAAAAAATGGACCTATGTAAAGTTGCAAAATGGAAGTTTTCAAAATGAGAGACTTATTTGCATAGAAACATTCAGACGGACATGGATATATCGACTAGGCCGTGTTTATTGATAAAAAAAAAAATATATAAATATATATATTATATATATAAAACCGTCCGCATACTCCGTATACGAAATGTTTGGCATATAACTTTAAAAACAATTGTCAAACGAATCGAATGGAAAGCAAAACGTATTTAACGGCAGCTTTTCGCTTATCTTCGACCCTTTTAAATGCATTTTTCTAGAAGATAATTCAAGTTTCATAATTTGATATATTCCGTCGCTTTCAAAACATTAGACAGTTTAAATTAAAATTATCTTATTTAAAGCTAAAATGTTTAATGTTTTCGGAAATATTTAACTAGCATAGCATATAAACTATTCTAAAGGTTAAATTAATAATGGTTACGAAAATTCGATATGCATAGTTATTATATAACAATTGAATAGTTTTCCAACATGACTTTCAGAAATTAAAATTCTTTGCCAATTATCATAATCTGTGAATTCAAAGCTTTTTATTTTGAGAAAGTGCACAAAAAGTCAGCTTTCCAGCTCTTATGAAAGATGTACGTAAATCTCCAATCAGTTGGTTAATCAGCACAATCAGTTATATATATAGTATATATACAAATATTTGTATATATTTATTATTTAGATTGTACAAATGTTGTACAAATAGTAGTAATCAGCTTAATCAAATATGAAATTTGGTGGAAGTTTAAATACATACGTATACATCGTATAGAGTGTGTTTTAAGAGATTGCCTTAATATTTTTGTCTTGGGTATTCCCATTATTTACACAAATCGCTGGAGGGCAGCTGAAGAGTCAAATGTATATAATATATGTATATAACTCATCCTGCTCATCATATTGCGGGGAACTTCTTGTTTAGCCCAAAATCAGCAGAGCGTTAACAAACCAAAAAAAAAAAAAGTTGGAACTTTGCAGTCGGGTGTAACCGACAGCGCAATAATCGTTCACAGTGCAATCACAAGCAAAACAATTGCTAGCATTATGAGTACACATAAAATACTATAGAAAGAATAAATTGGAAAATGCGTCTAGGGCGGGAAATCGAACCTAGACTCACCGCAAACCTAAAGCAGCGCCCCAAACCGCTTGATTTTCCAGGTGACGCAATTAAACTTAGGTTATCCAACAAGAAATTTAAGCAATCGTTAAAAACTGCAAACAAATTTAAATTTAAATTTAATTGAAGATGTGAATATTTAGATTTTTTATAATTTGTGGTAGCGGGAGGGATGAATTTTTAGAGCAATCTTTAAAGGAGGTCATCAGCAAATATGTCTACAAAAATGTAGTGTATCTAGCTTTAAAACTGAGGGAGATATTTAAACATAATTTCAACCCAATTTCATATTTGGTTAAGCTGATTACCACTATTTGTACAATATCTCTAAATATAAATATATACAAATATTTATATATAAATCTAATTGTCACGCCTCCAGTGGGCGTAGCCAAAAAATCTTAGCACTTTATCTGATGCGGGTATAGATGAGTTTATATTCCAAGTTTCAAGTCCCTAATTTCAGCAGCGCTGAAAAAAATTGCGTACATACTAGCCCAATATACTCTATTTACTTCGTGGAAGAGTATAAAACTGATGGTTTTTGCTCAAGTGGAGGTTTTTGCTGCTGCAAATTACAACACGGAATGACTAACAGAAATCATTATTTTAGGTATAGCTACGTAATGCTAGATACTGGCTAGAACTTTCTTGTGGAATTTGTTGTTTTGATTCGCGCAATTATAATTGAATATTCGAATTATTTGAATGACATTTTGCACCAGTTTGCTTACTCATCTTGGTGCACAACCCCTCTCCCTCCCCCTCCCCCCGTTGCACATTGCATATTTATAAGCTACGAAAGTTGGCGGACTGTGAAAACGCGAACCGACAGCATAAATAAAGTGCATTATTAACAAACAGGGGGAGAGAGCGAGAGGGAGAGAGCGAGAGGGAGAGACGGCCGGAAATGGGAAAAGAGTTCGGGCAAAATAGAAAGACGCGCGTTTGGAATTTATATGAAGGGTTTTCTAGACTATGTACAAATATAAATATATATGTATATAAGTATATATACTCATGTGTAGTGTGATTGATAAACACACACACACACACGCACACACACATATACGTGTTACAAATTACAGATCTGAAACAAAGTCGCGCATTGTGTTGAATTCGTTGAGAGGGATTTTGGCATGCTAAACTGTACGTTAATTGAGCTTTGAATTGCTGTGTGTGTGTGCGTGTGTGTGTGGTGTGAGAGTGTGTGTGCGAGTGGGTGCAGATAGAGCACACGTCGAGACAGATAATACTTGGATGTCAGCGGATCTGTGGGTGCGCAAACAACGCAATCAAGTTGCTGAAAACAGGTGGAAAACAATTTGCTCGAGTTGGCCCAATGGGAAACCCATTTGCCCGAGTTGGTCCAATTGGAGCGCAGACAGTGCGGAAACGCGCTTCGTTTGAACGAACCGGAGCTGAACGTAGCTCACGATTTGGCAACTTCTGAATCATCAAGTTGCGGCCACAAGCGGGCCTTCCCCCTTCACCCTTCCCCGCTGACCTGTAGTGTGTACTTCTCGCCGTCGACGACGATGTCCTTGTTCATGAACTCCACGCCAATCGTGTGGAAATTGTTCTCCTCGTACCGATTTGACACGAAGCGTGTGAGCAGCGCAGACTTGCCCACACCTCCGTCGCCCAATATGACGACCTTCAGCAGCTTGGACTTTTGCGGTGGGCGCATATTTGTCATTTTGCCGTCGATTGTCTCAACAATAAACAAATTGTCGGAGAACTGCGCAGATACGGATCTTTCTAAACAAATAAAGTGCTTAAAATTGGCTATTTTGTGCCATCAATCACGATTTTCGCCGCACTACAATTACATATACGGTTTTAATTAGCCGTTTTTAAGTGCACTTTTAAAGGGTAAACAATTAAATTAATTGAAATTGAACACTCAACGCAATCGCGCCGCGCCGCGTCTTATTGGACCAACAGACAGCTGTCAAATGATTGAGGGAGCCGAAAAGAACATGTTCTCGGAACTAGTGCGCTGTTGAAAATGTAAACAAATGTTATGTTATGAGCAGAGAGCCACGTTAAGTATGCAGCTCAAAGCTGTTCCAAAATAACCATTTATATTGAGCGGCTAAGTATTAAGAGTAAATTGTTAGTTTTTATTCAACTTGAATAGAATCTGTCATTGTTAACAAATTGCATTAGCAGAAGAAGTATTTCTAAATGCTCAAATCTACATTACAGTACGAAAGTACCTTATTGATTTATATATTTAAAATTTATTGTTATCTGCTCACAAATTACTTGGGGTTTTTTGAATATTTAATGTTTACGTTCTTTAGACACAAAATAAAATAAACATATTTTTAAAACCAAGAGTATAACACATTCAACATATCGATTAAATTGCTATTACTATTTTCTTACTCTCATTTTTTACTGGCTACTGAGAAAAACAAGCCTGGGATTCGAACCTGGCCTGAAATTTAAGATATTGCTAAATTTTGCTGTAAAATTAACTTTTTTAACATAAACTCAAGAATTTGGGTAGGTTGTTTAAAAATATATGGTTTTACTTTTCAAAATATTCAGAAAGCGGACGTTCTTTATATCGACAAAAGATTTTTAAATAACTTAGATGATTATTTACTAGTAAAACCTAATTCAAATTTAAATATTCTTAGATGTGAGACAATTTAACATATGGTAATCAAAGACTACATCCTGAGGTTCGAGCCCGGATCCTCGTTGTTGAGTTGTTCAACATTTTTTAAGACTTAGACAACTCGTTTTCCGAGGACTGCATTCAACCCTCATTCAGTTTTTACCATATTTGATATCTCTACCTTTTTTGATCCCTCAAAGTTACTTACAAATAAATATGTAAATATATATATATATATATATTAGAATACTTTCTTTAACATTTATTTGCACATCTCTTCGTCTATTTTACGAGTGCGCTGTACAGAAATAAATAATCGCTCTGCATTTTTCTTTACCGATTTAATATCAAATGTTTCCTTCTATATAATAGTGATTATTCAGCCTTTGATAACTGCAATGGGTCGCATTTTGATGCATTTCTTGCTGATGCCTGCCGCGTGGCAGGTGTCAACGACATCAGTGACATCCTTGTACGCCTCGGGCGCCTCCTCCATGACCAGTTTGGGACTGGCCACGCGTATGGCAATGCCAAGTTGCTCCAACTTGTCCAGCACCTCCTTGTAGTCCAGATTGCGACGCGACTTGGCGCGGGACAGAGCGCGACCCTGTTGAAAATCATAAATTAATTTCAAATTCAAAATATGACTTCTCATTTGAATTATGTGCTGCTTACCGCGCCGTGGCAGGTGCTGCCGAAAGTTTCCTGCATGCCGCGCTCAGTGCCGGTCAGGACGTAGCTGCAGGTGCCCATGGTGCCGCCAACGAGCACGGGTTGCCCGGTCAACTGATAATCGACGGGGATCAGTGGATGGTGTGGCGGAAAGGCGCGCGTGGAGCCCTTGCGATGCACCAGGAGCTTGCGCTCCCGGCCGTCCACGATGTGGTTCTCCACCTTGGCAATGTTGTGCGAGACATCGTAGATGACGTGCATGTCCAGGTCATCGGGCGTTGTGTTGAACATCTTGGCGAAGGCCTGGCGCGTGAGGAAGGTCATCGAGCTGCGATTGACCCAGGCGAAATTGGCGGCCGCGGCCATGGCCTTCAGATAATCCTGTCCCTCCACGGAGTTGATGCGCGCACAAGCCAATTGGCGATCATTGGTCTCGATCTTGTCCCGCTTCATGGCCTTTTCCATCTGGACGAGGGCGTCGGTGGCCACCTGATGGCCAAAGCCGCGGCTGCCCGAGTGTATCATGACGACCACCTGGCCCTTCTCCTCGATGCCCATCTTGGAGGCGCTCCACTTGTCGTAGATCTCGTCCACCACTTGGATCTCGGCATAGTGATTGCCGGCGCCGAGGGTGCCCAGCTGGGGCAGGCCGCGCTTCTTGGCGCGCATGCTCACCTTGGCCGGATCGGCGTTCAGCATTCGGCCGTACTCCTCGCAGTGCTCCTTGTCCTCCGCCCAGACGTAGCCCTCGCGCAGCGACCAGTCCATGCCCATTTCGAGCGCCTCCTCGAGATCGCGCGCATTCATCGGTATGATACCCTTAGAGCCTACGCCCACGGGTATGTGATCGAACAGCGATTGCGCCAGCTGCTCCTTCACCGGCTGCACGTCCTTCTCGTACAGATTCGTGCGCAGCAGCCGCACGCCGCAATTGATGTCGAAGCCGACTCCGCCCGGGCTGACCACCGACAGCGGATCGTCCATGTCGAACGCAGCCATGTTGCCAATGGCGAAGCCGTAGCCCGAGTGGATGTCCGGCAGTCCGATCGAGCGGCCCACAATGCCCGGCAGGGCAGCCACATTCGCAATCTGCTTGACGCCGGGCAGAAAGCCGCCGACGGCCCCGGGTCGGCACGAGTTCTTCAGCTCCTCCAGCATCAGCTGCTCCAGGCGGCTGTTGACGTAGAAGACGCCCTCGACGTTCATGTTGGGCTGGAAGCCCTTCTTGATGCGCCAGCAGTGATCATTGATTTTCTCCAGGTACTTGAGCTCCTCGCTGTAGGGTCGCACGACCATCTTCGTCAACTTCTTGTCCGGCTATTTCGCTAGTTATACGAATACTATATATGTTTATAATGACAAATCTGAGTAAATATTTCGTCAGAAAGTGCAATGGAAATGCAAATTGCCGGCAAATTGCGAATTTACTACAATAACAGCTGTGGCCACCCAGAAAATGTTTACATTTGCTAGTGTTTTAACATAGCCATATGAGCGCGGGGCTGCTTTTTATTGTTATCGCTAGCACCACTATGCATAATAACTATGCAATCGATAACCAGTAACAGCTTTTTAAGAACTGTAGGCCTTACCGACAACAGCTGCTTGCTTTTATTGTTAAATTAATTATTGTCAATGAACTGATGGCTCTTTTGGTGCTAGTGGAAATTTCCGATATATTCGACAACAGCTGTTTATTTATGGCGCCAGCTATAAATAATATGCAATCGATAGCCAGTAACAGTTTTTTAACAAATTTATTTTTAATGAAATAGAACTCCCGAAATCAGACTAGCCCGACTACTGCTAGTGGAAATATCCGATTTTGCCCACAACAGGCGGTCCGTAGACATCGACCTGATTGCTCTGGTACACAACGATGCTCAAAAATGGATATTGTCGGCTGATCGCAGTGACATCAAACAGTTCGGTCGCAACCAACCAGTTGATTTTTAGAAGGTGAATGCGGCCCAGCACCGATTGCTCCACAGCGGCCACATCCTTGTTGTACAGAGCGAGCGTCTTTAGGCTCGTGGCGGACCGCAAGAGCAGCATGAACTGATTCGGATCGTCCACATCGCAGCGGCTGAGATCCAGTTCGAGCAGGTGGGGAGCCACCAGCCGGATCACGTTTATATAGTCGATTGTAACGTTGGCATGCTGTATTTTCAGAGCCTTCAGTCGGCCGCCCTCTGCTGCGCCCACGCACAGGGGCTGCAGCAAGGCCAGCACATTGCCGGAGCGCACGGAGTAGCCGACATTTACTTTAAGGCTTTGCAGGTGCCGGCCCAGCGCCTGCAGCTGTTTGGCGTCATATTGCGGCGGAAAGCGCATGCTAAACTCAAAGTGGCGAAATCTGTGCAGCTGCCGCTCGATGGCTTCATCGATGAGAGTGTGAACTGCTCCAAAAAGCAGCATACACTCGTCCAGAGTCAGATACTGGAATATGTTGTCCAGGCAATAATCGTTTAAGATTAGCAGTGAGGTGGAATCGGAAGTCGAAGGTGTTTCCATGGTGAACGCCGGCTGAAACGACAAATTTGAAACTATCAAAAGGGCGCGCAAGTTATCGATAGATCGATAGGCGGTCAGCTGTGTAGTGTCGTCCGTGCGTGCAAGTATGTGTGTGTGTATTGTTTATGCTGCGCTATCTACGTGTTTGTGGTCGACGCCGCCGCTCCAAAATTCAAGTGAATCATATAAAACTCGTCTCCAACTTACGCGACACTCGCGAGCAGCGCTCACTGCCATTTCAGCAAAAATATTTTCAATTCCAAACGCGAACGCGACGGATAAAACTTCGAGCAGTCGCCGTCAACTCTAAACTGCTCTCTGCCTGTTTTTGTTGCTGTCGTGTTGACGCGCTACAGGAAAAAACTGTTTGCGTGGATTACAAATTTAAGTCAATTAACTACGTTTGTGTCTGGCTTTAAATATTCCAATTGGAAACATACTTAGTATATCTGATTGCCAATAAGTGTGTGTACGAGGCGTGGCATCACTTGTGAAAACTCTGTGTATTTCGTATAGCCCAATTGGAGACACACACTCACACACATTCGCACACTCTGCCTGAACTAGAACAACAGCGAAGCAAAGGAAACGGCGGAATGGATGATTTAGGTGAGTGCACACTAGCCACACGCACACTTCCTGTTTTCACGGCACCCTGTATCAAACACAGGGTGCGGCAGCAATGCTCTTTATGCTGCTGCTGCGACTTCAAGGTCAACTGTTGCTAGCGGCATGAACATACATTGCTAATTAGCATTCCAAGCATAAAGTTGCGGCCAATGTCCGCTAGATGGCGACTGGCTATTTCTTCGAAATTCGCTGACACCTCAGAGTTCGAATCATGCGTCTCTTATCTATTTTGCTTGCCTGGTTAATCATGTTGTACGATTAGCCGATTGCGTCTATCAACAATTGCCGGGTGCCCACGTACCAGTACAATCCCCTTTGTATCCACTCATAAGTATGTATGTGCATATATTGTATATGTATAAATATTTCTGTTCTACACCAGTCTAATCTTATCGCAGTCTAATCTTATGGATACTTTGCAGCCTCGCCATTGCATTCTTTGCGATTTTATGATTTATACGATATGATTGAGAGATTTAAAGGAAACAAAAGAGAGTGGAAGAGAGAGAGAGAGATCGTGACGTCACAAATTGGGACGCTTGAAATTTTTAATTTGTATAGAATTTAGAAGAATTTTTGGATAACACTGCGGTTTAATAAAGTCCGAAATTTGTAAGTTGATCAAAACTCTTTAAAAACAAAAAAGTTGAGTTTTTATCCGATTATTCCTATGAGAACTATACGATATAGTGGTCCGATCGGTACAATATATAATGATATATGTGATGTCTGCACTAATAATATAAAATAATAGAATATAAAAAATAATTAACAACAAAGGCCGCGCGCACACAAAATTCGGATATTGTGACGTCACCGTTTTAAGAGCTCAGAATTCTTTGCGCAACCTGTGGCTCTCTCAATCGTGCGCTGCTGCAGCAGCAGCGTCGCTGCCGACGTCATTTACACTTTGACACGTTGAAATTATAAACATTAGGGCTCGAATTTGCCATGCAATATGGTAGTGTAAATGATCTGACTTCGTTGGGTCGACGCAATTTTTAACTGGGTTTGCCATTTGTTTGTTTATTTTTATTTCCACACACACTTTTAGTCATCATCAGCAGAACTTTGTGTATCGTCATCTTGCTTGCAGCTGCCCTTGTTGTTGATGTTGTTGTTGTTGTTGCTATTCTGCCTTCTTACTTTATTTTCTTTATGACACAATTTCTCGGCTGTTTACTGCCTGTTGCGCTTGTTGTGAATGTCTTTTGATAAACACGCACATACACACACACACTCGACTGGAAACATTCCTAAGAGCTGACTAAAGGCCACTCATTCGCGCTGTGTGGAAAATCGACGAAATTGACAACTCTGCTGGAACTTTACAGTTGGACTGCACTCTGCCCACGCACAGTGGGGCACTTATCCGCAAAACTTGAGCGCGCATTCCATTCACGAAAAATCAGTTCAAAAGTGCTGCTATGTCTAGCCTGTATTTTGAGTGGAGTTTGCCCACTTTATATGCTGATCACTTCCGTCAGGAGAGGCTGCCCACTCGGCACACGCAACGTCCGGATTCGGATTGCGTGTGCAGCAAAGTTGTTGACACGTCTGATCTTGATGTTGCTTTTAGAGGATGCTAATCTCATGTTGGTTTTTGTTCAGCACGTGAAACTATGACAACACTAGACTAAGGTGACATCTATAATCGCAGAAGCCGTATAAATATATAAGAGACAATGACAGGTCACAGATCGGTTGCCATTATTGTACTCTTCACATTCTGTGCCTGTGTGTGTTTATACGTACGAGTGCTCTTTAAGCCACTGTATGAGTGCAGAGCGCTTGACAATTTTGCTGCTTATTCCTTCGTTTGCCTTTTGCCTCCCACTTGCGGCTTTCGCTTTGCGGTTTTGTTGCTGTCGCCGTCGTCACAACCTCATCATCACGACATGCAGCAACCGCAGCCGGCAGCGAGATAGGAGCCACAAGCAGCTAAACGAAGCAAACGAATCGAGCGAGATTTCGTTTGTTTACGCTCTCTTTCACTAGCTCTTTCAGTCGTTCTCTCTCTCTCGAACTGCGCGCGGCACTCGTGAGAGCCGCGTTGCGTTTGTTTTCAATGAAGCTCCATTGACGCTGCGTTTCGGGGTTCCATTTCATGTTCCGTTAGTGTGCCCAAGCGCCAAGTTCTATTTCAGTCGTTTGCGACGCTTTTGCCTAGACGCGACGCGCGCGTTTCACTCGGTTTCTCTTCAAAATGCGGCATAACAACAAAATATGAGACAACATTTGGACAAAGTGCAATCAAAAGTTCAAAAAAACATATTAAAATACACAGTGTCCGGTGATATACCGTGGCAGCGATTGCTCGATAACAGCAAAAAGTGCCCCCAACTAGTCAATCTATCCATCAAGTGCTCAATGTGAATTGAAAAACGCGAACAGCAGAAAGAGTCAATGAAAAATCGGTGGGCATTGCGATTGTAGCAGGTGGCGTAGCGTGGGAAAATTGTTTACTTGGGCTGAAGTCGCTCAAAGCAATAGTAGATAAAACGTACTGTTTGTGGGTATAAAAAGCGATATTAAACTTAACGTATCTCAGAGATAAACCAGAGGAATTTCAGTAGCCTCACTGATAACACAAAAACAAAAACAACTTGAGCTAATAGTCTAAGAAGAGATGCAAATATTTTGGGTCAATAAGTGAATAATTTCACTGTCACTCTGAAAATCCCGCGAACATTTCGCTAAAAATCTTCGCAGCGCTTTTGAGAATTTTAAATTTCAACTAATTATGAAGCTAATTTTTAAATCTAATAAACAACTAAATAAAAAACAAAATGAATAACGAGGAATATGCCTAAATGTGACAAAAGCACAGAAATTTGGGTAGCGCCATTAATTTTCTCCGTCCCCGACAGGCGGATTATAAGCGATATTAAAAATTGAGACAATCTCGTGGGCGTTGATGAGGGAAATTTGTTTGATCAGCTCTCAGACTGGAAAATGCGAACAAACTAACAACAACAAATAAAACAGTTAAGTTGTGCTCGCAGAGCCGAAGACTGAATACCCTCGCAGCAATGGATAATATCATAAATGATATAGCAGTCTGATTTGTATAAGATGTTGCGAATAGGAATATGATAGGAATAAAATGAGACCTGTTAAATGGTCGTTAATTTTATTTAAGATGTCTTAAAACAGTTTTTCATACTAAAGCTCAAGTTTTGACCTTTAGTTTTTATTGCGTAGATATTTTTAAGCTGAGATAAAATTATGCACGGAAGAATAGACTATCTGAAGTAGAATGTACATATTGTGTGCAATCGCAAAATTGTCCTGTAATAGTTCCTGACATAATTCGTATATCCCCTAAAAGGGTAGCAAAGAAACAACATCAATTAAAGCGACAATTAAGAGTGTACGATATTTTATTCACGTATATCAATCACTTGAAATATAGCGTAAACAAAGTTTCTCGCATTACGAAAGTGCTTCAAATATTGTTACATTGGCATATTGAATGTTTATTGTTGAACACAAATGCTTATTGGAATTGCGACTCATCCAGCGTTGCATCCACTGAATGCACTTCAACGAATTGCTTTCGATTTGCCGCCAAACGAATTTCAATTAGTCTCAAGCTGAATCTGTATCTTGCGAGGGTCGCACAGTCGTTTGTTTATCACGAGACAGCTGGGCCCCGGTCCTCAGATCGAGCCCAAGCCCCTCGTTCGCTGAGCTTCGCCCACACGCATGCGTTGGGGGCTGCTCTAACGGATTTCCACTCCACAGTTCCAGATCGAATGTTTGTGCAGAGCATTAGTTCAAACATTGTACGAAGTAGAGGGGGAGGAAAGAAGTTAGCACCTCTTAGCAGACATATAGCCCCCACTTCGCCGCTTCTCCACTGAACTGCAATGAGTTCATCGTTTCAATTTGTTAGCGTAGTTCGAGTATAGCAAGTTCTCGTTTTCAATCAACAAGAGATTCTTATCTCCAAGTGCCAACTCATAAAATTTCAATTAGTGTGTTTTGTTTTTGTGCTCGCCGAAGGGAGAACTCCCCAGCTCTTCCCTTTCTCTCCCTCTCTCTCTCTCTCTCTCTCTAACTGAATATTTGAATAAAAAAATCATAAAAAACTCGCTGTTTTATAGACTTAAAAAGTTAAAAATTACTTTGCTATAATCACGGCTGAACATCGGGTTTAAACCGAACCTGGGCTAACCCGGAACTTAAACATTTTTTAAATCACGAACCGAATGTTTAACCGAATCATTTGCTTGCAAATTTAGCCGAGCCTAAAGCCGAACCGAATCGTATTTAAATATAATAGTTTTGTTTAATTATATTACTTTGGAAAATTAAAATTAAAATTTAAAAATGTATATTGTCTTAGCTTAGAAGTAGCAGTAGTGAAAATGTTGAATATGAGTTTGAAAATAAACAAATCAAAATAAGAAAATTCTGTATTTGTATGCTTTGTTTTAATGGTTTTTCATGAGAAGATTTTTGAAGGATTTGTTAGTAGTGTCTCTTCAGAAGATTGGCTTGGAGATAATAGATAACAAAAAGTGATGCGTAACTTGACGTACTCAAAAATGAGCAAACAATTTTTTTTAAATATTCTGAAAAGTTAGAATTTAAATATTTTGTTTAATTAAATAAATTAAATACGTTACTTGTAAGAAAAACGGTAGAAAAATTATGAAAAGAATGAACAAATATAGTTTTATTTGTATTTTTTGATGTAAAAATATTTAGTTTAGCCGTCGAACTTATGAGAGTAAAACTTTGATGATTAAATAAATTAACGTTTATTTTTTAGGTTTTAGTCATTGAGAACATTTACCTGGAAATGGCCATATTTCATATTTAACCGTACCGCATTTGTTAAAGTTATAGAGTTATAGAGCTTTTAGCCGTGCACAAACCATTTTTGGATAAAATATAAAAATGTTTTATTGCGGCATAAACTAAACATATTTATGGGCCATAGAAAGGCCGGGATGGATCACCCACGTGACTGTAAATTTTCTAAATGTTGTTTTGGGCATTGGGCACATTGCGTTTTCACCTTTGGCGCCTGCGGCAAGGTCAGGCGCACGCATTCACACACATCTTTTATGTACTTACCGATAAAATATCCATATACATATATTCAATATAAAGATCGTCCGAGGCGTCGGTCAACAACAGTCCAAGTCCATCGAGCACTGGCCGACAGTTTGCTTGGAATTTCCTGCGCCGAAAAAAACAAATATCGTGCCTTTGACTTTTAAATTTAGAACTGGCAAACACAATCGTTTGCCGCTTGTTTCTTTTGTTGGTCGGCTGCTCTGTTTCTGGCCGACGTCATCGCGACCTGGCCCGGTGCGAGACCTGGAAAACGTGCACGGGCGCCCCGTCCCAGGGAGCCCTGTGGAGATTCTTGGCTAACTTTTTTGGCAATGCAGTGCGGAAATGTTGCGGCTTTTTCAATTAATTTTTAGCCGTTAGCTGAATTTGCTTCGCTGCTTGGCCAAGACGAAAACGTCGCCTTTGATTTGCGAGAACTTTTATTTTTAGTTCTCGATCATGGTGTTGACGTAATTTGGCAACCTTGATTCCCCCCGCTAGCATCCATTCCAACAACAACAACAACAACAACAGCAACAAAATACAAACCTGATGCTGCGCTGCTGCGTTCATCGTTTTTTTAGACCTCTAATTTATGTTTATTATTTGTTACCTTTTCCAATGTGTCGTTATTTGTTTAGACACATGTTAGCTGTGTGATATTTCTTTTGGTATCTTAATGGTTAATAAATCTGGCATATAGCGCTCGGATCAGCATCAGCTCATCCCAATGTGCACTTGTCATCCGTGGGTGATCATAAATTATCAAAGTCTCATATATCAACTAAGATTGCATTTCTTAAATCCCACTCACTCAATCTGGCGACCGACATTAAATGAAGCCATTTTGTTGGTCATCGCAACCCAGATTTATTAATGCAGGTGGTTTTAGGTTTATTTTAAAGAGATCTATATCAAGTTAATGGGTATTATCCCAGTGTACTAGCTTTTACAAGTTTGAAATGTTTCTTCCAAAGATCGAGTAATTGAATATTTCATTGCTTGTTGTATAGCTTCTAGTTTTTTGAGTTGTGTTGTTTATGATCCCCCAATTTTAAGCTTAGAGATCAGTTACATGTTCTACTTTTAATGGGAAATGCATTTAATGAAAAACGCATTTAACAAGAAAACATTTTTGACTTTGTAGAGTATATAAACATATATATTCTTAATTAGAATGATGCGCTGTACATCTGCATATTTCTAAATCCCTTTTAGTCTTCGGCACTAAAAAAATAAAATAATGTTCTTCGATATTCATCGATTTACCTTTAATCTATCTGATGATTTTACGTTTATTTTTTATTTTTTTTTAATCCCATGAGATCAGCTAATATATTTTATATTTGTAAAAAATACTGAATTATATTTAGAAAGCGATTTCGATAAAACAGAAATACGGCATCCAAATAATGAAATATTAACACAGTTGAATTTCGTTGCAATGTTAAATAAGTCTCCAACAATTAGAATCCATTTTTGATGTGCTCTTCGCCTAGTCACGAGTGTCTATCATTAAGTCGATGGGCTTGGGTGGGGGAGTTCTGGGACAAAACTATGACAGACAAGCGGATACCGAATGACAGGCGAACTCAACACAAACAAAGCGACAAATCCGTCGACGGGACCCGAAAGGCCAAAAATAAAAATGCGCTTATAAATAATTCAAATAAAAAGAGACTGGGAGGAGGCGGGCGGCAAAAACACGCTAGCTACAAAGCTTTTAAATAAATCAACGCAGTGCACCAAGTTTATAAAACTTGAAAATAGTCGGAACTCTAGTTGGCCGCCGAACTGTATTTTCAGATTTACGATTATTTGATTTTTCATTGACTTTTTAATGCAGTTAAAGATCAAAGTGCTGTACAAAAATGGATAGAACAATGTATGGAAAAATCGATCCTGGAGCGCGCCAACCCTATCGCACGGTGCGCAGCAAGGGCATCCAGCCGGGCTGTAAGTATTCCCCAACCAAATCCGACTAACCCGACTCAGTGCCCAACTCACATACGAAGTGCAAGTGCGTCTCGCATTGCACATCGTTCATCTGGAACGAGCTGCTCGCTCTCCAGAGCTCCACGCAGTGCTCCAGGCCACCGATGTTGTCCGGCTGGCCGGCGGACCAGCTGAGGAACGCGGCATCCCTGCCCGTGGCCTGAGAGGCGTATACGCCCGGCACGGCCAACTCATACAGCGAGAGCCAGTAGCTTTTTGAGGGATGCAGATGTGGGCTGAGTGCCTGCAGCTCCTCTTCACTCTCCAGGTTCACCAGGAAGCCTCCGAGCTGGCGGCAAAAGTTGCCAGCCTGGAACCAATTGACACGCGAGGATTCTTCAATGTAGTAGAACTTGTCTTCGATTCTTGTGATATTTTCGGGAGTGGGCTCATCGAATACTGTTGAAATATGGTTATTATGGTTATTAGATATTACTCGGAAGAATTGTGTCCCCTGTCTACCTGCTCTGTCAATGGGCGTGGCCTCTGAGCTCGAAGCCCAAAAAAATAGCAGGAGCAAAAGTCGGAGCATTACGTTGATGTCCGTGAACAGTCTGAACGTTGAGAGCGTGAATTTGTGACTGTTCGACAATGTTCCCTTCCTGCTGGCTTAAATGATAAGTGCAAGTTTTGATAATATTATTGATAATATTAAACGTCATAAAAGCTAAAGCTCTCAGCTACAGTGATCGCTCGAATATTAAAGCTTGCAGAAATTAGAATGGTCGAAAAATTATGATTTAAATGCATCTATGCATTAGAGAAAAGTCTTATAATTTAATTATAGAATATTTATTTTTTACTGTTTTTAAGAACTGTTGAACAAGGAATATTTAAAAATTACGCGAAGTTGGGTTAAAACAATTAAATAATTTAAAACACAGTACTTTTTATTATTATTATTATTATCTTGTTCTTATCATGCCTGTAATTACAAAAAAAAATGTCTATGGTTTAGCTCACGGGTCGAACCAATGGGTCGCCTTCAGGTTTAGTTCGTGAACATGGCTTTCCACAAAAAATAAACTCAGGCTTTGGTTCGAACCTTGGTTCCAGCCGTCCTGTCATATTTAAAAGGAAAACATTTTAATTACTTTTTATATGAACCTATCTTTTTGTTTATTTTTAATTAAGAGTAGGAATATCAATGTAATTCCTATTAATGAAAATTTTTAGAGTTAAAATTTTTAGCTGTTCTAAAAAAAATCAGATTTTAATAATATATGATATATTGATATTTTCTGGAACAGATTCAGGACAAAATTAGTTTCATGACTTAAAAAATATATTGTAGTTTTGGACTCAAACCGGCTGAAAACCGGGTTGCAGCCCTAGTTATTATACGATAAATTTTGTACACCATAATTGTATACACCTTAAATAGAGCGTCTTTAAATTCGAATTTTTCGCAAATAATTATCACCTCTGAAACCAAAGCGTTTCTATTTGCCAGCGACCACTGTATTGGCTATTAGCTGTCACAATGCGACAAGCTAGATACATTTTGCAATTTTCGGGGCATTCCCCATAAACATTACGAATTTGTTTACTATTTGGAAATATAAATTTGTCAACACTATATAAATACTATCTACTATATTGATAGATATTGATAGATTTGTATTCTTGAACAATGTTATCAAATAATACAGATAATATATGTAAACGTGTTTTTAAATTAATCTTGCATCTTCGATGTCGCACAAAGCGCCATCTATCTCTCGTTCACAGAAGCTAATATGCATTTGGATACTGTTGCATACTCTTGGGCTCATACGTTTTTCGGTATTAAACAGCTTTTGTAAACTATTCGTTAGATTTTATATCCTTTTTTTATAAGCCTGTAATATGTTTAGGGAATAAACTTCATTTACGCTAACTAATAATAAATAATTTTTTAAAAGAGTCATCCCGTTATAACATAAAACAATACACAACTGTTAACTTAGATCTGATAAACTATCCAAAAAGAAAAAAATAGTTTTACTTACTTACTAAAAATCTAAAATCCGATTTGTGTTTGCAATGTTTTGGCATGCAAATTTTTGGAAATTTTATATGGTGGTCTGTTTCTAGAAATATGTGTATTTTTACATTTGGAAATTGATTTGGGAACACAACACGGAACTAAATAATTTATTATTTTTGTACACTGGTTACTGAAAGTAAATTGTATAAAATATAAACTAAAAAAAAAGGTTGCATAATTTTAAACAAAATGTATAGGCATCGACTATTGTTATTGTTATTGCATAAAATTATTAGAACGCTTTCCAATCACAGCGTAAACAATTGAGGCCCAAACAACGCAATGTGACGTAACGCACTCACTTTATTGCAACTGTACTGAATGGGAGGGGGGCCTAGTCGAAATTCTGTGGAACCCGAATAGATCGGAAATCTTTATAAAGGAAAATCAACAGAATATTCTTTAGACTGTCCCAGTTAATACCCTGTATTTATTGAAATAAGAAAACATGGGTTATAAAAGAGTTATCAGAACTGCATTTATTTAATAGGACGTGTAAGCATTTAACTAATTTTTAATACATTTGTGTATTACTAAGAATTCAAATGTGTTGAATTCAAATGTTTAAAAAATTTCCAAAGCTAAAAACAAATTGATTGAAAATGAATTGTTAGGGAATATTTTTGTAAGCTGCAATTGCCCAATAGAGGACCAAAACAAATTTATTTTATCTGTCTTTATGCTCATTTATGGCACCATTATTTTTATTGATTTAACATTAAAAAACTTTAACAATTATTATTTTATTCATGCAACTTCTCTTAATAAGTATTTTGGACTTTATTAAAGCGTTTTCTCCTTCCCATTTTTTTGAACATTTAAATCACAAGAATATTTATAAGTGGAATGTATTTGAATCTCTAAAAAACAACATTGTTTAGTTTCTATCTAGGCCATTCTAAAAAACAGTTTACAGCGTATCTGGTAGCCGTTACCTGACGACTGTAGCACTGATGTTTGTTAGTTTTAGGCTCATCGTAATTACAAACACAGACATACATACACATACATACATATGTATATGCATTAAAAACAAACACCTCAACGTTATTTAGAGATTGCATCAAAAGTGAAGTCTCAACTTGTCAGACATTGATTTGAATATTTTGAATTCAGTTTGTAATTAGACGCCGTACGCGCTTCATCGCTGTCATCGGCCGCTAACAAGTGCAATAGAATTGTGCATATAAAACATGAAAATCGGTAAGCTGCAATCTCGATCTAATGGCGGGGCGGGGCGGGGTTACTACGACGCGACCCTCACGTTGCGACGTGGTTCATTCATTAGATCATTCCATTCATTCAGCGCTCGGAGCGAACTCAAAAGTGATACTCGATGTGGGCGTCACGTAGTATATGATGCTGTTCTATATTCGTATATCACATGTGTGTGTGTGTGTGTGTGTGTGTGTGTATGTGTTAATGCAGATGTATTGGTGATTGTGTAAGCGCTCTTAATTGCTAAGGTAGATTCAATGTTATGCCAACAAGCCTTGATAAATCGAAGTCAGAAGTGCCAGATGTTAATGCAACGCTTGGGATTATAATTAAGCGCTCCCTTGTCGAGCCGGAAGTCAGCTTGGAGCACAGTTCTTTGATAACCTGTCGGCGTTTGTTTCGGAACCAGTTCGCAGAGCTTACAGTTGACAGTCCTAGGCCATTGGCTTGGATAATCTGTGCTTTTGTTTTGTACAATGGGGTTCTTAACTGAAGTTAAATTCAATGTCAATTTAAAATTTCTACTAGTTAACCTTTCTGAACTGGCCGGGAACAAACAATCTGAGCAATCAATTGTAGATCTCATCGTCAAAATAGAGACGGAGAACAGAGAACGACAAAAACAAAACAAAACTCGCTGTCAAATTAATACGAAAAAATCAACAACAACAATTTTAATTTGTTGCCGTTCGTCGTTCGTTTGCTTTTCTTGTATTTGTATTTGTTGCTGCATACTAATTTTAGTTTTGGTCAAAGTCAAGTGACTCATCGGCGCCCCAAACACTGAAAGTGCGCGGGATTCTGTGTGATAATTCCGCTCGGCAGGTGGCGCCCCTGCGACAAACGCCCACAACGAAGCCTGTGGCAGGCAACAAATGGCAACGTTTACTCAACACTCTTGTTGTACAACAACGAGCAATAGTGTTGTAATCAACAGCAACAGCAATAAAACCAACACATACAAACGCATACGTATGCCCAATTGAGTTTGAGCGAGTTTTCCCACCCTCTCTTGAGTGAGTTATGCGCAGCACACTGATCACAGATGGAGAACATGTTTGGTGAAGAAATTCTCAAACTAAAAAAAAAATTTTTTTTTTTTCATATTTAGTTTATTCCGTTAATTTTGTAGCAGACTGGCAAAATTAAAAAATAATGAGTTTATAAAAAAATAATATTAAATAGTAACTAAAGAAATAGAATTCTTTCGTTTTTCCATGCAATTTATTATTAATGTTAAACGTCTATTTGCTTATATTAATATACTATTAAGTTACTGTAGATATAAACTCAGTTATAAACCAAAGTTAACTAAGAAAAACCAATTTTTTAAAAATCTTAAATTAATACTTGTAAAATAAATAAATACTTCGTGTTGCAAGCCAAAGCTTGAACCAACATTAACAGCTGTTTTTAGAAAACCCCGATTTTGCATTTGGTGCCAGTGTGCGCTGCTGCTGTGAGTCTCGCAGCAGCCTCAGCTTCAGCAACGGTTTTCGTCGGGCGTCTTGTTCAGTTGCTTTTAAGATTTTGCCGAGCGAAAAATAATTTTTGGTGCTGTGCTGCCGCCGTCGCTGTCGCTTTGTGCGTGAAAAATCGTCGATCGATTGTTTGTGTATTTCTGTTAGTGCTTGTTTTTTGCGTGTGCGGCCGCACACAATATTTATACTTATTTGCGGCAGTGTGTGAGTGTAGAATTTAATAAAGGCTGCAAATTTCGATCAAAACAACTGCAACAACAACGACAACAGCAACTACAAACAAGTGAATCACTTGAAATCGAAAGTGACAAACGCAAGCTGCAAAAATATGTAACAATGTCAACAGCAATTGCGAGCAATATGAAGGAGAATTTAAGAAGAAGCTGTTCAGCTGAAGCACAGTCAAGAGCATAACATTAACAACAACAAACACAACAAACAGCAATAGCAACAATTGAAATTGCGCGTGTTGCTTGACCTGCTCTACGCTTTTCGCTCGCCCACGCTCTCACTCTCTTGGTCGGCACTCGCGCCTCGCTCTCTCAGTTTGTGCATTGTGCAAGGCATCGGTCGCCGTTTTAACAGCTGTCATGTGTTCGCCTGCGACTATTGTGAATTTGACTGCAGCTGTCCACTCCCCCTGCTGTGTCCACTGACTGAACCTCTCTTTGCTTCGTTGTTGGTTTGATTAATTGCATCTTTACAACTTCGATGCGATGCTCACTCAATTGATGCTCTCTCTCTCTCGTTCTCCCCTTGGCTGCTTTGTTAGTGGCTTTTAATTGATTTTAATTGCGTTTTAATGAACGCAACTTGACGAAAATGTTAACCAATAGTTTAAATTGTGATCTCTACTGCATTTTGTCGCTGGTTGATGGCTTTTAAATGAATCTTGACTGTTGTGTTTTTCATTTGTACTCAAATTAAAACAAAACCCAATTCGGATAGATTGTTTAAATTAACTATGCATTCTTTTATAGATAAAGATATCTGAGAAGATGTTTTTTGGGTAACCCTAGAAGTAATCCAGATTTATCGCTTTTTTATTTTCTTAGTTATAAAGTTTTATTTTTTATTTTTACTGATTAAAAAGCTTTTGCTTTATTTTATTTACCAAATTAGGTATTTTACAGATTGGCATAAATTTGGAATCAGTAAAGTTAATATTTTCTACGCGCTGTTTAAGGCAATTCTTGATTTTATTTTAAAGTTAATATTATTATAATATGTGGTTTCAAGATAGTCAAAAATATTTGATTATATTTTACTTTTTTTTAGTTTATCAGTCGAAAGAGTTTAATCTCTCTTTCTTAGCTAATGTTTTATTTTGAACTTTTGACCATAATCTCTTAGACACATTTTATTTTACTCTGCAGCCTCCTCAGCTGTTCTTATTCATATTGAATCATTTTGAACTTTCCACCGTTGCGCCACTTAAACGAATAATTCACAGTCAAAACATAACGAATAAATGAAAGATTCATGTCACTTTCCGATTCATTTCCTTTCCACACAGTTCGCATCATAATTCTTTGGGGCCCACAGTCTTGACGTTGACCCACTGAAGCGCGACGCTCTGATAACCCTGTCAGTTCTATTTTTAGTCACTCTCCCCACCAACACACACAGCAAATTGCCATATGGCAGGGCACACAGAGAACCCACATATGTACATTTATTATACACCATATAGACACTCCAAAGAGTCAACCACATGTTCGAAGGCCCATTTGTTGGATCGGTTCCTTTCGATTTAATTTATTTTCAAGCAAATTGCGAAATGATTTGCCATTTGTCTGATATTTTCCATAAACTGAAACGGTCTTTTAAATATAGACCACCGTCCGTTGCCTCATATATGTACATACCTCCCCTTCGGAGTCCTTCCCTTTTGGCATTTTTATTATTTTCACAATAAATTTGCTGCCAAAAATACGCGTCACGCCTTCTTCGCCACCCATTTTGGCTTTACATAACTAAAAAATTGCACTCAATCTGAGTGATTTTCGCGCTTTCCTTTCTCTGTTGTTGGCATTGGCCCAATTGCAGGTGGCACTAACTTTTGAACCCGACCGATAGAATCGATGCCAACAAAAACTCGATGATTTGTTTGATTTATTCTGGGGTGTTTCCTAAGTGATGTCTTAATCGCTGGCTGTCATGTTTCGTGTTGGACAGTGTTGTTTTGTTTTCTATTCTCTTTTCTCGCTTGGGCTGGGTGGGTCAAATCTTAATTGAGTGACAGTTTCGAGAGCTATCGTTTAAGTTTTCCTCTACCCAAACTCAACAATCAGCTGTCATGTTTTGTGGGTATTTCGGGCCTTGCCTTTGTAGTTTTTTATACCCATTAAATAATGGAGTTGTGCTAATGTACATGAAACAGGCAGAAGACGGCATCGTAAAAAATAACGTAAATTCTTGATCAGCAGCAATAGCCGAATTGATATTGGCAGGATGCTAGGGACGCAAAATAAATTAAATAAATTCATTCATTCATGCAAGATTATTAAATAAATTCACAATTCTTAAAAAGAGTTATCGATTTTGATCGATCGATAATTTGGAGATTGTAAGATATAGAGACATTTGGTATGAAAGTTCTGGCTTAGCAGCAAGGCTGCAAACCAATTTTGAACCAGTTCGAACCCGTAACCCTTATTTTTCAGATCAAAAACCGAACCCAGCATGTTTGCGAAAAACTAAGCCGAACCTAAATCCAAACCGAACCATTTTCTTTTGGTTTGATTTTATTTAGTATAGGCAGTATTAATGAGAATTTACTTGGAGGTATTCTACCTTGAAAAAAAAACAAAAACCAACGAAAGGTGTATATTATATTTTTTATAAGTAATAAATCGAACAAAACCCAGCGAGACACTGGTTCGAACCGTAAACTGAACATATTTTGGGATTGAAGCCATGCTTAGCATATACAAATAAAATGTATTTTACTCGATCCGCTCCCCTTAATGATTGAGGTATAACACTAATTTAAGGGGAATACATCAATTTGAATGTCATCTTTAAGCTCTGCACATTTTAAAAAGATCGCAAAAATAAATAACAATAAAGCTATTCAAGAATGTATTATTTAATGTGTGTGTAACTAAGCTGGTTACAGGATATTTTCTAGTCGGGCACACTTGATCAGAGCACTTTCTTGTTTGTTTGTTGCTTTTAGCCAAATTATGGCCACACCGAATGCAAACAACGTTAATTTGATCAAATATATCTTTAACGAGGCACACACATAAACACACACACACACATACATTTATTTATTTATGCTTATATAATCATCATATATGCGATATTCCGTGCCCTGGTGCGATTTTTAGCTCGTTCGACTAGTTCGTCCCACGAGAAACATATCAAAATGTGTTTAGACCTCGTCTATCGTCGATGGTCGTCTATCCCCCGCCCGCTCCCCCGTGTCCACCTCCCGGCTTGCGGCTGTTTTTGGGCGCAGTGTGGGAGTCGATGGCTTTGGCTTTGCGCTCCGATTGAGTTTTCATGCAGCTTTTGCCTTTGCTCAAACTCGGTCAGTTGGCAACTAACTTAAAAATTGTCAGCTTGCTGCCGTTGTTGTTGTTGTTGTTGCTGTTGCTGCTGTTTAAATTTGGCCAAGTTACGGGCACATTTCTAATAAAGGAACTAACCGAACCGTTTGTACCTCGTTCAGCGTCTTCATCAATTTTGGCCATATCTGTTTTGGGCTAAGAAATGTCTGCGAAACTGATATCATCGTCGTTCCACAGCACGCCCCTCAACGACTGCTTCAAAGTAGGCGCGTTTGAGAGACGTTTGGGTAAGTCCATTCTGAGGAGTGCGCAACGTGCTTCGAATGTGGGCCGGGGCCCTTGACTGCTATGCGGGAGAGTTCTAGTGCCAAGGTCAAGTTCTAAAGCACTTTGGAAAACGAAACCCAAACCATTTCAAATATTAGACATACCTAGAATTTTAACAGCCGGTTTATTTACTGACCTTTGTGAACTTTATACTCATATTTTAATTATCGTGACATATCAGTATAAAATACCAAACTTGTGCTCTCTAGCTGTAGTCGGATATAGCAAACAACCAATACTCTTTTTCTAGTCGTTTCCATTAATAATGGGTATGTCGGATTCGACCGGATCGAATACATTTATCATATAGTTCTTGTTTACAACTTAATAATATTATTATTATTTAAGTAAAAGCTCGACAATATTACACGACTACTATATAATGTGAGGGGCTAGATTAATCGGTTGAAAACGAATAAATAACTTACGAATTAGAAGTTTAATTGTGCTACGAAATCATAAATTATATCTTATCGATTTAGGAGCTCTGTGATAAATTGGTTCATAGGTTGTAGCTTTTATAATAACTATGAGACCATATTTCAGTTATTGTATGAAAACATCGTTCAATGGGTTATTATAGAAACATTTAACATAGATCTGCTATATCCTTGCAAGGGTATTCAATTTTTTAAACTCCGTTGATACATGTTTTCATCGTAAATATATTATAATTACATATCCTCTAATTTTCAGTATAGGATAGAATTCCACCGAACCTGGTTCTTGTTGTTCAGTTACCTAAAGACCTATATGTTGTATATTTATAAAATATATATTTTAAATATTTTTATTTTTAATCTGCTGTTGTATCTTCAAAATATAATTGTCCAATAGGGAAATATTTAAAAAATTTCTTTTGATTTCCGACAATTGAATGTATATTGAAAATAGCTGTGCACTGTACGAAATAAGAAAAAGTGTTTGTTTGCAACAAGAAAGCAGTTCACTGTTATTAAAGGTTATATTTTATTTTCCAGTTAGCCCGTTCGACCACTGCCCTGAATACCACAATGTCAACACATAAATCAAATCAAATAGTCTATTTAAAGTAGAGCTTATGTTTAAATATTTAACTGCAAAGCTTTCAATCCCATTGTACATATTTGGTTTAGTGAGGACACCAACCCGGTGTAAACTATAAAAGCCCTGAATTTGTCAAGTTTTCATAAGTTTCTCAACTTGACTGCGACTGATAAAGTCACATAGAAGGCAAACAATTCTTGACATACTCACAGGTTATTTCTTATCTGTAAGTTTATAGATACATATACGAAAAACTAAAGTCGGACGGCAGTTATCAGTTCGCTATGCGTCAGAATAGCTGCGCTACCTGGTTGCGTTCATCCGGGGAGAGTCTTTAGACCATGGCTAACTATGGCGATTACGATAACCTGGGTGGCTATAAAATTCCTTACTGTTCCAATGTTCTAACATGTGTTATTTGTTATTGCTTTTTGCCCTTTTCAGATGCACTCCTAGCCGATTTGCAGAACAGCGTGCCGGGACAGCCGCCGC
The DNA here is from genome assembly GCA_035041545.1 of Drosophila colorata. Classification (NCBI taxonomy): domain Eukaryota; kingdom Metazoa; phylum Arthropoda; class Insecta; order Diptera; family Drosophilidae; genus Drosophila; species Drosophila colorata. Next base: position 6,510,686 of record JAWNLD010000013.1, read on the forward strand.
AGTCACAGTCACAGCCGCAGTCGCAGCCGCAGTACGGAACTGTGCAGCCGAAGCAGCAGCAACAGTTTGTGGACAACACGCCCGGCTATGGCAGCCTGAGGGGCAAGGGGCAGCCGCAAGTGGTAAGTGGCAATAGATAAGGATTTTGATTTCAGTTGGATAACCTGCTCCATCTTTTTTTCACATAGTATCAGGAGCATTACAGCGTGGAGACGCGCTCTCCCACGGCGGGCGATTATAATGGCCCCAGCCAGCAGAGCAATGGCTATCAGCACCCAGGCACTGGTTCGCTGTCCCGCTCGGGCTACAAGAACGGACAGGGCGTGGCGCAGAACAGCTCCGGAATGTCCGAGCTGGATATGCTGCTGCAGGATTTGCAAAATCCTCCTTACAACAATGGCAGCGCCGAGCGAAAAGGTGAGTAAATGAACTCAAAGTAGAAGATTCGCCCTAATCTCTCTCTCATTGATCCAGCAGAAGTTGAGGTGCCCGTCAACTACAGCTCGCCCGTCTCCAAGTTTAACACCTATAACAGCTATTCTACGGTGGAGGAGCGACCCACTATGGACAGCCTCCTGAACGAGCTGGACAATGCGCACATCTATGCCGTGCCCAATGGGTAGGTGCAATGCTAGCAAAAGCCTAAGAAACTGCTTAATTCATGCCTTTGTTTATGCCCCTCAAGGTCGGCACACAAATCCCCCACGCCAGGACGACATGTGACCATCACGGTGCGCGAAACGAAGACCGAAAAGCTGTCGGGACCCGATGGACCAGGTACTGTGCAAAGTGCTATGCACTTCAGTCTGCAATCAATATACTCACATTGCTTACCGTTTGATAATAGTTGGCACCGTCGAGGAGCAGACCGTGCAGCAGAAGGACTCGTATACACCAAACCTTGCAGCGCCAGTGGCTCAGCGTCAAGGCTACACATCGCAGGCCACCAAGGAGTTGGATGATTTAATGGCATCCCTGTCGGAGTTTAAGGTGAGCCAACATTAGGACTTTCATAAGCGACTAAGCATTGGGATTGGACAGAGCTTAAGGCAGCTCCCGAAAGTATGCAACTCAATTGGCATCAACTAAAATAGTTCCTGTTGTGACTAAACATAAAAACAAATTGAGGGCTGGACTAAATGAATATTTTGTCCTTAGTTTTTCTATCAAACAAAAGTACAGAAGAAGAACCATATTTTATATAACATTATTAAATGCCATTCTTCCAGTTAATTGATCGACAAATGCTTATGCTATTTTCAATCAATTATTTGTTGATTACATTCTCATTTGTTATTATACTCCCATGGGACCCATTTGATCATCTGGTGTTTAAGGAAGCTTCTTATGCTGTATCTATTTTTGGTCAAAAAAGAAGCCAAGAATTTTATACTACAAAGCAGCGTTGTCGAAATCTGGCCAAGGTAGAAATTTCTTAGCGTGGAAGAATTTTAAGAATGTTTAAATTTTAAAATACGAAATTCCTTAAATGCAATTGGCTTTTTCCTTTATATTAGATTCAAACAAGATGTTCTATTATTAGGAACAGCTTGCGCTTAATTCAATTATGAAATTTCTTTTACTGAGTAGAATTTTCTACACAAAGTTCATTATAGAGCTAGTTAACATTGCTTGTCTGGTGAAATTTGTTCAGTCAAACAATATGTTATATGTTGATTAGATTAGGAATCTATACATTTACAAAGAATTAATATATATGTAATATATATATTTTATATATACAAATATTCCCTTGCAAAGCATGAAATAATTATTGTACAATTTCGATGTCGACAGGATTTGATCATTGTACTTGAATCAAATAGCTGGCATTGGAGCCCATTGTCCGGAAATAATTTTTTTTTTTAAATATTTGTTTTTCTCTAAACATATGAGCAAATTCTTATTAACAACAGATTGCTATACAATATACCCTAATAGGATTACCTTATCAAATTTTGAATTTGCTGTTTTCCAAGTTAGATATTAGATCGACAACAAATAAGCAAAATTGTATGTCTAGAGAGTGCAATTTTATTTATTATAATAGGTAGAACTACATAGTAACTGACTATTTATATTTAACACTTATTACTCTCTTGATTTATATAGTTTTGTGCAATGTCTGTCATATTGAGATCCGGATAGGCCGCTGTAAAAGCTAGAGTTTTCCAGCCATGCCCACCACATGACAGCTTTAGCTTTATACACCAAATTCGACAAATAGATTATAATACATTTTAAAGATTGAGTAAGAATAAAATTCCGATCACACCCATTCTAAAATTGTAGAAACTAAAGTCTAAGCAGAACGTTATTTTTAACCTGTCGATGGCAGCCAACTGCAACTTTCTTAATTGTTTATCCTGTATCAATTGCAAATCAAGACAATTTTCATTAAAATGATATCTAATACGCCTATCAAGTGTTTGCTTAAGTGCAGAGTATTTTCCCGTCACTCTTTAGCTAACTTGACTAGCTCATTTCTTTCTGTTTAATTTGTTCAAGGCAGCAAACGTTTTACCTTTTTCACCTGTCGCCTGAGCAAATTGAATATGTAAATATAATATAATATTCATATATATTGTATATTAGGCTCCTTTGCGTTCATTTTGAGATCTTTTGATTGGCCATGTTGCTGAAAACAAACTGTCTGATATTTTTGGCACAAATAAAACGGATCCCAAACATTTGCTGTTTGTATTTCATATTTAACTTGTTCTAAATGGTAATAAAAACTATAAAATCAACAAATTTATCATGTCAAATCGTGTGACGCATATCGCTCAAGCAAATCTAATGAAGCTATCCCCGAACTGCGCCCTCCTCCCTTGTACCCAAGCCTGTAGTTAGTCCCCCGTGTGTGGGTTCCCTCCTGTCGCCCTTAGAGGCTGTAGGGTATGTCAGAGACGCGATGAGCTCTTGACTTTGACTTATGCAAAAGAATATTGAAGGTGGAACTTTTATAGCTGCATAAATTCTCATACTTTATGGTTTCGATTAGGAATAAAACGTATACGATCAGAAATTATTGTCACATTTGTGCGATTTATTGCACACGGCGCCATAAAACTAGAGGTCCATATATCTTCGCATAAATACTCAACTGGTATCTCTGGGTCCATAAAACAATCAATCAATGACCATAAAGTAAACAAAACATTTACCATATTCGCATTCGGGGTCCATGGGCGCAACAGTTTCCGCTTTTCGATTTTGTATTTCATTTTGGGGATTATAATATTTTCCTTGTGCTTTCACATTTGCCGCCATAAGTTGGCCGCATCACGCCCAGCTCGGACAGTTGTTTTTAGAAATTTCTGACATTGTATACAACGGATGGATGATGATGATATATCTGAGCAGATGTGCTCTGCATTTTGTTGTCAGCTTTTTCTCGACTAGCACGCGCTTGTTCCATATACGAGACAGATACGATTCGTACCCAGGCGCAGCTGCCCAGTTATTTGTTTATGTACTTTCCATATTGGGTCAAGGCTTTGCCTTCCACTGAATTCCCCTGGAGTTCACTTAATGCTGTCCTTGGTGCCTGCAATATGTATATCGTCAATCATATCGTATTTACGACTTGTCGTAGTAATTAACTTGAGTGCATAATAAAACCAATCCATTAAATGGAAAGCAGAAAATATGAAGAATAAAATTGTTTGTCGTGGGGATTAAATGGGACTTAAAATATACAATGGATCTATGAATATATATATTTATATACTATTTCACAAATATTTTATTTAAGCGTACTCTGATTTCCCTCATTTTGTAGAATGTTAGAATAATTTTAATGTATCCCCAGATTTTACATTTTTAACTATTAGCAGCCAGTGCTAGTTAAAGATAGTTAGGTTAAAAGTGGGTAACTATATCTTCCACTTTGAACAATAATAACAATAATAATTTTATTATTTTTTATAGTTAAATTTAACGCAATATCTAATGTAAATAAAAAATTTAAATAACAGTTGGTTTCAAAAAATCAATTATATGAATTTTATAAATATAAGCTGCGATTATATAGCAATGAAGTCTATTAATATATTTCACTGCATTATTTGTCTCAGTTTTAAAGCTCAAAGGAATACAAAAAACGTGCCAAAGATATTTAAATGCTGTCACGAAATGTGTAATATACATATTGATTACATTTATTACCTTCACCTTAGAAGGAATATATGTATATTCAAAACTAGGATGACCGTTACCCATTTATAGTAACAGGTTTCTTTTAGAGATTTTACTCTGATTTCCCTCATTTTGTAGAATGTTAGAATAATTTTAATGTATCCCCAGATTTTACATTTTTAACTATTAGCAGCCAGTGTAAGTTAAAGATAGTTAGGTTAAAAGTGGGTAACTATATCTTCCACTTTGAACAATAATAACAATAATAATTTTATTATTTATTATAGTTAAATTTAACGCAATATCTAATGTAAATAAAAAATTTAAATAACAGTTGGTTTCAAAAAATCAATTATATGAATTTTATAAATATAAGCTGCGATTGTATAGCAATGAAGTCTATTAATATATTTCACTGCATTATTTGTCTCAGTTTTAAAGCTCAAAGGAATACAAAAAACGTGCCAAAGATATTTAAATGCTGTCACTAAATGTGTAACATATTGATTACATTTATTACCTTCACCTTAGAAGGAATATATGTACATTCAAAACTAGGATGACTGTTTACCCATTTATAGTAACAGGTTTCTTTTAGAGGATATGAACTGGAACCTCAAATATAATGCTTCGTTTTGTGAAAATGTATTATCCCAAAGATTACAAATATCATCAATTATGCTTTGAACGAAGAGTGTTCAAGTATTGATTCAAGTCGTTTATAGTGATAAACTATCAACCTAACTATTTTTAATTAACACTGGCTGCGGAGGCCTTCGACTAAGACAAACACTAGCCTGGATTCGATCCGAAGACTGCAAAAAGTCGTTTAAATTTATCGTACAGCAAAATTGAGTTGTTAAATACAAATTAAAAGTTTACCCCGATTAAAACTGCTTCACAAAATATTAGTTAAGATAGATATATTTTTCCATACCTTCTAAATCTTTGTTTAACTGTTTAGTTTTGTAGTGTAGTTTTTTTGTAACGCATAAAAAATTACCCCGCTGAATAATTTAATATTTATCGGTATTTTATCTTGTGTGTTTTTGGTGTTGCAAGTCCTTATGGAATAGCTTCATCCTTTCTCATTTATTGTCTTTTTCTTCTTGACAATTTTGGTTATGATCCAATGCACCAGCTTCTACAAAGCAAGAGTATTCAAATTCGGCCACTTATTTTGGGTTTGAGTCGACCTCAAGCTCTTAAGTGTTCATTGCCATATCATGTTCTCGATAATGTAAACATCGGGGGAGGAATTGGGAATAATCTTGCGAATTTGGCAAGTCAGCCAATGCAATGCCATTAATTAGCGACATTCCTGGGCTGTCGCGCAGATTACTGCTTACATCTAATTAATTATTAATTAATTACTAAGTGCAGCATATTTTCTTGGCAATTGTCGATGGTCGCGAAAGACAGACAAAGATGTGAGCGGAAGGGGGTATTAAAAATTGCAATTCAATGTCATTGACGAATGATTATAAGAAAAATGCAAATACATGTGCGTGTGTGGGTGTGTCTGTGCGTTAGAGTGTGAGTGTGTGTGTGTGGCCGTGTCTGTTAATTATTTAATATCATTTTCAATTTTTGCCGTCGTGGCGTGTCCGTGACTTTTGTTGATATGCCGCAAAGAGATGATAAATATCAAAATGAATTTGGCTTGTTGTGTGTGTGTTCGTGTGCGTGTGTGTGTGTGTTCGTGTGCGTGTGTGTCTATTCGTCCGTGTGTATGAAAGGCGCAAAAAATAAAATACACGAAAAATATATAAACAATATTGCACACGGCACCTAAGAACTGATCGCTGTGGTCGCTTTGCTTTTGGGTTCTTTTGAGGCGCCCACACGACACTGGCAGTCAGATGCTGCCGCCCCCGCAAGCGCCGCCGCCGCCCTCTTGGGTCACCACTGTCAACACTTTTTCACGGAGCGCTCGTTATAGTTTTTCTATTTATTTTTTGCCGTTCAGCTTTTTCATTGCAAATCATTTGCATGTCTATTTTTGAACACGTTTTTTAATATTCGTTTATTTGAATATTCGTGTTTATCTATGTATGCCAAGTAGCTATATTTATTTCGCTGTGTGGATAAATATTCTATATCTACAGTTTTATGCTCATTTTCATTGCCGCCCCGAATTGGCAATCTGCTGTCTGTCTGTGGGTCTTTATCGCAATCGAATCCACGCCCGCGGTGCCCTGTCCGCCCCATTCATAAAAACCGCTCATTGATCGAAATTTCCTCTTGGCATCTTCCTGTGTCCCCAACCCCAACCCCAACCCCATCCCAGCCCCTGCTTTAACTTGGCTGCATCTTTATTGGCCAGCGTGTGCCAAGTAGCAGCCGCGGGAACGTGCCCATGCGCTTTTTATGGGGAAATCCTGTTGGCCAACCGGCAAGCTTTCAGTTTTATAGCGCCCCAACGAGGTTCTGATCGTAGACGTATCTACATTTTTTCTTTAAATAGCCCCAAAAACCCGCCAACGCCTAAACAAAATAAACCAAAGCAAATCGGCTTTCGTAGCGGAGCGCGGGTTGTTTCAACAATGGGCGCTTTATTCAATGATGTAAAATGGGAATCTATTGTATCTATTGAATGATTAAATTATGACAATTTTGATTATCTAATTTTAATAGACATAGATTGAGAGCAGTAACAGTTCGTTACGGACACTGGGAGCTATTTCTGGGTCGAGCCAATTATTTACTTAATTATATTTTAAAGTTCATCTTCGTATAGTATATATAAATCCTGTCTTGTATACAGAAACTTTCTTGCTAAAAAATAATATTAACTTGACCAACTAAGTTGCTCGTCCGAATTTACTTTTGGCATTACATACTTTGGTTCAATGCATGTATAAATGATATAGTTGTTTATATATTTATATATATACATTTCTCAGGTTCCTGGTATGTCGAGCAATTCAGTATTAGTAGATTAAATCAAGGTTTTATCTTAAATCGTTTTTAATTATTTTGCAAAAAAATTTGTTGATTATAATTGCTGGAATCGAATATATGTATAGCCCTTTTAAGTGAAGAGTTAGGAGATGTTTCCTTTTGTCTGTACAAACACGACCACAAATATTTTTTAATTACAGAAAATTAAGTATCTCTGATCTCATATGGCAAATATATTCTTGACAAGAACCACGAACCGAGCCTATCTAGCCAACTTTGTCTGTCAATCTGTGTGCACAAATCGATCTAAGAGACTGTAGACTGAAGGTTTTAGGTTTGAAATTTGTAACATAGGTTCTCGGTTAAGCAGAACAATTTACCATCATATTTTTCGATGATTTTCTCATTTCAACAAAATCGATAAGTATCAAGTATAACGGTCCTGCTTGTTAAGTACATTTTAAAAGCTAGACAAACAAATTTTGGTAGAATGTACGTAAAGATTGGGAGTATTTTAATTAATTAATGTGCAGACATTTGAAATAAAGTCTTTGGTATATTTTTGTCAGTCATTCCCGACAAAAAACATATACATGATTATGGTATATTGGTATATTGGGTATAGGTAGGTAGGTATATTGTTAAATGAAATAGTGTTTTTATATGAAGAAATTTTGTTACTTAAAATAACATTGTTAAAATATGATTTTTGTTCTTGGCTAAGCTTGGCTGAATTATTACATCGAATTTACTTGATTTAAATTCAAAATTCTTGTTTTCGCTGTTCTTTCGTCTGTTCGAGTGTCTCTATGTCCGTATGAATGCAATTTTTTATTTTTATTTATTGAAGCTAGATACTTAAAACTTGAGATATATTTACGTTTATACCCGTGGTATATACAAGGTGAAGGTTTTTATGGTTTCTCCCATTGGGGCTTGGTAAATCGCAAAAATATATCTTCTTCAGTTTTAAAGATATTTTTGACAGACAGACTACGGAGAGCCTCTCTATAATTACAATAAAATCTATGTTTTTCCAAAATGACAGTTTAAGTGTCACTTCTTTGTGATTATAATAATAATTAATACAGTTTTGGACTGTTTCAAGTAAGACTGTGACTTGTTTTTCTCTAAGTGTAGCTTAGTGTAGCGCCCCTCTAGATACCCGTTTTTGGATCTGAAATGTCACTGTTTCTTTAAGATAAATAGATGGATGGAAACACACACACACACACAGACAAAGTATAGCGCTCAATTAGGCGTATAGAAGAGTTTACGAAGCTGGCAGAGCAAAAATACACAGAGACATAACAGAACAGAAATGAATATAGGTTTATGAAAGAAAATTGAATGTTGAAATGGAAACTCGCACGACACGCAAAAGCAAAAGCAGAAACTGAAACAGAAACACAAGCAAAATCCGAATCCAAATTCGAAAAACAGAACAGCAGACAGACATCCAAAAAGAAAATCGGAATTATTGCTGTTGTTGTTATTATTGTTAGTGTTGTTGTTGTTGTTGTTGGTGCTTCTTGGCTTTTCGTATTTTTGGCAATGAACAAAAACTACGTCAACTAGAAATGCTCCTCGGCGCGTATTTATGAGGAGAGCGTCGTGCGCAACGAAAACGACGAAAATCCGCAGCAGCAGCAGCAGCAGCAACAGCAGCAACAGCAGCAACAACAACAATTTGTTGTAAGAAAATTTCTTAGCGGCGTCTCGGAAAAAAGGCAAAAAGCAAAAGTTATTCTGTTGGCGCGCGCATAAAATTGAATTCAGTCGAGCCGAGTACATCGAGCAACGACGTAAGCGAATCGGGAGGCACGGCAGATCCGTGTGGACACAGAATTAACATTAACTAATCTACCCCGCATTTGTATATTGCAGGTCAGCAACGGCAGTGGTCAGTTGGGTTACGATCAGCAATCGACAGGAACGGCACAACAGCTGCAGCATCATCAGCATCAACAACAGCATCCGCAACAGCAACAGCATCTGCATCAGCATCAGCAGCAGCATCAGCAGCAGCAGCAGCAGGTGACGGACTACGCACAGCCGAACCGGGGCACACAGCAGCAGGCGCATCTGACGCAGACGATCGAGGAGACGACCATAGTCGAGGATAGTCGCGAGGATCAGTTGGATTCTATGCTAGGCAACCTCCAGGCCAACATGAGTCGCCAGGGTGTCAACACAGTGCAGAAGGGCTGCTGCAATGCATGCGAGAAGCCGATTGTCGGCCAGGTGATCACCGCCCTCGGCAAGACCTGGCATCCGGAGCACTTTACGTGCAACCATTGCAGCCAGGAGCTGGGCACACGCAACTTTTTCGAGCGCGACGGCTTCCCCTACTGCGAGCCCGACTATCACAATTTGTTTAGTCCCCGCTGCGCCTACTGCAACGGCGCCATTCTGGACAAGTGCGTCACGGCGCTGGACAAGACCTGGCACACGGAGCACTTCTTCTGCGCCCAGTGCGGCCAGCAGTTCGGCGAGGATGGCTTCCACGAGCGCGACGGCAAGCCCTATTGCCGCAACGACTACTTCGAGATGTTTGCGCCCAAGTGCAACGGCTGCAATCGCGCCATCATGGAGAACTACATCTCCGCTCTGAACTCGCAGTGGCATCCCGATTGCTTTGTCTGCCGGGTAAGTTGCCAGCAATTCGCCTTCTCTATAACACTCTCTCTATATCTATGTTTATCCAATCTGCCTAATGTGATAACTAGGATTGCAAGAAGGCCGTGCGCGGCAAGTCCTTCTATGCCATGGAGGGCAAGCCCGTCTGTCCGCAGTGTGTGGGCGTCGATGAGGAGGAGTAGGCGCCCCCGGTGCCACACACAGCAACAGCAACAACTTGTTGAACTTCAGCAGCACGAAAATAGCCCCCGCCCAGATACATTTTGTATCTACATATAATTGTTTACCCAGCGGCAGCTGCGTGCCACTTTTTCTCTCGCACTCTTCATTCACATCTCGGCGCATCTTGGGGCTATTTTCGTTGAAATCGCGAGAAGTCTTTTATTTTGTCGGGGACTTGTTGCCACCTGCCTCAGTCTGGCTGTCGCTCTCCATCCAGCAGCAGCAGCAGCAACATCCTAAGGAGCAGTCAACACACAGCACACACGCACACACACACAACACACACGCACACACACACTTTTGCAGGCTGGCGGTTCAACTGGGCGCTCGGCACGGCTGACCACCAGGCAACTGGGCGGGTCGCCTGCTGGCGCCTCGAACCGCACGCCTTACCTTGTTTATGATGGTTTCGGCCATGTCTCACGCCCCTGTCTGTTGCCATTGTTAAGAGTACCCCCAATCCCCTGTTGAACTTTTCTATATATGCAATTTAGACATAAGTTTTTAGGTATTTTTTAAATTTAAACATTTATGAAGCAATATTGTAATTTGTTTTTGTAAATAAAATTTCAATAATTAAATATTATAAAAAACAAACAAAAAAAAATTTAAAAAAAACACACACACAAAGAACATCAGAAATGCAATTGGAGCCTTGGCACTTGGCTGGTTGTGGGGCTAGTTGGCAACACCTCCAGTTGTTTCCAGACGAGGCCCCGCCCCCCCTCGCCATGCCACAGTTCAAGATCAGAGTCAAGTTCTCTGACCTTGATTAAACGCTCGCATGTCGCGTTTTTCGACCTTCAATTGTTTTTCTTGTTCTTTGCAAACAATTTACAATATTGCTACATAGATTTTGGGTATAGATTAGCATCCCCCCTTCCGCCTCCCCCTGCTGTGATGCGGTGGAATATTATAACTAAGTGGCAACTATTTTCGTTGCTGACGTTTCTCTCATAAATAAAACACCCACAAAATTAGCAAATGATTTTTATATACATATATAAAGTTTTTTTTTTGTACTCACGAGTACTTTTCTATATATCTTTCTTAATATGTAAATAATTTTTTTCACAATTTATTTGTTTTTCTATTTCTATTTCAATTTAATTGTTCTGCTGTTTTATCTCTATAGAGTTTTCTGTCGATCTCCACTTAACATGCAAATTTCCAAAAATAGCAAAATGCATATTTATAAAAAAAAACCACACAATTATAGACTTTTTGAAAAGATTTTCTTACAATTCAATATAAATTCCGATGAAAATATTTATATTTATCACATACTATGTATATATCACCGTCAAGCTTGAACGCTGGAAAATGCCAGTTTCTGATTTGTGTTTATTCAATATTGTTGGCCCACTTACAATAATCCCCCAAAAACGCCACGTTTTCCAAAGATTAAATGAAACTATGCAGCTGTCTGTATACTCTCTGTATACTCTCAAAAAGAGAGTTGTATTCGAACTTTGGCAAGGTTGTAACGTAACTTTGTTTTCTCAATGTTCAAAATCTCTAGTTTTTGACTGAGATAGATGTTGGCTTTCCCTTAACAAAACATTTAAAAATTCTCAACAAATAGATATTTAATTTAAAGATGTTCCTTACAAGGCAATATAAAAGTCTTGCCTTTAATTAACTGAAAAGTCTCTTTAAAAGGTTTTATTTAAAGTATTTTTTTGTGTTTTTGTATATCTAATAGGATAGTAGATTTTGTAAAGTAAAGTATATTTATTTCAATCAAAATATTTAATTATTGAATCGCATAGAAGAAGACATCTACGAACCCATATCATATACTTGTAATTCGTAACCAGGAAGATATAGTCGTTATATATATAATATCCCAATCAGAACTTTAATTCAGAAACCCACAAGAATATTAATTTCAAGCAAATTTAGTCCCCGTTTAGGCAGCTGTGTGTGTTTGCCAAGGCAATATATTTAATTGTTGCCAGTTCCATATTTTATAATCTATATATCCATTTATCTGTCTATATGCGAATCTATATCTTGCCACTCGTTTGCTCTTGTCGCGCCTTGGATCCTGGCCAAAAGCGTGCGCAAAATGTTATTGTTGAAACGAATGTGATTTGTTGTTCTTGCGGTTGTTGTTGTTGTCGTTGCTGTTGACTTGGAAATGTTTTTCCAAAACACTAAAAAAAACGTCGTCCCAAAATGTGCCAAATTTATCATTTTGATTGTTGGCGTTTTCTTTGTTTTTCAATTAGCGAAAAGTGTTGGCTATGATTTCATGTGTTTGCATGCACCGCCCACTGTGCACAGTGGTCCAAGCGCCTGCCAATACCCATTTCAATATTTCGTTTGGCACATTTCGGTTTGACAAATCTGTAATTGGATTGCTCAGGCCAGGCGTAAAATTGCACAAATAATTTGCAGAATTTTAATTTTCATATTTCCCAACTCGGAGAAAACTGCGCCTGTGCTCGGTGCGCGGTCATGCAATATGGCCGCTAATTTATGGTTGTAATTAGCATTATGGCCCGTTCGCAGTGACTGAAGAAGAAAATTTAAGAACATTTGGCTTGGAATAGATCATCTGAAATGTGTTTTCTTTTTTTCAATATATTTAAATAATTGCGGAAAATGACGCAGTAACTTATTTATATAAACTAATGTCTTATTCCTTTTTCTTGGTTTTTTTATTTTTTTTATTTTGCAGGACTGTCGACAACCGTTCCAGGGTGGTTCGTTCTTCGATCACGAGGGTCTGCCCTACTGCGAGACACACTATCATGCCAAGCGCGGTTCGCTCTGTGCCGGCTGCTCGAAGCCCATAACGGGACGCTGTATTACGGCGATGTTCAAGAAATTCCATCCGGAACATTTCGTTTGCGCTTTCTGCCTCAAGCAGCTGAACAAGGGCACGTTCAAGGAGCAAAAGGACAAGCCCTACTGCCACGCCTGCTTTGACAAGATCTTCGGTTGAACCCGTTGGCCATGTGCTCCCCACTCTAGTTACCATATAATGCTGTTTTTGTACGATTTGCGTCTTTTTTCAATACTTACAATAATTCATCTGTGCTTTGTATAACCGAGTCAAATTAGTAATGTAATTAACACAGACACTCGATATGATCAGAATAATCAATTAGACGACACTAATACCCGGCCAATGTAATGGCAACAACGATATTTCTGCCCTTTGAAAATAAAATCATTACAATAATAAATGCGTTTGTTATTATCGTTTTTGTATGATCAATTTCCAATTAACTGATCGGAGGTTCGAGCTTCAACGATTTGACAGCAAGAAAATTTGAGGAATATTTTTGAATCGAAATTTCAACGTAAGCCTAACAATTTTGGCAGATAAAACAGCGGACATTAGGTTAAAACACTTTTGAAATTTGGAATAAAATATTAAATATCTAAATAAATATTTAAAACAAAATATGTTTATTCCATTAAATACCAGTAAGTTTTATTTTTTTTTTGTTCCGATAATATTGAATTAATTTAGAAAATGTAATTTTTGGCACGAGCAGAGTTGCAGTAGATATACTTAGATATATTGATATCATTACTTAGATTTAACGTCAAGTTAAAAAATAGGTCAAAGTGTTAATTAACAGAAATGTCAATTAACTACTGTTGAGCACAGCCAAGACACGAACCCACAATCAATAAAATTCATTAACTGGCTGGGCAGTTCTTTTGCCCACAGTCGCGGGCGCTGCCACAGTTTGAGATGCGCTTGTAATTGGCTTGCTCACCATCTGCGCACCTAAACTGTAGCTCTCCCACACTCTCTTGCGCTCGTGCATGCACACCAATACAAACATGCGATTCTTCTATCTAGCAAAGATGCCGGCCGGCTGCTCGCTTGTCGACTCGCTCGCACTTGGCGCTTGACATTGAGCGCAGCCTGCGTGCTCACGCCAATTTATTAACGTTCTTGTAATTGTATTTATCTGCCAGCGCTCCCACATTTGAGTTCGTTTATATGTGTGTGTTTAGGGTTCGCAGCACGAACGTTTGTTATGAATCAGTCAGCGGCAGCGGCAAAGTCAGTCTCGCTCCGCTCACTCACTTTTCATCTGTTGGCTGTGTCGGTTGAGTCGGTCCTGCTGGTAGCGTGGCCCGTCGCTCATTATTGCCGTTTTTTTTGTTCCGTGTGCGTGCTCCGCTCGTGCTGTCCAGTTTGCCTAAAGAGCCGGCAAAATTGGAGCATTTCAACGCTGTAAACGAAGAGCTTTAAGTTTATTAATTTTGATTTGCATGTGCCAAGCGTGAAGTCAATACGGAAGCGAGAACCGGAGCCAAAAGGAGGCGCTACAGGTTGGTGAACAACACACACAAACACAAACATAGACGAGTATGGGTGTATTGTCAAATCATTTGACTCTCTTTCGCATTCTATGACAATACTCAAGAACTGTATACAAACTGTGATGTAATAGGAGCTTATGCTCGAGTCCTTAACAAAACAAACGGCGACAAGAGAGCATGTGTGTGTGTGTGTGTGTGTGTGTGTGTGTGCGAGTGCGAGTCATGATATCATGCGGCGGCATTCAGATGCCGAGTCAAATTGGAGTCGAAGTCACGCAGTCCACCCGCATAAGCAACAGCGGCGAGAGAGCAGCAGAGAAGAGAGCAAGGAGCCATAAACACAATTAAGTTTAGTTTTGACACACACACACACACACACACGAATCAATTGCCCGCCAGACCATCAAGCGTGCCTGTGTGTGCGTGCGTTTGCGCACCAATTTGTCAGCGATTGCGATATGTAAATAAAAGCGAAATTTACAGTTGCAGCTATTATTGTTGCTATTGTTGTTGTTATTTTTTTCTGTTGCCAATTGCGACTTTGAGCTCATGTTTAAATTGCATTGTGAACTCATTTAACATTCGCACACCCAACAACAGCCAGTTCAGTGCTCACCAAATTGTGTCTACATATTCAGGCGGATTAGCACAGGTGGTCACTATCAGCAATTTGGGGCAATTGCAATACTGATTTGTGATAAAAGTGCGCCCATTAAATCTATACACATTTGTATAAACATTTGTATGTTAATTATATTTAATGTGCAGCATTTTGTTTATAATTTGGAAAGTTGGCGGAGCGCACGCGATAGTTTCCGCAGTCCCCAGTGTCCCCAGTTTTAGAGGCGTGCACAACTGTATGCGCTACAGTTTGGCAAGGGCTGTGCCAACTGCAGACGGAACAGTGGCTGCTCAACCAATGCTGCATTTACATTTCTTATCAGCCACAGTCAACAATGGCTATATTTCGCTTTTCGGCAATCCTAATCCGACGCGTGGCCTTCCATGCATATACCCTATAAATTGTATGCTTATCATTTTAATTTCACTCACATTAACGTCCAGGTGGCAGACGGTGCGCAGTAATTTTTTTGACTGTTAAAGTTAAAGTTAAAAAAAGACCAAAGCAAAAAAATCGATATTCATATAAGTTTATTTCCTACCCCAATAATAATTTATTGACTGATACGCTATTATCTTGACCGAACTTGAAGGCGCCTGTGCCGAACCCTCGACAACAGATCAAAGGCCAAACTCGAATGACGACTATTCGAGCAGAAAACCAACTTTACCAAAAATGCCCAAAAAGTAATTGAAAAATAATTGAACCAGAAGTAGTTAATCAAGAAAGCCGGAATGCGTCATCTAAGACTACATCGAAATAGTTGGACATTTATTTATTCTTCGGGGAAAATACTGTTACTCAAGTTTGTAATCGCTTGCGAAAAATTCCCAAGTTATTTTTAAACTTTTATTCAATTAACGGCACATTCTATTGGTTGCATTTGGACTCTGCTTGGTAACCAGAACGCAAATTCAAAACGGATTGTTGCAGAGTTCAATTTAGATTTTTGCAGACTTTGAGATAGAGCCAACAGGAAATGATAAGGCACAGCCCCTTGAGGGGGCCGATGATCACCAATCATTGCAGTGGGACCTTGGGACCTTGTGCAAGGGTATTACGCAGTCGATATAAGTCGTAGATTCGTATTCATTGTTTGCTTCAATTTCGT
Source organism: Drosophila colorata (assembly GCA_035041545.1). Taxonomy (NCBI): domain Eukaryota; kingdom Metazoa; phylum Arthropoda; class Insecta; order Diptera; family Drosophilidae; genus Drosophila; species Drosophila colorata. The sequence continues at coordinate 6,526,621 of JAWNLD010000013.1, forward strand.
TTCCAACTGACGCACGCCTCCTTTTCAAGTACTTTTCATATTTACTTACACCTATAAACAGATATATTTACGGGCTTCTAAACGACTTTGTTGTTGCTGCTGCTCTTAGCAATTGGCTGAGTGTCTCGTATTCTAATTTCTGCCTCGCTTTCCGCTAACGAGTGTAAGCAAACAATTTATCGGGGCATCTTGCGTGCCGACCTAGTACTAAAAGTTCATATGTTTATATAAATATATATGTATATATATATATATATACATATGTATATATATGTTTATACATATATGTTTGTTTATCTCTCAAGTATATGCTCAAATGTACGCGCTCTTGACTGCCGACTTGAATTTGACATACCCTGTTCTCATGAACAGCATCAATTGGGTATATCATTGATTTTGAACTATTTTTTTTTTGTCTTTGGCCCGAAGCCTACATTTGTCACCCATGTTTACAGAGTTTTTTGAAGTTATATTCCAATCCAAGCAAACATTTTCCGTCGCGAAACTATTGAGAAAAATCCAGCTTGTCTTGAGCTCCGTGCTAATCATTAATTGTCAGTTAGTTAGGCAGTCAGCATAAGCAACATATACATATGTATATATGGAGATCGGATACTTTCGAACTAGGCACTAGTCCAGTACTCTTAAAATACAAATAAATATTAAGTATGTAGGGTACTTAATGGGTATGTCTCAGTTGAGCACTCTTGTCTCTAAAAGTTAAGAAAGATAATAAAGTGGAGAGAGAGACAAGTGCTAATTAATAAATCTAGCTACGAGATTGTGCTCTTGAAAATCCATAAAAAGCGAATAATAGTTGGTTTTCTCGTGACGGGGCTCATAAAGAATCATCCGGCGCCGTCTTTTCGTAACACTCTGATATTGAGAATGTTACTGACAAAAGTGTGCTAATTACCTTTATATTTTTTATTTCGTTGCAAACGGAATGCAACTTGCTATCTGGAAATTCAATGTATGTGTCATTTGATTGCCTACGCACAGTGGGCTTGAAGTTCAACATGTCAGTAGACAGTAGACTATCGCAATTTTATTGAGGCTAGAAAAGTTAATTATCAGCATTATCTGCCACTTGAAATTTCTGAGATTGCTGTGATATTTCTAGGGAACGCGCCTTATAAAACTTTATGGACACTGTGCGTAACGTCGTATGACAAATAATAGCGTAGAACCCTAAGCGTGATCCTTAAATTGTTTTTTTCTTTCTCCCAAATTTGGAGCGAGTGAGGGAGGTATCAAAAAACGAAAAAACCTACCCGGATGAAAGCCGATGAGTATCAACAATAAGAAAATGGGGAGGATTATCGACAATTTGAAATAAATTTGATCTGTGATCTCTTTCCAGCTCGTAAAGCCTCTAGGATCGATGGGTTCATACAGAGGGACGGACAGGGCTAAATCGATTCGGCTTGTCGTGCTCTCCAATCATATATGTACTTTATGGGGTCGGGGATGCCTTTTTCGGCCTGTAGCATATATTTGCACAAAACTAATATACCCTTTTTGCCCATTTTCAATGTGTTCAGGGTATAATAAGAAAACCCTTGTGCTTGGAGTGTGAATTGATCCGCACCTAAGGAGCGCATTAGACAGCAATGCCACCGACCATTGGTTTTCCTTAATGACGAAATCCAACTCAGGTTATCTCAGACAAGAAATATAAGCAATTGTTATAAAGTGCAGACAAATTCTAAAAATAACTGTGGGGGCGAGAGTGGTTGCAGCCAATTAATTTTTTGTGTGAACTTTAGAGGAGGTCATCAGTAATCTGTAAAAATTTGATGTATTTAACACTTTACCTGACGCGGATATACACGGGTATAAATGCCATGTTTCAAGCAAGACGGAAATAGCACAAATCCAATATCCTCTTTTCACTTTGTAAAAGAGTATAAAAATTATAACTTTTGAGAGGAATGTTCTAGAAATACGATAAGTTTGCTATTTCGCTAATTATATATAATTTATTATTGTCCACTTTATTTGATTATTTACTTTTTTGCCAACATAAATAATAATCCTTATTTATTTTGTGATAAATGAGAGCTCGATAGTGAATCCCACTTGCCTTGAGAATTTTTATGGTACCTCATGAGTTCGAAAATTATAATTAACTTTAGGGTTTGATATGGTCAAGTACTAAATGTTATTGCTTTTCCACTTAGCAATCAATATTTCAATTAACAATGTCAGATTCTTGTCTGGCACATGGAGTTTATCGTACACTTGAATGATTCCGAAACTTTGGCTGCTTATCATCCGTCATTTTGCACCCAACACAAATTTTATTATATTTTTAGCTAACGGATTGAAGTCCACATTTGATATTGAGAATGTTGTGGGAGTCATCTCACCGTAATCACCGTAAAAATTTATAACATTATATTGTATATAAGAAATTGCTAGGTGTACGCTTATTTTAGCCGTTGCTGTCAGCCCTGCTACAACTTAGCAACGAACAGTTGCCCTGAAACTGTGGCGTGTGGGTGCGTGGCGTAACAATAGCTTTGCAACCAACGAGTTTGTCAATCGGGTCAAACTCGGTTATGGTTTTTTTTTTAACCTGATAACCGACTTTTGTCTACTGTTGATGCAGTCAATAAATTACTAAGGCTTCGCACGCTCTCGGATAACGTCGCTGAAGTGCTGCACCTTAGTCTAACGGGAAAACTGGACACTGCAGTGTGTCAGCGCATTTACAACAGTTAAGAACTCAGCTGATCGGCCTCTTCTTTTCCCATTGCAGCACATATACACATACTTATATACACACCGAGTACACAGGACTATAAAGTACAGAATGGAAAACGTGGACACCAGCTTTATACCCGATCTGCCATCGGGCGGTGCTCTTTCAGTTTACCGCAAACGCGCCAATTTCGATTGGAAGCGCTTGCGTTTGATCCTCGAAAAGGAACAGGGACTGCGCATCAAGGTAGGTGAATTCTCTTAGGACACGAGCTGAAAGACACACTCAATATAATATTTCATTAGACGTTGCCTTGGCATAATTAGTTAAGCTTTCAACTTTGGGAAATAGATAATATTTATTAGATATTTGATATAATAGATACTTAGATATTAATAAATACAATATGAACTATTAAAAAAAATATATGTTATTCAGCTTTTGTGAAGTGTTTGTATTTTTTTGAATATTTGAAAATTGTGTTGTATCTTACCCTCTATAATTTTATGATTTTGTTCTTATTTATTGAACAGTCAGAAGAAATCATTCCTGACACAAAATTAAAAATGTATGTACGAGTTTTTTTTTTATTTTTTTTATTACCCATTAAGTCTTATTTCTTTTGCATTGGTCTTTACAATCTTCGTTTTTTGTGTAGTGTAGTGTAGTTAATGCAAGTGTTTTTGTAATTTCAAATAGCAAATTTTAAGAATTTAACAAAGTTATATTAAATTGTCATTCGGCTAACGGTTCTAATCAATGTTTTGCCTTTTTGTTCGGTTCGTAAACATGTTTTTCCACGTCACTGATTCCTGGTTTTGGTTTAAGCCTTGGTTCGTCACGTTCTTTTAAGTTACAAAAGAAGAATATAAACGAAAAAAAATTTTTTGATTAAAAGGTAAAATAACAATTTATGCTTGAAATTACCAAAGTACTAGAATTAAACCAAATTATTAAAACAAAATATGGTTCGGTGCAATCTTCTGGTTCTGTACAAATACAGAAGTTATTAATTTTATTTCGTATATGTTTTTTTTATACATACATGCATATTATGTTACGTTTAAGAGCTGGACAGGGGTTTAGTCCTAGTCGGATATTCTCCGGACTAGAGAAATGCAACTTGTTTAATTAAAAGCCAAAGTCCTAAATGCCAATGGACACCAGGGATGTCAAACTGTAACTGATCCACTTCTCTCTTAACCCTTTGCAGTACAAAGTGTGGCGCTGTCTGGAAAATGATCCCCTCTTCGCACACGCCTCGCGAACGCTGCCCATGGACGAGCAGAAGCGTCTGGCTGCCATGCAGGTGAATCGGATGAAGCAACTGGCGCTGGTGCCCAAGGAGATTGAGAGCCTGAGCTTCTCGGCCAAGACAAAGTACTTGATGCACATCAACGAGGCGTTGGCCAGCTACTCGCCCAGCCTCTCGGTGAAGATCGCCCTCGGCGTGGGCCTGTTCAACAATGCGATACGCGCGATGGGCACGGAGAAGCACACGAAGTACATTGAGGCCGCCTGGAATCGGGAGGTGATCACTTGCTTGGCCATCACGGAGCTCTCGCACGGCAGCAACACGAAGCGCATCCGGACCACGGCCACGTACGATCCCAGCTCGCAGGAGTTCGTCATCAACACGCCGGACTTCGAGGCGGCCAAGTGCTGGGTGGGCAATCTGGGCAAAACGGCCACCGTGGCCATGACGTTCGCCAATCTCATCACGGCGGACGGCGAGAACCATGGCCTGCACGGCTTTCTCATTCCGATTCGTGACCCGAAAACGCTGCTCTCGTATCCGGGCGTACTCGTCGGCGACATTGGCGAGAAGTGCGGCCTGAATGGCATCGACAACGGCTTCGTGGTGTTCACCAACTATCGCATTCCGCGCGACAATCTCCTCAATCGTACCGGCGACGTCACGCCCGAGGGCGTCTACGAGAGCGTCTTCGCCGAGCCGGGCAAAGCCCTGGGCGCCGCCCTGGAGAGCTTCTCGGCCGGTCGCATTGGCATCATGCAGGAGTCGGCCAACACCCTCTGCAGCGCGGCCGTCATCGCGGTCCGCTATGCGGCCGTCCGCAAGCAGTTCGGACCGGAGCGCCAAGGCGAGGAGATGGCCATTATCGAGTACCAACTGCACGTAAGTGGCGCCGACTATCTAGCTGCCCTTCTCCCAAGACCTAATTGCCTATTTACGTCTACAGCAATACCGCATCTTCCCCTTTTTGGCTGCCGCCTGTGTGATGAAGATTGCCGTCGAGGAGCTGACAAATACTTATCTGGAGATTATCGCTCGCTCGCAGGCAGATTCAAATGGATTCGATATACTGGTAGGTGGAGCCGAAGGCAGGACTGGTACAGAGAAACAAAACTATTCAAAATTAAGTTAATGTATGAATTTTATATCAGACTAACATATAGACTATATAGAATATCTCTGGCCCTCATAGGAAGGTATCTTGAACGAACTTACAAGTTAAAAGTTATGTATAAAAAAATATCAACATCGGGCCACAATATCGAAAAGTTAATATAGAGATTATTTTTCTTAAAACTTATTATTGTATAGATATTTTAAACTAACTTATCAATTACAATTTTCATTGGCGAAAATTCCGAAAATTAGATAATTACATAGTTACAAAGTATGAAGCAAACTTATAAATGAACTTTAGCTAAGACGTCGCCACACTTTCAAATCCGAATCCCGTTGCTTGTTTAATGTATCTTGATATTGAATTGCTTCGAATCACTTGCATTGGGTAATATAATTTTGTAACGAAATTTGTCCCGATAAATCTGGCCGATAAAGTAATATATATTTTTGATCAGTATTCACTGCGGGGTCGATGTTGCTATGTCCGTTAGTCCCTTTTTACGCAAACTAGTCAAACAAAAAATGTAAAGCTAACATGAAACTTTACATAGGTCCGTCTATTAGTTGCAGGAAGTACATACATAGCTCTATAGCTCCCATAGCAACAATCGGTCGACAAATTAGTTTTTGTATGAACAACTTTTTTTGTTTTCAAAGATAACCGAACTTAACCAAGCTTGGCAATCCAGAGTGACACTACACTCATAGCATATGATATTACAAACATTGAAATACTAAATAATATAGGCCTATATAGGAATAATCGGTCAAGAATTAAGTTTTTGTATTATAGGTAAATAGCACCCCCAAGATAAGAGTTATTTATTTTAATTATTATAAACAGTCGACAAAGCGAGTGTCAACGAAAGTAGATAGGTACATCATAAATATATGTAAATATTAAAAGCTAAGAGCCTAAAAGAGGTATAAACATTTCTAGTAACATCATCGGAATTAATTTAATTCTATTTAAACTATATACAAAATATTCAGGAAAAGTAAAAGAAGAATATTAATAATAATAATAATTAGTTTTTGATAGAAAGAAGGAAAGAGACAGAGATGGAAAATCACTGTCCCGATGCAGGAATTTTTTCTTGAAACTTGGAATATATTTTCCTCAGTTTTCAAGCCAGTTACATTAAATTCAGACTCTAAAGAGCGGAAAAAAAAGTTGTTGGATACGCCCACTGGGGCATGGCATATATATATATATATTTATTTATTATTTATTTTATTTATTTTATATATTTATTTTCCCCACAATTTTAGAGCTAGGGCCACCAAATTTGGCAGCCAGTTTGCGGATGAACTTTCAACCCGAAAATTCGCATACACTAATTCGACTTTTTTCTTCATTCTTCAACTGCAGACACAGAACGCTGCTGAGATACACGCGATTGTCTCGGCCTCCAAGCCGCGCATCACGTGGTCGGCACGTGACGCCATTCAGGAGGCGCGCGAGGCATGTGGCGGCCATGGATATCTGCGTGCCGCCAAGCTGGGCCAGATGCGCACCGACCACGATCCCCTGTGCACCTACGAGGGCGACAACAACGTGCTTGGCCAGCAGGCCTCCAACTGGCTGCTGCGCCAGTGGAGCGCCAAGGAGCTGGAATCGCCAATTGGCAGCGTCAATTTCCTAAAGCGGCGCCAGCAGCTGCTGCAGCTGCACTACGTCCAACTGGTGCAGCAGAGTCCACTGGACAGCTGGGAGTGTGAGTTTGCCTGAGATTCTGTCCCATCCCCAGATAACTGAAATTAACTCTGATTTTGTTGCAGTTGCGCTCAGCTGCTACGAGTGGCTGCTGTGCCACCTCATGGCCCACACGAGCGCCCACATCGAGGTCCAGCTGGCCGCCGGAGTCCATCGCTTCGAGGCGCGCAACAACTCGCAGGTGGCGGGTGCGCGGGAGCTGTCGCTGGCCTATGCCGAGTACTTTGCGCTCAGCCGGTTTGTGGGTCACGTGCGGCAGTTGGATGTAGAGCAGCCGTACGCCCGGGTGCTGCGTCTGCTGTACGATGTGTATGCCATGTGGCTGCTGGAGCAGCATATGACCACATTCTATGTGGGCGGCTTTGCAGTGGGCGCGGCCTTCGCGGCGGCCGTGCAGGAGCGCCTGCTGCAGAGCTGCGCCCAGCTCAAGGATGTCGCCGTGAGCGTGGCGGACGCCATTGCCCCGCCGGACTTTGCCCTCAACTCGGTCATCGCACGGGCCGACGGGCTGCTCTACGAGAATTTGCAAAACGAATTTATGACCAACGAGGGCGCCTTCCAGCGGCCCGCGTGGTGGCGCGACGTCATCATACCCCAGCACCAGGAGAAATCGAAGCTGTGAAGAGGCTGCAGAGGGGCCGGGCAAGCAACGGGGAAGGAACGACAAGTGCCTGGGCAGGTCGATCAGTCGGTCACCCAATCCACACTAAACATAGTTATTGTTAAAGCATCATATCGCATCCTGTATAACTGCTGATTGTAACGGAATACATTCCACATACATATACCATATACCAGATCTGGAAAACGTTCGATGGTTTTCCTTTTCTGAAAACTCTTTAAAAATCATTCGTTATGCTTTGTGTTTAGCAACGATTGTGGAAGCTCCCAATTACTTAAAGTATTGAGCCTTCGGTTTATTTGATCAGTTTCACAGTATTCGATACGAAACGTTAAAAAAGACAATTCGAGAATAATTACTTTTGGACGTATTTGTGATTTGAATAAGATTGCAAGTAAATGCTAACATTAAGTATCCCATTATAACCCAGTATTTCCCAGTTTCATAAGAAATTCGATGTTAATTAAAAAAAATAAATTTCGATGATTACTTTTTTTCAGACCAATACTTTTAAGTGGAGTTCCTAACAACAATACTTCAGTTAGTCCACAATATACATTTGTACATCTACATTAGTATCTTAGTGTTTTGTTTAAGATCAAATCTGTTACTAGTTATGTGAATACGAATTCATTAAAACGGTTAAAATGATAATAGTATACTTTTAATTTGGATGGAGAACTTTAATTAATTACCTGCTGAATTGAGAAATACTTTTAAGACTTGTCGGACATGTAACTGAATAATTTAAACGTTGAAATACGGCAGTACACTCGGAGAAAAACGTCGCCTCTTATTCAGATATGAGAGATATACGATAGGTATATAACTCGTACTAGTATATTCTTGATTGCAAATTCGATAGTTAATGTTACATAAATAAAAACAAAATTCTTGAATGAGGTACAAAATATTCAATATAAGAATTTTCGTAATTCAACAAGGTTTTGAAATTAATTACTTTTGATTCTGGGATTATGAAAAAGGTTTTTTATTTAAGGATTCTGTTTCCCAGTTAGGAAATCTTTACCTTTTCCAGAATTTGCCAACGCTTGTACTTGATTTTTGTAGAAAATTATTTTTTTTTTATATGACTATAAACTGGACTGGAACTGAACTAGAGTAGGGTGGGGTGGGCGGGTGCTTGGTTAAAAAAACGAAAACTACCTTTTATTAAAATTAGTCAGCTACCGAATATACCACATAACCAACATTTTACAGTCAACACACACACACACAACACCATAAATATACTCACCCATTCACCTGCACACATGTATGTTTATTTGTGTGGGCATGTAGGAGGTGTAGGTGTGTGTGTGCGTGTGTGTGTGTGTGGAGTAGGCATCATCAGCCGCGGCCAAAGGTGCTTGTCACTGTCAGTAAGCTTAGGCCGGGCTCTGCTGCGGGCCCCGTTTATAAGAGGACCTGTGTTTACCTGTCCCAGCTCAGACGTTGCAAAGTTGTCGCACAGTGAAGACGAGCGGGCGTGCGATCAAAGTGAGTGTGTCAGTGAGTGAGCAAGAGAGTGAGTGAGCGAGAGAGGGAGCGAGTGCTCTGGCACTGCTAAACTTGGTCGACAAGCGTGCCTAGCTTGACAAGAACAATTCAAGCGAGCTCTGACAAATCTGATTTGGTGTGCTCCCAAGCGAGGAGAGAACTTGTGTGAGAGAAACGTGAGAGGTTTTTGCGAGAGAGACAGAGAGAGCGAGAGATCAATCTGTAAATAGAGACGTCGCTTGTTCTATAACTTGGTTGGTTGTGCGAACTTGTGGCGCAGTTCTATTTCGTTTTTGGCCAGTGTGTGTATGTGCTGAATATTGTGTAGGGCATAAAGTGCTTGATAAGCAGAACGACCTAAACATTTAGAAGACTGTTGTAGTTAGAGACCACCCACTTAGTACTGTCTAAACATGACACAGGCAACACCAACACCAACAGCAACAACGACAACAACAACGACAACTTTCAAGTGCCAATTTACGAATCTTATGTTAATTTGATGTCTGGTTTTTCAGCACTCGAGTAGAAAGCGCTGAGAGGGATAAGATCATTTGTTATTCCGGTATTAATGTGTTGGCCAAGACGCAACACCTAATATGCACAGACCAAGTATGGCGATCTAGCCATTCAGGCTGCTAAATCCTAATTTATTAAATGAGAACAGCCGCAAAAAAACCCCCCAAAATGGGCTATAAATGAGAGCTACACAAAGTGAAGTGCACTTATAAAATATTCGGAGAGCTCTCAAATTGAAAGCGCATGACCGACAGAATTTCGTGTATAAACAATAGCAAATAAACATAATAAAGAAATAAAAATGAACTTCTAGTGCTCATCTTCCAATTGATGTATAAAATGCGCACCAAAATGTGAAACGCTTTAAAGAACAACAATTCTTTTAATTGCTAAAACAAAACAAAACAAAACAAATAAAAAAAGAGCAACCAATTAGCGAAACCGGTTTAGAAATCTCTCGACAAGCAAATGAAGCCGAAATATACAAAGTCATATAGAAATCCATTAATTTACATTTCGGGGATTTCCGCTTTGAATTTGGTTATTTTCTCACCCTACGGTCGATTTGCGGCTGCTTCTGCTGCTGCTGGGCCGCACCCTCGTATTCCCCATAGAGAGACTGCGCCCGGCACTTCCCTATAATTTTCGCAATTCCATAATTGAAAAGTCGTGTATTTGCAATTAAACGGGCTTCAGAGCCGCACAATTTATGAACGGATTTTGATCAAATAATTGACGGTTTCGTTCAGCCTCGTGATGGGCTTTACAAGTATCTCCGGTTTTGGGGGATGCTCCTTCTAAACGAGATTAATTACAGCCAGTGCCAGAGTATACACTCGTCGACTAGAAAATATCTCTTTGTTCATTTTGCAAGTTAGATAAGCTCTGATTAATTGATTCTGCCTCTGTCCCCTAATGGTAATAAGTGAGAATGCAACAAAACAATGAAAGTGCCGGGCTAGAATTACCTTCAATTCGCATAGACAGAGGATGAGTGCATCACTTAGTACTAGCTGCAGTTGGTTCGACTATCATTTACATAAGCAAAAACAGGAGATGAACACAAAATGTTGTAATTTATACAAAGTCATCAAATTCAAGACTAACATCTACAGCACCAAAACCGGATCGTTTACAAATCTAATCGAAGACCAGTTTTTATTTGAAGTCGTTTTATCTACCGTTTGTTTTCAATATTTATTATTTATTATTATATTTGTGTTTTTTTTTTTAGCAAGAACCAACCGAAATTTATACGCAAATGCAAATACAATAAGATGTGGAAATTTTTGCTAATTTGTATCGTCATGAGCGCATTATACAGTGAGGGGGATGCCGCAACGGGTGAGTTCAAGAAGAAGCACAGTCAGACTAATTTGAAAATATATACATAAGTGGGTATACGCATACAAAAAGGGGGAATTTTGCTGGTTTTTACAATATTTGGCAGTTCATTAGCTTTGGATTGTACAGAATAAAAACAATATTTAAACTTACAAAATTCACAAATATTCCAGTTTAAAGTGCTATCGACAGTCGAAAATTCTTTTTCATTTTCGAAATTTTCTGTAGCACGAAATTATTGATTACGGATTTTTTAATATATTACAGTTAATAATTTCCACACGGTTAAAATCTATTTTAATTTATTTTATATTATAGTTTTCCACAATTATAAAACGTTCGGAAATATTGTTTTTAAAAGTTTCAATCAAAAGTTCAATCTAAAAAAAAAAAAAAAAAATCAGCTTATTTTAAGCTGTTTTACAGCCCCCTTTTCCTTACCCAATTTTCTGTCTTCATTCTATATTATAAATATATAATAACAGCTTAAAAAAGTAAAAAACGGTCATAATTATTATTCATATTGTGAAAAATATAGAATTTAGAATTTGTAGGGATGGGAGTGGACGTAGATGAAATTTTTCAAATTTTTCTTCTAAATTTGGTGGATCTAAAATTGCAGGAGATATAGATTTCGCGCATAAGATATACAGATATTATCGATTTGCCTGGGGGTACAGTGCTAGTAGCCAAAAAATCTTAGTTTTTTTATCTGTCTCCAGCTTCAATAGCGGCGAAGAAAATTGCACAAACCCAATATACTCTTTTCACTACATGAACGAGTATAAAAACAACCATCACAGCTAATCAAAACAGCCCTTAAACCTTATAACAATTAGGCATTACCTAAATATTAGATTTTAGGAATCACGCGGTTATTCAAAAAGTTTTAAAATATCCGATAATATTTATGAGTTGAATATAACTTGAATATTGTTAAAAAAAAATAATCTGACCTTCGTATGGTATACAAGAATTAACAGCTTAACAGGTTCATTGACCTGTTTTAGTAATACAGATAACACGAGATTAAAGGTGACAAAATCAAGGGAATCCGACATTTAAACAACTGAATACTTTGTATTTGGGCTCGAATCACAGAGTATGATATGGATGAACGGTTCTCTTGGAGGAACGCTGTATAAAACATTGTGTTTATAGATTAAAGTAGTATTCTATACTAAAAACAATAATAGCAAAAGTAAACAAGAGAGAACAATAAATATGTGGTAAAATTTGTTTTTGGTTTTCATACTCGTTCACGAAGTGAAAAGAGTGTATTGGGTTTGTGCAATGTCCGTCTTGGTCATCGAGAGACTTGAAACTAGGAATATATACTCGGGTATACCCGCGTTAGATAACGTATTGAGATTTTTTGGCTACGCCCTTTGGAGGCGTGACAATTCGATTTAATCTACTTATATATCTCACACAGTTTTAAAGCTAGATACATCAAATTTTTACGGATAGATTGCTAATGACTTCATCTAAAGATTGTAACCGAAAACAAAACGAGTATTACGCTGTTAGCTACTGTTAGAACTGAAAGAGTTGTTACTGGTTTTTTTATTGGGTATAACATCGTTAAGACAAAGTGGAGAGAATATGCATATAATTATTAATAATAAGTCTGTATGTTTTTTTTGCAACTCTGACCTTTCCACAATTTCCAACCATTGCAGCGCGTAAGGTGTCCCGTCGTCGTCGGGGCTACGCCGGCGGCTACACCGGCGGCTCTGCGGGTGGCTATGCGGGTGGCTATGCGGGTGGCTATGCCAGCAGCGGTGGAGGAGTGGGTGGCTACAGTGGCAACTACAACGACTACGATGATTACGGTGGCGGCTATGTGCCGCACTTTGGAATCGGGGATCCCTATCTGTTCCACCAGCAGCTGACCAACCAGATCCTGGCCCAGAACTACGCAACCCAACAGTGAGTATGCCAGGGTCTAATGTTATTTGGTTTATCTGGGTAGTTTTAGTGGGCAATGGTGATGCTAACTGCGCTTGCAATCTATTCTTGTAGAGCTATAACGGGATTGGCCACGTCTGGCGATGCGTTCGTATCCGCGGATGCGACCATAGGCGACGATGACACGTAATTACACTGCTTTCCTACTCGGCTTTCCTATATAGTACATACTAATCCGCACTAGATGATTAGGGCAGCGAGCGCTATTGCCAATTTCTAATCCTTGTGTATTGTATTCGCCAGTCGCATCCAGCAGCAGATCGCCGCCCAGCAGGCCTACCACGACAATGTGGTGCGCCAGAACAGCTACAGAGGTGGTTCCGGCTCGGGTGGTTCGTACAACTCCCATCGCTATGCGCCCAGCTATGCACTCGCCGCCGGCTCCATTGGCTCCAACGGACACCGGCAAACGGCCTACATAAGCCCGTCCAATCCGGTGAGTAGACGGAAGATCTCCCCCTTATGAAGTGCCCAACTGAACTACTTTTACTTTCCCTTTCGCAGGCCTCGCCCAACATTGTCAATCGCTTTGGCGGTGGCTCCGGCAGCAGCTCCAGCTATGGCGGTGGTGGTGGTGGTGGTGGTGGCTACAAGGGCGTCTCCGTCTCCTCGTTCAGCAGCAGCAACGGCGATGGCACCAGTCGCCGCGGCGCCCAGACCACCATCAACGATAACGGCAAGGTTACGTCGTATTCGGTGCACTCGTAGAGCGGCCTCTTAACGGCCAACCTAACGCAACTCAATTTTTGGTGTTTAGCATATTATAAACCCTGCGAAAAAGCTAACAATTGTCTATTTATATGTTTCAAACACGAACACAAATATATACCTACATTATATACTATTTTATGATAACATATTCAACTTGTTAGACTTTCTCATTTAGTGGGTTTTTACTGTGACAGCTTTCGTTTGTTAGAAAGTTTTTTTTTCATATATATATTTATGTTTTTTTTGCAAATGGCTTTCTACTGATAATGCTGCCCATTTGAATGATAAGCATATGCAAATTGTTATTAATATATTTTTTTTTGCTCCAAAAAGCTCATGACCTTGATTTTGTCAGCTTCTAAATGGTATTGGTATTTTTTTTCCTTCATGTATGTATGTGTGAATTGGAGTATATAATTGGTAAAAGTTTACTAGATTATAACCTGAACAAAGTTTATCAGGCGCCACAGGAAATTGTCTATGTATAGTTAATTAATTTGACTTATTAGAAATACATTATATGTGGTCGTATGTACTATATATAAGACAGCAACGCTCTAGGTAAATTTCCTCCAGTCTCAACAGTCCAAAAGAACACGTCTGCTTGGATACCAAAAGTATTAGGTGAGCACAAGTGAGTTTTTTTTTATTACTTTGATACCTTTCCGTGGGGGTGGTGTATATGTGAATGTTATAGAAATTCGTTTACCTCGAGATTCGAGAGCTTCTCAAGTTCTAATCACTTAAATTGAGCTCATTAGCATTGAGCGGAAGTAATAAAACAGAAGCTTTTGTTTGTAAACAACTTACATTATTTTTATTTACAACTCAAGCAAAATTGATTCCGGGAAGCGCCATCAAAAATTCGAATCAAAACGAATGCGCAAAAATATCCCAAGCGGAATGAAACCGGTCCAAGTGGTTCCCATCGCCTAACCCTTTACGTCTGATATCACAAAAAACGTTTTATTGTAACTTTTAGGAAATATTTGTATATGTGAAATGTGTTTTTCACATTAAATTACGAAAACGAAAAAAAAAAGGTTTTTAAATTTTACAGCTATTCTTTAGATTTAAATTTTAAGACAAGTTTAAAGAGTTATTCTAAGTAAATGACTTAAATCTGAAGATCTTGGAATATTGTAATGCCGTGCAAATTTAAATAATAATATGTATTATAAAATTTGACAGCTAATTAAATTAATATAAAAGAATATCTCTATATTTAAAAATTGATTATTTACATTATGCTCTTAACTATGCCTCTGAAGCCCAAAAGTATGCTCTTCGCTATCTACTATAGCGTGAAATATAAAAATAATATCCTTAATACCTGCCTTATAGGATAAAATCATGCTGCATGAAGATTTCTGATTAATGACAATAGAATCTGGGCTCAACAAATGGAGAAGCGATTTTTCTACTAGACAAACAGAGCAATGACAAATCTTATGGGCACCTAAGACAAAAACCAGTTTGTCTTATGTGGAATATTTTATTTATATTTAATATATGTCTATATTTAATTTAAAATAAATAAATATGTTATCAATATATATTGGTTTAAATATTTAATAATAATTAATTTAATCATTAATCATTTAAATATTTAAAAAATTCTTTTAAAATGGACGCATTTTACTTATCAATATATAAATATAATATTATAATATTACATATTAAGAATTGCCCCAGAAGAATAAAAATGTTTAGAGGTATACAGGACCAAAAAACTTAACAACGGTTAAATGACGATTCGCCTCGCACTATCTGCCAAACTAAATATAAAATGTATATATATATATATATATATAGGTTTAGCAAAGCATATATTCCCCCACCTCATGTAGAACACATATATTTATATTAATATTTAAGTCTTCTAATGCTTGACTATTTTAATCAATGGCTAATGCACAAATATACGTATGTATATGGCATATATGTGTCGCTATAAATGTACGTATTTCCAGCAGAACTGTACTAGGCAACTATGTACGAGTTCTATGTAGATGCCAAGGTTTCGACACGACAACAATTCGTATCAGTTGTCTATATACAAGGTAATAGCTGTGTGTATGTGTGTATTTATGTCGCAATTACTTTCATCATTGATTTAAATAAATATTGTCAAGAATTTCTGCACCAATTCCCAGCTTAATTTCGTATAATTCATCTATAGCCGACATTATCTGCTGTGCCCAATGGCAAGCTCTCTAGGTCAAGACGCGATCTGTTTCAAGTCCGAATAGAGCTCGGTCTTATCTATGATCGTCTGGGCCATTCGTTTGGTTTTTAAAGCGCGCTCCAAGCGTTCCCACTCATTAGTACAATTTCAGGCGCGAGTCTCGCACGGTTTTACGCAGCTAAAGTTGAAAGTATTTCGAGAAGAACTCAATATGAGATCATTGTTGGTGCTGGCCTTGTGCCTGGGTGTGGTTTGTGCAGGTAACGAGCTCCTTTCGCATACTCAAAGTGATATTGAAAGTGTAAAAAGTATCGATGAAAAAATGAAATCATGAAACTATATCTTCCGATCTTTCTGACTTTGCACTTTTGCATAACGCGTTTCTCCATGGAATATACTTTTGCTGATAACGAAAATCCCATTTCGTCGTAATTTTCCCTGAATGAACATTTGACACAACACAAATTGTGCAACGTCTCGAGGCAGGCATGTGTCGAGATAACATTAGAATATATAGCTGGGCATATCACATTATAATCATAATCAATAAGGAATTCAAAGAAATATAATGCTCATTCCCTTTACGATTTTTCTTACAGATTTTCATAACAGGTAAGTTGGGCATTGTGTCAGATATCACGAGCATCGAATGACGTTATCTTTGATATATCTTTGTGCCTTTGGTGATTAGACACAAACGGGACGATTTCCACAGGCGGTAAGTGCCGTGCGGCGATATTGAAGAGATCATTTTGTGCTTGACAAAATCGAAATTTCCAATTGGCAACATGGTACTAACCCTCTATCACAGGCATTATCAAAGAAACCCAAAAAACTTAGTTGATTCGGCATCTAAACATTAGAAGAACATTATGCAACAGTTTTTCAATTAAAGTATATCAACGCAATAATACTTATAAAATTTCCAATTGGAGAACTGATTCTTACCCTTCTATCATAGACAAAGCAGAGAAAACCTTTACTTATTCGGCATCTAAACATTTGAAGAGCAGTATTCTATTTAAAGTATATCAATGCAATAATAAATATTGTATTTCCAATTGGCAACTAACCCTACATCATAGACAAAAACAAAGAAACCCAAAGAAACTTAATTGATTCGGCATCTGAACATTGGAAGAATTAGGAAAACTGCTTCTTACCCTTCTATCATAGACAAAGCAGAGAAAACCTTAACTGATTCGGCATCTAAACATTTGAAGAACAGTATTCTATTTAAAGTATATCAATGCAATAATAAATATTGTATTTCCAATTGGCAACTAACCCTCCATCATAGACAAAAACAAAGAAACCCAAAGAAACTTAATTGATTCGGCATCTGAACATTAGAAGAATTAGAATTTCCCGTTTAAAGTAGATCAATTCAGTAATAATCATTGTCTTTCCAATTGGCAACATAATAGACAAACCCAACGAAACTCTCAACTGATTTGGCATCTGAACATTAGAAGAACACAATATTCTATTTAAAGTATATAAAAGCAGTATTAAATATTGCACTGCATTTGCTCAAGTTGTTGCATTGTGAATCCACGAGCAGGTACAACAATGGTCTAATTACCGCCCAATCGTGCATCCCATTCGCAGCCACTACAGTGCCCATCAGCAGGCAATTGAGACGGCGCGCAAGAACGCCTACGGCTCGAGTGGCTACGGATCCAGTGGATCGGGCAGCTATGGAGTTGGGGGCAGCGCGGATCTGGCAGTTGGCGGCGGCTGCAGCAGCTGCGGCGTCGGCGTCGGCGCCGGTGCCTCGTTGGGCAACTTGGAGAGCTCCTACGATTCTGTAGGTGCCGTCGAGGGTGCGGAGAGCAGCGGCAGCAGCTTGGGCGGCGGTGCCGCCTTCGGTGCCAACAATGCTGCCTCATTTGGGGCACAGAACGCGGCTTCCTTTGGATCGAACAGCGCCTTCGCCTCGAACGCGGCCTTCCAGGCCAGCCACAGCGCGAACTTCAACAGCGCCAGCGCCCACAACGTGGGCAGCAATGTGGAGTTCGCCGACGCCAGCAACGCCGGCAACGAGGTCAACTTTGGCGCAGCCGGAGCGACCAACTCCGAGTCGCAGTTCTCCGGCAATCTGCAGGCGCCCGTGGCTCTGACGGCGCCTGTGACCAGCGGCGGCAATGTGGAGTACCTGCACCACGAGCGGGTGGTCTCCAGCGCACCGCAGCAGGTCGTCTACACGGTGCCCGGCGGCTCGCAGAAGTACGTGCAGCACGTGGAGCGCGTCGTGGAGCAGAAGCCCAGCGTGCAGTACGTCCAGGTGGCCCAGCCCTCGGGCACCTCCGAGCACTACTATCAGCGCAAGGTGACGACGACGGCCTCGGCACCGCAGATCGTCCAGCAGCCCTCGTCCAGCTTCAGCTACGGCTCCAACACGGGCTCCAGCTTCGGCACCAACTCCGCCTTCAAGGTCAACCAGAACGTCGGCTTCGACAGCAACTTTGGCCACCGCTCGGGCGCCCAGTCCCTGCTGACCGCGGGCCAGACGGGCGGCATCAGCTTTGGCGCCGGCAGCTCCCAGCTGCACCAGCTCATCAACCAGGCCCACCAGACGGCCAGGCAGCAGGCGGCCAGCGGCAGCTCGCTCAGCAGCGGCGCAGGCCTCGCCAGGGCCAACCAGGTGCAGGTGGGCGGCTCGAACGCCTTCAACTCCAACTACGGCTTCAACTCGGCCAGCTCGCTGAACTCGGCCAGCTCCCTGAACTCGGCCAGCTCCCTGAACTCGGCCAACTCGCTGAATGCTGGCAACAGCGCCTCGCTTCTGAGTGGCTCGCTGCTGGGCGGCAGCCAGGGCTCCCTGCTTAGCGGCTCCCTCTTGGGCGGCTCCTCCAGCAACAGCCAGCTGAATGCCCAAAACAACTTCGGCCTGGGTCTCTCCACGGGTCTGACTGGCGGACAGCAGCTGGCGAGCTCCGGCAACTTTGGCGCCGGCGCGGGCGCTGGCGGTGCCGGCGGCTATCAGACCAAGCAGTGGGAGAAGCAGTCCAAGTGGTCTTCCCAATCAGAGGTGAGTGCCATGCATATTCTATACTCTATACATGCCCCATATGGCTGACTGTTCTTTTGGCCAGTTCGACTCGGACGGACACGTGAAGAACTACAAGGATCTGGCCACCGGCGAGAGCGAGAACTACAATGTCAACGGCAAGCAGTTCGGCTACAACGCAGCCACCGCCTCCGTGGACGACAACGGGAAAGTGAGCACCTACAGTGTGCACTCGTAAGATGCGACGGTCCACTCTCACTGCCACACCAGCAACAGTAGCAACGAATTTCTTAGGCTCCGCGTTGGAGACGGGTCAACAACATGCCAAAAATAATAAAACGAATTTCTTTTCTATATTATGATTTTTAAATTAATATAATTGCTAAATTTCTATACGTAATGCAATTTATTCCGACTTTCTATAGCTGCCAATTGGATTGAACTTGGCTCGAATTTAATCTACATTTATTGCTATTCAATTGCAAATTTGATAAATCGAGCAAGCCGATTTAGTTAGTTGTATAGTTAATTTATAAACGAAGAATAATTGTGCTGCCTCCAACTATTTACATTTATACCAATATAAGTTAATAGCTAAATAACAGTGCTACCCAATAGCATTAGGAAATTAGCTCGTAATATATACTAATCTAAAAAATAATGCATGTACTACCGATTTGCGCTTTAGTTTTATAGTTTAAAGATTTCAATGCTCTTGTTAACTGCTGAAAATTTCAGAACGATCTTACTCTTAGTTTAGTAGCCGCTAAGTAAAGTGTCTTTGTGTTTGTGTGTGTGTGTGATTTTGTGTATGTATGTAAGAAGGCATAAAGGGGGTTGAAATGTATGTAACGACAGGTCGCCGCAGGGTTCTAGTCGGGCACTGTCGACTAGAGTTTTCTTACTTGTTGTTTCAGAGTCTGGTCAATTGCAACAACGCCCTTCTATGCGATTTCCATAGTTTAGGTAAGGTTTCCATGTTTTTGTTTTATTTTTAGTTAAGTGTTTATGTAGTGCATTCGATTTTATGGACTGACTTTTTCAATTCTCGCTCTCTCTCTCTCTGCCTCCGCTCTCTCTCTCTCTATCCCCCTCTCTCTCTATCCCCCTCTCTCACTCTGCCTCACTCTCTCCCCCTCTCTGGATATCTGCAAATTTTCTCCTATAAGTTTTTGTTTATGAGCCTATAGAAAATTTACTGGTCAAATGCAAAACGCCCTTCTATTCAATTTTCAAGAGTTCAGGTAAGGTTTAAATGTTTTGGCATTTTTTTAGTTAAGTGTTTAGAGTGTTATATGGATCATTATCTCTCTTTCATTCTTTTGCATTGGTTTTTATTGACTTAGTTTTCTACTCTCTCTCTCTCTCTCCCCTCTATCTCTCCATTACTCTCTCCCTATTTCTCTCTCTCTCTCTCACGACTTCTCTCTCACGATTTCTCTCTCTCTCTCTCTCCCCATATCTCTCAACATATCTCTCTCCCCCATCTCTCTCTCTCTCTCTCTCTCTCTCTCTCTCTCTCTCTCTCTCTCTCTCTCTCTCTCTCTCTCTCTATCTCTCTCTATCTCTCTCTCTCCCCATCTCTCTCTCCCCCATCTCTCTCCCCTCTGCCTTTCTCTCTCCCTCGATCACTTTTCATATCTCTCTCCCTCTTTCCATCTCTCCTTCTCTCCTCTCTCTCTCTCTCTCTCTCTCTTCTTCGCTCTCTCTCTGGAAATCTGCAAATTTGTATACCCCGAACCCATTGAAAATGGGTATTTAGGGTTTTCTGCAAATGTATGTAACAGGCAGAAGGCGGCATCTCCGACTATATATGTATTCTTGGTCAGGAGCAATAGCCGAGTCGACCGAGCCATGTCCCTCTGTCCGTCCGTTGGTATGTCTGATGAACGCGTCGATTGCAGAGACTACAAGAGCTGAACTAAAGTGCGCAGCTTGTGCGTGCGTTTGTGTGGGTGTGTATGTGTGACTGTGAATGTGGATGCAAAGAAATGCAAAGAGGCTTAAGTGTGTGAAGGACAGCTCGCCGCTGTTTTAGGGAATCTCGCAGTCGGGCACTCCCGACTAGAGTCATCTTACTTGTTACAATATAAGTAGTGTCTTTTCTTATGAGGCTTTCTGTAGAACGTACCTACCTCATAAAAAGAGAATTGAGTTTACATCGACTTATATATCTGCCAGGATGCCTTCTTCAATGCGTTACCAATTTCGTAACAAAGCTAATAAGATTCCCTGAAAGGGTATAAAAGTAGTAAAAAAATATATACAACCAAAATTGAGCTTTTGAGCAGCAATTATTATTTTGTTTACAAGGTCGAGTTAACTGTTTTGTTTCTAAGCCTAAGAACTTGTCGAGCACTTGACTTGTTTTGGAGCACAATCTTTCAGGAGAACGGGTTTTCCAACTTGCCATCGACGTGCAGCACGTGGCTTTTGACCACTCCCCGTCGATTGGCCTTGCTGTCGCGACGGCGTCTGTAGTCCGTGCCGTAGGAGGACATGCAGTAGCAAGGCTTCCAGCTGGGTCGCCGCTGCAGCTGGCTCTGCTCGTGCGGCGACCGCTCAGTGGTCCAAACCGGGACGTAGTGCGTCCAGGTTTCGCCGTTGCGATAGATGCTGCCAGCATCCGCGCTCGCAACGCCGCCGCTGGTGAACACCTGCTGTGGGTAATACGGGGGGTAGTAGTCGCTCGAGCTGGGCCGGGAGCCACCTCGACTGCCGCCCTCGTAGCCGCGATGCTCGCTGGAGAAGTTGGGATTCCACTGAGACTTGGGATCGTGAGGATTTCTGGCCTTGTGTTTGGGGTCGCTGCTGCTCGCTCGACCCTTGTAAATGGGCACGCTGGCATCCTCTGGCGGGGTTGGATAAGGGGGGAACGTGGCTAAAGCTTGCAGTGAAAGTGAAATCTGAAAGCCTTTCACTTACCCTTCTCGCCCTGCTGCTGAGCGGAGCTCGTTTCATTGGCGTCGCCCTCGGCTGTAATCTCGAATGTGATGTCCGTGTGGATGCCCACACGTTTCTTGTGTTTGCCCAAGTCCGTAATTTCAACGCTCTCCTTGGATTCTGTTTCGGAGTTCTTTTGGCTTTAGTCTCATTTGCCTTGCCCTTTGCTTTGACCAAACTCTAAGCCAATTTAATTACCTTTCGTTTGCTGCTGGCCGTCGCCCGTGTCGACTGTTACACGCACGCCGTGTATCTTCGGTCGATTGGCAACGTTGCCTCCTCCACCTCCTCCTCCTCCTCCGCCTCCAGTACCGGCACGTCCGGTGCCTTGATCATAGCCACCGCTTCCCTGCTGCCCCTGTCCCTGCCCCTGTCCCTGTCCGATTATAACTGGCACACCCGTTTGGTTGTTGTTGTTGTTGCTTTTGCTCTCCGTGTCATCGAAATCCAGCTTGGAGGACACTTTATTCGCCTGACCTGGTTACCACGTCACAGTCCACATCAGCGTTGTTTGTTTTCGGTTTAGCATAGAAATTAGATATAGCAGAGAAATTTAATTCAAGTTATGTAAACACTTCGACCAACCCCACCCCAAAAGAACATCGGGTGAAGTGGAGCGTGGCCTCAGCTGCCCGCGGTGAGAGCATCTGTAAGTGGCGCAATTAGCTCACGCTGACTTAGTTATGGACCCTCCTCCCTCACCACTTCTCACCACACACGGCTGACTGCCTCCGGAGCGGACCTTGCGCACTTTGACCAATTTTAATTGCACTTCATGCAAAGTATGCAAAGTTTGCACTGCTAACTAAGTGGATTATAAATGGGGCTGCCCCAAATGGGCTCGGCCTGTACAAAAGTACTTTTTATTATTTTGCTATCTATATTTATTAGTTGACAAGTAGATATGGTAAGTAAAACCAGTTGGATTACCAAGATTACGCTCAAATGGATTGAACTAGAGTGAAAGAATAGCGGGAAACGTACTTAAAGGTTTGAGTCTCAAGTTGCAAATGATAATTTAAGGTTAATTAAACTAAAATGTCGCTTGATTGGTCTAGTTGCAAGATGTAGTGTTTTTTTTTTAAATAGCCTAATGTTGATTTAATGTGTAAAATAGCAGATTGGCAAAGGAAAATCATGAAGTTAAGTCTTTACTCTAATATGAAGCTATATTTTAATTTTTACTTGTACTATAGACTGAGGCTTAAACCGAACTCAAGGCAATATAAATATATTTATAAGTATAATATAAAAACAAATATAAAATAAATAAATATAAGAATCGATTCGGGCTAAGGTTCGACCAAAGACAATATAAATATATTTATATTTTTTTATATTTATATTATAAATATAATTTATATATTATAAATAAAAATATATTTATATTTGGTCGAATCTTAGCTCGAATCGATTCTTTTTTTTCTTCTAAAAAACATTCCAGAAAGCATAAATACCTCATGCGCTAATCTTCGAATTTGTCTACGCATAGGAAATATGAACAATTGTAATTATTTGATTCAAAATTATAATAAACGACACTAGATTTGAACCAAAACCAAGCATCAGGTAAGTGGAAAACTAGGGTCATAAGCCGAGCAGTAGTTCGAGCCGTGAACCGAACTATTTAAAAACATTTTTTTTGATGAGCAGGAATGCCATTAATCAAATGTAAGCAAAAATATGCATATACAGATAATTCGAATATAAGACTCAAAGCAGATACAGACAGCCTTAAAAAAATGGAGTTTTTTTCAATCAGGTTATATCAGATTATAACTGAAACTCAGATATTTGGGAACTGTGTAATAAGACTAAAACGACCTTATTTCCTAACATTTATCCCGTGAATTACTTAAAATTTCAACGCGAGTTCCTTCACCTCTATAGGGAATTCTTGGCGAATGCTTTTGAGGTTAGTTCCGCGAAAGTTCCCAAAGTACGGGCAATGCCTATACCCGCAGATGATTTGCGTGGGTGGGCTGCTGAGATTCGAATCTTCCCAAAATAATGACAGCACATGTGTCTAATTGCTAAATAACCAATTAAGAAACCAATTTGCCGAACAACCTTGTGCACGATGATGAGTCAACAGAAAGCAGCATAATCCCAAATAGGCAACAGATCCCAGGAACATTTCGGCACTCGCAAAAAATTGTTTATGTATTTCGAACAAGTTAGCGTTTTTTTATTTCTCAACTTTATTTATTTTTACACTGGCACTCGATAAAATTGGCGTGCATAGGGCTTGACTTATGGGGTTTTTTCCGAGGAATAGTCGAGAATTTGACTTGGACTGAAGCGCGTCTCATGTGCGCACTTGAAAACCGCCGACAAACGACTAAAAAACGGCAACGTAAGCCGCCAACAAACCGATTTCAAATATCTGCCGAGATTCATTAAAAAATTAACTAGCCAACTGTTCAGTTGTTCAGCTTAGTTGGTTTTTTTTTCTGTTTTGGTTTCGGTTTTTGTTCTGATGTTGACGTTTGAGCTTTTTAGATAACATCTCCATTGGGCCCCTAAGTGAGTCGCTGAGCTTGTTGCCGGACTGCAGTTGCAGTTGAGTTCAGCTTCACCTTCTAATCGTAATGCGTATTAAGGCGATCCCCCCCTGGTGCGCCCCTGTCCCCTCGCTAAATTGCCAGTAATCGGTTGGCTGGCATCTTTTGTTATTGTTTTACTGAAGTTTCCGCTGTAGTACGCGTATGTATCTTAAAGATTCCATTCTATTGTGTCTGTTGTGGTTGTTTTTTTTTCTTCTAATAAAAACTGAATTTGTTGTGTTTTTTCGGTCTTTTCATAGTGCTCTCATCGTTAATCATGAGACGGCGATTCGCGCAGCTATCACAATTATATTTCGTGGCAATTTTGACAGCAGCAGCAATTATCTTCATTAGCCGCCAGACCACCGAACAACATCAAAATCACATTCAAGTTCAAGTTGAGCGTCGGCTTACTCCTCAGCACACCCCCCAGTAATCCCCCATTTGCATTAATGGATGAATTATGCGATCCCCAGCCATTTGTCAGAACCACCCACTTGGACGCTGTCTTGCGCCAAATTGCATTCGAAGTCCGAGCCGCACACACACACACATGTTGGAATAATAATGTCAGGCCAAACAAATGCGAGGACCATAAATTCTTTTATTCGATGCCCGCGCCTTGGCCAAGGGCTCTTTAGTTTTGGCCGGGCTCCTGGGCAATTAATTAGCAATTGCATTTGCTGCTGTCATTACGTGTGATAATTAAAAGGGCGCACGAGTCGGCCAAGTGCTCAACTGGGGGCACACAAAAGAAATGCTGGCAAATGTATGGCCATAAATTTGATGACCCGGCCCGGTTCAGTTGTATTTCGGGTTCGGCCTGGTCCTGCCCCGAGCTCAACTGCAAATGCACTTTAATCTCGAATTTATCAAGTGTAATAGTTGTGCCAAGGGCTGGGTCTTCCTTCTAATGGGGATGGGATTATTGTTGCCCGCAGCCACAGCTCCAATTTTGCCGCACTCTTTAGTAATCTGGCGGATTAGAAGCGCACACCCAACACCCAACACACAACACCCACCACAGCACCCACAAACTGGCGCATGTGTGTGCGGACCTGGGCTGGGCCTTGGTCTCGGTCTTGGCTTTGGCTTGGGCTTGGGCTTGGGCTGCGTGTGGATCCATTAAACAGATGGATTTCGTTGTCAACATTTTTAATATACTTTTGCTGCCGCAGAGTCCCAATCTCATCTGTCTGTCCTTCTGGCGTCTTTTGCTGCGCTGCATTTGCATAAAGTTGAGCGCCGCTTGCAACAGCTTAATTTTCATTGTCTCTATGCATTTATGCTGCACTTGCCGGACGGAGCGGACTCACTCGAGTGTGGCTGGTAAGTTCAAGTGCATCGCCTTCCACTCAAGATACTTTTTGCGCTCGCATAATTCGCAGCTTTACGCAATTGCCCGCTGAGTTATTGAAACCTGGCGCTCAACGTATTTGGTGCATACTTTTAGGGATAGCTGAAATTGCGACCAGTGCTATTATTATCTAATCAACTAATAAACTAATTCTGAAACTCACTTTGGACTATTGTACACAAAATTTGATAATTTTTTTAATTTATTGAATTTCCTTTTTAATCAGAAAGCAATTTGTTCGCAGCAGCAACTGCAACAGGTGATTAACATAATTCAGGCCTGTGCGGCAGCTTAACATTTACAAACTGTCAACATTACATTTACACTCGTTTCTTATCTCTGCGTACTGCTTATCGCCATTGCCCATTGACTGATTTATTCTGATCAGTTTTGTTTTCGGCTTCGTCGCATGCAGCAGATCGCTTTCGGCCTTAAACTTTGAATTGCTTCCAATAGCTCCCACATTTTGTATTAAAACAACTTTGAAATAATAAATATTAAATATAAAATTTATGAAAAATAAAATTTAATAAAAAAGCTGGACATCTTCAACCACAAATTTAATATTAAAATTCAGCCAACATTCATGAGTATAAGTTTATTTAATTGCGTATATTCGAAACGAAATACTTTTGATGGTGTAAACGCTAATTATAGTCTAGTTTTGCAATTATCTATTATCCTATCCTTTACCACAATAGCTGGACCGCAAATGTGTAGGAGATATTTAAAAGAGGTCATCACAACACTGTCTTGCGAATTAGGTGACTCTAGCTCGAAAATTGAGGGAGACTTACATTTTTGGAAGACAACTCTTTATGTTGCTAGATTTCTATCTTGTTGGCACAAGGTACATCACATATTTCAACATGTTCTTGTTTCAAACGTTATCGCTGTTATTGCCACCGATTACGATATGTTATTTATAGTAGTATTGTAATAGATTAACGTTTTATGCCGCTAGATTTCGATAACACACGAGTAAATATTTCAAGTTGCTGATAGACGGACGGAAATTGGACAACCCCAAAAGTCGTTTCAATTTTTGCACAAGTATGAGGAAATAATAATATTTAGATTTCACAGTAATTCGATATTTATGTATTATTTATTTCTTAAAGTAACTTTCGAAATTGAATTTTCGTTTTCTGAGTGCAAACACAGTATATTTCTTCTATCACGAACTGAGCAAAAGTTTCACTCCTACGACTTCTGAACAAAATTGCGATATACAAAGTTTGTTTTATCGGAAGCAGGCACTTTTCTATTGCATCAGATAGGTGGAATATATCAAGTTTTTGGCCATAAATGTTAATTACACAACTACACACAGACACTAAGCACAAAGGCTGTTGAAAGCCTGTTCAGATACAGATACAAAGATACGACATGTTTGGCCAACAAAGACAATGCGGACAGAGGGACTGATAGACGGACAGACGGGCAGATAGAGTGTGGCAGACAGACAAAGGAGCAACTGGCAGAGCATGTGGCCAGTTTACAAACAATTAAAATGGCAAAATCAAAATCGAAATACACAAATTTATGCGTCTAGCTGCCAGAGCCATTTTACAATACTTACATCGAGCACAATACTGAAAATAAATTGCACAATTTTCGGTGGGCCGACGCTCAACTAATGAAATAATGGGCCAGCTGAATTAAATTATGGCCTAACAATTCCCTCGAGTATCCCGGCTCCGACCCCGACCCCGACTCCAGAGTCTAGACAATAACTAAATTTGCACCAAGGTAAAGGAAACGTAAATTTTGATTGCATTGTTGCCGTTTGATTTCCACCACCAACACCGCTTTGGAACAACCAACCAACCACCCCCAGAGCATCCAGTCACCCACAGTGATCCGACGACCCATCGCTCGATCCGCATCCGACCTGGTTACCCCCAACTTTTAACACTCATTGACTATTCACACTCATGTTTTTTTTTCATATACAACTGTATATCGCCCGTCGTATTATTATAATATTTTATTTTCTTGTTGTACCGCTTTGCTGAATAAAATTTTTATTATTTGCTCGTTTACGGCTTTAGCTTTGCAATCGTCGTTGGGCGCTCCTCTTTATCGTTTCTTGTGTAGTGCGAAATTATCACAAAACGCATTGAATTTGCTTTTATTGTTGTTGGGTGTCGGACACCCAGTTTCACCCTCGCCCTCGCCCTCACCCTCACACTCACCCTCTCCTTCATCCTCATTTCTCACTTCTCACCCTGACTGCGATGCAGCGGAAGCTGGCTGCTGCCCCCACTCCCATCCCCGTTCCGCCTCAGCGTCCGCCGTCTTATCGTTTCCCGTTTTGACTGCACAAAGCAGACGCCAATGCCGTTGTCGCTGCGGTTACTGCCAAGCGGGTGGTACGGACCAGCACAGTGGCTTTGGAACGATTGGAAATGTTTCTGAATTAATTAAAAAAAAAACCAATATGCAAAAGATGTTGGAATGCAAGTTCACTTAATCTTCTTCTGGATCTACCTGGACTCACCTGAAAACAAACAAACAATAAATAATTCGATGGCGATAATTACACGAATGAAAACCGGTGTTCTAAATTAATTTTAATTTATATTAAAAAAAAATGATTTTAATTTTAATTTGTTTAAAAAAAAGTATAACAAAAGTTTTCGTACTTGGAAACATCAATTTTCCATTTCTCTATTTGAGTATTGGAGCCATATTTTAAATAACTTTGGGATTAGGTTAAGTAATTTGGTAAGATTTTGACAACGTCTTAAGCTGATTTAACCAGAGAGCTCTTGGTTTTTCTCTAATCTATTACAAGTTCATGTCAAGTTTTAGATAAAGCCGATTCTTCTGCTTCAGTAAGTTAACATAGAGTTTAGGTTCCAATCTCGTTTATACATAACTATATTCAACTTATACATAAGTTTGTTTAAAACATCATATTTTTTATATGAACTTAAGTTTTTAATATTATTATTGTTAATTAAGTATAGGCTATAATGTATATAAATAGCCTGGAAATTGAGTTCAAATTAAAAAAACTATGTTTTATTTTTAATTTTTGTGTATAAGCTAAATTAAAGTTAAAGTTAAGGGTTAACAATTTTTAGAAAATATATTCTCATATGCGATTAATGCTAGAACAAATTCAGCATTACCTCAGGTAGCACAGATATAATGCTTACTGGTTAGAATTACGCTCCTTATATTCTACAATCATATTTCGATTTATTCAACAGCAGTCTAATACATTTTACTCTTCCTTCCTTTTAAGTAAATCTCTAAAATACTGAAATACCTGACTTTATGCCACTGTGCATGCAGGGCTTCTCTCTCCACCTCCCGTCCAGGCAAGCAGGTTGCCATGAGAGTAGAAAAATGTGCTTTAGGGCCCTTGAAAATGAAAATGGGCTCAGCCACTGCTGCCGCTGATGCTGCTGCTACAGCTTGTTGTCCGTTCGAGCCAACCGATGCAGCTCCCGGCCATCGTCGTCCGTCTCCGCCCATTGCCCGGCACTTAGCTGACAATGAGCGGTGACAGCAGCGAGGACGGCGAGGGTGCGGGTGCGAGTGCAGAAGGGAGTGGGGGTGGGGGAGGCGCCTTTTTGAGAGCCGCTTGTGGTTTCACCACAGACTCCGGCACGCTGGCCGTCTGCACGTCTGTTGCATCTGTCGCATGCCGGAACTAAACAACAACAGCGGCACCCGAGAGACGAGACCCACCCCCAGAGCGGATGCTGGACAAACCAGAGCCAGAGCCAGTGCTAGAACTAGAGCCGGGGCCCGATCCCGATAATGATGCGTACGCGTTGGTGATTATGATGGGTTTGATAGAGACGACAACTACTCGACTTGACATGCATGATTTAGTGCGTTGTTACAACCTGCCCCGCAGCCCGCACCCCGCACTCCGCTCCCTGCAATCGGCAGTCCTGCACCCCCTCAGTTCCACTCGACGTTCGGTTCGATTCCATTTCGCAAATTGCAAATAAGTCGCCGGGCAGTCGCCGTGTGCCGTGTGTTGTGTGACATTTCTCGCAAATTATGTTTTTGGCGAGGCCAGCCAACCTAATCCGATTATTTTCTGCTGCTGGCCCCAGTTCCTGATCCAGCTCCGGTTGCACCCGCTGCAGTTTTGTACCAGCATATGGCGAGTGCACAGACAGTGGCAGCTCTGCATTTACGAGCATTGTCCTTGCCAGGACAGGGGGTTACTCACACGCCCCGTAATTGGATTTTGATGACTGCAAATTGGTGATAATTTCGATTTGCTTCCGGGCAGCGCACGTGATTCGGCGCAGCTCGCGAAATGTGAGCATCTGCGCCCAGCTCGAATCCGCACTTTTTATGCCGGGTCGTGACTGGATAAACATGGATTCCAATTTCGCCCATGCAAGCCGCAAAATATGCCAGACTGTTGGCCCTGCTGGGCGAAACTCTGTCGCGTTGGCTACAGACTAACATTGTGGCCAAAATATCCTTGAAGCTGACACGATAAACGACGGCTAAGTGAAACATAAATTACAATCTAGAGCAAACACAGCGTTCTAAGCGGTTTTCCGTATTGCCGTTGAAAATGTCTTAAATGTCAATAATACATTTTCTTAGTTAGCTTAGCGAAAAGTATTGAGATAAACAAACAAAGCTGTCTGTTAGCATAGCTTCTAGTTATTCAAATATCGTAAAGTTACATATATAATAGTAAGTTACTTTTTATTGTCTTTGGTTACAGTATATACAAATTTGGTTAAATTACATATACATATGTGTAATAGCACTAATAGTAATAGTATTAGGTAGTTACTGTATATACAAATGTCGTAAATATACATATGTGTAATAGTTAGCTACTGTATATACAAATATCGTAAAATCACATATATATATGTGTGTGCTAGTTAGTTGCTGTATACACAAATATCGTAAAATTATAAATACATAAGTGTAATAGTTAGTTACTATATATACAAATATCGAAAAATTACATATAAATACATATTTGTAACGTAGAGAACGTTTCAATGTGTTTTTAAATTCACAAATGGTTGGGGTGTATAGAATGTATAATGTATAATAAATTGAATATAATGTATATGTTTAAAATTGTTTGCTATATATTAAATAAAATAAAACTGCCGGTTCGCTTAACGTTTCGAAAGGTTTTCGGTTCGTGAATCTAGTCTTTTACATCCATGAACGCAGGTTTGGTTTCAGCATGAAACAATTCAGTTTATTTTATTTGTTTCTCGTTATGTTTATCTAAATTACATAATTTAATATTTTTAGAATTGATTATCAAAAAAAACAACAAATAAATTCAATCAAAATGAAAAGTGTGTTGTGGGCTTATGTTTACGTTCGGTTGATTTTTGATTTGCATGGCTGATATGTAATAGGTCAGATAGGTATATGACTATAAAAAGGCAATGCATTTATTTTAAAATGACAGCTTTAAAGAGCATTCTATTAATTTGAGGGCGCATAGGAAAGTATACAACTATTTTATATTTTTAAAAAAATAACTTGTTTACGTCAATATTTACCACATTATTTAACCCTAACACACCTAACTATTAGCCTTATTCATAATTAAATAATGTAAGTAGTCAAAAACATATCTAAATTTAACATAGCCTTAGCAGCCAGCGCTATTTTTAATTATATAAATACGAGTTGGATTTAGTTTAAACAACGTATCTCTCTTTAAATAGTAATTAAAAAAAAAACAATAAATAAATAAACACATTTACAATACCAAGCTTTCACAACAATGTTATTGCCTATTTATAGTAGGTTATAAAACCGACACTATCAAGAATTTATTTTGTATAATTTAGCCGACCCCATAAATTATATAATATATTTTTTATCTGACCGTCTATAAGAACGCAGCAATCTCTGAAGCTATAAAACAGACAGACCTAAACTTTTCAACTGTAGCCAAAGACAATATAAATACAAAAAAAAATGTATACGCAGAAGAAACCTATACTTTTTTTCGATATTTTGCTCCGTTTCAATAATATCGATAAAAGTCGATTTTATGATTTGGACTTGGTTTTATGACTATAGCTAGAGCTAGACCCTCTAAGTTGGGCTCGACTAAAGAGCTCTTACTATTTATATTTCAGAATATTATATAAATATTTGTTAAAAGGCTCAAAGATATCTTCATAGAAAATAAACAGTATTCAATATTTGATGGCACCTAAGCTACATGCAGAATTAAATCTTTGTTCGCATGTCACATGAAAAATGGCAGCTAGAAATTAGGTTTATCCTGGAATCGGGGCCAGGAACTATGAGGCAGGACACTTGCAGGCTGCGGCCTTCGCCGTTCAGCTCCAAGAGAGTGCGGCTTCGTATTTCTGGGCCGCATCGATGTCTGGGGCGCATTACATTGAATTGTGCCCACGGGGCGTTTCGTGTCAATTTATGCAACTCTCCTGCAATTTCCGGTATATTAAAGCAATTTCCAGCCCACCGGCCACCGCAGTTTGGGCCCTGGACATGGTCATGACTTAATGCATATGAATACGTGAGTGGTGCGAGTGTGTGTGTGTGTGTGCGTGTGTGTGTGTGTGTGTGTGTGTGTGTGTGACGGAAATGCTCTCCTGGGCATTGGAGTAACCAAACGGTGGGTGCTCATGCCACATTCAATGCCAAGTGCTAAGAGTCTTCGACTGGCAGATAACAGCTCCGAGTTGCCCAACAGCTTTTCAATCTCTCTGCACCATTTTGCAGCTAAATCAAAGTTGGGCGCCCCGCGGCGAACCCTTTGCGCTCCTGTGCAGGAAGACACATCCACCGATGAGACGCAATAAAAATTGTTCAAAAACTGCGTAAAAATGTCAAAACGTTTTAGCGCCATTGGAAGCAGCACAATAAAAATGAAAATGAAAATGAAAATGTACATGAAAATACGCAAGCAGCCAAATGCAATTTATCTGGCGGGTGGGTCGTCAAGTGACGCTGCACCCAGGGGGACTGTTTGATTTACCGTCAACAGGAGATTAAAAAAAAAAAAAAAACAGAATTTAACGTTATACCCAAAAAGTGAATTAAGAACTTGTGTGGTGGAACGAAGCCACCAATCGGAGGGTGGTTTGGCTCGACATGAAACGGGCCGGGGGCAAATTGAGTTGCAACACTTGGCAGGTTTTTATCTACGCACCACAATCAAGCAGCCAGGCCGGCAGCCGGGTGGTTCGCGCAGTCAGCAGGTCGCAAGTCGCAGGTCACAGGACAAACCACCAAGCTGACCAACCAGGACCCAGGACTGGAGCAGCAACTGTTTTGTGTTGGCTTGCGTTGATAACAAGATTTGTTTTTCAAAATTATGGAGGGTCGTACTTAATTACGTTGAAAAGCGCAACAGAACCACAGAAGCCAGCGAGCCACATCCCGTTCCGAGTTGCAGCCCCACCCACAGCCCCAGCATTGCGGCAATTTAACTAAATTAATTTTAGAGCGTGCTCGTTCTTCGATTCCTGAAAAGTGCCGGCAGCAGTCAGAAGTTAAGAGTGTGGCCCAATGCTTGATTTTGGCCAGATACGGGAAAAGGCAGACAGACTGCCTGTCTGCAGGCAGGGAGATCGTACGCACCATAGGGAGGAAGGAGGAAGGGACACACCCTCTCTGGGCCAGCGCACACGCATCCTTAGACAAATGTGGCTGGCAGGCAGACAGGCAGCAGTCTACATGGATATTCCATTAAACCAGCCGGCGAATTGAACAATTTTCACTTTATGATTTATTGTAATGAGCTTTTTATTTACGGCCCCTCGTTGCATTGTTGAAAAGTGTATGCACGGCAGAAGCTTGTTTTGAAAATTAAAAATTAATTAGGCATTTATCACTGGCTCCCGTCTCGTTGTTGAAATCGGGAATCGCTAACAGATGGCTCGACTTTGAGGAGGAACTGGGTTATTGAAGTAAGCTACGAGGAGTGCGAGAAAAGTACCAGTTTTGGGACTGATACGGGAGCAGGGTATATCTTTGTGAAAATATGTAATATATACACAATTTCATTTGAAACAAAATATCTGCAGCTAAATAGCGATACAGCATCTAAAGAGTATATGACTTATGAACATCAATTTCTGTTCCTAAGACGACTCCTTCTTGAAACCATGTCACAAATACACTCAATTCTCTTTTTATGCGGTATATACGTTCCTGAGAAAAACCTTATATGATAAAAATAGAGATGTGTTCCATAATTTTCAAAACAATTTCAAAACCAAAAAACTGCAACATTTTCGAAAAGCTCATAAGGCCAAAAAATCGCAATAAATGTCAATATAGACTTTTCGTTGCTGCTTTTTTTCCATCGTAATAAATAAGTTTTTTATTTTAAAACTGGAAATATTAAGCTTCCTAATTAAACACTTGTTCTTACACAACGAAAGCACTAGCTCCAATGATAATTTATTCTTACAAAACTATTGTGCATTATTACAGCATGAACAGTATTAGAATTAATATTTTTAGTTGTAGTAATAAAAATATTTATAAGTGGTATTTATTAGTAGTAATTTATAGAAAATTAAATCTGCACACAATGGAAGTGCCAGTTATCCCAAGGAATTACACATATATGGAACTTAGGTAAAGCTTTCAAACTAGAGTAAACTACAGGTAACTTCGGGGATTCCGTCATAGAAAACAATTCCCACTATATTCAACACTCAAAAAACAGACATCGGAAAAAGCAGAAAATAAAAACGCGCGATATTTTAGTACAGCTCTGGGCTCAACCATACTGATTTTCTATTGCATATAATTTCGAACCTAACTGACGATAATTTGCATTTAATTATAAGCTAAGCAACCGAACCAAACCAGTTTGTCAAAGTCAAAGGAACTTGAACTGTGATCAGTGCCTGGACATTGATTCCTGCCCGTCGGCAGCCTGGCAGCGCGGGAAGACGCTGCTCTCGTAGGTCGGCACCATGTACTTGATGTTGATGAAGGCGTTGGGCCCGCCACAGAACTCGAGCAGCTTCAGCGTGTCCTCGATAACGTCACCAATGCGCTTGCTGCGATCAGGATCAATGCCCTCGCCGAGATTCACGTTGATATTCTTGTACAGATTGCACACAGCCAGCAGCTGGCGGTAGAAGGGCACCAGGGCCTGTCCCACGCAAGGTCCTGGACGGACGCAGGTGTTAGGCAAATATAAAACTGGTATTAGGGAGGCCAACTAACCCAATCGGACCATCAGCTGCAGCACCTGGAGGGCCGAGATGATGATGCCCTTGTCACGTGTCTGGAAGGCGCGCTTGAGCGGAAGTATCAGCTTGGGCAGCACGGGGAGCACTTTGTGGGGCTGCCTCATGATCAGGTCAACCGCTGCATTGACCGCCAGCAGGCGCGTGTCGCTGTCTATGTCGGCCAGCCCATCCAGGAAGATGGGCAGATAGTAGCAATAGTCGAGATCCTCGGGAGTGCAGTGCCAGCGCAAGGGGCGATCCTTGGTGGGGTCCTGCTTGTTGCTACGCCCAGACAAAGCCACCGGAATATCGCCGCGCATGAAATAGATCTTAAAGACGGTTTCCTTAACCGGCTGACGCTTGAATATATCGATCCTGCAAGCATAAATATTAGGGGTTGACCTATTGCCTTATCTGAACGCTCACTCACTTCGTGGGGGGCTTCACAACGGTGCCCTTCTGCAGCGCCTGGTAGGTAAAGGCGGGCACCTCACGCTTGGGCTGAGCAAGGGGACAGGTCAAGTGCAACTCCTCGGAACCCAATTCCTGGGATACTTACCCGCTTCGAGCGCAGGTAGAGCAGCTCGCGACAGACTCTGCCCGGTTCGTGGATGCGCTTGGCGCGCTCGTGTAGGTCCGGACACTTTTTTTCGTTCATAGTTAAAGTAGAGAAATATGAAAGATATCTATATATTTTTCTTGCACAAAAAGTTTTTAAATATAACAAGGGTTTACGAGAATGCGACCAAAATGCTGTTGCTCGAATGGGCTACTCTGTGCAAATGCCAAAGATATAAGTACTGAATAGTGTTGGGTTAAGGCCTACTTGGATACCAATTGTCCCTTGGGAGCACTGATGCCAACTGCCTCTCACAAAAACAGCACAAATCGACGCCTAAAAAGCGGGATAAAGGGACAAATGCATTTTTTAAAAAGACAGAAATCAGGATAAAATTCATTGCCTTATTAATTTTTATTTTATATACATATTTATTTGTATATTAGTTTTTTTTTTTATGTATTATGTTGCTATCCTCTTCATCTGCAGTGATGATGTAGGAGGCATTTTACAATTTTTATTTTTTTATGTTTATTTTATATTTATTTATATATTTATTTTATATTTATTTTATATTTAAATCATTAGTGTTTCAACTACATATTTTTTAAT